>OY728149.1:162205017-163522517 GCA_963277665.1 Viscum album
ATATCATACTGAAATTTTAACAACTATATCATATTTAGATAAGGTTATATAAGTGATATGGTTGAATATAAGAATTATCTAGCAATATAAAATGTTTATATAAATCAAAAAAAATTATTAATAATTTTAGAAAATAAATAATTAAATTAAATAGTAACACAATGATGATGTAGTAATTGTTAAAGAAAATATCAAATAAATGCAATTAAAAATATTAAAATTAGTAAAATTATAAGTTTTTAAGATTCCCCACGAATTTTCTAGGTTTCCAAGACATTTTATGAGTATATTTAATGGGTTTTCTATAATTTATCTTTCTTTTTGGATTTTATTTAAAGTCAAAGTAATAAATGTTGTTAGAATTGACACTATTGATATTTTATAAAAAAAATTATTTATTAAATTATATTAAAAATCATAAAGATAACAAAAAAATACAAAATGATTATTATATGGTCAATAATTTCACATCATGTCCATTTATGGACAATTTACACCATATAATTAAAAATTTATAACCTTTTAATATTTAAAATGTTTTTACTGCAATTAAAATTAAATTGATTAATTAATGGTAAATCAAAATAATAAGTTTTAAAATGAAACCAAAACATGTCAAAAAATTATTTAACGAAGAATATTTGACCCTTATCACATTATTAATTATTTTGAGTTATTTAATGGAAACTTTTTTATGAAAATAAATTATATATTATTTAAATCAAATATAGATACAAAATATGGCACTCTTTTATTTAATATCTTTAATGTGTCAATATAAGAAAAAATCAAGACATGAATGTATATTTTGATATAAATGAAACTATTTTCATTATATAATTTTTTTTATTTTTAGAAGTTAGATAATTACCTTAAAAGTCTATTCATTTAAAAAACAATATTAATTTAATTAACATAAAAAATAGAATAATTGATTTTATTAATATTAATTTCATATATTTTGGATTATTTAATGTGTATAATGAATCTAATAGATATATAATTTATATTATGGATGTGTGAAATAATTATATTAGATTTCCCACTTTGTCTTAATGTATTTGTAGTCAAATTAAATGAATAGTATTAAATTTGACAATAATGATATCTTATTGAATTGATTTATTATTAAATTATTTAAAAATAAAAAAGATGCTGAATAATCACAATGGGAGAGTATATAGTTGAAAATTTATTCTAATTTTCATTTATGGGTCATTTGTAAGTATTTGGATATAGAATAGTCTTATTATATTTTAATACATTGAGAGTTTCCTAAAGTTTCTCTCCCCTCTCTTATAAAAGGGAAACTATTCTTCTCTTTTATTCACTCATTTAAATCCTTTTGAATTGGAAGCACCCTACCCATTTCTCCTTCCAACATCCCTCACATAATCCTAGATTTCATACTTTTGGTATAAATCCAACCTAAGAAGTCCTTTTGTACAAATCAATAGAAGATGCTCAAAGAAGAGGTAATTGTTTTACCAATTGAATTAAATTTATTTTCTTCTTATACTTCTTATTCCTATGTTGTTTCCATAATCAATTATTAAATAAATTATCAACTATATTCTGAGTTGTTATTGAAAATATGGGACAACCATATTCCTCCTTTTATCCATCCTACGAAAAACAATATCACCATGTGTGCGTACGTACGACTTATCATCTCCAAACCATGGTGTAATTGTTTTTCATCATTATATTATTTGGATGGGTATAATGACAAATATAGTTGATATAAATAATTAATGTAAAATTATAATGAATTTTTATTGTTAATATACCATCCAATTCCATACCATTTAAACATTAATGGAATGATACTATCGCTCGTGCGTACTTACGGCTAACCGTCTCCACGACACGATGAGATTTATTCTCCATGTTAAATATTCAAGAATGATTATAAAAATTTATATAATGAATAAGTAAAATATATAGGACATGATAATGATACTTTAATAATATATATATATATATATCATTTATTTTCTTCTATTCAATATGATAAGAAAACAGAAACAACATTCATGCATACATACAGCCTACTGTCTCCATGAATGGTGTATTCAATTTCATATATTTATATGTTATATATATTTCTATGATGAATATATTTGATATATAAATCTTTTTTTACATTATTTAAGTAAGTAAATCATGATCTTAGTAATAAGATCAAGAATAATAAGTCAAAACACGTACGAAAAACAAAGAAATTATTACCCGAAATGTTACTTTAACATAGAATTGTTAATTGAATGAGAAATATAATGTCTTAAATGAATCATATATGATATAATCAATAATACTATCATTCTGTTACAAGTTAATAATATGGTTAAAACCACTATACAAAAGTTTCAGACACATACGGAAGGAATCTGAACAAATGTAAGGGTTAATTTCACAATCTCATTATTATTCATGATTGTTTTATATAAGTATCTACTAAGGAATATTTATCATCCATGTACATGTTTATTAAAAATTTATTTTAAAATATTCTTACTTGTGATGTCCTAGACCTGAATGCCACTCAATGGGTGCCCCGATCCCAGTGGGTCACATGGCCTCAAGCACATCTCCCCAAATGCTAGAGGCTGCCGACAAGTAGTGAGGGCCTATGGTGTGTCTGTGGGGAGACTATTCCCTCATTACCAAAGTGTATAGAAATGGGTTAAAGTTAACATAGGTTAATAGTGGATGAAATATTATTAAATAAAAGGTATAGTGAAAAAGTGGAGACAGCCGTAATAATAACTTAAACAACTATAATAGCATTCAACAATAGATGATGATATGTTATGTACTAGAATGATGGAAAACATGGATATAAAAAACATGCATAACATGTTCAAAAAGGTATAAAGCAAATAAAATACTATCCCAAGAATCCCGAGTTCTGACTCAGTCCTCTCCCATCAATATCTATACTAAACAAAAAGAAATCAAGTGTTCGAAGCTACATGCTTCCCTTTGTCAACATCTATAACATTATAATGTACTATGGGTACCAAATAGTGACCAGAGAGAGTGTGAGATAAATCTCAGTGGGCTACCACCAATAGTGTCTATAATATCCGACCCGTATAATATAAATTTAATAGTTTTCAAGAATGTATATACAATTTAAGGCAGTACAATGTAAATAAATACCCAAGTACGTACTCTCACCCTCGACTAGTGTCTGAGCATGTAACCAGTTCATTTAATTAAGTAATTACCAATTTTAGATTGATAGGTCTCATGAGTCATAGACAACACAAACATCACCTCATGATATTATAAATAGTTAAGGTTCCAAGATGTAATAAGGAAACCATGATTAATGATATTTAATAATAAAGTTCCAAGGTAATAACCATGGAAATGTAGACCTCAAGGGTCTCCAACCTAGTAGTAACTATAGACTGGCACGAGGTAAGTGTGTAATCCAAGTGGTGTAATATAAGTCATTCCACAATGAGGGGCCTACCGAATCTAAGGTGATCATCCAAGGTAAAACGGGGCTACGTAGAGATAGGGCCCTATGGGATGTAACCATGGAACCTACTTGTCAATGCTGGATCCAAGGAGTGTATAGGAGGAATCCTGTGATAATATAAAGGTATCCTATAGTTTCATACCAGACATCCAAGAACTTACAAGTATTAGGAACTAGGTGGGTATAAACCTATGAAAGCCATATCCTTAAATCAGAATGGGGTTCCTGAGTGCTGATGTAATTCTTCAATCAGAATCCAAGGAAAGATTGAGTTAGTCTATTCCTATTTATACATGAAGGCATGTAATATCTACTTCATTTAAAGCCTTTCCTTTCATTAGTGTGATAAGTTCAAGTAGCATGCAACCTTTTTATGAAGTCATTTGGTTCAATCCTTGCCTTTCATTAGTCTGATAAGGTCAAGTAGCATGCAACCATTCAATTAATCCATTTAAAGCATCTTCCATATTCAAGGTTCATTCCAATACCTTCCATTAATGTGTTAAAGGGTTCTATAGATATTCAACCTACTATTCATTCACATTCAATGAGGTCAAGTTATATACTCAATATACTTTCCAATTTTTATTTCACATTTAATTATCAATTGAATCACTTACCTTTGGCGAGTCAAGTGGTGATCATACATGGTACATTCCATTATACAATTATTATTATAAACAAGCCATCTAATATAGATATGATTTCCCTTAGAGTGGTCAATCCAAGGCACACCCGAACAGTGGCTCAAACGTGTCAAAACACTGAAACGACAATTTGGGCATAACACCCTACATGGGGTGTTGGGAGTTGTGGGAGTAACCAGAAAAAAATAATCACATATTAGGAAGGAGAATAACCATAAGGTTCTAATGAGTATAATAATGGAATATGAATTTAATAAACATCACCTGATGAAATCGATGGGCCCCACACAACAATTCCAAAATCAACAAACTTTAGGGGTGAGTTATATTCCACCAACCTTATGGTTGTATGACTCATCTCCTCTGGTATTGGACCTTGATTTGGCTCAGATTGGAGTATATCTAAGAAAAATAGAAAAATTCTCATACCTCATTATCTCAGTCGAGATAAAAATAGAAAGCGAATGACTTAAGAGGACTTGAGTACTTACCTTTGTATATCAAATGTGATAAAAGAAAGACCGATTGAATACCAGAAGAAGGATATCTTTGAATCCCTAGATTTGGCCATCAAAATATCAAAAATTAGAGCCATGGAGGTAATTCCAACATATTCTTGGATTAGGGAAGAAGGAGGGGGCTTAATATATCATTAAGGGTAAAAATGTAAATTTATCCAGAAAATTAGCTTGTACATGGTTTTTCCGCACGGTTTGAAAAAATGTTTTCAAACCGTGAAAGGCTTTCGGGGTAGAAGAGTCACATTGCACGGTTAGGCCACATGATTGTGTGAAAACCATGCAAACTGGCCATGTCCAGAAATTTCAATCTAAACAGTTAGACAAACAATTAGCCAACCAAGCGCTAATTGTGAAACCTGTCTAGTTTTCTCAAAAATAGGGGTTCTAGGATCCGAACTTTCCTCAGACACCCCCGAGACCTTTAATAACCCATTTGGTATCTATATTTGGTCCAAAGTAAAGGTTTAGAAAAAAATTAAAGGATTCATACCTGAGTGAAAAACTGGGTTCTTACAGCACTATTATTATACAATTTATTAATGTCATTTTTACACATATTTGACTCTTTATAATTTTTTTGAAAAGAATCTTTTTCTCATTTTCCAGATGAGGTATATTATGGATTTGTTGATAAAAGGAATGTTTTATTTTTACTTATGTGGCACGATCAACGTTTTCTACCATCATGATGCCTTGACATTTTAAAGATTCCCTTATAATCTTATAAGGTTTAAAAAGAAATGTTTTCTTTTATAATTACATATCTTTTAAATGGTTTCAATGTAAAAAGGGTTATTTATCTCAAAATTTTGTTTAATGATTTTATTAGATCATTTTCATCTATGTCAACATTCTTTGTTGGATTTTATGTTTAACTATGCTTGATTTAGTATGATACAATCTACCATATTTAATTGACGGTTTTTTTGATATGTTTGATTATGTATGTTCTATTTTTATAGTATATATGGTCTGTAGTTATTGTATTAAAATTTCATATGCTAGTTTTAATATGAAGGTTCATGTTGGTTATGTTCATACCTTTTCATATGAGGAATGTATTGTACTTTTTCAGTGATGGGTTGGGGAACGGTTAATGAAATTCCTATGGGTTGAGGACAAGTTAATGAAATCCCAATAACTTGGGATCAGTTAATAAAGGCCCTACAGGTTAAGGGATGGTTAATTAAAGCCCCTATATACATCAACAGTTCTCATGAGACAAACTAGTTTGGGTTTTGACTAATGTCTTACCCATAAGTATGGTCTTAGCAAGGGGCCTTGATGGTATGGTTATGTTGTCCAGTATTATGCATTCCCACATTATGAGACTAGTTATTGGTTTTACATGTGACTATTTGGCTAGAAGAATATCCATATGTCTTTTTAAATGGAATTATTTGATTTATCCATTCTATATTATGATCAAGATTAATTTTAAAAGGATTGTTATTTTATTTTTATAAATTTCCTTAAAATTTTATGCTTATTTGGGATAACTTCCACTATTTTTTTTACCCTTAATAAGAATTTGATCTCACCCCTTTCTTATGTTTTACTTTCCTAGGATTACAAGATGTGTATTTTGATTGATATGTAGGGTTAATCTTGGAGAATAATGGTGTTCTCAAAGGAATTTCTATTTTTTATTTCATGTTTTTAATTGTAGTGTAAAGTTCATGTATCTAATAAATTTAAAAGACTAATAAACTGGTTGGTCCTTTGGGATATGATTCCTTTTAATCATGAAAATTTATTAAAATAGTTCACTATAACCAGGCTTCTAGTGTTGGGGAAATATAATAATATCAGGGGATTTGGAGAAAAGATATAAGACTCAACCATTTTCATGAAACTATTGAGAAATTTTCTAAATAAATTATATGTAAAGGGTTATTCGTTTGAAGAAATAGAGGATTTATCTATTGATGAGTTATATAACACACATTTTAACTATGAGATGATGGAATTCCCAATGTTCAAGAGTAATGTCCAAGAGGAGATAAATTTAGAATCTATGAGAAGTATTAAAAAAATTAAGAGGAGGATGGGTCCTCAAATGAATCAAAAGATAATAAATAAAAGGTTTAAGAGTATTATAATATCATGTTTATTATTTTAAAGAACATAAAATAGGTAAAGGGTAAATATAAAAGAAAAATTATACTAAAAGGTTTTAATTTTAGTAGAATTGGTAATTTTTAGTTCATTTTCCAAAGAATAAAAGTGGATAATATGAAGATGATGTGAATGAAGAAAGGCCCTAAAGAAATAAATGGGGAAGAAAATATAACGAAGATAATAAATATATTGAGTGTAAGGGAATGTTTCCAAGAATAAAAAGAATGAGTATGCTAATAAAATAAGATTAATAATACACCACTAACAGTTATCAAGATTAAAAAGTTCCTAATACGTATATGAACTTAATGACCCATGATGAAAATAATGAAGAAACCACAAACAATGATAAAGAAGAGGAAAAGCCTACACTAAGAACATATTGAAAGCTAAACTTGAATCATGTCTTAACCAGAATTCCCAACATAAGAGGGAAATAAAATACATAAATAAATAGGTTTTGAAATTAAAGAATGGTAAGGAAAAATTTTATAACAAGGAGAATGGATACATTAAAGATATTAAACCTCTTAAATTTAAGGTTGATGAATAAGATAAAAAGTTCAAGGAGTTTGAAAGAGTAAGATAAATTGAACAAGACAAAATCACAATGAATTAATGAAAAAACCATATAAAACAGAGATATTACCATAAAAAATCTATGAAAATAAATGCATATTCATTATAAAGTTATGATAATTGTTGTAAAAAATCTTAGGTAAAATCTACACATGTGAATCACAAGAATGATAAATATATCTTGTCTAATAGCGAAGGATATAAAGGGAAACTTGTTCAAGTATGGATTGAGAAAAATAATGATAATTCAAAATTTTTATCAATGTTATTTCAATTAATTTTAAGAATGGAATTTTCCCCAAGTCAGAAGTAGAAGGAAGGAGTAAATATACCTAGAAAACAATAAAAATTCCTAGACTAATTCATAAATTTAATGGAAGATCAAGATTTTAAAGAAACTATTAGTGATATGGGATATTTTGGAATAAAACATATTTTGGATGATATAACATGCAATTTCCATGGAATTGGAAAAGTAAATAATTAAGGGGGATCTATCTAATGATAACGAGGAATAATTTTTAGAAGAAGCAAGCTACGAATAGAAATATATAAATATCATATAGTCAGAATAGATTTTATTACGTGGATAAAATATGTGGAATGTGTCATGAATAAGGCTACTATGATTAATAATGTTTAAAAATTCTTCCAATTAAAGCACTTCAAACTCTTATATATAAGAAGGTTGAAAGAATATATAAATACAAGAATCCTCTTCTTATTGAGTTGTCTATTAGAGTGAGAAAGAGTAGAAAGTAATAAATAATTTTCATTGGATATTCATCTCAAATGATAATGGATACACAAATATTGTCTAACACTAAATATCATGATAGAGTTGGAATGAATTTTTAGAATGAATTATACATAAATATTACAAGAACTTGTATAACTAATATTAAAGATCAAAAGAGAAAATCTCACTATGTTTTTTCCATTGATGGGATTGAACACAAGTTGTTGAGTGCACACCAACTTTGTGTTCATGACAATGAATTTATTTTTAGAATCAACTCTTATCTCATAAAAATATTAAAATATTGAATAATTATTAATAAGGGAGAAAAAACCAATGGTAATATTTTAAAAATTAGTGACTCAAGCAATTCTTGATATTAAATATTAAAATATGAGAACAAATTTTGGCATGGAATAAAGGGATATATTTTTCAAAGGAGTTTAATAAATATTAAAAAGGGAGATATGGCAAGGGAATTTCCTCATCTCAAGTAGGATAGAGAGTAAATTTTTTTAAAACTTGTTAAAAAGGGAAAAAAGTGCATGTATGTCATGAAAAGTTGTAAATTTAGTCCACTGGGGAACTTGAATCAATATATTCAGATCAGTGGAGGAAAATGATACATTAATACATTAATGTTTATATATACTTCATTTTATTTACTAATGATTTTAGGATGACTAATGTAATTTTCATGAAGGATAAGTCATAGGTAGTGGAGATGCTCAAATTTTTCAGAAGAGATATTGAGAAAGATTTGAGGGTTTATATCAAGAATATAAGAACACATAATATAAGGATATTCCCTAGCTATTACAGCTCATTGGTGTTTTAAAATATATCAAATTGATGTCAAGTCTAATTTATTGAATGTTGAACATTAAAAAGAAGTTTATATTGAACAACCTAAAGGTTTTTTTATTTACAAAGATAAAATTATGGTGTGTTGGCTAAATAAATCTCTATATGGTATCAAACATGCTATTATATCTGGGTATTAATATATGTATTATTGTTTGAGAAAGATAAATTTTAATAAATGTAAATTTAATAAAAATAGTTATATGAAGGATATGGGTACAAATAAACTTATTTTAACTATTTATATTGATGAATCATATTTATAAGTGATAAATAGAATGCTTGTGAAGAATTTTTAATAAAAATAGTGATGAATTTCAAAAGGAATATACTAGGAGATATAAGTTACTTTCTGGTTTTTTCATTTTTTTAAAAGGAAGAGTTTAGTTTTTATATCTCAATAAAACTATGCTAAGGAATTGTTGAAAAAGTTTGGTATAAAAGATTCTAGGGAGGTGTCCACACCCATACAAGTTGGGGGAAATCCAAGAAAGTATATTTGAGGAAAAAATGTAAATCATAAAGAGTTTATAAGGATTTATAAAAATTTTATTTACCTCACTGCATCAATAAATATCATTTTATTTGAAGTGAAATTGTGTGAAAGGTATAAAAGTGATCCAAAAAGAATCACACTTGTTGGATTCCAAGATAGTTCTAAAATACATCCGAGGGACTATAATTTTTTTTGACGTATGGAAGAGGTGATAACCTAATCTTATTTGGATACAAGGATGCTGATTGGGATAGATATTGGGATGATGATAAATCTACATTAAGTGGTATATTATTCCAGGGAGAGAGTTGTGTGAGATATAATTTTAGTAAGGAAAACTCAATGACATTAATCAATAAAGAGACACAGTATACAGCTTATAAACATGCTTGTAAAAAATGATTTGGATGAGAGAGAAGTTGGAAGACATAAAGGTGAACATTGAGAATCCATTGAGAATTACATGTCAGAAAAAAAGTGTAATTGATATGTAGAAGAATCTAGTGCAATAATCATATATAAACACATTGACATTTGATATAAATTTATCAAATATAAGGTTTCAAATAGACATGTGAGGATGAAATTCATTCTTACAAGGGATTAATTTTTTTATATCCTCATAAAGTCTTTTCCTAAGTAAATATTTGAATGTTTTAGGATGAATATGCATGTTCATCATTTATCCTATCACTAAAGGTATGTTATAAGGCCTCACATTCCTTTAGATTCCATTTTCTAATGGGGAAAAGTGAACAACTATTATATATTACTATTTTGAATCCAAATATGAGTTTATTATAGGGGGTGAGTTTATTGATTGCGGGGGAGAATTTTTTTTAATTGAATGTCTTAATATATTTTTTTGAGTGAGTTAAGAAAGATATTAAAAATAAATTTACTAAATATTTCTCGACTAAAAGTTCTATGTTGGTGTTATTTATTGAATTATTCATGGATAGATTTGTGACCAAATTAAATAGTATTTTTTATATAGTGTGGCCCTAGATTAGAACCACCTTATGAGCCAATGTTACACATGGCCTTAGGCACACCTCCCTATATGGTAGAGGTATCCAAATAGTGGTGAGGGCCCAATTAATGAAATGAAGAGAATATTCCATTGAATAAGAGTGAAACAAAATCCAAAAAACAGACAAGAATATTAAACAACCATAAATATCATAGTATAAAAAATAAATAACCAATGAAATATCCATTAACGTACATGATGATGTCATAAAAAACATACATTGAATTCCCACTAGGTCAATCAAAAATCCAAGATAAAAATGAACTAAAATACACGTAGCAGCCCAGCCTCATATAGCTTGAAGTTGGTGTTTTCTATCAATTACATTAGCATGATTATAAGGAATCAAATACATAAGTACCAAAGAGTTTAATACTCTTAGAAAACCAGATACACAAATGTGTATTGTATTAAAAATTAATAAACTAATTACAACATAATTTTTTTATCATTTTTATAAACAAATAACTTAGAGGATAATTTTTAATCCATTTAGTAAATCCATGTAAATATTTCACAGTATGCTTCTTGGATTCTTGTGTAAGGAAACACAATAAGGGTGTGTTCAAATGCTTAGTAAGGGAAAAATATTTCAGTAGCAATAATGAATCAATGAGAGTAATAATTATGTAATGGTTAATAATTGAACACACATACCATGTAATCAAAAAACTGAGAAGGAAGTGCATAAAAAATATAGAAAAATAATAATTGGAAATATATACTACTCAAATAACTAGATACTGAAAAATAAATATATATAAATTAACAAAACTATAACATATTACATTTAATCAATGAAACGAAATGTATCCCTAGATATGTCAACACAAAATCTCATGGATGAATAATCACTAAAACTAAATAAAGATAATGCTTTCTTAATGGATGTCATGTATAGGGAAAATAAAAACCTATACCATCAAGGCATTTGATAAGATGGTTTAAAACCATGTATAGAAACTCTTTTAATTTTCACAACTATTTTGTCTCATGAGAACCTGTCAATGCATAAATATATAAAGTCCAGGCCCAACCCATCATTGCTAGTCCAAACCCGTCCTCATATTGAATAATCAAAATAAATAATATGCCTTCTCAAATAACCGCATTGAATGAGAAATAAAGATTGATCAATAACTCCACAATTAATCAAATAATAGTTAATGTAAACACATATACAAAATGGCATATGATTTGGGCAATATTAATATCCATGATAAATGAAATGGATAATTAGGGGAAATTCAATGTTCAATAATCAAAGAAGATTGAATATTTCAAGAAGACTAACAAATGAATCAAGGTAGTGAATATAAATACTATCTTTGTCCAAATTAATAATAAACCATCTAGGGCAAGAATAATGATGATATCAAAACAATATATCCCAATTGGAGTAAAATTAGAGTGTTTTTGTCATTAATGAAATAAAAGAATAACTTAAAAATTATTCATGAAGAAAATATCATTTTATTTGAAAGACATTTTGAAAATATTTTTCATTCAAAAAACCTTTTAAAAACATATTTATTAAAAATAATCCTTTTAAACATGTAAATGAATATTCAAGTAAATGATGGTGGATAAATCCATACATGTCATATGAGGTAAAAAGAATAATAATTTTTCTTGATAAAATGGTTTGAAAATGCCTTGTTAGGAAAGAGACAATAATATTCCTTTGAAAACATGGGTAAAAGAAAAAAAGTTTAAAAATATCTTTACCAAGGAATTTTTAATTTTATTAATGAAACATAGTTTTTAGAATAAAATAGGTTCTTCGACTAAAGAGATAAATAAATTTAGGTTTTCTTAAAGAACATTTTTTAAAACCTTCTGAGTACCAAAGAGTGGAATAATGTTACTAATACTTGAAAATAGTAATCAATAACTTGAGAATAATGAAAGGGTTTATTGAAAACTGGTCATATAATTTTCTCAAGTGGAAATATCATTGAATGATCATTAGAATTATTCTTGAGGAAAATAATATATAAGCATCCCAAAGTGTCTCATACCACGTTGAAATATTTAAAATCCTAAGAATAACAAAGGAATAATATTAAATAAAAGGGTTAAATAATATGAATATTAAATAATTCATGATTTATTATATCAAAAAGGGTAGTAGATAAACCACACAAAATAATTAAATGTTAAACATGACATTTATCTCATTGAAGTAAAAAAGTGAGATGAAAAATCCCTTACTAATGTGGTAACAAATGAATTAGAAAACCCAAAGGTAATAATTATTAAATAAAATTATTAAATACCATGAATATAATATAATTCATGATATTATATGTAAATGTGGTAGTATTTACACCATATATGAGAAATTAGGTGCAAAAAAATAAAGTATGCCTCACAGAAAGAAAAGTGAGACAACAATCCCTTACCATATGTTTCCATTCAGGTGAACATAATTTAAACTCAAGTATAAGGGATTTAAACATGTTAATAACTTATAACATAAATATATTAATATTTATGATATCATATACTATCCTCTTATAATACCTTATTACATGTTTGTTAATATTTCATTATTTTAACTATTTTGGGTGTTAATTGTGTTATTTATCGAGTATGTTTAAGTTGTTCTTATTAAATATATCATGGTTTCATCATCTAATGAATGTAAACCATGGTGTTAATATAATATATATATATATATATATATATATAGTATATATGTATCAATAATAATCCATAATTATTTGGATAAGAAATGTAATTCACCATTCATGGAGATGGTAAACCGTACATACACATAGACGCTACTTCCATTTCTTTGTCATATTTTAGAAGAATGAGAATTAAATGATATGTATATACATTTATATTATAAATATTGTAAAATATTTATGTAAAATATTTCATATATATTTATTAAAATTATCTTTAACACATTCCTTGTTGAGTGTGAATGAATCACATCTCTTTGAAGGGGCGGTAGTCGACACTTCCAGAAATGATGTTATCATTTTTACAAAAAATGAAAAGTATAAAGATATATGTTGTAAAAAAATTATAGAAGCTTAAATAAACAATAAATATTATTTATAAAATATATAAATAGAGTTTACATTATAATGGACACCATGAGAGGCGGTAAAAAAATGAACAATCATCGTTTCGTGATGTAGTAGTTCTCCATGCACATAAACAATATGTTTGTTACGCATTAGATGAAGGTGTGTGTAAGTAGAGGTAAAAACATGTAATAAAAACACCCTAGAATATTTATGATACTTTATTTTCTATATAAAAATGAAATAATAAGAGTTTAGGGAGTGGATAGTGGAAATAATATTAAAGAGTTTTAAGAAATATGTTACCTCTTAATCGGGTAACTCCATTTGGTTTGCACCAAAAGACTTCCATGGATTGATTTATGCCTAAATAGAGGCTTCAAGGAGAAATGGTGGGATTTTTTGGAGTGAATTGTGGAGAGTTTGGATGAACATAAGTGGCTTGATAGGTTTTAGGAATTTGGAGGAAAAGAGGTCTTTTATAATGGAGGAGGAGTGACACTCTTGTAATATTTTAGAAGAAGGGAACCCTACCCACATTTATTTGTTGAAAGTGGATAAATAATGGTCCAAATAATATAAAATGTAGTATAATGTAAAAAACATTCCATCCAATGTCCTTTTCCCAAGTGTATTGTTTTTTTGGGCCTTCAGGTTATGGTTTAGTCCCTTATTAAGCTTAATTTTACCTTAATCATTATAAATAACTTTAATTAATTTTGCTAATATTTTTGGTCAAAACCAATGTTTAACTTATAATAAATTATAAATTATGTTGATTAAAAATATGTAATCAATTTTTTTAAAATTATAATCACATAATTGAAAGAAATTAATTTAAATTTAATCCCGCAGACAGGACAACAATGCTGGTTTTTAAAGTAATAACATTCAAAAGTCTGTATTGTTTTTATAGTCAATTTCAATGTGAAATTGATTAAAATGAACTAAATTATATTAATTTATAAGAATATTATCTAAATAAATATTAAAACCAATTAAAATAATAATTTAACCTCGTAAATATATTTTATGAAAAAATAGTTTTGAATTAAATTTCAATATTTTTCACTATTCATAAAAAAAGGAATCTTCATATAAAAATACCAAAAATTTACCCTAAACTAATTTTTATGTTTATATATCAAATATTAAGTTTATTTTTACATATTAAATTTATAAAAGGTTCAAACATTGGATTAAAATGGGTTCTCCATTAAAAGGTGGTAAAAGTACCTTAATAAAAATATAGGTTTTTATGTGTGAAATTGGGGTTGCTCTTATCTTATGCTTATCAAATCTATTGGATGAATATAAAAAACATTTTATTGAATAAATAAAATATATATTTCATTAATTTAATTCAATAATTTTAATTAATTTAATTTGATTACGAAAAAAATGCCTTTATGAGTATAAATAATATTTCCTTTATATTCAATTGGTTTATATTTTCATTTCCAATTAATTAGTAACCAATTAATTAATTTTATATTATGTAAAACATATACTTTCAAAATTTATTTAATACTATTATTAATTTATACTTTAACATATATGTTAATTATTATTATATTAAATAATATATTTTAATAATATATTATTGTTTGGTAAAACTTGGTGTTGCATGTAACACAAACTATTGAAGAAACTCATTATTTCATATAACATAAGATAACTCTGTATCGCGTGTATTTCAAGTGATATCATAGATTGAATTTATTTAAAATAGTAAATATATTATAAAGTCTTAGCTTGGTGATACATGTCATACACGCTACTGAATACAATGTTCATGCTTTAGATTTCTGTGGTGTTACATTCGCACCACATTAATTAAATTGCGTGTTCACAATATAAACTCAATTTTGGTGATATATTGTTTGATATTTCCTATTTTAAAATCCCACATCTTGAGAAGGTTTTATAAGACATCGTCTATAAATGAGAGAATGGGAAGTAAAAAGGTCACATGGACAAACATATAACTAGGTATCTAAGTAGGATAACATTAGTGGAAAGTAGAGATACATACTTGAAGAAAAAGATTAAATATGTATAGGGATATATTGGGGTCATCAATCCCGAACAGGTAAATGGAAAATGGAATATTGATCACCTCAAATCCACAAATCATTGATGATTTAGTAGACCATTGGTAAAAAAAGGCATTATAAAAAGACATTTTTTTATTATTTTTCTAATGTTGGGTAATTATTTTACAAACCAATAATATAATGAAATATTCTTACTTTATAGGATTAAATTTCATATCAATAATCGTAAATTTTTGTTATTGTTTGATCAAATTATAATTCATCATTTTTCTCCCAGAAATTAATTACCAATAATTATTTTTTATGCCTAAAGCATTTAAAAGAATCATTTAAAGGATCGTAAGGCCAATTAAAGAGTGAAAAGTATAACTCTTTGTCCATAAATATCTTCCAAAACCAACATGGTTAATAGATTAATCTCTAATTCTCAAAAATTTATACAACTGGTTCATCATTAACAATTTTTTATAAAATTGTTTAACTTAAAAAAATGAAACATTAACCAGGACGTTGCATATGTGAGTGGTTTTCATGAAACCCCTATCTTCCTTTGGTCATGGGTTCAAGACCTGAAACCATTCTAGACTTCATATGTTTTCACCCGACATGCATTTTTTCTTTTTCTAAAACCATATTAATATAATTTTTAAAATAAATCTAACTGACATCCTTAAAATAAATTTTTCAATACAAATTTTTTTATTAAGTAACATAATATTATTTTATTATTGGTATGATATAATTACTAATCATATGAACCCTAAATATAATTAATACCCTTTAAATTATATCTATATAAATATAAATACATTATTCCTCAAATAACATTTTCATCTAAAAAATATACTTCTAAAATCAAGAATATTATTTAGACGTTTCATGATTCTTATTGCCAAAATACCATTAATAAAATACTTCTATAATTTAATTTTGAATCCCAAAAATACTTTATCAAGATTGGATCTTCCTTAGTCCAAGTATTAACCATAATATAATTTACAGGATTTGTAAATCATGACTCCTTATCTTCAATATAAAACAACTTAGGTTTAATCTAAGTTATTCTTTGTCAAAATAATTTTTAATGGGTTGTAAAGACAATGTGAATTATCCTAAGCATATCCCCCAGGAGTGTCAAACAGGGTGCATAGTGTGGATTGTTTTCATATACCAGGTTACCCTGAGTTAGGTTTGAAACAACTTTTCAGATTTGTTACTCCCAGGTAGTTCTATGACAAAACCACATCCACTTGTAGTATCAAGACAAGGATGTATTTACTGGAAGACCCAAAAAATCAATACTTTAGAAACATTCTATGGTTTTCATTTATACTAATCCTGAAATTATAGCTTTGGGTTATGTTCTCTAATCTATGTTTTCCTAAATCTAGTTTCCAAGGTTTCTACTAAACTTCCTTTGATACCAACGGTAGTGACCTGAACTAGATAGTCTGAAGCCGGTGTCTGCTGTAAATTACACTGGCATGATTACAAGGATTGAAATACCAAAGGACCGAAGAGTCTAGTAGTATTGGTAAACCAGATACATAAATTATTATTTTATTACAAATGAATACACAAATTACAACATAATTTTTTTTATCATTTTTCAAAATAAATAACTTCAAGGATAATATCTAATCTATTTAGTAAATCTATGTAAATATTTCATAGAATGCTTCTTGGATTTATGGGGAAAGAAAAATAATAAGGGTGAACTCAAATTATTAGTAAGGGAAAATATAGTAGAATCAATAATTAATCAATGTGAGAAATAATTATGGAATGGTAAATAAATAACACACATTCCATGCAATCAAAAAACCGAGAAGGATGTTCATAACTAGTATAGAAAGGTAAAAACTAGAAATACATGCCATTTAAATAACTAGATAAGGAAAAATCAATATGGAAATGTAAAAAACTAAAAAAATTCCATTTAATAAATTAACTAAAATGAAATTCATCCATAGATATGTCAAAGAAAAATCTCATGGATGAATAATAACTAAAACTAAATGAAGGAAATGGTTTCTCAATGGACATCATGTATAAATAAAATGAAAACCTATATCATCAAGACCTTTAAAAAGATGGTTTAAAACCATGGATAGAAACCCATTTAATTTGTGCAACTAGTTTTTCTCATGAGAACCTGTCGATGCATTAAGTGGCTATAAAAAGTCTAGGTCCCACACATCATTGAAAATACAAAGTAGTCCTCACATTGAATAATAAAAATAAATAAAATGTCTTATCAAATAACCATATTAAATGAGAAATATGAATATATCAATAATTCCCAAATTAATAAAATAACTATCAAAGTAAATACCATATGAAAAATGATGTATGGGTTGGACAATAGTAATATCCATGATAAATGAAATAGATAATTAGGGGAAATTCAAGGTTACATAATCATAGGAGATTGAATATTTATAGATGACTAAAAAATGAATAAATGTAGTGAATATGAATTATATCCTTGTTTAAATAAATTATAAACCATCCAGATTAAGAATAAGGATAGTATAAAAAACCGCAAGTGGAGTAAAATTTGAGGGTTGTAGTCATTGATGAAAAAAATAACTTAACAAAAACATTTTTAGGGAAAATTTAATTTTCTTTGAAAGAAATTTTGAAAATATTTTTCATTGAAACCACATTTTAAAAACATCATTATTAAAAATAATCTTATTAAACTTGTAATGCAAGCTTCTAGGAAATTATGGTTGATAAATCCATAAATATTTTATGAGGTAAAAAGAATATTTATTTTGCATGATAAAAATATTTGAAAAATTCCTTGTCAAGAAAGTTACAAGAAGATTATTTTGAAAAAACGAGTAATATATAAAAAGATTAAAAATTTATTTACCAAAGAATCTTTATTTTTTTATTAAAACATCATTTTTAGAAGAAAATAGGTTTTCTGACTAAAGAGAGAAATAATGCCGGTTTTTCTTAAAAACATTTTATTAAAAAATTGCAGTACCATAGAGTGGAAAAATGTTACTAATACTTGAAAATGGTCATGAATAATCAAATAATAATGAAATTTTTTATTTAACAATGTTCATATAATTTCCTCAAGTGGAAATATAATTGAAAGACCATTAGAATTATTCTTGAGGAAAATAATCTATTAACATCCTAAGTGTCCCATACCAATTTGAAATATTTTAAATCATAAGACTAATGAAGGATTAATATTAAATGTATGTGTTAAATAAAATTATGATAAAATAATTTATGATATATTATATCAAAATGGGTTGTATATGAACCACACAAAATAAGAAAATGGTAAGCATGACATTTATTTCATAGAAGTAAAAAAGTGAGATGAAAAATCCTTTACAAATGTGGTAACAAATGAATTGTAAAACCCAACGGCAATAATTATTAAATAAAAGATATAAATAACATGAATATAATATAATTCCTAAAAATATATGTCAATTTGGAAATATATACACCATATATAAGAAATTAGGTGCACAAAAATAAATTATGCCTCATAGAAAGAAAAGTGAGACAAGAATCCCTTACCTTATGTTTCCTTCTTAGTTAAAATCATTTAACCTCATATATAATGGATTTAAACATGTTAATAACTTATAATAGAAACATAATAATATTTATGATATCATATATTATCCTCTTATAATATCTTATTAATTGTTTGTTAATAACCTTTCATTATTTTAACTATTTTGGGTGTTAATTGCCTAGTTTGTTGAGTATGTTTAAATTGTTATTTGTTGTTATTATTAAATATATAATGGTTTCATTATCTCTAGAAGTTAAAACATTATTATAAGATCATATATATCCACTATATATTTATCTAGAATAAACCATAATATTTTGAGGCGGTAGTTTGCTGTGAGGCGGTAGTTTGCCATACACATAAATAGTATATTCATTACCCATTAGATGGAGGTGTGTTTAAGTTTCGGTAAAAAACTATCATAAAAAATTCTAGAATATTGAGTATAATGTAGTTACTATAAAAACATGGAATAAGAATATTTTAGGGAGTGTAGAATGAAAATAATATTAAAGAGCTTTAGGAAAGATGTTACCTCTTAAATGGGTAACTCCATTCGGTTTGCACTAAAATACTTCCTTGGGTTGATTTATTCCAAAATAAAGGCTTCAAGGAGAAAGGGAGGTATTTTTGTGAGTGAATTTGGTAGATTTTCGATGATCCTAAGTGTCTTGAGAGGTGTGAGGAAGTGGAAGGAAATGAAGCCTTTTATAATGGACGAGGAGTGTCACTCTTGTAATATTCTAGATAAAAGGAACCCCCACCCATGTTTTTATTTAATGTGAATAAATAATGATCCAAATTCTATAAAAGGTAGTATAGGGTATAAATATGGTCAACCAATGGCCTTTGGAAGAGTGTATAGATCATTTAGGTACTTAAGGTTATGGTTTAGTCCCTTACTACGCTTAATTTAACCTTAATCATTGTAATTAATTTTAATTACTTTCACTAATTTTTTTGGTCAAAAAAGATGAACTTATTATAAATTTTAAATTATTCTAAATAAAAATATTAAATCCATTTTTTCAAATTAAAATAACATAAGTGAAAAAAATTAATTTAAATTTAAACCCATAGATGGGATTACAATGCAGGGTTTTAAAGTAAAAACATCCAAACATTTTCTATGTTATAATAGTCAATTTCTAAGAAAAATTGATTCAAATCACATATATTGGATTAATTGATAACAATAGTATCTAATTAAACTTTTAAACCAATTAAAAGTATAATTTTAACTTATACATAGATGAGATTAAAAAAAGTTTGGAATTAAATTTCAATATTCTTCAATATTCTTAAAAAACGAATCTTCACAAAAAAATAACAAAAAAATACACTAACCTAATTTTTATTCTTCCAATTAAAAGATTAAGTTTATTTTAAAATATTAAATTTATAAAATGGTAAAAAATTGGATTTAAAATGTGTTCTCCCTTAAAAGGAATTAAATGTCCCTTAATTAAAATATAAGGTTTTATGTGTAAAATTGTGTTTGTTCTTATCTTATACTTGTCAAATATATTGGATGAATATAATTTTTTTATTGAATGTATAACATATATATTTCATTAATTTCATTCAATAATTGTAATTAATTTATTTTTTTAAGAGAAAACTACTTTATGAGCTTTAAAATAATAATATTTCCTTTATATTTAATTGGTTAATATTTTCATTTCTAATTAGTTAGTAACATATTAAATAACTTTATATTGTGTAAACATAATATTTTCATAAATTATTTTATATTATTAACAATCAGTTATTTAATTTAAAGGTTATGTATTATTATATTAAATAATAATATTTTAATAATATATTATTTTTTTGGTAAAATTCAGTCTTGCATGTAATGTAAGCCATTGAAGAAACTCGTTGCTGCGTATGACATAAGCCAACTTAGTATCATGTGCATTGCAAGTGATATCAAAGATTGAATTTATTTAGAATAGTAAATATATTATAAAGTCTTGGGATATTATATTCTCCTATATGCTTGGTGTTACGTGACATATAGGCTATTGAATACAATGTTCATACTTTAAATTTTTGAGACATTACAACACACAAACTAGACCTACTACCATATATGAGATCCACATAACCTGTCTCTACATACCGATTGATTTTCCAAAACCTGATCTTCTTTACAACCAATGATAAACCTGAAAGTAGACATAAGGTCTGTACATGCAATAAGATGCTCATAAAGGCGTGAGCATATTACTTAGTAGGGTATAAGCAAACACCCCTACTATATGACATCATATTCATGTGTATGCATGGGTAAAAAAATAAAATAAATAAACAATATCATTGAGTCATCAGACTAGCTAGGATGCCATGGAACTTGATGAGATATACACATCTGTTAGGAAACCTTGTTCCAACCTTGACACTACAATGCTTGACCATACCCATTTTGGTTCAATGTAGGAATCCAATCATTACCTCACCTCTTAACAATGTATAGGCTATATCTAAATGATTAGTGTAGGGTGGTGTTTGAACCACAACCCATTAACCAAATATATTGAGTATGGTCATAAATCTATATCTTGACCCACTACCTTAACACTAAAGGAAGGGTCTATCAGTTATGTCTCACATGACACCATGACCCAACTCTCTCGCAGGTGGTCCTTGACCCAAGACTACTCAAGAAAGGTTCAATTAATGCACATAACCCATAACACTCATAGTTGGTCCTCGACCCAATCATACTTAGGCAAGTTCCACCTGACACACGACCTAACCCCTTGGTGGTCTCCTACCCAAGCCTCTTCAAGGAAAGGTCTATAAACTATGTCCGACATTAATCCATGACACAAACCTCTCATAAGAGGTCCTCGAAAAAAGACTATTAAGGAAAGGTAAACCTATAATATAACCAAATACTCTAAGGAGAGGTCGTATAAGTATATAAAACATCAGAAGGGCCCCAATCCCATCACACAGGTCACCATATCATCAACATATCTAAAACTTGGATAACCTGTTACACAACAACTCATCACATCTCCATCATCAGGGTGTCCAGTATAATTGTTGAAAATCATGTTTTAACATCAATTTTTGAATTTTCAATGTCATTTTTAATATATGTTGATGTGGGAATATTTAAAAATAATAGTTTGAACATCGGTTTCTTTAAGATCGACATCAGATATTCAAATAAAAAGTGAATTTAAGCGATTTTACAATGTTAGTTTTTAAAAAAATTGATGTTTCTAAAATGATTCCACATCAGTTTAATTATATAATTGATATGGAAATATTAAAAAAAATAGCTTCCCACATCAGTTTATGGAGAACCCAAGTGAAAAAATTCAGAATAAAACTAAATTTCAACATCATTTTTTCCATAAAACCAAAGTGGAAATGGGATTTAGATTTTAGTTTCTACCCAATATCGATGTCAAAGGCTTTAAAAATAAAAAAATATACCTTTCCATACTGTTTTATGGAAAAATGGATTGGAAAAAATTAAAATAAATTTATCAACTTTCCACATTAGTTTTACCATAAAACTGATGTGAAAAGTGTATTTCAACATCAGTTTTTACCCAAAAAATGTCAAAAGACCTATATTTGAGATTCCACATTTGTTTATAAAAAAATTTCATATAAAGTTCTATTTTAAAAAATTAGAATAAAATACATGAACCAAAAACATCTAAAAAGTTTTCCTAGTAAAAAATATAAAAAAACCAACATAAATTAAAAAATGGTGAAATAATCAATTTTAAACTTTAATTAAAAGATACATATGCAATACTCAAATAAAAAAATAACCATATATCCAAAATAGTTTGCAAGTAAAAATTATAGGTGGGTAAGGTCTTAATCCTTATGCGATGATACATCATTTAAAATATACAATCATAATAAATTTTAGAACAAAAAATAGAATATTTTCATAAAAAACCTAAAATATTTAATTCAACTAACATTATTAAATTTAGTAATCACCCTAATTTTGATGATTTTGAAAATGAATCTTAAAACATAATTACCGTATTTCTCATTTCCTTTTTAATGATGACACTACAATATTGAAAAATTAACATGAAAATAAAAACCAATGTATATACATTATATATAGATATAAAGGAAAATAAATATTATCTAATATAAAATTTATATACCTTATCTTTCTTTCATTTAAATATATTTGGATCTATTATCGACAAGTGATAACTATTAATATCTCCGTATTACGTGTATTATTATATATCAACTAATTTTTTTTATAAAAATAATAATTAATACTAAATAATTTATAAAAAACTAGAAAAAATTTCTTTTTTAATAATTTTATAAAAGTTTTAAACTTTATATAATAAAGATAAAAACCAATATATTGTGAATTTATATAGAAAGAATATTCCTAACATCCAATTATCACTACAATATAAAAAGTTCACAATTAATGACATTATAATGAATATTAGTTCATAATTATCTTAGTATTCTTACTCATCATGGAATGAAAAAAACCAACACACAATCTACATATTTTATAATCTATCATATACATATGAAACTATAACACCATACTTAAGATATTTTACAACCATTAAAATGTATTCTGGATCCATAAAACCATAAACAATAGTGGTCTCATTTTTGAATGCATAGTGTGTGTAGATACCTAATTAAATATGTATTAAATTAAGTCACTTAAAGTCATGTTTATTGAAAGAAAGAAGAAATGAAATATAAATTTAATTACATAGAAAAAACTATAATACAGTTATAGTGATCTCATAAAAAATAAAAAGATCCATGATATTTTTTAATATCCTCAATATGTAGTCCCTTCCACATATACCTTTCATCACTAAAAACTCATAAATATTATCCAAGAAAGAAGAAATATGGGAAAATATTTTTATCCCATCATAAATATTATATGTCTTCAATTTTTTTGGTTCTTGAACCTTTTGTTTCTTTTGTTATAATTTTTTTTTATTTTGGACACTCTTATATAAGTTCAATTTAATAAAAAATTATAATTAATTTTAAAAACATTTAAATTATATTTAAAAAAACCAAATTTCTCATATGTCCAGTAATGAATAAGGATAGCTAGTTAGGGTAAAAAATGACCCACATAATTTCAAAATCAAGTAACCTTCTTTGTAAGAAATATAATAAAGGAATTTGGATCAATAATATCATTTACCAATACTATTACCTTACCCAACTACATAGGGTGATGATGTAAAGAACCCCCAAAAATACGTATGAATATGAATGCCACAATATGTACATGGGGTTCTCCAACACACAACTTACAGTATAAGGTCATGTCCGAATGAGGTGGTTGAAGATATGAGTAGGTAGTCTACAAAGGCTATGATTGTCTCACCATTTTTTCAAACATATCCTACAAAAATAATATAATTTGATCACCCATAGCCTATTTTAGGCCTCAAATTTTAGTATTTATGAAATATATTTTTATGCCCTTCTATTTCTTACTTCGATGAACAAATAATTTTATTATTATAACACTTTTCTTATATCCTATTACGTGACCAGGTTGTTATGGATTTCTTAAAGTAATAGCTATAATCACTATCCTACCCTTAGAGATAAAAGTCCCATGTGTTGCTTTCTCTTAATTTCCATCCTAAAATGATATGTTAAAATGGTATATTAGTTCTATTAATTTTAAAAATACTAACATTTAAGAAAAATTGAAATTAATTTCTTACAATTCGGATAACTGCTTCTTTAGATTAATATGTAAGAAATTTTTTAATTTATAATTCTTAAAATTCTTCATTTTTTATAAATAGTGGGGGGAGATGGAGGACTAGACTGGACCTCTTATAAAACACTTCTAGATTTAACTCTTAATTTATCAAACTTTTATGCAATCATTTTCACCTCCAATAAATGATATCCACCACATGGTAAAGTATGTGGGTATACATCCTATAACTAGATCTATCAGTGAAATATCCTTGATGAATATTACATAAAAAAATTAATAATCAATTAGGTAATATAAAATAAATTTTAAAATATGAAATAATTATCATACCATAAATGCTTCATCATATTAGTTGGAGACAAATTTAGTTCATGTATTTATATCCAAATACCCATACTTGTGGCATTGATTTTCATTGTGTAACATCCCAAAAAGAATATATATTTTTTCAATATTGTTTTAAGACATTTCAATTGAATCATCGCTAAAGAAAAATAGATTTTATTAATTTCATTCATTTCCATAAAGTCAAATTTAATTTTTAATTGAAATCATTAAATATTAGTCTATAAATATATAAAATTCTAAGAATGAGATAGAAATAAATTAATTGGGATATTTTACTATTATGGACTCCGAGGACCAATAAATGTTCCCCTACCTTTGCATATATCATTTAAACAAATGAATTTTATGATATTCTATGTACCTTTATATTATTAGAAAAGTGAATATGTAACACCCGAGACTTTTATGAGAAATATTTTGTTTTATGTTAAATAAATCATCAAAGGGATCTTTCACTACACACAACACTATCTTGGCTTGCTTTACACACAATCGCGACCCTCCTCGATAGCTTGCATCATACACAATACTGAGTTTCACTAAACAACGATATGCTATTAAAATATTATTAAAACTAGCCGTTATGAATAGTAATACCCACTTTTTGAAATTTTGTAAATTTTATTTTTCAAAATTGACTTCATTTTTGGATTTGGATTATCGAAATTAGCCTAGGGTGAAATTTTGGTATTTTTCTGAAAACTTTCAATTTTTGATGAATAGTGAAAACACTGGGTTACTATTTAAAAATCGACTTTTTATTTAAATAATTATTTATTTTATTTAAACTTATTTTAGGTCAAAATTTATACATAATACCTTTATAAGTTCAAAGTAATTCATTGGAGTCATTTTATAATAATTTTAGATATAAAAAAATATTATTGAACTTTTCACCGTCTTTTACCCACCTCCTAGGAGAATTTAGAAATTTACATAAAACTTAATTTGACCACTTTTGAGAATGGAATTTTAAAAATATGAGAGACATGGTTGATGTCAGTAAGTAAAATGAGGTTCAATGAGATGAAAATAATTTTTGGTGAATAGTAACTTTTTACTTTTATTTACCACGGTTAAAAGTAAATAGGGTAATTAAGGGTAAAAATGATATTATTATTACCCTAAAACATGTCATAATTCTACTGGATAAGTGTAATTCGACCAAAAACAACCTTAGGAATAAAATATGACCATTTAGGACCACTTGGATTAGATTAGGACATTTATTATTAATTTATTTAAAGAAGGGTTAAAATAGTTAAAATCAATGTTTAATCACTAAATCATTTTTAATATAGGGTTATACATAAGATAAATTAGACTATAAATATTCATTAGAAATATAAAACTATTTCCTACATAATTGTATTTTATTTGTAATTTTTAGACATTAAATAATTTAATTTATTTATGACACAATGATGATGCAATAATTATTTTATTAATGAAATTTTGACATAATTGATGTTATAAATACCCAAATAAATGTAATTTGAGACTTTTTATGAATTACAATAATTATCTAGGTTAATATGACATGTTATTATTTATTAAATTAACTTTTTTCGAACTAAACATTCTGTTATGATTTTCACAAATATCAATTACCAAATAGTGTCAAAATTGACATAAAATAGTTTTTAAAAGAAATATTATATTATTAATTTTCATTTTATTCATAAAAATCTACGGTTCGGCCAAATGACTTATATATGGTTTTATATATTAATAATAAACAACTTGGGGTTCGTTTGGCTTGTTATAGTAATTTTATTAACCTTATAGTGTAAGAAAACAAAAAGACACGGTAAAAGTTAAATTATCTAACTTAAAGTTAAATCTAAATGATAAGGGTACAATAGTTACCTAAACTTGTCTCAATTATATTGGATAAGAGGATTACGACCCCTCCCCACCTTATCTTTTAAATAAATCAATTTGGAGCTATTAAAAACCGAATATGACTTTATAATAAAATAATATTTTTAGTTTTTCCTAAGGTGCCCCTCTCCTCCCTTATAAAAGGGAACCTCTTCCCTCACTTCCTCACACCACATTGAGCCTTTAATCTCAGACAACCCCTAACAAATTCTCTTCTCCACTTACCTAGAAACATACTATAGGTCCTGGTCTTCTTAAAAGACCAATTTTAGTGCCCTAAGAGGTGGTCTCAAAGAGGCTCTTCAAAGAAGAGGTAATGTCCGTTACCGATTCTTTCAACATTATTTCTTCTTCCACTTCTTATTCTTTAGTTGTTTCATTATGAAGCAATAACATCAGTATCAATCATATACTAATATGTTATTATAAGTATGAAACAACCCTATTTCACCATCTATCCATCCTACGGAAAACGAAATCACCGCGTGTGCATACGTATGGAATACCGTCTCCACGCCGTGGTGTAATCTATTTTACACCACCACCATACTTGGATGGGTATAATGGTGTATATAATAACTATATATAATTATTGTAAAGTGATAATGATTCTGAAATAGTATACATACACTCCAATACAATTCCACGATCATGGGAATGATATCATCGCTCGTGTGTACGTACAGAATACCGTCTCCACGATGTGATGCGACCCGTTCTATATGATCTTCATTGCATAATATTTATATAAATGAATTAAATGAATGAATATGATATATATTACACTAATAACATTCTGTAAATGAGTTATCTATAACCTAAAAAGAAGAATAAGAATTTATTCGACAAAACACGCATAAGAACAAAAAGCAATAAACACCCGAATAACAAGTACCAATGAAATATTACTAATAAGAAGCTAAGAATATGACCATATATGATATGATAAAAATAATTATGATTCTGGAATAAGTTAATGACATTATTTAAATCATTATACAGGAGGTTCGGAAACTTACGAAGTAAATCAGACCTAAGGTAAGGGAAAATCTCACAATCTCATTTTTATTCGAGATTGTTTATACTTCAGATTTTACTGGGGAATATTTATCATCCACATCCATGTTTCCTCAATATGTAATATTATTTCTATCCTCCCAATTTTTTTTAATTCCAATTTTACTCTTTGGTGAGTTTTTATTAAATGATATGAAAGGAACATTTTGTCATTTTTTGTACGAGGTACTTTTTGACTTTTCCAACAAAAGTACGAGAAGAATGTTTTTTAACTTATAGGGCATGAATGGATTTTTAAAACATTATTTACAAGAAGATTCCTTTACAAGTTTTCAAGTTTATTTTTAATCAACTTCTTTTAGTTTAAAATTGTATGACATGTTAAGAAAGGAAAAGTGCTTTTGAAGTTGAAAGGATATTTTCCTCAAGAATGGAGTTCAAGTGTTTTATCAAAATTATTTTCCATATAAGATAATATAGGGTTCTGTTTCTATCCCTATTATTACATTGATTTGATTATATTGTGATGGAATTATTTTTATGAATTCCTTTATCTTATATGAATTTTTTTATGATGTCACGGTGTTTAAGAATCCCATTATATTTACATGGGTTATACTATGATGTATGGTTTCTGATTTTGTGGCACACATAAGAACGGTTTCATTATGAGATGGGTGGGACCTATATATCCCTCCAATTCATTGGGTAAATATTTATATCTCATTTGATAGACATGGCTGGAATGACAGGTTAATCCGGTTCAGTGAAACAGGACTGAAACGAGGAGTGAACTCGGTTCAGAAATGGACTTTGTCCACTAAGATAGTCTTGGAAATGAGTCTTGACTACTAAGAAATGATTCTCTATGATTATTTGTGTATTCCACAAAGTTTCATGTTTTAAGTTATTATTATTGGGATTATATTTCACTACTATGATTTATCCCATGTTATGAAATTATGATCTCTTTTGCAGTTTAAGATTTCCAAAATGTTATGTTATTATGAATATTATGTGATTGATATTTATTTTGTTTACCCTTACTGAGAATTTGAGCTCACCCTTTTGTATGTTTTCTTTCCCCAGGTCAGGAAGAAGGTTATTAAGTAGGATATGCCAAAAGGGACTCTAGATATGATGAAATAAATGGGAGACAATGTAGATGCTTTATGAACTAGTTGTTTATGTTTCCTAGTTTCTAAAGAAACTATACCTATATGGTCCTTTCATGGTTTTGTTATATGTTTTAATAAGTGTACTTCAATTTTGAAGTAATAACCATGTATGTAAAGTTTGGGTTGTTGTAGTTGGTATCAGAGGAAAGGTATAGTCAACCTTTGGAAACTAGGATGTGAAAACCTTAGTAAGAAGCCTAAGGATAAGTCTAAGCATAGAACACGATATTAGTGTTTTAAAAATGGCCATGAAAAGCCTATGATAATACCTTAAGTGTGAAATTTTATTCTTTATTATGTGGTTTTTATATTATAATTAGTGTTTCTCACACTATTCTTCTTAGTTTTAGTCAATGGCTGGAACCTGAAAGAACCGTGTTAATGCGGAATGCAACGGGCAATGCAATGATTGTCCCCCTGAGCAACTAAATGTTATGGGAGCTGGAATGAAAAATCTTGTAGCCATGCTCACACAACTTTTTCAAGCTATGAATCATGCAGGACTTCCAAACGAGCAAAGGAAGGAGCAACATTCTATTGAATCCTCCATGAGGCAGCGTTAACCTTCATTCAGCGAGTCTACTGATCCATTAGTTGCTGAAAAATGGATCAGTGCTACTGAAAAGATATTTTCAGTTCTTCAATGTTCTAAACATGATAAAGTCATCTTAGCAGTATATCGTTAGGAAGGTGATTCTGATCAATTTTGGAATCTTATCAAGAATACGAGGAAAAGAGATGAAATTGAGTCCATGGAATGGGACGAGTTCAAGAACTTATATTTCAATAAGTACATCCCGCATATTCTTCGAACAAAGATAGAGAATGAGTTTCTGGAACTAAAGAAAAAGGATGATGAATCTGTTGGTACCTATGAAGCAAATTTTACAAGACTTTCAAGGTACGCTTCTAGTATTATTATCCGACCTGAGAGTAAGATCGATCGATTCTTTATTGGCTTAAAAACAAATCTTCGAAGGGCATTAGCCATAAGGGACTTCAATAGCTACGAGGAAATCGTTCGATGTGCTCTCAAATTTGAGATAAATATTGGAGTAACCCATCAGTCATATGGGTTTGATAAGAAGAGGAAAATGGAATTCAAAGGAAAATCTAAAGAGCACACTGAAAAGAATATGATTTTTCCCTTATGCTCAAAGTGTGGAAATAAACATAGAGGGAGTTGTCTTAAAGGGACAAGTAAATGTTTCAAATGTGGAAAGGAAGGTCATCGGCCATTTTAATGCCACAATGATGGGAAGAAGATGTCTAGTGATGCGAACAAAGAAAAGGCTACACAGAGTGTACCTCCTACACTTCAATGTCACTAGTGCAAGGAAATGGGGCATTATGCCAATCAATGCACTAATACAAGGGTTGTTGATGATGATCGACGTCAACAAACTCTTAAGGCTAAAGACAAAGGAAAGTCACATGCAATTTCTATCAGCGATGTGGAGTACGATAATGATGTGGTGAAAGGAACACTTACCATCCACTCTAAAGTAGAAAATGTTTTATTTGATTCTGGATCCACCGAATCTTTTATTTCTGAATAATTTTCTAAGGGTATCACTGTATTACCTCAACAATTAGATGTTGAGTTAGTTGTGACAACCCCTAATGGCACAACAGTCGCATCAAAAGTTTATAATTTTTCTCTGATTGAAGTTTGGGGGAAAGTGCTTCCTGAAAATCTTGTGATCCTTCCTATAGTGGAATTTGATGTGATTCTTGGAATGGATTGGCTTTCTTTATATAGATCTCATATCAATTTCCAAAGAAGGGAAGTCACATTTCATATTCCAGATCAATCTATGATCATCTATCGATGCAAGGATGAATATAACCTTCCAGTAGAAATTTATTCGATCTTATGGGTCTTGATTCCACTAAATGAGGGTTACTTATCTCAAATGGTTGGAGAGAAAATCACGATTAAGAATATTCCCATTGTATGGGAGTTTTACGATGTCTTTCTGGAGGAATTGCTGGGTCTTCCACCAAATCGTGAAGTAGAGTTTTCAATAGAACTCGTACCGGGTGCTTTGCCTATTTCAAAGACACCTTATAGAATGGCCCCAATTGAGTTGTAGGAATTGAAGAAGAAACTCCAAGAGAATCTTGATAAAGGATTCATATGCTCTAGTGTGTCACCTTGGGGAGAACCTATTATATTTGTTAAGAAGAAAGATGGATCAATGAGACTCTGCATTGATTATTGAGAACTTAACAAGATTACTATCAAGAACAAATATCCTCTCCCGTGCATTGATGACTTATTTGACCAACTACGCAGAGCTCAATACTTTTCCAAGATTGATCTTCATTCAGGGTATCATCAATTAATGGTCAAAAGAGAGGATATACCAAAGATGGCTTTCCGTACAAGGTATGGACACTATAAATTTATAGTGATGCCATTTGGTCTTACTAATGCCCCTGCTATCTTCAGGGATCTGATGAATAGAGTCTTTAGAGACTATCTTGATCAGTTTGTGGTAGTCTTTATAGATGATATTCTTGTCTATTCAAAGGGAAAGGAAGGAAATGAAGATCACTTGAGAATTATATTGAAGACCTTAAGAAAGGATAAGCTTTATACCAAATTTACAAAGTGTGAATTTTGGCTTCAAAAAGTTGCATTTTGGGGTCACATAATCTCAAAAGAGGGGATATCTGTGGATCCAGCAAAAATAGAGGTTATCGAAAGATGGTCGAGACAAACAACAGTAACTGAGATCCGAAGTTTTCTTGGATTGGAGGGATATTATCGACGTTTTGTGAAATATTTTTCACGATTATCTAATCCACTCACCAGGTTGACTCGAAAAGGAGTTAAGTTAGTGTGGACGGAGGAATGTGAAGAGAATTTCAAGGAGTTGAAAAGAAGGTTATCCAGTGAACCTATACTCACAATTCCTTGTAGTGGAGAATGGTTTGTGATCTACAGTGATGCATCCAATAAGGGATTGGGGTGTGTTCCCATGTAAAATGATATGGTGATAGCTTATGCCTCACGATAGTTGAAAATCCATGAGCAAAATTACCCAACTCATGATTTAGAGTTAGCTGCGGTAATCTTTGCATTAAAGATTTGGAGGCATTATCTTTATGGAGAAAGGTGTGATATTTATAGAGATCATAAAATATTAATGTATATTTTCACACAAAAAGAGCTGAATATGCGCCAAAGAAGATGGTTGGAGCTGATTAAGGATTACGATTGCTTAATTTATTACCACCCGGGGAAAGCAAACAAGGTGGAAGATGCATTATGTCGACAAGACCATGCTATCTTATCCATGATGAGGATCACAAAAGATCCAATATTTATTGATTTACAAAGGATGGATCTTGGAATTATAATGAAAGGGGAAAAATCGTATCTTTCTCAAATGAATGTTCAACCATCTATACATGTGAAGATTAAAGAGGCAAAAAAAGAAGATGTAGAGTTGCAAAAGAAGGTGAGAAATGTTCCTGAATTCAACCTTGATTGTGATGAGATAATAAAGTTCAGGAATCGGGTTTGTGTTCCTCCCATCCCCGAATTAAAGAAGGAGCTGCTGGATGAGGCACATAGTTCTTCACTCTCTATTCATCCTGGAAGCAAGAAGATTTATAGGGACCTGAAAGAGTACTTTTGGTGGGATTGCATGAAAAGGGATGTTGCTGAATATGTCTCTCAATGCTTGGTCTGTCAGCAAGTTAAAGCTGAGAGAAAGAAGTCTAAGGGGATGTTACAACCATTACCCATACCTGGATGGAAATGGGAAAACATCACTATTGACTTTGTCACAGGACTTCCTAAAACATCCAAAGCCAATAATGCTATCAGGGTCATAGTTGATCGTCTTACAAAGTCTGCACACTTCATTGCTATTAGAGAGGATTTCTCTCTAGATCAGCTTGCCAGGATATATGTAAAGGAAGTGGTAAGATTGCATGGTGTACCACTTTCCATTATATCTGATCAGAATCTGAGGTTTACCTCAAAGTTCTGGTGAAGTCTTCAATATACTCTAGATACAGAGTTGAGTTTCCTCACTTCTTATCATCCTCAGACAGACGGTCAGTCTGAAAGGACAATTCAAACTCTAGAAGATATGTTGAGAGCTTGATCTATGGATTTTAAAGGTGGTTGGGATCAACACCTACCTTTGGTGGAATTTTCTTATAATAATAGCTTTCACTATAGTATTCAAATGGCTCCTTATGAAGCTCTCTATGGAATGAAATGCAGGACTCCAACATGCTGGGATGATGTTGGGGAAAGAAAGCTATTAGGACCTGATCTTGTTGATGAGATGGCAGAAAAGGTCAGATCTATTCAGAAACACATAAGAGCAGCTCAGAGTCAACAAAAAAGTTATGCCGACAACCGAAGAAAAGACTTAGAGTTTGAAGTGGGTGATAAAGTGTTCTTATGAATATCTCCCTGGAAGAGGGTCCTGAGATTTGGAAAGAATGGAAGGCTGAGCCCTAGGTATATCGGTCCTTTCGAAATAATGGATCGTGTTAGGAAGGTAGCTTACCGATTGACACTTCCACCGAATCTCTCTTAAGTTCACGATGAGTTCCATGCATCTCTCCTGAGAAAGTACATACCTGATCCTTCACATGTACTCAGCTCAGAAGTTGTACCGCTGGAGCAAGATCATTCTTAGGAAGAACAGCCGATAGAAATTCTCGATCGTAGTGAAAAATTCCTACGGAACAAGAACACTCGCTTAGTGAAACTTTTATGGAGGAACCACTAATTAGAAGAAGCTACATGGGAGCTTGAGGATATGATGAGGGAGAGGTATCCTCATCTGTTTGTTACAAAGTGACGAATTTCGAGGGCGAAATTCATTTTAAGGGGGGTAGAATGTAACACTTAAGACTTTTATGAGAAATATTTTGTTTTTATGTTATATAAATCATCAAAGGGATCTTTCACTACACACAACACTATCTTGGCTTGCTTTACACGCAATCATGAACTTCCTCGATAGCTTGCGTCGTACGCAATACTGAGTTTTACTAAACAACGATATGCTATTAAAATATTATTAAAACTAGCCATTATGAATAATAATACCAAATTTTTGAAATTTTGTAAATTTTATTTTTCAAAATGGACTACATTTTTGGATTTGGAATATCGAAATTAGCCTAGGGTCAAATTTTGGTATTTTTCTGAAAACTTTCAATTTTTGATTAATAGTGAAAACACTGGGTTACTATTTAAAAATCGAATTTTTATTTAAATAATTATTTATTTTATTTAAATTTATTTTAGCTCAAAATTTATACATAATACCTTTATAAGTTCAAAGTAATTCATTGGATTCATTTTATAATAATTTTAGATATATAAAAATATTATTGAACTTTTCAACGTCTTTTACCCACCTCCTAGGAGAATTTGGAAATTTACATAAAACTTAATTTTACCGCTTTTGTGAATGGAATTTAAAAACTATGAGAGACACGGTTGATGTCAGTAAGTAAAATGTGGTTCAATGAGATGAAAATAATTTTTGGTGAATAGTAACTTTTTTACTTTTATTTACCATGGTTCAAAGTAAATAGGGTAATTAAGGGTAAAAATGATATTATTATTACCCTAACACATGTCCTAATTCTATTGGATAAGTATAATTCGACCAAAAACAACCATAGGAATAAAATATGACCATTTAGGCCCACTTGGATTAGATTAGGACATTTATTATTAATTTATTCAAAGAAGGGTTAAAATAGTTAAAATCAAAGTTTAATAACTAAATCATTTTTAATATAGGGTTATACATAAGATAAATTCGACTATAAATATTCATTATAAAGGTAAATAGATTTCCTACGTAATGGTATTTTATTTGTAATTTTTAGACATTAAATAATTTAATTTATTTATGACACAATGATGATGCAGTAATTATCTTATTAATGAAATATTGACCTAATTGATGTTATAAATACCCAAATAAATGTAATTTCAAACTTTTTATGAATTACAATAATTATCTAGGTTAATATGACATGTTATTATTGATTTAAGTAACTAATTTAGAACTAATCATTCTGTTATGATTTTCACAAAAATAAATTACCAAATACTGTCAAAATTGATATAAAATAGTTTTTAAAACAAATATTATATTATGAATTGTTATTTTATTCCTAAAAATATAAGGTTCGGCCAAATGACTTATATAAGGTTTTATATATTAATAATAAACAACTTAGGGTTCGTTTGTCTTGTTATAGTAAGTTTATTAACCTTATAGTGTAAGAAAACAGGAAGACACGGTAAAAGTTAAATTATCTAACTTAAAGTTAAATCTAAATGATAAGGTTATAATAGATACCTAAACTTGTCTAAATTTATTTGGATCAGATGATTTCGACCCATCCCCACCTTAGCTTCGAAATAAATCAATTTTGAGCTATTAAAAACCGAATATGACTTTATAATAAAATAATATTTTTAGTTTTTCCTACGGTGCCCCTCTCCTCCCATATAAAAGTGCACCTCCTCCCTCTCTTCCTCACACCACATTGAGCCTTCAAGCTCGGCCAACCCCTGAAAAATTATCTTCTCCACTTCTCGAGAAACATCCTAGAGGTCCTAGTCTTCTTCCAAGACCAATTTTAGTGCCCTAATAGGAAGTCTCAAAGAGGCGCTTCAAAGAAGGGGTAATGTCCGTCACCGATTCTTTCAACTTTATTTCTTCTTCCACTTATTATTATTTAGTTGTTTCATTATGAAGTAATAAAATCAGAATCACTAATATACTGATATGTTATTATAAGTATGAAACAACCCTATTTCACCATCTATCCATCCTACAGAAAACGAAATAACCGCGCGTGCGTACGTACGGAATACCGTCTCCACGCCATGGTGTAATCTATTTTCCGCCACCACCTTACTTGGATGGGTATAATGGTGTAAATAATAACTATATATGATTATTGTAAAGTGATATTGATTCTGAAATAGAATACATACACTCCAATACAATTCCACGATCATGGGAATGATATCATCGCTCGTGCGTACGTACGGAATACCGTCTCCACGATGTGATGTGACCCGTTCTATATGATCTTCATTGCATAATGATAATATAAATGAATTGAATGAATGAATATGATATATATTACAATAATACCATTCTGGAAATGAGGTATCTATAACCTAAAAAGAAGAATAAGAATTTATTCGACAAAAAACGCATAAGAACAAAAGGAAATAAACACCCGAATAACAAGTAACAACGAAATATTACTAATAAGAAGCTAATAATACGACCATATATGATATCATAAAAATAAGTATGATTCTGGAATAAGTAAATGACATTATTTAAATCATTATACAGGAGGTTTGGACACTTACAAAGCAAATCGGACCTAAGGTAAGGGAAAATTTTACAATCTCATTTTTATCCGAGATTGTTTATACTTCATAATTTACTGGGGAATATTTATCATCCAAATCCATGTTTCCTCAATATATAATATTATTTCTATACTCCTACAATTGTTTAAATCCAATTTTACCCTTCGATGAGTTTTTAGTAAAAGATATGAAAGTAATCTTTTGTTGTTTTTTGTACGAGGTACTTTTTGACTTTTCCGACAAAAGTACGAGAAGAATGCTTTTTAACTTATACGACATGAATGGATTTTTAAAACATTATTTCCAAGAAGATTCATTTACAAGTTTTCAATTTTATTTTTAATCAACATCTTTTATTTTAAAATTGTATGACTTGTTAAGAAAGGAAAAGTGTTTTTGAAGTAGAAAGGATATTTTCCACAAGAATGGAGTTCAAGTGTTTTATCAAAATTAGTTTCCATCTAAGATAATATAGGGTTCCATTTCTATCCCTATTATTACATTGATTTGATTATGTTGCGATGGAATTATTTTTATGAATTCCTTTATCTTATATGAATTGTTTTATGATGTCATGATGTTTAATAATCCCATTTTATTTACATGGGTTATGATATGATGTATGGTTTATGATTTTGTGGAACACATAAGAATGGTATCATTATGAGATGGGTGGGACATATATCTCCCTCCAATGCATTGGGTAAAGATTTATATCTCATTATATAGACATGGCTGGAACGACAGGTTAATCCGGTTCAGTGAAACAGGACTGAAATGAGGAGTGAACTCTGTTCAGAAATGGACTTTGTCTACTAATATAGTCTTGGAAATGAGTCTTGACTACTAAGAAATGATTCTCTATGATTATGTGTGTATTCCACAAAGTTTCATGTTTTATGTTATGATTATTGGGATTACATTTCACTACTATGATTTTTCCCATGTTATGAAATTATGATCACTTTTGCAGGTTAAGATTTCCAAAATGTTATGTTCTTATGAATATGATGTGATTGATATTTCTTTTGTTTACCCTTACTGAGCATTTGAGCTCACCCTTTTGTATGTTTTCTTTCCCCAGGTCAGGGAGAAGGTTATTAAGTAGGATATGCCAAAAGGGACTCCAGATATAATAAAATAAATGGGAGACAATGTAGATGCTTTATGAACCAGTTGTTTATGTTTCCCAGTTTCTAAAGACACTATACCTATACGGTCCTTTAATGGTTTTTTATATGTTGTAATAAGTGTACTTCAATTTTGAAGTAATAACCATGTATGTAAAGTATGGTTTATTATAGAATATCTAAAAATAATGAATACTAAAATATATAAGTAAAAAAATAGTGTTACACATTTTTATGTTAAAAAAACTGATGTTATGATTCTTAACCAAGATATATGAAACTTAAACTAATAAATATAAAAATTAACTCAATTATGATATAAATTATTGGAAGTTATAAAACAGAAAACTATTTTTATATTTTAACCAAAAAATAATGTTTTATGTTGGGGTTTTCAATTAGAAAATGTTTAAACAGAACTATTGAATATAAAATTTAACACAAAAGTCAAATAAATAATCAATATATATAGATTTAAATATCCAAATTTAAAAAATAGAGTTTTTACATGTGTAATTTTCAAAAAAGAAATATAATATAAATATTTACCTGAATTATTATGAGTGTATATTAGAGTTTTCCTATATAACTATAACATGATCATTTCATATTGTATGGACTATATCTACATTATATGCATTGTTATCAAATGAAAATCATGTTATATATAAAGAAACCTCACATAAATCCATTACATCATGATCATCCTCATCAACCAAATGAATTATTTTCCTTTTCAATATAATGGATCACTGATCATTCAATGTGTCAGTAATATAAAATATTTTCTTTTCATGTGACACCATGGTAAATTATTTCTCTTTTAAACTAAATAATTTCATATCAATGAGTGTAAATCCATAATCATCATGTTTCACACCACTTTTAATATCATCCCAATCACACTTAAACAATATTACTTAAAATTTAGTATAATCAAGTTCTTATATATTCTCAACAACTAAAAAAATAAGTTATTTATGTATAAATTTGATTTCTATATTTCACAATTGAAAAATGAAACACTTTATTGATGACCATTACTGCATTATTTTTAACACAACTACTTTTATTCTTATTTTTTAGGAAAAATGTGTATCTATTAATATCAAAAACAGACTATGTGATCACATTCAGATACATTCACCATACAACCATTTCAATGTTTTTAATGAAAATAAATTTGTGTTGAATCTCTTTTTAAACCTTAAAATAAATGTATTTTTATGCTCAATAATAAACCATTTTTCATTTATTTTTGGTTATCATACCTTTAATATAGTAATATGTGATGATATATATGGTTGAACCTCATATATATTGTTCACAATGCATAAATATTCCCACATCACTTCATCACATGGAATGTAATTTAACTTTAAACCACTAATCGCTCTACCTCCACTATCAACTATAAAATGACAAGATAGAGGAAGACCAATGTGCTCTAATTCATATAAATAGTAATTTTAGAACTCAATCACCACTTTAGAAATATATTTTTGAAAAATAGATGCCTATATTTGAGGGAGATTTTTAACATATCCTTTAAAATTTTTCATATATCTTTGAAAAGGATACATATAATGTAAATAAAAGGCCCATATATTCTTATCTCTTACACAAAATGAATCACCATATGAACAATTATATCAAAAAATGTTGGTGGGTAAAACATTTCTTGATGACAAAGTATGAGGGAAACTCAATTCTATAACACATCTCACAATTTTTTATATTCTAATTCTCTAAAAATATATTTTAAAAATAACATAACCTTATGATAAAATTTCTAATAGGTATTAACAATATACCATATAGTGCGACCGATAACAATTGTTTCATCAATACATGAAAGTCAGGAGATTTCAGACCTATTATTTTAAAATCCTTCAATGAAACCAAATTATTCAAATTTTAAGAATATCAACTTGGTACATTAATACTATGTAGAAATTAAAAAAATTTATCTTCTCACTCTTTCTTATGGTGTGATAAGATAACGGTAAATATGTTCTGTTTCCTTTCATAGTGGGAGCTAACTCTAAATCTATTCCCATGGATATCTTGTCCATTATAGCATGAAACCCATATTTTATCATTCCTTTCATATATAAAAATGTTCCAATTAAACTATCACATATGTTTTTCTCAACACGCATAATGTCAATATTACATATTATCTCTAAAAATCACAAATAAGGATGCTTGGATAAGATAGACTATTTCTTCCCGATATTTTTTTGATGACAAAAAATTCCTTTCTTTCAAGATGTGAAATCAAAATTTTCCACCTTATCATAATATTATTCAACTGAAAATGGTTGTTGGGGGAGATCATATTCCTGTAAACCATTACGTTCCCTTCTAAATATATGAAAAGTATGATCCAGTTGAAAAATATTCTATATCCCATGTACACCATCTTTCTTATATTCTATAATTGATAATGTGAAGTCTATTCTTCAAAAATTGGACATGATTTATTTCCCTTAGCATTGTATCTAGATAAGTTTCCATATGTTGGAAATTCATTTATAGTGAACATTATCATAACATGAAAAATAAAATACTCTTTGTTGTATGCATTAAAAACTATAACACCTTTCTGCCATATAAATACCAAATCATCAATCAATTGTAAAAGATACGCATCAATATCATTTTATGGTTGTTTTGGTCCATAAATCATCAATATCAACACAACATATTTTCTTTATACATATATATGGGGAAAATTTATAAATTATCAAGAAAACATTCCATAAACCATGTTGGATACTAAGACACTGATATGGATTCATTCAATCTATGCATAATACCATTTTTATATTTCTTGCTTCACTTCTCAAATAAGTGTTTTTTTTTCAAATCTATTCCACTATAGTGAATCAGCCGGGTGACATAAGTTTCTATTAGATATGTGCTAATCTATATGTAATATTAACATTTTTTCATCATTTGAATTTTCAAATAGATACTTTAAATGAGAAATTATTGGATGATACAAAATTTCATTTGTAGGAGGTTTGGTGTCGGTACCTCAGAATTAATCAGAGTTGAATGTTCTAACTATATTATATCACGATGTCATACATTTAGTATATTTTGATGAATAATAATATTTCATTACAACCTAAAATCATTAGGTAAATCATGTTTATTTTTATACCCCAATCCCATTGAAGATAATATTTTCATTGCATCATAATTTTAATATGGAAGCTCGTTGCCTTTTAAAATTAGCTCTTTTAAAAGTTCAAGCAATTCAGATAAACTTTTATCACTCCACCCATTTATTTTTTTCAAGTCAAATAATATTATAACTACTGATAACACCATAAATTTAGTGCAACCTAAGAATAGTGGATTTTTAGAATCTCCATATAATCGTTTAACTGTTGTTGTATTTTCAATGGTTTCAGCCCCAAAATTATGAATTAATTTTATAATATGATCCTCTATCTCATGTTTAATATCTTCATAAACACTAGATGTTTAATTTAATTTTACTAAACCATGATATATATAATGTCCATAATTATTATTAAAATTATAAAAAATGAGATGATCTTTGATTTCTCTAGAATTTAACTTTCTTATAATAAAACACTACTTGAATATAAAAAAATCAGATACTTGTTTTGAATATTTCATCTTGAAAATTACAAGAAATCGTAAAATCCATTTTATATTCCTCAGTGGGTTTTCATAAATTTCTCCAAATACGATCCATTAATTACCTAAGATTAAACTTTAAAAGGTGAATATATTAAAACATATAAATAATTAGAAATATATATTAAAAGATAAATTTAAAACATAGAAAAATTTAATAAAAACAATCAATTAATAATTTATTGATAAGTATTTTTTCAAAACAAATAATTATAAAAACTGATCAGAAAATATCATTGAAAAATTAAAATAGAAGTGATTAAAAGGATATGAACTAAAAAACCACAAATACTAGATTAAATTATATAACATGATGAAATAAAATAACCATAATGTAATCATATTTATTTTTATTTATTAAACCTAAATATATATGTGTGTGCATAATTTAATTTAATTTTTAATATTATTAAATCATAAAATATATTTTATTTTTTGATTTTATAAAAAAATGATAAATTTTAATTTAATATGTTAAATAAAAAATAAAAAATGTATAAATAAGTATATCTAAAATAGTGAATTACATTGGAGATTCTATAATATCAAAACATTTAACAGAATCTTAAGATATCTATCATTCATCATTTTATTATCAATAAGGTTAACTATAAGAAAATTAACAATAAAAAATTTCAAAATATAAAAAAAAACAATTTAAATTACAAATAATTATACCACAATAACAAATAATTTATAATCATAAAGAAATTTATACTCTGGAACTAATTATAGCCATATTAATTTATAAGTAAAAAATATGTGTATATAATAAAAATAAATAAATACGATATAAAATGAAAAAATACTCAAAAATATTCTAAAAATAAGAAATAAATATTCCATTTACAAAATATATAGAAAAAGATTAAAAATATTTTATAGAGATATCCTAAATGAATATTAATGAACATCAAATTGAAAACAATGAAAAATGCCCAAACTTATGTGCCACACATATTAGGGATTCATAGAACTAAGGTTGGTGGGATGAATGAAGCTAATGATGATCTAGGAGGATGAAATAGAGAAGAAAAATGATGAAAATGAAAAAAATAACTAGATTATATGAGGAAGATTGTGGTAGATGAAATTAGGTCATCCATCAAGTGGTGTGGGTATTAGGTTTTTTGGAAAATGAATGATGGAAGAGATAGGGAAACCCATGCTGGTATGTTTTTTTAAAATGTTTATAACATCAGTTTTAATTCAAAGTGACAATGTTTTTTTAATTGTATTTTCTTTTCTTTTTATAAAAATAGACATTTAAAGTTAAAATAAAATCAATTTTAAAATAAAAAAACATTCAATGTTGGGTTTTATAAAAAGTAATTCAAAAATTTAAAGAAATATAAAACAATGATGTTTTTTAAAACAACCAATGCTAATAGTTCTTTAAAAAACATTTTGGAATTAATTTTTAATAAAAAATCATTCCAAAAGCTAAATTATAAATACATTTATCATTAATTTTAAATAAACCGATATTAAAAATATCTCCACGTACATTGTAATGTCAGTTTTGGAAAAACTGATGTCAATATTTTGATACATAATCATATATTTATACTAGTTATATGGTTTTCTAAACATATAATTGTCTATGTTCGTTGATACTAACTCATTCCTATCACACATCAGTGACACAAAAAATTAAAGGGATTTCCCTACATAGACCCCTAGGTCTAATCTAACCTCTCTTTAGTCACCCATCAGTCTGTGCTGATAAAACCACTTCTGGATATAATCAACACGGAGCGTTGGGATGTTGAGATAGCTAGAAATGATGGTTGGTTGGAGAAGGTATAGAATTGGTATTATACCTTGCAGTGTTACATTGATGTAGGTAGGGGTTCTGATGCTTTGTCTAGGCAGTGCTTATCAGGTGATGGTAGGTCCAGACAGACATGGCTCTTTGGGTTGGTTGGGCCTACAAGCTATTATATAGGCCTTCAGGTCATGTTTTTATGGGATTTAATTCCTAATGGGTCTATGAGCCATGTAATGGAATCCCTCTACCTATAAAAACAAGAGGGTTTTGTTTGGTTTAATAAAAAAGTGGGGGGATTCACCCTACCTGTTTGAAAAAACACCCCTCTCTTTCCCATATAAATACCACCCTCACATATCCTTATCGTCAAAACTTCTAAGACTTAGAGCTTAAAATATTTCTTCCCAAATACTATATCAATCCTATTCCCCACATCCTATTGCTTCTGTTCTCACCAATGACAATTTCAAGGAGCCTTAAGGGGTAACCTAAGAAGAGTCGACCAAAGGAAGAGATAAAATTATTAACTATCCACTTTCAATTTTATTCTTCTCCTACCACTGCCATATGTTATATATACAACTGAAAATAATAACATTAGTATAATAAATATATTTATATGTTATTATTATGGTGTAATATCAATCCTCTTCCCTCACCTCAAATTATTCTTAAATGAAAGCATTGTTCACAATATGGTTGGTTCACAACCTCCATGAACAACAAACTTATTTTCTTATCCACTATATTCAAGGATGGTCATAACAACATTATTATTGTTTAATAAGATTATAATAATAATATTATAACTTATTTCAAATATTTTTAATTTTTTTATAATCATTTAATTAAATAAAATGATTTTGGTTCATGGCGGTCGATAAAATGGTCTAAATAAACTAACCACATAACGTTAACATTTTCACCAAGTGAATCATCACTATTGCAGAATACAAAAGGATATTTGATAACATTTTAATATCTATAAATACATGAATAACATATCATTTTACTTCTGAATTCTTATCCAAATTTTACAAGAACATCAAAAATTTTCCAAAAGTAATATGACCTTGGAACCATGAAACAAACTCTCTCGTAACAATGAAATTAAACATTATATATCATTAAAATTATTATAAATGAACATAATTAAATTATATAAAATAAAATATAGATTTAAAATTTGATGAATTATGTAATTAGTGAATATTATTTTATTATTTAGTATATTAAGTAAAATTGAAAATTCATTCTGGAACAAATGGTAAGTTCCCTCTCTAAACCACCATTTTTCTTTGGGTTATGAAATTTATATTCCTAACAAGATTTCTATCTCAATATTTAATGCTATGGAAATATTATAATATATTTATATTATATATATATATACATATCATATTATCTCTTTCTTTCATGGGGTAATACATGCCTTGAGTTTATTTCTCAAAATTCCTTCTTTAAAATAAAACCTAATCAAAGGGAAATTTTCTATCCCTTTATCCTTTTATGTAATTATCATTTAATGTAAATATTACCATTAATGATTACATTAAATAAAGGAATATTTTTGTTATATCCATTCTAGTTTAACTTTAGATTTAAAATAATTTTTTTTAATTATTCTTTATCCAAAATTATTTAACTGATTCCTTAAAACACTATTTTGAAAGTTCATTTATATACCTAATTTTATACCCTTTATCTGGATGTTTTTTCCAAATTAACACCATATTTTGATAACTATTATTATGTACTTATATATGAATTCCCAAAAACATTAATTCCTTATTCTCTTTGGAATATTTATGAAATATTCTTTGATTATGATATGAGGTAAGATTATGCAACCCATTTCATTCTATGAGTATTTTTTATGTTTATGTATTATGATTAATTCCTTTTTTTAAAATAAGCACATACTTGTTATGATGGGTGCACCTATATAGAAATATAATTCATTGGGTAATGTTTTTTCTCATGAGATGTTATGTATGGGATTGGGGAGTAAACCTAATCCATTATGGGACTCTATACACCATGTGATTTTGTCTTGGAAGTTAGCCTTAACTTATGGTTATGAAATGTTTTATATTTCCCCACATTTCCTATGTTTCCATGATATTATAATACCATATTATTTATGTTATTATCCCATGTAACTAATCATGATCATTCTATTTTTTAAAATCATGTTATTCCATTTGACTCATGTTTTATTATTTATTAAGATGTTAATTCCCTTAGTGGTATTTATAGCTCATGCCTTTCTTTTATATATTCCACATGTTATCCTATATATTTTTAAGAGATAAAAGGGATTTAAGAACTCATTAAGTAAAATAAAACAAATATGTCATGTATTAGTTTTTTTTGACGTATTATGAACCTAGTCTTCCAAACACACTAGTCCTCATGATCTCTAAGTTATATTTATTGGATTTTTCTATGAAAAATCATGCAATGATATATATAAAAGGCTTGGGTCATTATAGTTTGTATTAGGGAAAGGCCTAGTTATTTTTGGGTATTAGGGATTAAATAATTTGGTAACAAACCTATGGATAAGTTTATGTATAGAAATATATATTGAAATTTTAGTGATGGATAGAGTGTGTGGTTTGTATAAAATTACATCCATATCTAGATACTATAAGAGGATGTGGCTCTGACATAGTTGTACCTAGGAGTAATGAAGCTAAAAAGGTTGAATTGGGTATTAACTCAATCTCCAACTAGTACACAAAAAAGATTCCTTGACGCATACCTATTTTGACACTCTCGGGGGATATGCTTTGGAAAATTTACAAAATCTTTACAAACCATTATTAAGGACTTGAACAGATTGTTAGGTTAGAAAACCTAATAGGAAACATTACTATAGATAAAATAGATTTCAACCTAGAAACTCATAAGTTAGGATTTATGTTTCATTTATGATTTTTTCATTCTATGTTTATAGTTTCCCTTTCTATATGATTTTTTACTTTAAGTATTTTCATACCTAATGTTTATTTTCATTATTTTAGTTAATAGAGGGAAATAAGAAGAACTGTACTAACAACCAATATGATTGGAAGTGTGATGATTTCCCTAATGACATGTCTAAGCATATTGGAGCTGGAGATAAGAAATTATTGTATGTACTATATCATTTGACTAAAGTTATAAATAATAACTTGAATTTTGTGGAACACTTTCATTCTTCTAAAAAAGAGCAAGTTGTGATCGAGTCCTTTATATGACAAAGGCCTCATACCTTTAATGAATCTTCTTATCCCCTCATTGCTGAAAAATGGATTAACTCTATTGAAAAGATATTCTCTATCCTTAAATGTTAACAATAAGAGAATTTTATGATGAATATTTTTCACATATATGGGGAAGTTGATAACTGGTTGAAACTAATAAAGAACATGAATTCCTAAGAGGAAATTTATTCCAAGTAATGAGAAGGATTCATGAAACTATTTTTCAATAAATATTTTCCCAAACTCTCCATCTTAAAATGTATAGGGAGTTAACCAGATTAAAGAAAAAGTAAAATGATCCTATAAAGGAATACAAGGAAAACTTCAAAAAAAATCATGGTATGCCACTAGATTTTTCATCAACACAGAAATCAAGGTGGAAAACATATCTAGTTGATTAAATCCAAGTCTATGAAAATATTTGGTTATTTTAGAGTTAGAAAACTATGAAGATGTTTTACATTGTTACCTTAAGGATGAGATAGATATTGTATACTCTCAATATAATCATGGGGATGGAGATAAAAATCACAAAATAGAGTTTTCTTTAGGAGTATCAACAGATAAATACCATGGATGAATTATAAATCCACTTCTATATGTCAAAAGTAAAAGAAGAAGAATCCCAAAAATTGTATCAAGGGAACCAAGAGATTCTTTAAGTGTGTAAAAGAGTGGCATTAAGATAATCAATGATAAATATATATGACGTAACCCACTAATGTGATGGAATAAAATAATTTTCAGATAAAAACTTAGCCTATGATATATTGTTTCAATTGCAAGGAACATAGACATTATGCAAGTGGATGTCCTAAGCCAAGGGTTTTTGGGACAATAGATGACAAAAATATCCAAGGTCTATAGAGTAAGGTAGGTAATATTAGATCACTAATATAGTGGTTATTCATTAAATAATAATGTACATACTATTTAATTATGGTTATATTCATTATTTCATTCATTTAAAATTTAGTGGAACTATTAAAACACTACTTCTAAACATGGGGGTTGAGCTACCTATGAGAAAAAAAATAGAGTAATTATTGAATCCCATGTATAAAACTCTTCCCTAATCTTTTTTTGTGGATTGAAACACAAATAAAATATTTTCCCAATTCCATTAATGGGGTTTTATTTCATATTGGGCATATATTGGATATCTTTATGTAATTGCAACATCAACTATTGATAGATACATATCACTCTTCATATATCGAGTCATCCTCCAATTCTGTATAAGTGTAAGGAGGAGGATGAATATCCTTAGGAGTGTTTATCTGAAGTGTGGATATTATTGCCTTTAGAGAAAGTATATCATGCACAAATGACTGAAATAAAGGTTAGAATCAAGCTTAATGATATTCCTAATGAGGGGGATTATACTGATGTATTCCATAAAGAGTTTATTGGACTTCATCTAGACCAAGAGGTTAAGTTATCAACAAAATTATACAAGTATCATTTCCCATATGAAATAATCCCTATAAAATAGAAACCATTGAGTTGGAAAAACTAAATATGTAGTTACAAGAAAATATAGAAAAAGGTTTTATACACCCGAGTACTTCACCATGGGGTGCGCCACTCCTATTCTTCATGAATAAGGATGGTTCAATGCTCCTCTGCATAAATTATTATGAACTCAAAAAAATCATGATAAAGAACAAGTATCCCTTTCCATAGATAGATGAACTGTTTGATCAAATATGTGAGGCTTATCATTTATTTAAGGTGGACCATTGGTTGGGATATCACCAATTAAAGGTTAAAAAGGAAGATATTACCAAAACACCTTTCAAAAAAGGTATGGACTTTATGAGTTTATAATGATTCCCTTCAGACTCAAAAATTTTATAACAATATTTATAGACTTAATGAATATAGTCTTTATATATTACCTCAAAGAATTTTTAATATTATGTATAGATTATATTATGACATTCTACAATAGAAAGGATGTAATGACCCAAACATTTATTAATGAAAATTCAACTTGATCTAATTAAATGTCTTATTATGTAATATAGATATATAAAACTTATGAACTTCATTGTTTCTATGTTTTTAGATTTTGAAATACTATTAATAATTGTTACCATTGCTAATATAGCCATTGAATAGTGATCATAAGATTAGTATAAATATAGGGATTTAACAAATGCAATTTACTCAGAAAAAGTAAGTGATGGCATCATCCAATAGAATTTCTCTGTAGGAAGTCCATTTTTCAGAGCTTGGAAAGGAGGTAGAATCATTGGTATTTTCTCTTGACCAAGCCCAAGCCGAGTTTCAACACATAAATCTTGAGAGGAACTTCCTATAGGAGAAGTGGAAGTTGATAGTGATTACCACCCGAGCGATGTTATCTAAGCCTCTCCAAGAGTCAGTCACAATCACACACCTTACCCTTCGGTATTATGTGGGTGTTATAAGGGGTTATGTAAAAATACCCTAGCCCTATGATTGTGTACATTATTTTTTATAGAGAATATACATTTATTTTATTATTGTTACCTTGTGAATAGTTTTTAAAGAAAAAAATAGTATTTTTAGTTAATATTCAATTAAGAAATCAATTTTGATGAATTAATGGATTTTTTAATAAATTAATATTTTAATGAAATATTATTACTAAATTAATTTTTATTAAACATAAAGTATCATATAAATTTTATGAATACAATTGTAATTTTTATTAAGGTTTGAAAGTTCTTTTTTGTCAAAACCCATGAATTTTTATAAATGTCAATTTTTTATTTTAAAAGTAAAATTTCAAATAATAAAAAATTATTTATATAAAATTAATATTATTTTTTGAATCAGGATGTAGAAATTATCAAACGGTGAATTTTTCATAATTTTCTAAGACAATTGATTTTTTGGGTTAAAATTAAATACCGTTTAATTTTAAAATGTGTTTTATGACATCATAATCACCCAATAGTTATGTAATAAAATAATATAAATGGGTTGTTCGAAAAATATATGTTTTACCATTAAAATAATGTGATTTTAGATTTTTATTTATTTATTTTACAAAGCCATACTGGATCCTCCCGGACTTATAAAACATCTTTACATTTTAAAATGATTTCCTTGAGAGTGTGACTCACCTCCCCATATGAAAGCCTAATATTTTAAGAAGTTTGGAAATTTTAATTATAAAATAATGTTTTCCACACCACTTTGGAAAAAACCATGGGCAAAAACCATGGGATGGTTTGTGGTTTTGATTAGTTTAAGGTGTGGTGTCCAAAACCTAAATAATAAAGAATTCCCTCTCTTTTCCTATATAAACCCACACAAGATCCCATTTATCTTCACTAAAAACCCTTTTATCATGTCACTAACTTGACATCCTCTCTCTAAAATACTCCCAAGGCTCCCAAATCTCCCATGAAGCCTCTATTAAGCCCCTCCCAAGCCTTTGGGATCACACTTTCAAGTATGGGATTTTTCCTTCCTCATTTTTATCCAAATTTATTTATGTTGTTATAACATTTTATTTTCAATTAAAAATGTTGGGGTATGATTTATAACCTCCAAAATACTTCCCTTATTATGTTTTAATGATTATATACCTCTTTATCTCTCATTAATTCCTCTCATGTACACCTGTTACCATATCGAAATTTCATAAGGAATTTCGCTCTTCTCATTTTAATTCAAGAAATTATTCTGTATTATGAATCTGAATTCCATTAAATATATTGGGAAATGTATCTATATTACCCCATTTATTTGAATTTCATTTAAATATTATGATACACTCATTTATCTCTCATCAAACGTTTTTAGTAATTCTTATGTCACGCCGTTATGCTGCTGAAATTGCACCACGATTTTCAAAGATAAAGTCATTATGTAGCGAATACCATGCCCATTTCTATATCAAGGACATTAACCATTATGAAAATTTACTTATTTATTATATAGTTTCATGTATTTATTACACATTAATTTATCTTTTAATAAATTATTAGGTTTAATGAATCAATGTTATATGATCCATGTGGCACACTTATGCATTAAATGAAATGATTAAGAAGGGTGCACCTTGATAGTGCTCCAATGCATTGGGTAAAGAGTAGTATCATTATAGGTCAAGTGAAATTAGGGTTTACTCATTCAAATTCAAGTTCAATGAAGGTTTACTCATGCTCCATGTGCAATGAGCCTAGGATCATGCTCATACCATGTTAAGTGTTGTTGCCACATTTCCATGTTATGATAATCATGATATATCATTCCTTTATGTTCATGTTTATCTTATGCTCCATTGATATTCCTATTTCTTAACATGTACTATATTATTAATGTTATTCTTTGTTTACTCCCTTACTAGGATTTATAGGTCACCCTTTTCTTATGTATGTCCTCAGGTTATCCCATGCAATGACAAGTACGGAGGAATGTGTGTGGTCATGTAAAAGAAGTTTTCCATAAAGATGTATATTTCATATTTTAAGTTGTTATGTAATGTTACTAATACCCAAAGAAACTAGACCTCTCAATATTATATGTTTTATAAAGTGAAGGTTTTATGTAATAAAATATGTTTAAGTTTGAAATAAAGAGCAGGGTTGTTATTGTTGGATCAGAGGATAGGTTTAGTTATTTTTGGGATTAGGATTAGAAAACCCTATTCAAATCCATAGGGATAATACTACATATAATAAAAACATACTTAAATTTTTGTGAGTATTTTGTAAGTGGTTTGTCAAGAAAATACATCCCTTCCAGGATATGAGCAAGTAGAGGTAGATCTGGCACAAATATATCTAGGGGCAAAACCCGAAATAACCGCTTTGAGCTAGACTCGAATGAGAACTGGTGCATGAAAATAGGCCTTTCTATACTATTGGTTATGACACTCCTGAGAGATATTCTTTGGTAAATTCATAGGCTTAGTTTGAACCATTGTTATGGAAATAATAAAATTCCCCTATAAATATATGTTTGGAATTAGATCATGGATAACGTAGATTGAAGCCTATAAATTCATAAGTTAAGGGAATAAATTTAATATATAAGTTGTCCATTTTTTTCTTTTCATTCCCCTTTATGTGTTACCGATAACGTTTCTTTTATTCTAGGAAATGACTTGTAATAGGAGGACTTGAGGTAACAACCGATGCGAAGATCAATGTAATGATTGTTCTAATGAGATTCCCAATCTGATGGGAGAGGGAATCACAAACTTTGTCATGATACTCTCTTAGTTAACTCATGTTTTAAATAGAAATATGGGTCAATAGGAACTTTCAACTCCCCATCCCCCCTAATAAAGAACAAATCACAATTGAGAGCTTCATGAGACAAAGGCATCCTACTTTTAGTGGATCATTTGATCCCTCAATTTCCGAACAATGGACCGACTCCATTGAAAAGATCTTCTCCATCCTTCATTATTCCAAAAAAAGAGAAGGTTATTATAGATACTTATCAGATGGAGGGTGAAGCCTATCAATGGTGGACATTGATAAACAAATATGAAGCTTTAGGAGGAGATCGAGGTGTTGGAATGGAAGGATTTCCAGAAATTGTTTTTTGATAAATATTTTATGCACACCCTCCGAATTAATATGGAAAGGGACTTCCTTGCCCTAAAAAAAGACAACAAATCCATTTTAGCATACGAGGAAAACATTAAAAGGCTTTCACAATATGCCTTCAGCCTTTTCATTACCCCTGAATGCATAGTCGACCACTTATTTGGTGGGATAAAAGATGGCTTATGGAAAGCCCTAGTGATTTGTGAATTTGAGAGCTATGAGAAAATTGTCCGATGTTCCCTCAAGGTTGAAATTGAGATCAAAAAATCTTAGGGGTATAATGGGGATAAGAAGCATAAGGTGGACTTTAATTATGGTAGTCTGATGGATAAATCCATCAGGGATAAGAAAATCCAGCACCCCACTTGCCAAAGGTGTGGAAAGAATCACCCTAGAAATTTCTTGAAGGGGATGAGGAAATGATTTAGATGTGGAAGAGAAGGTAACCTAGCTATTAACTACTGACATGAAAAACCCACTACTGTGACAGAGGAGAGGAAAACTCCGTTCAACCCTCAATGCATTGTTCATTACTTCAACTGAAAAAGACTAGGGCACTTTGCAAACCAGTGCCCTAAGGAAAGGGTTTTCGGAGGCAATCAAAAACCTCCAAGGCAGCAAGGGCGAGCTTTTTCCATCACTACAGCCGAAGCGAACCCTGACAATGAAGTGGTGATAGGTACGCTAGTTTTTCATTCAAGAATAGCAAACTTAGTTTTTGATTATGGTTCTACATATTATTTTATATTCCGAAAGTTTAGTAGACCAATCCCAACATTACCACAAATCATGGAATTAAATATATTGATGAGAATGGAAAATGGGAAAATCATTGCATCGCATGAATATAAATCCTTCCCTATCATAATATGTGGATTGAAATTCCTGAAAAATATCTTCATACTCCCTCTGGTGGAATTTGATGCAATTTTTTGCATGGATTTTCTTTCCCTATATAGAGCCAACATAAATTGCTATGAGAGGGAAATCACTCTCCATATGGATAATTGACCCCTGATTCATTACAAGTGCAAGGATGAGGATGAACCTTCTTTAGCACCACCATATCAAGCATGTATATTACTTCCCTATGAGCATGCATATCTTTCTCAGATGATTGAGTCCAAGGAAGTAATCATCCTTGAAGACATAATTATTATGAGGGAATTTGTTGAAGTGTTTCCTAAGGAATTTCATGGTCTTCCTCCTAGAATAGATGTTGAATTATCAATTGATCTTATACCCAGGGCATTTCCAATATCCAAGACTCCATATAGTATAGCTGTTGTAGAGATTAAGGAGTTGAAGAAACAACTATAAGAGAATTTAGTTAAAGAGTTTATACACTCATGTGCTTCACCATGGGGTGTACCAGTCCTCTCTGTCAAGAAGAAAGATGGGTCAATGCACCTTTGTATTCATTATTGTGAGCTCAACAAAATCACGATAAATAAAAATCATCATCTTCCCCGAATTGATGACTCGTTCGATCAGCTACGTGGAGCACAATACTTCTCCATGGTGGATTTTCGGTCAGGATATTACCAAGTAAGGGTGAATAAGGAAGATATCCCCAAGACTACTTTTTGTACAAGGTACAGGTACTATGAATTCATAGTAATTCCTTTCAGAGTCATTAATTTTCTAGTAATCATCATGGACTTGATGAATAGAGTCTTTATAGATTACCTTGATAAATTTGTGTTAGTCTTTATAGATAATATTATAAAATACTCTAAAACCATGGAGGAGCATGAGTAGAATCTAAGCACTGTACTAGAGACCTTGTGAAAGGAGAATCTCTATGAAAAGTAAATAAAGTTTGAGTTATGGTTGAAGTAGGTATCATTTGTGGGTCATATCATTAAAAGAAATGGAATATATGTAGATTCCTCCAAGATAACTGCAATTTAGGGATAGATGAGGCCAACATCAGTAGAAAATAAACGTATCTTCTTGGGTTTAGATGGATATTATTACCGATTTTTGAGAAATTTCTCACGATTGTCCAACCCCTTACCAAGCTAACTCGGAAGGGAGTAAATTTTTCATGGAGTGATGAATGTGAAGTAATCTTCAAGGAGTTGAAAATGAGGCTTATCACTATGCTCGTGCTTACACTACCTATAAGTGGAAAACTTTTTGTGGTATTCAATGATGCTTCAAAGAAGGTACTGGGTTGTGTGTTGATGCAAAATGACAAAGTCATTGCCTATGCTTCAAGGAAATTGAAAGTTCATGAGAAAAACTATACAACACATGAAATGGAGTTGGCTGTAGTGATCTTTTCTTTGAAAATTTTGCAGCATTACCTCTTTGGGGAGAAGTGTGAAATATATACAGACCACAAAAGCCTCATGTATATATTCAAAGAGAAAGAGTTGAACATGCTCCATTGAATATGGTTAGTGGTGATCAAAGACTATGACTGATCAATCCATTACCACCCTGGGAAAGTGAACAAGGTTCCGGATGCTCTATGTAGAAAGGACCCAAAAATTCTATCATTGATGAGAATTGAAAAGGATCCAATCACTCTGGATTAGATGAAGATGGATATGAGAATCATAAATAAGGGAATATCATTAATCCTTTAACAAATGATTTCTTAACCATCTCTTTTAGAAAGGTTAGAGGATGCTCAAAAAGATGATGTGGCAATTCAAACAAAAGTAGAAACTATCAAAAAATTGAAATCCTCGGAGTTCAATGTTAATAAAGTAGGAATTGTGAGATTTGGGATAAGACTATGTGTTCTGTAAAATTCAGAGTTAAAGAATGAACTTTTGGATGATGCATATAGTTAAAATTTCTCCATTCACCCAGGAAACAAAAAGATGTATCAAGATCACTGAGAGCATTATTTGTGGGATAACATTAATAAATAGATAACTGTGTATACGTGAAAGTACCTAGTATGTTAGCACATGAAGGTTGGGAGGAAGAAGTCCAATGGGATGATGCGACCATTACCCATACCAACATTGAAATGGGAGAACATCACCATGGAATTTGTCACCGGACTTCTAAATACATCCAAAGAAAACAATGATATCTAGGTTTTTTGGATCGCCTTACAAATATTGCACACTTCATTACAAATCGGGAGGATTTATCATTGAATCAACTAGAAAGGATATACATCAGAGAAGTGGTAAGGTTTTATAGAGTTACAGTATATATTTTATCTGATAGAGATCCAAGATTCACCTCTATGTTCTAGAAGAGTCTTCAAAATGCTTTTAATACTGAGTTGAACATCAGTACGACTTATCATCCTCAAAAAGATTGCCAATTTGAGCAGACTATCCAAACCCTTGAGGAAAAGTTGAGAGAATTCTCAATAGACTTCAAAGGAGGATGGGATCAACATCTTACTCTGGTTGAGTTCTGTTACAATAACAGTTTTCACTCAAGCATCCAAATAGATCCTTATGAAGCCCTGTATGGGAATAGAGTTAGAACACCAGCATGTTGGGATGAAGTTGGGGAGTGAAAACTTCTAGGTCTAGAAATGGTCAATTAAATGGTGGAGAAGGTTAAGACTATCCAGCATCAAATTAAAGCTGCTCAGAGTCGAAAAAAGAGCGATACTGATAATCGTCGACGAGACCTAGAGTTTGATGTCAGAGACATGGTATTCTTCTGGATGCCACTATGGAAGAGAGTTATGAGATTTTGGAATAAGGGAAATCTTAGTCCAAGGTACATCGACCCTTTTCAGATCCTTGGCCACATTGGAGAAGTGGCCTATTGACTAGAACTCCCACTGAACCTATATTAGGTACATGGTGTATTCCATATATCACTCTTATTAAATTACATACTTGAATCATCACATCAACTCAATCTAGAGGTGGTACCATTGGAGAATTACCTCTCCTATGAAGAGCATCTGGTGAATATCTTAGATCATAGAGAAAATCATTCTATAAAATAAGACAATTCCCATCATCAAGGTGTTATGGTGTAACCACAAGTTTGAAGAAGTAATGTGGGATTGAGAGGAACTGATGAAGTAGAGTTACCCACATCTGTTTTAGTGTGGTAAAAGGAAATTTTGAGGGCGAAATTTCTTAAGGGTTGAATATTTTAATGATCCCAAATTTCATTAATAAAAATTCCTCTTGATCTAATTAAATGTCTTATTATGTAAAATTGATATATAAAACTTATTCACTTCCTTGGTTTTATGTTTTTTGATTTTGAAATACCGTTAAGAATTTTTATCATTGCTATTATAGCCGTTGAATAGTGATCACAAGATTAGTATAAATACAGGGCTTTAACAAATCAAATTTATTCAGACAAAGGGAGCGATGACCTCATCCAGTAGAATTTCTCCGTACAATTCCCCTTTTTAGGAGACAATAAAAAAGGTATCGTCATTTGGATTTGATCTTATCCAAGCCCAAGATTAGCTTCAACACAGTAAGCTTGAGCAGAACCACCTACGAGAGAAGTGTAAGTTAATAAAGATAACCACCCAAGGGATGTTATCTGAGCCTCCTCAAGAGTCTGTCACCATTTCACACCTTACCCTTTGGTCTTATGTGGGTGTTATAAAGGGTTATGTAATAATACCCTATCACTATGATTATGTATATTTTTTTATAGATAATATATATTCATTTTATTATTGTTACTTTGTAAATATTTTTTAAAGAAAAAATTGTATTTTTAGTTAATATTCAATTAAAAAATCTATTTTGATGAATTAATGGATTTTTGAATTAAATAATATTTTAATGAAATACTATTACTAAAGTAATTTTTATTAAATATAAATGGTCATATAATTTTTATGAATATAATTGTAATTTTTATTAATGTTTGAAAGATGTTTTTGTCAAAACCCATGAATTTTTGATAAATGTAAGTTTTTTAATAAAAATTCAAAAATTTAGAAAATTATTTATATAAAATAAAAATTATTTTTGGAATCAGGACATTGAAATAATCCACCGATGAATGTTTCATAATTTTTCGAGACAGTCGAATTTTTGGGTAAAAATTAAATACTGTTTAATTATATAATGTGTTTTATGACATCATAATGACCCAATAATGATGTAATAAAATAATATAAATGGGATTTTCGGCCAATATATTGTTTTCCATTGAAATAATGTGATTTTAGATTTTCTTTATTTATTTTACAAAGCCTTAGTGGACCCTCCAAAACATATAAAACCTTTTAACATTTTAAAATAATTTCCTTGAGAGTGTGACCCTCCTTCACATAAGCAAGCCTAATATTTTAAGAATTTCTGACATTTCACTTTTAAAATAATGTTTTCAACTCCCCTTTTTCAAAAACCATGGGCAAAAACATGGTATGGTTCGTGGTTTTTATTAGTTTAATGTGTGGTGTCCAAAACCTAAATAATAAAGAATTCCCTCTCTTTTCCTATATAAACCCACCCAAGATCCCATTTATCTTCATTTAAAATCCTTTGATCCCATCCCTACCCTGACCTCTTATCTCTAAAATCCTCAAAAGGGACCCCAAGATCCCAAGAAGCTTCTCTCAAACCCCTCCCAAGCCTTTGGGATAACACTTCCAAGTAAGGGATTTCTTCCTTTCTCATTTTTTTCCAAATTTCTATATGTTGTTATACCCTTTTATTTTCAATTACAAATGTTTGGGTTTGATTTCAAACCTCCCCATACTTCACTCCTTATTTTTTTTAATGATGATATACTTCTTTAACTCTCTTTAATTCCTCCCATGTACACCCGTTCCCATACCGAAATTCCATAAGGAATTTTTCTCTTCTCATTTACATTCAAGAAATTATTTTGTATTATGAATCTAAATTCCATTAAATATGTTGGGTATATATATATATGACCCCCTTAATTTCTATTTAATATAATATTATGATACAACCCTTTATCTTTCATCGACCATTTTTATGAATTCTAATGTCACGCCGTTATGCTGCCAAAATTGCACCGTGATTTTCCAAGACAAAGTCATTGTATAGTGAACACCATGCCCATTTATATAACAAGTGTATTCACCTTTATAAACACATACTTATTGATTATGTAGTTTCATGTATGAATTAAAAATTAATTTATCATTTAGTAAAGTATTATGTTTAATGAATCCATGTTATATGATCCATGTGGTACACTTATGCATGAAATGAAATGATTAAGAAGGTTGCACCCTGATAGCGCTTTAATGCATTGGGTAAAGAGTAGAATCATGTTACTTTAAGTGAAATGAGGGTTTAATAATTCTAATTTATGTTAAATTATGGTTTACTCATGCTTCATGTGCAATGAGCCTTAGTTCATGGTAATACCATGTTAAGTGTTGTTGCCACATTTCCATGTTATGATAATCTTGAAATTTCATGCCTTTATGTTCATGTTTCTCTTATGCTCTATTGATATTCCTATTGCATAACATGTACTGTATTATTCATGTTATTATTTTTTTACACCCTTAATATGTTTTATATATCACCCTTTTCTTATGCATGTCCTCAGGTCATCCCATGCAATGCTAAGTGCAAACAAATGTGTGTGGTCATGTAAAAGAGGTTTTCAATAAAGATGTGTATTTCATGTTTTAAGTTGTTATGTAATGTTCCTAATCCCCAAAGACACTAGAGATCTTGATCTTCTATGTTATATAAAGTGAAGGTTTAATGTAATAACATATGTTTAAGTGTGAAATAAAGAGTAGGGTTGTTATAAAGGAGAAACATGTGGAGCATTTTAATACCCTGCTAAAGAATTTACAAAAGGATAAGTTATATGAAAAGTGTAGTAAATGAGAGTTTTGGATAGTGTAAGTATCATTATTGGGGAATGTTATCACTAGAAAAGGGATATTTATAGACCCTAATATGAGAAATGGAAATTGAGGAGTGGCCTATACCAACATCTATAATAGATATTCATAGTTTCCTTGGATTAGATGGGTATTACCAATGATATGTGACAAACTTCTCATGATCATCAAACTATCTAACCAATATGACTTGAAAGGTAGTAAATGTTTTATGAACTAATAAATACAAAGGTAGTTTTAATGAACTAAAACAAAGGCTTATTACTACACCATTCCTTATGTTACCCTCATGTTCAGAACAATTCATGGAAAGGATGGTTCAAAGAAGGGATTGGGATGTGTACTAATGAAAAATAAAAAATTAATAGCCTACAAGTCTAGGAGTTTGAAGGTTCATGAGTAGAATAATCAAAAAAATGAAATATAGATGGATATATTTATCTTAACGTTGAATATTTAGAGAAAATATCATTATGGGGTGAATTTTGAAATATATACAGATCATAAGAGCCAAAAATATATATTGAAACAGAAGAAGATTAATATGCGCCCATGGTGATGGTTAGAGCTGATGAAGGATTATGACTGCCCAATCCACAACCATCATGGGAAATAAAATAATGTGTTAGATTCTCTAAGTAGAAAGGATCCCATGACCTTATTAATGATGAGAATTTAGAAGGATATAATATTATTAGACTTGAAAATGAAAGAGATTAGAATCACAAATGAAAGAACATTATTATTCATTTCTCAAATGATTTCTCAACCATCCCTTCTGGGGATGATAATGGATTCTCAAAAGATGATGTGGAAATATATATAGTGGTGGAATCTATAAGAAAAGGTAAATCCTATAAGTTTAAAAATTTACGAATGAGTTATAATATTTAGGCTATCACTATATATACCATAAAATCCAATGATAAAGAAGAATCAATTGAATGATGCACATAGGCCAACCTTCTCCATCCACCTAGGGAGCATAAAGATGTATCGACATATTCAAGAGCACTATTGGTGGGATAATATGAAGAATAAAATCAAAGAATATACATCAAAATTTTTAGTATTTCAGCAGGTGAAGGATGAAAGGTAAAGATCCAAGGGGATGATTCCACTGTTATCCATACCTACATGGAAATTGGAAAAAATCACCATGGAATATGTTATTAGCCTTATGAATACATCTATATAATATAGTTATATATGGGTTATAGTGGATAATATTATAAATACTGCTCAATTAAATGGAATTCCAGAGGAATTGTCACTTGATAAACTTGTAAGGATATATATCAAATAAGTGGTGAGGCTACATGGAACCCCACTATCGATTGTATCTAATTAAGATTTGTTATTTACCACCATGTTCTATATAAGTATATAATATTATCTAAACACTGAGTTGAACTTCAGTATAAATTATCACCCAAAAAATAATGGAAAATATTAGTGTCATATCTACACGCATGAAGAAATGTGAAAATCACAATCTATGGACTTTAAAGGAGGATAGGATCAATAACATCCCCTCATTGAGTAAATATACAATAATATCTTTCAATGAAGACTCAAAATGGATCCATATGAAGCCATGTATGGAAATAAATGTATAAAACCTTTTTATTCGGATCAAGTGGTGAACTCAAGCCACTGGGACCTAAAATTATTGAGTAAATGGTAGAAAATGACTAGACTATTCAGTAGCACATTAAGGATACTAAGAGTCAACCAGAGAGCTATGATAAAAATTGTCGATGAGACCTAGAGTTTGAAGATAGAGATAAATTTCCCTTTCACATATCTCCCTAGAATAGAATCATGAGATTTAGGAAGAAGGTAAAGCTATTTCCTAGGTACATCGGCCCCTTTGAGATTCTTTATCGCATCAGAGATGTGTCTTATCAAATAACACTCCCACTAACCCTTTATCAAGTTCATGAAATATTACATGTTTCACTATTGAAAAAGTACATACCAAATCCCTAACATGTACTGAATATGGAGGTGTTACATCTAGAAAATGATCTCTCCAATTAGTAGTAGATGGTGAAGATCTTATATCATAGAGATAAATTTCTACACAATAAGACAACTCACCTAGTAAATGTACTATGAAAAAACTATAAGTGTAGAGAGGCTACATGGGAACTAAAGGAATACATAAAGCAAAAGTACCCTCACTTTTTTTCTCTTTAGTATGTAAAACAAAATTTTAAGGTTTTAATTACTTAAGGGGGAGTAATTAAACTACTCATAATTTTATCAATGGAATTTACCTTCTTATAATTGTGCAATATTTAATAATATAATGTTAAATAATGCACAAAAAATGACAAGATAAAACAAAATACAATTTCCTATATTAATTTAAACATTATGTTTACAGAATAAATATGACCATAATAATTGAAAATATTATAATTGGACAAAAAATAGAAAATAAGAAAAGAATAATAGGAAATTTGGGATATGCTCGATCCCCCAAAATAATCACACTCACGAACACCACTATAAAAATGAAGCAAAATATTAGTAATTAAATATACATTTTAAAAATGAAAATATATATAACATTGAGAGAAAATACAATTGAACTATAAATGAATTAAATATGAAGTATTTTTAGAAATTAGGGAACCTAAGTGATAGTTTCAAAACTGACCATTGGAATAGTAATTCAACTGTTAAAATAGTAATTGGATCATTAGGAATAGTAACCTAACAATTAGAATAGTAACCTCATTTATGGAAGTGTAAAATAATATTTACTAATCTTATAAAATATAAATATGGCATATTTATATAATGATACAAGTAATTAGATGTTTTAAAAATGGAAAAAACAAGTCTAGATATTTTTGTACAACATATATGTTTTATTTTTATTTTTATAAAAAATATAATGAATTAAAAGAATATTTAATTTAATAAAAAACTTTTATAAATTAATATTGTTGTTTACTATAATTATAAAATAATTTTATGAGACCTTAAGTAATTTTTCAAAGGGTCATAAAATTCATCATAATATCAAAATTGGTATTTTTCAAATAAATGAATAATTTTTTTAACATATAAATTTATCATATTTAGAAAATTATTTTTATAAAATGGATTTAATTTTTGGAATCTAAATTTTGAAAAATTTTTATGGTGAATTTTTTGTATTTTTCTAAAATAGTTAATTTTTAGTGAATAGTGGAATATGATAAAATACTATATTTGACATTATATGGCATATACATGATTTTTTGAGTCATAGATGATGCAAGAACAAACTATTAAAAAAATAAATACACCATTTAATATATATATTCACAATAATCAAAACTATTAGTAGTCTTGATCCAAAATAATAATCAAATGAATATAATATTCAAAAACGTCCATCTCCCCCCAGTATAAATACCACCCTCACCCTTTTATCCTAAAAACACTATGCCTTGGCACTTTCCATATTTCTACCCAAATCCATTCATAATAAACCTCACATTCACTAGTGCTTCTAGTCAAACCAAATACCATTTCAAGGAGACTTAAGGGGTAGCCTATGAAGAGGAAACCAAAGGAAGAGATAAACTTATCGACTAACCCATTTCAATTTTATTCTTCTTCTACCACCCCCATATGTTATCCATAAAACAAATTGTAACATAAATATACTTAATATAATAATATTTTATTATTATATTATATTATAAATCCTCTACACTCACCTTAATTTATTGTAAAACGAAAGTGTTGTTCACAATATGGTTTGTTCACCACATACAAGAACAACACACTTCGTTTTTCTCCACCACCATCAAGGTTGGTTATAAAATTTTTATTATTGTTAAATAAGATGATAATATTCATATTATAACTAATTTAAAGTACTTTAGTTTTTTAATAATCATTTAATAAAATAAAACTATTCTCATTCATAGTGTTCGGTAAAACGACCTAAACGAACTAACCACATAATGTTAGATTTCTTAATATGTGTATCGACCCTATTTCAGAAAAAAAGGATATATGAGACCATTTTAATTTCTATAAGGAATTGAATAAAATTTAATTTAAATTATTTATTCACGTTTGAAAAGATCATCAATATTTATCAAAAAGTGATCCGACCTTGGAACCATGTAATGACCAGTCTCAGAATAATGAAATTAAACACTATATCTCATTGAAATGGTTATAAATGAAAATAATCAAATTATAGTAAAAAAAATATATAATTAAAATGTTTTTAATTAAGTAATTAATTGATCTTATTTGATTTTCCCTGACATTAAGTGCAAGTGAATAATGATTCCGGAACATAAGTTAAGGGATCTCTCTGAACCACCCTTTTTCTTTAGGTTATGAAATTACTATTTCTAACACAATTTATATCTGTATTTGATGTTATATTATTATTATTAATTATATATATATATATATATATATATATTATTTATATACCACTAATGCTTTTATGGGGTAATATATTCATTAAGTTCATTTCTCAAAATGCCTTCTTTAAAATCATACCTGATTTAGGGGAACTTTTCTATCCCTTAATCCTTTTATGTAATTATAATTTAAAGTATTTATTATCATTAATTATTTAATTAAATAAAGGAATATTTTAGGTATAAAATTTTGGTTCACCTCTAGTTTTCAATGAAAATTCCATACTTACTATTTCTCTTAAAGCCTTCAACCTATTCCTTAAAACACCATTTTAAATATTCATTTCTATACCAAATTATCTACCTTTTATATGGATGTTGTTTCCAAATGAAATACACATTTTGATACCTATTCTTATGTACTAAGAAATGAATATAAAAAAGATTTAATTCCATTTCCTATTTTGAATCTTTATGGAATCGCTTTTAATTATTATATGAGGCAAGATTATGGAACTCATTTCCTTCCATTAGAAATTATCAGGTTTATACATTTTGATTGATTGAATTTTTTAGAATTCATAAGCCTATACATATTTTGACAGGTGTACCTAGATAGTGTTCAAATTCATTGGGTAATGTTTTGTATCATGATAGAGTATGTATGGGATTAGGGATTAAACCTATTACATGATGGGACTTTGTCCACCATCTGATGTTGTCTTAGAATTTAGCATTGACTTATGATTATTTATTATTTTATATTTCTACCACTTTCCTATTTTTACATGATATTATGATAATATATTCTTTATGTTATGCTCACAGGTTATTATTTAAGAGTATTATCATTTTCAATATCATGTTTTTACATTTGAATAACGTGTTATTCTTTGTTATCATGTTTATTCCCTTAATGGGAATTATAGGTCACCCATTTATTTTATGTTTTACCAAGGCTATCCAATGTAGTTTTAGGATATAAAATGGATTTAGAATGTAATTAATGAGAATAAAATAAATATGCTGTGTTTTAGTTTATTTTTTATGTATTATGAACTAGGTCTTCCAAAGACACAAGGACTCATGATATTTGTGTTGTGTTTATTGGATGTTTATATTGAAAACCATTTAATGATATGTGTAAAAGAAATGAGTATTTATATTCATCATGTTATTATAATTGAAATTTTATAGTAAAACTCTATCCAGTATCTATCCATTCCCTTCTTCATCTGGTGCATTATTTCTCCATCCGATACTCATACTCCATCTGGTACCCCTTGACCGTACACTACCTCTTATTCTAATGATTTGACCCCAATTATAATTGATCTAAAGATTTTGGGTTAAAAATTACTTATGAAACATTAATTATTTATAATAATGCACAAATATGAAACTCTCTATATCATCACACCGTTTCAATTTCTCATCGCCCCTTTATTTAGGCAGCGGTTTTCTGAATTTTCATGGTGAGGCACATAATTCAAATTAAAACCTCTTGCTTAAACATTGAGAATCCCAGTCAAAGATTTCAGAATTTTTATTTCTTAAAATATAAAAAAACATAGGAATAGACCAATATTCATATGAGATTCTTAAGATCTCAACATCAACATTCCCCTTCAATCCTCCTGAAATCTCAACTAGAATCACAGTCTTCCTTTGTAATTATTGGAATGTTAAACATCAAAATCATCATAAACATAATTAATTAATTTAAAAACACTTAATAAAGACATTCAAACCATTAATCCCATACAAAATCATAGATATTATTATGTTTAGTGAAACTTTATTCAATGTTCCTTTACAACTAGTAGGACAATCACAATATTCTTTCTCAAGACACTTCCTCAGACCGATGATATGATTCAAAAAAATCCAATAAATTATTTTTTTGAAGAATCTATTTGATATTCCATTTAAAATTATTTCATGAATACTTTCAATATGCTCTTCCATCACCTGATGGGTTCTCAAATGTTTTTTTGTTTTTTGACATTGGATGAACCCATGGAGATATGATCTACTCCTTTTATCTGATTACTTCATAGAACTTCATCAGATGAATTTATAATACTCATCCTGATGTCTCCATAAAATTATGTGTGCTAACATCAATTAGATATTTATTTCTGATGAAAATATTTGGAAACCTCAATAACCTCTATCCAATTATCTTGTACAGATACTTCAGTCTGAAGAACGTTAGTCAGAAACCTCATTCCAGTGACATTATACAAAGAATTATCCATTAAATAATATTTAAATTTTTTTTATCCAGATATCAAATTATTTTATAAAAATATTCTTGATCATTTGATAAATTATATCTAATATAGTTTTTTATAGGCTCACCATGTTCATAAAACTGACTTCATATGTCCTTTTCTTCAACTACAACCTCATTAAAACTTTCTTTACTCATTCTCCAAAACTTATTAACTTTATGTTTTGATATTTGTGCAAGTATGTATAATGGAATTCCTAAAAATATTCTTCCAAAAAAACTTCAATAACACTTCACTGCATTCAGGAACCATCAAGTTCCTCCTACCTCTCCAAATCTAATCTGATTGATAGAATTTATCCTTGTCTTATCTGAAGAGACCTCCATTAGAAAAATGGGAATTTCTATATTTACAAGAATCATATTTAAATCACATCCATAAGGAATTATGTTGTTTAAAAAATAATAAACACATCAACAATTATCAACTATTATAGTTTGTTTTATCATAATATGTCCTAGGTAATTATGAATGTATTTAGTCAAAAATTTATTTCAACCTATCATTTGATTGACTCAATCTATTCACATCAGTCTAATTTTCATTATAAAGTACCTTTAGTGATCTACCACTCTTTCACATGACTAATAAAATCTGAAATTAATAATTTCTAAAATAAATTCCATTGTATACTCCATCTGATGAAATAATTAAAAAACCTCTATAATTTGGTGCTATTGAAAAATATTCATCTGATGGACCCTAGTCCAATAGAATCCATTTGATCACCTTGGTATAATAGCTTCAACCATTTGTTCCTTTGGTATCATCTCTCCCCATTTACTCATCACCTATTTATTCAATTTTTTTCTCCACCTTCTCTATATAGTAACAATGTTTTTCAAAATATAGAAAGTAAACTTCATAAGGAAACATCACAACGTTGATAATAAACATGATTCTTAAAACATTGAGAAAATGTTTGAGTCATTAAGACCAAATCACTAATAATTTTATTTAAACATAAAGTTCATATAAAATTATAAATTTAAGTAATGAATAATCTCAATATCTAATAAGAAATTATCACATTTTAAATGTTTATTAAGATAATATGAATTTATCACTCCCTTTATTCTTTATCAATTCATCCAAGCTATATTAACTCTCATAACAAGTTTGGATACTTCATCTAAACCTTCCAGTGTGTTCTTATTTATACATTCATTAACATATTGAAAGTAATGTAATCTATCTATTTCCTTGACTACCATTGAAATCAAACACAAAGTAGGATCTTCAATCTTCCACTTTTTATTTTTTTTAAATGCCTTAAATTTTCTTTTCAAATGAATATATCAATATGTGAATCTCTCCCCTTTTCTGAAACTTTCTCTCTCTTTTACTTTCTTAAAATTCTATTCATTTTTCATTATATCCCCTTATTATTTTAAATATAAAGTTCAATAAAATAGGGTATCAGTTAATTATTATGAAATATACAACATACTATTTTACTCTTAGTCAATATAAGCAATTCTTGGTGTAGAAAACAAGTGGATTTTTTTAGACAACAAAATTGGGCCTTACCAACTAATCCTGACACCTCATGGAATGAAAAATATTAAAATTTTCTCTAAGGGTTATCCAATTTTATTCCAAGATAAATATACTAATTAATATATGAAACACTTTTAAGATATAACAACATGAATCTCTTACAATCACTTCAAAAAATATACTAAAAAAATTCAAGCACAACAAGCAAGATTATAGGCCTTAGAGAACTTTAATACATAAAATTTTTTTATGTCCTTAATTTAAATTTTTTCCTCTTTTAATTAAGATTTTAATATTAGGTAACCAAGGATGAGAAATTGATAAACAACATACCTTTTCAAATGAATTTTCTTCAGGCACATTCCATAACAATTATATTTTCCTAAGATAATGATTCTGGTAGGAAATTAATTATTTTTCATTTGTATCCCCCTCTAGGATTCTTTTATTACTAGCTTAATTGTAAAGATTATATTTAATATATATGATTTAGAAACATTATGTTGAGACAAAACTAAAATGGATCTTTATTTTGTGGTTGTCCAAACATTTACAACTTCCACATATTCACCACAAATGATCATTATTTATTATTTTCCATTGGAATTTGAAATGTAAGATAAAATCAATATGAGATAATAATTCAATTATCTATCATGTATTTACAAAAACCACTTTAATTTCATCAAGTTTGATGCTATTACAAATTTCCTAGTAAACCAAACTAGGAAACATTCTAGGATGAAAAATTATTGAATGAATACTGTGCATAGTGGATATTTATTTCAATATCTTAGGTCCTCCTCCTAAGATCATGATTCACCTTTAATTTATTATATTGAAATAGAAAATTTTCAACAAAAGGGTTAAGGGGATAAGTAGGATCTCCCTTACTTCTCAATGTGAAAAAAAGGTTGAGATAGTTTTCTCAACCAAGTTGCTTCATCTCTTTCAGTATTCATTATTGTACATATGAATTATAGTTTTATTCTACATTAGAGTATTATGGATCTCTTAATATTTCATTCTTATTTATGTGATTAATTTTTATTATTAATATTATTAATTTTTTTAATCATTTTAAGGACCACTTCTTGTTCTGGTAGAATAGTTAAAAAACCTTTTGTACTATGTTCATATTTCTTACATATCACACATAGAACTTCTTAAACATAATATTTATATTTTATTTAAAACCTATCATGTAATTTTTCTTTATCATGTGAACTATTTTATTTTAATTTTTCACTAGCCTGTTATTGTGATTCTTTAATTTTCCATATTCTCTTTAAGGATTATAGCCAAATTACTAACATATCATTAGGAACATTGGTACAAATTTTGGGTTGTTGACTTGGATTCTTCTAAGTTCCATCCTTCTTATTATTTCTTTTCAATGATGAAATTTTCGTCAAAAAATTGGATTTATAAATTTTTTTTCTTATAACATTCTTCTGCTTACTTCCCAAGGATGCTTCTTCATTATTAACTAACTCCATGATCTTATTTTCCTATCAAATTTGAATACATATAGATATGGGAACACAACATTCTTGTGAACACCATCTTTTTAAACATCACATGTACTATTGAACTATCCGAATATGTTCCCAGTATTTATAATTTTCTTACTTTGTGAATGTTTCCTCTTTATCTTTGATTTCCTCCCCCTGATATGGGCTTCCCCTATGCTTTTTCATTTATAGGATTTTACGAAAATCCCAATCCCTAATGCTTGAATTTGTTATAAGACCAACACTAAACCACAATCCGTGATATTATTATGCATTTCTTATGATGTTTTTAGGTATTCTTCATAACTAGTTGGGATCTTCATGGAGAAAAACTTCCATTCTCTTTTTACTATTCATGACAATTATAGTAGTAGGATTCTTATCACCATTATTCATCCATACATGTATAGATTTTTTTATAACCTAAACTATTCATGAAAATAGATTTAGAAACATTATTAAAAGATATTATGGACAGTATATCTTTATTCATAGCTACTTTATGTATACCGTTAAATTAATTCATGATCTTATTATCACATGTTGGAGGTTTTTTAACCTTATAATCCTCCAGGGATCATTATGTACCAAAAAAAATATTAAATTTATTTTGTGAATATTTAATATATTTATTTGTAATATTAAAAAAATTCACTTTAAATTCTAAGCATCTCATATTGAGGGTTTTTTTTCTAATCTTAAATCATAATCACCTTCACATCATAAACCCTCATCACTCTATCAACTTCCACTTTATTCAGTTTAATTTTGTTTTCTAACAAGAGTCATTTTCCATGATCTCATTGTATTTTACTTACAATTGTAAATCCAAGACATCAATGATCCTTTCTAACTTTTCTTCAAGTGCTTGGATATTTTCTTCTAGAGTCTTCATGACTCTATCTTTCACTTCAACTTCTTTGATCCAATTTTTTCCAAAATTTGAGGAACTTATTTTATTCACCACCCTTTTTGTTTCAAAGGATCAAAATTTCTTAGTCAGATTTACACATTCACGAAACTTTTATTATAAGTACTTCTTCATATTATCTATTTATTCTTCCATCTCAATTATATATTCCTACATACTTTTAAATAATCCACAAAAAAGTGAGACTGATTATTTGGGAATTAAATATATAATATCTTTCAATCTACTAAATCATATATCTTGAGAAGTTGTAGATAGATCATTATCACTATTTATGATAAGATATTATTCATGAGGATACTTCGTACATGAATTTTCGATACTTAATGATCACTTGAGGTGGTAATATTGTCCTTATCTTTGGTGGTAAATTGAACCACATATTCTTTAATTTATAGTACAAATATATCTTCATTGTTAGAAAGTCAAGGAGAAATTGATACTTACTCTTCTTTAGGAAAGAGGGGTATCTTCTTAAGTTTTTTTTCTAGTTCTTTATCCTTTTCCTCATGGTCTTGGTATAAGTAGAGTTATATTATGAGATAATTTAATCTTCACCATAATAGTGATTCATTGTTAATAAAGGAATAAAACTGAAATACTTAAAAGAGAATAAATTCAATGTAGAGAATATAGTAGAGGTGGAAAAAACCATTGATACTAATTTAGAGGAACAATTTTTGATATACTCAACACTGAGAGGGTGGGGGTTGAATCGGTGTTGGAAAATTTTTAACCAACTATAACTTTTATCACTTTACCTCTTAACCTATATGGATATCGATTCTTCTATACACTTTTTATTATTGTATGAATGTATATAAAACCATGTAAAAGATGGAACATGATATTTTTTCACGGTTCACTACTCAATAAGAGTAACTAGTCCTTGATGAATATAGTGAGGTATAGTAGAGATATTATACACTATAATGTTATACCTATTATAGTGGTTTAGATAGAAAAAAATCCTTAGACTAAGTTTGGTTCCCTATACTTTAGGAGGGGGGATGGAAATAATACCAAATCCTCGAATAAGTGATGAACCCATCCCAATTTTAGATCCTCATTTGTTATTTATACTTATATATAGATAGTCTCCAACTTCTTTAGTTTCTGTATAACACTAAGAAATCTTCCAATTGTTGAGACTTCTATTGAATGTCATAGTGATGCATTGTTCTTCACTTCCTTTTTCTTTACTTGTTACTTGCACATCACTAGGAAATAAATTTTACTTACTATTATTATTTTATTTGGAACCTTTCTATCCAATATTTCCATTAAATCTTGTCTATTTGATGCAGATTTTTCTAGTGATAGTTCGACTGATTCATTTTCTCATTTTGTTTGCAACACCTATTCATCCTGTATTGTCAGTATGATGTGAATCTGTCTAGTATAAGTTCATTTATATCCATAATCTTCTCTCTATTCGTATTATAACCAATTAAAGGGAAAATTTATCTTACTATCTGGCTGAACCCTTCTTCATTCAGTGCACTATTTCTCTCTCTGATGCTTCTACTCCATTTGGTACCCCCTTGCTCCATCCAATACATCTTCATCTGATACTTTAACCAAAATGAGAATTTTTCTCGTGATTTGTGGTTGGAAATTACTTATGAAACTTAAATTATTCAGCATAAATCATAAATAAAAAACTTTATATATCATCACATTTTCAGAATGCATTATCAACCATTTATATAGGCAGCGGTTCTATGATTTTTTAGGGCGAGTCATGTACTTCATATTCAAACACCCTATTTAAACGTTGAGAATATTTATCAAATCATTATTCATTTTAATTATTTAAAACTTCCTAAAATATGGGAATCAACCAATCTTCATTTTAAAATTACATATATATAGATATTAATGGTATTATTTAATACCCTTGAAATATCATCTAGAATCATAATATACCTTCTTGATTATCGAAATTTTGAACATCCAACTCAACATCACCACAATTTATGACCTTAAAAAAAATTCATAAATACATTTGAAGATTTAATTTCAAAAAAATTCATATAATTTATTCCATTTGTTGAAAAATCATCTAGTTTTCCTTTATAACTTTGTAGGATCATCACAGAATTATTTCACCAGACTCTTCCTCTGAATGATGATATAATTCAAAAAACTTTCATCTGATAAAGTTCTTTGTTTTATGACTCTATTCAATATTCCCTTCAAAAAGTATTTCATGAATACTTTCATAAGGATTTTCCTATATCTGATAGGTTCTTAGATTTTAGTTAGTTTTCTTCTGTCCGATGAACCCTTCTATCTAATGACTTATTAGAACCCTGTAACATGACATTATCATACCCACCCTTATGTTTTAATAATATTCTATATAATTAAATAACTCTTATACTTTTATCTAATGTAAATTTTGGGAAACCTCAGCAACCTTTTTGTTGTTGATATTAAATGGAAACTTTAGTCTGATAAACATTACTTGAAAACCTATGTATGATAAATTCAAATGGATACTTATTCATTTGATGATATTTACATATTTACTCTAATTTTATATTTTTTTTAAGAAAAATGTTCTTGATCATTTAAAACTTATATCAGATAGAGTCCTACTGATGACTTAAGCAGTTCATTCAACAGACATCATGTATCCTTTTGTCAGTTACAACCTCATCGACACTTACTTTTCTCACTCACCAAAACATATTGACTCTGTTTTTTGATCATTTTATAATTCTATCCAATAAAATTCATATAGAAATTCTTCTAATAAAACTTCAATAAGACTTAACTTCATTTGAGAACAATTAATTTCTTCTAACCACTCTAATACTCATATGATTAGTTGAATTCAACCTTGTTTTTTCCAATGAAACTTACCAGTTACAAAGACGAATTTATCTCTTTCCAAACTTCTTATAGGAGCCATAACCATAATTGATTATGATGTTCAAACAATAAGAAACACATTACCATGTAGGAAATAATTATTTTTCTATTCATTATCTATCTGATGTAACTATGAATATAATTAGTCAAAAATTTATTTCCACTTTTCATCTAATTGAACAAGTCCATTCACATCAGTCCTCTTGTCATTGTAAATGTTCCTTTAGTGATCTCCAAATCTCTCCTCAGATCAATGGACTTTTCATTGAAGACATTATAAAAGTCATTCTATTTGATACTCTATCTAAAGGCTCAATCCGTAAACCTCTATATGATGGTTCTATTTATATATATATATATATTTCTGATGGACTTCAGTTTGATAGACTCCATATGATCACCTCAGTATTATATCCATTACCTTCAGTGACTCTAGTCCCATATTCCTCTTTTTATTTGACACATATTACATTATCAATTAGTCTTTTAATTATATGTCTAGTAACACTATATTTGAAAAATTCATTAGGAAACTTCTTAAGGAAACATCATAAACTTCTTAATGTTTATAAAAAACGCGCTTCTTAAAACATCTATTATATGTTTGAGAAATTAGGATCATCTTTATAGACATCTTAGGTAAACTCAAAGCCTTCAAAAAACATTCAAATTTTATGTAATTAATAATATCTATCTACACTAAGGTAAAAAACCCATTTAAATGTATCTTAAGATAATAAGACTTGATCACTAACTTTTATCTTCATCTATTCATCCCAGCTTTATCAACTCTATGACCAAGATTGGATAGTTCATCTGAACTTTCAAGTTGCTTCTTATTTATAACTTATTCAAGAAATTGACATTAATTAAATATTTATATTTCATTGAAAATAATTTAAAACCAATGATACCTATTGAAAAAAAATAAAAATGACACACAAATTGAGATCTTAACGGGACCCTCTACCAAGGACCATCCCAAGCCCTCAAGTCCTACCCAACCTAGACATTAATAGGTGGGGTATAACTCACATTTAAAATACCCTTGAAATCCCACTACCAAGTTCTAAAAAACATCCATGAACCTCACCTGGGTTTCATCCCACATCTCTTAAGGGAGATATCCTAGATAGTCACCTAGAAGAAACCCCTCGTAATAATGCACATCAATTCCCAAAGAACTTATTATACTCTAAGTACACAACATGACTCATTTCCATCTATTATATCACCACTCATCCACAAGCCTCTCATTACTACCAACTAGATCTAGGTTATCACCAAGGTTGTCCCACATATTATCTCAAATACTAGGACCTCTCATAGGTATCTCGTTAGATCAACCAAAACCCTCACCCCTTGGAGGAATAGTTTTTGGGAGACACCAAGTTCACCTAAGTGATTGTGAGAGATTAATTCAAGCATAAAATGTGTAATGAACTTTATGACATTTACCCATGGACCCATTAGTCCCTAGACCTAGTTCCCTAATCAATGTAGCTATACTGGAATAAATACCCATTCATAAACATCATTGTGAAATTTCATTATAGGGTAAAACTACTTGGGACATATAGTTTACCTATCACTAAGCTTCACTGATCCTCGTCTAAGCCCACAATGCCTCATCCATGCTCCTAAAAACTTGTTTCATTATCAATTTCACACATAATTAATTATAAAAAATGATTATTAATCATTAATTTAATTTAATTAGGAATAAATCCCCCAAAAAACATTATGCATCATCTTCTTTCCAAAACCTCATTTAATGGGATACGTTCCAATCTTTACACAAACATAAACCTAGGACATAAAAAATCCCCAACCATTACTCCCAATTAAAAAACCAATTCCACTAAGTTAGGAAAACCATAAATAAATTCATATAGTGAAGTACCTTAATTTTAATGATGTGTGATAATGTGTAGACATCATATTGGGCCCCCCTCTATGCAAGATAAGAAAATTCCCCATCCAAATCAACTAATTCTACCATGCTCTAGGGGAATCAGTACCGAAACCAAAAATAAAAATGACCCTAAGTCAATGAACATTAATGATTAAAAATAATAGAGGAATGAATAGACACTCTACCTCAAATATGCCACATTATTACACATAGAATCACCCCAGATCAAGTGGTAAGAAGGGTAGAAAGTGTGGGGGAGACACTGACCATAAGGACCTCCCCACATTTGTCTGGTTATCCAAAAATGAGGGGGGTAAGATTCCCTATTTATATTTTTTTTAAAACAACAAGATAACTTTCACTATAAAAACCGTGGTTCATGAAATGAACCACCTATTTAGAGGGACCCTTTACATACCCCTGAGACTTTCATGGCATGAGAATATATCCATACTGTGAATAGGCTTATGATACTATTTTTAGTTTCCTGGACATGCCTCCCTTATCCAACACCCTCTCAAACACCCAAGATACCACTTGAGCCTTTAACCCCCCCTCCCAAAACATGTTTTAAGGGAATAAAAACTACCACAAGCCCATTCTAAGTCATAGATTTCAAACTAAACCAATCACTAATCAAAAAATTAAAAATTTCTCCAGCACATAAAAACTTGGAAACCTACAACGCATTACATAGCTCAAGAAGAATTAGAGTTGACTAATTTATTGATCACAACTTTGAAGAAGTAAATGACAACACTTATACAATTTTTTTTATCTTTATTATCATGATGGGGGGAATGATGATTCTAATTTTAGTTTCTTTTAATTGATCAAGGGGGAGAAAAATTCAAGTTATATATGAAATTAAAATTTATGGCATTGATAAAAAAATATAAAGGTGGTGATTTTTGAAACCACATGAGGACGTTTTTATAATTATCTTCAATGAATTTGAAAGAGGTTTTAGTTTATTTGAGATGATATAAAGTGGATAAAATATTCCATTGAGAAACCTGAAGATCAATAATATAATTCTACACTTGGATGGTATGCTTTGAGGTATCTAAAACTTACCAATGTTCAAGATCTTTAAGGTGAGTCTAAACTAAGTGAATGGTTCAAGTGTTAACTAAAATGTATATAATTGACAAATAATACAAAGGGATAGATTATTGAACACACTTTTGGATGTTTTATATTTGTTTTTAATATATTTTAAAGAGGTTTTAATTGATTTGAGATGAGCTAGAGTGGATGTAAAAGTATTTTTAGAACCCTTGAGATAAATTTCAAATGTATGCATCTAGATAATATAATTTTAGGTATCAAAAAGTTACCAATGTTAAAGATATTCAAGGTGAGTCCAAACTAATTGAGAGGTTTGAAATTTCAATTATATGATACTATACTAATAATTCAAATAAATAAACATCATGATTATTTGAATTATTCATGTTGAGTTCAAAAGTTAGAAGCTTTGAAGGAAGATATAAATTGTTGAACCCACTTTAGAATAATGTTGTATTTGCTTTCCATACATGTTAATGAGGTTTTAATTGATTTAAGATTAGTAAGAGTGACTGGAGGATTCCATCAATAACCTTGAAGATAAATTTTTAAATTCTTAATCCGTATAACTCAAATCATATCATCAAGAGAATGATTTCATAATTTTCTTCAAGGTTCTCAATAGGCTCTCCCAAAATGTACGGCTCTTCTCAAATAAATTGAAACCTAGTTAAAATTTATTGAAAAAATACAACATCATCCTCAGGTGGGTTTAACACAAAAATTAAGTTATAGGATAAAAAAATGTGAATTACCTCTGCTTGACATAAAAATATATGATAATTCACTGTATGTTTCTTAGTTGTAGTGTATGATTATTGTGTATTGTAGAGTAAGATACATAAAAACCCATGGTTTTGATCTATTTTTTTATGCTATGATAAATATAATATCATAATCTATGAATGAAAAAGGAGTTGTATAAAAAAATAATAACTTCTTAATAATGATGTAGAGTATATAAAAAAATATGATATGCGTATTGGTACCAATGTGTAAGGGTTACACCATGGGTAACCTATATGTATCAATGTTTTCATCTGAATAAACATTTATGCATTAATTTTCCATACAAGTTAATATTTAGTGATATAAAAGGGTTACTTGATATGTAAGGATTACTCAAGTTGATCATAATGGTCCAAATGCATAAGGGTTTCCACTAAAACCTAAATATACAAGGGTTTGACTATACTACAATAATGAAAACCCTGATAAATAAGAGGAAAATTTTTCTAAACATTTACCATAAGTGTTGATGGGGTTATTAGTCGTAAAATATGGCTGATAGAGCTTAAATGGTTTACGTATTTTATCCATATCAATCATATTGTACTAATCCTCCTATATCATTCAATGTTTTTCATAATATTTTTTTCTTAAAATTTAATTAGGAGTTGAATTATATAATTATTAAATTATTTATAAATTATAATAAATGGTAATTTTGTATATTTATTAGTTAATAAAATTGTTTATAAATTAATTGATTATAAACTTTTTTTAATTAATTAATTAAATGTTTATGAATCATTTTTAATAAATATTTCACAATATTTAATGTTAATACCAAAATACCTCTTACGAATTAAATACTATGCCTTATAATTTAGAATAAAATTTTTATTTAGAAGTTATAAGAGTGATTTATAAAGTGTATATAAATAAAAAAATAAGGATAATTATAAAATAGTTTACATTTAAAATTAAATATTTTCATAATTATTAATCTGAGTTGTTTAAATAAAAGACCTTATTTGAGAAATTATTTAACCGAATAAAAATGAATTTTTTCGAGTGATTTGGTCAAGGTTTGAATAAAAAAATAAAAATTGTATTTTTAGATTATGTAAATTGATTATATAATAGAATTTAAATAAAAAATGTTTATATTTCATTTAATATTCTATATTTAAAGTAAAATTCATATAAACAAATATGAATGAGTACATACTAGTGAATGAATATAAAGTGTTTATATTAGATATTATGGAATTTCCATAAGATTAGCTAAAGTTATAAATTGTTTATTTTTTTATTTATAAATTGTTCACAAATAATGTATGACATGTCTAAATACTCAAATATTTCATTTATTTAATATTAAATTGTTTATTATTCATAGTTATAAATGTTTTATATTATGAATATGTGTATACTCAAGTTTAAAGTTGTTTAAATAATTAAAAATTATCATATATTTGTATAAGAAGTTTCTTTCTAGGTATGATAAATGGATTTAGGTTTCTTATACAATAACTTTCGTTTACACTAAATTATGATCTTGAATTAATTATTTCATAATGATTTTTAAATATTATGTGTAATAATTATGATTGGATTGAGATATCTGTTGAGTGAAGTATCATTGGGTAGAGGGTCTTTGGGTCAGACTAATAACTATCCTAGAGGGTTATAACTTATCTCAAAAAGTGATGGATGATTATTCGTGACTCCTATCTTAATCATGTAATTTTTTTTATTTCAGTTTTTAAAAACTTTTTGGGCTAACGCCTCTTTATTATGAATGAAAAGACCTCTTTTTATCTAGGTAGAGGGAGACCCATTAAATATCTCGTAAGCCAAAGGAAACTTTGCCTGTAATATGACTGCATCACCACCTACACGTGTCATGCCTACATCACCACCCCCAATGTCATCACCTGCATCGATGCCCACATAAATCCCCTAATGGGCTTGCTAGGATTTGAACGATGGTCATTTGAATATAGTATTATTGGGATTACCACTCAGGATCTACCCCAATAGCTTGATTTCATAAGATCTATGAATTTAAATAAAATGGTTTCATATACCTTATGTATATGATGCATTTGGATGTTTATGGAAATAGTTGAATTTTAATTTGGGTTTGTAACATAAGTTATTAGTTATATAAATGGTTACAAACCAATATGGTTTGAACTTATTTATTTTATGGATAAAATACGATTCCAAAAACTAAATCATTAAAAGCATGCATACATATGAAGAGAATACATGTGATAATATTTTGAGATTAAATCCCCTTCAAAATATTAGTGTTAGATTAATTCCAAAGTAAAACTTATCAAGACCACACTCATCAAATTAGGTAATTCATTCCATATCTGAGTGCCCTAGATTTATCTTGTTTACAGAAATTACTTAATGAGGTGAACCAAACTATTATGTTCCTTGTTCTAGATGTTTTATTTCTGTTAAAGTTAGCGGGAAAACCCTAATTGTTAGGATACCAAAGGAATCAAGTTGAGATAAATCATATAAGGAAATTTTCCAAATAGTTGTCCACTCAAATATCCATGATTTATATATGATATGATTGACAATAGTTGTATACTAGATATTGTCACAACATATTTAAGTGATACCTAGTGTAATTCATGATTAAATATGGATCTTATTCAACTTTTGAGTATGTTGAATTTAAAAAGGGTCATCATTTGGTGGGGAAAATTTTAATAAAATACCTTATTAAGTGAATGTAAAACATGATAATCATATTATAATGGTTTTGTTGTTGATAAATGACTTTAACATCATCCAAATTAACTTTTAAATCAACACATGAAAAGGATAAGCTTAAATTAAGAAACTCTTAAGAATGGTAACTTAAGAAATGTTCGTAAGTACAAAAAAATTAAATGTGTCAGAGAAACCACTTTATCATACCATAAAGTAACTTTTATGTGTTCTTACTTATGATATAACATGTTCATTTGAGTTTAATGTAGTTAGAGATAATTTTTTTTGGATTATTGAAAAATTTTATAAGCAACACGGTTACCACACAGTTTTGTAAAACATGTGACCAAATTTTAGAGTTATGGGAAGGTTGGAATCTAGTGGAATTTATATGATTACTATATGGTTTGATAAACCGTATGGGTAAACCATGAGACCTTATTGAAGAGGGATATTTTTTTCTTTTTTAGGTTGTTATTAGGGGAAATCCATACACAATTACCCCACTTTTGAGGGTAGATTTATTAGGATTCAAGGAAAATTACCACTCCTTCATCCATTCACAAAGGTGGATTTATTCATAATTCTTCAAGGTAAATATCCATAATCTTCTTATTCTTCCTTCCATATTCTTCATCCCCCCATTGCTTCTTCTTCTTCTTCTTCTTCCTTTCCCTAATGGACATGTTGGTCAAAACTAATGTCTAAAGTTGGTCTAGACATGAGGCTTTTGATATCTAGGGAATTTGAAGCTTCTTTTGAAACATAATCTAGAATTTTTCATAAAATCCTACAAGATTTATTTGTATCAAGGATAGTGTTTCTATGTATTTCCATTTATTTTGAATGCCATGTGTGCTTAAGATTTTAAAAGCTATCTTTTAATAAAAAAATACTTATAAAATATAATATTGATAAAGTTATATTGTTTTTTATTATGTTTGTATTTTATAATCTTGATATAAAATAATTTATTCAATGGATACCAAGTATATACACATAGAATTAACTTGGGTGCACTATATGTTTTTGATGAAATCCCTAAGAGGTGTTTCTAAAGGAGTTGATAATTAAAGTGAGATTTTATACATCGAAATGGTTTTAAAATGATTCATTATGTGATATTTTGTGGAATTAAAGTTTATTTAAAGTTTTAATGGGTTTTTGGATGGATGCGTGTTTTTTATTAATATTATTTATTTTATTTGACATGTTCTTGTGGCTACATGTGTTTGGACTTATTATCATGTAATTGAAATATTGTTTAATTGATATTTGATTTATATTAAGATATTTTGTCCATGTTAATTAAATTATTAATACCCTATTTGAGTTAGTTTTGATTTATAATCAAATCATGGTCTCAAAGTGGTTTTCAAATAAGGTTTTATATATTTTACAAGGTTGGATTAAATATAAAGGCATGTTTCCAACCTTGTATGAATGGTTTTCAAAAAATAGGTTATACCCTTAGTTTGATCCCCCTTAAATTATGTTTTATTATAATGTGAATAAAAGGGGGTTTATTATTATTTGGTGTGGGGAGGTGAGTGAGGAATTGATATTGTGATGGATTCAATTTTGTATTTTTATTGATATGTCATTAATGGGTGTTAAAATTTTCTCTCACCTCCCTTATTTATCTTTATCCGAAATCTGGGTACTTAGGTGCGGTGACTAGCATAAGTACCGATAGGCATTGAAATGATTTCCATATCCTTGGATTACATTTAAAAAATAATTGAACATTGACATGATATTTATAGTGTGGAACATTATTGGGGTGTCACCTTTATTCTAGGAACTAATGATGATCTCCCTAGAGGTGTGTCTACAATTGGATATGATTTTATTTTTTTATTGATAAAGTAAGATTATCCTAACGTGCCTTGACCTTAGCTACCTTAAGTTATATCCCATGATTATTGATTGAGATGTTCATTTACATACTTTTTATTTCACGGTTAAATTGTTATAAAGCATGATATATACTATTGAATTGGATTTCCATATTGATAAACCCTAATTATATGCTTTATTTTAGAACTATTTTACTCTATTTATTATTACATGACTACACTATGCTATCTATTTCTTTTCCTTCATTAAGGTGATTTATTTTGATTTCTTAAATTTACATATGTGATGTTCGTTGTCTAAATTCATGTTTATATAGATATTTATCAATGAGTTGTGTGGTTTTATTCCTTATTTATTTTATCCCACACACATTATACTTCATGTTTTTAGATTATTTTATTTTATTTCATGGTTTTAAACCCGTTTAACAAATGTATTTAGAAAATAGAAGGGGAAATATATTTTTTAAACTGAATTATTATTCCCCAATTAAATAAAGATATTTATTTAATTGTTTTAAAACAGTTTTTATAATGAATTTACATGAACTAATCCTAATAATTTAAAAGTGAGGCCATTGTTTTTAAAAATGGTTTATGAGGTGTGTATATGTTGTTATTTTGATAAAATCTAAAAAAATCACTTTCATGATATGTTTTTAAAACTATAATTAATGGAATGACATATAAAAGTAATCGCATAGAATATTTTATTGGTGGAAACATATTGATAATATTATCTTATACCCTACATACACACCATAGTTTGTGTGTAGTTCTTATAAATTCTAGAGATACATAGGTTATGTTCTTATATAGATAAAATGAGCCATTTTACTTGTTTTTGTACGTATTGGGATACAAAGGTGGCCTTGGGTCACAATGTAATGATCAAAGGATGGCATATGTTTAGTTATTCATCTTGCATGGTTTATGTATCAACTACTTCAGTCTCTTTCTTTAATATTGGTCACTTTTGTGCTTGTTCCCATTATGTATCCTTATTTATGAATAGTAGTCCAAACCATAGACACATAATTTAAGATTATTAATAAAACCATACTTTTTATTTTTTGATATTTAGAGCTATAAATAATTCCCACTGAATTATATTGGATTCCCTAACACTTGTTTCTAGCCTCGAGTGACTGGGAATATTTATTTGGCTTTGTCATGGGCTAACCTACGTGATTTGTTAGGTTGACCTAAGTTTGTTTGTGCACCCTTATTATGTGAAAAAACGTTGAAGTTATTCAACATATGAATCTAGATACATACTAGAGAATAGAATGATTCAATTAGGGTTTCAAAGTTATTAGATAAAAAATTACCTCAGTAACTTTAGTCTTTTCTTATATACTAAATGTGATTGATTATTATAATGACTCAATGAATCTAAAGATATCCTCTAATGATTATTTTGATTATGCAATTAATTTTATTCACATGAAAGGAAATTTTTAATATGATTAATAAATTCAAGAAATGTTTACCCTATTATTATCAAAGTTCTGAGGATATGTGGACTAGGAATATGATGTCTTGGTTCTGGTGCTTTGTTAATAGTATAAGTGGGTATAATTTAAACTAAAAGAAGATAAGTTAATTAAAAATCCATACAATATTTATTCATGTAGTTAATCAAGTTCATTAAAACCTAAAGTCAACATGAAAGAGTAATGATATCATATTATGGAATTTATTGGTATAACTAAACAGGTTTATGAAACTCTATAAAATGACCATGTTAGTTTTTAGTTTTATAGATATTAGTTCTTCAGTTTTAAGGGTATTCCATACCAAATGTATACGTCAGAAATGTTACAAGTATAAAAGAGTTAAAAATCCAAGAAATAATTGATAGACCTTGTAGTTTTCATTCAAGTGATAAAGAAAAGAGATTTCATATTAGATATTTAAATGTAAATGAATTTATCAAGCTCCTATGGATATAATTAAATGATGTTTATAATTATCTCATTTCTCTTATGTGATAATGAAATTTTTTTATTAACAAGAAGTTGTTATGAAAAATATGAGATAATGGATTATATACACACGGTTTATGATTCATAAAATCATATAAAATGTTTTTAAAAATAGATAAGGATATTTTTTTATCGAGGATAAAAGAGTTTATCCATATTTATTATTAAAATTTGAGGAATTGTGATTTCACTACCATCGGTGGAATATTTTAAATAATTGAATTATTTTCAATAAAATGCTTCAAACACACAGAATTTCATATAAGATATATAAAAAATAATTTATTTGTTAAATATTACTATTAAAAGTAAATTATTGTAACTTTTTAACTCAAAGGAGTTTTTTTAACTTATGATGATATTCTAAGAAGAATATAGTGTCTAAGAGGAAAGTTAGAGTATGATTAAACTTATAGGGTTTGAAAGTTAACAAATAAAATATTATTTGAATCAAAATTCAATTTGAATTTCACTTAATATCAAAAAATATTCTATGGTATATTGATAAAGATAAATGTAAAGAGTTAAATTTAGTTAAAATATTGAAGTAAATGTTATTTTGTCCTAAAAGATTTTAGGATGTATTGGTAAGTGATAATGTACATAGTTACGTTAATTAAAAAAATATTTTAAGGGAAAATTATGATGGAATAAGTTACAATAATTAGTATTATATACTTAGAAAGAGTATTAAGTATACATAGAATACATTAACATCACACCATTTTATGTTGTGGAGTGAAGGATGTTGAATATATTCAAGGAGATGAACCTTAGGAATATGATTCCAAAATCTAACAATTATTCAATCCAGATTACATTATAAATGTTAGTAACTATTATTTTAGTAGGATAAATTTATTAGGAAGTCACATAGAGATGTTATAAGAATTACAAAGATATTTAATTAGTTTAACAATACCCCAAATGTACAGTAAACATAAGGTTGATCTAGCAGTCTATCATATATGATATGTTAGACAAGTTCTTATGTGTGGTTTTGTTAAGTATTCTTAATGAATTTTAAGGATATGAAATATATCATAATATAAAAATGAAAATATCCACTTTATCAATATTTCATTTTGGTTGTATAAATTTTTATATTAATGTATATTTCATAAAGTGAAATGATAATTGAACTCTCAAAGTATGACATTGAGTTATCCTTAACCAATGTTTTTCATGGAGTATTATAGATTATGGAAATATATTAAGGTTAAAATGAGTAATATTCTCATATCAAGATACATAATCTTATAATGAGGCACAAAATAGATTTTATGTTTTTGATAACCCACCAAATATACCACATAGAGTGTCATACAATATATTCTTGTTATACTAGTTGTGCATGGATAATATTTGGAGTCCCCATTACCTAAGGTTGGAAAGATAAATAACATGAGAACCTTTATACTTTGAGACATTAATTACTCAGTTTTAAAGGCTTATATAATCAAGGGGTGGTTGGGTATGTTGCTGATCATGTTGTCAGTTATATCTAAACCAAGAAGGTATTTTTACTCTCATATGATGGGTATGAAATCCATGCCATTGATTACAATAGACTAAGGAAGTTTTTGGGAATACCTAGATAGTATACATGATGGTTTTATAAATTTTTTTTGAGAGGAATGTCATGTGATAATTCATAAAGGTGAATGAAATGTGGTATATTCATTGACCTGGTCAGTCTATGCTTAGAGAATCGAGAACATAAGCATTAGTTATATGGGATTGACATACTGTATGTCCCATGGTAGTTTGATGTCTTCGAAAAAGGGATCATATAAAAATGAATCCTTGTATATAATTTACCTAGTGGACACATGTATATATATGCATGTGTTTGATAGAGATCACTCCATACCCCTTTATAGTCTAAGTAGAATTTATTCTTTACTAGAGGAAAATTTTATTTTACATTTATTGATACGATCATTGATATTTGTTATACATGATACAAATTTCCATGGGGTCACACTTTGTGGTTGACTAAATGAGGATTTATTTTGACTAAGAGATCAGATATAAAAGTGTTTTTAGAGTTAATATAAGTGAGTTTTGGATGGGTATTCACAAGGATAACATATGATGTGATATATAGTGAAGTTATTGATATCTCACCAAAAGTGTTTCAAAATATATCCAAAAGGAGTTGTGGATATGGTTTTACAAGTTATTGTATATGGTAATGTATAAGGTGAAATTATATATAATATATAAGGCTTTATTTTATGTGATATATTGAAGGAGATATACTCTAAATCCCATCATATATGTTATATATATTAGCATATATTTTAGTGTATGATATAAAGATATCACATGAGATGATATTATTATTTCATGGAAATTAAAGATAACATGATGGGTATATAATTTATTCTATGATATGCATGGAACACAAAAATCTAAAGTTAATATTTGAGAATTTTTCACTTATGACTATTGTTATATAAGTGTTTCATACGATGAAACAAACGAGATATTAGTGTATTCCTAAAACAGTTCCATTAATAGGATGAATGAAATTTTATCATGCATTATAATAAATGAATAAATTCATGAATGCTTGAGTAGTGTCTTTAAGGGATATTTAAAGGGACCAAAACCATGAGATGGTGTGTAAATAAGATTTCCCATACTTATATTAATACTCTCCATCGATCTTAAATTTATTTTTCTTCACCCTTATCCTTCATGTGGTACGAGCATGCCATGGGTGACAAGAGGATCCTAGTTGATTATTCGAGTGATTTAATACATATCAGGGATACCTATATAGGAGGAATTACATTAAGTTACCTATCATAAAATCATCACCAACCATAAGTGATGAATATTGAAACAATAGTGCTATGGTGTAATGTACACATACAGTAATTTATTCATTTTACAATTTTCATGATTTCATTTATCAAGAAATATTTTATTGTATTTGGGTTTCTAATTTGTTTATGATTCCTAGTATAATTGTTATACAGTCCTATGAAACCTAAAAATGGGGGAGGAGATCCTATAATATAGACCATTGGGAACCCAAATAGGTGACTTGGGTGAAGTGGCACCTAGTTTGGAGGCCTGGGTGGATGATCACCTATTTATGTGAGTTGGGAAATGGGGAAACCCAGGTGAGTGGGAACATAGGTTGGAGGTCTAGGGGAAAGACCACCCAATTTTTCCTTAATGGTTTGGACATGGATCCACTTTATAAGACATGGGAAGAACTCCACTTTGTAAAGAACTAGGTGAAACTCCACTTTTGTAAGACTTGTGCATGGATCAAATCTGGAAAGACCTAGATGTGGATCTACTTTGGGAAGACTCAGGTTCTATAGTATTTATCACTTTATTTTCATATCATTTACTTATTTATTGATTCAAAAATCACATATATGAGTATATAAAAGACATAATATGCCTAAAGAAGATTTTAGTTAACTAAATTTATCTTATTCCATATTATATATCATAAATGGGGAATTTGGGGTCTTTTATAGAAAATAAATGTCTTAGGAACCCAAGTATGGTTGGTGACTGATGTGGTGTTATTTTATCACACGTATCAACATCTATTTTAGTGAAATAAATGTTTTTGACATGTAAAGTTACATTAGTAATGGATAATATTTTAATTGGGAACATATCTAGCTCAATTTGGTGTTCATTGAATTTTTTAATTGAAATGTTTGTTTTTTGGTGCTCAATTGATTAAAGTTATAAATAAAAGTCTTTATATCATCTATGAACTATTTAATGTCTTTAATGAATTTTGAATCAAGTGTCTCAATGATGATTAATTTGAAAATATCTATTTTTTTAGGATCCATGTTGAAAATATGTCAAAGGGTTAAAGTGATCAAAAGTGAAATAGTATTAACCGTGTCGATTCTATTCTCTAAAAGTTTTAAAAAATGAAAATCTCTTGGAGTGACCGTATAAGAATAAAGATCAGCCACATGTGAAAATGGATAGATCGTGAATCTTCCTAGTGGTGAAAAGGGTTGGATTTATTGGAAGGCCAATGGTAATGAATGTAAGTTCAAGGGTGAAGTGAGTATGACTATTTTCAGTCTACTTAAATTATAGAAATCAAAGTGACCACATTTACTCAAAAATTGACATAGTAAAAAGGTACATGTTGTAAAAATAAAAAGGGGAAAGTGTCTACAGTCATATTTATGATCAGTCACACTGATCAACCATGCTTTTTCACATTCCAAAGAACATATAAAAACTGAATCTTGACCCTGAATTGAGATTGTAGTTGAAGATAACTGACACTATCTTGTTCCACTCAATTAGTCTTAGAAACACCCGTAGTCGGGTTCAACTATGCGGGATCCGCTGGTGGTGAGAAGAACAAAGTCAATGTTGCCTCTCTCAATGCTAGAATCCCCACTTAAATATGTATTTGAACTGAGAAGAACACTAATAATATGATACATAAACCACTCCAAACTTCTTAACCAATCATAGTTAAAGCCACTTTTTGAGATACCCAAAGGCTAGGCACAGATGCATTGAAATCAAAGACGAGTCACTACTGAATAACCCAAATTGATATCATCTAATAAAGATAGATGTTAAACCTCTCCTGATCACTAAGAACACCATTTTTGAATCCTAGTTGTTCCTATTAAAATAATCGACTGTGTAAATCATGGAACCTGAACCTGAGATATGAAATGTCACTCAAGAAGAGACCCTACTTAGTACTTAAATGCCTTTGACACACGTCACTTTGAATTTTTTGGCATGATAATCTAGGAAAGTGTTGGATTTTATAATACCTTCAAATAAGGAATAATTTTTTAATCCAAATAATCAAGGACCATTCTTATCTAACCTAGGATTATGAAATAATTTCAGTCTACACTTAGAACATGCAACACTTCACATGAAAACTATGAAGAAAGGGATTGCTTCCACCAAATATGGAAAGATATCGATTGTGGGAGAAAAAATTCCTTTACAAGAAATATTTAATGTTATCTAATCCCAAAATAATCTTGAACATATGTTTACACATATAGTGTCTATCTATGAAATGAAAGAGGGCTCTGATTTTTAGGGGTGAATCAAGTACACAGGGTTGGTTTGAAAAAGAATGAATTATTATTAGGGAGTAGGTTTTAAAGGGGAAAAGATAAAGATTTTATCTACATATTTATAGAAAGAAAAAAGAACATAGTGAGTCCTTACCCAGGAGTGGACTATGTCTGATGATTAGAAAACAAGCAGGAGGTTAATTGTTACAGATTTTCGAAGAATCAGAGAAGCTATCACTGAGAGCTTATCTAATCTTGTTTCTCTTATTTCTCTTTGTTTCCTATATAATTTAGAAACTTATTTAAATACATTGATACGTTTTGTTATATTTATTGGATAAATTAATATCGGGGAATTATATTGAGATGGTAATAAATTCTACTTCATTCATGTTTTAATTGTGGATCTAATTACACTTTTCATATTTCTCAAGTTGTAGATATCCTTCAACTACTGAAAATCAATTAGAAATGTCTTTGTTTTTTTGTTTCTATCTACTTTCCATCTATAACTATATCTACGAATAGGAAAATCCATGAATGGGTAAAACATTAGAAGTAATTGAGATTTTTTTTGATATGTATCTTTGTTCTTCATCATGTGGATTAGTGTATTTTAAAGTTAAGGAATTGGATGGTCTATTAATTCATAGTTTAACCATTCGAGAGATCTAAAAATCCTATTTTCACCAAACCAAAACCTCCTATGATGAATGAAGAACGAACAATAAAAAAAGATATAACTAAATAAAAACAAATTGATCAAATTCCTTTATGCCATCTCTAGACTTCTCCCTTGCTTACTTGTGATCTCTTCACTCACTATTTTTCTACTAATCACTCCGCTACGTCTCAATTGTTCTCATGACACTGACTTCATCACAATATTACACCCACCATTTCACTCTTTTTTTCATTTTGACTATTTTTATGGTTTTTTTACAATTAATTTATGTCACCCAACACACATCTTTAGAAGTTCTTCATTATTGATACAACCCTATTCAATACTTTACTAGAGTTTAATAGGGTTTGTTAGTAATTAATTTTCCTTGAACTATGTTGAAGACCTAATATCTTGGACAAATGTTTGCACCATTATCAGGTAGGGGAATGTTCAACCAAGTAAAAGTAAAATAAAATAAAAATATAATAAAAAATAAAAAATAAGCAAAATACGTTGAAAATGGTGTGAAGGAAAACTAGGTCATCATCTAATCAACTAAAAGGATTAAAACATAAAATTAAAAAACATATGAGTTATTTAAAAATAAATAATAATATTGAAGTGGAAGATCCTGATTAGAATTAGGATGGTCTAAAAAATAAAAAATTCCAATAAGTTTCTAATGTCAACTTGCCACAACCGGGTAATGGCCAAATAGAAAAAGATAGTCTTAGGGAATTTTAGGTGTCTATAATGTCAAACAATCCATCATGTATTAGGAAAATCCCTAGTCTCGAAACAATGAGATTAAGAAATCCAATTTTTCTATGATTCCATTGTACTATAGGTTTACCTATTTAAGACTCATTAGACTCCATTAGGGACTTATGTGGTATAATACAACAATTTCTACTTAGGGGATTGAATAAGGAAGAGTTAACTTATAGAGTCTTCCCATTTTTCATAAAAGGAAATGAACTTTTTTGGTTCCAATAATTGGATGAAGAAATTTTTGATTTATGGGACTAACTGTACAACACTTTTGTCATGAAATTTTACTCAAGGAAGAGGATTTATGAGATTAGGCTCAAAAAATGTATTTTTACAAGATGAATGACTGTTATTATATGAATCCTAGTAATGTTTCAATGTTATAATTATTCAATTTCCGAAAACCGACTGTACACCACAATTTCTTGTTAATATATTCTACAATAGTCTCACACCATACTATCAGACACTGGTTGATCATCCCTATAGACAATATTTCTCTAATAAAATTGTTTATGAGATCAAACATATTTTCAACACCTTGGACCACTAATATTTTTATTAGAGTCAAAAAAATTGATATAAGATAAAACATAACCAATCCTCAAGATAAATTTCAAGATGATGGATTCTACACTAAAAAACTTCAACACATAATTAAGGAGAATGTCACCACTGTGGCATGTTAAGACTTTCAAATTCTTTCTATCCAAATTTTAATATGCCTACCCAAGTACCTAAGAATGTTATTTTTATACATATGGTCCTATAATTAAATGAAGATATTAACCATTCCCAAATAATTACAACTAAGTCTTCCATTATAATCCAAACCTTTATTAGAGAGAGAAGGGTGTACTAAGACATACTTCTCCCCCTGATTTCTAGCAACCACCAATATAGAAATTCCAACCACAACAAAGGGATGTGACTTATAGTTATCAAGATGAATTAAAGGTTAGTTTCAATGAAATTACAGGTAGTTTAAATGAAAAAAAGATAATAATTATTTCGATAAGGCATAACAAGAATTTAGGATTAAAAATATAGAGTTACAAGTGAGATAAAGGTAAATTTCCCAGCACCAAAAATCCATATCCTAGAGATAATTCCTAGGTAGTCACAACTAGGAGTGGTATCTAAACTCAACAAGAATCTAGGAAGGATCTTAAATCCTTCCCTAATAAAAATATGGATGAAACTAAAAACAAAATGTTAGAAGATGATAAATATGGGAATTTGAATAACCCCACTAAAAGTATACTGAAGGATATTTTACCTACTGAAAAAGCACAAGAAAAAGACTAGTGAATTAGGGAAAACAAAGGAAATAAAAATATTAATGAAGAAGATGATAAGATATTTCCAGTTGTGAGGATGTTTTTCTCAATCATTCTCTTTCCTTAAAAAATAAAAAAGGTAAATCATGATTCTGATCTATTGAAATTTATAGAAGTTGTAATGAAATTGAACATCAATATTCCCTTCTATTTAAATTTAATTAAAATCCATTACTATCATATACCACTAAAGAAAAAAAATAAGAAGAAACCATTTTAAAAATTTTCTACCTATAATCTCATAGAGGAGTGTAGTGTTAACATGTAAAATTGGATACATCCCAAACTTCAAGACCCAAGATGCTTTGTAACCCCTTGTACCTTTGGTGATATAGTTGGATAGTTTAACTGAATTTTTGATCATGGATTAAAAATTAATTTGATTCCAATATCCTTATTTTATCACTTGAGATTATTATTTCGAAAACCCACCACTACTGTTTTATAACTTGCAGATAAATCCATTACATACCCAATTGGCAGGGTTGATAACTTGTTAGTGGGATTATCAAAGATCCTTTTTCTTATTGATTTTATTATTCTGGATATGGTATGTGATCATGAGGTATCTATAATTTTTGGAAGGGACTTTATTTCAACAGGGGGGTCATTGATTTTTCAAATGGAAAACTGATTTTTAATTTGGGTGAACTAAGTGGATGTTTATATTTTTAGAAAAATTAAAGAACCCACCCAAGGTCCCAAAAGATGAGCTGTTAGATGTTGAAGAATCCATTGCTGAGGAGAAAGATGAATTTTTGATGATTCTAGAATAAATAAATGGTACACCTAAGTTCCCTACAAAGACCTGTATGGGAATTAGTTTTTCTAAGGATAAATAACCTTTAGATAAATTTGAGGGGGAATTCATGGAACACATGATGAATTTCCTATAGAACACATTTTAACCTCACTCAATGAATATGGACTTGAGGACCCCTTGTATAAAAAACTAGTGATTATATAGAAGCTGTATGTACTGTCTTTATTAAAAAACCACAGGACTTTTGACCCCCAGAACCAACTGTCTTCCCTCGACCCATGCACAACCCGATTTAGAGCTCAAGCCCCTGATTTCTCATTTGAAATATTCATTTTTAGGTTAGTGTTTAACATTACCAGTAATTATCTCATCCAAATTAGAAGAAATATAAGTGGAAATAATTCTTGTTATTTTGAGGTGGTTTAAGTCTAACATTGGCTGGCCTATTGTTGTTTTTAAGAGATTTCGTCTATTATACCAGATGCATAAAATCCCTATGGAACCTGAGTGTAAACCAATAGTAGAAGTGAAAAAAATGATTAAAAAAACCTGTAGGAGGTAGTTTGAGATGAATTTATTAAGCTATGTGATGATGGAATAATTTTTCCTATTTTTAATAGTCCATGGGTTAGTCCAATACAAGTTGTACTTAAATAAATAGGTGTCACAATTTCAAATAATGAGAAAATGAAAAAAATAAAGTTAGGAAAGAAAAAAAGTGGAGAGTATTCATTGATTATAAATATATGAAATATTTAAATAGAAAATATCATTTTTTTCAATTCCATTTTTAGATTATATGGTTTAAAGGATGGCTGAGAATCAATTTTTTTGGTTTTTGGATGGATTTTATGGTAAAAATCCGATTCCCATAGCCCCAGAACACCAGGAAAAAACCACCTTTAACTATTTATTTGGGAACTTTTATTATATCAAAATACCCATTTCATTGAATGATGCTCCTACAACATTTCAAAGTTATACTATGGCTATAATTTCTGATATTATTGAGAGATTGTTTGAAGTATTCATGGATGAATTTTCAATAGTTGATTCTGATTTTGACATTTATTTGAAAAAATGGAAACTATTTTACAAAGGTGTAAAGAAAAAAATCTTATATTAAATTAGAGGAAATGTTAGTTCATGGTTACTAAAAGAATTTTCTTGGGTAACATGGTTTCCAATAATGGATTATATATTGAAAATACTAAAATTGTGGTCATATAAAAGCTTCATCCACCTAAACATATCAAGGGAATTTGGAGATTTTTAGGACATGCTAGATTTTATTGGAGCATAGTCAATGTTTTTATCTAAAATAACTAATCCACTTTGTTCTCTTCTCATTCATGAAACACTATTCATTTTTGTTGAGAAATGTTTAGACTCATTTAATTAGACTAAGGAAAATCTCACTTCTTTACCCTTTATCACTACCCATGACTAGAAACTTCCTTTTGAGGTTATGTGTGATTCCAGTGACACCTCAGTAGGATGTGTTTCAGACCGAAGGAATGATTTAAGGTTTTATGTATTGTACTATGATAAAATAATACTTTATGAGGCTTAAATAAATTACACTATAATTGATAAGGCACTTTTAGAAGTGGTTTTATGTTTAGAAAAATTTATAAAATATTTGATAGGATCAAGGTTATTATTTTACATATCATTTAGCCCATATAAATTTATTTTACAAGAAATTGGATAAAAAAATTTTGATAAGACAAGTTTTTTTATTTTAATAAATTAACTTGGTAATCAAGGATAATCATTTGGAGGAGAATGTGGTGGATGGTCATCAGTCTAGGATACCCAATACTCAAAATGAACACCCAATGAAGATTAAATATTTATCTTAAGATGAAAAGTTTCTTACTATTTTGTTTGGAGAATTTATATGGACTACTGATTTTTTCAACTTTATCAATACTAGAGTTATTCATTGGGAATTTTATTAGAACCAAAAGAAGAATATTATTTTTGAGATGATGTTTTTTTGGGATAATTATTTATTATTCAGGTTATGTTCTGATTTCATTTAGTGGATATGTTTTCCTCAGAAAGAGATGATAACAATTATTTGATATTTTCTATTAATATCATTTGGGAGGTCATAATATTAGTGAAAAATCTTTTAAAAAGGTTTTTAAATATAGCTTCTTTTTCCTACTCCCTTTAAGAAAGTAAAAATTCTCATTCTAGGATGTGGAAAATGTCAAAGACATGGTAACATGGGCAATAATCAAGAGTCACCCAAAAAGGTTATTTTGGGGATATTTTTTTGATGTTCTGTGGATTGACTTTATAGGACCTTTTCCTTCTTTAGATGTGAATGAATACAACTTGGTTTTCATTGACTAATTATCAAAGTGGGATGAGTTAGTGTAGTTTTCAAATGACTAGGATTGTTGTGTGATTAAATCCATCAAGAAGAACATTTTTTAAAGGTATGGTTTTTCCAAGGATTTCATTACTAACAATGGGTATCACTTTAAAAATAATAAGTTCAAAGTATTGATGGGAAAGTAAGGATATGTTCAAAAATAGATCAAAAAATATCTTCCACAATTAGGTGGACAAGTTGAAGTCTCTAATAAGAAATTAAAACATACTTTATAGAAAACTGTGAGTAGTAATTAAATGGAATAGTCTCTAAAGTTCAATGAGGAATTATGGGATTATAGGAATTTCTTTAAAACTAAAATAGTTTTTATACATATAGGATTATCTTTTAAAAGTATTACATTCTACCTATGGATCTATAGAAAAAGTTATTTTGGAAACTTTAAGTCTTTTAATTTTGATATTAAGTCTATTGGGGTGAGAAGGTTTCTTTAGTTGAGTTAATTGGATGAAATCATGAGAGAATATTATGATAATTATAGGATCTGTAGAGAAATAAAAAATATTTTCATGTTTAAATTATTCCAAATAGACATTTTCAAGTGGGTCATACATTGATTATGTTCAGTTCTATGCTTAATTTATTTCCTAGTAAACTAATATCCAAGTGTTCTAGTCCATTTACAATTATGATATTATTGGTAATTGGGTATATTAAGTTATTTAGGAAAGATGACATTCCATTCCTAGTTAACGGTAAAAGAGTAAAACATTACTTTGAGGTGAAGTTGGAGGCTTGACTTCCATCTTAATCATTTTGAGTTGAACCATTTTTGGAGTCTAACTAAAGACTCTAAACTTAGTTCATCATGGGAGTCAATCCATGCTTGATTTCATTTATTTCTTATTTTCTATTGTCTAGAATAAATTTTTTTCCTACATAATTTCTTTATTAATTATAATATGTTCATTCTCTTCTGTTAGAAATATAAACTAGATATGAAATTCACTAGAGAAACTCTTAGATTGATATTACAATAAAAAATTAAAAACTTGATGAAAATACCAGGATATAAACTCAATTTAATTCCACCTTTTGATTATTTATTTCAATAATTTTTATTCATGTATGTTGATTTTATTGTTTTTCATTTATATAAAAAATGAACTGCTAACTAGAAGGTTTTTTTAAAAGAGAATTATATATTACTCTTGAATGAGAACTAATAATTATGATCCACATTTAGGAGAGTAATGTTTTTAATTTACGAAAGTTTATACATCTATTCATATCTCACTAAATACTGTTTAAATATAACTATAGGGAACACCCATTTATGTTTAGGTCAAATATGAGAAACTAATTATACCCTTAGACGTATCTTATGTTGCTTCTATTTTATTATTCCCTATACTCCGGTTTAAACTAGATTGATAAATATATCTATGTTTTTCTTTCTTTGTGAAATAATAAATAACTTGAACTAAAAAAACAATATTTTTGGAATCTCTTTGGATGTGTGGAATAATAATTTTTGAACTTTCATTTAACCCCCTCAATATTCCTTGAACTGATGGGTTTTAAATTTATTTGAAATCAAAATAGTTCTCCCACCCTAGGATTTCATATTGATGACAATGTTGAGTTTTAAGTGTGGATGATAGGGAAATTTCTCTCTTCCTTAGCTGTGATTCAATTCTGCACCATAAAAACATAAGTATTAATTCCCAAAATTACCCCCTTATGAGAAAAATTCAAGATCTATATAATTTTTTTTTCTTTTTTTATCTAGAAATGGAAGTTCTGTATGTTAGGAAAATAATTACTCTTTAAAATCATTATGAACTATCTTGGGGAAAATGTTATGAGTCGTTTTAAGGGATTTCATAGGGTATAAAGTTGTGAGGATTGTGTAATTATTGTGTTTTCCACTATTCTTATGGGAATATAGTTTGAAAACTCAGAGACGAAAATTTTATAGGTTATATTCTAATGGAATTGGAACCATAACTTAAGGAATCTTTATTTTGAACTTGAACCTAGTAATTGAGACTTGGTGAAATGAAACACCTTAGGGATAAAGGTAAATCAAAAGAAATAAAAATACTTTGAATCTAGAGTAAAATGGGAAATTGAGATCCCATGGTGAGTCTCAAAGATAAGGGAAGTAGGTTAATTTATATAAATAAATCTAAAGTCAATAAGTTCTTTTCATAGTTCTATACACAAACATATCTTGGAAAAATACAAATAATGTTCCTGGGTAAAAAATATGCTCATTAAGGTGAGAAGAATATTGAAACCAAATGAAAACATGGATAATTGATTTATATTTAAATATTTGAAGTTGTATCAATAAAGTGGAAAGTGGACATTTGTTTCAGGGAACCTTGGAGTGAGTGAAAGATGTTGTTACTCTTGTTATATATTTAATTCCACTTAGGTTTATCTCATCTATGATCTTATAATTTGAATGTGAGCTTTTATTGAAGTAGGTTAGTGTGTAGAATTCACATTAGAGGCATAAAATTCTTAATAAGGTATGATTCAATTAATTTCATTAATCCGGGAATGTGCATTTCAACCTAGGAAGGTTGATCATAAAAGTTTCATGGGAGTATTTGTAAATTAATAAATTAAATATGATTCATTTCTTAGGGGGGATATTGATTATGTGTAGTGGAATTGTTTGTGGGGTTATTATATCACACTTTTCAACATTTATTTTGATAAATAAATGTTTTTGATATGTAAAGTTATGCTTATAACAAAGAATCTTTGAATTGGGAACATTTCTAGTCGATTTTTTGTTCATTGGATATTTTAATTGAAATTTTTATTTTTGGGTGCTCAATTGATTAAAGTTCTTGGTGAAAGTCTTTATATAATCTATGAATTCTTTTATATGTTTAATGAATCTCAATATCGAGTTTCAATTAGGATTACTTATAAAATCTGTATTATTTGTTAGGATCCGTAGTGAAAATATAGAAAAGGGTCAAAGAGACCACAAGTTCAATAGGATCGATCGTGTATCCACAGTTTTTTCAAATTAATGAAAAAATGATAATCTCTTTGAGTGACCGTACATGCATCAGGATCATCCATAAGTCCACCTAATGTTGAAGAGGGTTGGATAGACCAAAATTCCAATGGGAACAAACATAATTTCAAATGACCATGGGATTTGGCCATCGACCAAAAGTACAAAAATTAAAGCGACCACATTTACTCAAAAATTTATAATAGAAAAATGAACTTGCTATGAAAAAACAGGGAGTCATCTACGACCCTCTTCATGGTCCATCAACTCGATCAAAAATTCTCTAGTAATTTCCAATGAACATCTTGAAACTGAAGCATGACCTCGAACTAAGATTTCAATTGTAGGTAACTAACACCTCATTCCTTTTCCAACCAAAATCTGTAGTAATCATCCTCCTTTTATTTTCACTATTACTTGGTCTCAATCAATGAACCTCTTTGAAATCATTCCCTATGGACTAACCCCAATTCAATTATTTATTATTTTGAACATGAATTGGCCCAAATTTGGAAAAGCTCCTTCCAACATTAAATAAATACAAAATTTTATCCATAAGTCTATTTTGGATCCATGAGATATCAAATAGAATCTTGAAAAATGAAATACACTCCTCACTATAATATTATCCCATATTTAGGGTATGTAAAGAATAATATATGTACTTAAAGGTTATGAATATGAATCTAATGGTTGGAGAAAATATTTCTCTAATAATCGATGAAATACATGGCCTACTCCCAGTGGGATATTGTCACCATCATGTCTCCAGATTGGGGTCTCCACTCCTTGGCATGTGAGTAGTCATTTGTTACATTGAGATCTCATTTTTTTATTCTTAAGTGAGTGTGACATTCCATCTTCAAGTCAACTCAAGCCATCTAAGTGAGACTTATATTATGTTAATCATGGAAAATTTCACAGTGCACATTTGTTTATAACTAATAATTTGGTCAGAATAGAACTCTACATAACTGATTGATTAATATAAATGTAATCATTTATATCAAAGTATGTAATGACATTTATTGGAGTACTAAACATGGACAATTCAATTCAATTAAAAGGGTGGTAATTGTAGTTAATGAAATGAGTTAACAATGGAAATAAAATAATGATTTATCATTGAGGACATATTCTACCTCAAATTTCATGTAATAATCATGAATTGATTGGAATTTCATGATAACTATGAATAATGAGAAGAGGAAAAAACAAAATTTAAATATTTTAAAAATAATGCAATGGAATCTTTATGATAAAGAATTATATTGTTTTACTTTGACTCAAGAACTTACTAAAAGTTCATTGAGTTACTTTGGATGATTTTTACATGGCTTCAATGTGGAAAGTGATACCTTTTATTTTCTAATGTGTCTTGTGGGATAATTTAATAACAATATATACACATTTTACTGAATTGTGATTCACTCTCTATGAAATTGGGAAGTAGGAAATCATTAATACAGATATAGTTACTAGAATTCCATATATGTATTCTTATAAGATTGATAGGGGTCCTTGATTATTATTGATTATATTTACCCATTTACTATGATATGTGATGTAACATATGATGGATGGATATTAGTGGTGATAAGATATTATAGTTAATATCTTTTACAATCACCCTCTATTTAGGGTTAAAGTTATATGATAGTGACTATACCCCCCTCACCCATTAATTTGCATAAAGATCTATAATTAATTATACATGTATCTAACACTTCTCACTCAATGATTTGAGTTGAGGTGGGTCAAATATTACTAAGAGATGGATAAGAATAATTAATTACTCTAAAATATCTAGTTAAGGATAGATGGTGATGGTTAATTCCTCTAGTATCTCTGATGTGATAAAATGATAATTGGGATGGATGGATAAGGGTAATTCCTCTAATATCCCTAATATGATAATGTGATGGATTTTAATTCACCCAAATATAGATGATATTTCCCACCACAACTCTAAGGTCGAGGTAGATGATGATGCAACAGATACTATCTATACTCTTTACCCACTAATTTGGGATTAGGAGTACCTGATATATATCAGTATCCTGAGAGATGTGAATTTCCTCTAATATTCTACTGTATACACTACTCAATTTTCATATGTGTATTTCCTCTTAACGGAGATGTGTATTTTCTTTAGAAATTTGAAAATAAATAGATATGTGTATTTAATTCAAATTCTTTCAAGATAGTTAGAGACATATATATCCTCCAACATCTCATGATTAGTTTATCAAGGGTGAATTATCGAGTGAGAAATCTATGATGGGATATGATATATTATTTTTTCTTTATGTGGAAACATTTTATTTTTGGGGGGCATGATGAATTTGAGTTTTGGGTTAATTGATAAAGACTGATCATGGGAATGATTTTTGATGATTCAAAGTGGTGTCATATTATTTAAACATTAATTCTATATAATGATTATAGAAAATAAATTATTATGTTGTCAACTCACTACTTGGGATGACCATACTAGCTATTTTTCTACTCACCCCTATATATATATTTATATGAAATTGTGTGTTGTATGTCTTGTTTCCATAAAAATCAGCAGATGTGGATGATAAATGATATTGGTGTTTGTAGATATGTGGTGGATAAGGATTTCTAATGGAGTGGAGATCTCATGATCATAGTTATCCTCATGTCATCCGGATTGGTGGTGTATCTATTAAGGATATTTGAGTTGTATTTAGGGTTTATATTATATCAGCTCACATTGTATTGTTAATATTTTTATATACATGTGCATATTTAATATTTTTTAGCTTATATTTCAATAAAATTAAGGTAGAATTTGATGAATGATAGTAAGTGAAAAATTGTTTTATATGTAAATAATCCCATGATTGTGTAGATACTTCAACATTATTTGTTAACCCTTGGTCTAGTAGAGGTGGGTTGATGGTGTTCACTTATCGGTAATTTGAGATGTGAATGATTGGTATCAAAGTGATATGATGGTGTATGGAGTTAGTAATATGTGAGAATTGTTTGGGGAAGTCTAGAAAGAATATTACTAATGATTTAATATATATATATATATATATATATATATATATATATATATATTCACAATATAGGGCATTGAAGAGGCTGCATAATCCAACATATATTTGAGAAATAATCATATTGATGACATATGACTAAGTGCCTTGTGTATGAATTAGGATGGTATGCATCATATAAATAAATTTCAAGAATTTTTATCTCATGATTGAATTGATTACATTCATGGATAATATGAATTAGTGAGACTAGTTGGAGATTTCTGATATCCTCATTATTTGTAATGTGTTTGAGGTTGAGATGATGTCTGGGAGATAGTGGGAAGGTATTGTCGAGAAAAATAAGTTGTGTTATACATGTAACACCCCAAGCTTCCATGGTACATTTCCCTTCGAATAATGCAATGGCGTGCATTGTACGAAACTTCGAGATTCTAACACACCACAACCAATCAAACTAGCCATTATGAATAGTAATACCTACTTTTTAAAATTTTATAAATTCGATCTCTCAAAATGGACTTCATTTTTGGATGCATAATATCGAATTTATCCTAGGGTGAAATTTTGGAACTTTTCGGATAACACATATATTTTTATAAATAGTGAAAATTACTAAATTTTAATTAAAAAAAACTTTTTAAATCAAAATAATTTATAGTGATAAATTATATTATTGAGTGCTTTTAAAGTATAATTAGAATATATTTTTACCATTTTATCCAATGGTGTTCATTAGAATTAATTTCACTTTGAAATTGGACCTAAACAATTGTCAATCTTTTGATATATATTATTTCTTAAAAACACGCTATTTGTTGTGACAGCGGGAATTAATTATAAAATTAATTAATGTAACTTATATGTTTAGAATTTTTTAAAATAGACATCATTTTTTAATTCGGAATATCAATTATAGCTTAGGGTAAAATTTTGGCATTGTTCTGAAATACATCAATTTTTGATGAATAGTGAAACTACTAAGTGGTAGTTAAAAAAACTGAATTTTTCATAAAACTTAATTTTACCACTTCTGTGAATGGAATTTCGAAAATCTGAGAGACACGGTTAATATCAAGAAGTAAAATGTGGTTCAATGAGATGAAAATAATTTTTGGTGAATAGTAACTTTTTACTTTTATTTACCACGATTAAAAGTAAATAGGGTAATTAAGGGTAAAAATGATATTAATATTACCCTAACACATATCCTAATTCTATTGGACAAGTTTATCTCAACAAAAAACAACCTTAGGAATAAAATATTATCATTTAGGTCCACTTGGATTAGATTAGGACATTTATTATTATTTAATTCAAAGAAGAGTTAGAAGAGTTAAAATCAAAGTTTATTTACTAAACCATTTTTAATATAGGGTTATCCATAAGATAAATTAGATTGTAAATATTCATTAGAAAGATAATAATATTTCCTACATAATGATATTTTATTTATAATTTTTAGACATTAAATAATTTAATTTATTTATGACACAATGATGATGCAGTAATTACCATAAATACTGAAAAATTAGATTAATTGATATTATAAATACCCAAATAAATATAATTTGAGACTTTTTATTGTGAATTAAAATAATTTTCTAGGATAATATGACATATTAGGATTTATTTTATTGACTTTTCTCGAAGTAATCATTCTGTTATGAGTTTCACAAAAATCAACTATTGAATAGTGTCAAAATTAACATAAAAGAGTTTTTAAAACAAATATTATATTATTAATAGATATTAAATTCTTAAAAATCTAAGGATCGGCAAAGAGACTTATATGATGATAGGTATATCATTAATGGACCACTTGGGGGTCGCTTGGATGTATATAGTATGTTTATTAACTATATAATATAAAAATACAAAGTGACATGGTAAATGTCAAACTAATTAACTAAGAGTTAAAACTAAAGGATAAGGTTAATATAGTGACCCAAACCTGTCTAAATTCTATTGGATGATTGTTTTTCGACCTATACCCACCTTAACCTTTGAATAATCAACTTTGGATCCATTAGAAAACGAATATGAATTTATTACCAATTAATATTTTTAGCTTTTCCAAAGGTGCCCCTCGCCCCTCTTATAAAAGGGCACTCCTCCTTCTCATTTCTTCACACCTTAAAAGCCTTTTGGTTCGGCCAAACCCTGCCCAAATACTTTATAAACTTCCCTCACTACAACCTAGAGGCCTTAGTTTTATCAAAAAGCCATCCTATGGAGCCCTTTTGATCAAATCAAAAGGAAGAACCTGAAGAAGAGGTAATGTTTTCACCACCCCTTTTCAAGTTCCTTTCTTCTTCCAATTCTTTTTTCTTTGTTATTACCATTCTAAAATAATAACGCTAGTATCTTATATATATTGTGATGTTATTATAAATATGGTACAACCATATTCAGTATTCTATCCACCCTTTGAATAATATGTCACCATACGTGTGTACGTACGGCTTACCGTCTCCACGTCGTTGTGTAATTGTTATTCAATATATTATTATTTGGGTGGGTATAATAATGATGTGTAACTCATGAAAATAATAAATATAACATGATAATGATTATTTATATATGATATACCATCCAATTATATATTATTTTAATATCAAAAAAATGATATTGTTGCTCGTGCGTACGTACGGACTACCGTCTCCACGAACGCGATGAGATTCATTCTCTATCGTATCCACTCAAGTATAATTATCATTTGATGATTTAAAAATAATTTTTAAGGACATGATATCATTCTGGATATGAATAAGATACAACCTATCCATGAAAAACATGGCTTATGTAACAAAACATATAAAGGAAAATGAGTAAGTTAACACCCAAAATGACGATAATACTACGATATTATTAACAAATCAATGTTAAAAGATCATATATGATATCATATTAATGTAAATTATTATTGTATAATTAAATAACAATAATTTCACCATTATACAGGAGTTTAACCTACCATCGACCACGGAAAAAGTACAAAGTAAGGGGTTTCTTATCTCACTCTTAATTTCGTGAGAATTCCATTGTTCACCACTTATTTACTGCATGTGGTGTATGTGTACTGCCCATGATTGTATTCATTGTGTAATACACTTCAATTTATGGGTATTTACATCATCATTGTATGATCCTTCTTTCATGGGTGCATGTTTCATAAGTTACCAAATCGATAAGGGAATTTGATATTTCAATTTCCACTCATTCGGCTTTACGCATATTTCATTGATTATATTACTCCAAGATTATGTGTGGAATCACTATTCATTTGATTATGTCATAATTTCCACTCCCCTTACTGTGGATATACTTTTGATACACATAATCACTCCATTAATAATTTCTCAAGTCATCGATATGAATTTGATAAGAGCAATTTTAACTCATTCTCCATTTGTTGAGTTAAACATCCAATTCATTGGTGTTGTTTTTGCAAGATTATGTTTGAATGTCCTTTGATTGTTTTACACTAAATATCCAATCATATTTAGTGTATTTATATTTATCACACATAACTATGTCGTTGATTTATCCTTAACCTAAGGATACACCCTTTATGAGAGATTTCATCTCAACTTAAATTCCATTGAGACTTCTTTGTTGTTATACACCAAATCACTTTTATGTGGTGTATATAATGTACTTTGACATAGTATATCATGAATCCCTTTATTCTCATGATATTACAAAGTTTTTATTACCTCAATTATTTTTATTCAAGTGTCTCTCTTTTCGTTAGAATCTCTAACTAAAATACCATTTTTAAATGTTTTAAAGACTTATTCTTCTAAATATTTCTCATTAATGTCCATGTTTTAAAAATGGTTTTAAGGATTTATTTATATGGAAATTAAAGTTTTAAAATTAAGACCCCTTTTAAAAAGTTTCAAAGTGGTATGGGACACTTTGATTCAAAAATCTATTTTTAAATGGCTTCATGACAAATAGTGTGACTTTTAAATGATTTCAAGAAAAAGGGGGATATTTCTCTCAAATATTTTTGATAATTATTTTCATCTATGTCAACATCCTTAATTATTCTTGATTGAGGATAATGTGATACAATAACATCTTCCATATTGTATCAAATTAGTTATGTTTGACAATGGATGTGCTATTTTTATACCATTCATGGTTTGTGGTTAAAGTATTGATATTTTGTATGCTAGTTTTAATACGAATGTTTATGTTATGTTTAAACACGTTCATATGAGGAATGCATTGGACTTAGTAAGTGACGGGTGGAGCCCGCTATAGCTCCTCGATGCATCAGTAGGTCTCATGAGACAAACTAGTGTCTTGGTACAAGCCTTGGAAAAATCTTATTTGTAGTCTTGGCACGAGGCCTTGGCTATGTGGTAATGATAGTCTGGAATTATGCATTCCACATTATGAAAGTGTTTATTGATATTTCATGTGATTATTCGATTAGTAGAATATCCATGTGAGTAAATAAATGGCATTATTTTATTTTCTCTTTTCCATTTTATGCTGAAGTTCACGTTTAAAAGGCTTTCGTTTTAGTTATAAACTGCCTTAAGTGTTTATGATTATCTATGAAAGCTTCTGATATAATGTTATCCTTACTGAGCATCTGAGCTCACCCCTTTCAATGTTTTATTTTTTCCAGGATTATGAAGAAGTAATTTATGAATGACCTGAAGGGATAGTATGAGGGGATATGAAGACAAGATGTTGTTGTAGTTTTTTTTACCTTATGATGTAATGTAAGACTTATGAATATATCTAGTGTTTCCAAGACTACTAAACTAATCGGTCTTTCGAGACTTGATGCTTTGTGATCATGCCAATGTTATGTAATAATGCACCGACTCTGGGTATCTAGGGTCGGGGCATTATAGTTGGTATCAGAGGAAGTTTAGTACAAACCTTGGAAGCTAGATTTACATAAACTCTGATTAGAACACATAGACCTTAGATGAACTTTGAGGATTAGTATAGAAGAACTTCCTAGAATTTTGGTATTGTAGAGATTTTGTGAGTTTTCTGAGCAATACATCCCTGTCTGGATACGAGCAGGTAGAGGCGGCTCTGGCACAGATGTTCCTAGGGGTAAAACCCGAAAACACCGCTTTGAGCTAGACTCGAATGGGAACTGGTGCACGACAACTGGCCTTTCTGCACTCTTGGTGACGACACTACCGGGGGATATGATTAGGATAATTTACATTTTCTTTACAAACCGATTTAAAGTATTATATATATAAGATGAGAGTAAATGACCTTGGTTAATCCTAATGTGTTTCAAATTGAGAATATAGTGACATGTTAATCTCTAAATGATTGTATGACTACTATTACTCACACAATGATTTCTGGTTTTAGTCAATGGCTGGATTCCAAGGAAGTCATAGTGACTTTGAGAATGATGTACAAGGTGGGAACAATGGTGGCAATGAGAAACAAAATGGAATGTTGATAGGCGTAAAAGATATTGTCTTTATGCCAAATCAATTTTCCAAAAATATGATCAAAAATATATATATTAACAAATTCCTGGACTCAATAAAGAAAAGAAAGGTGATTAATGATAAGAGCTCCAGCAGTGGAGACCATGGAGAAAGAAATACTCAATTTCCATCATGTAGGAAATGTGGAAGGATACACCCAGGAAAGTGTCTCAATGGGATAAAGAAATGCTTTACATGCGGGAAGGAAGGGCATAAAGTGAAGAATTGCTGAAGAAAAATGAAGAGTACTATGGTAGAAGATAAAAATGGTCACAAGAGTCCATTTACAGTCATTTTCTGTAAATGTAGGGGACCTGGCCATTACCCAAGTGAATGCCCTATTCTATAGGATATTTTCTTGGTCAAAGAAGAAGCTATGTGGAAATAAATGGTCGGAGAAATGTTTAAAAAGTATTAGTGCTCCTTGTTGATGGGTTTAGTTTGTAATAATTTCCTCTTGTATTTGTAACCCCGTAGTTTGCCATTTGAGAATGATATTTGAGGAAGAATTATCTCTTCTCTTATGGATATAGTTATAAATAATCATTTGGTTTTATATGATCATTGGGTTTGAAGAAATTATAAGTCATCATAATTTGGGATGAAAATGCAAGGTATGAGATAAGATTTGTGGTTAAATTATGTTATGGTTATTTTGAGGAATTTATTTCATTTTGGTAATATTATAAAATATAGTTTTTGAAAAAGGACAACACGCATACCGTGTGATAGCCCGTCGCGTCGGACAAAGCTATGGGAATCGAACCCACAACCAAAGTGCGATTGGGATATATCTCCTACCACTGGACTACGTGATGTCTCTGGTAAGTGTGACTATTATTTTTAGTTAAATGATTTTATTGATCAATAATAATTTGATTTGGGATCTTATGTCTTATCAAATGAATACCCTTAGTATAGGAAAACGATTTGGTGATTAAGTGATAAATGTTATTTTGGAAGTTGTTCTCTTTGGTGTGAACACTATATGCCCAAGGAAAATAGAATAGTATGGGATTTCATTTGAGGAGTAATGGTGGATTTTTATCTATGTTTTTATTGTGGATTTATAATGATTTGGGTTATTTATGGAAATTATTAGGTTAATTACTTTTAAGTATGTGACTTTAAGAGTAATTAATGTCATTTGGAGATACAATTTAACATGGAAGACTACATTCTTAATAAGTTTTGGTTTTCAATATTAGTTTTGATTATATTTAAGGATTTTAAGGACAATTGATTATTGAATGGTATTTATTTAACTTTGGAGTATTGTTGGTTTAATTTTGGAAATTAAGAGTAGTGTTTCTTTCTTGCAAGGAATATCCTTTTGGGGGATCATTAGATCTTGTACTAACCATTTTGGTTTTGATTAATCTCTAAATACAATGTAAATATACAGTTCATCCTGCATGGATCATGTGATTCTATAGAAGTTTATTCTAGCTCTTCCAGTGTGACAAAGTCTTCTTGAATACTCATCGTTTAAAAAAAAGAGTTAGTGGTGGAAATTTATTGAAGAATGAAACTCTACCTAAAATTTAAGTATATATCTTTATATTCTTAGTCAATATCATAAATGAATGTAACTTAAAACAAAAAAAATGTTGTCCGTTTACTTTCCTAATAGGAGACTAATGGTCGTTTGTCCCAACACAAGTTTGTGGTTTTCTTATTGTTAACTTTCTCCTGATCATGATTTCTATCCCTCTCTATCAGAACTGGACACTTAGTTTATCATCCATATCCATGTTTTCCTACATGGAATCCCAGTATGGGTTATCTTGGTTGAACTTTATACCTCTCTTTCTTTCTTTTAAAGTGATAGTTTTATTGACTCTTTTTCCAATGTGGGAATTTCCATTATATTCCCAAGAACAATTTTAAAAATTGCGAGGACACAATTTATTGAAGGAGGGGAGAATGTAACACCCCATGCTTCCATGGTACATTTCCCTTAGAATAATGCAATGGCATGCATTGTACGCAACTTCGAGATTCTAACACACCACAACCAATCAAACTAGCCGTTATGAATAGTAATACCTAATTTTTGAAATTTTATAAATTCTATCTCTCAAAATGGACTTTATTTTTGGATGCGTAATATCGAATTTATCCTAGGGTGATATTTTGGAACTTTTCGGATAACACTTATATTTTGATGAATAGTGAAAATTACTAAATTTTAATTAAAAAAACTTTTAAAATAAAAATAATTTATAGTGATAAATTATATTATTGAGTGGTTTTAAAGTATAATTAGAATATATTTTTACCATTTTATCCAATGGTGTTCATTAGAATTAATTTCACTTTGAAATTGGACCAAAACAATTGTCAATCGTTTGATATATATTGTTTCTTAAAAACATGCTATTTGTTGTGACAGCGGGAATTAATTATAAAATTAATTAATGCAACTTATATGTTTAGAATTTTTTAATATAGACATCATTTTTGAATTCAGAATATCAATTATAGCTTAGGGTGAAATTTTGGCATTGTTCTGAAAAACTTCAATTTTTGATGAATAGTGAAACTACTAAGTGGTAGTTAAAAAAACTGAATTTTTCATAAAACTTAATTTTACCGCTTCTGTGAATGGAATTTTGAAAATCAGAGAGACACAGTTAATATCAATAAGTAAAATTTGGTTCAATGAGATGAAAATAATTTTTGGTGAATAGTAACTTTTTACTTTTATTTACCACGGTTAAAAGTAACTAGGGTAATTAAGGGTAAAAATGATATTAATATTACCTTAACACATGTCCTAATTCTATTGGACAAGTTTATCTCAACCAAATAAAACCTTGGGAATAAAATATTATCATTTAGGTCCACTTGGATTAGATTAGGATATTTATTATTATTTAATTCAAAGAAGAGTTAAAAGAGTTAAAATCAATGTTTATTTACTAAAACATTTTTAATATAGGGTTATCCATAATATAAATTCGATTGTAAATATTAATTAGAAATATAATACGATTTCATACATAATTCTATTTTATTTATAATTTTTAGACATTAAATAATTTAATTTATTTATGACACAATGATGATGCAGTAATTACCATAATAGTGAAAAATTAGAATAATTGATATTATAAATACAAAAATAAATATAATTTGAGACTTTTTATGAATTATGCTAATTTTATAGGATAATATGACCTATTAGGATTTATTTAATTGACTTTTCTCGAAGTAATCATTCTGTTATGAGTTTCACAAAAATCAACTATGGAATAGTGTCAAATTTGACATAAAAGAGTTTTTAAAACAAATATTATATTATTAATTGATATTAAATTCCTAAAAATCTAAGGTTCAGCCGAGAGACTTATATCATGATAATTATATCATTAATGGACCACTTGGGGGTCTATTGGATGTATATAGTAAGTTTATTAACTATATAATATAAAAATACAAAGTGACATGGTGAATGTCAAACTAATTAACTAAGAGTTAAAACTAAAAGATAAGGTTAATATAGTGACCCAAACCTGTTGAAATTCTATTGGATGATTGGTTTTAGACCTATAACCACCTTAACCGTTTATTAATCAACTTTTGATCCATTAGAAACCGAATATGAATTTATTATAAATTAATAATTTTAGCTTTTCCAACGGTGCCCCTCACCCCTCTTATAAAAGGGCACTCCTCCTTCTCATTTCTTCACAACTTCAAAGCCTTTTGGTTCGGCCAACCCCTGCCCAAATACTCTCTAAACTTCCCTCACTACAACCTAGAGGCCTGAGTTTGATCAGAAAGCCAACCTAAGGAGCCATTTTGATCAAATCAAAAGGAAGAACCCGAAGAAGTGGTAATGTTTTTCACCACCCCTTTTCAAGTTCCTTTCTTCTTCCACTTCTTCTTTCATTGTTATTAAAATTCTAAAATAATAACTCCAGTATCTTATATATACTGTGACGTTATTATAAATATGGTACATCCATATTCAGTATTCTATCCACCCTTTGAATAACATGTCACCATACGTGCGTACGTACGGCTTACCGTCTCCACGTCGTGGTGTAATTGTTATTCAATATATTATTATTTGGGTGGGTATAATAATGATGTGTAACTCATGAAAATAATAAATATAAAATGATAATGATTCTGTATATATGATATACCATCCAATTATATATTATTTTAATATCAAAAGAATGATATTGTCGCTCGTGCGTACGTACGGACTACCGTCTCCACGAACGCGATGAGATTCATTCTCTATCGTATCCACTCAAGTATAATTATCATTTGATGATTTAAAAATAATGTTTAAGGACTTGATGTCATTTTGGATATGAATATTATACAACCTATCCATGACAAACATGGCTTACATAACAAAACATATAAAGGAAAATGAGTAAGTTAACACCCAAAATGACGATAATACTAAGATATTATTAACAAATCAATGTTAAAAGATCATATATGATATCATATTAATGTAAATGATTCTTGTATAATTAAATAACAATTATTTCACCATTATAAAGTAGGTTAACCTACCATAAACCAAGGAAAAAGTACAAAGTAAGGGGATTCTTATCTCACTCTTAATTTCGTGAGAATTCCATTTTTCACCACTTATTTATTGCATGTGGTGTATGTATACTGCCCATGATTGTATTCATTGTGTAATATACTTTAATTTATGGGTATTTACATCATCATTGTATGATCCTTCTTTCATGGGTGCATGTTTCATAAGTTACTAAATCGATAATGGAAATTGAGATTTCAATTTCCACTCATTCAGCTTTACGCATATTTCATTGATTATATTACTCCAAGATTATGTGTGGAATCACTATTCATTTGATTATGTCATAATTTCCACTCCACTTCCTGTGGATATACTTTTGATACACATAATCACTCCATTTATTATTTCTCAAGTCATCGATATGAATTTGATAAGAGTAATTTTAACTCATTCTCCATTTGTTGAGTTAAACATCCAATTCATTGGTGTTGTTTTTACAAGATTATGTGTGAATGTCCTTTGATTGTTTTACACTAAATATCCAATCATATTTAGTGTATTTATATTTATCAAACATAACTATGTAGTTGATTTATCCTTAACCTAAGGATACGACCTTTATGAGAGATTTCATCTCAACTTAAATTCCATTGAGACTTCTTTGTTGTTATACACCAAATCACTTTTATGTGGTGTATATAATGTACATTGACATAGTATATCATGAATCACTTTATTCTCATGATATTACAAAGTTTTTATTACCTCAATTATTTTTATTCAAGTGTCTCTCTTTTGGTTAGAATCTCTAACTAAATTACCATTTTTAAATGTTTTAAAGACTTATTCATCTAAATCATTCTCATTAATGTCCATGTTTTAAAAATGGTTTTAAGGATTTATTTATATGGACATTAAAGTTTTAAAATTAATACTCCTTTTCAAAAGTTTCAAAGTGGTATGGGACACTTTGATTCAAAAATATATTTTTAAATGGCTTCTTGACAAACAGTGTGACTTTTAAATGATTTCAAGAAAAAGGGGGATATTTCTCTCAAATAGTTTTGATAATTATTTTAATCTATGTCAACATCCTTAATTATTCTTGATTGAGGATAATGTGATACAATACAATCTTCCATATTGTATCAAATGAGTTATGTTTGACAATGGATGTGCTATTTTTATACCATTCATGTTTTGTGGTTAAAGTATTGACATTTCGTATGCTAGTTTTAAAACGAATGTTTATGTTATGTTTAAACACGTTCATATGAGGAATTCATTGGACTTAGTAAGTGATGGGTGGAGCCCTCTATAGCTCCTAAATGCATCAGTTGGTCTCATGAGAAAAACTAGTGTCTTGGCACAAGGCCTTGGCAAAATCGTATTTGTAGTCTTGGCACGAGGCCTTGGCTATGTGGTTATGATAGTATGACATTATGCATTCCACATTATGAAAGTGGTTATTGATATTGCATGTGATTATTAGATTAGTAGAATATCCATGTGAGTATGTAAATGACATTATTTAATTTTATCTTTGCCATTTTATGCTGATGTTCAAGTTTAAAAGGCTTTCATTTTAGTTATAAACTGACTTAAGTGTTTATGCTTATCTATGAAAGCTTCTGCTATAATGTTTTCCTTACCGAGCATCTGAGCTCACACCTTTCAATGTTTTATTTATCTCAGTATTATAAAGAAGTAATTTATGAATGACCTGTAGGGATAGTATGAGGGGATATGAAGACAAGATGTTTTTGTAGTTTTTTTACCTTATGATGTAATGTAAGACTTATGAATATATCTAGTGTTTACAGGACTACTAAACTAATACGTCTTTCGAGACTTGATCCTTTGTGATCATGCCAATGTTATGTAATAATGCACCGACTCTGGGTATCTCGGGTCGGGGCGTTACAATACATAAGTGGTTTTAATGGTTAGATGATATGAAGAGAGTATATAGCACATTGAAATATAACTCTTTATGATGAATTATAGAGGATTTAGACTTATATATTAGTCCTACTTGGTGGTGTTATTGATTCCTTGGAGGATAAAAATGAAATTTATTAAAGTTTTAAAATTTCTATTGGTTGTGTTATGTTTTGGATGAAATTTTTAATTCCTTAATTTGAGATATTTGAGACTCTATGAAATTCAATGGTAATTCAGAAGTTATACCATTGGGTATGCACTGATTTGAGTTCCACTAATGGTTGTGTTAGTATGTGGGATCCTTTTGATTAGAGTAGTGCAATGAAATCATAGTGGGAGTGAAGAGATTTATTGTAGTGATGGATACTCCTGTAGATAATTTTTTCCCTAATAACAATTATTATAAATAAAAGACACTTGAATTATTTGATGGGAATCCAACAATGCTTTTTTATTTTTAGCTTCCCAGCCATGGGACTCCACATGGGAATGTGTTGCGATGATTTTCATTTAGGTGAAGTCTCTTTATTAATATTTGTTTTGTGAATTTTTGGGAATAGACAATGAAGACTCATGTGAGTATAGTAAAAATAATTGATATTGAGTTATTAAATAACATCATAAGTGACAATATACTCTAGAAAGATGATATTCTAAATTCGAGAATAACTATTTCTCTGAGTGTTGATGAATTATGATCAACCTAAGTCAGTAGTTGATGGATCCGGTGGAATACAAATGGATGATGCGGTAGTAGTATCATGGTTGAAAAGTGTTTTTTGTTATTATAATGTATAATATGGGTGGTTGGTATTTTCTCGTTAATTGGAAATAGGATAAATTGTTTAACCACATAACCTAGGAGGCCTATTTTTATGAGTGTCCACAAGTATAAAAAGTAAATTTGATATTGGGGATTTAATTTCAGTTAATATTAAATGATATAAAAACCCAAACTATGGTAGTTTTAACATCGATTATTAGAAATATCTAATTCTAACCCCTAAATGGTATAGGTTTTCACATTGGTTATTGTAATAATTTATTTCAAAACCCAAAATGTTCAGGTTTTAACATTGGTTATTAGTAAAACCAACATTAAAACCTATACAATCATGATTTTAACATTTGTTATTAGTATAAACATCATTAAAACTCTTGATTTTTCAGATCAGTTATATGGAAAATGATGATAAATGTATGTTTTAACACTAATTATTATATAATAAATATAAAAAAATTAAAAAAATTAAAACACATGTGACTCTATATTATTATCATTATTTTAACACCCCCGCTATTCTAAAACCCTATGTTCTATTAGTCACAAATGCCTTACCTACTTTTTATTCGTCTACAATACTACTCATTTTGTGGTGTTTCATCCCCCAACTACTTTCAACTTATTTCATTATCTCTTGACTGCCCATTGCCTCATTTTATGACCTCTAACTTATTCCATGTCTCTCCTCTGAGTTCTATAATCACTATCACTAATATTATTTATCAATTATCCTCCTACTTAATTTCATAGAATCTAATGTTTGTCTACTACTGTTCTTCCTCTGTTAGTCACTAATATACCACCTACCTCTACATTTTCTATAAGTTAATTTTTATTCTATTTATTTTTATGATTTATTAAATGTTAGTGATTTTTAAATTTTATCCACTTATTTATTATTGAAGACACTCCCATTCAATTGGGTAAAATATGATGTTTGTTTACTTTTGTTTTTCCTCAGTTCCTTACTGATATACTCCCCACATCTATAATTTTCATGTCTTAAATTTTTATTTTGATGATTTAATAATATTTATATTTTTTATGGTGTTCATTTATTTATTGTTAATATAAGTTTTGTATTCATTTATTATATTGTATTCATTTATTTATTGTATTAATATTTATACTGTATAATTATTCATTTTTATAGTTGTGATGGTAGATGAGTGGTCAACACACCACGTAATCCTGCATGAAACCTTGGATCAAGTCTGGGTGGGGAGTATTTATGATGTTGTTGTAGTAGTATTGTTGAAGGTACTGTAGGAGTACTATATTTGAAATACTATCACATGAATTGTGATTTCAGGTTGAAAAACTAGGCTTTCGAGCCAACATACCTTTATTCCATCAATGCAGGGTTGATGAGTCACCATGGTAGGGACTCTAGATAGTATTTTGGGACTCTGAGACTAAAAATGGTAGACCATAACTTCATGGCCGAGTGGTTCTTGATCAGCAGAGAAAAATAAGTGCAAAGGTAGGACCTAATGATTAGTTGGATGTGAAGGTTCCATCATGGAGTGGCTATCACACAAAAGCTAAAGACCCCATGTTGGGGAGTAATTTATTATTAACCATCGATGAAAACTCAGTACTTCAAAATTTAATTTAATATATAAAAGGAAAGGAAATGGGGCTAATTGAGTTTGGGTTCATAGGATTGGTCATTTGGGTCATGTAATGGCCTTGTGCCAGTAGGACTATGAACAATTTCATGGCCTTTTTTCCATTATAATTTTGATCTATGTAAGGGTTCCTTCTCTACCTAGTTAAAAAGAGGATTATCTAGAAATAAAATAAAAATATAAATCCACCGATCCATTAAAATTAGTTGTATAATTATTCATTTTGATTATTTTTTAATAAATAGTTTTTCAATTAATTGTTTTGATTAAATGTTTACGAATAAATTATTAGATCATTTATGATATTGTAATAATTTATTTATTATATTAATGTTTATATTGTATATTTTTTTTGATTAGGTGTTTATGAATAAATAGTTAGTTGATTGTTTATTTTTATTATACTTTATTAATATATATATATACATAATTTTGATCTACATGTTTTAAATTTATATATTTTTATATATTTATATGAATATATGTTCAAATATTTTAAATATATGTATTTATATATATGTTTAAAATTTTAAATGCCTTAATATATCTATATATTTTGTTATGGTTTTAGGTGATTAATGGATCATAATTGGATAAATTAAGAAATAACTAGTGATGAATATAATAAAGGGGTTGAAGATTTATAGAAATTCTCTAAATGAAACCATGAAAATTGTGATATTTTTTTCTATCCATGCATGAAGTGTTTGAATATGAGAAAATTTGGATCCAAATAAATTAATGACTATATGATTTGATAGGGTTTTAATCATAGTTATAAACACTGGATATGGTAGGGTAAAATAACTAATAGTTTAAGATCTAATATTGATGAATATGTTCAGTATGACATAGAGGATCATCTAAATGAATTAATTCATGATGTATGAATTCAAAACATTTAAAAAAGGGAAACTATTGAATGGTTATTTGAAGATTCTAAAAACTAAATTATAATTAGTTATAAAAATTTTACATTGTTATCAGTAGTGATGAGATTGGTTAACTTAAAATTATTAAATGGTTGGAGATTTTTTTTATTGAATTGTTAAACATTTTAAGGAGTTACTTCTAAAATGAAATAGGATTCCAAATTCCAATAATGATGCAAAAAATATTATATTTAATGGGACTAGGGTACACAAAAATACATGATTTCCACAATGATTGTGTTCTGAATAGAAATAAATATGAACAATTATAAAAAATGTTCTAAATGTGAGACATCATTATAAAAAACTGATTATAGGTCCTATAGAATCCCGTATTTTTATAACATAACTTTCATTCCATTACACGGAACTGAGGATCTTTAAGGTTTAGTGTCTTGGAAACAAGGAACATAAAACATGAAACAAAAAAAAACATTCTTCTTAAACACTTGAAAGGCTTCTCCTCATGTTCACCCTAGGCTCATTACTGCATCTCATAACATGGGGACATACATCAAAAGGAAGGGTGAGCAGAAGGCCCAGTAAGGGAAACAAGTGAAACATTTTACATATGAACTTGAGATACATCAATAAAGTCATGAAAAGAACTTTAAGGCATGAAAATGAAATCATGAGGCATTTCATAATAAAAATAAAACATTTTCATAACTTGAAGATGTGGCTACATCATTTAACTTAGACAATCATGAACATATCACCAAGATCCATCCCCAAGGTGTCATTTGAAAATTACCAAGGTTATTCACCAAGGTATCGTGAAAATTGTAATCTCTAGTGGTCACATCATTACCCAATGCATTGGAGCGCTATCAGGGCACACCATTAAATTTGCCTTTATTATCATGTGAGCCACATATATCATCATCAAACATTTCATAAATAACCCATATAGCATAAAATAATGGGTTTCATTTCATAATCATAATGTTTTAAAAACTGCTTTAGAGACATGATCTTTACGTCACTTTAAAACCACGGAAGGGGAGAGCGGGTTTTATGTATGTAAATCCCAGAATTTAAAATAGAACATTTTTGTATATATGTGAATACCCCTGTAGAAATAAGAGCTTTGAGTATTCACTTTATAACATAAAATAATTTTGAGAAAAGAGAGGCATTTTGAGACGAAAATTCTGCAGCATAACGGCTATTTTACAAGGTTTTAGAAAACTTTGAAAAGAGAGGGAACATGGGTCGAACAATCATAATTGACCCATAAAACAGTAGAGGGAAATAATAAGAAGGATATATGGACATGGTGATGCAATTTCAAGGACATACCATTTGAAATGAAAAACATGGAAGGAAGACAAAAATTTTATTTCTCTTATGAAAATTCGGCAGCCTAACGGCGTCACTTAAACTTCAAAAATGAATTGAACAGATCAAATAGGGTCTCTCATCATTAGATCATAAGAGATCAGTATGATAGATATAGAGATAATACCCCACCATAATAAAAAGAAACTTTCAATACTTGACATAGAATTAGAACTTTGAAAAGGAGAAGGGTGAAAGAATCCCTTAAAAATTCGGCAGCCTAACGGCGCCACTTAAAACATCAAAATACTGATTTGAAGAGATCAAATGGGGTATCTCATAATATGAACATAAGAGTCCAGTATGATAGATATAGAGATCATACCCCAACATAACAAAAAGGAACTTGAAAGAATTGACATGAAAGTAGAACTTCAAAACGAGAAGGGTGAAGAACCACTTAAAAATTCGGCAGCCTAACGGCGCCACTTAAAACATCAAAATACTGAATTGAAGAGATCAAATGGGGTCTCTCATCATATGATCATAAAAGATCAGTATGATAAATTTAGAGATCATACCCCGACATAATAAAAAGGAACTTGAAATACTTTACATGAAAATAGATCTTGAAAAATCAGAAGGGAGAAAGAATCCGTTACAAAAATTTCGGCAGCCTAACGGCGCCACTTAAAACTTCATAAAACGAAATAATGAGAGTAAGAGGGGATCTCTCATTATATGAACATGAAAAGGAAAGTAATAGGAGTATAAAATAACATACTCCAATCATAAGAACATGGATCATAAAAGGAATGACATAAAAGAAATTACTTGAAAAGAAAGAGAGAGGTCAGATCCCTTACCTTAAAACATAACTCTTAAAACTCAATGTTTGGGACCTTGAGGGCTTGGGGGCACCATGGGAGGACTCCTTGAGAGGTAATGATACCAGAACTTCGTTGGGGGAGAGTAGGGAGTCGAATGGATGAGAGGATGGCTTGGTATTTATAGGGAAAGTGAGGGGACAAGGCATTAATGGCAAAGGGACACCTCATTAGTGGTTTTAGAAAAACCATGGGCTTGCCCATGGTATTTTCCCATGGTATTGGCCACTTGGGACACCTCATACCTTATCTCACTATTCATAATTCGAACATATTGATTAAAAAAATTAATACATCATTTAATGATGTCATTAAACACCCGTAACTTAAAAACTATATTTTAACTATTCATCGAAAATTCAACTTTCTCAGAATAATCCCAAAATTTGACCTTAACCAAATATCAATGCTCTGATTAAAAATATGAACTCCATTTTATAAAAATAATTTTCTAAATATTTTTAATTTAATTTTTAAATAAAAACACTATTCACCGAAAATTCAATTTTTTCAGAAAAAACCCCAAAAATTACCATAGCATAATATCGGTGCTCTGAGTTCAAAAATGAAATCCGTTTTATAAAAATAAATATCTAAATATTTTTAATTAAATTTTTAATTAAAAAACACTATTCACCCGAAAAAACTAATACTTGAATAATAATTTATGAAACCGTTATTTAACCATTTTATTGAATCACATTACTTAATCAAGGTGCCTAGATTATATTAATACTTTCTTTAAGTGAGATAACTAATCCATTTGGACACATTACTTATCCTAATCATAAAATCACTATTCATAATTTACTATTCATCAAAAATTAAGTTGATCTTATTAGACTCTAAATTTCATACTGAACATAATTGTAGAAGACCATTTTTCGAAAATCATTACACATTTTTAATTATTTAAGGTTTACACAACCATTTAAAAAAAATCCTTTTTCTAAAATTCATCAAAAATATGCATACTATATTTATCCGGTCATTTGAAAATGCATAAACTTCATCATAAGAAGAAATCCCAATTTTTTTTTAAAACAAAGGATTACACAAGGCAGTTACGGTCTCCTTACATAGCCCCTTATCACACCAGCATAAGACCTAAGTGTAAGGTGTGCTAAGGTGAGAGAATCTGAGGGAGGCTCGGCCAACATCGCACGAGTAGTAATTTCTATCAGTTTGAACTTCTCGTGAAGGCGATCCCGTTCTAGCTTCACACGATGAAGTTCAGCTTGGGTTTGGTCCAGAGCAAAGCCCAGTGGTGTTACCTCCTTCCCAAGTTCTGTTAGATGGGCTTCGATCGGTCCAAGACTACTGGGCGAGGCCATTGAATCTTCTTTCTATATTAATTAACCAAGATTACTTGTATTTAGAGACAATAATCAAAACGTTTAGTTTCCAGCGGTCATATTGACCAATGGTCATATAACTGTCAAAAACCAACGGTATCATTTTCATTATACTCATGTTATCAAATGAAACATTTTTGTTGGGTATAAAAAATAAAATAAAATAACACATAAAATTAGGAGACAAGATTTATTCAAAATTTCGGGTCGTTACAATCTTCCCCCCTTAAGAAATTGTGTCCTCGCATTTTTTTTAAAATTAGGTTTTGAAGTTTCATTGAAAGTCCCACATCGGAAAAGGAGTCAGTAATACTATTACTTTAAAAGAAAGAAAGGGAAGTATGAAGGTCACTCGAGTTAGCCCACACCAAGATTCCATGTAGGAAAACATGGACATGGAAGAAAAACAAAGGGTCAAGCTCTGAGGGAGAGTGATAGAGAACATGATTAGGAGAAAGTTAACCATATGAAAATCCCAAACTTATGATGTGTGTAAACGATCTTTGATTACCTAGTAGGAAATGTAAACCAACAAAGTTTTTGTTTTACGTTCCTTTTCATAATTTTGAGGAATTCATTTACAACATAGAACAAAAACATAAGGAAATATACCTACCTTCATGTAGAGTTTCATCCTTTAATAAGTTTCTACCAAAACTAATCTTTTCTCCAAATGATGAGCATTCAAAACTACTTGGTCTCATCAAAACACAAGAATCATCTTCTAGAGAATCACATAATCCACAAAAGATTAACTATCTATTTCTTCTATCTTTAAACATTATCCCAAAAACAGAAAGGGTAAGGTAAAACAACTCTTCAAAAAGAAAGAATCCCATAGGAAGGGAAACTATTTTTAAATCTTCAAAGTTCCATGGTACTACCCAAAGTTCATCATAGACCATCCCTTAAATAACGGTCCTTAAAATTCCTCAAAATAAACCAAACTAAGATTGAAACCCAATTACAAGAGGGATTTGATAACATAGTCTTCCAAAATAAACTTCATTGTTCATCTCCAAACAACATCAACCACAACTAACATCTTATAAAAAAAGTAGCTAACCTAAACATATTTTACCCAAGATAGGTTAATCATTTCCATAAGTAACCTAAATTACTATAAGTCCTCCTTAAATTCATTGATTCTTCAAAATATAAGTCAACCTTACTCCTCAATGAAAATATCGCAGTAATCTATTTACCTTGATCATATAGGGTCCTCAAAATAGTGAACGTCTTCCAAAATAATAATCATCTTTTAATCCCCTAATCATCTTTGTCGTATTAATACGGAAATAGTAGCATTTCCTATCACATTGGTTGTTGGGACATGTTCTTCCATTTCCCGCCATTAAATAAGAAAAGAAGCTATAATTAGGGGCTTAAATACTTATCCAATAATCATGAAAAGAAACTTAAAGCATATAAGGATAACTTGTAGAAGAAAAGTATACCCTAACTTGTGATCCCCTAGGTTCCCATCTAGGTAATCCATGATCATATATTCTTATGTGAACCTTTATTTAACTTTATCTTTGTTCCTTTAATAATGGTTCATACTATGCTTATGAATTTACCAAAGCATATCCCCCGGGAGTGTCGTAACCAAGAGTGCAGCAAGGCCCGTTGTCGTGTACCAGTTCCCATTCGAGTCTAGCTCAAAGCGGTTTTTTCGGGTTTTACCCCTATGTACATCTGTGCCAGAGCCAGCTCTACCTTCTCGTATCCAGACAGGGATGTATTTTCTTGGTAACCCCTTACTCAATACTCACCAAAATACCAGGAAGATTTCCTATATTTAAACTTTTCTATAGGGTTATTACTAGAGTTTTCATATCCTAATTTCCACAAATAACTAAACCATCCTTTGATACCAACTATAGCATCCCGTCTTTTTATAACATAACTTTCATTCCATTACACGGAACTGAGGATCTTTATGGTTTAGTGTCTTAGAAACAAGGAACATAAAACATGAAACAAAAAAAACATTCTTCTTAAACACTTGAAAGGCTTCTCCTCATGTTCACCCTAGGCTCATTACTGCATCTCATAACCTGGGGACATACATCAAAAGGAAGGGTGAGCAGAAGGCCCAGTAAGGGAAACAAGTGAAACATTTTACATATGAACTTGAGATACATCAATAAAGTCATGAAAAGAACTTTAAGGCATGAAAATGAAATCATGATGCATTTAAAAATAAAAATAAAACTTTTTCATAACTTGAAGATGTGGCTACATCATTTAACATAGACAATCATGAACATATCACCAAGGTCTATCCCCAAGGTGTCATTTGAAAATTACCAAGGTTATTCACCAAGGTATCGTGAAAATTGTAATCTCTAGTGGTGACATCATTACCCAATGCATTGGAGCGCTATCAGGGCGCACCATTAAATTTGCCTTTATTATCATGTGAGCCACATATATCATCATCAAACATTTCATAAATAACCCATATAGCATAAAATAATGGGTTTCATTTCATAATCATAACGTTTTAAAAACTGCTTTAAAGACATGATCTTTACGTCACTTTAAACCCACGGAAGGGGAGAGCGGGTTTTATGTATGTAAATCCCAGAATTTAAAATAGAACATTTTTGTATATATGTGAATACCCCTGTAGAAATAAGAGGTTTGAGTATTCACTTTATAACATAAAATAATTTTTAGAAAAGAGAGGCATTTTGAGACGAAAATTCTGCAGCATAACGGCTATGTTACAAGGTTTTAGAAAACTTTGAAAAGAGAGGGAACATGGGTCGAACAATCATAATTGACCCATAAAATAGTATAGGGACATAATAAGAAGGATATATGGACATGCTGATGCAATTTCAAGGACATACCATTTGAAATGAAAAACATGGAAGGAAGACAAAAATTTGATTTCTCTTATGAAAATTCGGCAGCCTAACGACGTCACTTAAACTTCAAAAATGAATTGAACAGATCAAATAGGGTCTCTCATCATATGATCATAAGAGATCATACCCCAAAATAATAAAAAGGAACTTTAAAGACTTGAAATATAATTAGAACTTTGAAAATGGGAAGGGTGAAAGAATCCCTTAAAAATTCGACAGCCTAACGGCGCCACTTAAAACTTCAAAATACTGATTTGAAGAGATCAAATGGGGTCTCTCATCATATGAACATAAGAGTACAGTATGATAGATATATATATCATACCCCAACATAACAAAAAGGAACTTGAAAGAATTGACATGACAGTAGAACTTCAAAACGAGAAGGGTGAAGAACCACTTAAAAATTCGGCAGCCTAACGACGCCACTTAAAACTTCAAAATACTGAATTGAAGAGATCAAATTGGGTATCTCATCATATGATCATAAAATATCAGTATGATAAATTTATATATCATACCCCAACATAATAAAAATGAACTTGAAATAATTTACATGAAAATAGATCTTGAAAAATGAGAAGGGAGAAAGAATCCGTTACAAATATTTCGACAGCCTAACGACGCCACTTAAAACTTCATAAAACGAAATAATGAGAGTAAGAGGGGATCTCTCATTATATGAACATGAAAAGGGCAGTAAGAGGAGTATAAAAGAACATACTCCAATCATAATAACATGGATCATAAAAGGAATGACATAAAAGAAATTACTTGAAAAGAAAGAGAGAGGTCGGATCCCTTACCTTAAAACATAACTCTTAAAACTCAATGTTTGGGACCTTGAGGGCTTGGGGGCACCATGTGAGGACTCCTTGGGAGGTAATGAGACCAGAACTTCGTTTGGGGAGAGTGGGGAGTCGAATGGATGAGAGGATGGCTTGGTATTTATAGGGAAAGTGAGGGGACAAGGCATTAATGGCAAAGGGACACCTCATTAGTGGTTTTGGAAAAACCATGGGCTTGCCCATGGTATTTGCCCATGGTATTGGCCACTTGGGACACCTCATACCTTATCTCAATATTCATAATTCGAACATATTGATTAAAAACATAATACATCATTTAATGATGTCATTAAACACCCATAACTTAAAAACTGTATTTTCACTATTCATCGAAAATTCAACTTTCTCAGAATAATCTCAAAATTTCACCTTAACCAAATATCAATGCTCTGATTAAAAATATGAACTCCATTTTATAAAAATAATTTTCTAAATATTTTTAATTTAATTTTTAAATAAAATCACTATTCACCGAAAATTCATTTTTTGCAGAAAAAACCCCAAAAATTACCATAGCATAATATCGGTGCTCTAAGTTCAAAAATGAAATCCGTTTTATAAAAATAATTATCTAAATATTTTTAATTAAATTTTTAATTAAAAAACCCTATTCACCCGAAAAAACTAATACTTGAATAATAATTTATGAAACCGTTATTTAACCATTTTATTGAATCACATTACTTAATCAAGGTGCCTAGATTATATTAATACTTTCTTTAAGTGAGATTACTAATCCATTTGGACACATTACTAATCCTAATCATAAAATCACTATTCATAATTTACTATTCATCAAAAATTAAGTTGATCTTATTAGACTCTAAATTTCGTACTGAACATAATTGTAGAAGACCATTTTTCGAAAATCATTACACATTTTTAATTATTTAAGGTTTACACAACCATTTAAAAAAATCTTTTTTCTAAAATTCATCAAAAATATGCATACTATATTTATCTGGTCATTTGAAAATTCATAAACTTCATCATAAGAAGAAATCCCATTTTTTTTAAAACAAAGGATTACACAAGGCAGTTACGGTCTCCTTACATAGCCCCTTATCACACCAGCATAAGACCTAAGTGTAAGGTCTACTAAGGTGAGAGAATCTGAGGGAGGCTCGGCCAACATCGCACGAGTAGTAATTTCTATCAGTTTGAACTTCTCGCGAAGGCGATCCCGTTATAGCTTCACACGATGAAGTTCAGCTTGGGTTTGGTCCAGAGCAAAGCCCAGTGGTGCTACCTCCTTCCCAAGTTCTGTTAGATGGGCTTCGATCGGTCCAAGACTACTGGGTGAGGCCATCAAATCTTCTTTCTATATTAATTAACCAAGATTACTTGTATTTAGAGACAATAATCAAAACGTTTAGTTTCCAGTGGTCATATTGACCAATGGTCATATAACAGTCAAAAACCAACGGTATCATTTTAATTATACTCATGTTATCAAATGAAACATTTTTGTTGAGTATAAAAATAAAATAAAATAACACATAAAATTAGGAGACAAGATTTATTCAAAATTTCGGGTCGTTATAGGTCCAATCATAATTGATTATCAAGGGAAAACACCAAACCTTCTACGAATGAAATCTAGTATCTTCTAATAATTATTCATTTGTAGCATTTATTTGAAAATTCAAATGATACAAATAGGATGAGATGAAATATAAATGATTAAACCTATGATGGAAACCCATGTTATCTTGTTGAATCTCCATAATGAAAGATATTTAATAAGTAATTTATGAATTTTGTAAATAAAGTTTGAAATAAAAAAAATGGGGTAGTGCACAAATGGAATGAATTAATATCATAGCATTAGTATCCTATATATTTCATGGCTTGTAATGTTGATAGTTTACAACTAGTATCTATAAATATATGTTAATATTCTATGATAAAATTGATTATTTATTGACCAGAACAATACGTAAATTAAATTTATTTTATTTTTCCACATTTATTGATGATTTAAAATTTATATTGGTGGTAGGTGTTAAATTTTTAATGCATATAAGAAATATTATTTTAATTTGCATGTTATGGTAATGTTCACTGTAAATGAATTTTATATATATAAAAATTTATCTAGATACATTGTTAAGGGACATAAAGCTTGTCCAATTTTTAAATTTGGGACTTTATATCATCAATTGAAGAATGGTACAAAGACAATGTATATGGTTCATTGATGATTTTTGTGTATAAATCACCCTTATTGTATAATTAAAAAGGAATTTAATGTTTTACAAGTTTTTTATTTTCCTCTATGAACTTTTTCAACTAAATAAAGTTACAATAAGGTGAAAAACATCAATGTCAAATTTTAAAAGAAAAGAAAATTAAGAAATCAAAAAAATACATGGAAGAAATGACCCATATTATTCAATTTACATTATTAGATATTTTTGTAGGTAAAACATGACATTGATTTTATGCATGTTGAAAAAAACACATGTCAAATTTTGATCGATTTTTTTTCATAAAAGGAAAAAAAGTTTTATTGAATACAATATTGGACTTGATATCTATCGAAATAAATTTTAACTACCCCTATGAAAAGAGAAAAAGAATTTATTTATCTCCATCTTGTCATACTTTAATAAAGATTTAGAGGATGAAAATCTAGAAATGTATGCATGGTATTAAAGTAATATATGAGTATTCTTAAAATTTTAAAAAATAGCATCAGTGTAATATTTAATGTTAATGGTGATGAAATCATATCCTTTTAATGTATTAATGCAATAACTAATACAAGTTTCACTATATGTAATATTTCCAAAGAATTTCAAAAAGTCTGTCATCAACTTGTGATGTTTTTCAATTCCACTTACAATAGAGTCATGGATCAAATTTTTTTAACTATATTGGATAATGAAGCTAAACTCATACTTTTTCAATTAGAGATGCATATTAAACTATTTTTTAATATAATGGTTCATATATTGATTCATTTTGTGTGAGAGATATTGATATTTAGGATTGTATATTTATGTTATATGTATCCTTTTGATTGATTTATGAAAATTATAATGGGATATATTAAAAATCTGAATTTACCAGAGTTATAAATTGTTCAAAAATATATATTGAAGGAGGTTATTGAGTTATGACTTGTATAAAGTGGAGCACATTGGCTTCCCTATATCTTGACATATGGTAGTAAATTATGAAGGTACATGATATTTTTATAAAAACTAATGTTAAATGCATGTGATATAGTAATAAAATCATGTTTATACATTCTAAACAACACAAGTGATGTTCAACCACATATATCATCACATACTGATTGATTAAAAGTATGATATCTAAAAAGAAATAAAAAGTAGATGATGAGTGTGCATAAAAATATTTTTTTGATGGTTTAATGAAAAGGTAAACATTTATTCTTCTACATGAAAAACCTTTAAATAATTAGTTTTATAACTATGTGTTAATGTAATTACATTGTCTAGTTTTGAAATTAATGGTTACACATTTTAAACAAAAAAAGAATAATAAGAGTACCACTAAAAATAGTGGGGTAATGGTTGTCACTGAAGAAATTCATTTTTCAAGTGAAAAAGATAAAAACCTAATTTCAATATCAATAACATATTTTTGGGTTGTTGAGGATAAATGAGAATTTTATTGAACTAAATATCAAGTACCATTTTTTAAGTACAACTTAGTTGATAATAATAATGGTTTAATGTGGGACTATTATGGATTTATACTTGTTGATTCAAAAATATTTGGTTACAAAGGGGTACTATTTATCATCGTGATACGTGAAAAAATATATTTTATGTTTTTAACCCATCTAATGAACAGTGGTTAATTATTTTTAATGGAAAAAATTATTTTGGAGATGAGGATGTTGATGATGTTTTGGAATTATGTGTGGTTTCTTTATCTATTACATGATTACTTGTGGATAATAATGATTGTAAAGTAGAAATAATATATTCTGTATGATATGATCAGATAAAAGGTATATGGGAAAACACTCCAATAATCTCCTAACTAGTCAAGTATATATATATTTGAAAAATTTACACATATAAAATAACAATTTTTAAATTGAATATTAAAATCTATTGATTCTGATAATTTCTTTCATCTTTAAATTAATTTTTATATTTTTTAGTTGAAGAAGATTACCATCATTATTTTTTAAAAACATACACATGTAGTGAGACAAAATTTTTAAATTTTGATATTTAAATTTATAAATTTTGTTAATTTATATGTTTTTAATATTAATTTTTATATTTATTGGTTTTAGTTACATATGTTATTATTGAAGAATCCTGAAATCATTAATTTTTTATGACTAATTTTTTATTCATATTTTCCAGATATTAACTTTTCTTCATTTATATTTTTTATCATAAAAAATATAGTTTTCATTCTATTATTAAAAATAATTTTTACTTATAAAAATCATTTAATTATAATCAAATAAAAATACACAAAATGTCATTATATTTATTTATATAAATTATGGCACATAGGTATAATTAAATTTACCAAGGTATGTGTATGTTTTTTCATATTAATAAATCATTAATAATTATTTTTTTTAATAAAATTAAACTTTGTTTTTTCAAAATTAAATACATCTCTATTGGTGAGTGTGATATAGAAGAGACTTATTCTTTTCTAGGGAATATGAAAGCAAAATTTGTTAGAAATGATATTCTATTTTTATGAAAAAATTCACTTTCTCATGGATAATAAAGGTTTCAAATTGAATTTGATGATAATAATAACCCATTTCGCCCAAATGAAAAGAATATTAAGAGTTATATGGCCATGCGGAGTATTTTTAATATTAAAATTATATATCTCGATTTGAAGAGAATCAACCATGTTGTGAAAGATTAGGTGTGAGAGTGTGTAATGGTTTTTTTCAAATTTATAAAATATTATATATTTTACATGACAAATATTTATTCCATCTAATTAGAGATTACATTCAACATTGAAAATACCAAAGAAATTAAGAAGAAGTGAATTTCCATTATTTCAATAATATTTAAATATATTTAAATATAAATAAAATAAAATTTATATTTATAAGAAAAAATAGAATGAAAAACCATGCCTCAAATATAGGTTGTTAGATACAGATACATGGGAGAAGTATTTCACCATTTGAAAGGAGGAAGTATTTCTAAAAGATAATTATTGTGTATAAAATCAATTTGTAATATAATTTTTTAATTTATTGATGAATTATTCATTTTTTCCTAAATATAAGTCCTTTATAAGATTTCTATAAGATGTCAAATTATAAAATTTATATCCTCATTCTTTAACACCTGGAGGGTATCATTTACCAAAGGAGAAAATGAATGCTAAAAATTTTGATGAATTAAAAGATAAATACAGCAGTGTATCCAATGAGTTCTAATTAGAACCAATATCTCTCCAAAATTTCTATGAAAATGGAAATGAGATAGGTTGATAAAAAAAGGGGGATTTTCTTATGGATCCTTCAAAACAAGCAACTCATAAGATTATAAGAAATTAATGATTATTTTTTTAAATATTAGCATTTTATAAATTTATTAGACTAATATAATTTTTACATATATCATTTCTAGACACTCTTCAAGAGAAATTGAAATAGAAGACCTTTATTATTGAGGGTAGGAAACGCATTGTGGTAATTGATTTAGGAAGGTAAGAACACTTGGGATAGGTAATAAGATATAAGGTGAGTGTTAGTATTATATTTTTTTTTTGAGTTTTCCTAGAATGAAATCGAGGGTGGAAGAACATAGAGTAAAAATAGATTCCTTTAAGGTTGAGCTATGAGAAATGAATAAGTTATTATTGGATCAAATTAAATCATATTTACATGCTATGTTTTTAGAATTTGGTAGATAAACACAACCAACATAGCTTAATCCTCCATCTCCTCATTTAGAACGGACATGTGCTATGGGTTCCATGTTGGGGATCTATATTTACATATTTTACCATATGGAGTAACACATAATTTATGGTATTATATACATCACCAGATTATGCTTCCAATTCATGTTTTGTAATAGTATATGGTATAATTAATCCAACTGATCCAGTGTTGTTCCCACTAAGAAGGTGGCTAGATTTGGAGATAGTATGGGTCATTTTTTACTCTGGTTAGATAGCCTTCATTGTATGTTAACATTTGAGGTATATGTTAACATGGGTTTGTGAAGGAACATTCCATTCAGGGTACGATGGCGCTGATGCAGGAAATGCTAAAAGATCTCACCTTCAAATCTTTAGGTTCCAACATGGTCATTAAGTTGGACATGAGCAAGGCGTACGATAGGATGGAGTGGGGTTTTATCAACAGGGTCCTTACAACGATGGGTTTTTCTTCTTGGGCCTCTGACCTCATCTTCAGATGTGTTAGTTCCTCATGGATGGATGTTACGTTCATGGGGCGTACTCATGGCTTTTTCAAGGCCGTCTGAGTTCTACAGCAAGGTGACCCCTGTCTCCGAGTATCTTTATTCTCATTCAAGATACCCTTAGTAGGTTGATCAATAATGGTATTTTAGATGGGGTCATCCTTCCATTTAGTAGGAAGTTTAGGCTCCATTCCATGTCGCACTTGATGTTTGCGGATGATACAGTTATTTTCATGAATGCGAGGAAGAGTTCTGTTCAAGGCTTTAAGAAATTATTGGAGGAATATTGTTATTGGAGTGGCCAGATCATCAACAGAGAGAAGAGAAACTTTTATGTTTATGATTCATGCCATGAAAGCAGAGTTCATGATCTGAGTATCAGCATGAACATGCAGCGTGGAGTCTTCCCCATGGAGTATCTTGGCACCCCTATTTCTCCAGGCAGACTCTGTATTAGGGACTTTGACAAAGTCATGCACAAAATCACGGGCCGTATTCTCAACTGGAAAAAACACTTCCTATCATTTGGCGGCCACATCTCTCTTGTCAACAGTGTTCTGTCGGCAATTCCAGTGTATGCTCTTGCCGCCTCTACTGTGCTGAAGGGTGTCATTCAATCCATTGATAGGCTCCTTGCTCGTTTCATCTGGGACGCCCACTCAGAGGGAAAGAGACATTGGGTCTCATGGGGGAAGATGGCAAGGCCAGTGCGTGAGGGGGGGATCAATGTCAATAGCTTGGCAGTCTCAATCTAGTTCATGCATGCGAGGCTCGCCTGGGAGATTATTGAGGAGTGTACCTTGTGGGGGAAACTTATGTCCCAAAAGTACTGAACCAGTTCTGCTTCTCCTTCCGCTAATGGGTTGTCCCTATGGTCATCTATTTGTAGTATCATTTCGAACCTCCTTCCTCATTCGCAATGGATCATCTGTGAAGGAAACATACTTTACTAGTTTAATAACTGGTCGGGTAACACACTTGCCTTTCCTGGGTGTCCTGCTCTTATGATCTCCTTCAGGGAATCGATCCTCTATCTAGTATTATTTAGATCAGTTTGGAATACGTCTCAGCAGAAGCTTTTTGACTCCTTTCTCATCTCCTCGGAGCAGGATAGGTGCGTTTTTACTCCATCTGTCTCAGGAAAATTTAACTCGAAGGACTATCATAGGATGACCGTCTCTCAGGATCAGTATACCAGATGGAATGAGATCATCTGGTGAAAAAAAATCCATGCTAAACTCAGCTTTCTCTCCTGTAGAATTCAAAAGAATGCGGAAGCATCTGATTCCAATGTCAAACGCCTATGTATCTTCATGGCCTCCTATTTTCAGTGTTGTTTGGACAGAAAAAAAAGAGAACACGAGCCATATTTTTTTAAGTGGATTGGGCGTGCACGGTTTGGAGTACCTTTGGGGTGTTTACAGATTACTTTCCGCAGGTGGCCAACATTGATGTGTTCCCGGATCACTGGTTTTAGGGGTCTGAAGTTTCAGAGGTGGAAAATATGGCACACTCCTTAATCATTAACGTGGGCTATTGGTGCTTATGGAAAGCCAGGAACCGAGCTAGGTTCGAGGGGATTAGTTCTACTGGTAGGTCCATTGTGGGAAGAGTTCGGTGCATGATGGTTGAGCTGATTTTACATTCTGGAAACTGGAAGGAGGCTCCGTCCATTCGTTTTTTGGGTGTCCTTATGGCTGCAGACTTTCCCTTTATTTCTAGGGGGCTTTGGGTTCGATGGGTTCCACCTGAGTCGGGCCTCAAGCTCAACACGGATGGGACCTATGTCCTGGGGGACATGCGTGGCGGTGGGGTGGTTCATGATGCTAGGGGAAGTGTCTTCTTGGCATTCACAGCTCACTTTGGGAGTGGTAATTCTGTTCGGGCGGAGGCTAGAGCTGTTCTTTCAGGTTTGTCCATCTGTAGGGAATGAGAAATTTCTATTTCCTATGTGGAGACTGATTCTATGATTATCCATGATGATTTACTTGATATAGGCTCTATCCCTTGGTCAATCTCTTATATCATTCGGTAATTCAAGGCCCTCTTAAGTGACAACATTTTGGTCACCCACACTTGGCGGGAGGGGAACAAAGTGGCAGACTACTTGGCCTCCCTGGCTTCTCCTGATACCCTGTTTATTTGCCTTTCTAATGTTTTCTTACTCAAACCTGAGGGGGTGAACTTGATTCGGGCTGATGCCCCTGGCTTGTATTACTTTCGGCCTCCATAGGCCCTGGATGTTCTCTTTTCTTATAGCCTTTTGGCCTAATAATAAAATTATAATGATGAGATATGTTATTTAGTATTTTACAATATATTTACTAGTATTTTAATTATTGTAACATGAATTGGTTTATTTTATTTTATTATGTTAAAATAATTAATTAAGTTTCAATATCAATTATTTTCTAAATTTATTTCAAAAGAACTTTCAGCATCAGTTAAAAATGATATTGAATGACACTTTCAACATTGATTTTCATAAAAAATTAACACTAAAAGTCCTATTATATTGATATTTATTTGGGACTTTGAACAGCAGTTTTTATAATAATTAACATTGAAAATTAATTTCAACATCAATTTTTCATGAAAAATGACACTGTATGATTTTTTAATAATGATTTTCATAGTAATCAATGTTAGAAGTCCAAAATAAATATCGATATAAATTTTGTATTTCAACATTGTTTTCTACAAAAACTGGTGTTGAGAACCCCTCTATATATATATATTGTTGGCATTTCAACATTATTTATTATATTAACTGATATTTAAAGTATTTTAATGTCATTTTTAATTAATTTACATTATAAATATTCTTTTAATTTTAGTTATATTCACATATCTTTATTAAATAAAAATAAAAATGAAAACAATCTAACTATAAATGTTTATTTTCTGATAGTGCACTCATGGAAGATATTCATATGATGTGTGATACTTACACATTATGACCTGATGTGACTAATACATGGAATTAATTTCCATGTAGGTAAAATAAATCAGAGTAAGATGGTATTATTCGGTATACCCAGGTGATGTATCATGGTTATGAGTGAGAGTTGGTTGAATGTTATAATTAGATATTGTGACTAGCATTATGGTTATAGGTTCTTGAAGTAAAGAGGGAATGTAAAAACAAAAAAGTGACTATATATGGTTATATTATTAATCATCACCACTTGGAATTGAATTTTTCTACAGTTTTATGCTGCCCTATATCAGTGGTTTCATTATGAGGTGTACATTATCCATATTTTATTCTGGTCTGACCATTAGGGGAACCCTTGTATACCCTTGGAGTATGATTTTAGAGGATATTTTTTTGAAGTGATTCTTTAATAGGTAGATAAAGGTATTGTAAACCTCTAATTGAGGTCCTAGGAAATTTAAATTGATTTTATATTGTTTATCCGAAGATGAAATGGTTGTGGTATTGCTGGTTTATCGATGAGCCTTGGTGCAGATAAGATTATGTGGATGCATTGTGTATGTTATCATCAAGTATATATAATTCTTGAGTTTATTGTTAGCTTATGTGTAGTGCTTTATAGATTATTTGGTTCTGGATAGTTGTATCTTCATGAGAACCATGTGAATTTCCTTAAATATGGGTGGGTTAATTCTATTCCTATGAATGAGTGGAATATGTTGATGAGATGTGGGGGAGTGTGTTGAGCGATACTCACTATCCTGAGTTATGATATCCTAAATATCCTTAATTTTAATATTTTAGTGGTTGTAATAGTGTATTATTTTATTAGTTGTTTCATTGTACCAATGTGTTTGATCATTGTGATATATATGCTTTATTGTTATTATGGTTTTTGGGAATGTGATGCTTATCTCTTGTTTAGTTGAATAACTGAACTTTTCTGAAAGGAAACTCTTATAATGGTTAGATTAGTGTGGAGATATGTATTCTTATATTCTACCAATATTTTATGTAGTTTATTATGGTTATGATTGATATCCTTACATCTCTCTACTTTTATTTGATAGTGATTGCATAGAAAAATCCTTATTCTAGGATGGATGATTGATGAACATTTTGGTGAGCCTACATGTGATTTGTTTCTTTTTAACGATGAATTGTATTATGGTGGAGAAGATATAATAGTATGGGTCTTCACCCCAAAATTTTATTTGACTAGAATATGATGTTTAATTCAGTGGTCATGGATTTATTATCACTCTTTTAAATTTAAATGACGTTCTTTTGAGGTTTGATTTATTTCCACAAGATTTTGTTTAGTAAAAAAGTATTGTTTTTGATTAAATAGAGAAAAATTGTTAATTCACATTGGTTAGATTGTCGTATTGGAAAAGGATTACGTTTTTGAGTCTAGGATATGGTTTTCACCCTATAATTGGTTGTTTCACAACCTTCAAGCATGATTTTATGGGTTAATAATGGTGGTGAATCATTTTTAATGAATTACTCAAATAAATAATATTTATTTTACTTTTTTTCATAAAATTTTACCTATGTAACAACCCAATGTTTAATCAATGGAATTCCCTTCTTATAATTATGTATTATTTTATAACCACATAATATTGTATATATATATATATATATATATATAATACAATACAAACCTTATAAATGAAGAACAAGTGAAATAAAAGGTATATCTTGAAGTTAAAGAACACATACCGATGAATAGAAACCTGGCCTTTGGAATAGTAATGTGACCCTTATGAACAGTAAATTGGAAAATTTAATAGTAACCTCACCAATGAAATCATAAATAAATTTTATACATCTTATAAGTGACAATATGGTATAATTATATCATTGTATAAGTAAATAAATATTTCAAAAATTATTGATTATGTGTAGGTATTTTTATATGTCATAAATATTAAATTAAAATTTTATGATTAATGAAATAATTAAAATAAAAATTTAATTTCATAAAAAGTATCCATAAAATAATATTTTTATTTCTTATTATTATAAGATAATTTTACTTGACCTTTGTTAATTTTTAAAAGTGTTAGAAAAGTAATTTTAATTTTAAAATTTTTATTTTCTAAGTAAATTATGATTTTCATTTGAAATTAAATTTATCATATTTAGAAAATTATATTTGAAAAATAGATTTCATTTTTTAAATCTACTCGTTGAAAAATGGTTAGGTTAATTTTTTGGTATTTTTCTGAAAGACTTGAATTTTTGATGACTAATGAAAAACAATAATTTACCGTATATGTACATTATGAGTTAAATACATTTTTTAAAACATCATGGATGTTTTAAGAACCATAGGTTCTAATTAACATGATCTATTTAATTTTTTTAGTCTCAATAATCAGCACTATTACTTGTATTGATCAAAATAATAAACTAATGGATTAAATATTTGGAAAATACCCCTCTCATCCACTATAAAAACCACCCTCACCCTCCTCTTATTTTAACTCATCTAAAGCCTTGTTACTTGTATAAATTCTACAAACATATATCCCTAAGATAGTACCCCACGTCCAACATCCATTTGAATCTTGAAAATATCAAATCCTCTCCCCAAAAGAGGCTCTCAAGGAAGATAAATTCAAGAGGTAAATTCCACTTTTTGCTTCTTTTATTTCTTATCTAGTTCCTTTATTTTCTTTTTATTTCCTCACCTCATTTCATCCAAATGTTATGATAAATCTAGTAAATTAAATGTACTATAATCTTATTTTTATAATGGAATAATTCATCACCATATCTTATTTCCCCTCCCTTTATACTAGAAATGAAAACACAACCCAGATGCGTTAATTTATCACATTCAAAGACGATGAGTTTTAAATTTCTATTACCATCTTCAATTCTAGTCATTAAACAATTTTTATGGTTGAACTAGACTACAATATATGTATTATAACTTATTTAATGTTCTTAAATTTTTTTTACTCATGATATTAATTTATAAAGCAATATGTATTTGTTGTGATCAAAAACAACCAAAACAGTTATCATTAATGTTTTATAAAATTATTAATCATCACTCCAAATAAGAAAACCAATTTTATAACTATTTAATATTCCGGATTTTCACCAATAACATAAAACTTTAACTATTTACTACCATTACCATCTTACATCTTTATCCTTACATGTATATAAGTAAACCAATCATGAAAACCAAGGAAAAAATGCTCCCAAATAATGAAATTGAACCTCTAAACCATGAAAAAGGTCATGAATGAACTTAATAAGGTTATAATAAATCAATTACATGTAGAAGAGTTTATTTAAATATTAATTAATTAATTTAATTTCGTTATCTAGGATCTTGAGATAAAGTTAAGGACACCAGCAGACATAAGGTAAGGGATTCTACCCGAACCTACATTATTCCTTCAGGTTGCTCTATCATTATTTTTACCCAAATTAAGTTATTTTTTATTTTTATTTAAATATTATAAATGATATTTAAATTTTCCAAACTCATGTATCAAGATCCATTCATCATTATCTTTTGGGGTCATACATGTCTTTAATTAGTTCCCTCCTCAATTCTTCACGATAAGAAAACCCATTTTAAGGGAACTTCCTGAATTCTTACCCAATTTCAAATACAATCTATTATATGTTTCAATTCAGATTTATCTTTTATAAAACCACTATTTTTATCATTAAATAATTCTTGGTTCACTTTTGGTTTTATATAAAATATTACACCATTTGTTTTAAATTATCTTTGATATTTTCCTTAAATTCAATAAATTGTTTTAATTCTTATGTTTCTTAAATAATCTTTTTAATTTTATCACTTAAATATGAAACCAATTATATTGATATGTGAATAATATACCTTATGAATTTCCATTCATTAAATAATTCCTTTCCTTTATGGACACTTTTATGATATGCCCATTTTTAGGCTTTGTGACATGATTATGATACACAATTATTTCCATGGGTAATTCATGTGTTTATGTATGATTTATTATGAATAATTATGTATGTGGAAAGAATATTCATGAACAATTTATGATTATTATACCTAGACAGCGCTCCAATGCAATGGTAAATGTTGAGTCTCATGAGACGTTATGTGCAACGGTCTTGGTGGTTAGCCTTGACTGTGCTACAATGTGAAACAGTCTCAGTGGTTATCCTTGACTTTTGATACCATGTGCAATGGTCTTGGTGGTTAAACATGACTTGTGCTCCTCAATGTTCAATGAGCCTTGAACCATGCTAAGTTCTTGTTATATGTTTCTTCTACTTTTCTATGACTCCATGTTTATATGATCCCATGTTTTACTGTTATGATTCTATATGATCAATCATGTTCTATACCTTTTTATATCATTATGTTATGACTTATAACCCATGTATTAAAGATTTATTCTTATGTTTATTACCTTAATAGGATTTTATCTCATCCCTTTCTTCATGTTATCTCCAGGTTATCCTATGAAAATGTATAAGCATAATGGGAGTTAGGATCTATTTATGAAGATTAAATAAAGAAATATTTTTTAGTCCCATGTTTTTAGTTTTATGTACATAGTATTCCAATACACTAGACAATACGATATCTAGCATGTAATTTAATGTTTAAGTATTCTTAAAATCATGTAATGATATATTTGAAAGGCTAGGGTCACTATAGTTGATATTAGAAAAAGGTCCAGTAATTTTTAGAGATTAGGAATAGAGCACTTTAGTAAGAACCATAGGGATGAGACTAAGTATAATAAAACATCCCTAATTTTGGGTAAGTATAGATTAAGTGGTTTATAAAGAAAATGCATCCCTCTCTAGATACAAACATGTGGATGTGTCTCTGGTATAGATGTATCTAGGGATAAAACCCAAAAACACCACTTTGATCTTGACTTGAATGGGAACTAGTGAACAACAATGGATCTTGCTGCACTCCTGGTTTGACACCCCCATGGGATATGATTTTATAAATTCGTAAGTTAATTATGAACCATTATCAACGAAACGAAAAAAATTCCAGAAGAATAAATGTTAAGAATCATATCATAGATAACCTAGACTGAAAGCTAGGGAATCACAATATAGGATATAATTTTACTTAAATAGTTTATCCTTTTGTGTTTAAAGTTTCCTATTTATTATTATTAGCTAAGTATTCAAGCCCCTAATTGTATTTTCTTTTTTGTAGTTAATGACGTGAAATTGGAGAACACATGCCAACAATCAATGTGATAGGAAATATGATGATTTTCATAATGACATGCCTGATACGATGGAAATGGGTGCTCAAAACTTTATGATAGTACTTGGTAAGCTAGATAATGTTATGAATAATAACTTGAATCATATGGAATTTAATCCTCCACTAAGGAAATATCATGTTACTATAGAATCCTTCATGTGGAAAAGGCCTCCCATGTAAAGTGGAACTTCTGATCCCCTCCTCACAGAATAGTGGATTAACTCAAGTGAAAAGATATTCTCTGTCCTTTTAGCTCATAAGAAGAGAAAGTCATTCTAGAAGTCTATTTTTTTGATGGTGAAGATGATAAGTTGTGGAACCTGATCAAAAATACAAAGTCCCAAGAAGAAATTGATTCTATAGATTGGTAGGAATTAAAAAAAATGTTTTTAATAAATATTTTCCCCTAACCCTCTATCTCAAGATGGAAAGAGAGTTCCTCATACTTAAGAAGAAGGAAGTTGAGTCCATCGGTGTGTATAAATAAAACATCACAAGGCTTTCTAGATACGACTCCAGATTTTTCATGAAAAATAAAATAAAGTTTGATGGCTTCTTTAGAAGACTAAATCTGAGTATATGAAAAGTGTTGGAAATTAAAGACTTAGATAGTTATGAGGAGATTTTATATTGTTTACTCAAGGTTGAAATGGAGATCGAAGACTCTTAATGGTCTCATGGGATTGGTAATAAAAATAGGAAAATATAGTCTAATTTGGGTTGTTTGAAAAATAAATCCCAGGATGGAAAAAAGATCAAACATCCCATCAGTCAAAATTGTGGGAAGAAGAATCCTAGGAACTATCTAGATGGAACCAGGAATTGCATAAAATGTTGATGCATGAGACATCACGAAACTAACAACCAAAGGGATATGAATAATCCCACTAATGTGGAAGAAGAAAGGAAGCTTCTGATCGATTCTCATCTAGTAGTGTAGTGTTTTAACTGCAAGGAACATGATAAATATGTTGACAATTTTTCTAAGCCAAGGGTTGATGGAGGCAATCAAAAACTTCCAAAGAAACAAGTAAGGTATTATGATATCAATACTATTGAGGTGGATCCGAATAATGACGTGGTGATAGGTACACTAGTTATCCATTCAAGAATAGTGAATACACTATTTGATTTTGGTGCTATGAATTATTTTATATCATGCATGTCTAGTAAAACTATTCAAACACCAAATCATAATTGGGAGATTGAGTAATCTTTGAGAACAACAAATGGGTAAATTATTGCATCCAAAGTATATAACTCCTCCCGATTAACATTTTTGGACGGAACTTCCTAGAAAATCTTGTCATACTTCCTTTAGTGGAGTAATGTTATCTTGATAATGGATTAGATATCTTTATAAAAATCCAAAATCAACTATCGAGAAAGGGAGATCACTCTTCACATCCAAAAGCATCCTCAAATTATTTATAAGTGTAACAAAGAAGATGAATCTCCTTTAGAGTCATTGTATCAAGTGTGGATATTACTGGCTTATGAGAAATCATATCTAGATCAAATGATTGAGACAAAGGAGAGAATCATGCTCAAATACATACCCATTGTAAGGGACTATAATGATGTATTTCTTAAATAATTTCGTGGTCTTTAACTTGACCAAGAGGTTGAGTTATCAATTGAACTTATTCCTAGATCTCTAACTATATCAAAGACACATTCTAGAATAGCTATCGTAGAGTTGGAAGAGCTAAAGATGTAGCTATAAGAGAATATAGAAAAGGGTTTTACATGCCTAAGTCCTTTAACTTGGTGAGAAACAATAATCTTTGTCAAGAATGTGGATGGTTCAATGCGCCTCATCATTGATTATTGTGATCTGAATAAAATCATGATAAAGAACAAGTAACCCCTTCCTCAGATAGATGACTTGTTTGATCAGCTTCATGGGGCTAGTTATTTCTCTATTGTGGACCTTTGGTCGGGATATCACCAATTAAATGCGACGAAGGAAGAGATTCCCAAGAATACCTTTCGAACGAGGTATGGACACTATGAGTTCATAGTGATTCCCTTCAGACTCACTGATGCTCAAAAAAATTTCTTGGATATAATCAATAGTGTCTATAGAGATTACCTTGAAAAATTTTTGGTAGTCTTTATCGATGATATTTTGATATAATCCAAGAGCAAGGAGGAACATGAGAACTTTTGAATACGATGCTAAAGACTTTGTGAAGGGGGAAACTATATGAAAAGTATAGTAAAGGTGAGTTTTGGATGGAGTAAGTATCATTCTTGGGGCATGTTATCAGTGGAGAATGGATATCTATAGACCCTTCCAATACAAAGGTAAATGAATTAGAGCCCATGCCAACCTCTGTAATAGATTTCTGTATATTCCTTGATCTATCTGGGTATTACTACAATTGTTTGGAGAGCTTTTCATGATTACAAAACCCAATGACCAATATGACAAGGAAATGAGTAAAGTTTGTCTGGATTTATGAATGTGAAGACTCTTTTAAGGAGTTGAAAAAGAGGTTTATCACTATTCTAGTACTAACATTCCTAACAAGTGTAGAACTCATTGTGGAATACAGTGATGATTCAAATAAAGGATTATGTTGAGTACTAATGAAAAATGATAAAGTGATAGCATATGCCTCAATATAGTTGAAAATCCATGAGTAAAACTACCCCACACATGATATAGAGTTGTCAGCTGTGATCTTTGGGTTGAAAATGTAGTGGAATTATCTTTATGGGGAGAAGTGTAAGATATATAATGATAACAAGAGTATGAATTATATTTTCACATAGAGGAGCTTAATATGATCCAATGAAGATGGTTAGAGCTAATCAATGATTATGACTCCTCAATCCACTCCCATCAAGGTAAGGAAAATAAGGTGGAAGATGATCTAATTAGAAAGGATCCTAAATCTTTATCAATGATGAGAGTTGATAAGGGTCTAATATTATTAGATTTGTAGAAGAAACACATGGGAATAATTATGATATGAAAATCATCAGTCCTTTCTCAAATGGTTCCTCAACCATCCCTCATGGAGAAAATAAAGTATGCTCAAAGAAAAGTTGTGGATATTCTGAAAAGGGTGTAAGCTATTAGAAATTGGAAATCCTATGAGTTTCAGATTGATGAAGAAGGAGTTTTAAGATTTGGGTCAAGATTATGTGTACCATCTGATACAAAGATAAAGAAGGGGATTTTTAATGATGCACATATCTTAACCTTTTCTATTCACCCAGGGAGCACAAAGATGTATCAAGATCTCTGAGAGAACTTTTTGTTAGAAAATATGAAGAAGGATATTGGTGAATATACATCAAAGTTCCTGGTATGTAAATAAGTGAAGGATGAAATAAAAAAGCTTAAGGAGATAATTCAACTACTATCTATACCAACATGGAGGTCGTAGAACATTACCATGGGCCTTGTCACTGGACTTTCAAATACATTTATAGGAAACAATGTAATATGTGTCATTGTGGATCGTCTTATAAAGACATTTCACTTTATCACAATTTGAGAGTAATTAACATTAGATAAACTTGAAATAATATATAGGAAAAAGGTGTTAAGGATAAATGGAGTACCACTATATATTATATCCGGTCAAGATCCATGATTTACATCGATGTTCTGGAAAAGTATCCAATATTCTCTAATCCCTGATATGAACTTCAGAACGACCTATCATCCTCAAAATGATGGCTAATCTGAGCAAAATATTCAGAAATTAGAAGATATGTTGAGAGTATATTATATGGACTTCAAAGGAGGGTGATACTAACATCTTACACTAGTCGAATGTTCATACTATAATAGTTTCCACTCAAGCATATAAATGGAACCATATGAATCTTTTTATGGAAAAGATTCATAAAACCTGTGTGTGGGGATGAAGTCAATGAGCATAAGATACTAGGACCTGAAATGGTCGAAGAAATGGTGGACAATGTGAAAACCAATCAGAAATACATCAAGGAAGCCCAATATTGAAAAAAGAGTTATAAAAACAATCATCGATGGTACCTTGAACTCAAAGTTGGAGACATGATGTTCGTCCTCATATCTCCATGGAAGAAGTTCATGAGATTTGGGAAGAAAAGAAAGTTATATATCAGGTGCACTGTCCCCTTTGAGATCATTGAATGTGACAGAGTTGTGGCCTATCAACTAGCACTAACACCTACCATGTATAAAGTACATGATGTCTTCCACGTATCCCTCTTAAAAAAGTACATACCCAATCCTCCACTTGTACTCTCTTCAGAGGTGTTATGGTTAAATAATGATCTTTCATACGAGGAGCATCTAGTGAAGATCTTGGATCATAGAGATAAAATTATACACAACTAGAATAATCACATGGTTAAGGTACTATGGTGGAACCATAATTATGAAGAGGAAACATGGTTTCTGAAAGAAGCAATGAAGGAAAAGTACCCACACCTATTTTCATCTAAGAATGTAAAACAAATTTCTCAGGATGAAATTTCATAAGGGGGAAGAATCTAAGTACGCAATATTTTATCAATGGAATTGCATTCTTATAATTATGTCTTATGTTATAATCACATAATATTACATATTGAACATAATAAAAACCTTATAAATGATTAATGATTGAAATAAAAGGTATCTCTTGAAGGTATGAAATATACACTGATGAAATAGTAACCAGAACATTGGAATAGTAATGTGACCCTTATGAATAGTAAACTGGCCAATGTAATTATAACCTCACCAATGAAAGAATAAATAAAATTTATCCATCTTATAAGTGATAATATGCTATAATTATATCACTGTATAAGTAAATAAATATTTAAAAAATTATTGATTAAGTGTTGGTATTTTTGTAAGTCATAAATATTTAATTATAATTTTATGACTAATTTAATAATTAAAATGGAAATATAATTTCATAAAATGTATTTGTAACGTCCTGATTCTAGAAGCCTGGAGACAGTGAATTGTTTTAATACATTGGCATGATTATAAGGAATCATGTTCCGAAGGACCGATCATTTTTTCAATCTTGGATAATAGAATACATACATGACCTTTACATTACAATTTATAACATAAAATACATCATAGATAATCCTTTGATAAAGCCATTATTCCCCTAGTTTAATCCTTTATATCAATAATAATACACTTCTTCGCATCCTCATAAAATGAAACATAAAAAGGGGTGAGTTTAGATGCTCAGTAAGGGTAAATAATTCAGTTGAAGCAATAAAGTTTTAAGGAAAGATGAATAATAAAAACACAGCGTTTTAAACATATAACTGAACATAATATGCTATAATTAAATAAAAAATTATCATATAAAAATTTTCATGGATATTCTACTAGTCAAATAATCACATGTAATAACTAATTTCATAACAAGGGAATCCATAATGTTGGGTATCATAACTACTACATCAAGGCTTTGTGCCAAGACCATTCACAAATATTCCATCAAGGCCAAGTGCCAAGACACTAGTTTATCTCATGATACCTATCAATGCATCAAGGGGCTATAGTGGGCCCTACCCATCTCTTACTAAGTCCAGTGCACTCCTCATATGAAAAGGGTGAAACATAACACAATCATTCATATTAAAACTAGCATAAGAAATGTCAATACTTTAACCATAAACCATGAATGGTATAAAAAATCACTTCCAAATTCAGACATATCATAGCTCATTCGATAAAATATGGAAGATTGTATTATAATAAATCAATCTCAATCAAGAATAATATCTAGTAAAATATTCTGACATAATTGAAAATTATTAGTAAAACTCTTTGAGAGAAATATCCATTTTTCATGAAATCATTTAAAATCCAAAAAAATTATAAAGGGATTCATTTAAAAGGGATTTTTATGTCAAAGTGCCCCATACCACTTTGAATTTTTATAAATTAATTACCATTTTAAAACAAGCATCTCTATATCAATAAATCCATAAAACCATTTTGAAAAACATGGACAGTAATGAAATAGATTTATAAAAATATATCTTTAAAAAATTTAAAATGATGACACAGTTAAAGAGACCCTTCCATAAAACCTTAAATGATTTCTTTTTAAAGAATTTTTTTGAAACATGGACATGGATGATAAATAAGTCCCAATAAATACATAAATATAAACAATCTCAGATAATAATGAGATTGGGGAATTAATATGGCATCCCGCCTTTTTATTACAAAACTTTTCATTGCATTTTACAAACAGAGGATCTTTAAAGTCTAGTGTCTTGGAAATCAGGGACATGCAAAAAATACAACATAAAAAATTCTTTTAATCCACTTGTAAGGCTTCATCATAAGTTCATCTTAGAAACAATTACTACATCTCATACACTGGAGACATACATCAAAGCAAAGGGTGAGCAAAAGTCCTAGTAAGGGTAAACATGGGAAACAATTTACTTGTGATATCAGTAAGGACTTGAATAAAAACATAAAGACATGAGAAATAGAAGTATAAGCATATCATAATGAAAATAACTTGAGATATAACTTGAATATTTGTCTAAAACATTTAATTTATACATTCATGAACATATCACCAAGGCATATCCCCAAGGTGTTATAAAAATTACCAAGATTATTCACCAAGGTATCATGAAACATGCCATCTCTAGAGATTATTTCTTTACCCAATGAATTAGAGCGATATCAGGACTCAATCTGAGTATGTATTTACATTCATGTGAGATAAATAGATAATAATAAAAATTTTCATAAATAATCCATAGAGAATAAAATAAATGGGTTTCATTTCAAAATCATGACGTTTTAAACGTTCTTAAAAAGAAGATCATTATATCATTTATAACCCATGGAAAAAGAGTGAGGGTTTTATGTATGCAAATTAAAGAATCAAATATATCATTTTTATATACTTATGAACACAAAAAGAAGCGAAGTAGTTCTGGGTATTCACATAAATAATTAGGATAATTTCTTGAGAGAAAGAGATAGAAATTTTGAAATGAAATTTCTGCAGCATAACGGCTACACAACATGGTTATAGAAAACATCGAAAAGGGATGGGACATGGGTCACACACTCATAAATAATTCATAATACAGTATTTTTATATAATAAGGTCATGGTATGGATATTTGAATGACATACCACATGAAAAGTAAACATGAAAGAAAAGAGAAGATGTGATTTCTTTTATGAGAAATTCGGCAGCCTAACAACGTCACTTAAAAATTCAGAAAACAAATTGATGAGAGAAGAAAGGGTATCTCATCCTTTGGACATGAAAAGTACAGTAATAAGAAAAAATAAAAACATACCCTAAACACAAGGAGATGGAAAATATAAGCCACAACAAAAAGGAGTTCATGACTTAAAAGAGGAGGGTGAAAGAATCCCTTACCTTGAAGAGTAAATTCGAATGCTTGAAGGTCGGGACCTTGGGAGGCTTGAGGGAAACTTGGGTTGACTCCTTGGGATGTAATGATACCAGAACTTAGTTGGGAAAGAATTGGGAGTTAAATTAATGAAGGAAAGGCTTGGTATTTATAGGGGAAGTGAGGGAATAAATCAATAATGGCCAAGGGACACCTCATCGCTGGTATTGGAAAAACCATGGGCTTTTCCATGGTATTTTTCCATGGTATTGGACACTTGGAACACCTCATACCTTATATTACTATTCATAAGTCTACAATATTGATTATATAATTAATACATCCTTAATGATGTCATTAAACACATGAAACATAAATATGTAATTTCGATATTCACTGAAAATTCAAATACTTCAGAAAAAAACTCAAAAAATTACCATAACCTAATATCGATGCTCTGAATTGAAAAATGAACTCCATTTTATGAAAATAATTTTCTAAATATTTTTAATTTAATTTTTAAAAAAATACCATTCTCCTGAAAAATAACTAATACTTAACCAATAATTTCTGAAATAGTTATTTACTTATTTTATCGAGTCGCATTACCTAATTAAGGTGCCTAAATTATATTAATACTTTTTTAAGTGAGGTTACTAATCCATTTGGTCACATTACTAATCATAAGTGTAAAATTACTATTAATAATTTATTATTCATCAAAAATTATATTGATCATATTAGACTCTAAATTTCTTACTGAACATAATTGTAGAAGACCATTTTTTGAAAATCATTACACATTATAAATTATTTAGGGTTTACATAAATATTTTTAAAATATCCTTTTTCTAAAATTCATCAAAAATATATATCCTATATTTATTGGGATATTTGAAATTCACAAACTTCACCATAAAAGGAAATAAAAATTTTATTTATCTCAAAGTATTACATAAAGCAGTTAAGGTCGTGTTACATAGCCCCTTACAACACCAACCTACGACCTAAGTGTAAGGTGTGCTAAGGTGATAGAATCTGTGGGAATCTCGGCCAACATTTCCTGAGTGTTGATTTCTATTAGATTGAACTTCTCTTGAAGGAAATTCCATTCTAGCTTCACACGATGAAGTTCGGCTTGGGTTTGGTCCTGACCAAAGCCCAGTGGTGCTACCTCCTTCACAAGTTCGGTTAGATGGGCTTCGATTGGCCCGAGAATACTGGATGAGGCCATCTAATCATCTTTCTGTAACCAAGATCACTTGTATTTATAAATAATAATCACAACATTAAGAGTTTAGTTTCCAACGGTCATATTAACCAACAATCATATAAAAGTTGAAACCCAAGGGTATCATTTTAACTATAATCATTTCATTAAATAAATGAAATATTTTTTTTTCAGTAAAAATAAAATAACACACAAAATTAAGAAACCAATATTATTAAAAAGTTCGGGTCGTTACATTCATCCCCCCTTAAGAAATTTCATCCCCAAAATTTTTAACTCGTACCCTAAGAAGAGAACAGGTGTGGGTACTTCTACCTTATAGACTCCTCTGGTTCCCATGTGGCTTCTTCACATTTGTGGTTCCTCCATAACACCTTAACAAGATGGGTAGTCTTGTTGCATAGAACCTTGTCTCTATGATCCAAGATCTCCACTGGCTGCTCCTCATAAGAGAGTTCATGTTCCTGTTTTACCACCTTTTGGTTTAGTAAATGTGATGGGTCATGTATGTACTTCCTCAAGAGGGATACATGGAAGACATCATGAACTTGTGCTAGATTTGGAGGGAGTGAAAGCTGATAGGCCACTACTCTTACGCGATCAAGGATTTAATAGTGGCCAATGTACCTAAGGATGAGCTTCCCTTTCTCCCCTAACCTCATGACTCTCTTCCATGGTGAAATCCAAAGAAAGACCTTATCACCAACATCAAGCTCCAAGTCCCTTCGATGGTTGTCGGCATAGCTCTTTTGCTGACTCTGAGCAGCCTTAATGTGTTGTTGTATGGAATGGACTTTTTCAGTTATCTCTTGGATGAGATCAGGCCCAAGGAGCTTTCTCTCACCAGATTCATCCAAAAAAGTAATAGTTCTACATCGCTTCCCATATAGAGCTTCATAGGGTTCCATTTGAATGCTTGAGTGGAAGCTATTGTTGTAATAGAACTCAAATAAAGGGAGATGTTGATCCCATCCACCTTTAAATTCCATTGAGCATGTTCTCAGTATGTCCTTGAGTGTTTGAATAGTCCTTTCAGATTGGACATTAGTTTGGGGGTGATATGCCATACTGAAATTCATTCAGTGCTCAGAGCATGTTGAAGAATTCTCCAGAATTTTGATGTGAACCTTAGATCATGATCAGATATGATAGAAAGTGGAACTCCATGCAGCCTCACCACTTCCTTCACGTAAATCATAGAAATTTTATGATATAGAAATATTCCTGAATAGAGATAAAATGGACAGTCTTGGTGAGACAGTCCACAATAACCCATATCACATTGTTTCCTTTGGAAGTTCTTGGGAGACCAGTGACAAATTCCATAGTGATATTTTCCCACTCCATGTTGGTATGATTAGTTTTTGCAATACACCTTTAGGAATTTGTCACTCTTCTTTCACTTACAAACATAGTAGGACACCTTGTAGTGTTTGTCAGCAATCTCCCTCTTCCTATTATCCCACCATCAATGATCACGAAGGTCCCTATACATTTTTTTGCTTCCAGGATGTATAGAGAAAGTAGTGCTATAAGATTCACCCATTAGATCCTTCTTTATTTTTTGAATAGATGGAACAAATAGTCTTGTAAGAAATTTTGGTACACCTTATTGAACAATATTAAACTCAGGAAACTTTCCATCCTTTATAGTCTCAAAATTCTTCTGTAACAAAGGATCTTCTTTCTGAGCTTTCTTGATATTCTCTTGTAATGATGGTTGAGAAATCATTTTGGTTAGGGTTGATGATTTCCCTTCCCTTATAGCATCCATGTACAGTTTTACTAGGTCATTGATCAAAGGATATATTTTAATCTGCATCATAGAAAGAGAAACTGGGTCCTTCCTACTTAATGCATTAACAACTTTGTTTTCTCTTTTGGGATGATAATGAATTGAACAATCATAGTCTTTGAGAAGTTCCAACCATCTCCGTTATCTCATGTTCAATTCCTTTTGTGTGAAAATATACTTCAAACATTGATGGTCTATGTATATATCACACTTCTCCCATAAATATACTGCCTCCATATATTTAGAGAAAAAAACGATGGCATCCAACTCTAGATCATGCGTAGGATAGTTCTTCTCATGAATCTTCAACTGTTGAGATGCATAAGCAATGAATTTTTCATTTTTCATGAGGACACACCCAAGACCTTTGAGAGATTCATTGCTAAAAACAATGAATCCCTCTCCACATGAGTGCAGAGTTAACACGAGTGTACTAACCAATCTCTTCTACAACTCTTGGAAACTTTCCTCACACTCTTTTATCCAGAGGAACTTGACCCCTTTTTGAGTTAACTTGGTTAATGATTTATAAAGCCGTGAAAAGTTTTTCACAAAACTCCTATAATAACCTACCAATCCAAGGAAACATAGAATCTCATTTATTGTTATAGGATGAGGCCACTCCTCTACAAATTTTGTCTTTCTAGGGTTAATTGTGATTCCTTCATTAGTAATAATGTCCCCCAAGAAAGAAACTTGTTGTAACCAGAAATCTCATTTACTGAACCTTCCAAAAAGCCTCTCCTTCCGTAGAGTTTTCAAAATAACCCTTAGATGAACTTCATGCTCCTCACGACTTTTGGAATATATCAGAATATCATCAATAAAAACTACCACAAAGTTATCAAGGTAGCCCTTAAAGACTATATTCAGCAAATCCATAAAAATAGCTTGTTCATTAGTTAATCCTAAGGTCATAAAAACAAACTCATAATTCCCATATCTTGATTGGAAGGCACCTTTTAGATTATCTTCTTTCATCACCCTCAATTGAGGATAACCAGATCGAAGATCAATCTTAGAGAAGAATTGAGCCCCACAAATTTGGTCAAATAAGTCATCAATTCTTGGAAGAGGGTATTTGTTCTTTACTATTATCCCATTCAGTTCTCTACAATCAATGCACAGCCGCATAAATCCATCATTCTTCTTCACAAAGAGAACTGGTGCTCCCCATGGATACACACTCGGTTGGATAAACCCCTTCTCCAAAAGATCTTGGAGTTGGTTCATTAATTTCTCCTGCTCCACATTCATTATTCTATACGGGTTCTTTGATATTGGATGAGATCCAGGTATGAGTTCAATGGAGAACTCTACCTATCTTTCTGGGGGAGGTCCGGGTAACTCCTCAATAAATATGTCAACGTATTTCTGGACCATGGGGACATTTTATATCCTTAAACTCTCATCTCATTCTTCTTGTTCACTGATCAACTCCATAAAGAAGCATATGGGGGGTTTTTATGGACAAAGATCTGGTTGAGATATCTCTCCTTAGAAGATAACTGTAGGTTTTCCATTCAAGATTACTAATATTTCCTTGCTTCTGCAATTAATCTTAGCATTATAATTTAAGAGCTAGTCCATCCCTAGTATAATGTTGAATTCCATCATAAGAATGACTACTAGATATGAGATAAGATTGTCCTCACTAAATTAATTACTAGAGTCTCTAAAAACAGACGATGCTTGGATAATCCCACCAGAAGTCTTGACTGATAACCCTACTTTTAGAGAATCGGGGGTTCAATATAAATTCATTGAAAACATGGAGGAAACAAAATAATTTGTAGAACCAGAGTCAAACAAATTACTTCCTAGAATTGAGAGGACAACAAGAGTACCTTCTACCACATCATTCGGAGCTTCAACTTCAGCTGACGTGATTTCAAAAGCATGAACTTTCTCCCTTGGCCTTTTCTGAGGCTGATGGTGGTTCCCCTCCACTCCCCTCGTATTTGGACAGTGATTGTCAAAGTACCCACGTTGTCCAAACATAAAGCACTAGACATCAGGTAGGGCCCAAACTATCTTCCCCTTATCATTATTGTTTAGAATTTGAGGTTTCACCTCACTATGGAAATTCCTCTCAATATGTCCATCTCTTCCACACTTGTAACATTTCCCGCTCCTGAGAAGGAAGTTCCTCGAATGCTTCTTCCAACATTTATTACACGTGGAAAGTTTCACTTTCTTGCCTCCTCTTCCTTGATCATAGCTCCTCCCTAAGCTTGGCTCCATCAACCTCTTCTTGTCATTGGATTTATTAGACCACTGCATCTCACCAAACTCTAGTTTGACTTTCATTGCACTCCACACGATCTCCTCATATCTATCATAGTATCAGTTGGATATATTCTTTCACAAATGAGGTCTCAATACATTGAAGAATCTATCAACCTTACCATTTAGATCCATGACAAAGCTAGAGGTATATCATGAAGGCCTTGTGAAGTTCATCTCGTATCTTCTCACAGATTTGTTATCCTTCTGCTTCAGCTCGAAAATCTCCTTCTCCATTCTTGTTCTCATAGAACGAGGAAAATATTTGATGAAGAATATCCCTATGAACTCTTCCCACTTCATAACTTCAACTTACACACTTGGCATTGTGTTTTTAATCAGTTCCCACTACTAATAAGATTCCCCCTATAAGAGATAGACAACCAAGGTAACCTTATCATTCTATGAACAACGGAGCACATAAAAGATATTCTTGATAGAGATGACCCACTGTTCAGAAATCAATGGGTCGGTCGATCCACTAAAGGTTGGTGTTCATTGACAAATAAAGGACTCAACAGAATGTTGTTCACTTCGTGGTGATATCTCTCATCTTGATTCAAGTTATTTCCCATAACAAGTGTCAGTTGAGTCATCATTCGATTGAATGTTTCCATTCTAGATTCCATCGGGGGCCATCAGTGCATGGTCCATTGCGGTCACTATTTACACAATTCATCATATTGCCCACCATTTTCTAAAATAAAAGATACTTAGTGAGAAACTTATTTCATTTACGAATCTTTTAAGTACAAATAATTTTATGTATTAAACCCTCATGCTTAAACAATAACATTTATCTATAATTCCTTCATAATGATTCATAAAAAGATTGAAATTAACTAAACATATCCCCCAGGAGTGTCATAACCAAGAGTGTAGAAAGGCCCGTTGTCATGTACTAGGATACCCCGGGTCAAACCCAAAACTCCTTGTTAGAGTTTTCACTCCTAGGTACATCTGTGCCAGAGCCGCATCTACCTGCTCGTATCCAAACAGGGATGTAATTGTTTGATAAACCACTTACTCATTAATCACCAAAATAACATGAAGTTTTCCTATATTTAAACTTTTCTATAGGATTCTTCATAAAGTGTTTGTAGCCTAATTTCCATAAATGACTAAACTATCCTTTGATACCAACTATGGAATCTGACCTTTTTATTACATAACTTTTCATTTCATTTTACAAATAGAGGATCTTTAAAGTCTAGTGTCTTGGAAATCAGGTACATACAACAAATACAAAATAAAACATTATTCTAATCCAATTTTAAGGCTTAATCATACGTTCATCCTAGGTAATATTACATCATCTCATACCCTGGAGACATACATCAAAGTAAAGGGTGAGAAGAAGGCCCAGTAAGGGTAAATAAGGGAAACAATTTACTTGTTTTCTCAATAAGGACTTGAATAAAAACATAAAGACATGAGAAATGGATTTATAGGAATATCATAATGAAATAAACTTGAAACATAACTTGAATATGTGGATACAACATTTAATTTAGACATTTATGAATATATCACCAAGGTATATCCCTAGGTGTCATAAAAATTACCAAGGTTATTCACCAAGGTATCGTGAAACTTGTCATCTCTAGAGATTAATTATTTACCCAATGCATTGGAGTGATATCAGGGAGAACCCTTATTATGTCTTTAATTTCATGTGATCCACATAGATAATAATCAAACATTTCATAAATAACCCATAGAGAATAAAAGAAATCGGTTTCATTTCAAAATCATGACGTTTTAAAAGTTCTTAAAAAGAAGATCATTATATCATTTATAACCCATGGAAAAGGAGTAAGGGTTATATGTATGAAAATTACATAATCAAATATATCATTTTAATATACTTATGAACACACATGGAAACGAAATAGGTTTGGGTATTCATATAAATAAACAAGATAATTTCTTGAGAGAAAGAGATAGGCATTTTCAGATGAAATTTCTGCAGCATAACGGCTACACAACATGGTTATAGAAAACATTGAAAAGAGAGGGGACAGGGGCCACCCACTCATAAATAATTCATAATAAATTATGGTTATAGAATAAGGTCATGGTATGGATATTTTAATGACATATCACATGAAAAGGTAACATGAAATAAAAGAGAAGATGCAATTTCTTTTAGAAGATATTTGGCAGCCTAACGGTGTCACTTAAAAATTCAGAAAACAAATTGATGAGAGAAGAAAGGGTATCTCATCCTTTGGAAATGAAATTTACAGTAATTATAAAAAATAATAACAAACCCTCAACATAAAGAGATGGAAAATATATGCAAAAACATAAAATAAGTCATGACTTAAAAGAGGAGGGTGAAAAAATCCCTTACCTTGAAGAGTAACTTCGAAAGCTTGAAGGTCGGGACCTTGGAAGGCTTTAGGGAACCTTGGGAGGACTCCATGGGAGGTAATGAGACCATAACTTCGTTGGGAAGTATTTGGGAGGGAAATGAACGAAAAAAAGGCTTCGTATTTTAAGGGGAAGTGAGGGAACAAATAAATAATGGCCAAGGGACACCTCATCGGTTGTATTAGCAAAACCATGGGCTTTCCCATGGTATTTACCCATGGTATTGACCACTTGGGACACCTCATACCTTATCTTATTATTCATAAGTCGACTATATTGATTAGATAATTAATACATCATTAATGATGTCATTAAACACCCGAAACTTAAATATGTAATTTCACTATTCACTGAAAATTCATATATTTCAGAAAAACCCCAAAAAATTACCCTAACCTAATATCAATGCTCTGAATTCAAAAATGAACTACATTTTATGAAAATATTTTTTTAAATGTTTATAATTTAATTTTTAAATAAAAACACTATTCACCCAAAAAATAACTAATAACTAACCAATAATTTCTGAAATAGTTATTTACTTATTTTATCGAGTCACATTACCTAATTAAGGTGCCTAAATTATATTAATGATTTTTAAGTGAGGTTAATAATCCATTTGGTCACATTATTAATCATAAGCATAAAATTACTATTCATAATTTACTATTCATAAAAAATAAGTTGACCTTATTAGACTCTAAATTTCTTATTGAACATAATTTTAGAAGACCATTTTTCAAAAATAATTACACATTATTAATTATTTAATATTTACATAAATATTTTTAAAATATACTTTTCCAAAATTCATAAAAAAATATACTATATTTATTGGGATATTTGAAATTCACCAACATCACCATAAAAGGAAATTAAATTTTTATTTATCTAAAAGGATTACATAAAGCAGTTAAGGTCTTATTACATGGCCCCTTATAACACCAACATATGACCTAAGTGTAAGGTGTGCTAAGGGGATAGAATCTGGGGTGGCTTGGCCAACATTTCCCGAGTGGTTATTTCTATTAGCTTGAACTTCTCCCGAAGGCTATTCCGTTCTAGTTTCACATGATGAAGTTCGGCTTTGGTTTGGTCCAGAGAAAATCCCAGTGGTGCTACCTCCTTTCTAAGCTCCGTTAGATAGGATTTGATCGGACCAAGACTACTAGATGAGGCCATCGAACTATCTTTCTAAAACCAAGATCACTTGAATTTATAAACAACAATCGCAATATTAAGAGTTTAGTTTCCAACATTCATATTGACCAATGGTCATATTAACCAACGGTCGTATAAATGTTGAAACCCAATGCTATCATTTTAAATATAATCATTTAATTAAAAAAATGAAATATTTTTGTTGAGTATAAATAAAATTACACACAAAATTAGGAAACAAATATTATTAAAAAGTTCATGTCGTTACAATTAACCTCTACCTTAGATCTGATACTCTCTGTACGTGTCTGAAACTCCTGTATAATGTTTTTAAAAATATTATTATCATATATCATAATTATAATAATATTTATGATATCATATATGATTTTTTTGACACTATATTACCCATTTATTAACAATCCCATGTTAATTCAACATTTCAGGTAATATCGCTTTGTTTATCATACAAGTTTTGGCTTGTTATTCTTGATCAGATTACTTAGAACATGATTCACTTAATTACAAAATGCATACTATTATTTATATATCATATATATTTATAATAGAAATATATATATAATATATATATATATATATATATATATATATATAATTTAATGCACCATTCATGGAGATGGTAGTTTGTACGTACGCATGAACGCTATTTCTGTTTTCTTACTGTATTGAATGGAAGTAAGTGAAGGAAATATATGTACATCAATATAGATATATATATCATTATAGTAGGCTTAATATTTCATATATTTCATAATTATGAATAATATATATCTTACTGTAATCATTATTGGATGGTTAAAGTGGAGAATGAATATCATCTCGTTATAGAGACGACATGTCGTACATACACACAAGCGACAATATCAATAATTTAATGATTAAATGATATGGAAATGGATTATATATTAATTATAAAGAATCATAATAAAGTAATATTCATTTTTTATGTCTATTATACTCATCACTACACCCATAAAAATAAATTAATGTGGAATAACAAATTACACCATGGCGTGGAGATGGTAAGTCGTACGTACACACACATGGTGATGTTATTATTCGTAGGATGGATAAAATGATGAATATAGTTATACCATGATTATATTAAAATATCAGTATATGGATGATACTGGATTTATTACTTTGTTATGGAAACAATATATAAAGAAGAAGTAGAAGAATAAAATAACTTTTAATGAAGGGATAAAACGATTACCTCTTTTTCGGGTGTTTCATTTTGGTTTGAACAAAAAGGGCTCTATAAGACAGCTCTATGCACAAAGTTATGACACTAAGATGAAGTGAGGGAGGTTAGTAAGAGAAATGGTAAGGTTTTGTACAAACCAGAAGGCTTTATATGTGTGAGTTAAAGAGAAATGAAGGTGCCCTTTATAAGAGAGGTGAGGGACACTTTAGGAAAAATATTGAAATATTAATTTATTATAAAATTATTTTCAATTTATAATACCTAAAAAATAATTTACTTCAAGGATAATATGGAGATGGATCTAAATACTCTCAAAAAAAAAGGATTCATACATGTTTAGGTCATAAAATTAAACGTATCTTTTAGATTTAACCTTTTGTAAAATAAGTTAACTATTACCATGTCCTCTTGTATTTTATACTACATGGTTAATATATTTACTATAAAATGCCAAGAGGAACTAAGGTGGATCATTTATAAAATTTGTATAACTATAAAAGTTATTTTTCAAATATTTATATTTTTATGATTTTTATTTCATTTTATAAAATAGTATTTGTTTGAAAAACTCTTTTTTGTCATTTTTGACACTATTTAGTAATTGATTTTTGTTAAAGTCATAAAAACGTGATTTCTTAAAACTAAAGAAGTAAAATCATCCATAATATGTCAATTTCATCTAAAAAATTCGTTTATGTCTTCTAAATGTTCAAATTTCATTTATTTTATAATTTATCAATTCATTTATTTGAACCATTCATTAATGAGGTAATCACTACATCATAATTGTGTCATAACTAAATATATTTATATAATGTCTAAAAATTATAAATAAAATACCATTATGTAGGAAATATTTTAATATTTCAAATTAATATTTATATACATTGATATCAGTTATATAACTACATATGAAAATTTATTTAGTAAAATATATATGTTTATGTTATAATTATATTTACATTAAATTAATTCTTATAACATGTCGTTATCACACCCAAGTGGCTCCATGGGGTCCCGAAATCTACCCAAGGATTCCCATGGTCGTACATATATCATTAAATAGGATTATTACATGTGTTAGTGTAGTTTTATATTATTATAATACTATTTTTTTCTCTTATTTATCAAATTTACCCTTTAACCATGGTAAATAAAACTTATTACCGAAGTTACTATTCATAATATCCAAAAATAAAAGGTAGATATTTACATAATTTAAACCTTATGATTCCAAATATAGAATCCATTTTTCCAAATTCAAACCATAGAAGTTGCAGTAATTAATTTTAAATTAATTCCTATTTTCAAAACAAAAATGGGAGTTTGTTAAGAAGTAAAAACTATCAAAAGATTGACATGTGTTAATGTATAATTTAAATATAAAATTACTTAAAATGACCTAAATTGTATTAAATTATAAAAATATAATATAATTATAATTTAAAACCACTAGAGTGTATAATTTAACAATATAAATTATTTTAATTTAAAAGTTGTTTTTAATTAAAATTTAGTATTATCACTATTCATCAAAATAAGAAAATTATCAAAAATGTAAAAAAAGTTATCCAAACTAATTTTCAGGACCCTATTTTAAAGAATAATTTAATTATGTCAAATTTGATATATAAAAGTGTCAAATATTGGATTTAAAAAGGGTTCACCATTAAAAGGTGGAAAACATCGTTTTTTTGAAAAGTACTTGTTTTATCTAAAAAATTGAATTTTTCCTGTTATTATGTTTAAGAAAAAAGAGATGAATGTTAAACTTATATGGTATATTTAAAATTTAAAATGTGTTTAATAATATTCACAACTTATTTTTAAATGACTAGTTTGATAGGTCATGGTGCACTTGAACTCGGGGTTGCATACATCGCACGATATTGAATAATTTAAGAAGGAAGCGTACCATGGAAGATTAGGGTGTTACATTATCCCCTCCTTTAAAAAATTACATCCTAAAAATTAAACATGATATTTATATCTAGGGGTTTGACATTTCAAAATATCATAGTCGAAATCCCACATTGAAAAATGGATTAATGAGGCCTCTATTTTAAAATAAAGAAAGGTAGGTATGAAGGTTATTGGGAATAACATATACTAGGGTTCCATGTAGGAAAAATTAGATATGAAAGAGAAAAATAACCATAAAGGTATGATAGATAGTGATAAAGAATACTATTAAGAGATAGCCAACATTTTGAAATCCATAAATCTTCGATGATACAAGGGACCATTTGATTCATCACAAAAGAATGTACTAGGATGTTTTTTGGTTTTCAAGGTCCTTTCCCTAAATTTGATGAACATGTGAGGAAATACTTACTTTATTTCAGTACAATCTCACCATTGGTCATGCATTGAAAAATTTACACATCATCTATTATTTAAGGAAATTAATTTGAATTTGTCATTCCTGAAGTGTTGGAAGATCATGCGATCTATAAATAGAATGATAGGTCATTCCATATGTCTCAAAAAAAGTGTTAGAACAAGTTATCACATATTTATAAGTCCAAATATAGAGAGATAATACATTAATATAACAAAATTCAACTCTAGTATAACTTATACTTTCCAATAAATTATAACCTTACAACCCATGCAAAAACTGAGAATATACAACTTTATAAAGTGGTGAACCAAGACAGATTAGAATTTATCCCCCATATCACATAGGGAAGTTCTTGGCTGTCACATTCCTATCATGTGAACACCTTCATCAGGTCTTTAATTAATTCATGGTAATAACCTAAATTATTAGATATCCTTATTGAAAACATGCATGTTTCCATGTTCCAAAACATAGTGGATTATTCTTTAAGTCCCAAAAGGCTGTAAACTTCATCCATGATAGCATAAAACTCTTGTTCAAAAATCCATAATTAGTTCTAAATAAACTATAATAATCAAATTTACTTATTCAAATCCAATATATCTTTATCCAAACATCATTATCTTAACATAAGAAACATATTATGTATAATAACCCTGCTATATTATTACACACTTAACATAATTTATTACATAAAAACTTCACTTGATAAAACATAGAAGATCAAGAGGTCTAGTGTATTTGGGTCTAAGGAACATTACATAACAACTTAAAACATAGGATGCAACATCTTATTGAAAACTTTCTTTACATGACCACTGTATTCCCTTGTACTTAGCATTACATGGGATAACCTGAGGACATGCATAAGAATAGGGTGATCTATAAAGCCCAGTAAGGGATTGAACAAGTCATAACATAAAATATACAATACCTTTGAGGAAATAGGCATATCAATGGATCATAAGAGAAACATGAACATAGAGGCATGATATATCATGATTAACATAACATGTAAATGTGGCAACAACATTTAATATGATTTTTTCATGAGCCCATGCTCATTGCACATGGAGCAGGAGTAAACCCTAATTGCAATTGATTAAGAATGTGTAAACCCTAATTTAACTTGATTTATCATGATTAAATTCTCATTTAACTTTATGTATCATTATATTAATCTTTACCCAATGCATTGGAGCGCTATTAGGGCGCACCCTTCTTAAACATTTCATTTCATACATAAATGTGCCACATGGATCATATAACATGGATTCATTAAACCTCATATTTTCTTCCATGATAAAGGAAATGTGTAATTAATACATGAAACACTATAATAAATATTTAAATGTTCATAAAATTGAATACCCTTGATAGAGAAATGGGTATGGTATTCACTATACAATGACATTGGCTTGGAAAATCGCGGTGCAATTTCAGCTGCGTAATGACGGGACATAAGAATTAATAAAAATGGTTTATGAGAGAGAAATGAGTGTCTCATAATATTTAAAATAAATTGGAATTAATGGGGTCATATATATTCATGTCCCAAAAAATGTAATGGAAATTATATTCGTAATATAAAATAATTGCTTGAATGTAAATGAGGAGAGAGAAATTCCATACAGAATTTCAGCTTGGTAATAGGTATACATGGAAGGCATAGATGAGAGAGAAATGGGTATATAATCATTAAAACATAGATAATAAAGTATGGGAGAGGTGATAAATCATACCCCAACATTTATAATTGAAAATAAAAGGGCATAACAATATTGAGAAACTTCGATAAAGATGAGAAAAAAGGAAATCCCTTATAGAATTTCGGCATAGTAACGGGTGTACATGGAAGGTATTAATGAGATATAAAGGGGCATTTAATCATTAAAAAATAAATAACGAAGTATAGGGGAGGTGAGAAATCATACCCCAACAATTATAATTGAAATTAAAAATGTATAACAGTATAATGAAATTGAGACAAAAATTAGAAAATAGGAAATCCCTTACTTGGAAGTATAATCCCAAAGGCTTGGGAGATGCTTGAGAGATGTTTCTTAGGAGATTGGGAAACCTTGGGAGGATTATAGATAGAGGAGGGAAGAGTTTCTATGAACTACAAAGGCTTTGAGTGAATAAGAAGTGGGATCTTGGGTGGGTTTATATAGGAAAGGAGAGGAAATTCTTTTAAAAAGTGAAAATGTTTTATAAATTTTGGAGGGTCCACTAAAGTTTTGTAAAATAAATCAAAAAAACCAAAAATCACATTATTTTAATGGTAAAACATATATTTTCAGAACATATCATTTATAGTATTTTATTACATCACTATTAGGTCATTATGATGTCATTAAACACATTATATATTTAAACGGTATTTAATTTTTAACCCAAAAATTCGACTATCTCGGAAAATTATGAAAAATTAACCATTGGATAATTTCTACATCCTGATTCCAAAAATAATATTCATTTTATCTAAATAATTTTCTAAATTTTTGAATTTTTACTTTTAAAATAAAAATCGTTATTTATCGAAAATTCATGGGTTTTGACAAAAAATGGATTTCAAGCCTTATTAAAAAATTACTATTGCATTCATAAAATTATGTGATCATTTATATTTAATAAAAAGTAATTTAATAATAATAATATTTTATTAATATATTATTTAATTCAAATATACATTAATTCATCAAAATAGATTTCTTAGTTGAATATTAACTAAAAATACTATTTGTGCATTAAAAACCATTTACAAAGTAACAATAAAAAAATGAATGAATTTTCCTTATTATATACAAAAATAATGAAAATAATCATTGTGCTAAGTTCTTGTTACATAACCCATTATAACTCAAGCATAAGACCGAAGGGTAAGCTGTGTGATGGTGATAGACTCTTGGGGTGGCTCAGATAACATTGCTCGGGTGGTAATCTCTCTCAACATCCACTTCTCTCGTAGGTGGTTTCATTCGAGGTTAACATGTCAAAGCTTGGATTGGGCTTGGTCAAGAGAGAAGCCCAATAATTCCACCTTCATTCTGAGCTCTGACAAATGGGCTTCATACGGGGTAAGTCTACTGGATGAGGCCATCACTTCCTTTGTTTGAGTAAATTGGATTTTTAAAGCCCTATATTTATACTAATCATGTGATCACTATTCAATGGCTATATTTGAAACGGTCACAATTCTTAATAGTATTTTGAAATCCAAAAACATAAAACCAAAGAAGTTCTCATTTTACATAAACATTTAATTAGATCTAGAGGAATTTTCATTAATGAAATTTTGGGTCGTTACAATATTCCCCCCTTAAAAAATTTCACCCCCAAATTTTTTTCCTACACTAAAATAGATGTGGGTAACTCTGATTCATTACATCCTCTAATTCCCATGTCACTTCTTAAAACATTCTGTTTCTCCACAACACCTTGATGAGTGGCATTGTCTGATTTCGTAGAACTTTCTCTCTATGATCTAAGATCTTCAATGGTTTATCCTCGTAAGGAAGATCATCCTATAACTGTACTACCTCTAAAGAGAGTAAATGTGAAGGGTCTGGTATGTACTTCTGTAAGAAGGATACATGAAATACATCATGTACTTTGGCCATGGTAGGTGTAATTGCTAGTCGATAGGCCACAGCCCTGACTCGATCAAGAATCTCGAAGGGGTCGATGTACCTAGGAAATAACTTCCCTATATTTCCAAACATCACGAACTTCTTCCACAGAGAGATGCATAGAAATACCATATCTCCAAAATTAAACTCAAGGTCTCGTCGATGGTTATCTACATAACTCTTATGTTAACTCTGGGATGCCTTGATATGCTGCTGAATGGTTTTCACCTTCTCTACCATTTTTCGACCATTTTTGGCCCTAGTAGATTATGCTCACCGACTTCATCCCAACACGCCGATGTTCATCACCATTTCCCATAAAGGGCTTCATACGGTGCCATTCAGATGATCGAGGGGAAACTACTATTGTTTGAGAATTCAACCAGTGTAAGATGTTGGTCCCATCCTCCTTTGAAGTCCATTCAGAAATATCTCAACCTGTCTTCAAGTGTTTGGATAGTTTGCTCGGATTAGCCATCAGTTTGAGGATAATAAGCCGTAATGAAGTTCAGCTCAGTATCTAGTGCATGTTGAAGACTCTTCCAAAACATAGAGGTAAATCTTGGATCTTGATAAGATACAATAGATAGTGGTACTCCATACAACCTTACCACTTATTTAATTTAAGTCCATGAAAGATGATCCATTGAGAATTTCTCTCGAATCACGATAAAGTGAGATGTCTTTTTAAGATGATCCACAATGACCCATATATCATTGTTTCCTCTGGACTTCCTTGGAAGTCTAGTGACAAGGTCCATGGTAATGATGTATCATTTCCATGTTGGTATGGGTAGTGGTTCCATCATACCCTTAGACTTTTGTGTCTCAACCTTAACTTGCTAACATACCAGGCACTTTGATGTATATTCAGCAATATCCCTTTTTATATTGTCCCACCAAAAGTTCTCTCAGAGATCTCAATACATCTTTGTGCTCCCTGGGTGAATAGAGAAGGTTGAGCTATGTGAGTCATCCCAAAGCTTCTTCTTTATCTATGGATCAGATGGTACACATAATCATGACCCAAATCACACAATTATATCCTTCTCAGCCATGAACTCTGAGGATTTCCCATTTCTAATAGCTTCCACCATTTTCATAATTTCCACATTATTTCGTTGATCATCCTTTATTTTCTCCAAAATAGACGGTTTAGCAATCATTTGTGAAAGGATTGATGTTGTTTCCTTCTTTATGATTCCCATGCCCATCTGCATCAAATCTAAGAAGATTAGATCCTTCTCAATTCTCATCAATGATAGAATTGTTGGGTCCTTTCTACTTAGAGCATCTCCCACCTTATTCGCTTTCCTGGGGTGGTAATGGATTGAGAAATTATAGTCTTTGATCAGCTCTAAATATCTTTGTTGGTGCATGTTCAACTCTTTCTCTGTGAGTATATACTTGAGGCTTTTTTAGTCTGTATATATTTCACACTTCTTCCCAAAGAGATAATGCCACCAAATTTTTAAAGTGAAGATCACTGCAGCCAACTCCAAATCTTTTGTTGGATAATTATACTCATGAACATTTTATTTCGTTGAATAATAGGTGATGACTTTGTCATTTTACATCAACACACATCCCAGGACGTTCTTTCAAGCATCATTGAATACCCCAAAAAGTTCTCCACTTGTGGGTAAAGTGAGCATAGGCACAATGATAAGCCTCCTTTTCAACTCCTTAAAGCTTTTTTCGCATTCATCACTCCAAGAAAACTTTACTCTCTTTCAAGTTAGCTTGGTAAGAAGGTTGGAAAATCATGAGAAATTTCTCAAAAATCATTGATAATATACAGCTAACCCCAAAAGCTACAGATATCCATTACAGGTTTTTTCCTCGACCATCCTTCTATTGCAGCTATCTTGGAGGGATCCATAGATATCTCATTAATTATTATGATATGGCCCATGAATAAGACCTCCTTCAACCAGAACTCACAATTTCTATACTTTTCATAGAGATTATCCTTATGCAAGTTTTCTATTATAGTTCTTAGATTCTCTTAATGACTCCCCTTCGTTTTGGAGTATATTAGAATGTCATCTATAAAGACTACCACAAATTTGTCGAGGTAATATTTGAAGACTATATAAATCAAGTCCCTGAAGATTTCTGGAGCATTAGTGAGTCTGAAAGGAATTATTATGACTTCATAGTACCCGTATCTTGTACAAAAAGCAATCTTGGGGATATCATTCTTCTTCAACCTTACTTGATAATATCACGTCAGCAAATCCACCTTGGAGAAGTATTTTCCTCCATGAAGATGATCAAACAAGTCATCAATTTGTAGGAGATGATACTTTTTCTTTATCGTGATTTTGTTAAGCTCATGATAATCGATGCAAAGGTGCATTGACCCATCTTTCTTCTTGATGAAGAGGATTGGTGAACCCCATGGTGAAGCACTTGGGCGTATAAACCCTTTATCCTGATTCTCCTGTAGTTGTTTCTTAAGATCCTCAAGCTCCACAACAATAATTATATATAGAGTCTTGGATATTGGTAACTCCCCATGTATAAGTTCAATTTAAAATTCAGCATCTCTTATAGGAGGAAGACTAGAGAATTCCTCGGGAAACACTTAAGTGAATTCCCTCACAATAGGCATTTCTTCAAGGATGGTTGCTTCCATGGACTCAATCATCTGAGCCAGATACACATGCTCATAGTGTAGTAAAATCCATACTTGAGATGATGGAGCTAAAGAAGATTCATCTTCCTCCTTGCACTTATATAGACTCGGGGGGTCGATTCTCCATATGGAGAGTGATTTCCCTCGCACAGTAATTTATGTTGGCTATATATAAGGAAATCCAATCCATGTTGAGAATTGCATCAAATTCCACTAGAGGGAGTATGACAAGGATCACCAGGAAGTTCAGTCCATAGATTATGACATGGGAGGAGTTATATTCATGGGATGAAATGATTTCCCCATTTTCCATACTCACTAACATCATTAATTCCATGATTTGTGGTGGTTCTGGTATTGTTATACTAAACATTCAGGATATAAAATAATGCGTAGAACTAGAATAAAAAATTATGCTCTCTATTTTGAAATGAATAACTAGCGTACCTATCACCACTTTGTTGTCGGGGCTCACTTTGGCGGTAGTGATGGAAAAAGATCGCCCTTGTCGCCTCAGAGGTTGTTGGTTACCTAAAAAAACCCTTGGCTTAGGGAAATAATTTTCAAAGTGCCCCAATTCTTTTCAGTTGAAATAATGAACAAAACGAAGAGAGTCAAGTGGATAGTTCCTCTCCTCTGTCGCATCCTTGGGTTTTTCATACCTACAGTTAATAGCCAGGTTCCCTTCTCTTCCACACCTAAAGTGTCTCCTCGTCCACTTCAAGCAATTTCTACGGTGCTTCTTTCCGCACCTTTGGCAAGTGGGGTGCTGTGTTTTTTAGCACCGTTGGATTTATCCATTAAACAACTAGAATTGAAGTCCACCTTACGCTTATTATCCCCTTGATACCCCTGAGATTACCTGATCTCCATTTTGACTTTGAGGGCACATCAGACAATTTCCTCATAGCTGTTGAAGTCACGGATCACCCAGGATTTTTACAGGCTAGGTTTCATCCCACTAAAGAAGCGGTCAACCTTGAATTTAGGGGTAATGAAAAAGACGGATTCTTATCATTCAACCCTTGTAAATTTTTCCTCATACGCTCTGATGGATTCTTTGTCTTTTTGCTTGAGGGTAAGGAAATACCTTTCCATGTTAAGTCGGAGGGTGCGCAGAAAATATTTATCAAAAAACATCTTCTGGAAGTCCTTCTATTCCAACGACTCAATATCCTCCTCAAGTGTTGTGTTTTTGATCAATGTCCACCATTGATCGACTTCACCCTCCATACGATAATCAGCCATAAGAACCTTCTCTTGTTTGGAACATTGAAGGATGAAGAAGATATTTTAAATGGAATTGATTCATTGTTCGACGATTGAGGGACCAGATGATCCATTAAAAGTAGGAGGCCTTTGTCTCATGAAGCTCTCAATAGCGACTTGTTCTTTCTTGGGGGGGGGGGGGTTGAATGTTCCTCTTGACCCACACTTCTATTCAAAGATATAGTTAACCGAGATAAAAGCATGAAAAAGTTCTCGATTCCCACTCCCATCAGATTGGGTATCTCATTAGCACAATCATCACACTGATCTTCACATCAGTTGTTAGCTCGAGTCCTCCTATTACCGGCCGTTGGCTAGAATAAAAATAAAGTTAAGGGTAAGACATAAAGGGTAATAAAAGGAAAAAAATGGATGACTTATAAATTACTTTTATTCCTTAACTTACGAATCTATAGGATTAAATCTATGCTATTCATGATCTACTTTCTAACATATATTCTTAGGGGAATTTTTTTTAATTCTCTTAATAAGGGTTCATACTAAGATTGTGAATTCACCAAAGCATATCCCCCAAGCGTGTCATAACCAATAGTGCAGCAAGGCCTGTTGTCATGTTCTGGGATACCTAGGGTCAAGCCTGAAACTCTTTGTCGAGGTTTTCACCCCTAGGTACATCTCTTCCAAATCCGCATCTACCTACTCATATCCAGAAATGGATGTATTTTCTTGATAAATCACTAAATCAATACTCACCAAAACATAGGGATTTTTTTATTATACTTAGTCTTGTATCTAATTCTTTACTAGGGTTTTCTAATCCTAATTCAAAAAATAACTAAACCTATCCTCTGATACCAACTATAACAACCATGCATTTTAATACACACTTAACATAATTTATTACATAAACCATTACTTGATACAACATAGAAGATCAAAAGGTCTAGTGTATTTAGGGATTAGGAACATTACCTAACAACATAAAACATAGGATGTGACATCTTATTGAAAACTTCCTTTACATGACCATTAAATTCCCTTGTAATTAGCATTGCATGGGAAAACTTGAGGACGTGCATAAGAAAAGGGTGAGCTATAAAGCCCAGTAAGGGAGTGAATAAGGAATAACATGAAAGATAAAATAAATGTTAGGAAATATGAATATAAATGGATCATAATCAGAACATGAACATAATGGCATGATATAGCATGATTAACATAACATGGAAATGTGGCAACAACATTTAACATGATTTTAGCATGAGCCAAGGCTCATTGCACTTGGATCATGAGTAAAACCTCATTGCACTTGATTTATCATGAGTAAACCCTAATTTAACTTGACTTAGCATGAGTAAGATCTCATTTCACTTGACGTATCATGATACTAATCTTTACCCAATACATTGGAGTGCTATCAGGGAGCACCCTTCCTAAACATTTCATTTAATGCATAAATGCGCCACATGGATCTTATAACATGGATTCATTAAACATCATCTTCTATTCCACGATATAGGAAATGTGGAATTCATAAATGAAACACTATAATCAATATGTAAATGTGCATAAAGGTGAATACCCTTGATAGAGAAATGGGTATGGTATTCACTACACAATGACATTGGCTTGGAAAATCACGATTAAATTTCAACAGTGTAACGACATGACATAAGAAGTCAAAAAAATGGTTTATGAGAGAGAAATGAGATTCTCATTATATGTAAAAGAAATGGAAATTAATGGGTTCATATATATATATATATGCATGTCCCAAAAAATTTAATGTAAATTAGATTCAAAATACAAAATAATTTCTTGAATGTAAATGAGGAGAGAGAAATTCCTTAAGGAATTTCTCCATGGTAACGGGTATACATGGAAGGCATAGATAAGAGAGAAAGGGTTCTCTCAGCATTAAAAATCAGATAGGGAAGTATGGGAGAGGTGAAAAATCATACCCCGACATTTATAATTAAAAACAAAAGGGCATAACAATATTAAGAAACTTGGAAAAAAATGAGAAAAGAGGAAATCCCTTACGGAATTTCGGCATAGTAACGAGTGTACATGGAAGGTATTAATGAGAGGGATATGGGTCTCTAATCATTTAAACATAAAGAGGAAAGTATAGGGGAAGTGTTAAATCATACCCCATCATTTGTAATTGAAATTTAAAAGGTATAACAACATAATGAAATTGAGATAAAAATGAGAAAATAGGAAATCCCTTACTTGGTAGTGTGATGCCAAAGTCTTGGGAGATGATTGAGGGAGGCTTCTTGGGAGCTTAGGGAACCTTGGGGGGATTCTTGAGAGATGAGGGAAAAGGTTATACAAACTCCAAATTCGTTGAGTGAAGAGGAAGTGGGAGCTTGGGTGGGTTTATATAGGAAATGAGAAGAAATTCTTTATTATCTAGTTTTGGGTCACCACACATTAAACTAATCCAGACCACAATCCAGACCATGATTTTTCCAAAGGGGAGTGGAAAAAAATATTTTATAAGGAAAATGGCCAAAATTATTAAAATAATACGATTGCTTATGTGGAGGTGAGTCACACTCTCAAGGAAATTCATTTAAAAAGTGAAAATGTTTTATAACTTTTGGAGGTTCCACTAATGTTTTGTAAAATAAATCAAACAAACCTAAAATAAAATTATTTTAATGTTAAAATATATATTTCCTGAAAATATCATTTATAGTATTTTATTACATCACTATGGGGTCGTTATGATGTCATAAAACACATTCTATATTTAAACAGTATTTAAATTTTTACCCAAAAATTCGACTCTCTCAGAAAATTATGAAACATTCACCATTGAATATTTCCAATGTCCTGATTCCAAAAGTAATATTCATTTTACTAAATAATTTTACAAATATTTGAATTTATAATTTTAAAATAAAAGCCGTCATTTATAAAAAATTCATGGGTTTTGACAAAAACGGCTTGGAAGACTTATTAAAAATTACAATGGCATTCATAATATTATACGATCATTTATATTTAATAAAAATTAATTTAATAATAATTATAATTTATTAAAATAATATTTAATTCAAAAATCCATTAATTCATCAAAATATATTTTTTAGTTGAATATTAACTAAAAATACTATTTGCGCTTTTAAAACTATTTACAAAGTAACAATAATAAAAGGAATGTATATTCATTATTATTTAAAAAAATAATGCAAATAATCATAGTGATAAGGTCTTGTTACATAACCCTTTATAACACATGCATAAGACCGAAGGGTAAGGTGTGTGATGGTGACAGACTCTTGGGGTGGATCAGATAACATTGCTCGTGTGGTAATCTATATTAACTTACACTTCTCTCATAGGTGGTTCTATTCGAGCTTAAAATTTTAAATATCAGCTTGGTCTTGATCAAGAGTGAATCCCAATGATGCCACCTCCTTTATCAGATCTAACAAATGAGATTTATACAGGACAAGTCTACTGGATGAGGCCATCGCTTTCTTTGTCCGAGTAAATTAGATTTGTTAAAGCTCTATATTTATACTAATCATGTGATCACTGTTCACCAGATATATTAGAAACATTCAAAATTATTAACGGTATTTTGAAATCCAAAAACATAAAACCAAAGATGTTCAAATTTTATATAAACATTTAATTAGATAAAAAGGAATTTTCATTAATGAAAGTTTGGGTCATTACCTTAAGGGTTATCTTTAACTTAATCAAATGTTCTCTAAATAATATTATACTTTAATCAATTTTCTTTTCCATTATAACTATTCAACATATTCTTGTAAATTCTTATTGAAAACATAAACTGGATACTCCTTATATAATTCACCATTCATAATTTTTGGATACAAATACATCAATACTTCAATGCTTCCGATTTAGTAGTTGGTATGGAATAGATCCTTCCTTGGTTCAGAGGTAGATTCTTATGTTAGGGAATTGAGTTGGGTGATTCCCCTGATTTCCATAGATGATTCATTAAAAGCCATAATAATTAGTCACTCTATGCTCTTTTTTTCCACAGGGATAACATCTTCCCCTCCATTTGAGGTATTTCTCAAGGTTCTTCTTCCCTTCCTCTTGACAAATAGGAAACCAAATCTTCTTTCCTCTACGATTCTTAAAATTTGAAAATTTATAAATATTCATCTTACTCTTATGAAATACATTAGGAATGTCATAAAAGATCATATTATTAATCATATATATCATGATAACTGATTCAGAATAATAACAATATCTTTCTCTCTAGTCATTATTTGATTTTGTTTCTCTAAATCACCAGATTTTACATCAAACTCAATGTTAATCCAATTCCTTCTGGTTTCCTCCATTAACATATACCAGATATAACATGGTGAGAAACTGATCTCATTTAAGAATAACACATAATCAAGGGAAGTTAATTTCAATCTAAAATATCTTAGGTGTAATCCAAGGTTATCCATGATCATTACCAAAATTCTTGGGGTTATTCTATACTTGGCCTCAAAGTCAATCGTAGGGTTAGGATCCCTAATATAAGTTTTCCAAATCTATTTCCATGGTTGTTTCTAAACTTCCTCTAATACCAACTATAATTCCCCGCCCACAGATTCCTAGAGTTGGTGCATTATTTTAGTAAATTGGCATGATTATAAGGAATCAAGTCCCGAAGGACCGAGCAGTTTAGCAGTCATGGAAAATATAATACATACATAAACATTACATTATAATTTATAACATAAAATACATGATAGATAATCCTGTAATAATTCCATTATTCCCCTAGTTTAATCCTTTATATAAATCATGATACACTTCTTGGAATCACGGGAAAATAAAACATAAAAAGCTGTGAGATCTGATGCTTAGTAAGGGTAAAAAATTCAAATAAAGCTATAAACATTTATAGAAAGATTTATAATAAAAAAAGCGTTTTAAACATAAAAATAAATATAACATGGTAGAAATAAATCAAATATTATGAAATAAACATGCACATGGATATTCTACTAGTTGAATAATCACATTTAATAACTAATTTCACAATAAGTGAATGCATAATGTCGGACATCATAACTACTACGTCAAGGCCTTGTGCCAAGACAATTCACAAATATTCTATCAAGGTCTTATTCTATGATAATAGTTTGTCTCATGAGACCTACCAATGGGTCAAGGGGATATAGAGAGCGCCACCTATCACTTACTATGTGATATACATTCCTCATATAAAAATGTTGAAACATAATAGAATCATTTTTATTAAAACTAGCATAGAAAATGTCAATACTTTAACCATATACCATGAATGGTATAAAAATAAAACATCCACAGTCAGACATATTTTAACTCATTCAATAAAATAAATAATATTTTATTATAATAAATCAATATCAATCCCAAACAATATCCAGTAAAGGATTTTTACATAGTTGAAAATGATTAGTAATACACTCTGAGAGAAATATCCCTTTTTCCTGAAATCATTTAAAAGCCACAAAATTTATAAAGTAATTCATTTAAAAGGAATTTTTGAATCAATGGGTACCATAACACTTTGAAATTTTTTAAATTAATTAACATTTTAAAATAATCATGTCCATATAAATGAATCCTTAAAACCATTTTCAAAAACATGGACATTAATTAAATAGAATTAGAAAAATAAAACATTTAAAAATTTTAAATGATGATCTAGTTAAAAATACCCATACATAAAACCTTAAAAGATTAATTTTGATTTTTTTATGAAACATGGACATGGATGATAAATATTTCCCAAAAAATACTTACACATAAACAATCTTACATAATAAAGAGAATGAGGAATTTACCCTTACCTTAGATCAAATACTCTCTGTACATGTCTGAAACTCCTGTATAATGTTTTTAAAAATATTATAACTTATATCAGAATCTTAATAATATTTATGATATCATATATGATTGTTTTATGACTTTATATTACCCATTTATTAACAATCCCATGTTAAGGCAACATTTTTGCTAATGTCGCTTTGTTTATCGAAAGTGATTTCACTTGTTATTCTTGATCATATTTCACAGATCATGATTTATTTAATTCAGGAATGTATAATATGATTTATACATAATATATTCATAATATAAATATATATAATAGATATATATATAAAATCTAATATACCGCAGATGGAGATGGTAGGCCGTACGTACGCATGACCGCTGTTTCTTTTTTCTTATTGTATTGAATGGAAATAAGTGAATGAAATATATGTAAATATATATATATATATATATATATATAATTACATTAGAATTATTATATCATATATTTCATAATTATGAATAATATATATATATATATAATCATTCTTGGATGGTTAATGTGGGGAATGAATCTCATCGTGTCGGGGAGATGGTAGGCCGTACATACGCACGAGCAGCAATATCATTATTTTATTGATTAAATGATGTTGAATTGGATGGTATATTAATTATAAAGAATAATAATCATGTCATTTTCATTATTTATATCTATTATACTCATCACTATACCCATCCAAATAAAGTAATGCGGAATAATAAATTACACCATGGCGTGGAGACGGTAAGTCGTATGTACGCACACATGGTGATATTATTATTCATAGGATGGATAAAATGAAAAATATAGTGTAAATTGATTATATTAAAATCCCAGTATATGAATGATACTGTATTTATTATGTTGGTATAAAAACAATATAGAAAGAAGAAGTATAAGAAGAAAATAACTTTGAAAGAAGAGATAAGATGATTACCTCTTCTTCGGGTGTTTCCTTTTGATTTGAACAAAAGGGCTCCATAGGATGGATCTCTGCCCTATGTTAGGCCTCTAGGATGAATCAAGGGGGGTTGGGAGGAAAAATATGCAGGGTTTGGCCGAAAAAAAAGGCTTTTAATGTGTGATTTAAAGAGAAAGGGAGGTTCTCTTTTATAAGAGATGTGAGGGGCACTTTAAGAGAAATATTGAAATATTAATTTATTATAAAATGACTTTTGGTTTCTAATAGCACAAAAAAAATTAATTTCAAGGGTAAAATGATGATGGATCGAAATATTCTCAACAAATATGTTTTATACATGTTTTTTTATAAAATTAACCTTATCTTTTAGATTTAACCCTTTGTATAAATAAGTTAACACTTACCATGTCCACTTGTAATTTATACTAAATGGTTAATATCTTTATTATAAAATTATAAAAGAACCTAAGGTAGATCATTTATAAATTTTGTATCATTATACATGTTATTTGGATTAATGTTATATTTTTAGGATTTTAATATCATTTAATAAAATATTATTTGTTTTAAAAACTCATTAATGTCAATATTGATACTATTAAGGAATTGATTTTTGTTAAAGTCATAACAACTTAATTCCTTCGAATCAAAATAATTAAATCATCCCTAATATGTCAATTTCATCCAAAAAAGTCATGTATTTTATCAAAAATGTTCAAATTACATTTATTTTAATATTTATAAATTCATTTATTTGAATGTTTCATTAATGAGGTAATCACTTCATCATTATTGTGTCACAAATAAATATACTTATCTAATATCTAAAAATTATTAATAAAATACCATGATATATGAAATATTTTTATCTTTCTAATAACTATTTATAAAAATATATATCAGTTAAATAATCCTAAATTAAAATTGATTTTGTTAAAGATATATGTTTATGTTATAATTATCTTTACTTTAAATTAATTTTTATAACATGTCATTATCACACCCAAGTGGCTCCATGGGGTCCCAAGATAGATCAAAATATTCCCATGGTCAGAAATATGTCATCTGATAGGATTAGGACATGTGTTAGAGTAGTTTTAAATTATTATAATATTATTTTTTACTCTTATTTACCTGATTTACCCTTTAACCATGGTAAATAAAAATAATTACAAAATTTAATATTCATAATGTCTAAAAATAAAAGGTACCTATTTAAATAATTTGAACAATCTAATTCCAAATATGAAATCCACTTTTCTAAATTCAAAACATCAAAGATTCAGTAATCAATTTATAATTAATTCCCGTTGTTAAAACCATAAAGAAGGTTTTTATGAAGTAAAATGATTAACATATTGACTTGTGCTTATGTACAATTTAAATATGAAATTACTTAAAATGACCTAAATTTTATTGAATTATAAAAATATAATCAAATTATACTTTAAAACTAATCAAATTTATAATTTATCACTATAAATTATTTGATTTAAAAAGTTATTTTCAATTAAAATTTTGTATTTTCATTATTCATCAAAATATGAAACTTATCAGAACCGTACTAAAAATTTATCCAAACAAAATTTTTAAGTCCAAATTATAGAATTGAATATAATTTTTTCAAATTGGATATATAAATGTGTCAGATATTGGATTTAAAAAGGGTTCTCCATTAAAAGGTGGAAACTCTGCATTTTTTTTGAAAAATACTTCTTTTATCTTAAAAATTGGAATTTCCCCCACATTTTGTCTAAGAAACATAAATGTTGAATTTTAAAATTATATGGGAAATATAAAATTCAAAATTTGGTTAATACTATTCACAATCGCTTTTAAAATGACTAGTTTGATATGTCGTGGTGCGCTTGAACTCAGTGTTGCGTGCATCACACGCTATTAAATTATTTAAAAAGGAAGCATAACATGTAATATTAGGGTGTTATGGTATTCATAAAATAATATTTTGACATCTTATTATTATAATATAATTTTATATGACCTTAGTTAAATTTTCAAAGTGTTAGAAAAACAGTTTTAATTTTAAAATTTATATTTTTCTATGTAAATTATGATCTTAATTAAAAATTAAATTTCTCAAATTTAGAAACTTATTTCTGAATAATTTAGTTCATTTTTGAATTATACACATTTAAAAATGTTTAGGGTGAATTTTTTGGATTTTTCTGAAATACATGAATTTTTTATGAATATTGAAATACGATAATTTACCGTATATGTTCATTTTGAGTTAAATACACTATTACTAACATCATGAATGACTTACTCACCCTTTATTAGAATTAAAATTATCTAATTACTATTTTTATTCTCAATAATCAGCACTATTTCTTGTCTTTAGAAAAATAATAAACTAATAAAATAAATATTGAGAAAATACCCCTATCTTCGACTATAAAAACCACCCTCACCCTCCTATTATCTTCACTCCTATCAAGACGTGTGAATTTTATAAATTATTATCAATATCTCCCTATGATCGTCACCCATGTCCTTAAGCCTTTTGTCTCTTAAAAAACAAATCCTCTCCCCAAAAGAGGATCTCAAGGAAGATAAATTAAAGTGGTAAATTCTTCTTTTCACTTCTTTTATTTTCTTTTAAGTTCCTTTCTTTTCTCTTTATTTCCTCTTTATTTCATCACCTCCTATCATCCAAATTTAATGATAAATAGAGTAACTTAAATTTACAATAATTTTTTTATGATAATGGAATAATTCATTATCATCTCTCCTTTCCCCTCCTTTTATTCTAGATATGAAACCACTATCCGAGATGTGTTAATTTATCACATTTAAGGACATTGGGTTTTCAATTTCTATTACTATGTTAAATTCTGGTCATGAAACCATTTTTATGGTTGAACCAGACTATAATATATTATTTATAACTTATTTAAGGTTCTGTGATCTTTTTTACTCATGATATTAATTTATAAATCAAAATGTGTTCGTTGTGATCAAAACCCACCAAAATGGTCATCATTAAAGTTTTATATAATGATTCATCTTCAATTAAAATAACCAAATGAATATTATAACCATTTAATGATTTATATGTTCACTAATAACATATAAATTCAATTATGGACAACCATTTTCATCTTACATGTTTATCCTTACATATATATAAGTAAACCAATTATGAAAACCAAGGAAACAAACACTCCCAAACAATGAAATTGAACCTATTAACACATCAAAAAGGTCATGAATGAACTTAATAAGGGTATGATAAATAAATTACACGTATAATAGGTTCTATAAATATTAATTAATTAATGTAATTAGGTTATCTAGGACATTAAGATCAAATGCATTACACCATGGGACTAAGGTAAGAGATTCTACCTGAACCTCCTTTATTACTTCGGGGTGCTCTATATTTTTTTTACCCAAATAATGTTATATTTTGTTTTTATGTAAATATTATAAATGTTGTGTAAATGTTCGAAAATCATTTATCAAGATACATTCCTCATTATCTTTTCGGTATGTACATGTCTTAAGTAGTTCCCTCCTCAATTCTTCCCGATAAGCAAGCCTGTTTTAAGGGAAATTTCCGAATTCTTACCCAATTTGAAGAACAATCTATAATATATTTTAAGACACCTTAATATTTTATAAAACCCAAAATTTTATCATGAAAAAAATTCTTGGTTCACTTATGGTTTTATAGAAAATATAATTCCCTTTTTTATTTTAAATGATATTTGATATTTTCCTTAAACCACTAAAATGTTTTAATTCTAATGTTTATTAAATAATCTTTTTACATTTTATCACTTCAATTTTAAATAACTTTATATGATATATAACTATTGTAACTTATGAATTTCCATACATGATATAATTACTTTCCTTCATGGATACTTTTATGATGCGCCCATTTGTTAGGCTTTATGACATAATTATGATATCGAATTATTTCCATGGATAACTCATGTGTTTATGCACGATTTATTTTGTATGATTATGTATGTGGAAAGAATACTCATGAAAATGTTATGATAATTGAACCCAGATAGAATTGTAATGAACTGGGTAAAGTTGAGTCTCATTATACATTATGTGAAATGGTCTTGGCGGTTAGCCCTGACTTGTGCTGTCACGTGAAACGGTCTTAGCGGTTAGCTTTGAATCATGCTACCATATGAAATAATATTGGTGGTTAACCTTGAATTGTGCTCCTATTTGTGAAATGAGCCTTGAATCATTCTAAATTCATGTTATATGTTGCTACCAAATTACTATGACTTAATGTTTATATGATCCCATGTCTTATATGTTATGATTCCATATGATCAATCATATTCTATGTGTTTTTATATCAGTATGTTATGCCTTCTAAACCATGTGATAAAGATTTATTCTTATGTTTATTCCATTACTGGGATTTTATTAAATCCCTTTTTTCATGTTATCCTCATGTTATCCTATGTAGTTGTGTGAGCACAATGAGATTTAGGGGCTCTTTATGAATATTAAATAATGAAATGTTTTTTAGTTCCATGTTTTCAGTTTTTATGCACATAGTCTTCCTATAAATAAAGATATGTATAAAAGGATAGGGTCACTATAACCTAGCACTACCCTTATAAAATTATATTTTATAGGAGATTTAGGGTTCTTGTATAATGGATCCAACAAGGGGGTTGGCCACCAAAAGGGAGGATTTCTGTTAGAGATTGTTACATTATTAATAAAATGTGTATTATTCATAAAACCTAATACCATTTATTTTATCATAAACTTAACTCCCTATATTTTATTATTAATTATTGAATCTACCTAATTTTTTTAATTATATTTCCTATTTTGAAATGAATGCACTACTTTTGGATTTGTCAAAATATGAAGAATGGATTTCAAGAAAAACTAGTGGGATGTTATAGGTGTATTTTTAGAAACATATTGACAAAATTTTCATTTAGTTGATTCAATAGCCCTATTATACCTCAAAAAGTAAAATATAATTGCTTTTTAATAACACCAATTAGATTTTTGGAAATATATATATATATATATATATATATTAAAGAGAGAAGTTTATGCCTTCTTTAACTTCTCTTTAAGATTTGGGGTACTTAGAGTGTGAATCTCAGGGATCCAATATAAAATCTAGAATCAATAGGATAGAAATACCCATAAATGAATGTTTTTGAGATAAGTATTGGTTAAAAATAATAAAACCACTACCTGTGGTGGTTTCATGGTGGTGATAATTAATATTTAATGGGGTGGGTATTGTAACACCCCAAAATTTTGGAATATATATTTCTCTAAAATAATACTATGTTTGATGGATTGTTTCACACACAATAGCGAAAAAAAAAGACATGATATATTTGTAATAATTATTTAAAAAAATATAATAATAATAAAACCTCATCAAAATAAAAAAAATATTAACCAATAAAAACAACTTACATTTAGAGGATATATAATTGATTTTGTTTAATATTTAAAAGGATTGTTCATTATAAAATAACTATTTAACATACTAATAAATTAAATCTACCACTTTTAAAGGACTATTATAAAAATATATATAATATTTCAATATATGATCTAAAATATTAAATTTCCCAAATCTGGATGTTATTATTAAATAATATTGAGAACACAAAATGTTTTAAAAGACCATTTTCAATTAAAATAGTATTTATTTATATTTTCAATCTTGATTTGAAATATAAATTAATAAATATTAAATATTAAATCTTTTAAAATTAATTTTTTTTTGGATTCATCACAACAATATTATCTTTGAATATATTAGGATTTTTTCTGAAATAATTGATTTTTAGGTGAATAGTGAGAAATATATTTTTTACTAAAACCATAGTGTTTATGTGATGACCCAGACCCCCCTTGGTCCATTCCTTTGCCAAAAATCCGGTTTCGCAAATAGGGTTTTAAACCCTATTCTGCCTTGTTAAAAATATCTTGGAAATCCGAAACGCGCACAAAGGTTTTAATTAAATGCTTCATTAATTCATGGGTCGGTTAAAACCACCCAGCGCCATTAATGATGAGTCAAGCCACGTGGTCAACCCACGACTCCCTCGTCTTCCGTGGTTTTTTGTTTTCATCTCAACCGTCCCCAGCTCTTATAAATTAAGGGTTAGGCCGTGGCTTCCCCCCTTCTTTGATCGTGGCTCTTCTGGTGCATCGGGACCGCCGCGTCGTTATCCATAAAGTTCCGCGCCCCCGGCCTAAACGTCGATCATCCATCAACAAGTAGGGAATTTCTCTCGTCTCTCACTTTTGTGTATCATGCGGGGTGGGCGTTACTTTTGTTCCTATGGAATTGGTTGAACCAAACCCTAATGAAGATAATAAACGAAGTTCTAAAGGAAGAAGGGGAAGGGGTTGTGATCGTTGTTATGCTTTATCTTGAATCATCCTTTTTGTTGTGCTGGTTCATGTTTTCTGAAAATTGAGGCCGTTGGTGGTCGTTGTGTGTGCACTGTTGAATCCCCTCGTGATGTTTTAAATGGGTTGCTGAAATTGTGAACTCCTGCTGTAAAATTGGTTAACCACTATATCCGGCTGAATAATTGAAAGCACCAGGATCGGCCCTTCTGTGATAACTCCCGGTTAGAACACACGGAAATTGAAATCATGGAGTGTGTTAAATCTTTTAAATCTGAAAAATCCCTGACTTGTGTTGGTAGTAGTTGTTGGTTGTTTTCCCTTTGGGCCGTTTGCTAGAAATGTGGGAGGGGATGGGATTCCCCGTTCTTTTTATACTCTCGGTGGCTGTGTGAATTTGGGGGATGGGATCTCCTATTGGTATGGTTTCAGTGGTTGTGAGTTTTTATCACAAATTGGGGAGAGATCCTCTATTGGCAGAACCGGGTGTGAGTGTTTTGGTTGATCTATGCTTTGACGTTTTCCTTGGTTATGCTTATGGTAGTTGCCCAGTAGTGCTTAAAATTAATTGAACATTTGACTGAACGTGAGACAAGAATGGGACAAATGGTTTGTGGGAAAGGGTCGTGAATTTTGACTCGGACATTGTGGTGTTGTGTTCTGTAGGTTGGCTAGGAAAACCTAAGTTTTGGGTGAGTGATTGTTACCTATATCTATACTTGTAGCTTTGTGTTTCTTATTCGCGCCCCACCCAAGTTGAGCACTTAGTGCCGAACACCCCCATTTATGGGGGAAGGGTGTTTTTCCCAACACTATCCTTAGTGGCTGGTTATTAGCTCCTTTTATGCTCCCTTTCCCGGATAGCCCAAGTACCTTCGGGCAGGCTGTGATGGCCTAAAGTCCATTATTAGCCCAAGAATCATTGGGCAGGGTGTTGTGGTGGTTGGCCAGGTGTGTGCGGCAGGTGGTTTCCCAAGTGTCTTCGGGATGAGGCCCAGGTGTCTTCGGGCGTGGCAGTGGATCCTTTAGCCCAGGTGTCTTCGGGCGTAGCGGTGGTTGTTCTGGCCTAGGTGTTTGCAGGCATGGTTACATGTGACAGTTGAGGCCCAGGTGTGTGCGGGCGGGATTTGGCAGTGGGACTGCGTGTGGTTGTGGCCCAGGTGTGTCCGGGCGGGATTTGGCAGTGGGACTGCAGTGAGAATGGCGGGATTGGTCCGATGCGTAGGATGTCTCAATAACCAGTGGGAAAGTGGCGCGGGGTACCCAAACATCGATGTGCTCTTATATATATATTACTTGACTTGCGTTATTTGGGGAGCGAGCCTTGGTGAGGCCTGGGATGGATAGTTTGCCTTGTTAAGTGTTTGGTTTACTCTTTTCTCACGGGACTTTAGTACGTTCTCCCACTTGTGCACGAGAGTCTTGGTTTTTCCTACTGAGTGTACTTGTATGCTCACCCTACGTATATAAAACTGCTTTCAGGTTTCCAGGAGGACTTCGGGGATCACGCAGGACCTTACTAGCTCAGACTTTTGGAGCAGTTGCAGTTGTTTCTCTCTTCTTTTTGGTACTTACCTTGTAGTCATCTTTTTGCACTTTGTGGCTTTCACTTTGGAAACATGCATGTGGGAATGGTTTACTTTTGGCTTTACTTTTCTTTCTACCTTGGTGTTGTTGGGTTTTCTCCTCCTTATCTTTCGATCCTATAAAATAAAAAGGGTAATGCCTTCCATTTGCGAGAATTTCCTATACCCTTGGTGCTAGTCGCCACTCCGGGACCTATTGAAGGCGGGTTTCGGGGGTCATTATCTCTCCTTCAACTTAAAGAAGGAAGGGCCTGGCAATCTGCTGACCCTTCCCTCCTTTTGGTGAAGGCGGGTCGTGACAGAATGGTATAAGAGGAGGTTGAGAGATAGGACGGAGTCTGGAGTTAGGCACAGTAAGGATTGCATGGGATGGTAAGGCAACAGCGTTGGGTGACCTTGGTGCGTGAATTAGGCCAGGGAGGACCGGCTAGGACACGGGATTTTAGGGCCCCCGTGATCCGATGCAAGGACTCTGGACCTACCGAACGACCAAGTGAGGCCACACTGATTATAGGGTAGAGACCCTAGGAAAGGTACATGCATCATAAATGACTTGTGTTCTTGTGTTTCTGGGATGTCTTGGGAAATTAAGAATAAATTAAATATTAATAAGTTTTGAGAACGGTTTTCTTTGCACTACTGGGCTTAGGCATTCCTTGTTTACCTTGCAGCTATGGCACCTGGAAGGCGACCACGTGTGGTACAGGCGATCGAGACTCCTGAGACTACTTTGGCCAATCGGCAGAGAGATGATCGGGAGGAAGAGGACGACCAGTGGCAGAAGACTCTTTGAGCCTTTCAGCGACAGGCCCTCGAGAAATATGAGGGCAACACCTCCGACATGAAGACGGAAGGCTGGCTGGAGGAGCTAGTCATAGCCTTCGGCCTGATTCGGGCCCCGACGGAGTACTGGGTTTCTCTGGCTGTTAGCCAGATGCGAGGAGCGGCACGTCAGTGGTGGATGCTTCACCTGGGGAGTAGGAAAGAGTCTGAGGTTTCTTGGGCGGACTTCGAGAAGGAGTTCCGGGCGGAGTTTCTCTCCTCGACAATGAAGGCGGAGAAGAGGCAGGAGCTACTCTCCCTCCAGCAGGGGAGCATGTCTGTGAGGGAACTTGGAATCAAGTTCAAGGACCTCCTGCGTTTTGCTCCGGACCTCTTTCCCGATGAGGAGTCTCGGGCAAGACGTTTGGAGGAGGCGCTCCGACCCTCCCTCCAGTATGCTGTTACTCCCTTTACCCTTCCGACATACTTAGAGGTTCAGAAGAAGGCCGAAGTGGTGGAAAGGATGCATGCTCTAGGCGGACTGTCACGAGAAGGGATCCAGCTGGGACTATCGAAGGGGAAGGCCGTCAGCACCAGGCCTCCAGCATCGGGACCCTCCAGGTTCCGACCCGCAGGGAGCAGGCCGCAGCAGTTTCAGTTTCGATCCCCTGGCCCACATTCTTTTCCTTCAGGCTCGGGACCACGGTGCTTCATCTGCAGGAGCCCTGGATATCTTCGGAGTCAGTTCCCCGATCGGGTGCAGTACAGCAGTGGCAGTCATCCCCAGCGTCCGCCGCAGCAGCAGTTCCCAGCCAGGCCCTTCCAGCAGCAGCAGCAGGGACAGCGAGCTCCCGCTCCTCCGCAGACAGACATAGGAGGGGGGGGGGGGGGGGCGACCTCAGGGCGCTCCCCAGGGACCTCGACCAGGGCGTGGTCGGGGAGGTGGCCGACAGCCGAGGGGAAGGAGAGCTGGGCGTGGACAGTTACACGCCGCAGAAGCAACAGTTCCAGCAGGGCCAGAGGTTGTTCGAGGTACGATCAGTGTGTTTAGCACTCTTGCTTATGCTTTGTTCGATACCGGAGCTTCGCACTCCTTTTTTGCACCCGGTATAGCCCGCACATTGGGTCTAGATGCCGAGAGACTTCCAGTGCCCCTGGTGTTGAGCACACCAGTTGGAGGTCAGACCGACCTGCTGTTCGTTTGTCGGGGATGTAGACTGATGTTGGGGCCACATCAGTCGGTTAAGGATCTCCTTCTACTACAGATTCGGCCGTATGATGTCATCCTAGGCATCGACTGGCTATTTTCTGTGTGCGCCGTCATCGACTGTTTCCAAAGGAGGGTGGTGTTCTCCGGTTTGGACGGCCAGCGTGTTACTTTCACCGGCGAGCGGAGCTGTCTGAAGGGAAACAGGAGGGAGGAACCTCTCCTCTCCTTGTTGACTGAACTGACGATAGAATCAATAGATGCGGAAATGGTGGAAGTACCAGGGATCGTTCGTGAATTTATGGACGTCTTTCCTGAGGAGGTGACGACTCTACCCCCTCGACGTGATATCGAGTTCGGGATAGACCTGCAGCCCGGCTCTCGACCAATCTCGATGGCTCCTTACCGGATGGCACCTTCGGAGCTACGGGAGTTGCGGATACAGATTGACGATCTGATGAAGAGGGGTTATGTTCGTCCAAGTGCATCACCGTGGGGTGCCCCAGTCTTGTTCGCAAAGAAGGCAGATGGTGGCCTCAGGTTGTGCATCGATTACAGGAGGCTGAATCAGGTAACAATCAAGAACCGCTACCCTCTTCCGAGGATAGATAATCTTTTCGACCAGCTGAAGGGGGCAGGATGGTTCTCGAAGATCGACCTGTGATCCGGGTACCACCAGCTGAGGGTGAAGGATAGCGACGTCCCGAAGACGGCGTTCAGGTGCAGGTATGGGCACTTCGAGTTCGTGGTCATGCCCTTTGGTGTTACGAACACCCCGGTCGTGTTCATGGGGCTTATGAACTCCATCTTTCGGGAGTACCTAGATCGGTTTGTGGTGGTGTTCATCGACGATATCCTGATCTATTCAAAGTCAGAAGAGGACCATGCAGAGCACCTGAGGACAGTTTTGGAGGTCCTCCGACAGCACCAGCTCTATGGGAAGTTGTCAGAGTGCAAGTTCTGGGCACGAGAAGTGCACTTCCTCGGACATGTAGTGTCTGAGCAGGGAGTAGCAGTCGACCCATCAAAGGTTGAGGCAATTGTTTCTTGGGCAGCACCCAAGAATGTGGCGGAAGTTCGGAGTTTCCTCGGACTGGCAGGCTACTACCGGAGATTCGTACCCAACTTCTCCCGGGTAGCAGCCCCTTTGACGACTTTGACCAAGAAGGACCAGGTTTTCATGTGGAGCGAGCAATGTGAGTCGTCCTTCAGCTACCTAAAAGAAAAACTGGTTAGTGCCCCAGTGTTGAGATTTCCAGAAGAAGGGATGGCCTATGAGGTATTCTGTGATGCTTCAGGATAGGGCCTGGGGTGCGTATTGATGCAGCGAAAAGGGGTGATCTCTTACGGGTCCAGGCAGCTACGCCCCCATGAGCGGAACTATACCACCCATGACCTGGAGCTTGCAGCAGTAGTGTTCGCATTAAAGCTGTGGCGACATTACCTCTTTGGGGAGCGCTTTGTGGTCTTCACCGACCACAAAAGCTTGCACTATATCTTCTCCCAGCGTGACTTGAACTTGCAACAGCGGAGGTGGGTCGAGTTTCTCCAGGACTACGACTTTGAGATCTCATACACCGAAGGTAAGGGAAACGTTGTGGCTGATGCCCTGAGCAGGAAGCCGCATCAGGAGGTGGTTCGGGAATCTGCTGATGCTTGGAAGGTGATGGGGGAGTTGGCTGCCTTGCACATGGATGAAAGGGTGGAAGGTACTAGAGGCTGTTTGTTTCAGATGACGGTACAGTCCTCTTTGTTGCAGCAAGTGGAAGAGTCTCAGTGGGGAGATCCTGAGGTGGAAGTGTTGCGGGATCGTGTCGATCAGGGGAACGCCCCGGAAGGATGGTCGGAGGATAGCCGACGTCGGATGCTCTTTCATCGGAGGTTGTTTGTTCCAGAGGTGATGCGTGATGAAGTCCTTCGTGAGTTCCATAGCTCATCCTTGGCAGTACATCCGGGTGTTTCGAAAATGTACCAAGGCCTGAGGGGATAGTTTTGGTGGCCCGGGGTGAAACGGGCAGTGGCAGAGTTCGTGGCTAAATGCCTGGTGTGTCAATAGGTGAAGGCTGAACACCGTGTTCCTGGTGGTCTGTTGCATCCTCTAGATGTTCCCGAGTGGAAGTGGGACGACGTCTCGATGGACTTCGTCATGGGACTACCCAGAGCTCAGGGCGGGCATGATGCTATCTGGGTAGTGGTGGATCGATTGACAAAATCTGCTCACTTCTTGGCTATCAAGGAGTCAGGACCCGTGAGTACCTTAGCACAGAGGTACGTGGATGAGGTGGTGCGTTTGCATGGAGTTCCGAAAACGATCGTCTCAGATCGGGACACTCGATTCACCTCACGAGTCTGGAAGGGGTTACAGCATGCTTTTGGCACCCAACTACGCCTTAGCACTGCTTTTCACCCTCAGACTGATGGACAGACAGAGCGGACTATCCAGACTTTGGAGGACATGCTGCGAGCATGTGTTCTGGATTTCGGAGGATCATGGGTACGACACTTGCCTTTAGTAGAGTTTGCCTACAACAACAGTTTTCACTCTACTATCAGCATGGCTCCTTTTGAGGCTTTGTATGGAAGACCATGTCGTTCACACTTATGCTGGGCAGAGGTTGGTGAGACTGGTACTCTTGGACCAGAAGTAGTGCAGAGCACCACGGAGAAAGTCCAGCTAGTGCGGGAGAGGATGAAAGCAGCTCAGGATCGGCAGAAATCTTATGCTGATCGTCGGAGGAGGCCCCTGAAGTTCGAGGTGGGAGATCATGTGTTTTTGAAGGTTTCCCCTCGACGGGGGCAGCGGAGGTTCGGAAAGGGGAGTAAGCTCTCCCCTAGGTTCATCGGACCTTTCGAGGTGCTGAGGCGAGTTGGCGAGGTAGCATATCAGCTGGCCCTACCACCTCAGTTGGAGAGGGTCCATGACGTCTTCCATGTCTCCCAGCTTCGTCAGTACTTACATGATGACTCTCATGTCATCAACTGGGGAGAGCTAGATGTGGGAGGAGACGCGACCTTCGAGGAACGGCCAGTCAGAATCGAGGATCGCAAGGAGAAAGTGCTCCGTGGACAAACCGTCGGCCTGGTTCGTGTGTTGTGGAGACATGGCGGCCTCGAAGAGAGTACGTGGGAGAGGAGAGCACAGATGCGTGCCCAATACCCCGAGTTGTTCTGAGCTTTGAACCTTTGGTGCCTGTTGTGACAGAACGTTTGACCTTTTTGGCTATGAAATGTGCTAGGTTCCTTTCCTCTGTTATGTGTGGGAAGCCCCGGCTAAAGGGAAGGGGAAACCCGACCCCTAATCAGGACGCATTAAGGTGGATGCGATTAAACCCGTGCGGGCGAGTCAGTGCCGCCCAAAGCGGATAATATCTTGACATGGGGGAGGGGAACTCCCCAAACCCACATGACCGGGCGGTTTGGCGTGGCATGTTGCTTGGTTCTTGACAGGGAGTGTTTTCAATTAGCGGGGGTCCACTCCTAAGAGGTATCTTCGAAGATGGTTGTTCGGATCCTCTCTTTCCTTCTGGTTTGTTTTGATTCTCGGGGACGAGAATCGTTTAAGAGGTATCTGATGTAATGACCCAGACCCCCCTTGGTCCCTTCCTTTGCCAAAAATCCGGTTTCCTTGCGGGGTACCGATCGGTGAGACCGACCGGTGAGACCGATCGGTGAGACCGACCGGTGAGACCGACCGGTGAGACCGATCGGTGAGACCGATCGGTGACACCGATCAGTGAGACCGATCGGTGCGACCGGCCCTGCCAAGTTGTTCCAGTAACGTTCATTTTTCGCAAATAGGGTTTTAAACCCTATTCTGCCTTGTTAAAAATATCTTGGAAATCCGAAACGCGCACAAAGGTTTTAATTAAATGCTTCATTAATTCATGGGTCGGTTAAAACCACCCAGTGCCATTAATGATGAGTCAAGCCACGTGGTCAACCCACGACTCCCTCGTCTTCCATGGTTTTGTGTTTTCATCTCAACCGTCCCCAGCTCTTATAAATTAAGGGTTAGGCCGTGGCTTCCCCCCTTCTTCGATCGTGGCTCTTCTGGTGCATCGGGACCGCCGCGTCGTTATCCGTAAAGTTCCGCGCCCCCGGCCTAAACGTCGATCATCCATCAACAAGTAGGGAATTTCTCTCGTCTCTCACTTTTGTGTATCATGCGGGGTGGGCGTTACTTTTGTTCCTATGGAATTGGTTGAACCAAACCCTAATGAAGATAATAAACGAAGTTCTAAAGGAAGAAGGGGAAGGGGTTGTGATCGTTGTTATGCTTTATCTTGAATCATCCTTTTTGTTGTGCTGGTTCATGTTTTCTGAAAATTGAGGCCGTTGGTGGTCGTTGTGTGTGCACTGTTGAATCCCCTCGTGATGTTTTAAATGGGTTGCTGAAATTGTGAACTCCTGCTGTAAAATTGGTTAACCACTATATCCGGCTGAATAATTGAAAGCACCAGGATCGGCCCTTCTGTGATAACTCCCGGTTAGAACACACGGAATTTGAAATCATGGAGTGTGTTAAATCTTTTAAATCTGAAAAATCCCTGACTTGTGTTGGTAGTAGTTGTTGGTTGTTTTCCCTTCGGGCCGTTTGCTGGAAATGTGGGAGGGGATGGGATTCCCCGTTCTTTTTATACTCTCGGTGGCTGTGTGAATTTGGGGGATGGGATCTCTTGTTGGTATGGTTTCAGTGGTTGTGAGTTTTTATCACAAATTGGGGAGAGATCCTCTATTGGCAGAACCGGGTGTGAGTGTTTTGGTTGATCTATGCTTTGACGTTTTCCTTGGTTATGCTTATGGTAGTTGCCCAGTAGTGCTTAAAATTAATTGAACATTTGACTGAACGTGAAACAAGAATGGGACAAATGGTTTGTGGTCAAGGGTCGTGAATTTTTATTTGGACGTTGTGGTGTTGTGTTCTGTAGGTTGGCTAGGAAAACCTAAGTTTTGGGTGAGTGATTTTTACCTATATCTATACTTGTAGCTTTGTGTTTCTTATTCGCGCCCCACCCAAGTTGAGCACTTAGTGCCGAACACCCCCATTTATGGGGGAAGGGTGTTTTTCCCAACACTATCCTTAGTGGCTGGTTATTAGCTCCTTTTCTGCTCCCTTTCCCGGATAGCCCAAGTACCTTCGGGCAGGCTGTGATGGCCTAAAGTCTATTATTAGCCCAAGAATCATCGGGCAGGGTGTTGTGGTGGTTGGCCAGGTGTGTGCGACAGGTGGTTTCCCAAGTGTCTTCGGGATGAGGCCCAGGTGTCTTCGGGCGTGGCAGTGGATCCTTTAGCCCAGGTGTCTTCGGGCGTAGCGGTGGTTGTTCTGGCCTAGGTGTTTGCAGGCATGGTTACATGTGACAGTTGAGGCCCAGGTGTGTGCGGGCGGGATTTGGCAGTGGGACTGCGTGTGGTTGTGGCCCAGGTGTGTGCGGGCGGGATTTGGCAGTGGGACTGCGGTGAGAATGGCGGTATTGGTCCGATGCGTAGGATGTCTCAATAACCAGTGGGAAAGTGGCGCGGGGTACCCAAACATCAATGTGCTCTTATATATATATTACTTGACTTGCGTTATTTGGGGAGCAAGCCTTGGTGAGGCCTGGGATGGATAGTTTGCCTTGTTAGGTGTTTGGTTTACTCTTTTCTCACGAGACTTTAGTACGTTCCCCCACTTGTGCACGAGAGTCTTGGTTTTTCCTACTGAGTGTACTTGTATGCTCACCCTACGTATATAAAACTGCTTTCAGGTTTCCAGGAGGACTTCGGGGATCACGCAGGACCTTACTAGCTCGGACTTTTGGAGCAGTTGCAGTTGTTTCTCTCTTCTTTTTGGTACTTACCTTGTAGTCATCTTTTTGCACTTTGTGGATTTCACTTTTGAAACATGCATGTAGGAATGGTTTACTTTTGGATTTACTTTTCTTTCTACCTTGGTGTTGTTGGGTTTTCTCCTCCTTATCTTTCGATCCTATAAAATAAAAAGGGTAATGCCTTCCATTTGCGAGAATTTCCTATACCCTTGGTGCTAGTCGCCACTCCGGGACCTATTGAAGGCGGGTTTCGGGGGTCATTATCTCTCCTTCAACTTAAAGAAGGAAGGGCCTGGCAATCTGCTGACCCTTCCCTCATTTTGGTGAAGGCGGGTCGTGACAGTTTATGGCTATATCAATAGGTAAGTATAACTTAAAAACATATAAAACATTTTCCATGATAAAAAATTTATTTGTGGAGTGAAATTATTAATTTAAAAATACTATGTTGAATTTATGAAACCCATGTTTAACATTTTGAAATCAAGTAATATTTTTTCTATTAAAAAATATTTTTAGTCTTTCAATTGTAATTAAGTTTACTATATATTAAATTTGCTTTTGGATTTATTTTAAATCCAAAAAATCTTAATTTGTTAATAATAAACCAATTAATTTCATTAAAAGCAATAAAATTAATATTTTTTTCCTCCACATTACATTTATACTTAAAAATACATCTTTTCAAAAAATGAGTTCCTAAGCATTAAATACGATAATATTTAAATTTTTTTTATTAAAAATAGAAATTTTATTTCATAAAATGGATTTTATATTTTTAATAAATAATTTCAAATTATTTAATAAGTCATATTTTTTATTCATTAAAATTAAATTCTTTACATAAAAATTATTTACCACAGTAAAAACCAAAAATAAGAAAATTTAAAAAATAAGAGTAAAAGAATTAAAAACATGTTTTGAAAATTATCATTGACGATTTACTAACTGAAATCTCTCCAAACTCAATTATTTTCCATTATTGGATCCACTTGACCTTTTAATAGTGACTTATCTTTTATATTATTACAAATAGACACTCCTCTCCCTTATAAAATGGGAAATTCGCACCCCACATCACTTCACACCCAAAGAATCATTAATTTTAATAAAATATAGAAGAATAAATCCTCAATACTCCTAGAAATTCCTAGGGGTTTTGGTCTTCTCCAAAATACCACATCTCAAAACCTAAATCCATTTTGGGAAGGATCTCTTCTAAAGAGTAAGGTAGCATTCAAAGTTACTCCTTTTTCTTTAATTTTCCTTTATTTATTCTTATACCTTATCTAAATATAATATATCCATGTTTAAATAAGAATCATAATTATAATAAAGTTTTTATGTTTATGGGACACCCATTTTCTACCTTCTTCCCAAAAATTCAAAAAATTAAAATTTTTCTTGCATTTTGTGTGGACTACCACCTCATAAGCGATGTAATACATTTTTAATAACCACATTACAGGGATGCTTCAAAGGAATAAACTAGTTGAAAAAATATTATATTTATAAAATTATTAATATTCTAAAAATATTAACCAATTTACACCTTCTTTACATTCTTTGGAAAATAAGAACCATGCCCAATCGTACCTATAGACCACTGCCTCCACGAAGAAACATATTTCACTTGTCACCAATTTTTTTAATATTTATAAGAATCTCTTATAAAATGATTCACAACCTTGAAAAAAAATAAATAATATTGTTATGCTTATGTAATAATGTTATTATTCCAATACAATCACTTTGTTAACCATACACAATAATAGATTATAACTTGTTCTTGTTTGGATCAGTTTAACCACCTACTTGAAAAATTATAAAAAAAATTTCATGGATAAATATGGGAACCTAACTAATAATGTTATTACTAATTAATGTAAAAATTATATATGTACAATGGTTCTATAAATTTTAAATTAATATTTAACTTATTATTGTTTTACCATCCTTTTTGTTTATTATAAATGACCAAAATAAGTTTTCAATCACGAATTATAACCAAAGTCCATACAAAATGAAATTATAACATTTTAAATAACTATAAAACATTTATTAATTATAATGTCCCCAACCTAGAAGCCACTAAATCAGTGCTCCAAGACGGGTGGTTACATGTCCTTAAGCACGCCTCCCTATACGCCCATGGTTGCCGACTAACAGTGGGGGACCAAATAGTCAATTGGGGAGACTATACCAATTTTTATTAGAGTAAGACACAATAAAAGATAAAAAAAATTACAGAATAATAACCAATCAGACAAGAGCATTCATAAACAACCATTCCCAAAATGGGGTACAACCATGTCTAATAGTCAATATTCCATTCCATGCTACAAGTGCAGAAGTGAACAAATCTCAAAATGAAGACAAACTGAAAGATCCCCAAAACTGTTTTGACACCAAGTCTGGGTTATCCTCCATGAACACCCATGCCAAAATAACTCCCTAGCAAAACCCTTTTCCCTTGTGTTGACCTGCAAACATAAAGTCTGCTCAGGTACCCCATGGCGGCCCAAGGAAGTTGTGAGTACAACTCAATAGGCCACCACCAATGGTTTATAAAAAATATATGGTATAATAAATTGTGCATGAAGATGGGAAATAAATAATAAATGAAAAAGAAAATATTAAGTTCCCTTAACCAGTTTAGATCCATTACCAGCATTTATTACCATTTCATTATATTAATATTTCAACGCATTTACCACGGGTTCAAAAAACACAACAAGTCACACGGGGTTAACATAGACAATCTCATACATGAGAAAAAAATATAGAGTTGTCCTATCTCACTAGGACCAAATTTATCATGTCAAACATATCCTCACCTCGAAGCCTTAGTCCGGTTGGATTCAACTGATAGGGAAACATATCATCAGTCCTCTTCCCTAACACATGCATTAGGGTTGGAGTTTAGAGCCTCAGTCCAACTCAACCCGTGGGCATAGAACCTCAAGTCAATACCCCACTCTACCATTCCATGTGCACATGCTATACATGTATGTATCCATTAACCATTCACACAACATCACAACCATTTCCCAAGGCAAACATAAACCATAACAATAACATGAGAGTTAACACCATGCCTTGACCCATTAACACATTTACCACATTTCACATCATTTATCTATTTAGCCCAATTCCCATTATATTAAGCTTCTTTCACTAAGCATTCATTCATTTTTCCTATCTCCCTAGGCTTTGTTCATTATACCTAACTCACTAGGCATTATTACCATGCTCATAATCCCTTCCATTATGGCCTTTAATCATTTCCACATATTAACCCAATATACCTTAGTTTATTCATAAGCCTAGGTGCATCAACTAGCTTCTAATCCAATACAATAATCACATTAACATGTTTATAAAGGGATCTACATGAATACACAACAATATCACTTGTTCTTCACAAATCCATAGGTCCAGGAAAGTCGGAACACCCCATGGGAGGACCTAGATTAGTCTCATCACCATCAATGCATCCCATGGGGATTGTGAGAGTATCCGTTTTCCTTTTTAATGACCATTTTACCAAAAAATTACAACGGTGGTCAAAACATACCAATAGACACCCAAGAACAAAACCACACATGCATAAATCTACAAATAGACCATGGGATATAACATATATACCACCCAACTCGATTCTGCGGGTGTATGAACTCTTAATAGAGACCTTGTATTCTACTTCAACCAACCCTTGAAGCTTCAACCTAGATCTCACCTAAGGTCTATGGTTTTAGAGCTTCAGAATGAGATACAGAAAAGATAAAACCCTAAACTCAAAAGAGAAGCAAGGATGAGATTAGCCTTACCTGGAGCTTTGATGCACAACCAACGGAAAAAAAAATTCCTTATAAATGAGATAGATCGATCTCTTGGAGCTCTTGGGAAATTTGGTTCATTCCTAGGGTGAAGAGTGGTGAATGGGGAGGAAATCCCGAGATGGGGTTTAAAATCCCAGAGTGAATTTTTTTTAATTTTTAAATGTTTCTAGGCCGCACAGTTTACTCATATGGTTTTCCAAACCATACACAAACTGTGCGGAGACCGCTACCCGAAAACCCATCTCTTGGATGTTTTCTTGGCATATCTTCATGGTTTTCACTAATCGTACGCAGACCGTGTAGCCTACCCAAAAACCCCATTTTCTCCATTTTTCGTGTCTCAAACCCTCAGAACACCATCAAGACTCCTTAAGGACTTGGGTAAGAACTTAATTAACCAAAACAAGGTATTAAAACAAAATCTTAAATGAGAAAATTCCCTTCCAAGATCCAGGATCTTACAACCTCTCCACCTTATAATGGATCATCCTCGAGCTGAACTCCCAAGCTTCACTGCTCTTATGAGAAAAAGAGATTGGGCCACTGAGCCCGCATATCTAATTCCTACTCCCATGATTCTTCCTGATCCTTCCCAGGATGCCATAGTACTCACACTTATGTTAGAAACTTTCCCCTCAATAATTTCTCATTATAATCCATGACATGAAATCGATGCTCCTCAAAGGACACATCAACCTTAAGGTCAATATCCGCAACATAAACCACGCGAGTTGGGTTAGGGTGATACTGTTGAAGTTGAGAAACCTGAAAAACATCATGCATCCTGCTATACCACTGTGGAAGAGACAATCAGTACACCACTAGCCTGATCCTCTCCACAATCTCAAATAGCCCCACATACTTAGGTTCTAACTTACCCTGCTTCTAAATCCTTCGGTAACCCAACCTTGGTGACACCCAAAGGAACACACTATCACCTACCTCAAACTCAAGGGGTCTATGCCTCTGATCGTCATATGAATTCTTCATACTCTGAGTTATTTCCATTCATTTTTGAATCAGCTCAACCTTCTATGAAGTCACCTATATGAGACTCGATCCCAACAACTCAGATGCACCAGCCTCCAACTAACACATTAGAGATCTACATGGCCTCCCATAGAGATCCTCAAATGGTTCCATCTGAACTATATCCTGAAAACTGTTGTTTTAGGAAAATTCAACAAGCGCCATGTGCTTATCCCAATAACCACAAAAATCCAAGACACATGCCCTCAACAAGTCTTCCAACACTTGTATTATATGCTCAGACTGCCTGTCCATCTGTGGGTGGAAATCCTTACTCAAAAGCACTTGTATACCAAGCACCTTATACAACCCTTTCTAGAAGAATCATGTGAAATGAGTATCACAATTGAAAACTATAGTCTGTGGTACACCATGCATCCATTCTATTTCCCAAACATACAACTCACCCAACTGGTAAACTGTGTATGTCTCCTGAATCGGTAAGAAATGATCCACTTTTGTTAGCTGATCCACAACCATATAGATTAAAGTATTATTCTGAGGCTTCTTCGGAAGACCCATTGCGAAATCCATCATCACATCATCCCACTTCCATTCTGAAAGGAGAAATGGGTGTAACAAACCACCTGGGAATTGTTTATTGGCCTTCACCTATTGACTAGTAAGACACCATACCACAATGCCTGCAAATTCCGTTTTCATTCTCGACCACCAAAACTACATATGGAGATCATGATACATCTTGGTCAAACTAGGATGCATTGTCCATTTTGATTCATGGAAATCCCACATCAATTCCTACCGCATGCATACCAGCACAACCACATGACCATGAACACAAAAAACCCCATCCATACCAATGGCCCAACCTGAAGGTGGATCCCTACCTTTAAATATATCTTTCATGGCCAAACATTCACGATCGTCTAGATGAATTTCCATAATGCAACTCAAAAGTGTTGACTCAATCGTCATGGAAGCAAGAGTCACATGACCATTTTCCTCCCACACTTCCAGGTGTATCTCTGCAAACAAATCCATCATCTTTCACTTAGTGCTGGATTCCTAAACCACCTGGTTCTGAGCCTTCCTGCTCAAAGCATCAGCAATAATGTTCCCTTTTCTTGGTATATATACCATATAAAAGTCGAATGACTGGAGATTCTCGACCCATATCCACTGCTGAAGATTCAAATCCTACTGTGAAAAGATATTATTTAGACTCTTGTGATCATTATACATCATGAATCATTCTCCCAACAAGTAGTGCCTCCAGCACCTTAAGGCATACACTACTACAACAAAATCAGGATCATGAGTGGGATAATTCCTCTCATGGGGTTTCAATTTCCTCAACCCATAATCCACCACCCACTCATCTTTCATCACCACATCCCCAAGCCCGATACCAAACGCATCAAAAAATAGGACATACTTCTTATATAGTTCATGTAAGATCAAGATCGGTGCAGTCGTCAATCACTTTTTCAACTCATGAAAGAAATTCTCACAAGCCTCAGACCACTCAAACCTTATTCCCTTCTTGGTCAATCCTGACAGTGGTGCTACCATGTGAGAGAATTTCTGGATGAACCTTCGGTAGTACCCATCCAAACCCTGAAAACTCTGAACATTTGAAACACCCTTGGGCTTCTCCCAAGGAAAAACATTATTCAATTTCTCTAGATCAACCAACACACCTGCCTTAGAGATGATGTGACTTAGAAAATGAGATTCTCCAATCCAGAACTGACACTTTGATTGCGTGGCATAAGGCCAATGATCTCTTAGTGTACTAAGAATAATGTCAAGATTTTGGGCATGATCATCATGAGTTTTCGAGTATACCAAGATGTCATCAAAAGAGAAAACCAAAAACTAATCCAGATAAGGATGAAAGATTTGGTATATTAAATCCATGAACAGTACTGGTGCATTGTTCAAGCCAAAGGTCATCCCCACAAACTCAAACAACCCATAAAGACTCTTAAAACTATCAGCGGTACGTCAAAAGGACTCACCCTCAACTGGTGATCACCCGATCTCAGATCAATAATAGAAAACACCGATTCACCCCTAAAATTGTAAAATAAGTCATCAATTCTAGGAAGAGGGTACTAATTTTCCACCTTCATCTAATTTAAGTTCTGATAATCAATAAAAAACTTTAACTACCTATCATCCTTCTTTTCAAAAAGCACAGAAGATACCTAAGGAGACGTACTGGGGAATATGAACCCCTTACACTCCAAATACTCAATCTTAACCTTTAACTCCTGGAGTTATTCCGGTTCCATTCGGTATGGTAGAATAGAAACTGGCTCTGATCCTAGAAGTAACTTGATCATGAACTCAACATCCCTCTCGGGTGGAAAACTTGATAAGGCCTTGGAAAAAACATCCTAAAAGTGATTCTCTATTGGAGGGAAGAAAAACGGTTCCCCTATTTCATCATTGATCCCAAGATAAGCTACTTGAGCCATGAGACTACCCAAATACTAACAAAATGGTCACACACGACCTTCTTGAACATCCCATTCTCTATGATGGACATGGGCATCATACCCAAGTGACATGAATGATAACATTGGATGATAAAAATCTATGTGTATCTGATACAAAACCAACCAGTCCATACCCAAGATCAGGTAAAAACCTGACACCTCGAGAATGAACAAGTCCCATAGGAAACTGTACCCACTGAATTCAAGAGAACATCCTTTACACTACCTGATATCTTCATATTTCACCCCCAACAGAATTTTGATTGACATAACCCCACACGCACCCTCCACATGAAAACCCAACGCTACCACAAGCTAAGTAGAGATAGAAGAGTGTGTGGAACTAGTGGAAAACAATGCACTAGAAATTATAGAAGCTACAAGGATCGTAACTCGAATAGTTGATGGCCCTGCCTCGACATCACATGGTGCAGACTGAACAACATGAAGCTAACCTACCCCTCTACCCTGAGCCCCAACATATGTGCCTTATACTGCACTACCTTGATGACATGAGCGATCCTTCCCTGGAGTTCCACATCCACCACCCATACCATTACGGCCCGTGGAGCTCTAACTAGTTGCCTGATATGGAGAAACAGATCCCTTGCCTCCACTTGGCATCTTCCTATCACCAACATTAATTCTTACATGTAGAGGGTTCCTACAGAACCTCTACACGTGCCTTAATATACTGCATGACCGGCACTCAACTAGAGGTCAAAGACATTGTCCACGCATGTGCCCTGACCTCCCATACTGATATTAGAACACCTGATCACCATCATGAGAGGCTGACCCTTTTTTATGACCACATTTCACACTTTCACCCTGCTAGAAACTTCCAAAAGGATGCTTATGTCTCTCTGAAGATTCACCACATGTCCGCCCAGCTGGTACGAAAAGCCCACTACCCGAAGCTCCCTTCAGGTTCCCTTCTGAGTTCAATGATTGGTCTAATACCTCTGTAAACCTCTTCAAGAGAAAGATATTCACCTGTGACCTGATCTCGTGTCTTATCCCATCCTAGAAATTCCTCTTAACTGATGCCTCATCCCCCACCAATGTTGGAAGAAATTATCGCATGTCAGTAAAGCAGCTAGCATACTCTATCACCGACATCGACCCCTGAGTCAGGCTCATGAACTCTGCAGCCCGCTCTTGCCTCAAGGTATTGGGATAAAAATGCTTAGAAACTTTTCCTGGAAATCATTCCACATCATCCCCTCAGCCTGTTCTGTTTGAGCCTGGATGTCTCGCCAACACTTTTCCTAGCCCTGCAACATATAAGCTTCCAACTCAGCTCTCTTCCCAATAAAAGTCTCCAGATGATCAAGTATTGTCTAAACAGACTCTATCTAGAAATATGTTGCCTCGGGCCCACCCTCTCTGGTAAAGGTCAGAGGGTGCTACAACTGAAACTCTCTGGTCATCTCAAACATATTTGGTGTGACCTGCCCTGGGCCCCGATCCATCACCTGCATAAAATGAGAAAAGTTCTCTCGTAACCTCTCTTCCCCATATTACTGGATCACCACATTCTCTTTCTCTTCTACTGGAGGAGTGTTCTCAGCAACATTCTACTATTTCCCAACCGGCGCTCAATGTTGTGTTGGCATTTATCTACATTTCCAAGCACGAGGTTTAGAACGCATACCATAAAACATTCAAAATTTCTTAACAAGAAGGATCCTCACCAGCCACAACAACCCACCATACATGCACTATCCAAACAAACCCTAACATCCCAAAAACTCCACCCCAACCATCCCTACTATGGGCCACGGTCCACAAGGGGTAAACAACTGTACACCACCACAAGGTTCACACAACATCTTACAGACAACATTTTCAATTTATTCCAAACACTTAATTACCCATATTTCATTAATAATCACTTTTCATTATTTTATCTTCACCCCCTTTGCATTGTTTCATTCACGACAATTTTCCTTTTCAATTACCTATATGCAAGGTGCATTCTATCTTTCATTCCTCACACACCCAACTCGTGTGTGCCTACCATGATACATGCCACCTATCTCTCTAGGTGCCTACAATGATGCATAAATGTAAAACCTCATTCCATTGATTCCACAAGCCAAATATCATAAAAAAATCATATCACACAACATGTGCATCACCCAATGGTGAAATATCATCAACTATAACATCCCATAATCAAGAAACAAATTCCCACCCTAGGTGACATGGGGTTTCCCTTTTACATGGCTTAGATAATCCCAAGAACGAGCTCATAACGAAGGCCCGACACATCCTAACTTACGTATACCATCCCAAATAACAATATTCTAGATAATAAGAAGAAATACCTCCTCTAACACCACTTTGTAACATCCCCAACCTGGAAGCCACTAAACCGATACTTCGAGCCAGGTGGTTAAATGACCTTAAGTGAACCTCCCCATACAACAAAGGTTTCCGACTCGTAGTAGGGGTCTAAATAGTCAATTGAGGAGACTATATCCCCTTTTTATCAGAGTAAGCCACAACATAAGATAAACAAAATAACAGAATAATAACCAATTAGACAAGAGCATGCATAAACAACCATTCCCAAAAATGGGGTACAACCATGTCCAATAATAAATCTTCCATGCCATGCTATAAGTGTAGAAGGGGAAAAAATCCCAAAAACAAGATAGGCTAAAAAATCCTTAAAATTCTCCTAACACCATGTTTGGGTCCTCCTCTATGAACAACTATGCCAAACCGACTCCCTCTCAAGAGCCTTTTACCTTCTCCTGACCTGCAAACATGATGTATTCTCGGGTACCCCATGGCGGCCCAATCAAGGTGTGAGTACAACTCAGTATTCCACCACCAACGGTGTCTAAAAAATATCTTGTATAAAAAATTGTGCATGAAAAAAGTGGAATGATTAATAAATGAAAAAAAAAGATTAAGTTCCCTTAACCAGTTTAGATCCATTACCAGCATTTATTGCAATTTCCTTATCTTTCCATTTCAATTCATTTACCACGAGTTCATCAAACACAACAAGTCACATGGGATTAAAGTACACAATCCCATACATGAGAAAAAACACACATTCTTCATATCTCACTAGGGCCATCTTCCTCATGTAAACTATATCCTCACCTCAAAGTCTCAGTCTCAGTGGATGCAATTGATATGGAAACAAAGAATCAATACTCTTTTCTAACCCATGAATTAGTGGTGGATTTTAGATCCTCATTCCTACTCGACCCATGGGCATAGAACCTCAAGTCAATACCCCACTATACCAAGCCATGTGAATATGATATACATATATGTATCCATTAACCATTCAAAAATAGCACAACCATTTCCCAAGGAAAATATAAACCATAACAATAACAAGAGAGGTAACACCATGACTTAACCCATTAACAAATTTACCTCATTTCACATCATTTTGGAATTTATCCCATTACCCTTTCTATTATGCTTATCTCACTAAGCATTCATTCATTGTACCTATCTCACTAGGATTTTTTATTATGCCTGACTCACTAAGCATCCTTACCATGCTCATAATCCATTCCATTATGGTCTTTAATCATTTACACATATTAACCCAATATCCCTTATGTTATTCATAAGCCTAGGTGCATCACCTAGCTTCTAATCCAATAAAAAAATCATAGTAACATGTTTATCAAGGGATCTACATGAATACACAATAATCTGAGTTATTCTTCACAAATCCCTAGGTTCAGGAATGTCGGCACACCCCATGAGTGACCCTAGATTAGTCTCATCACCATTGACGCATCCCATGGGGATTGTTATAGTCTTCATTTACCCTTTTAATAACCATTTTACCTTAACATTGTAAGGGTGATAAAAAAATACCAAGATACACCCAAGAACAAAACCACACATGCACAAATCCACAAATAAACCATGGGATATAACTTTTAGACCACATGCTTGGATTCTGTGGGTAAACCCACTCTTAATTGAGCCCTTAGATTCTAGTTCAACCAACCCTTGAATCATAAATGTAAATCTCACCCAAGGAGTAGGGTTTTAGAGCTTTAGAAGTAGAGAATCACAAGATAATAACCATAAACTCAAAAGAGAAGTAATGAAGAGATTATCCTTATCCGGAGCTTCAATCCACAACCAACGGCACCAAAAATGCCTTATAAACTAGGGAGATCGATCTCTTGGAGCTCTTGGGATATTTGGTTCGTTCCTAGGGTGAAGAGGGGAGAATGGAGAAGAAATCCCAAGTTGGCGTTTAAAATCCCATCGTTACAAAATTGTAATTTTGTAAACGTTTCTGGGCCACACGATTTACCTGCATGGTTTTCTAAAACATGCACAAACCGTGAAGAGGCCACTGTCCAAAAACACTCCTTTTACATGGTTATCACTAACCATGCACATACTATGTGACCTACCCAAAAACCCCATTTCCCCATTTTTTGGGTCCCAAACCCTCAGAACACCCCCAAGCCTCCTTAAGGACTGGGGTAAGAACTTAATTAACTAAAACAAGGGATTAAAACCAAAACATAAACTAGAAAATACATTTCCAAGATATTAGATTTTACATTAATGTACTTATAATGATATCTAAATGATTAAATTTTAATCTATAAATAAGAATCAACACTACCATTAAGGAATTAGCACTAAACAAACAATCAAAGCTAATAAAATTCAATGATGAACATAAAATATAAGTATCAAATATATTAGTAATAAATGATTATAAAAGAATTTTATAAATGGTTTTATGGAAGAATAATATTGTAAAATTGTGAATTAATATAGTTATTTTTTATACAGGATGTTAGAGAATGTCCGGCTATGAGGGATTTAATGTATGGGTGTTTCATATCAATATCCTTTCATTGAGAAATATTTTGTTTTATAAACATAGTATCATTTAAATGGTCTATATAATGACTATTGGATATATAATATCATTAATTTTATTTTATTAATGGAATTAGAAGTTCAATTTCATGCTCTCTCTTTTAACGATTTTTTATTAAAACATATAAAGTATTTTTCTTGACTCAAATTCTTTTCTTGAGTCATAATGATTATTTTTGGATAAAATTATTAAAATATAGTTTTATGATATTCTGTGATGATATTATAATTCATTTACTCCTTATTTTCGAGGTAATTACACTGATGAAACTCTTTATTCATAAAATTTTATGATGTTAAGACTAATTTCCATTCATTAAAAATGAACAATTTTTCTTCCGTATCCATATTAGATCTTCTCAATAATTTTCTCCATAATTAATTTGAAATATAAATATGTTTTATTTATGGTAATTTTCAAATTTATAATTACCTATTTCTAAATGAATGATTTATCACTCTCTTTATGATGTGGATTTCAACAAAGGTAATTTCAAAATATAAAAAATGATCTAACTTTAATGTTTATATTTTTATAATTCTACCAACATATACTATAGATAAATTTTATGTTTTAAGCCCCCATTATTTGGATTTATTTTGAATGGTTATTAAAAAAAATTCATTTCAACATCTCAAAATGGTTATTTTGAAAATTATTCATAATTTTGTTTCTTTATGAAAATTTTAAGAAAAGTATTCTAAAAGTTATTTTCATGGTTTTTCATTCATTTTACCATTTAAAAGTTATAACTCCTATAGAGTTATGTTTTATAAACCAACATATAAATACCTCTATGAAATTATCTTTTTGGGTGATTGAATATTGGTATATATTGATCTATCCTAAAGTCTTTTTATGAGATTCCAATTGGAAATGATATGAAGCCAAATTTCTTTCCATTAGTTCTTTATGATATGATGAATAATTTATTTTTAGTGGCACACATTTGTATGGATGATTTATGGTTGGGGTATTGTATCACTATACAGTGATTTTTTGGATGTTTATATCTGATAAAACATGCATATATAGGTGTAATTGAGTTTTCCCACAAAGCATGAGTGAGAGTAGTGACTCCTAAAGGCATGGGTGTAAGTAGTGACACACTAAGGTGATGTTACCCTATGCTTATGTTTGTGACAAAGTTTTTTATTATACTATGATTCAAGGGAATGTTACTTTTAAATTCAATATGCCTATTATTATTCTCCATAGATAATGTTTATAATATCATTATTCCATACTCTTTTCCATGGTATATATTTGTTCATTTTATATTAAATGTCGTTTTATCATGACTTATGGTCAACTATTATTGTTTTGTGTTGTTTTTAATAAGATATTTATACCCTGATCATGTTTTTTCATATGATTATCATCTAAACCATGATGAATTGTTGATAAGTTTTCCATTATTGAGCATTTTGGAATCCCATTTTTATGAACCCATTCCCCATGTTATGAATATGGGTATAACTTATTAAAAGTATATATGTGGGTATACTATGGCTAAATGATAGATAAATGTTCATAAGTATTGTAAAATAAGTTGATTTTTTAGCTGATCCTCAAAGACACTAAACCTTCCATTCTTGGGATTATAAGAATATTACGTGATATAATTATTATATTACGAAAACTATTTTAAACATATGAATATTTTTCTTTGTTCATCAAAATTTATATAAAATCTAATATTTAAATAAACTATTTTTAGTTGCAGGCCTAGGTGTGCATGTTCGAGGAACATCTGTTAGTATCAGTGTAACACCCTGACTCCAGAAGCTCGGAGAAAGTGCATTATTTTAATAAATTGGCATGATTACAAGGAACCAAATCCTAAAGGACTGACCAGTTTAGTAGTTTTGAAGAAACTTGGTATATACATGGCTCCCATTTTACATTTTGAAAGGAAGGAAAATAAGATACATAACAAAAGCTAATAAACTGCATCCTTGAAAACTCAATAATAATATCTTATTTTTAACATGGAGATGGAAAAAAATTAAAGGGGTGAGATAAAATTCTCAGTAAGGGTAAGAAATATAGTGGAAGATATATAAATATTAGGCAAGTTAGAATAACTAAAAACATATTCCTTTAACAAATAATAAACTTTAACACATTATGGATGGAATAAGAGATGAGTAAATAATGCCATAATAAAACATAATCATGGGTATTGTACTAGTTGAATAACCACATGAACCATCAATAATATTTTCATAATGAGGGAATGCATAATGCAGTAAAACATAACCATACCATCAAGGCCTCATGCCAAGACCATAAATAATCATTTTGGCAAGGCCTTGTGCCAAAACCGTAGTTTGTCTCATGAGACCTATCGATGCACTGAGGGGATATAGAAGGCCCCACTATAAACATTTTATGTCCAATGCATTCCTCATATGAATAGGGATAAATACAAACAACATATAAATTCATATTGAAACTAATATATGAATTTTAAATAACTTTCCACAAACATTAAATTTATACACTAACCATTCTGAGTAAATTGGAGAATAGTTTTAAGATAGCATATCCACAGTCAAACTAATCATAAACCATTCAATTAAATATGGTATATGATATCATAAGAGATAAAACTTCATTATTTATAAGGTTTAACAAAGGAAATTGACATAGATGATGTTACTTTTAAATGAGACCATTGAAAAATCCTTGAGGAAATAATCCTTAAACATTACAATGTGTCCCATACCACCTTGAAAAATTCAAATCATAATCCCTTAGAATATCAAGAAAATAAGGAGACTCTTGATATTATATACCACTAGGAATGACATACACCACATTTAAGAAGTAAGTGGTGAACAAGGAATATATCTCATAAAATATAAAGTGATATGATAAAAATACTTTTTTACTTCGGAAAGAATATTTTTTTTGGAAAATCCATTGTATTTGCCATGAAATAAGTTTGTAAAAATTAATATCCCATAAAATAAAATATTAATACCTTTAAATTATATTTTAGTCATAAATGATGTCATACTGAAGTGAAATCCTTTAAAAAGAGTTCTTAAGATTCTTTAAAACTAAATCATTTTAGAGCATTTTAAGGAAAGTATTAAAGAGAATTTTAAAGTGGAAAGACATGTTTGTTCTATTAAATACCAAAATGATCCATTATCATTTTTCATTATAAAATGAGTGTTTTTATTAAAAAAATGTGGTTTAAAACATATTATATTGAACACTTGAAAACGGGTAACAATTCAAAAAAAATCCCTTGAATTAGGTTTGTATTTCAGAAATAATTTTGAGAGTTACTTTTAAAAAATGTAATTAACCATAAAATAAGAAAGTATTCTTGTTGGTAAACATATATAAAACACTCACATGGAATTTATGAGGAGTAAATAATAATACATAATAATTTCATATAGGTAATTACACAATTAAAGTAACCCGAATGAAAATGGATGTTCGGGTGGAAAACCTTTACCACTTTGTAATCATACGATTTGTATGCCTCAAAATTAATAATATTAAAATGACACATTGAATACCATTAAAATAAATATATTTATGATATGTTACATCAATGGGAAATATACATACACCACACACAAGTATTAGTAGTGAATATGGAAAACCTCACAAAAGTGGAAGTGAGATGAAGAAACCCTTACCTTAAATCCAAACGTGTTTTTCTCTTGAACATAAGAGCCTGGAATATGAAATTATACTTATAAATAAATTATTTTAGAACCTATTAGAAATTTATTTAGTTTATCATAATTTTTCTTACTTTATTTATACCCTTTTTGATAAGTTATTGCATTGAATTCCGTCGTTCTTGAGTGTTCGTTTTCTTTATTTTCCAAATTGATTCACTTGTTTTTAAGTAATTGGGTTCATGTGGAATGGTTGTAAAACTCTAGAATTTAAATTAAATATTATTTATGAATATAGGGAACTGTTAATGGTCATTTATAACACTTTTTTACCTGGAATGAGGATGAATCACAAGATGACACCCACTTCGATTATTTGGCGGTATTTGGATTATTATGAACTAGTTTTGTCATATAAATTAATAATATGTATATATAATGGTTCCTGCATGTTAATTATGTTATAATACATTTATTATAGTGTGGTTAAACCATAAAATTGGTTTCATGACATGTAATGAAGTAGAAATTGAAGAACCAAACTTCATCGTCCATGAAGGTTATAAATCAGAACCTCATGAACGTTGATTTCATTTATAAAAATAAAAGGGAGGGAGTAAGAATATTGATGATGGTTCTCACATTAAAATGATATAATTATAGTATATATATGATACTATAGTTATAATGGTCATTTTGGTAGAGGAGGTGAAGAGAGGATAGCAAAAGAAGATAAATTCAAATGAAACTAAATGAAAATGAAAGGGGATTTACCTCTTGTTATAACTTCCTTGAGAACCTCCTTAAGGGAAGGAATTTTGGTATTTTGGAAAGAAAAAGAGATTCCTGGTCATGGGGAGTGACTATGGAATGGTATTTGGGTATAAATGTTAGGATCATCAAGGCATAAAGGAGTTAAGAGAAGAGGAAGGGGGGTTATAGTGGAGGAGAGGAGTAAATTTTGAATATTTAATTCATTATTTTATTATTTCCCTCAAGATAACCAATAGTGTTGTTTCATGTGACCCATAATAGTAATAAGTTCAGGTGAGTTCAAACCAATTATCCTTACATCAGTTATGATGTCATAAATAGTGTATTTAACAGATAATTTGCATATACGGTATTTTACCTTATTTCACTATTCATTAAAAATTCAAGAATTTCAGAACATTCCCCACAATTCACCCCTACCATTTTGTGACGGGTAGAATTCAAAAATGGACTCCATTTTTCAAAAATAATGTTCAAAATATTATTAATTTAATTATTAAATAAAATCATAATTTATTCTAAAAAAATAACTTTAAAACCATAACCTATTTTATAACACCTTGAGAAATTAATCAAGTTCCCATAAAATTATCTTATGACCATAATAAAATAATGTAAAAATTTATGATTAAATTTTTTGAAAATAATTTTCTATTTTAAATTATTAAATTAATCATAAAATTTTAATTTAAATATTTATGACATTAAAAAATTCCAACACTTATACTATGATCGTTTTTTCACTTTTAAGATGTCTAAATTGTATTTATACATTCATGGGTGAAGTTTATATTTTTTCTAATGTACTATTCATTAATATTCATAAGGTATGTTACTATTCATAAGGGTATGTTACTATTCACCAAAAATTATGTCTGTCTTGTTAGACAGTAAATATCTTACTGAACGCAACAATATATGTCATTTTTTCAAAAATCAAAACGCAGAGGTGGAAAAATTATGTTTATTTGATAGGTTATAACAAAGTGGTGGTTTTTAGAGACTTAGTGTTTCACACATTCAATTTTAAATCTATTTGTAAATTCTTTGTGTGTTACAATCAGAGTATGGTTAAGTTATTTTTGAGAATTAGTTTTATTATTTTTACGATTTATTTTGTTCTTTCTAGGATTAATATAAGATACATTTTGTTAAAATAAAAGATATAAGTCTAAGTATATGATGAAATCCTGAAGTTTTGGTAAATTAGATATTGGGTTTTTAGAAATTGAAACAATGTATGGATACTGGAAAGTGGGTGCATTCATGGAATAAATGCACTAACGAGAAATCACCCCAAGAGGCTGGTTGAATATCAACTTGATCTTAACTTATTTCATGATGAGTGGAACTAATACCGAAAACCTGACTAGAAACTTCCTGGGGATATGATTTGGGGATTTACATGTTCTTTATAAGCCATTATGAAGGATTTTAATGGAATTTGAGGATATAATATATTACTAGTTGTGTTAGAGAACCTAATAGGAATACCACCATTGAAAACTTAGGTTATACTAAAGGATTTATAAGTCAATCTAATTATGATATAGTTTAAATGAAATTATTTTTATTTTAAATAAAGGTTTCATTAGAGAATACATCTTCGGATTGAGTTTTTATATTCATATGATCACTTACTATGATTTCATTAAATATCATCATAACCATTTTGCTTTTAGTATTTGGTTTGAAACACGATCTTAGAAATTAATATGTGGAAGGAATTTCTCTAATCACTCCTAAGACTTATCTATAAAGGCATATTTTAAATTAATGATGGGGAATCCTAATATATGCCTATTATGATGGAAAATATATGTTATATATTCTTTCCTAAGACAGAAGGGGTTGTATCTAATATCTTTAATCATGATTATCTTTTAGAAAACATTAGGTATTGTTTTTAGTAAGTTATTTGTATGGATGAAATTAATTTAAGGGAGAGAATATTATATACTAAGATTTTGGAATAGATCATTTTCAAAATTAACACTATGGTTGATAGATTATTTCACATGAAGCACTATACTAAAATGAGTCATGACATATTTGATGAAAATTATTAAAAAATCATAAGAATAATAAAACCTCTACAAAATAATAATTTATTAGCCATCAAAAATATTTATATTTAGTGGATTTATAATTAATATGATTTAGTATTTAAAAGGATTGTTCATTCCAAAATCACTGTTTAAATTATTAATAAATTAAATTTACCAAATTTGAATTATTTTTATGATAATATATAATATTTTAATATATTAACTAATATATTAACATTGTTTATGTTAAAAGTTAGTAGGCAATAATATTGAGAATACATAATGTTTTAAAAGACTATTTTTCAATAAAAGTTGTTTTTATTTATGGTTTGCATTTTAATTTAAAATATAAATTCTAAATTCTAAAATTTGAATATTATCAAATTATATTAATTTTTAAATTCATCCTAATAATACTATATTAGGATATTTTTTTCCAAAATTTTCTAAAATAATTGTTTTCTAGGTGAATAGTGGAAAATACAGTTTTTTACAAAAATCGTATCATTTATGATTATATAATGAAGTAATTATAAATTAAAAAATTATGAAAAAATTTACATGATAAAAATTTTATTTATTTATTTAAAATATGAATTTAAAAATAATATAATGAATTTATAAAACCCATGTTTAACATTTTTTAAAATTAAGAAATATTTTTTCTAATAAAAACTATTTCGAGTATTTTTATTTTAGTTAAGTTTTTTTATGTGAAATTAGTATTTAAATTTATTTTAATTAAAAACAAAATTCAATTTTATAATAATAAACCAATTAATTATTTAAATCATAAATATTGATAATTTTGATTTAAACAAAACATTTATTCTTAAAAGTACTCTTTTTCTAAAAACAAGTTTTTACACATTGCATACACTAATGTTAAAATTAATTTTCATTACACATTTAAATTTTGTTTGAAAAAAAATATATTTTATATTTTTAATAACTAGGTCCAATTTATTTATTAAAACTCATTTTATTTTTATTTAATAAAAATGAATTACTTTGGTAAAATGCGTTACCATAGTAAAAATAAAAAATGATAAAAGTTAAAATATAAGACTAAAATACATGAAATCATGTTAAAAACATGTGTGGAAATGTATTTTTGAGGATATATAAACCTTAAATATTACCAAATAGATTATTTTCCATTATTGGATCGACTTGACCATTGAATAGTGAAATCACCTTTTATATTTTTGCAAAAATGACAACCCTCTTCCTTATAAAAGGAAAAATCCACAACCCACCTATCTTTAGTCCCCAAGCCTCATAGATTCAACCAAAATCTACCAAAATCAATTTATAAGACTCTTATAAAATTACTAGAGGTTATGGTTTTCTCAAAATACCAAATTTCAGATCCCTAATATATTTTGTAATTGATCTATTCTAAGGAGTAATGTAACATCGTCAATTACTCATTTTTCTTTCAATTTCATTATTTATTATTCTAAATACTCCAAATATAATCTAACAAAATTGAAATATTTAAAAAAATACAATAATTATACTAAAATTTTATTATTTTTATGGCATGACTGTTATCTACCTTCCTCCCCACCATTCGTAAAACAAAAATATCTCTTGTGTTACCTGCAGTCTGCCTCTATAAGTGATGTGATCTATTTTTAAAAACCTCATTATATGGATTATTAAAAGGAGAAATATATTAAATAAATATTATATTTAAAACATTATTAATATTTATAAAATATTAACCAATTCATACATTCTTTACATTCTATAGAAAATGAGGATGATGCCAATGTGTACATGCTGACTAGCACCTCCACAAAGTAACTTATTTCATTTTTTCATAAAAACATAAATTATTGTCCCAAATATGATATAACAATATTAAAAACCTTAAAATAATGTAAATATTATTATTATTACTATATAATAATGATATTATTCTAAAAGAATCGCTTTCTTAACCATATTCAAACATAAGTATTAACTAGTTCTTGTTTGGGTCAGTTTAACAACCTACTTAACAAATTCAAAAAATATAAATAATGAATGACTATGGGAACCTAGATATTGGTTTTATTATTAATTAATATGAAAATAATGTTTTTAATATTTATTTTTAAGGTTATATTAATATATAATTTGTTATTATTGTACTACCCTTTTTGTTCGTTATAAATAATCGAAACAAGCTCATTTCCAACTTCATCACCCTGAATCATAACCAAAATTCTCATGAAAAAAACTAGAGCATTATTAATCATTATAAAACATATATTATAGTACCTATAATTATATCCTAATTATGAACTTTGAATCTATAAAAAAATTCGACACTGCAATTACAAAACTAGTACTAAAGAAACAATTCAAGCTAATAACAATTGATGATGAAAATAAAATATTTATAACTAAAATATTTGTAATAAATAATTATAAAAGAAGTTTATAAAATGTTATAGGTATGAATAATGTTATGAAATACGTGATTAAGATATTTAATTTTTTTTCTATAGGTTAGAGAATGTTCATCTAAACTGGATTTAAGGAACAAGTGTTTCATCTTAATTTTTTTTATTGGAGAGTTTTTTTGTTTTATGCCCCTAATTTATATCAAATGTTCGGTTTAATGCATATTGGATATATAATATGAAAAATTATATATTATTTCATTGTATTTTTAGTATAAGTTTAGGCTTTCTATTTTAAGGGTTTTTTTTTGTTAAAACATGTAAGGGGTTTTTCTTGAATCAATTTCTTTTCTTGAGTCAAAATGAATTATTCTTTACAATAGTTATTACATGATGTTTTTATTCTATTATATTATGATATTATAATTCATTTTATTTTAATTTTCTTTTTAATTACATCGATAAAATTTTTCATAAAATTTGATGATATTATGAATAATTCCAATTCCTTCTAAATGATCTCCTTTTATTCCATATTCATATTCAATCTACCTTATAATGTTATCCCTTATTATTTTGAAATACAAATATTTTTTATTTCTGGTAATCTTAAAAATTTTATTTACCAATTTTTAAATTAATGATTTACTCCTCTCTTTATGATGAGAATTTCAATAAAGGTAATTTTAAAATATTGAAAAGGATCTCCCTTTCATGTTCATACCTTTATAATCCACTAAAAACTTCCTATGGAAACAATTTTTTTGTTTTTTAAGGATCAATTATTTTGATTTCATTTGAAGTTATGTTTTATAAATGTTTTCATATAACCATCTTTAAATAATTTTTTTAAACATGATTCATAATTAGATCTCTTTATAAAAATTTTAAAAAATACTTTCTAAAATATATTTTTAAGAGCTTGATTAAATTTTCCTATTTAAAAGATATAAATCCTATAATATTTTATTTTCTGAATCACCATATAATTGAATTTATTAAATACTACTTTTAGATGATTGAATTTTGATATCAATTGATCTAATTCTTCAATCCATTCCTTATGATACCATTTGGATATTATTTGAAACCCATTTTCTTTCCATGAATTATTTAAGATAAAATGATTGTTTGATTTCAAGTGGCACTCATATATATGGATTTATTGTGTGGTTGGGCCATATATTTCCCTCCAATTCATTGTTTTGAAGTATATATGTAATGAAAAATGTATGACTGGTTGCAATTAATTTTTCCATCCAATCATGATTGAGAGTAGTGACTCAATAAGGCTCGGGTCTGAGTAGTGATCCATGAAGGTGATATTACATTATGATTATGTTTCTAATGACGTTATTTATTATGATATGTTTTATGGGCGTTGTTTCTGACGCTTTCTGCTAGGGCGCACGCACATCCGTCACACAGGGGAGGACGTGCGGCTTGTGGCCCCGCATTCCCGCTTTCCAAAGTCGGGCGACATCTGTTCCTTGTTCAGGGACGTCTACTCCTTGATCAAAACCGGGATGATGGGATGTCGGTTCTTCATTCCATGGATTCCTCCTTGGAGCTCGTCACCTAGTCCGGGTCTCCCTCATAGATTTAAGACGTATTCATGAATCTCATTCCCAGTGACATATCTTCATGGACCCCAGTAAATTATGCTGCTTCCGTCGAGACGCTTCAAGTGGTCTGGTCGGGGCAGCAACCTTCGGTGAGTAGAATGGTCATGCTGGGGCGTCATTGGCGTGTCTTGACACTGGGGGATTGGCATGTCTGTCTTATGTCCATTATTATAGGGCTTCTCGAGGGAGTGGAATCCCGAGTCATCCCACATTGAACACGGGGAATTGGCATGGCATAGGCATGTATCTGAGGTTTTCCTAAGCTTCCCATGTTTAACACGGGGTATGCCATGAGTTTAACATCTTGCGGAGACAGATCATACTGATCAGAGCACTGAGAGTGGATGAGATTGAAGAACCCCCTGGGGGGTGGGAACACCCATGTTGGGGCCAGCACGTAGGCAGCTTCCTGGATACTGTGGAGTGGAATGAGGTGGCATGATCCCACCGAGATGTGGCGGCCTGGGTAGGAATCAGGATGGGTGATGGAGTGAGGGGGGGATTGAACCTCGTGGAGGCTACCTACGTAACATACTTTAGCATGGATCAAAGTCCACATAGTTCGGGAATACATTTTAACATCATGCGGGACAGTTTAAAGTTTAACATCATGAAGGATGAGGCAGACAGTTTAACGTCATGCTGGATGGGCATACAGTTTAACATAATGCTGGATGGCCAATTTGGGGCTTATGCTCTATGGCGGCCCAAAGTGTTGGAGAACCGATGTGAAGAGGTCGGAACGACCGGGTGGTGGGCTTGAACCTCGTGGAGGCTACCTACGTACCATGATTTAGCACAAATCAAAGTCCTCGTAGTTCACCGGGATGGGGCTTACGCTCTGAGGCGGCCCAAAGTGTTGGAAAACCGACGTGAAGAGGTCGGAATGACTGGTTGGTGGGCTTGAACCTCAAGGAGGCTACCTACGTACCATGCTTTACCACAGATCAAAGTCCTCATAGTTCATCAGGATGGGGATTATGCTCTGAGGCGGCCCAAAGTGTTGGCGAACTGACGTGAAGAGGTCGGAATGACCGGGTGGTGGGCTGGAACCCTGTGGAGGCTACCTACGTACCATGCTTTACCACAGATCAAAGTCCTCATAGTTAACCGGGATAAGGCTTATGATCAGAGGTGGCCCATAAGAGTGTGTCATGGTCGATGCTCACTCTAAACCCACGTGAGTCATGCTCGGTGTGAGAAACAAGAGGCAGCAGGGACCAGAAAATCACGTCGTGAAGGGTGCGTCCGTTAGAAGCAGAGAGGGGAATATGCGTTGAGCGGCCCTTAGTTTCGAGGCTTACTCCAGGATGGAGGCATGTGATGTGACAAAGAACGGAGGGAGAGTGATTTGGGACTGAACAAAAGAGATGCCTTGTTCCCTATCACACCCTCCCCTGGCCTTGGTGGTGGGGAAGAACGGAGGTTCATGGGTGTGCTACCTTCCGCAAGAGAGGATAGGGGTTTACGCTCTGTGGCAGCCCATCCCCCAGGGACAAACGCCACTCCGAGAGGGAGGATATCATTCCATGTGAGGAAGATTCCATTCCCATGGAGACGAATGGTGTAAATAATGTCCGAGCTGGGGGGACACTGCGTACGAGGCACGGGGTCAGATCACAGTTTAACATCATGTGTTAAGAACGAAGTGCTTGACAGTTTAACGTCCTGTAGATCGGACGAGGAGGGTTCAATCAACACCCCTAGGGCATACATTCCCAACACCCTCTACCCCCTATGGGAGGGAAGGCATTTGAAAGGCCATGGTGAAAGGGGGCCACAGGGTGAACCATCGAGGGGTCCACGTTAGCGTGGCTATGTGAAGAAGCAATAACAGTTAGCGTGCCTATGCGAATGAGAATAAGGAAAAGCAACGCAATGGGAAACACCACCCAAGGTACCTTAAAATTACTTTGTACGAGCATGGAAGGCCGTACGGGAAAACTACGCATGGAGTGCATGCCCGGTATAGAGGACATCAGGCACCTATGCAGGGAGGCACCCCAGGGGGCGTCAAGGTGAGGGGTCCTGGGGTTTTCACGCAAAGAGAAGGATTGCGCGCAAAACATCGGGATGGCGTGAAATTAGGGTAGAGGGATTGCGCGCAACGGGCTTGGATTGCATGCGGGGGAAACGATCGATACCTAAGGTAGGGAAAAACTTAACGACGGGATTGCGCGCAATTAGGTTTTGAACGCAAAAGAGGGAGTGCGCGCAATGGAAGTGATTGCGCGCAAAGGAGGAACCCTAAGGAGTTTGAAATTTTATTTAATCCGGTGGGATTGTGCGCAAAGACGAACCTCGGGGAAAGGTTACGCAAAAACGGTCAATACCTGAAAGTCATATTGCGTGCGCGAGAGTCCAATTTCGTGCACGGGAGCTGGTTCGAATTCTGCAACCCCGAAACGGAAGGTGTCTCCTTCTATTTATAGGCCCTAGGCATCGCGGAATCTAAACAATGCGTGAAATATTCCATGCCAGGACCGGTCGGCAAGAATGGCTGCACCGCGCGGAACCAAGCGCGCAAAATTGCATGCCCCACCAGTGCTTTTTCAAGAATCTCGGACTTCCTTCACGCGGGCAACATTTTTTCGTGAAATTCCTTCTTAATTTCATGCACCACTTACGAGCCCTCTAGACCGGGCCTCCGAGTCCGAATATGACTTCACTTCATCCTTTCGGAAATTCCTTTAGTAGTTACGTACTTTTTCGGCATCTAAAAATTCCCCCCCTTAGAATTGGATCGGTGAGAGGTCACAATGATCGGATTCCGAGGGAAACACCGAAATGCCGAAGTGGTGGATTTAGTGGTAACTTTGCGCGTAAAAGTCAATGGGGTGTCCAAAACTCTGGTTGGGCACAGAATTCACTTTTCGCCTGGCGCAGAACCCCTGCCTCTCCTATAAAAAGGGGCGCTGGGGTCCCAAGTTCCGTCCTCAAGCTTTTCTGTGCGATAGGCTCTGAGATCTCGCGTGTGAAATTTCCTTGGAGACGGCGCGGAAAACACGCGGTGTTAGCGCGTAATTCCATCCGAATTCTGGTGGCATTTATGCGCGAACATGGGATATTACGCGCCCAGTGCTCTGATTTCACACCTAAATCCTGGATTTCGCACCGAAGACCCAAATTCTGCACCACTCTCTCCGATTCCACGCATCTTATCCAGATTTCACGCAACTCTCAAAACATTCGAGATGGAAACAACCCCAGTTGATGAGGGGGAAGCCGCCGCTTGTAGAGCTGAAATGGTGGCGAACGAGGAGGTTTACAAAGCCAAGGTGGTTGTTTCTGACAACCTCACTTTGTTTAACCAGCTGACCCCAGCCCAAAAAGAGTATCCGCTGTCCAACAACCTCCTGCTCTGGAACTTCGGCATCCTGGAGGAGGTCCCACTACCGGGCTTCGAGGTGGACACACTGTGGTCATGGGTGACCCAGGAGGACAACCTTCTCTGTTACAACATCACCAACAATGGTCATCCTGCCAAAGAGACTAGACACTTGGATGTGTATGTCCTGAACCCGAGGACCAGTACCATTGATGGAGTTGATCCTATTGTAGAGAGCTCCCCGACCCTCTATGCGAGCACATTCCATCAGAGCATTACGAATGGCACCAAGGGCTGGCTGCAGGATTGGGACCTGCGGTCCGGAGGGAACTTCACCAGTGAGTGGGCCTGGGCATACTGGGTGCGCCATAAATGCGACCAATTTGGGGCTGAGTTGCGGCACATCGGTCTGTTCGAGGCAGTGTGGACGTCGCAATTCCACTTCTACCATCAACCTGAACTCAAGCCAGAGCTGTTTACCCGATGGTCCCCTGATACCAACACATTCCCTATTCACCATGGGGAAGTTGGCATCATCCTATGGTACATTCACTACATCGGAGGTATCCCACTGGAGGGCTACCAATACGACAAGTTCATCCCTCCAATGAACACCTAGGAAGATAGGTCACGAACCCCCAGGCTGACATGGCACCTGTTGGATCTGGCCAAAGAGAGGCTGGGGTCAAGGACTTCCTGAAGGACATTACCAACAAGGACTGCTTCATCCATTTCCTAGAGAAGGACCCGGCTGTCAAGATGCAGGGGAGGGGAAAATGGTGCCCAACCGCGGCTCAAAGGAGTAATAATGGATCGTATTGGAGGACCCTGGAGGCCGGGCAATACCAATCGTGGGGCTATCACGTCATTGAGGCCCAGCACCCTAACATCTGATGTGTCGGGTTCCTCGCCACCTTCATAAGAGGGTGGTTCCTACCGGTGGCGGATGCAAGAATGGGCGTCCGTCCAGCAACACTAGTGATGGTAGGCACCATGGCTGCCAAAAAAAGGTTCAATCTAGGGGTCCTCGTGCTGGCTAGGTTTTATGCCATTCTGGGATGAATCTCCAGAGGGGGGTCGCCTCAGAGGGTGTGTGGCCCCTTCCAGATCATTCACAGCTGGTTGGCAGCTCATCTTGGCAGATACACCTTCTCGAATGTTGTTCGTCCTCCAGGCAACGGCCTGCGGCCAATTCTCCTGAATATTGCTGGGGTTGCACCGATAACGCTCAACGAGGAGGGCGTAAGGATCCGAATCGGTAACCGTGCCAATTTCACCTTCAGCATGTTCCCCACCCCGGTCGGCCAGATGGTGGATAATGGGAAAGGCTTGCTGGAGTAGCAAGAATACTTCCAGAGCATTAGAGGTGGGGTCCTTATAGCTCGGATTGACGGGAAGATCATCTGTGAGCCTTACGTGCCATCCCGATTCGCCAGGCAGTTCGGGTGCCTCCAGCAAATGCCGAATAAGGTATTCACGGACATCCGGGAGGAGAATAATCTATACATCCTTCACCAGATGTGGTTAATGTTCACCACTTATGGCTCTGGTGACGTCATTACCCTTCCTCCCACTGGGGTCGATGCCGGCCTATCAACTGAGTATGTCGAACACTGCACTATTGCGTACCCTGAGGGGATTTTATGCAAGCAAGTTCAGCAATTTGAGACTACCCGTGTGGAAACTGGGTGACGGGGGAGCAGACAAGGTGCTGCTAGGAGGGGGGAACCAGGGGCGCGTCAGGCAGAGAGGCCTACGCAAGCTGGGACCTCAGTAGTGGGAACATCGCATGGTGTCACTGCGACCTCGTTGCCCAGAGGGGGGTCACACAAGGCATCCAGAGAGTTGGTCCAGAAGCAGATAATATACCTGCTCGAACCTTCCCAAGATGCAATTTTCCCGGCCTTGTGGTTGGCCTGGATGACCCTGTGGCAATCAATGAGCATTGAAGCCATCAGGAAGAAGATAATGCAGGATGGGGTCCAGCTGCTAGAGGTTGGGATCATTCGAGTTACCGACTTAGTAAACTTACATCGGCGTCATGCATATCTAACATCCATGGAAACATACGCGCACCAAAGGGGTCAGCGCACGGAGCTACCTTTCATGGTGAATGTGATGCTCAGCCAAGAGCATGATCCAGAAGTGATGACACCGGGAGAAGGCGACAGTGATGAGGTGTCAGTGGGAGAGGAGGAAACCGGAGAAGACGAAGGCGAAGGAGAAGATGAAGGAGAAGGTGAAGGAGAAGGAGAACCCGAAGGTGAGGGTTCGCAGGGGGTGGCCTTCCAAGGGAGTCTCTAAGAGAGCGGCAAGATTTTCGGCTCTAATATTGACATAACCGAGATACTTGAGGTCTGTCTCTATCCTTATTCATCTTATTTCTTCGTCCAATCTCTTTTGCAATTTCTAATCCATTTCCCTATCTCACTCAGGAGCACATAGGTGTTGATCAGGCATCCCCAATAGAGGAAGGAGGAGAAGCTTCGGTGGGATAGGATGGGGCTCCAACGCCCATTATCAAACTGACAAGCGCAGAGGGGTCTCCTGCCACAACGACTCCTGTAGCAGCCAACACACCGGAGGTTGACACTATGGTTTCTTGTAAGTCCCTTTCTTATCTACTGGTGATTGCTGTCAGAAAACCCAACTAATCAGGACGCTCCTCATACAGTGATCTCGGCGTTGGTGGCTCGTCGGGCTGCTGAGCCTGGGCTGTTTGTGAGTGGACTAGTGGCGGACATACCACCCCCTCTAGAACATACCTCCCAAACGGAGTTGGCCCCAGAAATTGGTGAGAATGGGGAGGTGGAAATCAGCGGTGCTGTCATTGGAAAAATGCCAGAAGCTGATGGAGGCACCGCCGTTGTCGGGGCAAGAGAGGATGGTCACTCGGACGTCGAGGATCCTATTCCTTGTGAAGGCATCCCTAAGGCAGAACCTTCTGCTGACCTACTGGCTGCCTTTCCTGCGTACCAGCCCACTGATCCTAAGGAGATAGACGATTCAGACTCGGAAGAGGCCTAGAAGAGCCGGATGACATGACACAAAGGGTGGAAGTGTATTCAGCGCTTTCTCAGGCAGCCTCAGGCGGATTGGCTAACGCGGATGGGATCACTCCAGACCTGGATGCACTTCCTGTGTACTAGAGGGGCGGATGCTTAACTTCTTCATATGACGGTGCATGATTACATGGCTGAGAAGATATGTGAGATCAATCGGCGCACCAATGTTTCCTAGTGTCGGGATAGATCAATGAGCACCCGAGCATTCCTAAGGGAGGAGCAGGAAGTCTGGCGCCTCGAAGGGCAGGTGAAAGAGAAGGATTTATTTTTCGCAACATGCTCTGAGCTCATGGAGAAATTGACGGCCCAGCTGGCTGACGCCCAAGAACAATTGATGGAGGCGAGTCACCAGATGACCATACATCAAACCGAACGGGTGCAGGAACAAGCTAGGGTTAGAGAACTGCGCTCTACGGCTGCTGATGAAGATAGAGTCTCAGGGAGTGAGAAGTAGTCTTGGAGGCTACCAGCCAAAGGGTATCAGCATTGGAAAGATCAATCCGGCATGCAAATCCTTAAGGGCTCTGTTTTGGCCATCCCATGAAATTTTTAATTTCACTACTCAATATTTTGATCCAATGTGTGGAACAATATATTTATATGTACCTTTGGTTTAATGTGGTCAACCATAATCCTGAAATGAATAACAACTCACCCCTAATCTCATGTGGGTCACAGCCAATGTGAGAAACAAAGGATACTCATGTTATCATTTCGTCCGACTGTGGGACGTCAACCAATCTTCAGGCATCCGAAATCGGGCCTGGACTTTTGAGGAGGGGACCTCAGACCGATTTATATATTATCTTCTCAATGTGTTCTGACACACAAGTGGGGAAATGTTGGGGGAATTGAAATCCATCCGAACATAGGGAGATGAAAAAGTTGAATCACATTTCCCAAATTCGGAACACTTTGGGGGGATGCGACTATGGAGGATAACTATTAACTGTGGTGGAAACACAACATCCATATCGCGTTGGCCTGATATTGGGATAACAAATGAGGGATGACCACTGACCATGTTCGCAAACTAGGGCCTAACTCAAATATCGTCGATCAGTCTTCTGAAACTTTGGTCCAGGACAGCAGGCGGACCGTAGGTCAATCGTCCATATTGTTACAATAGCCGGACTAAAGGTCTATCATCCATATTGTTACATCAGGAGGACCACAGGCCTAGTATCTATACTGTTAGGGGGTCCCATCAAACATAACTAGTATTCTGGAACGTTGGCCCAGAACAGCAGGCGGACCATAGGTCAATCATCCATATTGTTACAATAGGCGGACCAAAGGTCTATGATCCATATTGTTACAGCAAGCAGACCATAAGTCTAGCATCCATTCTGTTAGGGGGTACCATAAAACATGAAAAGGATGAAGATCTGAATAAAGGGGGAAAGCAAAGCATGGAAAGTGGAGTGGTGGTTTGTTCAAACAGAATCCAACACTCCCAAAATTGCACCACCGTGGTGGAGACGCATTAGGAAGACATATTACTCTGTTCACACATCATCCCAATTTTCAGATAGGACCTCCCTGGCAAGATAACTATCGCTTCCCAATATCACTATGGGGAATCCTGAACTTATTCAGGGTAAATTCTATAATTACACCACTCCCCAAGAAGCCAGGCCATAGGGCCGATAGTGAGGAGGGACGAGATTTGGTAGTACCTTGGGCTCTACCCAAGACGAAATGTCCAAGCGTTCCTACGTATCTCATAAGGATGAGAATCAAGCCACAAGTAGTTCTAGAAAAGGATCTTAGTTTAAGGTCTTATATCTTGGACCAAAAGAGTAAGAGAAGTGGGAGACACATGGTAAAGTGGTTGCGAAACCCGACGTGAATGGGGGCAAGGTCCTGCTTACCATGTGTTCCTTGGAGACATGTTTAGGTCAAGGAACCAAACACAAAAGTTAGGCTGGGCCTGTGGGGAAGTGCCCAGGAGCTCCTACGTATCTCATAAGGATGAGAATCAAGCCATGCGTAGTTCTTGGGGGCGCCTTTTAACGTCATGCAAGATAAGAAATAAGAGGGCTAATTCTCATAACAGGGTGCACGTGGTGTGGCTATCGCAAACCTGACATGAATGAGGATGTAGGTTTGCTCACCACGCCACGCGACGTCGTGGTCAAGGTCCCAATGGAGGGACAAACACGATGAATTAGTAGACCCCATGATGGACCCTTAGACGAGAGGTTTGGGCGTTACTACGTACCCCATGAGAATGGGGATCAAGCTGTACGTAGTTCTTGAAGGGTGGCATGACATGACATGGTACCTATGCAAAGGATGAAAGAGGCATGCAGGTCTAGCCCTCGCACCAAAAGAAGCGGCATTTGATATGTCTTGTTTGTTCTGGAAATTGAATGGTTTTTCTTTTGTGGAATAACCGGCCTAGGTTAGAAACTCCTGGCATCCCCAAAGTAATCAAGACGTATATAGGCGTTGAAAAATGGTATGGTAATGGACCGATACCCAATGTGACGTGCCCTATGGGAAGGTCACCACAATGCAGTGCCATTTTTCGTCGTGTGACCGGGACGATATCATCACAATTTATGGTCGTGTGGTAGGACCAATCGGCACAGTTTAAGGTCGTATGGTTGGGACCTAGGGGAACATGCATGATGCGATACGGCACACCCGATGTAGATGAGGGCATATCCTCACACCGTCACCGCGCGGGATTCTGGAGAGGTGCCTCGGGCCAAGGAGCCAATGAGGGTCCAACAATCAGGGAGGCATGAGGCACTAGCTTCCAGCTGAGATGGGCCCGAAACGCAAAGTCTGGGAGAATCCTCGTTTCCCATGGGGATGAGGGTCAAGCTACGCATTATCCTTAGAGAAAACCCAAGCATATAACGTTGGCACTGGGATCGTGGGAGCCCCGAGAAACACTGTCACATAGCTTTGTCTGCATGAGGTGTGGAGGTGCACTGAGGGTTAGTGCAATGAGTGTCAAGATTCCACCTTGACATGATGGGGTGGAACATAATGTGAATCATGCAACCAAAATTCAGGGCCTAATGTAGCCGGCATGATGACTGAGGACTACTACTGACCATGTTCACAACACAGTATCCTGTCGCGTTAGCCTAAAATGGGGACAAACAAATGAGCATCGACCGCTGACCATGTTCGCAATGCGGGATTTTTATCAATTTTTTGTCTAAAACCCTTAGGGGCATTGGCCCTTGACGGTAGGAGAGCCCTTAGGCATTGTATCCAAACCATTCTTGGGGGTCGCTCTGGGTGTGAAAGATGACGGGGGCCTGAATGAAAGGGAGCATGAAGCTTGACAAGTGGACAAAAACTTGCCTAAGTTGAATCTGACACTCCCGGTCCTAGACCTGAGTACTCCGAGCACATTAACGGACCACTAGAAAGGGTCGAATGGCTCAGTTTAAGAGTGGCCAAAAGATGGCGGATTCCTGGGAGAAGGGGGCATGGTGCCAAAAACCACGTACCACACCTATATATCCCCCCATGGGGAGGGACAGGCCAAGAGACCGAGGTGACCAGGAGATCGTTGGATCTCCTAAGAGATGGGGATGGTCCTAAAACATAAATGTTCAGGCGGTCCTATGTATCCTATAAGGATGGGAATCAAGCCACACGTAGTTCTAGAAGCACACTTTAACATCATGTAGGACGATGAGAGGCATTTCATCAAGGAATATGTACGGCGTAGTGGGTAACCCATCATGAATGAGGACTTAATCCCACACCACAACGCGCACTTTGGGTAAGGACTGGGGCTAAGGGGCCTGAGAAGGCTAAGGGGCCTGAGGCTGGGCCTCGGTCAAGAAGGCCTAACCATCTTGCAGTTTAATGTCTTGCAGTGAGGACGAGCTTGCAGTTTAAGGTCATGCTAGACCACAAGGATCCTAGTTTAATGTCATAGAACACGGACCAATGGGGCCCAGATGTAGGGCCATGTGGAGTTTATGGTCGTGCTAGACCAAATGCAGATTAGGGTCATGCGGGACTGGGTGCAGTTTCGGGTCATGCGGGACTGTTATCCAGTTTAAGTTCATGGGGGACCATTATCCAGTTTAAGGTCATGGAGGACCATTATCCAGTTTAAGGTCATGGGGGACCCCATAGGGTCAGGAAAAATACTTCTTGAGGAACTTGGCATTGGTGGGAGTAGTGAAACGCTCTCCATCCATGGTCATGAGGGAGTACGCACCATTGGGATATACGTTATGGACGATAAAAGACCCCTCCCATTTGGGCCCCAACTTGGGTGGTTTCCTACCAGGAATCATTGGTGCCCTGAGGTCCAGTACCGGATCTCCGTGCAGGAAAGAGTGGAGGTGAACCTTCTTGTTGAAATCTCGAGCCATCATGCTCTGATGCATTTCTAGGTTGTGCAAGGTACGAAGCCTATTCTCGTCCAGTGCTTCTAAATTCAGCTAAACGGATTTCAGCAACTCTATCTGGAACATGCTGGTCGTAGACTGCCATGTGAAATGAGGGAAACTGAATCTCGATGGCTAGGATGGCCTCAGCTCCATACACCAGGGGATATGAGGTCACCTAGGTGGAATTACGAGTCAATGTCTGATAAGACCAGAGGGAGTTGGGGAGCTTGTCCAGGAAAATTTTCTTGCTCTGACCAACCATTTTATGCAGAATGTTAGAGAGGGTTTTGTTAAATGCCTCGATCTGTCCATTCTCCTGTGCATGATAGAGGGAGGTATGGTTGGAGAAAATGTTGTACTTGGCGTACAATTTATTCAGCTCGACTGCTCGGAAGTTGGTTCCGTTATCCGTGAGGATAGCGTGAGGCACTCCAAATCGATAGATGATGTTGGAACTCATGAAGTCCGTGATAGAACGGGCTTTAAATTCCTTCAGTGGGATTGCCACTGCCCACTTGGAAAAGAAATCCGTAGCGGTCAGAATGAATCATCATTGGTGAGCCGTCACCGATTGGTAAGGTCCTACGACATCCAACCCCCAGACTGCAAAGGGCCAAGAATACTTGGTAGTGTATAGGGGCTCCGGTGGCCGATGCAGAAAGTTATCATGAACTTGGAACGCATGAAACCTCTTGGAAAACTCGATGCAATCATAGATCATGGAGGGACAGAAGTACCCCAGCCTCCGAATCTAGTGAGACAACTTCGACTCGGCCTGATGGGCGTCACAGGAACTAGCATGAACCTCTTGCATGACCTGAGGGATCTCGAGTCCTTGAAGACAATGGAGGAGAACACCATCAAATCCACGTCTGTAAAGGATCTGCTGAAAGATGGGACTACTTTGAAGGGTAAACTGCAGCGCGCGACGTTGGATTCGCTCCCGCTCGGCCCAGTCTGACAGAAGATTACCAAGTTGGAGGTATTCAACCAAGGGTGTCCTCCAATCAGGAACTATTTCGTTCACCGTGTCGGAAGTTCCTGGGGCTCCTGACGTAGGGGAACCAGTAGTAATATGGTTCACCTGCATTCCACAAGCGTTCTTCGGGGTAACAGTAGCAATGACTATCCGGTGCACTACATGGATAATCAGGTCATCCTTTTTGGGCTCCGCAAGCGACGCGACCAGGCTGGCCAAAGCATCTGCTCGACTATTCTGCAACTGTGGAATATGTACGTCTTCTAGCCGAGAGGGGAACTGAGCCATTAGATGGAGGGTGCACTCAAGAAAAAGCATGAGTTTCAGTTTTCTAACAACATAGTCACCATTGGCCTATATAATGACCAGATCGAAGTCCCCTTTCACATGTAGATGGGGCACATTGATCTCATGGGCCAGCTCGAGGCCAGTGATCAGGGCATGATATTCAGCCTCATTGTTGGTGCATCCCTCAGACAACAGGAATGAATATGGTAGGACGGCTTGCTCTGGGGTGATGAAGATAATACCCAGACCCACTCTGTTGAGCCTGGGATCATTGAGTCTTCTACCGGTGGGTCTCCAGGAGGCACCGTCAAAGTGCATCTTCCAGTATGGGACAACATGATAGATTGAGAGGATTACCTCATCAGGAAAACCTAGATCTAGTGGATGCTCTGCGGAGGTTGGGTGAGCATCTAAAAAGTATGTCAACGCATATCCTTTGATAGCCTTTTGAGGTACGAACCTAATGTCGAACTGTTGGAGGATCACCACCCACCGCGCTAGTCAGCCAGTCAACATCGGTTGGTTCAGGATGTATTTCAATGGGTCTTCCCGAGAGACCAGCTGTACCTCGTGGTGCTTCAAGTAGTGCCACAATTTCTGTACGGAAAATATGAGCACCAGGCAAGTCTTCTTGATGGGAGAATATCAAATTTCCGTATCGAGGAGCATGCAGCTGAGGTAGTAGAGGCTATTCTCTATTCCTTCATTGTTCTTCTGGGTGAGAAGGGCATCGAGGGACCATTCTAGGGCAGTCACTTAAAGGACCAACGGCTTCCCGGAAAAAGGTGGCATCAAGACAGGAGGTTGAAGAAAATACTGCTTGATTTTTTCAAAGGCGGTCTGACACTCTTCATCCCATTAATAGGTGGCACCTTTCTTCATGAATCAGGAAAAGGGCTTACACTTGCCCGCCATATTCACAATGAATCGGTGTATGTAGGCTAAGTGGCCTTGGAGACCACAAAGTTCCCGAATATTGCTCGGGGGTGGCATCTGGCTGATGGCCTTGAACTTCTCTGGGTCGATCTCGATGCCTCGGTATCTGACAAAAAATCCAGGAAACATTCCGGAGGTGACCCCGAAGGCACACATTAATGGGTTCATCTTTAGGTAGCGGGAACGGAGGAAGCTGAACACCTTCTCGATGTCCTTGAGATGGTCTGGGCGCTGGTGAGGTTTGACCACCAGATCATCCACATAGCATTCCACCAACGTCTCGATAATTGGATTGAATATGCGATGCATGGACCACAGATAGGTGGCACCTGCATTCTTTAGGTCAAATGGCATAACCTGGTAACAAAAAGTACCTTGAGGGGCCCTGAAGGCAGTGAACTCTTCGTCCATGGGGGCCATCCGGATCTGGTTGTACCTGGAATACCCATCAGTGAAGGAGAGTTCTTGGAACCCAAACAAGGAATCAATCGACAACTCTATCACTGGAAGGGGAAAATCATCCTTCGGGGAGTGGTAGTTGAGATCGTGGAAGTCGATAAAGACCCTGATCTATCCGTTCTTCTTCCTGACTGGCACAATGTTGGCAAGCCACCAGGGGTACTGAACTTCCTTGATGAAGTTGGAATTTATAAGCTTGTAAAATTTAGCCTCAACCACGGCACTATGAGAAGGGTGCATCTTTCTGGGATGCTGCAAGAACCCGCAATGGTTTGTTGGAAGGCCAAGGCGGTGGATGGCTACCTAAGGATCTATTCCTGGAATCTCGTTGTAACTCCAGGAAAACAAGTCATAGTGCTGTTTAAGAAAGTTCAAGTACTGTTGCTGCTCCTCGAGGGACATGGCCACACTGATCAATGTGGGTCTCGAATCTTCCTCACTACCAAGGTTCACCTGTACCAATTCATCGATCGTGGTAGAGACGCATTCTTCAAAGGCAGGGGGAGCATCCTCTATGTCCTACTCTCCACTTGTGGAGGGATCATCCGTGGGGGGAGCTGCTTCGGGGCTACCAGACCCTAATGGGAAGCTGGTGCCTGTTTCGGCGGCAGTGGTCATCATATCGAGAGACTCATGCGCAACCAAGACCATAGCAATGAAGGCAGTCGATCCAATCCCATCTGGTCTTCGGCCCAAGGGTCCACGCTTGATGACATCAAAGCAGTAGTGGCGTGTCGGCTTGAGTCGGTTAATTCCAGCCTGGCGGAAGAGACATGTATGATGTACTGTCGTTGCCATGAGCCAGACATCCCGATACCGTATAGGGGTAGGAGGTTCCAGATTCACCTGAGCTTGGATGGTGTAGGAGTATGAGGTGATTTTCCACCGTCACTTGGAACTTGGAATATGCCTTCCTCTTGTACCCAAAACCACAAAACATTGCCCCATGTTGGGGGTTGTGGCCTCCAACCGATGGTTTGGGAAGACATAGGCGTCATCCAAACCGGCCAAGGGATCAGTTGTGAAAGTGGCGAGCTCAACCTCACTTACCAGAATCTGCTTATCCTTTCTCTAGTAATACTCGGCGTCTAGATAACAGGCTTCACAAGAGGCAAAAGGAGATGCATTTCCTTGTATCACGCCTACTCGACCATTAAGGGAGTATTTAAGGCATTGGTGATGTGATGAGGGGACCTTCACATAAAGGTGGAGCCACAAACTACCCATAAACACATTGTAGGCGGTGTCCTAGGAGACAACCATGAATTAGGTGCTAGAAATTAGGCCACCGAACTAGGTCTCCAGGCGAATCTTTCTGACTGGAGTTTTCTCTATGCTGTCGTATCCTTGTATCCTGAGGTCGGAGGGAGTTAAATCACCCTCAGAAAGACCCATCTTCAGCAGTGTCTGAGTTGGGATTAGGTTAATCCCATAACCCGTGTCAAAAAGACAGCGGCAGACTTCCACGCCATTGAACTGGCCAGTGATGTACAGTAGGAGAATATGCCCCTATATGGGAGGGTCTTCATCTTCACCAGAGAATGAGATAACCTCCTGGAATTCGACATTCTCAATTGCCTCAGCGTGAAATGCTTCTGTAGCTGCTACCTCTTTATCAAACTGTAGGGGGATCCTTAGGGCCTCGGCGAGCGCCTCTCGCATTTTAGACAATAGAAAAAGAGCCTAAAGTATATAAAGCCTTGCTGGAATGCCGACCAGGTGATTCAGAACATCATACTTCCGGGCCAAATGCTATCCTCTACACACAGGAGGCTGCTCTGCGATTGGAGGCATGACAGGCCCTTCCAGCTGGACTGCTGGCTGACTGGTACTAGGCACGTCTCGCTGTTCACTAGTCGAATCCCGAAGAGTGGCTACCGGATTAGGACCAGAAGACTGGGGTCGGCTGGTGGCAGGGCGGAGCTGGCCGCGGTACGGACGAGGTGGTTCCGCCTGATCCAACAACACAAACGGTGGAAGAGGCGAACCTGTAGACAAAAGATAAATGGGTTGCGTGTGCTGAGATATATACTAGGCCTACTACCTAGTCTCAGTGGCATGCACAGCCTGACTCGAGGTGCCAACTGTCGTGCCCCAGTGTTTCATGTAGCCACGTCTCCACTGACGTTGACGACGACTGGGGACATTGGAAACATCCACCTGGCGTTCCTCATCATCGGGAGTCAAAAAGGGATTTACCAACTCTATGGTATTAACCGAAGCATACCCTTGACTATCACTCGGCAAGTCATCCATTGCCGGTCAGAGTCTCATATGGATCCCCATTTCTGGGGGCATGAAGTCACTGAGAGTGCAGGATGGCGACAACATTGGATGGGCGTGTTCTTTCTTCTTGCACCGCCGCCACTTGATCTTCTTGGAGGGGGCTTGCTGGGATGATAATGCCGAGGTAGCTACCGCAGCTTCGGAAGGCTCTGGCTGATTTAGGCGCACGCAGATGATTCCATGGGCGCAGGAGACCATCTTTCGGGCCATCCAGTCACTACTTCTAGAGCCCATGGTTGGAAACTTACTGCCATTCATCCTCGTCGCTGCTACCGCCCTCTGATCTCACAATTACACCTGCTACTTGTGCCGGGGCTAGGCCCAACCTGACTATATTGTTGTCAATGTGGTCTTGGAGCTAGTCCTTGAACACATAACATCATTGGATGGTGTACCCCTGGGTCCGGTGATAAGGGCAGTAGTTGGGGTGATCAGTGAGATGCGCCTCTTCTGGCTTCCGACACTCGGGCAACTGCACTATTCTCTACTCCAAAGCACTATGGAAGTAACCAGGGACCTGAACTTCGTCGAATGAGTATGTTTGATTCCTTCTATCTGGAAAGGGTGCTCTTGGAGGCTGGCCCTAACGAGGGGCCGGAGGAGCATGCTGAGGATGCAGAACCTAATTATCTCGCCTAGGCGGTGGCGGTGCGTTACGCGGAGGCGTTTTCCGATTTTGAGGTGGTCGCTGCTGGGCCGGAGGCTGTGCCCGTGGGGGTGGAACCCTATGGGGCTGTGGAGCTGGCCTCACTAGTAGAAAATGTAGCTACCCGGAGGCCTCTATCTGGGCCACAGTAGTGGACTCGGCTCTGGCATCTCTCCTTGCAGGGATTATAGGAGGCAGTGGGCATGCCTGGCTGACCTGTTGTAGGGCTTCTTCGAGGCGCTGAGCCTTGTCTGAGAAGTCCCGGTACCCTCTAGGGTAATTCTGAGTGATCAGAGAAGGAACCAACTTTTCCTTGATGTTCTCTATGCACATTTTCAGTAATTTATCTTGACTTAGTGGCATGTCAAGGGAGTATGTGAGCCCCTTCCACCGGGCGATGAAGTCCGCGACTCACTTATCGGACCTTTTATTCCACATGAAGAGGTCTGTGATGTTTGACTTCCGGGTTGTGGAACTGAACTGGTAGAGGAATTACCTACGAAGGTCCTCCCAGCTAGTCACAGATCCGACAGGGAGCTGGTTGTACCAGACGAATGCTGGCCCATCTAGTGTCTGAACAAAGCAACGGAGCTTGGTGGCCTCCTGCTGCACAAGAATTCCTAACATAGGTCCACACCTCGAGTTGAAGTGGGCCAGGTGCTGTGGCGGGTCTCGTGTCCTATTAAAGGGGGAAAAAGTGGGGTTACCAAATCTCGGAGGTGCTGGCATATCATCCACCCATGCTGGGTATGGCTTGCTGTCTGGGGGGATTACCACCTGCCGAGTTTCCAAATCCTCTAAGTGGGTGATGAGTGCTTCCATCAGATCTTCTGGACAGGGGTTCCTTTCCTGACGGGGATCCCTAACCACAAGCACATTGCTGGGCTCTTCAATCCGGTAGTCAAGCTCACCAGCTCATGGGGCGGCTGGTGGAGCGACTCTTGGGGAAGTGCGTGGAACCCGAGCAGGGTCCCTTGGGTGATCACACCGCTCAGGAGGGTTCGAAGAAATGTATCGCGCCCTCTTTCCATGAGCTCCGGCCTCTCCTCTGTCAGCGAACATGACATGATTGTGGTTCCCCAGGAGAATCTCATCGAGGGGTAGTTGTTCCTGCCACTGCTGTCCCGACCTAGGATCACTATAGTCAGGCCGCCGCTCCGAAATGTGTTCGTCCAGAAGCTCATGAACTATCCTCTTCTTCTCAGCAAGATGTTGGCACAGCGTGGCCTTCTCGGGATCTTCCTCGGCCTTCTGGACTGAGGCGGATGGGTCGGCGAGCTTGACAGCCCCAACGTGTTCTTTACCCTTGCCGATATTCCGATTTATTGTTAATGCCTCAGTGGGTGTGGGGAGACCTAGGAGGTTTCTCTGTTGGCGAGTAATCCTCCCTGATGGGTCCAGTAGTGGCTTGTCCTTAGTGGGTGAGTCCCCATCGAGAATTTCCAAACCGTTCCCCTCTTCAGAGAGGTCAACCATATTGACCGCTGCTGCCCTTAGGGGAATGCCCTCAAAACCACACGGTGAGTCGGGCTGTCGGTGAATCATACTAAAGAGAAGGGCAGCGTACTGCCCCCATCCACAGATGTTCACGTGGGGGTGGCTTCCTCGATAAATTTGTAGAGTACTTGAAAACTCTGGACGCATTGTTGATGGAGTCCCTATGGTGGCCAAGTGACTCGGGGTGCCGAACTGTGGGGAGAGTGGCCAGGTCGACCTGATGACATTACTCTCCGATATCCTCAAGGTGTGCTTGGATCTTGGGGTAGGGAACTTGCTGATGGAGATGATGGGAGTGAGTCACCTGGAGAGTCTGGCGGAAACATTCAAACTCTCCCGGGTTGAGCGATTCTGGTATATCAAAATATGATCCTACGACCAGCTAAAACTTCTCGGGGAAGTGGCCTGCTGCGAGGACAGTCCAGAAGCTCCACAGCTCAGGTTCAGGATCCGACCCTTGCTGGCCCCACTCATCAACCAAGAATGGCTAGGGAAATGGCAGCGATGCCGAGGCAGGCCACTGGGCTGGTGGGCGGAGAATACGGCGAGCAGGCCGATTGGCCGCTGAGTCCTAAGTCTTCCTCCAAGGGTTGTAGTGTCCTGGCTGTCATGTCATGATAGGATGGGCCGGCGAACGGGCCTCCTGTCACAGTGTCGGTGCTTTCCGAGGGTGTGCCATGCTGCGACTCTTCTGTGGGTCCCCAGAAAAGTTATCCACCCACTCTGACCGAGGTGGAAGGTGCTTATGGAAAGGCCGATGGTAACTGAAAGTTTGATCCCTGGGAGTAGGTCAAGTACTCATCCTCCAAGATATACCTTTGGAGGGAGGAGGGGATCATACAGATCTCTAATTCAGGTAGTACAAGGCTGATGTGCCGCGTCCCTATCATAGCCCTTGACTCATAGGACCGGGGGGAGGGCTCCATCGCCGAGTCGTACTCAGCCTCAGAGTTCGAGAAACGGACAGGTCTGATTTTCGTCCGGCCTTCCCTGGCATTCCCCTTGCCACAACTATGTCCTGCCTTCCTACCCCTGGGTAGAATTTCGGGGTAGGGCTAATTTCAGTCATTGATTCCTCTGGCCGCAATGGTGCTGGGGCCAAGAGGACTGAAGGCCGGGGTGCGAGGAGCACTGAGGCAGATGTTGAAAGGGACATGGGGAGGACCTCCATGTGGGTGAGTGACCAGATATGCAATGGCTCCATAGTAACGGTCCACAGTAGGGGGAGTGTCCCCATACCCAGTGTAGTGAGCACTAGAAAGAGTCCCACCCAGAGTATAGCTGTCATGGGGAAGTCTTTTACTTTCCAGAGCAGTGGCATGAAGTAGGCCTTCGCACTACCGCAAATTGGTCCGTGGTGGCCATTGCCTATGCTAGCGACTGAGAGAGTCAACCCAACTTGCCTGTAGGGCGGTCAGGGCCTCGATCCGGGTTGGTCATGTAACTGCCCCTACTCAACGTGTGCGGGGTTTTGATAAAAAGAGTCAGGAGTGGCTCGGGCCATAGTGGTTACTAACGTTGATTCCCCAGGGTAGGCATCCTCTTCCGCTTGCGCCCGATGCTGGCGCCGGTCAGATGGGTTGGAGCCGGTGATTCCAACACATGGATTGCCTGCTCTTCGGCTCGGGGAGTCAGGTGGCAGCATTGACATGGCCTGGAGGGGGCCCTTGCCATGAACCCCTGGAGTGGGTCCCCGATCGGGCGAAATCGGACATCCCACACCTCATCGGCATGTGGAAGGGAGGTGTCAAGGCGTTCAAGGGATAGGCACCCGAAATGGTTGAACGTCGGGGTGGGGTGCGGTGGCTCCCTATGCGGCCCTCGGGGGCGGTGATGGCAGTGAGGTGAAACTGCCTCAAGATTCAAACGGGCCGTGTACCTGGTCAGGATGGCCCCTTCCTCCTCATACCTACGCACAAGGTCGTTGATCACCCTCTATTGGATAATCTCTAACGGAGAGAGGGGGCGTGAGTGCCTGGCAGTTGCGGCGGTCGGAGCAGCTATTGAAAAGGCGGGACCACACAGAGTGGCCGCGTCGGTACTTCCCCTGCCACTGCGCCAGTGGGAAGGTGGCGATAGAGCTCTGGATGTAGGGATCTGATTCCTAAAAGTGGAGATATAAACCCATTAACACTAGCAAGAAAAGGAATCAACAACAAATAGCCCAGGGTCATTCCACCTTCCTTGGTCGATAAGAGGGATCCATGATGATGATGTCACAGAACGAAGTGCTCAACCTCATGTCTTCCCCAAACCCTGGAGGGTTTCACGTCCTGGTTCTGTATGCCTGGGCCTAGTGACATGCTAATCATTCGATACCCCAAACGCTACCGATCTCCATATTGAGGAGAAGAGATTCACGTCGGGTTCACCGTTTTCTATTTCCGATGCTTTCCACCGGGGCGTGCACGCATCCGTCACATAGGGGAGGACACGCGGATTGTGGCCCCGCATTCCCAATTTCCAAAGGCAGGTAGCATCCGTTCCTTGTTCAGGGACGTCTGCTCCTTGATCGAAATCGGGATGATGGGATGTCGGTTCTTCCTTCCATGAATTCCTCCTCGGATCTCGTCACCTAGTCCGGGTCTCCCTCATTGATTTAAGACATATTCGTGAATCTCATTCTCAGTTCCATATCATCATGGACACTAGTTAATTACGCTGCTTCCATCGAGATGCTCCAAGGGGTCTGGTCTTGGTAGCAAACTTCGATGAGGAGAATGGTCACACTGGGGCATCTTTGGCATGTCTTGATGCTGGGGGATTGGCATTTCTGTCTTCTGTCCTTTATTATTGGGATTCTTGAGAGCTCGAAAGCCCAAGGAATCCCACATCAAACACGGGGAATTGGTATGCCATAGGCATGTATCTGAGGTTTTCCTCAGCTTCCCATGTTTAACATGGGGTATGCCGCGATTTTAATGTATTGCGGAGATGGATCAGACAGATCAGAACACTGAGAGTGGATCAGATTGAAGAACCCCCTAGGGGGAACACCGATGTCAGGGCCAGCACATAGGCAGCTTACCGGATACTGTGGAGTGGAATGAAGTGTCATGATCCCATCGAGATGTGGTGGCCCTAGTAGGAATCAGGATGGGTGATGGAGTGAAGAGGGGGGGGGGGGTTGAACCTCGTGGAGGGTACCTACGTACCATGCTTTAGCACATATCAAAGTCCATGTAGTTTAGGCATACAGTTTAATGTCATGCGGGACGGTATACAGTTTAACGTCATGCATGATGATGTAGATAGTTTAACGTCATTCTGGATGGGCATACAGTTTAACGTCATGCTGGATGGGCAATTTGGGGCTTACGCTCTGAGGCGGCCCAAAGTGTTGGTGAACCGACGTGAAGAGGTCGGAACGACCGGGTGGTGGGCTTGAACCTCAAGGAGGCTACCTACGTACCATTCCTTAGCATGTATCAAAGTCCTTGTAGTTCACTAGGATGGGGCCTACGCTCTGAGGTGGCCCAAAGTGTTGGTGAACCGATGTGAAGAGGTCAGAATGACCGGGTGGTGGGATTGAACCTCATGAAGGCTACCTACGTACCATGATTTCACACGGATCAAAGTCCTCGTTGTTCACCGGGATGGGGCTTACACTCTGAGGCGGCCCAAAGTGTTGACGAACTGATGTGAAGAGGTCAGAACGACTTGGTGGTGGTCTTGAACCTCGTGGAGGCTACCTACGTACCATGCTTTAGCACGGATCAAGTCCTCGTAGTTCACCGGGATGGGGCTTATGCTCTGAGGCGGCCCATAAGAGGGTGTCATGGTCGATGCTCACTCTAAGCCCGCGTGAGTCATGCTTGGTGTGATAAACAAGAGGCAGTAGGGACCAGATGATCACGTCGCGAAGGGTGCATCCGTGAGAAGCGGAGAGGGGCTTTTCTGTTGAGCGGACCTTAGTGTCAGGGATTACTCCAGTATGGAGGCCCGTGACGTGACAAAGCACATAGGGAGGGGGATTTGGGACCGAACAAAAGAGAAGCCTCATTCCCTATAACACCCTCCCCTGCCCTTGGTGGTGGGGAAGTACGGAGGTGCATGAGTGTGCTACCTTCCACAAGAGAGGCTAGGGGCTTACGGTTTGAGGCAGCCCTTCCCCCGTGGACAAACGCATCTCCGAGAGGGAGGATCTCATTCCATGTGAGGAATATTACATTCCCGTGGAGATGAGTTGTGTAAAGAATGTTTGAGCCGGGGGGACCCTGCATGCGAGGCACGGGGTCAGATCACAGTTTAACGTCATGTGTTGTGGATGAAGTGCTTGGCGGTTTAACGTCCTGCAGCTCGGATGAGGTGGGTTCTCTTGACACCCTTAGGGCTTACATGCCCAACACCCTCTACCCCTTGTGGGAGGGAAGGCATTGGCAAGGCCGTGGTGAATGGGGGCCGCAGGGCGAACCATCGAGGGGTACAAGTTAGCATGGCTATACAAAGAAGCAATAACCGTTAGCATGCCTATGAGAATGAGCAAAAGGCAAAGCAACGCAATGGGAAACACCGCCCAAGAGACCTTGAAATTACTTCATACGAGCCTGGAAGGCCGTACGGGAAAACAACGCATGGAGTGCATGCCTGGTATAGAGGACATCGGGCGCTTATACAGGGAGGCACCCTGGGGGGCGTCAAGGTGAGGAGTCCTAGGGTTTGCGCGCAAAGAGAAGGTTTGCGCACAAAACACTGGGATGGCGCTCAATTGGGGCCGTGAGATTACACGCGTCAAGGGGGATTGTGCGCAATAGGCTTGGATTGTGCGGGGGGTCATGACCGATCCCTAAGGTAGGGAAAAACCTAACGACGGGATTGCGCGCAAAGGAGGGAGTGCGCACAATGGAAGTGATTGCGTGCAAAAGAGGAACCCTGAGGAGTTTGAAATTTTATTTAATCCGGTGGGATTGCGTGCAAAGGAGAACCCTAGGGAAAGGATGCGCAAAAAGGGTCAATACCTGAAAGTCATATGGCGCGCGCGGGAGTCCAATTTCATGAAAGGGAGCTGGTCTGAATTCTGCAACCCCAAAACAGAAGGGGTCTACTTCTATTTATAGGCTTCAGGCGTCGTAGAATCTAGACGACGCGTGAAATCTTCCGTTCTGGGACCGGTCGACGCGAAAGGCCGCACCGCGTGGAACTGGTCGCGCAAAATTACGCGCCCACCGATGCTTTTTTGCGAATCCCAAAATTTATTCACACGGGCAACATTTTTTCGCACAAGTCCTCCTTAATTTCGTGCACCACTTCTGGGCCCTCTAGATCGGGCCCACGAGTCCGAATATGACTTCTCTTCATCCTTTCGGAACTTCTTTTAGGAGTTATAGACTTTTTCGACATCTATAGGCATGTTATATTTCCATTAAATATTCATATGATTATGCTTCATTGATCATGTTTATTATCCCATGATTTTTTTTCTTTTCCCATGGTATATATTTATTTTTTTGAGATTACATTTCCTTTTATGATGACTTATGGAAAAATATTTTTTTTGTGTTCCTTTTAATAGTATATTTTCCCTAATCATGTTTTATAATATTCTTATGATCTAACCCTTTTTTAAATATTTACATGTTTTCCCTTAATGATTGTTTGAGATCACACATTTCATGTGTTTCTATTCCCCATGCTTTAAAGATGGGTATAACTTATGAGAAGTCTATAATGGTGCCTACAGTGTATCAATTATAGAGAAATATTCAAAATAATTGTCAAATAAGTAACCTATATAGTTGATCCTCAAAGACACTAAACCTTACATTTATGGAATTATAAAATTATTATGGGATGCAGTGTTTATGTTATGAAAATTTTGTGATATATATATGTTTATCTTTTTTAGTGAAACTTTGTATGAAATTAAATATTTAAAGAATTTTTTTAGTACCGTACCCAATACTGTGGGACTAGGGAACCTAAGGAATCAACGAATTAAGTCTATTCAATCTTCTGATCGGATGGACATGATAGTGCCACATTAGTCCTAGCTGACATATAGGGAGTGCATGTTTGAAAAATCACCTAAAAATTTGATCATTATGATGAAATAAAACCCATTGATCCATATATCCCTAACATGTATGATTTTGGATCATATAATCTTTAAATAGTATGGTTGGGGGTCAGTCTTGGTATGTGATCTATGATAGTGATGTAGTTGAATAAGGGATATCTAATCGATAGACCATACAAACAAGATAAAATGGACAGGTGGTATCGGTGAAGAGAATATAGAGGGAACATGGGGATGATGTGTGAAACACCCCTATCAATAATGACTTCTGAAGGTGTGTGTGGGTGTGTGGAAGCTTCAAAATTGAGGGAAAAAATCTCATTGGACTTCTATTTTCATCCCAGAACCAACAGAACCATGTTTGGAACATTTAGAGAAAATTGTATGGGTCATTTAAGTGATTAATTACTAAATTGGTATAAAAATTATCATTATTTAAGAATTATTATTTTTCTTTACCAGAAGAAGTGGTAGTGCGACACATGAATATTGGTCCCTGAGTATCATGTTGAAATGTGGGATGGACTTAGTGAAATCAAAATATCAAGCAATGAATGTTATATTTTCATAAAAGATTATATAAATAATATTATTAATTATTAATTATTATATTTTATGGGTATTCATTGAAGTTCATGAGAGGAGCTTCAATTTATCACTTGGATGAGTTACTTAAACCATATAAAGTGGTGGTTGGAACTTTTTGACACCATAATGGATGGGATACATGAACTATAGAAAAGGAAAGAGGGAATAATTAAACTTTATAATGAATTATCTTAACATATATCAATGAAACCAGAAGAGTTTTATAAAATTCAGTTAAAACAAATAAATTTGAGGTGATGATCATGTGTGAATGAAATAAATGAGATTTTAATAATGAAATAAAACAATGTAGTAAATAATTATAAATGAAATAGTATTATCTTATTTTTAAATAAAGTATAATGATACAAGTTGTCGACTTATATAAAAGTAGATATTAAGGAAGTTATATATTCTAAAATATTTGGTTGGTATGAAACACTGTAGATTTGACTAATTGATATAAATGTAAAAAATCAATTCAAAATATAGAATAGCATTTATTATAGTACTAAATATGGATAATGTGAATGGATTAAAATGTTGGTAATGAAGGTTAATGTCACAATTTAACAAATGGAAGAAAATAATTATTTATCTCTAAGGATGGATATTACCTCAGATGGTGTGGCACATCACAAAATAATTGAAGGTAATTAATAAATATGAATGATTTGAAAAAAATAAGGAATTCCGGTGTGATATTTATATAATAAAGAAATGTAATATTTATAATAAAGGTTAAATTGTTTGATGTTACCCTTGGAACCTACTATAATTACCTTAAGTTACTTCTGATGACTTGAACATGACATTTATTATGAGAGTTATACTTCCTATTTTTTGATGTTTCATAAAGGTTAATTTAAAAAAATATTTTTTTAATAAATTATCATTAACTCCATATGAGATTAGTATGTGTGAATACATTATGGAGGATGTAGTATCAGAAATGGTACATGAGAATTATCTCAATGTTGATAGGAGGATCATTGATTATGATTGATTATTTATACTAATTTACTCTAAGATTTAATGTCTCTTATGATGTACAAATGTCAGCGGTGAAAAGATAAGATAGTGTATCTCCTTTATACTCAGCCTCTATCTAGGATGCAATGATATTATAGTGACTATACCCTATCTCACCCACTGATTTCGGTATATAAAAATGATTACTAATGCATATAACTACCACCACTCACCCATTGCTTCAGGATGAGATGGTTTTTATATTTCTAAGAGGAAGATGAAGATAAGTAATTCCTCAAACTTCTTTTATTTTGGATATATGGAGATGAATACATTCTCTAGTATCAACGATTTGAGAACACTATTAATTTTATGGGTATATATGGGTAATTAATCTAGTATCTTAGATATAAGAACATGATGGACATTAATTCACCTGTGTCGTGATGATATTACTCACCCACAACTCTAGGGTAGAGATGTTTGATGATTCACTAAGTATAATATTTAATTATTACCCACATATCTAGGATTGGGAAAACCTAATATACATATTCAGCACTAGAGATACATATTATCTCCTGTATTATATAATACAACTCTATCCCTAGAGATGTGTATTTCTTATGGTTTCCAAAAATATATATGTTTCTATCATCAAATATTTGTATTTCATCCAAATAGAGATGTGTAATTACTATAACATTTTAGAGATATATGAAGAAGTGTATTTTCTTTATTACTTCTAAGATAGGGGAGATGTGTATTTCCTCTATCATATCATGATTACTGTATCTATGGAAAATTAGTAGGTATGAAATCAATGATGGGATATTAGATTTGTTTTTTGTTTTTTTTGAGAAAAAGAGTTATCTAATGAGTGTATTTAAGGTTATCTATAGGTTCATTGATAAAGATAAATTATGGGTATACTTTTTGATGAAACCATTTCGAATTGAATTCTTAAAAATTTACCTTCTATTAATACATGTAGACACTAGAAATTTATAGGGTGTGACAACCCAAAACTTTAAAATATTTTCTTTTTATAATAAATATAACTTGGTTGTTGTAATGCTTTATATATAATGTTAAACTTATTCTATATACAAGACTGAATTAACTTGCATTAAACGCAAGACTGAGTTTTACAAACTTTTAATGTAGAAACTAATTTATAACTAGATTTTAACACTTTGAAGAATTTTAGTTTTAATAATAAATATCATTTTTGAATTCAGAATGCTGAAATTAGATTAGGGTGAATATTTGGGATTTTTATGAGAAACTTCATTTTTTTGATGAATAGTGAAAATTACTGCAATTTAGTTAAAAACATCCTTTTTGATTAAATAATTATTAATGATAAATTATATTTTAGATTTTATTTAGAGTCAAATTATATAAATTATACATATATTTATAAAATCAATTTCATTATAATTAATTTTACATTTAAATTGAATATAAAATCTTAACAAACTTTTGAATGTTTTTCTACAATAAAAAATCATTATTTCACCAAGTCTGTAGGACTAGTGTTAATCATAATTTTTTCACTTATGTAATTATAATATTGAAAATACAACATAAAAATATGCAATTAGTTTTATATTTTAGGTCTAATAAGATCAACTTAATTTTTTGACCAAAATGTTTAGTGAATGTGATTAAGATTAATTAGGTTGATTAAGGTATGATTAAGCTTAATAAGGGAATAAACCTTAATATTTAGGAGAAAAATGACTTGGAAATTTGTCCAAAATCCATTGGCTAAAAATAATTTTACCATATACCCAATTGGTTCTAAATATATGGTTATTGGGATACTATCAAATGAAACTTCCTTATATAATGGCTTCCTTATATAATGGTTAAGTAAGGAAACAGACAAAAAGAGAACTTTCTTTACCTTTAACATTCATAAAAATTTGCGATATGTACAAAACATAATATTTTCGTTTATACATACCCTTTTGTAGGATAAATATTTTATTTTTATCATAATAATTTATCAATAATTTCTAGAGATAATTTATTTACTTAAAATTCATAAGAAATGCCAACGTAGTGATTATTTAGTTAATAATTAACTAAAATAAATGATACTATAAATATTAAAATTGAAGTTAATTGATTTAATTATTATTATTATTTATTTTTTATATTAATATATCATGTCAAATACATGTAAAACTAAAATATTTTAATTCAAATATAAGATTTATATTTTAAAATTAACATTTAATAAATAATGACAAAATTGACATTACTGTTATTTTGCAATAAATGAATCTTATTAAATTATTTTAAATTAATAAAAACATTATATTATGTAAAGTGATTTTTAAGTTTTAATAAATATTAAATATGGTCTATTAATATACCAATTAATATTTTATAATTAAAATATTTAACCATATACTGTAAAAACGTTGTTAAAACGGTCCGGGATCAAGTAGTGTTTTAGCGCATCACATGCACTTGTTGTAAAATTAATTTCCAGAAACACATGGGAATTTTATTTTATAAATTATATATAATATTAATAATTTATTTTCACTATAATTTATAATAAATATCACTTTAATTTATTCTTAATGGTTAAATTAATTAGATTAGAAAACTAGACGATTTAATAAAAACCAAAATGATAAAATTTGGGAATCTTAGAAGTTAAGGAAAAAAATTAGTAAAATGCACATATTTTTTGTGGATTATGTTTTTATCAACCATTATCATCCTTTAATACATTATTTTTAAATTTTGGAGAAACTTTAGGTAAGATTAACCACCCATTATTGACTTCCATTGGGTATTTACAAAAGTGCCACTCCCCCTCCCCAATAAAAAGTCACTACCTCTCCCCAATCCTAATACCACTAAAACCACCTATGTTGGTACAATACCTAAACAAATAGTCTCAAAAAATCCATAAAAACGACCTATAATCACTCATTTGGGAAAAAATATCTTCAATAAATCCTTTTGGTATAAACCAAAAGAAGTTACCCGATTAAGAGGTAAAACCTTCTCCCATGCTTTCAAATTTCATTTCCATTATCCACTCCCCATAATCTTCTTATTCTATTATTACATAACAAAACCATTATACTCAATATAATAGGATGTTTTAATGATAAATTTTCTACCTAAACTTACACACACCTTCATATAATGGGTAACAAATATACTATTTCTGTGTACAGTAAAATACAGCCTCACAAAATGATGATTGTGAAAGTTTTGCCTACCATAGCTCATGGTGGCCGTTATGATTGAAAATATATTTATAATATATATATATATTATTTATGATTTATTATTGTTATGTATTTTTTATTTGGAATATACCTTTATGCTATCCAAGTTGTGTAAATATGATAATTTCGTTTGAGGAAGTGTGGACTGCCGCCCCCTCAAAGCGATATGATTCATTCATGCCATACATAGAACGTATAAATGATAATTTTAATAAACCCATATAAAATATATAACATATAAATGATAATGTAATTATAATATACATATGTATATATTTTTTAATTATTTTAATACAACAAAGAAATGAAAGCAGCGTCTATGCGTACGTAGGACCTACCATATCCATGAATGGTGCACTTCATGTCTTATCTCCAAATATTATGAAATATTATAAATAAATATTTAATAAATATATAATATAATTTATTCATGGTTTAAATTATATAGATTATGAAACCATGAAATATTTAATAAGAACAACAAATAACAAGTTAAAATGTACTTGAGAAAACTAGGCAATTAACACCTGAAATAGTCAAAATAATGAAAGAGTGTTAACAAAGGGGTAATAAAATATTGGAAGAATTTAATATAAAATATTATAAACATGAGTGTGGTTATGGTATTAGTTAGTAATATATTTTAAACTTCTATACAGTAAGTTAAAAACCACACAATAAAATGAATGTTCATATAAGGGAATTCCGTCTAAACTTACATTTCTTTGAGTCTTATTTATTATTCTGCACCAATTAACTGTTATTCGGTGTATATACTGCCATTTTCATATTATAACATGAATACCAATAATATAATGATATTTTAAGTTTAAATTTATGTCATTAATTTCTAGATATTATGAATTAATGTTTCAAATTGGTATGAGACACATTGGAATGTTTAAAGATTATTCTCCTCAAGAATGTACTTAATCTCAATTCCTATTGTGATTTCTAGATTTACCTTGGAGAAATAACTTTATTGTAAAATTTGATTTAATATCCATATTCTCATTCAATGAATATTATTATTTCCTAATCTGTATACCATTTTCATACATTGGTTACTTTGAAAATTAATTGATTATTTGGGGAATTATTATTAAATCCATATTTCTCATTCAAGAAAGTTATTTGATAACGAATCATAGTTATTTTTTATTATTTAATATGATTAATTATTTGTACTAGAAATTATCGGTGGATTATAGACCTTATATAGCTCCTCGATGCATTGATAGGTTCCCATGAGACAAATAAGTTGGCCAAATTAAATGGGTTTCTGTCTGTGTTTTATGTCGTATTGTGAAAGGTCTTCATGGTAATTGGTTTTCATGTTCCTAAGACATGATGTCTGATAATAAATCAATTTACTACATTTAGTATCATTTATTATTTACCCATATGATTTTCATCGACATATCTATGAATGTAGTTCATTCTTATTTAATTGATTTATGGCATGTGTTTCAGTTTCTTATTGCCATATTATTTTTTCCTTATCTAGTTTTTTAAATGGAAAGTGAGATTAGTTATTTACCTTTACATATATATTGATTCATTATTTCCCATTTTTAATTACCCTTACTGAGCATTTTATCACACCCTTATTATGTTTCTTTCCCTAAGTTATGAAGAAGCGAACTCTGTATAAGCTTTCAAGGATGGATTTTATTTTAGTTTATTTTGTAGCATGTTTTATTTTATTTTCCCAATGTATTATGTGTATTATGTATGTAATATGGATTTACAAGACTTCTAAATTAAATGGTACTTTGGTATTTTATTCCTTGTAATAATGCCAATTTAATGTAATAATGCCCCAACTCTGGGATTCTGGGGTCGGGGTGTTACAGTTGGAATCAAAGGAAGTTTATAAATAAACTTGGAAACTAGATTTAGAAAAAATAGATTAGGGAGTAAAAACTAAGATATATATTGAGGATAGGTGTATAAGAACATCCTATAATTTTGGTAGAGTAAATATTATGTGGTAATTGAAGAACCCCGGGACACCCTGAGAGGGGAGGGGTGAATCAGGGTGACAAATTTTTCTTTTAATGTGATGGATCTAGTTCCCACGTTGGTAGGAACTTGTTGAACCTGTATGATGAAAATGATCAGAAATTAAACATGCACATGCACAGAGAAGACACAACCCTTTTTACTTGGTTCACCACTAAGGGATACGTCCAAGGAGCATACGCCGACAAGTTTTCGGTCGTACCAAAATCCACTATGCTTCACTAGCTGGAGATTACAATTGTTCGGGCACAATCACTCTATCCCAGGATCACTACCTTTACAAAGGTTAAAGGATAGCTCACTGCTTCCCTCGGGTCACTCCCATTGAATCCCCCAGGCTCACTGCCGTTGGTGAAGTCACACTCAGTTTATAGACGTGAAGGTCTCTTCAATTGATAGACATGAAGTTTATTGTCTCCTGTTCAGCATGAGACTTTTCTTGCATCAAAGTCCTGAGTTAATGCTCTGTTAAAGTACATATTACAACCACTAATGAAAACCCCCTTTTACCTTGTCCACTGGGCAAACAACCTTTGGAAAAGGCCTTCACAAAGTACCCTACTTTGCAAGGCTCCCAATTTTGCAAAGCTCAAACAAGCCTTCGCGGAGTCCCTGCCTTTTCGCGAAGCTCAATCGCGAAGCACTCTCACGATGCTACAGCCTTCGCAATGCTTGGCTATCACGGAGCTCCTGCCTCTTCGCGAAGCTCACTGAGCCAACGTGGGGCGCACGACTTTCACGGAGCTAGAATAGCCACTGCGAAGCTCCTCTTTCGCAAAGCACACTGCCTTCGCGAGAGACCTTTGCGAACCGAGACCAAAGGATTTTCTTTGAAATTCTCTCTGCTTCTCTTGAGGGGGTCGGCCTCTATTTATAGGCGATTCCACTGACCCTTGACCCTTCCACACGAAGTCAGCGCCACGTCAGCTCAAATCGCGAAGCTCCGAAGTTCCCGCCGAAAATCCCTCAAAATCGCAAAGCACAACAGCAATTTCCCATTTGCGGAGCTCATCGTAATCGCAGAGTATCACCGTCATCATTCCTTTGCGCCTTCGCCGTGAAGCTCCCTCGCAAAGACCTTCACCGCCGCAATGCACTTCAACTCTATCGTTCGCGAAGCTTTGACGTAATCGCGAAGACTCACCACCTCCATTCTTCTGGTCTTCGCGATTTCCAAACCATACATCCTCTCTTCGTGAAATTCATGCCTTTTCCATATTTAATTATTATCTTCATGGAAATTCACTTTTTGCGATGCTCAGCAACTTCCAGATTTTGGACCCCAAAAATTTGGCAAACACTGGAAAACGACGCCACATTCAATACTGTTGTCTGCTTGAACGGTATGATCTCTTTGCTGGTACACGATCCGAACTTCCATTGATGATTGACAACAAACACAAACCATACTCCAAAACATGCATAGAAGACCATGGTTCCAACAGTAATTCCAAAAAATAAATCCCTATCTGGATACTACAAGTGGATGTTGTTTTGGTACAAATGTACCTATAAGCAACAACTCTAAAAAGGTGTTCTGGGCATGACTCAAGGTAACCTAGTACACAAAAACTGGTCTTACTACACACTTGGTTTGAAACTCATGAGGGATATTCTTAGGATGATTAACATTTTATTTAACTAATATTATGAAGTATTTATAAGTAATGATTTCCCAAAATTACCCAATGTTTATGATTTTAGGACTCACAATGCATCAATTTATATCATGTATGATAACATGTTTAGAGTTATATAATGTTCATAATTTTATGAGCTAATCTAGTATATATAAATGTTTAGAAATGTGATATAGCAGATGAAATGAGATCCCCACCAATGCACGTGACAAAAAGAGTAATAAGGATGATATATTTTATGGTTTTAAGCCAATATTTTAGAGGGAAATAGTATCCCATGTATTTTTATCATATGAGGAAATATTATCATGTGTTAAGAAGATAATAAAATAATTCTCTGAGTTCTATAGCTTTGAAGGGGGAAAGTGGATGGTAGAGAAAAATGTAGATAAAGGGAAGAAGGTAAAGAAGGATTTTCCTACATGTGATAAGTGTGGAAAGAATCACCCTGGTAAATATTTGAAGGGAAGGGAGTTTTTTATAAGTGTGGAGAAAAGGACACCATTTTATTGATTTTAAGGGTAATAAAAAGGTTCCCAATGTTCAATGCTTCCTCTATAAAGATATGAGATACTATGAGAATCAATCTCCCAAGAGTTAATGAAATATTTTCCAAATGATGTTAGTGTATAGTGATGAAGTTATGATTCTACCATAAATAAATATGAATGCTTAATATTCTAGTTCAATAATTTTTTCATTTGAATGTTTTATCAGAAATATTTGGGTTATAATAATTATAGAATATATGAGGATTATACTATAGTACTTTTTTGTTAAGGATTTTGAGATCATATGGTGAATGGTACTAAAAAAAATATTTCAGCAGAAAGATACAATTTTAGAAAAACACATGATTAAGGGAAACAATACGTTTAATAAGTTTCATATGTTGTGATAATGATGAAGAAATGATTTATTTGGATAAATACTAACTACCTTGTAACGTATTAAAGACTTGTCGACAAGTGTTCTATGCTATCCTTAATAGAGTATACAACACTTTCAGATTTAAGGGATATATCCAATAACACGTGTCTTATATAAGTAATAAATAGGAATGAATGTTTCAGAGTAATTCAAGTTATTACCACATTTTAAAAGGATACATGATGAAGTTATTCACATGTTTGGAATGTGAAAATTTAAAAGCTAGTTCATGTTTATTTAAGGCTAATGATAAGTTCACTTTGAATGTTCAGTGACTTTCATTAAGAAGTGATTAGATAATAATTAGATGAAAATTTTAACCATTTATAAAATGGTTTAATATTATAATTGGATGAGATTTAGGGGTTAATGTATTACTTCACTATATCATGTGCAATGAGATGAAGTAGAAATGGTTCTAGGTGTAATCAAAGGAAACTATTATGTTTATAGAAACATACATTTACTTATATTTTTATGGGGTGAAATAATTACATAATTATAGAAAAAATGACCTTGAATTTTTTTTTCTTAGTAACTTTAATTTCTATGGATAAAATGGACTCTTAGATTATTTCTGATTTATGGCATTCTGATTATTAACTTTCTCTAAACCACGTTCTCTAGCAGTCTCCATCAGAACATGATGGTTATATTTTTCTTCCTTATTTGTGTTTCCATTTTCCACATATGTTATCCTAAAAAATAACCTTGTTATGTTACCATTGTTCTTTCCTTTATCTATTATTAAAAATATGTGGTATTACCCCTTTTTATGATGTGGGTCTTTCAATAGTAGTTTTTTTAAATACCTTTATTACTAAGATGAATTTTAAATTGAGAGGACACAATTTAATTATGGTGGGGATAATGTGACACCCAAATACACTAAAATATTTTCCTTTTTTATAATAAATATAAGTTTATTGTTGTAATTCTTTATAAACAATGTTAAACTTATGCTACATACAACACTGAATTAACTTGCGTTAAAAGCAAGATCGAGTATTACCACCTTTTAATGGAGAAACTAATTTAAAAATAGATTTTAAAACCACTGTGATATTTATTTTTAAAAATAAACATCTTTTTTGAATTCATAACTTTGATATTATCCTAGGTTGAATTTTTGGGATTTTTCTGAGAAACTTAATTTTTTTATGAATAGTGAAAATTGTTGCAATTTAGTTAAAAACAACCTTTTAGTATAAATAATTATTAATGATAAATTATATTTTATATTTTTTAGAGTCAAATTAGATCAATTGAACATCTATTTATACAATGAAGTTCATTGTAATTAATTTTACCTTCAAACTGAATATTAAAACTTAACAAACTTTTGAACGTTTTTCTACTTTAAGAACTTAGTATTTCACACCATCTGTGGGATTAATACTAATATTAATTTTCTAACTTTTGTGGTTGTAATTTTTAAAATCCTAAATAAAAATATGTAATTAATATGATATTTTTGGTCTAATAATATAAACTGATTTTTTTGAACAAAATGATTATTGAATGTGATTAAGATTAATTGTGTTGATTAAGGAATGATTAAGCTAAATAAGAGAATAAACCTTAATATTAAGGATCTAAATGACTTGTAAACTTGGAAAAAATTAATTGGATGTGAATAATTTTACCATTTACCCACTTGGTGAAAAATATATGTCTATTGGTATATTATTAAGAGAAATTTCCCTATATAAAAGGTTAAGTAAGGAAAAAGACAAAAAAGGAACTTTCCTTACCGTTAACATTTATAAAATTTTGATATATGTAGAAAACATCATATTTTAGTTGATAAATTCCCATTATTAGGATAAATATTTTTTTGTCATAATAATTTATCAATAATTTTTTGAGATGATTTAGTTACATAAAATGCTTAAGAAATGCCAACATAGTGATTATTTAAATAATAATTAACTAAAAGAAATGATACTATAAATATTAAAACTGATGTTAATTGTTTTAATTATTTTCTTTATTTATTTATTATATGAATATATCATTTTAAACACATTTAAACCTAATATATTTTAATTCCAATAGTATATTTATATTTTAAAATTAGCATTAAATAAATAATGTCCAAATTGAGAGTTTTGTTATTTTACTATAAATGAATCTTATAAAATGATTTAAAATTAATAAAAATCATATATTCTAAAAATTGGTTTTTAAGTGTTAATAAATATTAAATATGTTCTATTAATCAACCAATTAATCATTTATAATTAACATATTGAACCATATACTATAAAATTGTTGTTAACAAGATCCGGGTTTAAGTAGTGTTTTAGCGCATCACATGGGCTTGTTGTAATATTAATTTCCAAAACACAAGATAATTTTATTTTATAAATTATATAAAATAGTAATAATTAATCGAATCAAAATTTTCTAATAAATATCACTTTAATTTAGTCTTATTGATTAAATTAATTAGATTAGAAAACTAGATGCTTTAATAAACACAAAAATGAAATTTTTTGGGAATCTTAGAAGTCAAAGAACCAAATTATTAAAATGCACATATTTTTGTGTGGATGTAGTTTTTCTATACCATTATTATCCTTTAATTCATTATTTTTTCTTTTTGAAGGAACTTTAGGTAATATGGACTACCCATTATTGAATATCATTTGGTATTTACAAATGTGCCACTCTCCCTTCCCTATAAAAGGCCACCACCTCTCCCCCTTCCTAACACCTCTAAATCCACCTAATTTAAACCAATACCTACCCAAATAGTCACCAAATATCCCTCCTCTAGACATAGAATCATACATTTTGGTATAAATCTTTCCAATAAATCCTTTTGGTATAAACCAAAAGAAGTTACCCGATTAAGAGGTAACACATTCTCTCATGCTTTCTAATTTCATTTCCACTCTCCACTCCCTATAATATTCTTATTAAATTATTACATAAAAAAACAATTATCCTAAAATTACTATTATTTTTTATGATAAGGGTTCAACCTACACTTACAGAAACTTTCATATATTGGGTAATGAACATATTGTTTCTGTGTACAATGAAATACAACCCCACAAAACGATGATTGTTCAATTTTTACATAACACCTCTGATGGTGTCCATTATGATAAAAAATATATTTATATAAGATATATATTATATTTATAATATCTTATTATTCTGTAATTTTTATTTGTAACATAACTTTATGCTGTCTAATTTGTGTAAATGTGATAATTTTGTTTGAGGAAGTGTGGACTACCGCCCCACAAAGTGATATGATTCATTCATTCCATACATGGAACGTATAAAGAATGATTTTAATAAAAATATATATAATATATAACATAGATATTATACTAGAATTATAATATACATATAAATAATTTAGTTTTAATTATTTTATTACAATAAAGAAATGAAAGTTACGTTTATGCGTACGTAAAACCTAACGTCTCCATGAATGGTGCACTTCATGTATATTATCCAAATATTATGGATAATTATAAATAAATAATAAATATATAAGATAAGTTAGTCATGTTTTAAATTATGGAGATTATTAAACCATCATATATTTAATAAGAAAAAAAAAATAACAAGTCAAAATGTACTTGAGAAAACTAGGCCATTTACACCGGAAATAGTCAAAATAATGAAAGAGTATTAAAAAACGGGTAATAAAATATTATAAGAATTTAATATATAGTATTATAAACATGATTTTGGTTCTGGTATTAATTATTAACATATTTTAAAACTCTATATAGGAGGCTAAAGAACACACAACAAAAAGAAGGTTAAGGTAAGGGAAAATCGTCTCAACTTACATTTTATTGAGACTTATTTGTTATTATGCTCCAATGCACTCTTATTTTTTGTATATACTGCCATTTTCATATTATATCATTAATACCATTATTATCATGATATTTTTAGTTTAAATTATTATCATACATTTCTGGATATTATGATGTAAATGTTTCAAAGTGGTATGGGAAACTTTTGAATGTTTAAAGATTATTCTCCTCAAGAATGTTTTTAATATCAATTCATTTTGTGATTGTTAAATTTACCTAGAAGTAATAAATTTACTGTAATAATTTTTCATTGTAAATTTAACTAAATATCTATATTATCATTCAATGGATATTAGTATTGCCTAAACTTTATACCATTTTTCATATAGTGGTTACTTTAACAATTATTTGATTATTTGGGTTATTATTGTTAAATCCATATTTTTAATCCAATATGGTTAATAGATAAGGAATATTAGTTATTTTCATTAATTAATATGAGGAATTATTTGGATTGGAAATTATGGGTCGATCATAGAATTTATATAGCTCTTTGATGCATCAACATGGTCTCATGAGATAAATAAGTTGTCCAAATTAAACGGTTTTATATCTATGTTATAAACCATCTTGTAAAAGTCCTTGACGGTAATAGATTTTCATGTTCCCAAGACATGAATTCTGATGAGAAATAAATTTCCATAATTTAGTATAAGTTATTTTTTATCCATTAGATTTTGGGTCGACATATCTATGGATGTAGTTTATTATCATTTAATTGATTTTTGGAATTTGTTTCAGTTTCTTACATACCATATTATTTGTGCCTTATCTAGTTTTATAAATGGAAAGTGTGATCAATTATTTACCTTTCAATATATATTTATTCATTATTTATTCTATTTTATTTACTGTTAAAGATCATTTTATATCACCCTTATTATGTTTCTTTCCTCAGGTTATGAAGAATAGAACTTTGAATAAGCTTTCAGGGATGGATTTTATTATAGTTTATTATTTAGCATGTTTTATTCAGTTTTCCTAATGTATTATCTGTATTATGTATGTAATATAGATTTCCAAGATTGATAAATTGAGTGGTCCTTTGGGATTTTCTTCCTTGTAATAATTCCAATTTAATGTAACATTACACCATCTCCAGACTTCTAGGGTTAGGGCGTTACATGGGGGTAGGATCATTACTTGGGATGACCATAATAGGTATTGTTACCCTCAAATTTGCACAAGAAGTTATGTTTTTCTGGCCTTTTTCTTATACAGATTAGCATATACAAATGATGGATGATTTTGGTACCAGTAAATTTGAATTGGATAAAGATTGATGATGGAGTGGATATCTCATAATGAAGGGAAATGCCATGTATTTGGGATCGATACTGCATCTATTGGAGTTACATGAGTTATATTTGGGGTTTATTTTATTTTAGTTCACATTTTATAATAAAGTTATATATATATAATTATTTATTTTATATTTCATTCACAATATGGTGGATGTTAATGTATGTCAGCAGGTGATAAGTTTTAAATGTAATGCCTCATAAGATTGTGCTGATACCTCAACACTCGTTCCTAGCCCCAAGGATAGTAGATACTAGATTAGGGAGTTCAACTATTGGTAATATGAGACAAACAATTTTGGTATCCCAAAATATACAATTTATTTCGAAGTATTAATTGTTTATTTTTTTGATGTGACAAATCACATGTTTTTATTGTTTTTAATTTTTTAGTGGTTACTTATGTTTGTGTGATTGATTATAATTTGATTTATGTTTCATAATTACTATTTATATCATATTCGAATCACAAAAAATATTTTATATAGAAAGAATGTGTTAACATCCATTTTATTTATTTAAAAGACAAAACAAATGTTTTATGTTGATTTTGAATGTCTTTTTGTTTCATTTTTATATTGTGCACATTATTTTATTATGTTTCTATTTTTCATTTATAAATTTCTTTTTAAATATATTCATTGTTTGGAACTCAAGAACATATTTTTTAATTAAAATAATTAACTATATTGTTTAGTTATTTCATAGATTCATAATAGATTACTTGTTTTGAATTTATTTTTAAAATTGAATTTGTTTGCTTTTTTTTGATTTATTCATTTGGTTATATTTTTTCATTGGTAAATTATTATTTTCATGTGTATTTTAAGAATATTAAACAAATAATTTATTTTGGAATAATAAAATGGAATGATTTGTTTTTATTAAAAGAAATAGAACATATGTTATATGAAAAAACATAAATCTATTTTAGTTAATATTATTAGTTATATTGTACATTTTGAATGATTCTTATTTTATGTTTTTTCTAAAAATTAATACTTGTTTGAATATTTTTAATTAATTTTTAAATGTTTATAGTGGGTTTTAAGCATGTAACATGCATTATTTTTCATAATAATGATGTTATATTTGTATTATTATTTTTATAGTTCTGTAAAAATTGTTCTATTTTAATTTGTTTTCCTTTAAATAAAAGTAAATTTTATAGTTTTATAAATTTAATTATTTATTATTTCTTGTTTATTTCTTATTTGTATATTATTTTTTATAATAGAACATATATTTTGTTTCAAAATATTAAAATGGAGTGTTTAAATTTGAATTTTAGTGACAAAACATGTGTTTTTTTATAATATGATATATCTTTATTGTTATATTGTTGTATATTTTAGTAGTTATTTTTTATAAATTAAATATAAATATAAATTTCTTTATGTTGTAATTTTTATATTTTTTCGAAAATTTGTGATAGATGATATATTTTTGGTAATTATTTTCATTTATTGTAAAGTAAATGTTGTTTTTTAAATTGAATAATTTTCATACTTGTGTGAAATTTCTGAAATTTGGATTTTGAAATTGTGAAATTATTCTATAAGAAGATTTCTATTTTTTATTCTAACGATATACATTATTATTTTATATTTTTGAGATAAATAATTTAGAATGAATTATAAACTTACTTATTTAGTTCAAGGAAAATGTATAATTTGCAAAATAGTTGAAATGTTACCAAAATATTTCTCGAATCAATGATGAAATTTGAATTATATTTAATGATTTAGTGGCATTATTGAGGTTGATCAATTTTTTTTATTTTTTCCAATTATTTCAATATCGTTTTGTGAAAGTAATCTAAAAATTATAGTTTTAATTTAAACATGTTATGAATTATAAGGGTAAAGTGATAACCAAATGTATTTTAGAATAATTCATTTGGTGTACATAGAGGGTATGTGTAGTTTTAGTTCCACTGTATGGATATTTCCCAATTGATGATCTTAATAATATTAATTATTATAGGTATGAATATAAATCCCTCAAAAGATCTTTTCTATTGAGTGATATTATATTTGGGGTAATTCTTAACATACTATAATAAATTATATGATTCATCTTTTTAATATTATCAAAGAAATGATAGGAAAAGGTGTGAATAACATATCATTCACGTTTCATGGAGTGTTATAGAAAATAAAACAAATATTATATTTTGTAAATTGATATTTTTATTTTATGTGTTGAGATGTTATATTGAAAATTATGTATAATTAAATTCAAGAATTTACTTTTTACAAGAGAAAAATTCTAAGTAATCATTTTAAAATTTTATTTTTATCATTTTAATGTTTTATCCATGGTTTTTTTCATTATATGTTATTTCTTGATGTTAAATTATAAAATTAAAGGTTAAAATTCATTGTTAGTAGTTGTTGAGAAAAATGGGAATAAATGTATGCTATATTTTGTATTTTATTTGTATTTTATATTTTTTGTTTTAATATTCAAGAAAAACTATTATTTTATATTAAATACATAAATTTTATTGATTTTTCTTCATGTTTTTATTTAATTTCTCTTGTAGTTGTTTATTCTATAAATGATGATGATTGGTTTCTAATTTTCAAAAAAGGTTATGAATATTTATTAATGATAATCAAACCAACCCTTTAATTTCATATCAAATTTTGGATTTGATAGAAATGATGATTTTTTTCTCATATCACTATCCCATTTTTTTCAATTGCATTAAAGTATGATTTAAAAGAAAAATCACTTGGTGTAAAAAATATTGATAATGTTATTGTAAATTTAATGTTTTGAGAGTGTATATATGCTCCTATAGATTATATTTTCAATAATAAATTAAGTGAATTGAGTTTGGAAGGTTGTAAGAAGGTTAAATTATATATTATTTATATTGAATTTGAGAAACCAGTTAATGAAAATTTAATGGGAACATTATGGTGAATTTTCGTATAATATTATTAAGTTATTTAATTTTAAAATTCACAGTATTCAAAATTTATTTATTATAATCTTGGTTTCCTTAATTTGTATAATTTTAGTGAAATATGTGTATAGTTTAATAATTGATTCTAATTTTTGGAATAGTTTGTTAGTTCATATTATGAATAAAAGGTTGAGTAATTATTTATCTCAAAATAGAATGTCGATAATTAATCATACATTTAGTAATATCTTTAAGGTTCCATAATATCTTAGTTGTATAATTTATTTGTGTCATCCTATATATTCATGTAATTAGTGGATGAGTAGTTTATACTATTTTTCTAATGTTTCTAATGTGATTAAATTATCTTAGAATGTGTATAATAATTTCATTGATCATCACTGTAATATAAAATTTTATCTTGGTACTTATAAAAAATCAAGAAAACTGACTCCTTTTGCATACAAAAAATTAATAAGAAAGTGGTTTTGTTTTTTTAATCCATTAATGAAAAACAATCTCAAAGGAAAAAAGAAAATAATATTTTATTCATGTTATGAAGATTATTCAAGGAATCTAAGATGTAGTTATTGTGGTAACTTTTATCATTTTAATATAATAATTTTTTATAAGTATTAATTTATTACAAGATGGATTTTTAGATTGTATTCATTTTCATTATGTATACAAAAGGTTTTATTCAATTAATATATACAGTTTGAATTATTTTTTTTAAAGAATTATTACATAATTTTTTATTTTATTTTATATTGATTTAATTAGTATATGTTTGACTCATTACTTTTTCAGTTTATGAACATGAATTTTAAAAAGATAGTATATTTTATGTCTAAAATTATGAGAAGTAAAAAGTTATTATTTTATAATCAGAACATGGGTCTATATTCTATGTTTTTTTAGGTATAAAATATTCGTTTTATTATATATTTTTTGTAATATTAATATGTTTTATGTGATAATTTCTTTTACATGAATATATATTAGGTGTTTGAATTTACGAAATTACACTTTTTATAGAAAGAAACTTTTCTTGTCAGTTTTTGGTATGTGTCAAATGAAATGTTTTAATTCAAAGTTATATATATGTGAAATTTATAATGAAATGTTTTTTATTAGTAATGATATGAACCATTTCTTGTTGGTGAAATTGGGGGAATGTAAGACTCTAGTTGTTTTGATGTTATAGTGAAATTGATTTTTTGAATTTGGATCAGAAGAATGGTATTTATGATAGGTATATAATTTTAAAATAGTTTTTTATAGGTGGAAAGATGGGTAGAAAATGTATTATTCAATTTATTAGGTGTTTGGTAAATTACGATGGGTTTGAGGTGGATGTTAATAACCATAAAGTACTTAGTAGACTATCATTAGGTATTTGTTGGGAAAACCAATGGGTCCATCCCACTAGTCTTTTCACTAAAAGCTTTGTGGTACTCCTTCAAACTCATCAACGACTACTATATGGTTGTTAGATCCACACTAGGTAGCTAGTAGGCCCTTGAAATTTTTTTATAGGGGAGGTTTGTTCATTTTTATGGGGGGGGGGTATTCAATTTCTACCTCGTTGGACCTTTTCGTCCTTTACGGAAAATATTAAAGGGGAGGAACCAATTTCTCCCCTCCTTTTACCTTATTTTCTCCCCTTGATCCAAGGTGGATTTTGTGCTGATAGTTTCATAAATTTAAGGTGTCCCTCCTCTGATTATTCCCTTACTTAACCTATCAATTTATTTGTTAATTCATGAATATTTAGTTAGGGATTTAGGTTCATGATTTCACCAGATCATAGTGAAATCCCACCAAATCATAAGGATTGCATGAATGATGTATAGAGGATTCCAAGGAAGGATAAAATAATACCATTTAACTTGAGTTATGTAACTCAGTAAATATTCCTAAATATTTTAGTAAGTTTGGGTTAAATTAATGATCGATAAAAATTTTATATCTTGGGAATTTATGTGTAGAAGGATCATGTGTGTGTTGGGAGTGGACCATACACTTTTGTTTCTTGGTTTCAATGTTAATTACCTGTTAATGAGTTTTCCATCTTTAGGATAGTTATATAATTTTAGTTTAAATAGTTTAGTGATTAACTAATTAGTATTTATGGTGATATAAGTGTTTTATAGAGTCAAAAATGTTCCGTATGATCATTAGAATTCTAAATGGGCATTATATATGGTAGGTTCCATTTAATCATTGAGGATTTCTATCATATAGATTATGTGGACTATTTTTCTAGAAATTTTATACATGTATGCAACTATTATTATAATTATTATGATTACATGACATATTTTGGAATCCCTCCATAAATTGTAGGCTCATGTTGGCCTAATAGTCACCAAATAATTGTATTAGTTTTTAAAAGGTTTGTTTAGAAGTTACTTGCTTGAATGAGTGATGATAAATCATTCTATGGACTGTATGGTAGTGTTAGTTGATGTGAATCAATTTTCTAAAAGAAAATAGTTGTATTTTTAAAATTTAAATTTTAAAGGGAAGTGGATTTTGGTATTATAATTTCAATAGAAATACATTTTTTTTAAAAATATGGTTTATAAATAGTATTATCAAAGAAAAAATTGGGTTTTATAAAGTGGTTTCAGTGGAATTTTTGCAATGGCCTTGTGTGGGTAAAATCTGACATTGGTTTCCTTTTAAGTTATTCATGAAACAGAACTTGTATTCATTAATGTTTTAGTCTAGTTAACCTAGTTAAGGTGATTCCATGATTTCCAAAATATTTCTTCTTGTGTCATCTTATTGAATTCATGGTTGGATTTTATTTTATATCTTATTATATAGTAATGCATGATATCATAAGGGATATATATATATATATAACATTAATATCATGACCTAAACTCCCCAAGCCATGAAACTGGTCATATGATCTCATGGGTCTCTTGTAATAACATCGTCGCCTTCCCAACACACCACATACTATTATCTATAGGGTAAACTTATTAGACTAACGACTATCCCCGAAGTCATGTACATATTATTTTTGTATATTTTTTCTTGACTAACACACACCTTGGGAAGATTTCTTAGAGTACACCCATCATAAAACTACTCCAAATTGAACACACTTAACTATTGAGTTTTAGTCAAATAGAATCCTAAAAATAAAGGTACATCTTGTTGACATGGATAGTTCCATTTTTTATTTTAAGTATCAATTTTCTATGGGTGTTACACTCCCCCAATTAAAGAAAACTCCCTCATTTTGTAACCCACACGTAAAACCTTAGTACTGACTCTACACTTCAGGATTATTATTTATTCTAATACCATTTGTTATAACCTAACCTACCCAGGCCGTAAACCTAAACATTCAACCACATGAGTCTCCTATAATAACGTGGTTAAATTCCAAAAAAACACATGTTATTTCCCACTGGGGTAACTTATGAGACCAATGACTATCCCAATAACCTAACACATGTTCTTTTAGTATAGATTTTCTTCACTCACACACACACTAAGAAAATTCCCAAGAGATCACCCATCCTTACACTACTCAAGATCAAGGATGCTTAACTATGGTGTTTTAATCAGACATGATCTTGAAAATAAAGGTACACCTTGTTGACATTGGGTAGTTACATTTAGTATTTCAAGTCTCAATTTAATCAGGGTATTATACTTTACTCTAGTGATGGGTTGATTATATTATATGATAATTTCCTAGGTATTATTGATAGTGGTCTGTACATTAGAACTTTTAATGCATCGTTTTGGATTATTAATCATTTCTAGGACTCGTGAGTAGCCCTTACTTATTATAGTGGTTCATCGGGTTAAGTGAGACATTGATTGAGTGATCACATGCTGGATTTGTCCAATTTAGTAGGAAATACTTAGGAATGGTGTGAGGAACCAATATTGATCAATTCATATATTAAATAATTTACTTTTAATCTTTCGGTAGTGATTGATATTCTTGGGGAGTGGTTTCCCCTTTAGTTAATAGAGGAGTTCTCTCTTGATTGAAATTAATTGTTAAGGAAATAGATAGTACCAATTGTGATAAATATATGGTTTGTATTGGAATTTAGGAATATGAGGGGTGAGGGTTCCAACCATAGTGATGTTTATTAGGAGGAGAGTGGGTTACCTACTTTTTTGTCGAATAAGAGGAGAATGGGATCCCTGTATAGTGTTATTAGTTAGGAGGAGTGTAGGTTTCCATTTTTACAGATTATTTCTTTTATCTAGTGTGGTATTAAGATTTTTGGTACATAGCATATTAGGCAGGGATACTTGAGTGATGAAACTCTTGAACATGATATAACTGTATAATAAGATGAATCTAGGATTACCTCAAGGTTTGAGTTACAATTAATGGATTTTCTTACAATTTTTTTACAATGTTATATGAACTAATTTATTTTTCTATTTGGGATTTATTTTAATGTTATTCAAGTTATTCCTCATGGGTTTCTACACATGGTATACTGTAAAATGATGCTTTGGGTTAGATGGTGGGAGGAAAATTGGAGGAGACACCGGTTTCATATGATAGAATATAGTATCTTCCTATAAGGATTCACCTATTCTAAGACAATGACCATGGAATACACTTATATTGATGATATGATATATAATTTAAGGGATCAATGTAAAATTTGAGTGTTATACAAATAAGAAATGTGTTCTAACCCCGTGATGATTTGTGATATATAGGACACAGATAAAGGTGTTCTATGCATAATCTGACTGATAGATATGGTGAGGAATAGTGAGGTGATATAGGGTAGGTAATAAGAGATGGGAATGTTTATTTTTTTATTAGATTCATATTATTTGTTTTCCCATTTTTTCATATAAGATTATTTGTAGATATTTGTTTTTTTTACCCTCTTAGACTGTTCTTTTTTGGGTTTATTATCACTTGATGGTTGATAGAAAAATCTGGGTCATCTTTGATTTTCTATTATTGTGTATCTTGATAAAGATTTCACTTCATAAGATATTTTAGGTTTTTATTATTGATGGTCAGTTGGAATATTGATGGGTTAAGTGGGGCTTTGATAAATATTCATTTTGTATCTAATGTGATACCTCTTACTGTTAATGTCTAATAAGATGAGAGTGACTTTGTAATATGACTCATTAAAACATGAGGGGATACATTTAATTGGTTATGGCTAGATGATACTTGACGTGAGTTGAGTAGTACTAATACAAGTCTTTGTGGTACATGTATCTCCTTCTCCATAATGAAACTGAGGATTGACTTTTCATGAACACACATGGGCTATGTTTCTTTGTAGGTTGACTGAAACTCACACACATACTTTCTCATTTATCCACTTGATTACTACCACTCAATAAGCTGATGTGACTGGGGGAATACCATTGGATTTTCATACACACCCCCTACTAACATACATAATATGACTTTCAAAGTATATAGGTAGTCCTCATGTTTTATGAAAATAGCTATCATTTTAAAGATGAAGTTATGGATCAGGATAAGATCTATCACGGAGGTTGAATATTTGATAATATCTTATTAAGTGAGTTGGGATAGAAGCCATTAAGTTTTTTATTTATATATTGATGTTTTACTATATATTTATTGGACAAGGGTTTAATCTATTACTTTTTATTATTCTTATTGTGATTTATTTATTAGGATACAACTTTGCATCATTAATTTTTCATCATAAAATATATTTTATTTTATATACTAAAATGGGGGAATTCCACTTGGATCACTATTTTATGTTAATAGGTTTTAGGTATATTCTATTTGTTGACATTTCATGCCAATTATTTAGTATTTTTGATCATGAATCATATGCAATTTCTTCGAGTTCATAGTCTCTCCATGATTGTATCAAGGCCTTGCCATCAGTTGATATACTCTAGCATAATAGAGGTTTTCCATAGGTCCAGTGAATGTTTAGAACAGAAATTGTTCAAAATTACCGGTTCATGACAATATTATAATCATACATCCTGATTTAGTTTTTTATTTTGGATTCATTAAATCAGTATAAATCCCAGTCAACATTTTTTACTGTTTAAACATGTGGTTTATACATTGGAGTATGATTCTTTACATTTATAAAACACTTTTTATATTAACTAATATTATTTTTCTATAGAATTTTTTTACCTAGAATATAATATTCAAAATTTTATTATTTTATTATTTAACGATAATAATCAAGGTTTTTTTTATTTCTTTTATTTTAATAAATTTGGTATAGTTTTTTTATATAAGTTTGTTGAGGCTTAAAACATGTGTTTTGTTATGTACTTTTCTTTGCAAGGTATAATTTTTTAGATGTTCATATATATATATATATATATTATTTTCACATGTTTGGTGCTTCTTAAATAATAAAATATATTTGGTTCTCTTCTAAAACAATTTTTAATTAAAGATTATTTGTGACTTGTGAAAGAACATGACATATGTTATATAAAACATTAACAAAAACATAACCAAAATAATTAATAATTAGAGTTTTTGCTTATGTTTTGTGACTTTCTGATGTTTATAATATTTTTTCTGTGAGATTAAATTTTATGTAGAACACTATTTTTATAATAAAAATATATATTTTATATCCAATTTTTTACATTGTAATTTATATTTTCTATTTGGATTTATGAAATGTCACATTTTAAATAACCAATTTTATTTTTTTTCATTCAAGTGATCATTAAAATGATTTTATATTTAACACCATAACTTAAAAATATCTGGATAATAAGAATTATGTGAAATAAAATATATTTTGTTGATAATAAAAACATTTTTATATGATGTTTCATATTTTAATTTATTTTATAAAAAAATAAATTTCATTTCATTTTTAATAAATTTATATGTTACACAATTTTTTCACCTAAAATTATTTAAAATTGTATTAAATAATGTTAATATAATACTATATTTTCAAGAAATGGTCTAAAAAAATTATTACAAGAATTATTCTCAAAATTATAAAGATACAAGAATAACGTAGTGGTTTGAATTTTCAACTTAAAAAAATTATAAACATGCCATTTCAAATAGAAAAATATCATAAAACTTGTACATATTTGGAATTTCATTTACAAAATTACAGATAAAAATTGAGATGTGTTTCTTTATTTAGTAAAATTAAGAGTGTTTATTTAGTTCTTTTTTTGTTGATATTTTCTTTAGAATGTAATAAAATAAGTTCTCCAATATAATTTGAAATTAAGAATCTGAAAAAAGAAGTTTTCATTAAGTTATAAATAAGTTTAATAATTTTTTAGAGGCATTATTTTAATAAAGTTTGACTTGTGGTGATTTAACCTATTGTGGATTGTGTTTTTTAATGAATTTTGGTATTTTACCTTATTTTAATGATAGATTGAAATTCATGATGATCAAGTTGTCAAAAATATTTACAATAAAAGATAAATATTAATGAAATCATTAAATTTCATGTAATATATAGTTGAAAAGCTAAAATACATATAATATCCTATGAATATTTATTGTACTTTTCTTGTATCACCTTTTACCTTAGCTTTTCATAGTTATAATATGAAATTATTCCCATAATTATGTTAGAAACTACTAATTTTTAAGGAACTTAAAATTTATTTGGATGAATAGAAATATGATTTTATTGTATTTTTTTATAAAAGGAATATTATTATCTTCCCTTTTATTTCATTTTTTTTAGTTTTTTGGAAATAAAAGTTAAAAAATAGGTGTTATGAAAATGTATTGTTGGTAAGAATGAATTTTGATATAAAATTAATAATCTCAAATAGATATTTAAGGAAGTTGATTTTTTGTGAAGATTATATTTAATAGTTTTTCATTAGTTCAAAATTACCAAGAGTAGAAAAGTTATAGTATTATTTGTTAAAGATATAATATTTTTTTATGAATTGTTCAGTGTAATATATCATAGTTATTTAATATGCAATAAATGAATTCATGTTCTATCTTAAAGTAGAAAACAATATTAAGTAACATGATTTTTTGTTTTATTTCAAATAAATTTTTAAATGGATTAGACATGGTGTGATTATTTAAATCCCAAAACATGATCTTAGTGATTTTTTTAAAACATTGAAAATTTTTTATGTTATGTATTTTCTTAAATGAAATACATTTGTTAAATAAGATTTTTTTTATTTTTATTAAATATGTTTTTTAAATAGAGAAGATTTAGTATGATATTTTATACACCTGAACATGTGTTATGTATCCTTTATAATAATAAAATAAATTTTAATTAATATTTTTTATACTATTTGTAAATACATATGAGTTAATCAGAATCATTTAAATATAAAAAATATGTTGTCAGCATTTTTTAAAAACAAAACACAATTATTATATGACTAAAACATGTGTTTAGGTTATGTATTTTTTTAAGTAAAAAAATATTTTTTATGTAATATGTTTTTTTCTTTATTTTTAAATAATTAATTAATGGTTAATAACAAATTTTATCAATGAAAATTTGTTTTATAAAATTTTTTAGGAAATTAAAATATTAATTTTATAATTTTACATTTTTATTTTCGAGAACCTTTGGGAATTTGTTAAATAATGTTTTTAGTATATTTTTTAGATTTTTGAGAGCTAGAGTGTCTTTATAAAACAAAAAACATATGTTATTTGAAATTTTGTGTAAAATGAAAGATACTTATTAAAATACCAGAAAAGATGTTCAGGTCGCTACAACAGAATCGCCGTTTAGCAGTGGTTTTTGTTTTGCGTTTAGCGGCGGTTTACAGAAACCGCCGCCTAATAGGGTGTCGGCAATCTATTAACGGCGATTTTCAATGTTTAGCGGTGGTTTAAGGAAAGCGTCGTAGGTGCCTCATTTCATGGAGGTTTTCCTGAATTTAATGTCGTTTTTATGAGCCATGGATATCTCTTTATTCGCGGCGGTTATAACCGCCGTGAATAAACTCAATTTCCAGCGGCGGTAAAACCGCTGCTCCATTCAGGTAAACCGACGCGAAATGAGGCATCCACAAAGCATCTATTTATCGGCGGTTATAACCGCCGCTAGAAGTAATTTTTTTTACGTTTAGCGGTGGTTTAAACCACCGCCAGTATAAATTTTGAGGCGGTTAAAACCGCCGCAAAATGCTGCCCAGAATAAAAACAAAATTCTTGGATTCTGCTGCACCCCTACCCTGAAAAACAAATAAAACCAGAAAAAACAATCAAAGGTTCCAACACATTCCTCATACTCATGTATACGATATCCTAAATAGTAAATACTAGGAAGATAAAACTCCATTGATACAACATTGTAACATCCCAAACTGGATTCCACTAAATCTTATAACTTCACTTTCTTAGGATATATCATCCATAGCGATTCCACTCTACTTATAAAAATTTATTATTGATGAATTAGTAGTTATATTAGTACCAACCCATTTATATAATGATTTTTTTGGTTTTGTGGCCTAAAAACCATCCATAATACTTATAATAAATTTGAACTGATGAAATAGCTTAAATAACACAGTAAAAATATATTGTTATAAAAAATCCTATTGTGGGAATAGTTTTAGAGTTACATTGGGATATAGCTTTTATAAGAATGTGGATATTTCCAGTGAGTCACACCTATATCTTAGTTAAACACCCTTGATTTAGAACATTCCCATGACATTTTAGAAGATCTAGAGAACGTTTAGATATTTTTTACGCTTAAATCAGACATTTTCAACAATGGGCCTCACCAAAGTGTCCACAACATTATCCCCTTGATCACTATGAAATGACCCAATTTGTTTAACACATCAACAATGGGTTTAACTCCTAGTCATCCAAAATCTCAACTACCAATTCAAACACAGACCTAAATGGAATGATGTATACCACACTCGAGAAAGGAAGACATAAAAAAACATCAGAAAACAATAAAATGCATAAAAAGAAACGTGAGAAATCAAGGAAAATTTAGGACATGAAAATGTGTGGTGACAACTATGTGCCAGAAATGTTACATATACAAACCAAATGTTTTCATTTTTGTTCAACACATCAACAGTACAACTACTCAGGGTCCGATGATGCATCGTCACCCTCTCCACCTTTATTTCCACTTTGTGCTGTCACCTGTAAAAACATTATATTGAAAATAAAATACGGTTACTTATTTATATTAAAACATAAAACAAATGGAAGTTAGAAAACTAAATGATTTTGATTTTATGTGATTTACCTGCATACCACCAATCGATGCACTCCCACCGGGGGCATATCTGCTCATCTGCTGACGTAGTTCAGTCAACTCTTTCTACAATGTAGATATCTGATCCCCCTGCTGGTGAACTGTGTTTGGTAAAGAAACAATCTCTTTTTTAGCATCTCCAGGCTTTCTAAAGTCAGGAGTAGATACAACAGATATCCCCGATGGCCTGCTAAAAACCACAGATGGCACGGGTCCCAAACCCGTCCCACACACTCTCCCAGGATGCTCCTTCCCATGGACTTTAGCAACCGGGTCATCCTGGGAGACAGAGTAGGAATGCGCAGGATTGGCATCCCATAGTTCTTTAATTTTTACCTACAAATCAAATGTGAATATATATTAACAAAGAAAAAATTGATAAGAAGTTATTATGATAAAAAATTGACTTCATACCACAACTTCTTTTGTAGGCTCATTAACAAAACATCCATCTGATTTCTTGTGAACATCCAACCACAGTTCAGTTCTGGATGCTTCATGGCCTAAACTCTGTGACTGCATTAATCAAAGATAAATCAACAATTCAATATATTAAACAGATAATATTTTCTATAAATATTTAAACCAATTAAAATATTACCAATGAACTTCGATTTCTAGAAAAACATTTTGAGCCCGCAGTGTGCGGGATGACTTGCTTCGCTCGGTTTGATGCATTCTGTCTTGATAGATCCTGAAATAAATAAAATTCAATTTAATACTGATGTATTTAATGTCATGTACTTTTCATATACATGTATAAATGTAAAATGTGTATAATATAATAATATATATATTTCAATACCATCCGCTTCTGATCCCGATGCGTGTCAACAAACACTTTCAACTGCTCTTTTGGTACCCCAATGGGTAGCTTCTCATACATTTGCAGCGTGGTCAACAAAGAATCATTGACATCACACCACAAGCTCCATTTAAAATCTTTCCACTTCTTACCTAGCTTTTTCAACGTCTACTTCCGTGCTATCACATCAACAACGGTAAAGTGGAAGAACATCTGTATACAGAAATTCATTTTGAACATATTAGTAACATGACATTAAATTAAACCATAATGTAATAAATTTACCATGATTTGAGAATCAAACACTTCATTTTTTCATCTTGGAGACATATGTCTCCAATATTCATACGAAATGGGAAGGGAAATGGTCTTCGCTGCCAGCTGGCCTAGAATATAGCCAAGCAACCCCACAGCATCATCCGTAGGGACCCCGTAAGAATCAAATGGCACAACAATCTTCTCGCCATTCAGATTCCAAACATATGAAATTTTTATTTTTTTCTCCATGGTTTCATTTTTTTTCATCTTCAATGAGAAAACAATTAGTATAAACAAAATGCAATAAATTTATTTAATTAAAATTTGTACCTATGATAGCGACACTCCAGTATGTCAGGGATGAACTGGAAGAGGCGCGTCACTGCCCCACTGATGAGGCTCCTGAAGGGGGAGTCGATGACTCAGCCTCTACTAGGACATCCACAGATGGTCTGAGAGATGGTGCAAGGGGAGATGGTGCAGGGGTGTCAGTAGCTGGTGCATCAGATATCATCGGGAGGGAGCCAGATGGATAGTCATCTGTCACAGAACTAGACGAAATAATGTAACGCTTCTTCCTTGGCATTCCTGTCATTTAATCAAATAAAATTAAGTTCAGAATATATATTTCAAAAAAAATATGCAGAAAAAAAATTAAAAATGATAACACATGGAGTACTAACAGACAAAATATATATAACAATGATAATGAATGACTGTAGAAATGAAACAAGTGGCTGCTGAATAAATAAGTAATTGTACATAAAATCATTTTCCCCTTCAATCATGTCAGTTTCCTGATCCATTGCTTCATCCACTTCATTCATTCTTGCTAGACTAATATTTTCAATATCATGATGGACAAATAATTCTGCTTCCTGTTGCTGATTAAATTCAATTTCAAAGGTCAAATTTTCCACTTCATCACCCATATCATACAAATCTCTTTGTATTATGTGAGAAACTACACTCCACCCTTCATCGACAACATCATTCACATAATATACCATTTTTGTTTGCGATGCTAAGATATATGGATCATGCAGTTCACGATCACCAACATCCATAAAGAAATAGAAGTTCACATAAGTAAATTGCAAGGAATCTCTTTTAACGTCTCTGATAATATCGACCCATAAGCATTTGAATAAAACAACTGAAAAATGTCCGTGGTAGTTTAATTAAATAATATCATGCAGCTTTCCATAGTATTCCACTTCAGCAAATGTAAATATACCACTTTTCTGTGTTCTCAAACCCACTTCTCAATCGACTGTACGAAATCTAAAGCCATTCACATTATAAGCGTCGAACTTTCTAACTTCTTTTAAAGGACCTCTAGTAAGAAACATCAAATCTTCTGATACCTCTGCTCGAGTATCAGTATTCATGATCTGAAAAAAGAAATATACTTTATTAGATTTTCAAAATTTATGTGTCAAACTAATATTCGTATTTATTGCAATATTTATGAACTTACACGTCGTGTAAACCATTCTACAAGCTCTTTATTAACAGATTTCATTATATCTTTCCCATTTCGTGTTCGGCCTCTCATTCGTCTCTTTGTTTGTATCCTCAACTCTTCAATAAATGGATATGAAATTTCACTATTCAGCAGCACATATCTATGTGCCTGTAATAATTCCAATTCAGTCAGTGTCACATTTGAGGTCCTCCCAACTGATCGGCCAATAGCAGGAAATATTTTGGATTTCTGATGTATTTGATATTGACTCGATGTCTCGTCAACACGTCCAACTCGATTAAATATTTTCTCAATATCATCCATGTATCGAGAACAAAAGGTAAGACACTCTTCAGCCACATAGCCTTCAGCAATTGAGCCTTCTGGTTTAGCCTTATTTCTCACGTATGATTTCAAATGCCCAAGATATCTGTGAAATAAAATAAACATAATTATGCATTTCATTAAGTACCAAAAATTGTTTACTTAACTGGAAAACATATAAATAAAGTACCTATCAATTGGATACATCCATCGATAATGAACGAGGCCTCCTAATTTAGCTTCCTTAACTAAATGCACAGTTAAATGCATCATTACATTAAAAAAGGACGGAGGAAAGATCATCTCCATTGCGAAAAGGGTCAATACAAACCCCTCCTGGAGGTTGTCAAGCTAAAATTGATGTAGAGATTTCTCACATAGTTTTCTGAAAAATGTGCAGAACTGGAGTACAACAGCAGTAATTTTTTCAGGTAATAATGTACGCAATGCCAATGGTAGTAACTGTTGTAACAAAATATGTGAATCATGGATTTTCAATCCATGTAACTTACGATTATTCAAGTCAACACACCTCGAGATGTTACTTGAATACCCATCAGATACCTTAACATTCTTTAACATTATAAAGAATGTATCTTTATCCCTATTTTTCATTGCAAAAATTTCCAGAGGATACTTTCCATGCTCATCTGGCCAGAGATCGCCTTTTATGTTCATTGCTTGTAAGTCTTTACGAGCATTTAGATGATCCTTCGACCCTCCTTGCTTATTAAGAAATGTGAAAATAAAATTTTCACAGACATTCTTCTCAATATGCATCACATCAAGATTATGCCACAACAAATTAAATTCCCAATATGGAAGTTTGAAGAATATACTTCTTTTCTTCCATTGTTGCATTCCGGTTTCGCTTGACGATACACTTCAGACCCGTTTTCCGCTATCATTCAAATGATGAACCTTCCCAAATTATTTTTCATCATTTTCAAGCTTTTCCAATATTTCAAAACCATTTATCAACTTTGGAGGTGGTATACGATCAATGGAACCATTAAATTTTGATCTTTTTAGCTGAAATCTATGAGATGCATCAAGAAATCTTCGATGACACAAGAAGCACCATTTTCTACTGTGAGGTAGCCGTTTGGGATCAAAATCAAAGTTACAAACGGGACAAGAAAACCACGTGTAAGTGTTCCAACCAGATAAATTCCCAAGCCCAGGGAAGTAACTAATGGTCCACATTAAAGCAGCATGTATTTTGAACATTTTTTTAGAAGAAGCATCAAATGTCTCAACATCGTTGCTCCATAACTCCTGCAATTCTTCAATCAAAGGCTGCAAGTATACATCAATATCATTTCTAGGCATTTGTTTTCCAGGAATAATAATCGAAAGGATAAAAGATGTTTTTTTCATACACATCCACGGAGGAAGATTATAAGGGATCAAAACAATTGGCCAAATTCTATAATTGGTACTCAAAGTCCCAAATGGGTTGAATCCATCGGCAGCCAATCCCAATCGAACATTCCTAGGATCAGCTGAGAAATTGAGATGTAATGAATCAAATGTCTTCCACAATTGGGAATCTCGTGGATGTATCATTAACCCATCAGTGTTATTATCTGCAGAATGCCACTTCATGTGTTTGGCGGTTTTCGATGACATGAATAATCATTGAAATCGAGGCTTTAAAAGAAAGTAACGCAAAACCTTTGCAGGTGTGCTCCTTTTCTTCTTCTCCATGAAATTATGTTCATTCAGACTTCCAACATCACCCATTGCCTACCATCTAGAAGAAGAACATTTCATGCAATTTTGTCTACTTGAATCCTCTCCCTAATAAAGCATACAATCATTGGGACACGTATGTATTTTTGTATAATTCAGACCAAGCTTGTGAACAACTTTTTTCATATCATAAAAAGATTCTGAGATTTTTGCTTCAGGAAATGCAACACGAATCAATTCCAATATCATGTACATTGCCTTATTTGTAATTCCACATAGACATTTGATATGGTATAGCTTGAGCAAAAATGAAAGCTTTGAATATTTCAAACACCCACTATACAACTCTTGATTTCCATCATTATCTAAATCATTAAACACATTTTACTCAGTGAAGTTTTCTCTTAAATTTTGCTCCACAAAATCAAGAGGAGGATCCAATGATATGTGACAATATTGATCTGCTTGTGTTACAGTCTCAAAAACATCACTTGTCACGTTGCAAATTGTAGCACCCTCTTCTGGTTGTTCTGAAATGTTTTGATGCTGATAGTGGTGTCTTGCAGTGCCGAATGCATCATTTATTAGGTTTTGCATTTCATTTTCCATTGTCGATGAACTTGGGACCTCATTATGTGGATTAACATTAGTGCTCAATATTTCTGTAACGTTCGATTCTCCATGCCAAATCCAACACAAATATTGAGCAGGGAATTACTTCACTATTAAAGGTTCATAAACCTCATCTCTCTTCAACCATGTTCTAAATTTACATTTTGGACATGGAAATTTTATTCTCCCTTCAACGGATTGATTAGAAATTGAAAACTCTAAACACTCATTCAAACCCTTAACATACTGAGGTGTGTTCCTCGGTAATGTGATCCAGCTTTTATCCATGTATATCATAATGTGACTACAAAAAAAACAAGGAATCAAACATGAGACATCTTCTATAACCCCATCATCAAAAACAAATAATGATGAACAAAATTTCTATAATATAAGTACATTGATGAATAAGCCTCTGGTGAAATATATCATATAGAAATATATCCTATGTATGATAGGGGACATCATTAACATACCATGGATTCATGGGTAGGGGACATCATTAACATACCTAATTCGGTGAGGTTTGGAGATCTAGCAATGTGTAGGAATACCTAGAGGAATTTATACCCCATGGGATCAGGAAAATCATAGGTTACATAACATGTAATCTGACATTACCGGTACCGTGGGACCCCTGGGCTATGGAACTGGGCTTTTGGTTGGATTTAAATATCACATGCCATGTGACATGGTCACACAACATGGGACCCATATTAAAAGTCTAACAGCACTTAAAGAGTGTCTTGGTTCAAACAATCATTGTAATAAAAAGATGGAAACCCTCTATTGGGATATAAAAAGGGTCAAGTATGATGTGTGCTTTATGACTAACAATGACATCAAGTATAAGGAAAACATCAATGCAATAATGTTAAGCAAGGTATACCACTGTGATTTTTTTCAAACAGCGCACCTCTATTGGAGGGGTTTTATTACAAAACTATGACTTATTTATCATGGATATTCACACTATGTTTAATTTCATTGTTCATAGACCAATATATGTATAGAGTTTAAGGGAATGTATCCTTGAAAAAAAATGTGATATATATAATGATATAAGAGAGGAATAAAAATATGATATGGATGTAGATCTTGACACACATATGCATATATCCTTAGGGGATGACTCAGATATTTTAGGGTCATGGTTCTCAGACCTGTAGATGCTAACATTTTTATATATAAAAACATAGAACCAATGATTGCTTAGTCTTCATAGATATTCCAAAACACAACCTGATGTGAATTAAGGATCATTAGTATCATATAATACCTTGGAGGGGGATATTAATATTATGGTCATGATGTTTAGACCATTGTGTCACAAAGTTGAATATCCTATGAAAAGGACCATGGTTTTGATAAGACATTACAAAAGTAGAATATAATGTTATGTATTTGGGGTATCCAAAAGAGATTCATACCCAAATTGGAAGGTGAAGAAGAATATAATTTCATCATTTATTTAACTGTTAAAATGATTCTCAATTGTTTAAACTTCAGGGTACAACAGTCACATTGAATAGAATGATTTTGTAAGGTTTAAAACATACATTATGAATGCCTGAGTCAATAAGAAATAGAGACCAACTGGTGAAGAATGACCATTACAAATATTGGAATACTAATACGATTCTCATTCAATAGAATCTATTGGTAGTAGGTTGGATATTTTTTCAATCATTCCATTGATTGATTATGTGGTTTAGGTGGAACTATCTTCCATGACTGAAAAACACTTAATGAAGGAAGATAGTGATTCAGGAATCCAATGATGGTGTCCGAGATTGAAAATTATTTAACATCAACAAATCAACACGTATTCTAGTTCGGAATAAGAACTAAATAATCCTTTTTGAAAATTAAAGTGGAAAATAATATCATCTATATTTAGCATGACATTTCACTGAGGGGGTTGCTGGGGGAAATTGTTGGGCAGGGGGGAGGGGAGGGGAGGGACAGGGGCAGGGCATGTTGGAGGGGAGGGGAGGGGTTGGGTAGGATGGAGGTGGAGGGGAGGAGAGGGGAGAGGATGGGTAGGGGGAGGGGGCTGCTGGGGGAAAATGTTGGGCAGGTTGGAGGGGAGGGAAGGGGAGGGTGATGGCAGGGGGAGGGGGCTGCTGGGAGAACATGTTGGGTAGGGGGAGGGGAGGGGAGGGGCAGGGGCTGGGAAAAATGGAGGGGAGGGGAGGGGAGGGGAGAGGAGGGGAAGGGGGGAGGGGGCTGCTGGGGGGAAATGTTGGGCAGGGGGAGGGGAGGGGAGGGGCATGTTATATGGGAGGGGAGGGGATGGTGATGGAAGTTGGTAGGGGGCTGCTGGGGGAATATGTTGGGCAGGTGGGAGGGGAGGGGCAGGGGCTGGGCAGGATGGAGGGGAGGGGAGAAGAGGGGCAGGGGGGAGGGGGCTTCTGGGAGAAAATGTTGGGCAGGGGGGAGGGGAGGGGAGGGACAATATTGAGGGGAGGTGAGGGGAGGGGCAGGATGGAGTAGAGGGGAGGGGAGGAATCTGGAAGGGGGGAGGGGGTGAAGGGGGAAAAGGATGGCCAAGGTGGGGGGGCTGCTGGGTGAAATTTTTGGGCAGGGGGGAGGGGAGGGGTAGAGCATGGGCATGTTGGAGGGGAGGGGAGGGGAGGGGAGGGGATGGGCAGGATGGAGGGGAGGGGAGGGGAGAGGAGGGTAGGGGAAAGGAGGGGCAGGGGGGAGGGGACTGCTGGGGGAAATTGTTGGGAAGGGGGAGGGGAGGGGAAGGGCATGTTGGAGGGGAGGGAAGGGGAGGTGAGGGTGATGGCAGGGGGGGCTGCTGGGGGAAAATGTTGGGCAGGGGGGAGGGGAGGTTAGAGGCTGGGGATGGGCAGGATGGAGGGGAGGGGAGGGGAGTGGAGGGGAGGGGCAGGGGGGCTGCTGGGCTGGGGGAAAATGTTGGGCAGGGGGGAGGGGAGGGGAGGGGAGGGGCAGGATGGAGGGGAGGGGAGGGGAGGGGATGGGCAGGATGGAGGGGAGGGGAGGGGAGGGGCTGACCATGGCGTGACCGCGACATGACCGCGGCGTGACCGTAGCGTGTTGGAGGGGAGGGGTTGGGCAGGATGGAGGGGAGGGGAGGAGAGAGGAGGGGCAGGGGGGAGGGGGCTGCATGGGGAAAATGTTGGGCAGGGGGAGGGGAGGGGAGGGGCAGGTTGGAGGGGAGGGGAGGGTGATGGCAGGGGGGTTACTGGGGGAAAATGTTGGGCAGGGGGGAGGGGAGGTGAGGGGCTGGGGCTGGGCAGGATGGAGGGGAGGGGAGGGGAGGGGAGAGGAGGGGTAGGGGGGAGGGGAGGGGAGGGGAGGGGCAGGATGGAGGGGAGGGGAAGGGAGGGGCTAGGCCGGATGGAGGGGTGAGAAGGGGAAGGGCTGATAGCGGCGTGACCGCTGCGTGATCGCGGAGTGACCACAGCATGTTGGAGGGGGGGGGGGGTGGGAATGATGAAGGGGAGGGGAGGGGAGGGGAGGGGAGAGGTGGGGCATGAGGGAGGGGGCTACTGGGGGAAATTGTTGGGTACTGGCATGGGAGGGAAGGGGCAGGTTGGAGGGGAGGGGAGGGGAGGGGAGGGTGATGGCAGGGAGGGCTGGTGGGGGAAAATGTGGGGTAGGGGGAGGGGAGGTGAGGGGCTTGGGCTGGGAAGAATGGAGGGGAGGGGAGGGGAGGGGAGAGGAGGGGCAGGGGGGCTGTTGGGCAGGGGGAAAATGTTGGGCAGGGGGGAGGGGAGGGGAGGGGAGGGGCTGACAGCGGCATGACCGCAGCATGTTGGAGGGGAGGGGATGGGCAGGATGGAGGGGAGGGGAGGGGCAGGGGGAGGGGGCTGCTGGGGGAAATTGTTGGGCAGGGGGAGGGGAGGGGAGGGGCAGGTTGGAGGGGAGGGGAGGGGAGGGTGATGGCAGGGGGGGCTGCTGGGGGAAAATGTTGGGTAGGGGGGAGGGGAGGTGAGGGGCTGGGGCTAGGCAGGATGGATGGGAGGGGAGGGGAGGGGAGAGGAGGGGTAGGGGGGGTTGTTGGGTTGGGGGAAAATATTGGGCAGGGGGGAGGGGAGGGGAGGGGAGGGGCAGGATGGAGGGGAGAGGAGGGTAGGGGCTTATCACGGCGTGACCGTGGCGTGACTGCAGCGTGTTGGCCCCATCTAGTGACATCCTCAGTGCCAAATCATGGCATTACCGCGGCATGACCGCAGCGTGACCACAACGTGACCGCGGTGTGACCGCAGCGTGTTGGCCCGGTCCAGCGACATCTGTAGGGCTTCATAAGTATCCTTGATGTTTGGTCATCACACAAATGATGTTTGGGTGGGTCATGACACAAATGGTGATTGGTCTACCCAACACTAGAAAATACATAGCATGAAACTGATCACACCCTGCTCCTTTTCCTTACTATCCCTAATGACATCTTTCACATCTACCATGCTTAGTCCTTAGTCATTTTGAATCAGGAATATCTCAAGGTTTTCTTCCACCGACTCTAGCACCCCTCTATAGAATAAAATCCTAAGGATTATGTTATTAATATGAAATGTTTAGAGGAAACTGTTATTGAGGATGTATTTAAAAGTTGACATGACCTCCATACTTACCACCATGGATGGTTGAGTGCTAAAGATTTCAATTTCCATGTCTAACACACAAAAAACAAAGTACATAAGGTATACTAGATGAATAATAAGAATTATCATCCCTAGAGAAATAAAAAAAGAAATATTGATACAAAAAAACTATTATTCAAAACATCAACTATCTAGCTAAAAAAATATATGCATTCATAGATCCACTCTTCAATAAGTAATAGTGAGTTCTTTATTAAGATGAATGAGACTTTAATAACTTATTATCTATCACCTCAATATTTTCTAGCACGTTAATTTACATAAATAGTTTAATGGGGTAACATCATGAAGAATATTGCAAGCATATAAGAGAAGTTTCATGAACCTAACTCTAATCTCATTCACACTCAAACTCTCATATCGAAGGTTGATAAACTCTTGGAGCTACATTTCCATCAACGTCAATGATAATAAATTATCTCAATATTAACTCTAAAATTTTCCGCAATACACCATAAACTCTTCATGATCACCCTAAAAGAGAATCCACTATAGACAAGCTTCACGATTCAAAGAACTAATAGCCAATAAAATCTATTTGATTCTTATACCTACTGGAAAACCAAAAAAAACCTAAAGGAGAAACAAAACCCTACCTAGAGGGGAAGACGGTGCAGCTTCTAGGGTCGCTGGGGGCCGGGGGTCGCGAGGTTGTCGGGGTCGCCGGGGTCGCACGGGGTCGTCGGGGTCGGGGTCGCGGGGTCTCCGGGGGAAGTGGGGGGCCGGGGTCGCGGGGGAAGTGGGGGGTTGGGGACGCGGGGAAGGAGGGTCAGGTGTTAAAAAAAACAACGTTTCGTGGCGGTTTATTATAAACCGCCGCTAAACAACGGTTTTGTTGTAGTGTGTTTTGTATTTCTTTGTACGACATGTCATTTGATATCTAACATTCACTTTGCATTTTTTATCAAATGAACACTCAATGTAATTTTTCATAGAACTAAACATATTTTCTTTTAAATATTATATATATTCAACATATGATTCAAATAAAGAGGTATTAACAATGGTTTATTAGTGACAATTTTTGAAACCACTTCTAAACATATAGTATTGTTTTTTATATTAAAATTTATCACTAGTTTGGTATGACCATAATTGTATTTATTATATTTTTTAATTTAGTGATGGTTTTGATAGATCATCTTCAAAATATTTTCAAAAAATTGAATTAACCCTGACCCCCACTCCAACTCGGCCCTTGTGACCTTGACTGACCACCCCTTTATCCCCCTCCCTCAACACAAACTTCTGGACCCCTGACCCCTACCTAAATTTTGACCCCAACCCGACCCCTCTTATTGATGACTGCAAACCAACAAACCCTGCAGACCCCTAATCCACCTCCCTTGATGCCATATTTGGGGACGCCCCCAACAAATCTTCTACCTAGAAATTGATCCCTCTTCCCTATTTTCCAACGACCAACACCCCCAATGGAAGCTGAGCCACAATTGTTTCTCTATTACCCTATCCTCCTCCTTTCTTCCCTAGTTTCCCCTACTTCTTCTTGAGTCAGATATTCCTAGGATCATATCCCAGAACTATATGTTTTTTATTTCCCACTCTTCACCTCGATGACCTTCTTCCATGACATTAGACCCTATTTTTTGAGGGTTAATATTTATTTATTTATATTTTTTTATGTTTTCCATGTCATATTGAATCTTTTTCATGTTAAATTTTTATTTTGTCTAATTACTACCTTAACCTGGTCATTGATGAAGTTGGGTGATGTTAAAAATTGATAATACGTGTTTGATTAAACATTTCGATCTTTATATTTTAATATATAAGGTGAAGTGAGAAAATAAAATACCTATAGATAAAAGTAGGATTAAATTACCTCAAAACACACCTTGGTATAATAAAGATCTGAAATAATTTTTAGATTATGAAATTCAAACTACTTAGTAAATTGTAGAATAAAATTTCCATGTCATAATTGTGAGTTCACATGATGGTAAAATAAATAAAGTAAATGAGAACATGATATTGAAATAGATTCCTTCTTGACATGTATGTTTTATTTGGTATGGTGAATCAAATTTTAGGGAAAATCAAAATAATAACTATCTTATCAATGAAACATAAAGCAACCCGCCATTGGAGAATTCAATTCAAAACTTGATAAATTGTGTATTTCAATTTGGAGGATACAATGTACAATATTTTAGTAGATCAATAAAAAATTTAGTTGAAAATGAGTAGGTTAATCTTGATCACAAATTTAGTGACAAAAAATGAGTTTTATTAATTACGTGAAGAAGGAAAACAAGAATTGTATAAAGGGTATATCAAGCCTTCAAAGTGGTATTTTTATACTTATATTGTATCATATCAAGTCTCTCTATTGAATTACCAAATAAGTAGTTTCAATGATTTTAGAATTTCTTCATGGCGACTTTAGGGAATCTAAGATCCATGTATCATTCTATGTGGTGAAGAAAATCATCAAAAATCTTGGACTTCATTATAAATAGAAAAATTCATTCTCTAATGATTTCATTCTTTACTAGGGTATGTTCCCAGTAAAGAATAAATCATAATATTTCAGAAAAGTATGAGAAATTTAATGAGAAAAAATTAGAGTAAGAAGCAATGCAACACCAAAGAAACATAAAAGAAGAAAAACCCCAAAATGCTATTACATTACGTTCCTTTGAATCCATGCTTTAAATGATAATTCATGTCATCTATGACTTCATACAACATGAGGTGTCATGATTAGGATAATAAAAATGATGTATTAATGAGACATACAAAATATTCAATATCATGGAAGGTGTTTAATTCATTATATCCAGAGTTCTCATTGAATCCTAGGAAAATATATTTGGGATTTTATTTTGGTGGTTTTAACCTATTTGTAACATTAAGTTCGAATTATAGAATATGGTTTGTTTTTTATCCCCTAAAGTCTACCTCCATAGATCTATATGAAGGAGAATTGTTTCATTATTTTGATTATCATTGCTGGAAAGAAAATACCTAGAAATGGAATTGATGTATACCTTCAACCTATAATCAAATAATTATAAGAATTAAGGGATGATTTCATTAAAAAATGATGCTTTAATGAGAAAACTATTCAAAATTCATGCTTCTTTAATGTTGATAATTAGTGAATTTCTTGGACTTGGAAACTTATATCTTCGGAACAGTCTTACTAGTTTGGATATTCCTATTTTTAATTTTTATTATGAACCTAAATGGATAGATTATAGTATAAAATGTTGTTTTAGGTGTCATCATCAATTTATTGATGCTTCTTATAAATTTGGGTTTAACAAGACTCAATTCAATGGAAATATTGAGTTGATAAAGTCTCCGAATGTGTTATATAGTTCAGAAATCTTGGGAAAGTTAATGAATGTGTCTATAGAATTTGGAAAATGTAATCAAATTAAAGAATGGGAAAATGGTATGAGGTACAATATCTGAAGTTGATGGAACACAAAAGTGGAATAAAATGAGTACATTTTCAAACTTCTATATTGGGATTTTAATTTGATATGACAAAATCTTAACAAAATTCATATTTAGAAGAATGTATTTGATAATGTAATTTTTACATTGATTAACAATCAAGGTAAACAGGAGGATAAACTTAATACTCATAACGATTTGGAATCATTGAATATAAATCACATTTTTAAGGAAAATAAGAATGGAAATTATCCTTCGACTATTTTAATAATTGAAAATGATGAGAAATAAATATTCCATTGAACATTAATGAATGTAAAAGTGGAATATAGACATTTAAGTAGCATTACAAGTTGTATTGAAATAAAACACAAAAAGTTTAATGGATTAAAAATTCACGACTAACATATTCTAATGGAGAAGTTATTTCTGTTGGAATTATGTAATAAATTACCTGTAAAAGTAACTATAGTTGTAGTTATGTAGTGTACCTTATTAATAAAGATTTATTAAAAAACTATAAATCAAAATGATCTTGAAAAAAACTCAAGAAAAAATTCTTTTGACGCTTTTTCATTTGGAGATGTTATTTACACCTTCATTTTTCACAATCATGATTTATTTGACTATTAATTTTTTAAGAAGCTACACTTGGTAGACTAGTACACTATCGATGGATATATCCAATTCAAAGGCACATTAAAATTATTTTTAATTTAATTGAATAAATAAATTTTATATAATCCTTGCGTGAATTTTTTTAATATGTTTCTTATTTTTTTCACCTAGTGCTTAGGTTGTTTGAAATCAAATGCGTGGAATAAAGATCAACCAGAACACACTATTTCTAAAAGTTACATAGAAAAATATAGATTGATATTCTATTATGGGTATTTAGACGGGATCGAGACTAGATTCAATCATGTTGGAAATGTTCACAACATCTCCACTAATTCTCATTATGGAAAACAATCATCTATATTTCAAACTATGGGAAAACCAATTGGAAATGGGTCAAATTTTACACTAACTAAATTCGAGTTACAATGAGAACGTAGATATGTGATACTCAATAGTATTATTGAAGATAAATTTATTGAATAATTGATATTTCAAGAAAAGTGTTCATGCTCTAAATGAGATGGAATTAACAAATTTTTTAAATAAGGATATTATTGAATGATTATACTTTTATGTAATTATATACTCATATTCATATTATTGATGTGTAGTTATTTTGGATATGTTAAAATTAACACCTTATATTTTCTTATCTAGATAATGAACAAAGAGAATTGAGCTAAAATATCAAATGATTTGAAGGTGTTAACTTGAGGACCTCTAAAGAAGGCTAAGTGATTTGATACATACAATATTCTTGGATTCAATGTCATAAAATTTATCATGAAGAGTGATTTAAATCTCAAAATAGAGGTGTACTTACACATTCATAGGTGGGATAATATGAAAATCTATTTGATATAATAGAATTAACCTATCATGGTCAATTTTTATTTATCTTATTAAAATGTAAGTGGGTAAACATTGATAGGATTATAATTAAAGAAGTGTAACATTTTACCTTTTCGAACTTCTTTCTCTTGATCCATACTTATGAGCATGAAAATCATAATACATTTTTCTCAGATTCACAAGAGAAGATGGGTTATTATGTAGAAGATTAAATATGTAAAGTTTAAAGTATTTCTATACACTTGAAATATAGAAACTTGTATTATATGGGTTAAAAAGGTCAATTGTTAATTTTTGATAGTGAGCCTTATCAACCAGCAAACATTCACTAGTTTTTTTCTAATAATTTTGAAATAATAAAACTTGAAATAGATGAGAAAATGAAGTTATCGTCACAATGGAGGTTTATAACAATGAATTCAATAAATTTGAAAATAATTTAATGTATACATTGGAAATGAAACTATAATATAATTTCTCATTTATAAGTGTTTCTTATATTTATATTTTTTGTTCTGTTTTTTTCCTTTATTTGTACAAAAAGTTTACTTATAATTTTTTTATACATTTAATATATTATAAACCATTTGAATTTTAGGAATGATGAGAAAAAAATCAATATCATACCTAATCAATACCTTATATCACACCACTATTATCCTCAGCTTCAGTGGATCCAATTGATTCAACTGTACAAGAGACTTCTAGTGAGCCAATAGTTTCATGAAATGTTGTTGGTATCCAACCATATGATGCACATCTAGCATGGGATTAGTTGGCCACCTATTCATCTGGGATAAATTAGTGAGCTACCATTTCAAATATTTATTTCATTGTATAAAAAACTATATGTTTTATTCATTTTTAATGAGTATGTCAGAAATAAATAATGATAAAAATAGAGGAGATATAAAAATAAACACATCAGATGTATGAGTCGTAAAATACGTCAAGATTATCATTCCATTTTATGAGTTTGGGGTGCCACATGTTGATGGAGCTAGTGTCTTTGTACAGATTTTTAGGAATCTTTCTTTCGAGATGACAGGAATTCCTATTAATTATAAAGATTAGAAACATATTTGCCCAGATTGGAAAAAATGAGGTGTTTGATAACCAAGTAAAGGTAATTTTAAGTTAATATCCATTTATAACTTTTTTAAATGGAATGAATAAAATTATTAATATACTTATAAAGTGTTTTGTTTTTTATTTCTATATGATTTTTCATTTTAATTAACCTAACTATGATTCACACCCATTGACTATGCATGATTTTGGAAAGAAATGGATATATTTTAAATGGATATTATGGAATGAGTTTAATGAAAGATCTCTGGGCTCTCAAAAAATGTATGATAACTTTCCTGAAAGTGTTTCTCATGAGTTAAGGAAGATGTTTTCTAATATTAATAGAGATTCATCTCCTAAGTTTATAACATATTTTACATCATATTAATAACATAACCACAATAAAATCATATTTTTTATTTATATTTATGTTTTTTTGTAGGAATTAGCTAAAAATAATGTGAATCATGAGAATCAAGTCATTCCTTATATCACTGGGTCTAAGAGGTTTTTGAGAAAAATAAAAATCTTGGGTTTATTTTATCCACCATTATTTATATTATTTTATTATAAGTCAATGTTTTTTTCTAACATATATATATATATTATAAAGGATAATGAATAAGGTCACTTTGTTGACCAGATAGTGATGTTTCTTGAAGTTCATTGGAAAACTAAAGGTAGATTCGTGAATAAACCTACAAGAGACATTTGAGTAAGTACTTTTTATTACGATTTAATGTTATTTTTTACTATAATAGAATAATGGAAAATACATTATAATAACATAAAAGACTAAAAACTAATTAAATGGGGATTGCTATATTTCTCTAATGGTTCAGATAAGCTCTATTGGTACTATTTGATCAATGTAGGCAAACCCACTTAATTGGTTTTATGAATTGTTTTTTATTATAATTTAGTTTTTCATTCATTTTTTATAGTAATGAAATGTCGTTAAATTGTAATTATGAATTTCGAAATTAGATAATATTATGAATATATGATAAGTTAAGAAATAATTAAAAAAATTGTTATATTAAGAGGTTAAAATTCATGAATCCTGAGATTTAAACCCTTAGAAATTATCATTGATTTCCCAGAATGATGTAATTGCAACAGTTTTAGGGAAGAAGTATCACATGAATGTATGAGGGATGAATTCTAGGCCCGCACCACCAGTTATCTTTAGTAGGTCGTTGTCATCATTTACTACTACACCTAGTGGCAATTTGAGTAGTTCCATTAATCATGAAGCGGATAGATAAATTTCACGGTTGAAAGAAAAAGTACAAAAATGTGACTAGAATATGAAAAAATAGAATCAATGATAGGTGATAATAGAAAATGCATTAGTTTTAATATTTCAGAGGCTGATGGGAACAATCCCCAAGGAATTTTCTAGTCTTATAGCTCATGTTACGGAGGTAAATTAAAAATTCCTTAGATTTGTAAAGAACAAATATAGTATCCCACAACACTCAGGTGTCTTATTTATTTCAGATCTCACCTCAATGATCATCTTCTAAAAAATAATCTTGGTAGGGTACTAAGTCAAGCATATTCATAAATATAAGATCTCCATGAAAAACATCAAATATCTAGACATATCTTGATAGAAACCATATTATTTTGTATAGAATTATATGTTTCCTTAGAATTTTGAGTCAATGAAAGATTAATTTGATTAAGACATCATGTAATAAGAAATTACATGAAAAGAAATATCAAATGGAAAAAATAAAATTGAGAAAAGTTTGAGTCATACCATTTAGTTTGATTGTTATATTAATGTTCAGTTGATTCCTACACATCAAAAATGAATTATGGATTGTTTTCCTAAAGATTTAAAACAATCTGAGCTCATTTTCTAGGTTGTGAAAATGTAGAATATGATTTAAAATAAAATGCAACATTTATATTGAAAACACACACTTTAAGTTATACTGACCACATCGTGTGTCAGATTGATGTCAAGTCTAATCTGACATGTCAAAAATGAATTATGGATCATTTTACTAATGTTTGAAAGAAATATGAGCTCGATTGAATGGTTTTTCCTATTTTAAAGGAATTTTAATCTAAAATGACACTTTTATATTAAAAACATTTACTTCATGTCATACCAACCACTTTGTGTGTCAGTTTGACATGAGTTGATTCTTATATGTTAAAAATTAATAATGGATCATTTTCATAATGTTTAAAAACAACATGAGCTCATTTTCTCAATTTTGGATATATGATAGGTGGTTAAAGTAAATGAAACATTTATATTGAAAACATTCACTTCAAGTCATACCACCCACTTCATGTATTTGATTGATGTGTAGTCAATTTATACACATCAAAAATGTATTATTGATATTTTTTATAATATTTTAATATAATACAATCTCATTTTCTTAATTTTGACAATGTGACGACAGTTTTAAACTAAAATGACAGTTTTATATTAAAAACATGTACTTTGAGTCATACCACCCACTTCATGGGCCAGATTAATATGATATTAATTCCCACGCATTAGAAATAAATTACGGAATATTTTACAAGAGTTTTAAAACAATAAATTTTTTTTCGTATTTTTGGCTATATAACAAGAGTTTTAAAGTAAAATGAAATTTTTCTATCAAAAACACACACATAAAGACATACCACCCACTTCATGTGTCTGATTGATGAGTGGTCAATTATTACACATCAAAAATTAATCATTGGTTATTTTCTTAAATTTTGAAAATAATGTGAGATGTTTTTGTTGGTTTTGATAATGTGATAAATGTTTTAAAATAAAAGGAAACATTTTCATTGAAAATAGAAACTTCGAGTCATAATAACCAAATCATGTGACAAATTGATGTGAAGTTGATTCCTACGCATCAAAAATAAATTAAGGATTTTTTTCCTAATGTTTTAAAATGATCTGAGCTTATTTCACCAATTTAGGAAATGTGATAGGTGTTTTAAACTAAAATGAAACTTTTATATGGAAAACATAAACTTTGATTCATACTTCCAACATCATGTGTTAGATGAGCTTGAAATCATAGGAAAATCACCATACATTTATTTGTAATATATAGGAACCAAAATGACTTCAATATGAGTTATGGTTTTCCCAGGATGCCCATAAATGAGTTGTTCATGTTTCAAAACACTAAAATGTATTTTAATTGTAAAAACTATAGAATATGACCTCATATTGATATAAAATCATGAAAAAATGTAGTTGAATTATTTTTGATGTGTATGAGTGGAAAAAACATCTATCTGATGTGTGATATTCATATAATGAATCAATAAGATGTTTTAAAAGATATCAAGGTCTTTAGAAATGCTCTTCAGGGGGAAAAACTAAGAAAATAGTGTCATATTTCTATAAAATTGAATGAAAAAAACCACATATTTGTTTTCAAAATGTAGGAACCAACTCCATTCCAATCTATGTGGCTTTTTTTATGCCCGTAAATGTGTTTTCGGGGATTTTAAACACTAAAACGTGCATGTAATGGTAAAAACCATAGTATATGACCTCATTTTGACATGAAATCATGGTAATTCCATTGTTGAATTATTTTCTATATGGATGAGCAGAATAAACATCCATTAAATATGTGGTGTTCTCAAAATGACTCAATAAGAAATTTTAAAAGATATCAACGTCTTTTAAAGCATGCATCAAGGGGTCGGAACCAAGAAAAAAAGTGTCATGTCCATGAAATCATAATATTATGACCATATATTATTTTTTGAAATGTGGGGAATAGTTCCACATCAATCTAAGTTACCGTATATCTAGATTGCCCATAAGCATATTTTAATTTTTTTAAATAGTAAAACATGTATATAGTAGTAAAAACCATTGAATATGACCTCATATTGATGTGAAGTCCTTGAAAACATATGGTTTAATTATTTGTGACATGTATGAGTAGAAAACAAGTCCATATGACATACAATTTTCTCATAATGACTCAATAAGTAGTCATAAATGATATAAGTCTTTAAAAACACGCATAAGGGGGAAACCACAGAAAAAAGGTATCATATTGCATTGAAATCAAAGAAAAATTTCCATTGATTGATTTTTGAAAAGTAGGAACCAAATTCATGTAAGTCTATGTTACGGTTTTCCCAATATGGTTGTAAACATGCTTTAGTGTTTTAAACGACTAAAACGTGTTTAATTATCCAAACCATAGTAGATGACCTAAAATTTATATGAAACATTGAAAAAATATTTTTATATTATTTTTTAATTGTAATAGTATATAAAACATTCATCTTATGTCAATTTTTCTCAAAATGACCCAATAAAACATTTTAAAAAATATCAATGTCTTCAAAAACACGTGTTAGGGGGTCAAAACCAAGAAAAAACATTGGATGGCCATGAAATCATAGGAAAATATATATGTTTTTTCTTTGTATAATTTTTTAATTATTTCTGGGCAAATTAAATTTATTTTTTTCCACAGATTCTAATAAACAATTTATCAGTGTTTTAAAACACTTAAACATGCATGTAATGGTCAAAACAATCAAAGATAACCTCATATTGATATCAAATCATGAAAAAACTATGGTTAAATTACTTTTGACATGAATGGGTAGAAAAAACATCCATCCCACATATGGTGTGATTAGAATGACTCAATGCCTTTTTAAAAGATATCATAGTCTTTAAAAATGTGCATTAGAGGGTTGAAACCAAGATAATAGCTTCATATGGATGTGAAATCCCAGGAAAAGAACTATAGTATTTTTGAAATATAGGATCTGAAACCATGTCAATCTGAGTGGTAATATGTTTTTAGTGTTTTAAAATACTAAAAAATGTGTATAATGGTCAAACATATAGCAGATGAGCTTATATCTACATTAATGGGAAAACACTATTGAATTATTTGTGATGTGCATGAGTAGAAAAAATCCATCCAAAATGAAATGTGCTCAGTATTACTCAATAAGTAGTTTTAAAAGATATCTATGTATTTAAAAAGAAGTGTCAGAGGGGTAAAAACCGAGAAAAAAACATCATATTACTATGAAATCATAGGAAAATGAACATAGAATTACTTTTGAAAGTTAAGAATCTACTCTGCATCAATTTGAGTTTTGTTTTTTCCAAGATATCCGAAAACGTATTTTTTGTGTTTTAAAACCCAATGACTTGTGTGTAATAGTAAAACCAATAGGAAATGCCCTTAAATTTATGTGAAATCAATTTAAAACTACTATGAAATAATTTTTAATATGTATGGGAAGTCGTCATGTCCATCCGACTTTTAGTGTTCTCCGAATGACTTAATAAGCATTTTTAATAGAAATAAAAGTCTTTAAAAACATATACTAGGGGTTAAAACCAAGTAAAAAACATTCTATAGACATGAAATAATATAAACATGAAAATATATTGATTTATAAAAGCTAGGAATTGATTCCTAGATAATCACATATATATTTTTGAGGATGTTTGTAAACATGATTTTAGTGCTTTAAAATAGTAAAACATGTGGGTAATGCTTAAAACCATAGAAAAAATCATCAGGTCGAAGTAAAATCATGATAAAATGACATTCTAGTTTATTATGCATATAGATATAAATAACATTCACCCAACGTGAGGTGTGCTTATAATGACTTAATAATTAGTCTTAAAAGATATCATAAACTTTAAAAACATGCACTAGGGGGGTCAAAACCATGAAAACAACATTTGATAGACATGAAATCATAGGAAAATAACATTAGATTGATTTTTTAATATATAAACCAACACCAAATCAATCTATGTTATGGGTTTATTGAGATTCCCATTAAAATGTTTTTAGTGTTTTAAAACACAAAAACATGGATATGACGATCAGAACCATAGGAAAAACCTCAAAATAATGTTAAATCACGTGAAAAAAACCATATAATTATTTTTGATTTTTATGGGATGAAACATGTCCATCCAATGTGAAGTGTGCTCAGAATGACTCAATATGTAGCTTTAAAAGATATGAAATTCATTAAAAACATGCGCTATGTGTTCAAAACCCTGAAAATATCATCAGATGGCTATGAAATCGTGGGAAAATGATCATAGATTAATTTATGAAATATAGTAGAGGAAACAACATCAATCCAAGTTATGGTTTTTTATAGGAATCCCAATTTTGTTTTCATGTTTTAAAGAACTAAACCTTATGTTTAATGGTAAAAACCATAGGAAATAACCTCATATTGATGTGAAATCATTTGAAAAACATTTTGAAATTATTTTCCAAACATAGAAAATGTTTCCAACTCAAAGTAATTAATAGTTTTTTTATTTATTAATTTCGATCACATTGGACACCTGTTTTGAAAATTTATTAGATTGTTTTTTACTTATATTATTTGAATTCTATGTGTTTATGCATAAATTAAATGGGAAATTTCATGCTTTCAAAGTGTTCTTCATGATATATTATTTGTTTTAAGAAAAAATTCATTCTATTTTATTAAAAAAAATATGTTATGTGAAAAATTATGAATATATTCTATGTATATTATCTTAAATATTTATTTTGTTAATTGTTCTAGTTTGTATTATTGGTTACATATATTGATAGTTGGAAAAAATTTGAACTTTGTAATCCATGAAATTCTACAAAATTTAGTCATGATGATACTTTTTTTTCTAGTGTGGTTAAATATTATCAACGAACATACTCTAGTTTTGATTTATTATATTTAGTTATAATTTATATCATCTTTTTTTTCTAGTTGATGTCCTTTTGTTGAATATTATGGTTGTAGAAATGGAGGTAGATGGAAGTAGTGGAGGTTATAGGATGAACTTATTAGCCATGGATTGATAATGGTCTGTAGACATATTATATATATATATATTGATTACTAAGGTTGTTGGTTGATTGGTGATTGTATATATATGATTGTGAATGTTTTATTATTATGTATAATGGTATTATTGTGAATTTATGGTTTAGTTTATTGTATAATTGAGTTTTTTAAATACATATTATTTTTTATTAAATATATTTTGTTACAATTAAATTTTCATTAATCTTTTTAGCAGTGTTTTTCAATAACCACCACTAAACAAATTTTATTTTGTCTATTTAGGGATAGTTTCTGAAAACCACTACTAAACATAACTATTATTAAGCACTATAGTGATGGTTTTCTTAATTTCACACATCGTTTTCTCTTTTTTTTTATTTAAAAAACCACAGTGAAATTAATAAAGAACCACTGCTAATTAACCAAAAAATGGATCATATAAAAACCACTTCTAAACTATAAAACCCACTACTAAATGATTTCCGACTATGAAATACATGGTGGTTTCCATAATCGCAATTGTAAAATTTATAAGTGGTTTAAACAACCAATAATAGTGAAAATAACTGTTGTTAAGTCTCATTTTTTGTGATAGTTATTTAATAATTTCAACATGTGTTTATATTCTATCTTTTTTCAAAAGAGAAAAAAAATTAATAAATTGTGATATTTTTTTATTTTAGTATTTTATATTAATAATTCCAAGGATAAATATTTTAAGTACAAAAATATGTTATGTGAAATTGGAGATAATTATTTAAAAAATGAATATGTTTTAATGGTCAGTATTTTCTTAAAGGATTGTATATTTATTACCTGTAATGTTTTGTATTATTAATCAGGATTTTTAAATATAGAATAGTTTATGTGATTTATTATATCATTTCACATATTTAGGGTTATTTTTGACAAATAAATCATATTTATTAAATACTCATAACATGTGTTCATGTTATATGTTTTACTGAAGTAAAACATATATATTTAAGTAACATGTATTTTATTTTTCTAACAGATATTTTTATTATAAAATAATTAATTTTATTTTTAAAATAATACACAAATAACCCATCGATTTATTATGTATTATTTATTTTCAACACCTCACTTTAAGACTAAATAAAAACTAGGTTACATAATAGTTGTGAGAAAACATTAGAATAAGACATATTATGTGTGTGTATTACACAAAACATAGTATGTATTACAAAAAACATATGACTATTCCATTATGAATTTATATTTTTTAATGATAAATTAATTTTTTAGAATCTATCAAAATAATAATGGAATACTGAAGGTGTAATGAGAAACATAAAACATTATATTTTACTAAAATATATGTTTATAATATATGCATTTCATATGAATATTCTGAAAGAACATGATTTCTTATATCAATCTGGCAGTTTATAACATCTATTTGATGATATATATATATATATATATATATATATATATATTTCCTACCGAGGTGATATAAGTAACATGATTTGGATATATCTTTAAGTGAAATTGTGGTAAAGGAAGACTAAATGAAACTAATATACGACATAACTATCATAAAACCTATGTACGAAGACTATAGAACATATACCTCTAAACAAAAAAAATAAGTGTATAACATATATCCGCATGGTTTAATAAAATTATTATTTAATTTGGTTCAATTTATGAAGAATATTTAGTTTATAGAATAAATGATAGGTCACATGATATGTATTGGAAAAATAAGAAACATATTTTCATGGTGTAATAAGAATTATTTTTATGAAAATACCATGAAAGATTCATTAAAAAAAACATTTTTCAATATTTGTATTATGAGGTGTTCATGATATTTGTTAAAGGTATCATTTATATTTTTAAGATTAATTAAAATTAAATGATCAATGGATATATAGTGAAGGTGTAAAGAACATATTCACTGAACATTTTTTAATAGAATAAATGGATAAGGTAATTGAAAAAAAACATAATTCAAATCATATAATAGATAACACTTGAGGTAGTTTATCTAAATGAAATCCTATGATAAAATATTTTTGTAACACTGAATATTTGTCTTGAACAATTTACAATGAAAGAATATTTAGTTTGTCATGCTAATTTTTTTAAGTTTTAAGAATAATGTATCTAGAATATTGAATGAAAAACTGAGTCAGTGATATATAAATAATTTTCATGAGTAAAGGAAATTAAAAAAAATATTTTGGATTGAACATTTATGATAATTGTCTCATACAATTTTCTTAAATATAATTTAAGATGGTATTCTATTATAGAGATATTGTTTTTACAGTCAAATAACTCTTTCAAATCTACAAAACATTATTGGGCAATGTAAATACCCTCATTTTTGGGCCTTTAGGATTATGTTTTCCTAGTGATTTTGCATCTTTTCACGTTTTTGGTGATGAAAGGAAATATAGAGGAAGTTTGTAGAATTTTTTTGAGTTTTATAATTAAAAATAATTGGGTGGATATGACATATGACCATGGAGAATCTACCAGGAGATCATCAGGATCTTAGTGAGTTGAGGTAGTGGTTGAGCCATTTCTTACTAACACTGAATATTTAGTGGCCATGAAAAATATAATATCATACTGTAGGGATCCTAGTAATGTTTCCTAACTAACTATTAAGTGGGGGAAATTTGGTATTGTTTATAGTTTGTTTTTAAACCCCAATATGAGAGATTAGTCCAGGGTAGTTGATCGAGGGATGCGGGGGGTCACTGTATTATCATTTTCCTCTCTCCCTACCTCATTATTATTTGTTATTTTATTTACCCATTGAGTGTTAGATCCATGAAAAGTTATAAATATTATTTTCAAAGCATTAATATAGAATTATTCTGTCTATATATTTTTTTATCTTATTATTTATTAGTTAAAATGTAAAATAGATGAATTTTGTGGGTTTCCTTTAGATTTATCGGATTTAGCTTGATTGAGTGGGTTCAAATGATACTTATTAATGTAAAGGCTATGATTAATGGACAAGTTATCTTTTTCTAACTAATTCATCATCATTTTTTTATTTTTTACATGTTTTAATATGAGACACAAATAAGAAAGGTGGAAGGGAACCAAAAGAGAATTTTGGTCACCCATAAAATTTTAAATTACTAGGATTAATATACCATGACTTTGATAATGATTCTTCATTGGGTTTCTTGAATTCATAATGATCTAGTAAGTGTTCACCTAATGGGTAAAATATTATATTATTAAAAATATAGAATCTTTTTTTATCAAATTTAATAAATAAATTATTTATAAAATTCACATAATGTAACCACTCTGATTTTTTAGTTTTATCTTTTGAATATTTCTCTCTCTATATATATATTTGGATTTCACCTTGGGCATAGCACTGTGTTTGGGTGTCACAGGACCCCACAATTTATATATTGAAAATACTAATGTATTTTAAAATTACATGAGTTCATATTTTGAAAATAAATGGTTTTCCTATTGATCAAAAGATCAGGTGAGAATCCAAGACCATGGTTGTTTCCAGAATGTGGGGCTTACCCTAGGTGTGATATAATGATTGTTGGTGTTGGTTTTTTAGCCGAGGGAAACTGTGGGCGGTATGTTATGTGAAATAATAAAAATAAATTATTATTTTTAATACCTAAAACCTAACCCTCTCTAAAAATACAATGTTTTGAAAAATCTATAGGGTCAGTTGCATTAACCTATGATATTAGAGCGGAGGGGGTAAATATCTTCCTTTGTGTAGGAAAATCATCAATGCAGATTGACAACAATGACTGAGGATAATTTTGATGCGGATGACAAATAGAACATATTTTCTTCTTCATCACTAGTGGACATAATAATTTCCAATGATTGATCAATGCTAAGGTAGGACATGTTATTTCATGATTTTATTCCATTCAGTTATTTATTAATGCATGGATTTCTATCTTCTTTTATTTATTGTAATTTTAATTCTTCACATTATCCTAAATATTGAATTTATTTATCATGCCCCTAATTTTCACCCAAATAACTACATTATGTAACCATTGGATAGAATCACACTATGCATCATTGAGATTTCAATTTGTTCTTATTCTTTTACCAAACCATTCTTCGCATTCTTCACTATTATCCAATGAGATAACGATTTGACATCTTCAGGAAGATTCGAGTGTGATCGAACACCCCTATTCCAAAAGGAATTTTTTGCAACATACAGATTATATTTTAGCATAAGAATCATGGTTTGATGTGAGATGCAGGTCTTAGAAACATGGATCAGAGGATTAAATGTGTATTTTCATCTATGAGAGAGACAATACGGTAACACGATGTGATAAGATTGGTCCCCACATAGTATGGGTGGTTGGAATCTAAACACTAATTAATAATTAAGAATTTTCATCCATATATTCAAGTTCCTTGATATAATTTTTTTAGAAATGGTGGTAGAAGAAGCATCAGAGAGACACATGAAGAGTGATTCACTTTTTGGAAAATCTTGACAAACATGATGTGTAATATAATAACATATGTTGTGTAGTCACCTAAATGTATTGACTAGGGTTTTTTGGATAAAATAAATTTCCAACATTATTTATAACCCATAAATGTCATGTCATACAGTGGTGGTGGATCAACGTATACCCTTGGAGTACATGGGAAGAGAAACAACTTGACACATGAGCATGACCAAAGTACGCGGGCATGACCAGTGTACATGGAAATAGATAGGGTATCATGATATAATCATGTATATGGGAATTACCATACTACATGGTAATGAACTAAAGTACATGCTAACATTCCAAATTATATAGTAAAACCCAAGAAATTCAATACATGTTATTTATACCCTATACACCCCATGTACTTTTCAGTGATACTTCATCCTTGTGTATCTCTTTCTTTGGGATTCATATTTGAGTATGAGAGTAGTCTATCGTAATAAATTTTCCACATATAATGAAATTGCGAACTTCATTTTGGCATCAAAGATATGAAACAAGGAATTAAAATGGAGATTCTTCTTCCAACGATGCTTTGCTGATGGGATGAATTGAGTTTGATCATTGGAGGGTTGAAAAATCCCACATTAAACTAGGTTCTAGGTCCCCAATATTATTTTCATAATAAGAGTTATATTCCTTCATAGAATATAAAGAATGGTTTCTTTATCTATGGAGTTTCACCCCCAATATTTGAGCTCCAATGGGGAGTGGTTCCTCGACTAGAGATAGATCCCCCTTAGCCGTATAGAATAATGGTGTGGTATGAGCCCTCGATATGGATTCTTTTGAGATTTCACATGATGATGCAAATTATAGATGTAAATTTATATCTATAGGTAGGATCATCATTATTTTATGGTTTTTGTAGATAACGATTCCCTTTCTCTCTCTCTTGGATTTCTTTTGAGAATATATCTTGAGTTCTATTTCCATTTTTATAATGTGTTTACTTGACCCTTGTATCTTTATTTTTCTCCCTCCTTGGTTTTTAGGGAATCCTATGGGGTATGTATATACTCACACGTACATGGGTTTCATCAACACATTTTGTGTCTTATGAGAAGTATAGAAATATTTTTGATAATCATGGTGGAATAGGTTTTAAAAGAGTATAATTATAGAAAAAAAGGAGTTCATTTTATCAAATAATGTTTTTTAAATTTTCAAGAAAATAATTATAATATTCCAAAAAAATTGATTTTGGAGAAAACAATTACATTATCCAAAATTGATTGATTATTTACTAATATATATTTATATATATATTGGATATATATATATATATATATTATAAAGTAGTGAATACTACTAATATCAAAAGATTTAATGGATGGATAAAATGGTTATCTTTAAATAATCATACATTGTTTGGGCATAGTGTTGTGTATCACATATGCTATCAAAAAAATTATATTTAAAAAAACTTGGGGCATTATAAACTATGAAATATAGTGCACTAAACCTTGAGTCTTTGAGGTTAATCAATGTCAACAACCACCAAATTGAATGGATCACGGGAAATCATATTCCATAACTACAACTAAAGTGTATCATGAAAACAAAGTCGTATAAGGTACACTTCCCATTAAATCAATAATGGAAAACATTTTATTTGATTCTAGTTCTATGAATCCCTTTTTATCCTGAAGGTTAGATAAAACTATTAAATAAAATCCCTGCTAACTTGATGTATAGATATTTATAAAAAACATAATGGTGAAATCATTGAAAACCAAGTGTTGGGATCTTCTCCTATTGGAGTATGTGGGATGATTATTCTAGTGAATCTCTTAATTATTCCCTTTGTGGAATTTGATGCTATATTGGGCATAGATTGGATCTCATTATGTAAAGAACAAATAAACTTCCTTGAAAAGGAAATACCTTTTCATATTTAGAACCATGCAATGTTCCTCTACAAATTAGAGGAAGATCATGAATCTCCTTTGAAAAATCCATAAATTTTGTGGGTGTTAATACGATGTGAAGAAGAATATCAGGCCCAAATGGATGTGTGAAAGGAAAGAATAAAACTTGAGCAAATTATCATTTTGAGGAAATATAGTGATTTTCTTCATGAAGAGTTACTCGATCTTCCCTCAGATTGTGAGGTAGAGTTCCCAATAGAGATCATACCCGGAGCTACATCTATCTGAAAATGAACCTACATGATGGATCTGATTAAAATAGAATAGTAAATGAATTATCTATAAGATAATTTGGAAAAAATGATTCACATGACCTAGTGCATCACCTTGGGGTGAATATGTGCTCTTTTTCAAGAATATGGATGGATCAATATGGATTTCTATCAATTTCTGGGAGCTCAATATAATCACCATAATTAATAAGTATCCTTTACCAAGTATTGATGAGCTGTTCGATCAACTATGAGAATATCAATACTTCTCAAAGGCAGATATTCATTTTGGATATGATCAACCTAATGTGAAGAAAAAATATATTTCGAGTATAGATTTCCATACAATGTATGGAAACTATGAGTTCATATTGATTACCTTAATAATTTATAATTCCCTGGAAATATTTATGGATTTTATGAATATACTATTTAGAGACTACCTTGAAAATATATTGGTAGTGTTTATTGATGATATTCCTATTTACTCCAAGAGCAAGGAGGAACTTGAAGTGCATCTAAGGGTTTCGATGGAGACATTAAGGAAATATATAATTTATGCTATGTTTTGAAAGTGTGACTTATGGATACAAAAAGAAACATTCTTAGGGAACATTATCAAAAGTGAGGGAATTTCTATACACCCTTAAAAAAGGAAAATGAGGAATTGACTAGGCCCACTAGTTTCATGAAAATCAATAGTTTTCTTGAATTGGATGTGTAATATAAATATATTTTTTGGTAAATTTCCCACAATTTTATATCCCATTGACTAAGTTACCATGGAAAGTCATAAAGTATGTATAGATGGAAGAATTCAAGGAAAGATTTAAGGAGCTAAAGAAGAGGCTACTCATTGCACCTGTACTCACACTACTGTTAATTGGAGAAGGTTTTGTGATATAAAGTGATCCTTCAAAGAATGGATTGGGTTGGGTAATCATGAAGAATGATAAAGTGATATCCTATAACACCTGATAGATGATAATCCATATGCAGAACTACCTGAAACATGATCTAGAGTTATAAGCTATGATCTTCTCTCTAAATATTTAGCAGAACTATCACTATGGTTATAAGTGTGACATATACATTGATCATAATAGCCTAAAGTATATATTGAAATCAAAGGTGATCAACATACATCAAAGAATATTTTTAGAGAAAATCAAGGACTATGACTACTCTATTAACTACCATCATGAAAAGGTGAACAAGGTAGTTGATTCTAAAACTAGAAAATAACCTACCACTCTATACATGATGCTTGTTGAGAAAGACCCTATCTTCATGGAAATGAAAAGGCTAGATTTAGAAATCATAATGACAAGGAATATAACCTTCCTTTATGAAACAATTCCCCAACCATCCATCCAAGATAAGATCGAGGTGGCATAAAGGGATGATTTGTAGCTATAAAAGATGGTGAAATTGGTAATGGAATGGAATATATATGAGTTCTATATCAATGATGATGGTGTTATTTCTTTTAGAATAAGGATTTGTGTTCCTGCATCACCTGATATAAAGAAGGAGCTATTGGAGAATTCACATAGCTCATATTCCTCCATCCATCCTAGAAGTACGATAATGTATCACGATCTATGAGAAATATAATGGTGGGACAACATGAAGAAGGGGATTTCTAAGTACATATCAAGGTGTTTGGTATGTCAGTAAGTTAAAAAAGAGTAACATAAGTCTAAAAGGGTAATGAAACCCTTTCCTATACCCATGTGGAAATGGGATAATGTCACTTTAGACTTTGTTATTAGTTTCTCAAAAAACATCTAATGGAAACAATGCGATATGGCCTATGGTGGATCGACTCACCATGACTGCCCACTTTATCACTATTTTGGAATATTTATCACTTGGAAAGCATTCCAAGATATATTTGAAGGAATTGGTGAGGTTTCATGGGGTATCAATTTCAATCATCTCTAACCACAATACATGGTTCACCTCCAAATTAGGGAGAAGTATTCAACATGCTTTGTATACTAAATTGAATTTCAGCATGACCTATCACCCTAAAGAAATGTCCCATATGAAAGTACTATTTAGATGCTTGGAGATATTCTAAGGGCCTTATAAAAGGAATTTAAAGAATTTTGGAATAAACATCTCACAATGGTTGAGTTATCATATAATAAACTCTTCCACTAAAGTATTCAAATGGATCCATATGAAACTCTATGTGGGAAGCAATGTAGAACTTCAACTTGTTGGGATGAATTTGGTGAATGAAAGCTAATTGGACTTAACCTTATACATGGGATGATAGAGAAGGTTCAAGCCATCCAAAAACATAAAAAAAGGATTTGAGTCAGAAAACAAGCTATGCTGACCACCGTTGAAGGTACGTAGAGTTTTATGTTGGAGACAAATTTATTCATTGAATATTACCATATAAGAGAGTCATATAATTTAGAAAGAAAGGGACACTTATTCCGTGGCACATTAGTCCCATTTGAGATCTTTGATCAGATAGGAGTAGTGGACTATCAGTTTTTACATCCACCAAATATATCTCAAGTTCATGATTTGCGTCCCATATCTCTCCTGAGGGAGAACATACTTGACCCCTCACATGTACTAAATCCAGAGGTGATACAACTATAGAATGACCCCTCATATAAAGAACAGATGGTGAAGGTCTTCGACTGTAGAAAAAAAGTTCTACTAAACAAGATAACTCACCTTGCCAAAATTTTGTAGAGGAACCATAAGTATGAAGAGGCGACTTTGTAACCATAGGAAACAATAAAACAGAAGTACTATCACCTATTCTCAACTGAAAATACAAGTTGAAGTTTCATGGATGATATTTCTAAAGGGGGAATAATGTTACAACCCATTGTTTATTAGTAATATTTGTTTCCTAAATAAATGTGTGTTGTATTATATTATATAATATTATACACATTAAAAATATAGAGAAACCAATAAAGACTTTATTTAATTACTAAATAATGATACATTAATAAGTAATGAAACCAATTAAAATTCCAAAAATTACAACTCGACAAAAAATATAACATAGGAAATCTAAAATTGGAAAACATGGATCTCCCCAATCTACTAGAATAATCGCCCCACTAGAAACACTATAGAGAAGTTAAAAAATATTATTAAACCAAGAATAAGTAAAAAAAATGGAAATATAGAGCCTTGAGACAAATTGAGTTGAATATTGAGTGAAAGAATGAAGTGGTCTTTATTGGAGGAAAAGTGACTGTTGGAATAGTAATGTTACCATTGGAATAGTAATGTGACTATTGTGAATAGTAACATGACCGTTTGAATAGTAACTGACTTTTGGAATACTAAATTTACCCAAAAATAATAAATTGTGATATAAATAATGTTTATCATGATTATTTTGTGTAAATATAAATTTTATAATTCCAAAAAATAAATATCATGCTTAAAAGATCAAATAAACTATAAAAACATTTTTAGTAAAATGTATATTAATGTATTTATTAAAAATCATAAATTTTATATTAAAAAATTAAATAAAATATTTTAAAAATTTATTTTGATAAAATTAATATCATTTTTTAAATCATCACATTGAAATTTTCCACGGGTTATTTTTTGTAATTTTTTGAAAAACTTCAAATTTTATGTGAATAGTAAAAATACAATTTTCACATAATCAGTGTAAATCAAATTACATCATTCTTGATGAAATAATGACATAATAACTAATATAACCTGAGGTTTTGAAATTATATATATTTAATTTCATAAACGATTCATTAAAATATGATAGAATTAATTTTCAAACCTAAAATGAACTTTCCATAACCTAAAGTCAAAAGTGAATCCTTCAAATAACAATTTTTTTTTATTTCCACTTTTCCTTTTAATAAAATAATGAATTAGAAATATAAAGTGGATTTAAATTCTTAAAACCATTGTATTATATTTATATTTTCAAAAAATCAATATTATAAGCTTTCCCTTTGACATATTGTATTATTAAATATTGTATTCTAAAAATACTCTTCTCCATCCCCTTGGAAAACCACACCTCCCACCCCTTAAAAAGACAAATATCTTAAAAAATATTCCCTATTAAGACTCTTATAATCCATAGTGATGTTATGAAGTAATTTAACTTCAAATATTAAAGGGGATATAGTTTCCTACAAGGGAAGATACACCGAATAAAGAGTACATTTTTTCAACTCTTCACTCGTTTTCTTTTTTCCCTTCTCTCTTTTCCAAAATTATTTCAAAATAAAATATTCTATTATTTAATTATTCAGAATTTTAAAATTATATTATTGATTTTAACATGATTTAAAATTTATTTTTATACCTCATTTTCTTTATATTTAGAGGAAGTGCTAGAAAAAACTCGGCTCACAGCCAATGGGGATGTTTCCAATTCCATTTATATCACCAACCATATGATTGGTTAGAATAAATTATCTATTATATATTAATGTAAAAAAATATGTAATTTAATCTTATGGAGTTTATTATACTTATTTAATAATTACCTTGAAAAAAATAGTGAAATCGAAGGAAAACGGTTCTTTTAAGAAAATATGATATAAAAAACATCAATTTCACCAATTTAAATTAAAAAATATAATAAAAAAATTATAATTGATAAATAGTTTTATATATGACTATAATTTAATTCTATATAATTTAATTGTTCTTTAATCTTATTTTTTAGGATACACATGTTTCTAACTTTGTTTTCTGAAAATTATTTATTATTTTTCCAATATAACTCTTCTTTCCAAGACTCACTTTCACTCCTTTTGAGATTGCTTCTTCTTTACTCAAGATTAATGATTCTTATACCAAGTTTATTTTCACGTTTTTATTTGGGAACCCCAAAGATTATTCATGAATGTATTCTTTATGAAATTCTCATCAAACCCACTCATTTCTATGTGTTATTTTATAACAAAAATTATTATACATTCTATATAGAATGTATGAATATGTAAATGTTATGATGTGACAGGTGGGAACAAAACTATATATCCCTAAAATGAATTGGGTAATTTGATATACCTCATGAGATAATCTTCAATATGTGTGAACATGATGCTCTATTTGTTCATAATTATGATGTTACAATAATACACATTTGTTATGCGTAAACATGATGCTAGATTTCATTATAACTATGTGTGGTATTTGACCACTAAGACATGATGTTTCATTTTTATGAATTACCACATTCCATGAATTTATCAATTATTTGCCACAAGATGTTGATGATAATGCTATTATTATGTTATGATGATGATGAAAATTATGCTCACTCATGTAATGTTGATCCATGTACCTTATTCATCCTCTTACTAGGATTTTACCTCACCCCGTTCATTGATGTATATCCATAGGTGATTACTTATAGAAAGGAGATTGTGAGGGACACTAATAAGATAGGGATGATGGAATTAAATAATTATTGTGTTTTATTATATAAAAGTTATGTATAAGCCAAATTTTTTCATGACACTAAACCTTTAGATCCTAGATTTGTAATGCTATTTTGTTGTTGATCTTTAAAATGATATAATACCCATGTAAGAAAAATTATGGTGGCTATAGCCCCTCCTGTCAGCAACATCATTCCTTGTTGCTCCGTTACGCATTAACATGTCACCCCTCTATGTCATTTAAGAAAATCATGTGTGTAGAGGGCTAGTGGATGGATAAAAACACATTCATCACTCTTTCAATGACACCTTGAATTTCATCACATTAAGCTACTTTCCATTCCCACTCTATCATTTTCTTGGTCCCATAGGAAATAATGTCCCTAGTTAATGATGTCACAACGCTCGCTAGCCTGCAACCATTTCAATATTATACCCACCATCACACCATGACAGGGAACCTTTCTTTATCAAATAAAAGATCTGAGTTGCTAGAGGGTTGGATGATATGTGTCAATGCACTCATCGCTCTTTTAAACTGTCCACCTGATGATTCCTGTGTGATGTCATGCCGTGCCACCAATCTGGCCATGCCGCACCATTCATTTGGTCTCATTGTATAGCCCAACTACTTGACATTGGTGGGTTGATGGTCTAGTGGCCCGAAGGCCCAATGTCATGGCCTGAAAGTCCAAATTGGGTGAATAGTATAACTGCAACAGTTCTGACTAAATTACTGCTACAACACCTACAAAAATCCTTCCCCCGCCCAAATTTGAACTTAGGTTTTTCATTGAGGATTATAAGGTGATTACCAATAAGCCAAACCCCATTTACAAAATTAAATATTAAAAATTATATTTAAATACAAAAGATAAATAATAAATTACTAATTAAAAATCAATAAATAACAATAGTATAAACATTTAAATACAAGAAATATTAAAATATAATTGAATAATTATAAAACATAAATAAATTTTAAATATATAAATTACAAACATAATAAATTATTTATAATTAAATTTTAAAAAATATATTTGAATACAAAAGATAAAGGCTAAATTATGAACTAAAAATGAATAAATATTAATTGAATAAATATTTAAATAAGAAAAATAATAAAATAGAAATGAATATTTATAAAAATTGAATAAATTTTAATTATATAAATTATAAACGTATTAATAATTTCTACATAAATGTTAAAATAATGAATAAATCACAAAAATATTAAGTGAATAAATAATAAAAATGAATAAATAATTTTAAATGAATAAATATAAAAAAAATTATAAATTTATAGGAGTATTAATATAAATAATAAATAATATTAAAATTATGAAATAAAAAAATATTTAAAATGAATAAATATTTAAATAAAATTGAAATAATATTAAAAAAATTTAAAAATAAAAGATATGAAATAAAAATAATAATTAATTGAATATAAATATTAATAAATAATTTTATTTTTATAATTATATAAAAATTAGATGTAAAAGAACTAAAATTCTAAATGTAAGTTCATTTATATTTTAAATTTATTAAAATATTTGAAGTTGTATTTTTACCAATTATTGATTTACACACACATGCACAAACACTACCCCCCCCCACACATATTTTCACACACACACACATTCTTGTCTATTCACATATTAATGCGTGTGTGTGTGATATAGGTGAACCCAACACATATCTATGTGTATCCAGCTATACACATACACATACACATACACATACACATACACATACACATACACATGACACATACACAAACACACACACACACACACACATATTTATATACACACACATACACATACACATACACATGCATACACATACACTCTCTCACACAGGACATGCACTTGCACATGCACTTACATACACATAAATTCACTTACTTACCCATACACATACAAAAAACATACATGGAAATACATACACATACATATATACCTACCTACCTACCTACATACATACGTACATACATACAAAGACACACATACATACATACCTACATATATACATCTATACCTACCTACATACATACATACATACATACATACATACATACATACATCCATGCATGCATGCATCCATGCATCCATACATACATACATCCATCCATCCATTCATATATACAGACAAACAAACAAACAAACAAATATACATACATACAGACACACACACACACACACACACACACATACATACATACATACATACATACATACATACATACATACATACATACATATATACATACATACATACATACATACGTACGTACATACATACCTACATATATACATATATACATATATACATATAGACATACATACATACATACATATATACATACACAGACACAGACACAGACACACACACACACACACACACACACACACAGAGACACACACACACACACACTCATATATACACACATATATACACACAGACACAAACACACACACACAGAGACATATATACATACATAATGCATGCATACATACATACATATGTACATACGTACATACATACATATATACATACAAACATTTATACATACTGATACACACACACACACACACTTAGACACAAACACACACACACATTCATACATACATACATACATACTGACTGAAAATTAACTTTTTTATTATCAAAACAATTTTGATGGAAAAGGTGAAAAACCATTGGGACCGACATTACAACTGAATAAGTCTACAATAGAGAATAACCTAGAACAAAAACTACAGGATCTACCCCTCCCCAACAACTACACGTGATGACCAACTTTAACCACTGCATGAACACTCAAAAATTTTTACCATACAGGAATGAACAGGCATGGAATCAATGGATTATCCATACCCTCTAAAACTACCAAATCCAAATGACATGCACTAGTAAAGGATAATGCTCTGAAACCCATATGAATTAGACCCATGTAGAATGTTGGTTGTGTACCACCAAAAAATCACAAAAACTTCAAACAAAAATAGACCAAAAGCATACTCATCTAGTCAAAATACCTCCCAAAATGATCAAAAGGATCCACCAACTTAAACATCATCATTGAAAAATAATTCGAGATTCCCGGAAGCCGATTCCTAACACAATTTTCAGGAGATAAAATTTAACTGAATGCTTGGTACACTCAACACCAGATTTTCAAATTCAGAAGCGAGCTGATCCAAGGATTGTATGTACTCATCAAGGTGATCCCCCCATTGTTTATGTCTCGTACAAGGATTAGGTCCTGCTTATCAATCTAGGAGTATTTCTCCTCATTATGGGTCACCCTTATAGACCTCCCCATATTCTTGGTTTCCTCCTCTTCAGTCACATTAAGTAGTAAGACCTAATCGACCACTTCTTCTTCAAAAATCAATAGTAGTTCCAAGGGACGGTCACCAACAACCCTCTAATTCTAATTTCTGGGCATTTATCTTTTTAGCATATTGCGTCTCCAAATGATGTGGTAAAGTGGAGTAATCTATTCTACTTCTCCTTCATCTATTACACCTATTGCTATTTGGCCTTGGTTCTTTACCTGCCGAATGACTAATATCATTTCCATTGGGTTCATTCATGTAGACCTTGAATGCATCCATCGAATTGGTTAGATCAGAGCTAAAACCTACCTATACAAGGGCCTTCAAAACTATTGTTCAATTGTATAGGGGTCTAGGTCATCGATTCCTGAACCTCCTGGCCTCCCATCCCTAGTTGGACATGCCACATCTCTAGCAGGGCCCTTTCCCCTTACAGGAATCACCATTACCCGAATTCAAGACCTTGGAATAAGAATTAGTGACTCACTACTAGAAATTCGGGCTATAGCCATGGTTTTAAACCATGGCTATATGTAATAGCAACGGTTTGAGGAACCGTGTATAAGTTTGGTGTGGCTATAGGCCTAGTCCTATAGCCACAGTTTGGAACTGTGGCTCTAGATCTTGATCCACGGTTTGAACCATGGCTATAGGAATGCAGCCACGGTTCAAACTGTCGTAATATCACTATACCCACGGTTTAGAACCGTGGCTATATAAGATGACAGACTCACTTTATTTCCACAGTTTTAAACTGTGGCATTAGACCTATAGCCATGGTTAAAAACTGTGGAAATTAACTAATATCCACTATTTAAAATCGTGGCTATAGGGTCAGAAAATCCATAAAAAATACCCCCAACCACACTGCACAGCCACCACCCCCACTCCCCTTGCAGCCCCTCCCCCCTACAGCCCCTCGCCCCCTATAAAGCCCCTTGGACAGCCCCCCACTCCCCTTGCAGTAGAAAACCCCCCTCAAGCCCCTCATACTGCAAATCCCCCCCCAGGATAGCCCCCTCCCCCCAGTAAATCCCTTCCTGGACAACCCCCCCCCCCCAAAATACCCCCACCCTCTCCCCTACACAGCCCACACCCTTCAAAGCCTCCCCTGGACAGCACCCCTCCCCCTGCAAAGCCTCCCCTGGACAACCCTCCCCCCTGCAAGGCCTCCCCTGGATAGCCCCCCTCTCCCCTGCAAAGCCCACTCTAGACATCCCCCCAACCCAATTTAATAATAGTTTAATCATCTTATGCCAACATGGGATATTGATGAGTGGTTGTAAAAAGTTCAAGTCATAATGATATTTATGTTACAGTGGAGCTGAATAGAACTATGGTTCACAAAAATTGTTACGTACTTATTGATGTCGAATGAAGAGATATATGATGTCATTAAAACAATCAATATGTGTAGCTAAGAAGTTATTATGAACATAATGAAGAAAACATCTAATGTGGTAGCCCACCCCCCTACAGCACCCCCGCTTCTAGACACCTCCCCCCCTACCTGGATAGCCCCCTCCCTCCTAGACACCTCTCCCCCTGCTTGTACGTCACCCCCCCCCCCCCCTCTTGGACACCTCTCCCCCTAGACACCCCCCTTCCTGGACAACACCCCCTACCTCCATGCTGGACACCTCTCCCCCTTCCTGGACACCACCCCCCTGCTAGACACCCCTCCCCATGCCTGGACAACACCCCCTCCCTCCTTGACACCTCTCCCCCTGCTTGGACAACACTCCCCCTACTGGGCACCCCTCCCCCCTTGCCTGGACAGCACCCCCCTCCCTCCCTCCTGGAGACCTATCCCCCCTGTCTGGACATCACCACCCCTGTTGGACACCCCTCCCCCTTCCTGCACAGCACCCCCCTGTCTGGAAAACCCCCCTCCCTCCCTCCTGGATACCTCTCCCCCCTGTATGGACATCACCCCCTCCCTCCCTCCTGGACACCACTCCCCCTTTCCTGGACAGCACCCCCCTCCCTCCCTCCTGGACACCCCTCCCCCCTGCCTGGATAGCACCACCCCTACTTGATGCCCCTCTCCCTTCCTAGACAGCACCACCCCTGCTGGACACCCCCTACCTGGACAGCCCCCCCCCTGCCTGAGAGAGGGACCCAACCTCAAAGGAGCCAAGCCACACTCAGCAGATGACATAACATATCATTTATCCTGCACACAACCCTCCTACAGCAACCCCCCAATACCATTAGCTAGTATACAAGTTTCAATTCATAACCTCCTCTACCATGTTCTACAATACCCACATATATAATATATAATAATACCACTACTCTATATGTCTAATCATGAAATAATAATCATTAATATTGTATGGTATCCTATAATCATGGAATAACATGAAATAAAAATATGTGACAACATGTAACATGATATAATAACCCAAGAAGGTCTATGGAATGGGTTAGAATACCCATTCACATCAAATTTATTAAAAATAAAGTGGAGATACAATAAATAGAATTTAGAGATATGTGTAGACATCACCCTTTACATTAGACTGATAAAGGTGAAGAAATTCATCATTGAGATAAAAAACCAAAATAAAGTCCCATTCTCTAAAAAATTATTAGATAGTGCATCAGACACTATATTAGCCTCCCTACATATGTGAGACTCCATGTAGTGTATCTTCTCTCAATAACAATAATAATCCATCCATTCCTTGTAGAGATGCAGTGGTACAAATGTAGATTTACACCAGAGTATGTTGACCACCAACAAGAAGTAAATTTCAATCCATAACTTATTCCATCCATAATGATTACATATTTAACTCCATGAATTACTGCCCAAAGTTCAACTTCAAGAGTAATAAAGCAGCAAACCAATTGTTAGAATCATCCCTTGATGATGCCACTACTGGTTTTGAAAATTCCACCACAACTTGAGGGACCTGGTTCTCTAATATTGACTATCCTAATGATTGGAAATTTTCAATCACTATCAGACCAACCCACTTCCCATGTTTGCAGGCAATGCATTGAATCCAAGTGGCATGTGTGTGCAATTCCGAGAATGAGAGAAGAAGGAATTAAAAGAAAAATAAATTAGAAATCTCCTAATGATTATGAAATTAAAAACAACCAGAGAAGTAAGCAGGAGGGTTATGCATTAATGGGTATAACTAAACAAGGAGGATGGGTGGATTATATTTAGTGTGTTCACAAATGGCCTAATGTGCCATAATCATAGTATTACAGCAGAATAAAATAAAAGATGGTAGAGAAAAGCAACAAAAGCATAATTGATCCAGTCTTGGAAGCACCCTCCACCTCTATTGAACATGGGTCCCACTTATAGAAATACTCAAGGTTTTCAATCCTCCATTATCTACCACAATATTAGCATGAACTTTAACTTCAATGAACCTAGAAATTCTAAATTATTCCTCAAATTCCAAGCCCGGTTCCCTTTCTTCAAATTGACACCTCATGCACAGCTTGATGGTTGAGATTTCTTCATGAGAGGGAATCATTAAAATTGTCCTTGTTAAATAATTCCCCTCCCATGATTGAGCTATGTACTCTTTCGTGAAGTATTAGAGGGTCAAATGCTTTGGTGCATCATGGATATGGTGGAAGTCTTACTCTGCTCAGCGTTCTCACTTGATGAATAGCCTTACTGATTCACATGTTGCTGGTATTCGGACCTAGTTCTGGACAACTTGGGCCTCTTGGGCCTAAGAAGTTGGTCAATGGGCTTCAATATTGGGCATGGAAATACTTCTAGTATTAATCAAGCTAGATTTTTAACACTTGTGTAGAGCTTGACACAGTCCCCTTCATTTTCAACCGAACACTTAATTTGTGGAATCTCTTCAACCTGGGTCTAGGATTCAATAAGAAAGTGTGGATCAACATGCTGGAATTTCATATGAGAATTTTTTTTGTGCCCCAGTCATGGGTTGACGTTTCTCATAATTTTTTAATGTTGAAGCAACTGGTGTTTCAAGCGGTGAAGTCAACTAAGCTCACTGAGGCAATTTGTCAAACACCTTCTGTTCATTCTCTTCCGGAACAACGTCATCTTCTTCAGTGCCATCGCCATCAATGGGAAATTCGTTGGAGCATTCAAGTAAGCACCTGCCATGCAGATTCCTTCAAAACTGAAACCGCAGGGGTAAAGAGGGAAGAGGTCCCCACCCTCTTCGTTACTGATTTCAGACAAAGTCAACTAACGACGTGTCTTCAATGAGAAATCTTGATCAGGTTCACACATAGCAGTTCATCTGAGATACAGACTCAATCAGATGATTTTGGAATTTCCTCAACCAGCGCAATGAATTATCAGATCTCTTCAACTATGGTCATGGGATCAGCACACCTAACCCTATCATCTTCATCGATTCAAACATCTGACATGTTGGTTTGAATCTCAACCAAAGCTTGATTGAAGATCTTTTGTTGCCTCATTTTTCTGAATTAAAACTTCAATTTGGTTTCATATGTGCCACTACAAAACCCAAACAGTCACCGACACTTCAATTGAACCAACATCATAATGTGCATAGCGTTCTTCAATCCCGTATAGCTGGTTTTTCATAATCCTCAAGATCCAACTTACTTCGGTCAAATTCAACTAAAGTCGCAGACTCACACTGTGTACAACTCGATGACTCAACTTTATTGATCTCTAAGCTCAAGATTTCCAAGCTACAAATTCCATCGTCACCTCAAAATCTGTCCAACTTGTCATTAGGTCTTCTACACCTTGGGTCGAATTTTTCCTTCAAATGTGGAAAAAGCTGGGACTTGGTTTCATCGACATTTGTTTATACTCCCCCTTAGTTCAAAGTTTCAATTTAGTTTCATCTCATGTGGAATTTCTCCAGGACCTTTTCAAGGCAGGAATCAAAAGAAAGACTCATGGAATACTATTACTGTGAACTGCCATGGGGTGTCGTCCTGGAGCAGAGCCAAATCACGCAATGATCGCGGCATGACCGCGGTGTGACCGCTTCATGACATCGGTGTGTTGGCTCTGTCCAGTGATATCCACAGGGTATAATCTTCTAGTCAGGAGTGAAGGGAGTAGGAGGAGGCGAGACAACATTCCGACCGTCGCCTCGGCAGTAGAAATTGTGATTAGTCAACATTGATCACAAGACTAATGGAATACTATCACTGTGAACTGCCACGTGGTGTTATCCTGGAGCATGGCCAAATCATGGCGTGACCGCGGCGTGACCGCGGCGTGACCGCGGCGTGACCGCGGCGTGACCGCGGCGTGACCGCGGCGTGACCGCGGCGTGACCGCGGCGTGACCGCGGCGTGACCGCGGCGTGACCACGGCGTGACCGCGGCGTGACCGCGGCGTGACCGTGACGTTACCGCGACATGACCGTGGCATGTTGGTCTGGTCCTGCGACATTTACTGGGCAACATCATCCGGCCAGGAGCGAAGGGATCGGGAGGAGGCGGGGCAACATTCTGGTCATCGTCCCGCCAACATAAATTGTAATTAGTCAGTCTCAATATTAATCACAAGACTCATGGAATAATACCACTGTGAACCGCCGCGGGGTGTTTTCCTAGAGTAGGGACAAATCACAGAATTACCATGGTGTGACCATGGCGTGACCGTGGCCTGACAGCGGTGTGACCGCAGCTTGACCGCGGTGTGACCGCGGCGTGACCGTCGCGTGTTGGCCCAGTCCTGCAACATCCGTGGGGCAGCATCTTCCAGCCAAGAGTGAAGGGAGCAGGAGGAGGCTAGAATAATTGTGAAAGGGGGATGGTTGCAAGTGTTGGGGGGATGGTGCGGGCTGATTCAAAGGTGAAAGGGGGGGCTATTGCAGGCTAGAATGCTGGTGGCAGCGGGCTGAAATTTAGGTGGAAGGGGGCTGGTGTGGGCTGGATGCGGGCATAGTAGGGCCAAATCACAGCATTACCACGACGTGACAGCGGCGTGTTGGCCCATTCCAGCGACATCTGCAGGGAAACATCTTCCAGCCCAGAGCAAAGGGAGCGAGAGGAGGCCGGAATGTTGGTGGAAGGGTGCTGGTTTCAAGTGTTGGGGGGATAGTGCAGGCTGATTCTAAGGTGGCTGGGGGGGCTGTTACGGGCTGGAATATTGGTGGCAGCGGGCTGAAATGAAGGTGGAAGGGGGCTGGTTTTGGATGGATGTGGCTGGAGCAGGGCCAAATCATGGCATTATTGCAGCGTGACCGCGGCGTGACCGCGGCGTGACCGCGGCGTGACCGCGGCGTGACCGCGGCGTGACCGCGGCGTGACCGCGGCGTGACCGCGGCGTGACCGCGGCGTGACCGCGGCGTGACCGCGGCGTGACCGCGGCGTGACCGCGGCGTGACCGCGGCGTGACCGCGGCGTGACCGCGGCGTGACCGCGGCGTTACCGCGGCGTGACCGCGGCGTTACCGCGGCGTTACCGCGGCGTGACCGCGGCGTGATCGTGGCGTGACTGCGGTGTGTTGGAGCTTTCTAACTAAAAGTTGTTGCTCCCCCACTGGGTATACGCACCTTCACACATTAATGTATTTTACAGAAACCTTCAAATTAATTGGGCAATGTCTCACATAAAATTTAAAGAGGAAGGTGGAAACCATAAAAAACATTGAAAACAAAGTAGAAACACGAACCTGGATGTTTGTTTATACTTCCAACAACAATATGATTCAATCTTCAACAGGTGAATGAGGTGTTGTCCAGCTTTGTTATTGCCCAGAAACCCAAGAAAAATGTTACTAAATAGTAAAATATCTAAATGAAATAAAATAAAATAAAAGGAAACAGAATTTTTAGGATTGAAACCCCGAACAGGGGCTATTGTTAACCTCACCACAGCTACACCCCTCCCCCATTCCCACTGCCCCCTGCCCCCTACCGCCTGCCCCCCCTCCAACATGCCCCCTTCCCCCCTGCACCCCTCCACCCTGCACCCTGCCCCCTACCCCCTGCCCCCTCCACCCTCCCCTACCCCCTGCCCCCTGCCCCCCCCTGCCCCTACCCCTACCCCCTGCCCCCTACCCCCTGTCCCCCTCCACTCTACCCCCTCCACTCTGCCCCCCCTGCCCCCCTCCACCCTGCCCCCTTCCCCCCTCCACCCGCCCCCCTAGCCTGCATAGCCCCCCTGCTCCCCTCCACCCATCCCCCTCTAGAAATGTGTAGGAATACCTAGAGGAATACCCCATGGGGTCAGGAAAATCACAGGTTACATAACATGCAATCTGACATTACTGGTACTGTGGGACCCCAGGGCTGTGGAACTAGGCTTTTGGTTGGATTTAAAAATCACATGCCATGTGACATAGTCACACAACATGGGACCCATCTTAAAAGTCTAAAGATAATTAAAGAGTGTCTTGGTTCAAACAACCGTTTTAATAAAAAGAGGGAAACCCCCTACAGGGATATAAAAAGGATCAAGTACGTTGTGTGCTTTATGACTAACAACAACATCATGTATAAGAAAAAATCAATGCAATAATGTTAAGAAAGGTATACCATAATGAGTTTTCACAGATAGCGCACCTCCGTTGGAGGGGTTTTATTAAAAAACCATGACTTATTTATCAAACGAAACAATTATCTTAACTATAACATATTCAAGAATTGCAATTTGATATAAAAATACAGAATTAAGAAGGAAACTAAATGCAATTTAAAACATTCTTGAATTAAATAGGCCAGTTGAGGGACCCTACCTCAACCTCAAGGCGCGTTTTCTTTTGATGACGACAACTCGAATCTTCATTTTTTCCACTTGCAAGCATATGAAACATAACATATATATAAGGACACATGTCCTCTATGTACATATTTTCATGGCCAAATATGCACAAGGGGGTCCTTACGTATATGTTAATACTTGCATATACCCTTTTACACTTACACACGTATGGATTTTTCATATCTATATATAGGCACACGTAGCCCCAATATATATATTCATACTACCATGAGTGAATATATATAAAGGGGGAACTTATATATTCATATGCCAACCTATGCATACACATGTAAGCCTTCGTCAACGGTGACTCAAAACCACCTCAATGAAATCCAAAACACACAACAAAAATATAAGGAACCCAAAAATAAAAAAATCTCTAATTAAAATTGGGCCAAAGAATAAAAACGGAATAAACATTACCCAAATCTTGAACTCATTGTCTTCGATGGGGGTGGATATAACGGGTCTTATCATAAGAAACCACATATAAGAAAATAGTGGGAAAAGAGAGTAGATATAGCAACTTCTTATATATATGTGATCGACGTGTCAACTGTACATGATAAATGATACACAAATCCATAACCAACAATGAACAAATAATATTCAAATTGATATATACATCCCAATACTAAATAACATGATCATTAATAAAGATCTTTATTTTTCAAACATCTCCTTCAATTGCCTATTCAAAAATCAAAAATCACCAAAATGTGAGAATAAAGTAAACCTCCATCATCACTTAAAAGTGAGAAATATGGATTAGACATTATTCTTAGCTGGGCAGATGATGTTGAAGAATAAGAAAATTTGATTAATGATCAAAGCCTCTTAATTAAAATTAAAAATCTGGTCATAGAAACTATTAGGCTATCCACTAAGCAGTAAAAATCCTTCACTAAAGTAGACATGATAATGAACATGAAACCTATCCTACATAATAATACACCTTCAGATCTAGTACCCAAACATTTGAAGACTTTCAAAGACCCCCGGGAGCAGAAGCAGAGTTATATGAACTTTTTCAAACAACAGTGTACTTTGGATCCACCTATCCTAGGTACGCCTACTCCTCCAACTATTGCTGGTGGAGATTATTCTATGAAGTCTGAAAATCTGCTCTATGGTCAAAATGTCAGCAATTTACTGCTTAGTTCCAAGTGTTCCACAGACACATGCACAAATGTTTTCTCTGATGATTCTGCCTCATTACACTTATGAGATCTAAACACCACTGACCCAACCATTAATGTTGAAAAAAACACTAGAAACAGGGACCCGGTTTTAACTCCAAGAGCTAACACTATCAAAAAGAGGAATGAAACCAAAACACATGATTTTTCAACTCCCTCTTCTCACGCTGTCTCTCTCAATAGGGCTGTTAAACCCGAGACACTGACCCTATGTACTGATTTTACTGCATATGTTAACAGGCCATTACAACTTGTTCTACATGATAGTCTACCTGTTGTGCTGGAACCGATCCATATGAAGGAAAATAAGAACTCCCTATAACAGAAACAAATACTCTCATCTAACTTTGTCAAGCTGTTATCAATAGTGGATACAAAGTAATTCCAATCCCCCTACTTTATTAAATGCAGACTGTGCTGCAATGTCTGAAATGATGGTATCTCAGGGTATCAATGACCTGTCTCCAGGCTCAAAGGATACCATAGATTCAGATATTACTACACAAATAAAAGAACCCACAAATAAGAACAATGTCATTTATCACAAAGAACAAGAAAAGACCACTAATACTCAAGAGGTTTGAAGGTCTACTAGAAATAAAGGATCTGGAAAAAAGAAAAAAGGGAGTTATCTCCAAACACAGGTTTAAATGAAGATACTTTTTTGCAATTGTTAGGGTATAGCCAACTCAAACACCTTAAATGTTTTGAAAATAATGGTTAACATGCATCACCCTATTTTTTTTGCTATTACAGAACCAAAAATATCTTTCTCATCTAAATATTCTCACTTGTGTCAACAAAATTATATATTTTCTGGTGCAATCAATAATAATCTAAATGCTGCTTCTTTATTGATTTTTGTGCATTCATCTTTATAGGATTTTAATGTTTGTAGTATCTCTGATCAGATTCTCACTTGCACATTTACTATTGATGGTACTTGTATTTACTACTCCTTTGTTTATGATAAGAATAAATACCAAGAATGAATAATTATTTGGAATGGCCTCTCTTATTTAGGAACTAACACGAATGCCCCCAGGTTTCTTATGGGAGACTTTAATGTTATTCTTAATTCAAGTGAAAAAATTGGCCCATCTCACGCCTATATCTCGACGAGAGAATTTAAAGCCTCGATCGAGGGAAAAAAATTATTGAAATTAATCTCACTGGTTTGAAATACACCTGGTATAAAAGACATTACAATAAAGTGGTTTCTTCCAAATTGGTCAGAGCCTTTATGAATTTCCTGACTCTAGATAAATATGACACTATCTATAGCATCACTCTTCACAGACTGAACTCTAATCATCATCCTATCCTGGTAAACATTTCCTGCAAATACATGAAACTATGGTTACCCTTTCGCTTCAATAATGTAAGGATCTCTGACGAATAATGAAATCATGTCATCCAAAAATTGTAGTACTCAATATCTCATACCAATAATTCCTTTACTTGCAACCTCAAACTAAAACACCTCAAACAGACTCTCAAATGATGGTGTAACACCAAAGCCAAACAAGTTAGCAATGAAATTACTCTTCTTGAGAAAGAACTCGATGATATCCAAAATAGAAACACCAAATCTGATCTACACACTGATCCCACGCAAGAAATAAACATTGCGGTCAATCTCAATTTCTTGCTCACTTTTATGGGCAACATGGGAAAGCAAGCTTATAAACTTAAATGGTTAAATAAAAGTGAAAGAAATACCAAATTTTATAACTCCCTCCAAAGAATCTGGAAGGCCTGCACACCCCCTTTCCCCCTTCCCCAGTACCACCCCCCTGCACATCTCTAGCCCCTTACACATCCCCAGACCCCCTGCACCACCCACCCTGCACCAGCACCCCCCCTGCCCCTGCACCAGCACCCCCCCTGCCCCACCCCCTCCCCCTTTCACCCCACCTTCCTAAAAATATCTTTCTTAAAAATCCCCACATTTTAAGAAGAAGAATGACAAATCATTTCAAAAAGAAAATAACATTGAAAAGAATCTCACTTACACAAAAAAAAAATACAAAATCCATTTCATAGGGTAAAATTACAACTTACCGAGTATAGAATTTTAAAAAATATGAACACCATATTTGATAATCATGAACATATTTAAAATAAAATGTCACTCAAAATTCATAAAGATCTCCTCTATTTTCAAAAAAACATCATGAATTTCATCATAAGACAAGAAAATTTCCTAAAATCCAATTTCGTTTTTAATCATTTCCCAAATTATATAATGTAATCAAACACTTTCAAAGCATCATGTGAAAGTCAAAAAAATAATAAAACCTGTTTTTTTTAATCCAAAACATTTGTGGGTCCCATTTTTAAATTAATCATGGAAAAGGTTTTAAATTCAAATACTTCTTGAAATGTATTTTCATTTTAAATTATTTCCCAATTTCTTTTTAAACTTTACTACTCTTGAAAAGATTATACATGATATTCAAAATAATTTACAAATAAGCCCCCAAAACCAGTTTTGGAATCAAAAATTTTCAATAAACGTACTTCTGTAAAGAAAAATTGAAGCACCGAACAAAAGAAAACCATAATGGGGAACAACATACAAAATTCATTTTAATAACACCAAAAAATCACTAAAACTTCATATGATCTATCTCCCAGGGATTAAATTTCCTTAGGATCCATTGGAAATCAAAATAGGTTTACAAAATAAATCCAAAATTGATGAAAATATGTGCATGACTTGGCCACATGGTTTATCTGACCATACACCAATCATACAATATCATCTGAAAAATTTCTGAGACCACACATATAGGCTCTATATATTTTTTCAGACCTAGTGAGATGATGATGATACTTTGGTTCCTTCCTACACTCATCCCAAATCTTAATGAAATCTCGGATAGTATCTGATATAACTCGATGGGGATCTAATCATCATTATCAAAATAATTAAAACTAGAATCCAAATCAAAGATTGAAATAACAACTACCCATGGAAACTAAAGTTTTGTTATGAGAAGTGGTGACCAATAAACTACTCGTGACCTACTTATTGAGTCCCGATGATGATCATATCTTCTTTATACTAATACATACTCCAAATAATAAGAGAATCCTCTAATACCATTTTGTAATGAACTGGCCATGATCAACCTGACATGTCACCCAACCAGGATCTCCACAAGGCCCAAATAATGTCTCTAATTGTTGTTGGATGGTGACAAGTGTCAAGGTATCAAAGTATAACCATTGGTAATGGTTTCACCCTCGAAATATGAATAACCACATCAAGTACTCCACCCATAAATCCAACAACACTCATATATACATCGTTCACTCATGCACAAAATAAATAGTTTCAATATAAACAAAACAATCAAACATAGTATAAAATTTTAGAAATAATAAAATGTAAATCACATCATCACATAATAAAGTAATAAGAAGAATCCCAAGTATATAATAAACTAAAAGAAATATCTGGGCAAACAAGGATCATATATAAACATCCATAAATATTACCAAACTTGGATCACTACTAACTACCTCCTTATGACCCACAATACCCATACCATCCTATACCATCTATCATCTGACCAACTCGAACATTAACCAAGGTAAAAGAAAATAATCTAGGCTCTTGAAAGTAAACATGGAATTTTCATACACCCATTGGTGTATGCACGATGTGAACCAAACTGTGCCGAGTAGGATTTCACTAAGGAGTTTGTATAATTCCTTTGAAAAGACGTTTTATTAATGATATTTTAAAATATAAGTAGTGAATAGGTTTTTCACAAGATGGTTTAAAGAAAAAGTGTAACATGCCATAACTTCTTTTATAAAACAACTTCCATTTTCATTTTAAAAGGAAATGATTTCAGACTAAGGAAAAAATGAGTTTTAAATCCACTAAAAGAGAACTAATCCTTTTCCATTTTTTCCAAATCCATATCTCAAAACCACACCTTTAAATCAAACATTATTTTCTTTAATAAAATACTTCCAAAACCATTTTTAAATTCAGTTTGAATATAAACCAAAACCATAACTAAAATGGAATATAGAAACATAACATGCACCAAGAGATCAATGGGAAATTGATAATAAGAAATAATTGAAGTAATAGTGGGGATACAAATAAGGCATGGGATGAGATCCTCTAATAAATATTCAAAGAATTATAGACATTATGGGAAACTCATTAGGCTCTAGAATGGGTGATTCTAGAACAAGTTCATCATATTACTCATTGGGACCCTATGTGAAATCAGATCATCCCATTTAGCTTCCCCTTTTAGGTCTCTCCACATATAAAATAGACCCTTGGTAGGGTGCTAATCTCCTAGGGAACTATCCCCCTAACATACACTAAGCTAGCATCACATGCCGCTAAACCTTCCATTATTTACCTAAGTTCCCATGATAAATAAATCTAGTGGAGGTAGAAAATCAATTGAATCACAAGAATCAATAGAAAATTATTTTAAGTAAATCTCATCTCACCTCAAACATAAACTCCCTCATAAGAAATAACTCCTTTCACTTCAACCATATCAAAAATAGAATACAATATCCCTCCTAGAGAGCCACAATTCAAATCAGGCATAATAAAAACAAGGGGAATAATCGATGGTCTGATACTCATTATAAAAATATCTTATATAAAGTGAAAATATGCCTTTTTAGAAACCAACTAGGAATGTCAAGTCATTTCAAACATTTAAAAACCGGCTCTATCACCTTCTTTATAACTATTATATGTGAAACAACACTTAATGTCATTTGTAAAACCAACTACCTTTTCAGTCAAGTCATTTTAAAATCCATTAAACCAATTTTATTTCAAAAAATCCTTGAAAATCATACCAATACCCAAATGGGTTCGAATACCTTTTGTTATATAAATTGTCTTAAAACAAGCCATATAGGCATTCCCACAAATGCTTGTCAATTAAACCAATTAATGAAAATTTAGAAAACCATTATAAAACCTTTATTCAAAGAGAGAAAAACATTTATAACACTTTTCAACCCCACAATATCTATTAAATATTGATTTAATTTGATAAAATAAGTTTTAGAAAACACCAAGCACAAAATGACATGCCAATTAAAGTAAATACACAAAAATACCTACCTCAATCCAAGAATAACTAGTTTAGAAAGAGATATTGAAGGTAAAATTTCATGAAATGTCGAAAAAAATTATATATTTGATACAACATAGCAATGAATAACTGATAAAAAAATAATGAACCCATAATTGTTCATAACAAGGAGGAGGAGGATCACCAGGAGTGGGTTCGCCACATCGGAAGAGGTGGGGAGGCCCACTAGGAGTAGTGTCAGTGGGGAGATTTGAGGTGTCCTGCATTTGGTGGAAGTGTCTGAGGAGGAGGATCATAGATGAGATATCCCAGTGGGGTTCCCTCGTTCGGTGGCAGTGAGGGGCACCGTTGCGGGGGTCACCGTCGCGAGGGGCACCGTCGGTGGAGGAGGATCAGGGAGAGGAGAAGTCGCGATGGGCACCGTCGGGGAAGGAGGGTCGCACGCAGAGGGTATCAGGGAGGAGGGTGTCGTCGTGAAGTTCGAGGGTTCGGAGGGTCGCACGCAGAGGGTATCGGAGAGGAGGGCACCACCGTGAAGATCTGAGAGTATCAGGGAAGAGGGTGCCGAATGATATCCTAGGGTCATGTGTAGAATGTATCGGGGAGGGGAGGGATGAGGACCCCGGCGAATTATAGAGAAAAAAAAAGAGACGACACATTTTAGCCATGCGGGTTCACTCAATCGTGGCTATAGAGAAGCTATATCCACAGACCTATAAAACCGTGGCTACAGGTCTGTGGCTATAGCTTAAATTTCTAGTAGTGACTGTATCCACCTCTCCACCCACCCTCTGCTCCATAACAGTTGAAAACCCCTCCATATGGTTTGTCGCTCGAGAAACATCGATCTGGAGCAATCCATCACCCACCCTCACACTCTCCGAGGGAATCAGATCATTACAAGTGGGAGTGCCAGAAAAATCCTACCTCAACCTATTGAAAACCTCAGAAGCCTTTGAATTAACCAAATAAAATGATTCCTACTTCTCTAATGAAGCGCCATAAACAACATATGATGGAACAATGGGATCTACCAGAGTACTGGGAAGCCTATTCTCCACCACAGGCAACGACGAATGGGGAATGTCTATACCAATCCGCAAACTGCAAGCATTGGAACCCAAACCATTACATTCCACACCCATAGCCATATGCTTTGACTTGACAACCTCTTCACAAACCTATGTCGCATTGCCACTATCTCTACCCACATTCCATCTAGATGAAAGAACAACCTGATGATAGCTAACCAAAGCATGGCCCAACTATTTGCAGGTAGAGAAGAATTTTATCCAGGTCTCATAAACCAACCATTGCTTGCACCTTTACTCCTTGCCGATTGTAACCCAAACATACTCGAAAGGAATCCTTGACACACACATACACACATACATAGATATAGAAAAACATATATACATACATACATAGATATAGACATACATACATATATACAGAAAAATACACACTTATACACTTACATGAAAATTCAAATACATATACACATACATACATGCACTTACAGACACACATCCACATAAACACACACACACACACACAATCACATGCATTCACACACCCAAAAATATACATACACATACACACACATACATAGACACACAAAGATATATATATATATATATATATGCATCCTTACATATATATACACATTTATAGAAATTCATACACATTCATACACATACACATAAACATTTATAGAGACACAAACGTAGACACACACAGACAGACACACGGACACACACAGACACATAGACACACACACACACATATATATATTAATACATGCATACATGTTCTTTTAATGTTCAAGATTTTGATAGATATTAAGATCTATTGAACCCTACCTCAAAGGCTCATGGTCATTTAATTACACTGAAGGAATCAAAGGGGTTTTTGGTTTCCATGATTAACATTTCTATGGTGTTTATGGATCTTAGAGAAGGGGATTCCGGTTTACCTCAACACATCACAAAAAAGGATTATTAAATCAGATCATGTTTTCATTGATGAGATAGTTTTTTAATGTAGGTTTTTAGTCATTGGATATCTAATTTTATCAGGCGACCGAAGCTAGAACTTTTATGCCCTGAAATAAGTACTTGATGGTTTTGGGGGGTCATGTGATTAGAGAATGATATCCATTGGGAAGGTTTTCTTCCATATTTTTTTTTCATTGGATGATTTCAAGAATCATGAATGGGACTCTTTATCTATCTATCTCATGATATGTACATTGAAGCATCATGAATGGGATGCTTTTTTCAATATAAAGAAAACATATAATTTGACTACATAAGTATGGATTATAATTAGAGGTATTTATTTTATCTTTTGGAATCCTAAAATTATAAGGGACATTGCACATTATGCCAATGTTCTGATCATGATTGATCATGAAACTAAAAGAGTAATATTTGATCATTTTAACAAAATCTATGTTAAAATTGATCTTATATCAACCATAATTGAAACCATTTTTTTCTTATGATTTTTTTTTAAATTTCAATTGAAATTGAGAAAAGAACCACTTTTTTATATCCTATAAATTTATTGATCCAACAATTGATAAAGGTAAAATATATTTGGTTTGTACCCTGTGAAATGAATTTGGGCATGGGTCATACATATATAGACTAGGGAGTAAGACCTATCTAAATATTATCCCTAGTAATGATCTTAACAAGAGGAAATCAAGATATTTATGATGATTTTAGGGATGGGAGGATCCTCTAAACTCCCCTATGATAAGTTATCTAACTCGAATCTTGGAAATTATGATAAAATAAAGGATTATTCTACCTCACATGACAATGTGGTGGATGGATATTTTACATAGAATCCTATCATTGGTGGTTCTACCACTTCTTCCTAGGATGGATATGCTCTAAACATTGTTAATTTTGTCACTAAAGGTGTAAAAATTAGATGGGGTAATGTGGCTGATAAAAAACCCAAGAATTCAAATGAATGTAAGGATACTAGGAATGGAGATGACTTACTAAAGAAATAATATAGGTTCTTTGGTAAAGATAATTTTTTTTGGTTACCATAGGATCATTACTAATGAATTCAAAAATTAGGAATGAGGTGTCTCTATAGGCTTGAAAGAGACCTCCTACGCAAAAGCATAGTTTTCATGTGGCCAATAACTCCGAAAAAGAGTCGATAATAGAGGATGGTGGCTATAGTCAATGATTATAGTCATATGAGGTGAGCAAGGATGTTTTCTTCTAAAACTTTTGTTGATGTAGTATAATTTGGGATCAAATGATGTGCTGACACTCATGGGGGAATCCATTACACAAAGGGTTTAATAATGTATTGTGAAGACCCCAATGGGTCTCTTGATTAACTTGGGGACTTCCACCTTCTTCTATATTATCTTTAATTTAACACAACATTGATTAATCAAGAAAAATTGGCATTGATTAAAAACAAGGAACTAATAGGGAATGATCTTCCTATTATGAAGCTATTTTTATAGCCATCATTGAGAAGGATAGTTATGTTGTTTCTGTTCAATAGGAGGAAGATGAAAATATTAAGTTTAGGCATAGATATTCAGTCCAAACTCATAAATATTTTGAGTTACTTGGCTTCATATTCTCTAAGTTGGTTCAACTAGGAGTTAAATCTAATGTTTATATGACCGCAGATGATAAGGATGCTCTAGTGAAGAATCTTATCCATGAACCTAATAATTTGGAGGCTCTTGGTGGAGAAGGATTCTTGAAGAAGTCAGTAGATCTTATAATTTTTATGCTGAATCTTGGATCACCAATAATAATCAATGATTCCTTGATTTCTATAAGAGAAAAGGAGGCTAGTATCAAATTACTTATTAATAAGGTGTTTTTAGATGATGAAAGTGGTTCATGGAAAAGCATCAAGACTTGGAGGAGGGGGATACATCCTCAAGTTAATGGAGGATGAGTTTCCCATAACAACATGTGCAATGGATCTTGGGTTTTTGATTATGATATGTGATGATTATTTTGGGGAATGTTTCTTTGTGTGTTTTTTTTGTTTTTCTAATATAGGAAGAACCTAACATATTTAACCCCATCACTACCCCATTGTAACATTTTCATTTTTCTTTATTAAAGGCCCTTGACCCCAACCCAATTTTAAAAAATTACAAATTTATTTATAAATATACTAAACAATATATATATTATTTCATATTTTTATATTATTATTTAAATAATAAAAATAAACTATTAATATATGTTAATATATTATTAATTATTGTCATTAATTAATATAAATTCGATAATTTTTTAATATTTAAAATATGAAAATAAGACAGATAATAATTTTTTGTTTTAATATAAATCATATTTTTAAATAAAAATTTTATATGGATATTTATATTTCAATATATGTATTTATATATAATCACACAAACATATGAAAATACACATAAATATAATTATAAATATATATGTGTATAAATTATATAAAATGAGTATAAATATATAAAGAATTTAAATAGGAACTATATTTGAATTTAATGAATATAAATATTTAATTATATTTACATGTGTGTGTATGTCAATATATATAAATTTATATAAACACACACACAAAAAATTATAAATATATTTGTATATTAGAAATTATATAACATGAATATACATATATTAATTTAAATATGAATATATATGTATATGGTAAATTATATAATTTGAATTAAAATATATTCTAAAGAAAATATCAATGATAAAAAACATATATAAATTGAAATTCCAGAAATAGACTTATAAAAATTTTATATAAATCGTATATAGGAATATATAAATAAGTATATATAAAATATTTTATATATAGTAACCATTATCAGTGAAAAGAAATCCCTGATAAAGGACATCATTTACCAGTGCTAAATAATGTTATGACAAGTGGTAACATTTAACATCATTAAAACAATCACTCACAAAGTATCAGTTCATTTTTTTCACTAATAAAGGTGACCTTTATTAGTCATTTTATTTAGCGGTGATAAAACACCACCTTTATCAGAAATTTTTTATTACTGAGAAGGGAAGAAAAGAAAATTTTCAAATCTTTAGCTGTGTATATGAAAAACATAAATAAACTAAGGCCATAACATAGTCTCTATTATTATTAGATATAAATAAAATGTTTCTAAAAACTTTAGTCAATTGTAAACATTAAAAATTCTTTGAAACTGGGACTCCCACATGTCGATATAGCAGTTATTTTATATTATTTGTTCTTATTTTGGTTTACCTTGAGCCCTAAGAATTTTTGGGTTGGAAATTTGGATTTTTGGATGTTTTTTGGGTGTTTCATGGTTTACCTAAAAAGTTAGTAATGATCGTTCTAGTCCCATGTAGAGGATGCTATCATGGAGACAATGTGTGTTTTCACAGTATCTACATAGTTTAAAAAACTATGTAGAGATTCCTAGGGAACCGTGTAACTTGTTTTGTGTACAAGGGTGCTCCCACAAGGGTGACCTAGAGTTTGGAAAACTAGGAGGTGAAACTATGTGGTCTTATGAACTTTTTAAGTTGTGTGATTTTCTAATTTTACCCCTTTTGAATTAAAGGGGGATTTACCACAATATTCTCCCATATGAATTGGTTGACACTTTGGATGCCAATGAGGTGCTCCAAACTTCATAAATCTTTAATCTTGGTCCTTATTTAATGTTTACAACTAGGTTTCAGGGGGAGTATTTTCTCCTCTTTTTCACTTCATTTAGCTCTTCGTTATGGTTCCACCCACAAACCATAGATGTCATGATGGCCAATCTTGGGTTTTGCGTAGACCTAATATTGGTTATTTCTGTGTCTAGGGTCTATAAACGCCATCTACATCCTTGTTTGGGGTTTCATCATCAAAGGTGACACATTTTGGCTTGGTTTCCACTTCTTCCAAGTGGTTCTTTCTATGAAGTTATTTAATTTTGGAATAAAAATCACACTTGGTATTTCTAAATATATTTTTATTGAAAGTATGAATATATGTGATATCCATGTGATGGTTATGGATAAATTATATAAATTGTGTTCTTGGAAAAAAAGGGATTATCTTTTGAATTTAAATTTTTTTCATGTTTCAAGTGGAATGTTTCTATGTGTCGAGCATATTTTGAATTATTATGAGGTTTTTTTAATAGTTTTGATGGTGTGTGTTGGATTTTAGTCCCACTTAGTTTTCATAGGGATAAAATAAGTTTTAAAAAAGATATTTTTTCTTCAATGAGGTGTTAACCATGAAATGATTTAAAAAGGGCCCTTTAATGAGTTTTAAATGTTTATTGAAATGAGTGTGTGGATATACCCCCTGATAAAATTCCTTGAGGGATCTTTAAAATGTGATTGATGTAAATATAAGGTCCTTGGCCTTTTTTGACATTTCAAATAAAGAAACCCATGTTTTTAAGGGTTTATTTGAAATGTAAAGGGTGTCTTCAGTTTCAATAAATTTTTGAAAGATGTTTACAGTGGGATATTTTTATGAAATGTATAGGGATTGGAATGTTGAGTCACTTTTTATTTTAAATACCCATTTGTAACTTTGTCATGCATGTTGTTTAAATCTTGTGAGATCCTTTTTATTTACCCTTGGAATTTGTTTCCCCATGTGTGGATTATTTATCAATATGTGATGTGTTTTATTATCTTTTGAGAGAAACTTGTTTGATTATTCCATGGAAGTATGAAGTGTATGGAGATATTCTTTGGAAGGGTAATGGATGTGTGGGAGATTTATTTCATATGTCTTGGGTGTTGATCTTGGATTATTTATTTAATCACCTCCACCTTGAATTTGGTTATGAAAACCTATTTATTAAGTGGGAGATCTATATTTATATTACACTAGTTGGTTCACTTGATTATAGTGCCCCTCCAATTATTCTAGGAAACACGGTTAAGAGGGGATTACATTTATGATGAGTCCTCTGTGGGCAACATTGATGTATTTTGTATGTTTGGACTCAACCTATGTTGGAAGCTTGTCTGTGGGAAATTGGTAAAGTTAGATGTGTCTCACATTAGGTCCTAAGGTATATCCCTTGACACACTTACAATTGGTTAGAGGTTCATATAGGGTATATCTATATTTTTCTCGATTGTATCTTCCCCTTACTTGTATTCTGGTGACAAAATTATCATGTTTACCTTCATTATTTATCATTGTACTTCCGGTGCCTAGATTGTGTATGTTTGAACTATATATTTTGGTTGTTTCTTATAAAATTGTTTTCAAAGATGTTTCAAAAACCCATTTTTTAATTGAATACTTTAGTGTTCAGTTTTTAAATTGGATTTCATAAATGGATGTTTTGGTTTAAATAATTCTTGGGCCTATGAAACGTTTTAAAAGTGATTTTTTACATTTAATTAAAATGAATGAACTTTTTTAAAGTGTTGATGGGCATGATTTTGGTTTTTCACTTGTTTGTGTTTGAAAATACTATTTTTAGTTATATTTTCATACTAGAATATATGAATAGACTTATGAAATTAATTTCATATATTTGGTGGGTGGATACTAACTAGTCCGGTTAGCTCACACCTATATATTCTAGGTTCTAGGTTTTAGTTGGACTCATATTTTGTTTATTGGGATGATGTCTGGTGAGTTGGGAGATGGATAGAAACCTAAGGTTGCATGGAGTGGGTTTTAGTTTTGAATCAATATTTTTTTAGTTTTATATATTGTTATATCATCCAAGACAACCATTATTTTAGATACATTAAGTTATTATTATTTTACCTGGTTATGCCATGTTGTACTATTTTTATTATGGATGATAAATTATATTTATAAAAATTGATTGAATCAATGTTGTTGGTTATTATTTTTTGACATGTCTTCTTATTTTAGATAAATGTTTTTCTATATTTATCTTTTATTTGTAGGAGAAATCCGTCAAAAAGGTATTTCATGTGATTATATGGAAATAGTTTCCATCCATTGGGGAATAGGAATTCCCTTTGGGACTTATAGTTAGCTGGTTTGGGTGCTATGTGGATGGAATCCCATGTTGGTTTACTATATAAACACCTTTTAAATTTTTCTATGATTAATTGAAAAATTCAAATAATTATTTTTACAATTATTTTAAACCATTTATGATAACATTAATGGAACAAAGACTAAATTTTGTGTTATCATACAATGATCTTCCTTGTATATCTATAATAATTTCTGGCATTGAGGTACATCTTTGATTTTATTTTTTAATGTTTTAAAATTTAACTAAATCCATTTTGAGTATATATATGGGAGTTGTAAGTGAATGTAGTAATAGGAGGGGGTATTAAGAGGTGAATCTTGCTTAAATATTTTAGAAATGACCTCTTTATACCCATTGGTATTGAACTAGGTACCCAACAAAAGGGAAGTGGTGTAGGTTCCTTTGGGCCAACCGTAGGGTGACCCGTGGCTCATCATTGGGTGCCCAGTAGGCTCCTAAGTCATTTTTTTAATAATATAATTTATAGAATTTCATAGTAATGGGATTTTGATTAAATTTTTACTTTTATCTTTATAGGGGATCATTGTGATCAAAATCATTCTCTATTATCACTCCATTTCCCACTATAAATTTTTAGAGTGATTTCTTCTTCGATTCCTACATTAATTATGTTCTGTTTGAAGGATTGGAATCAACTTGGTAAAAGTTTTAAATTTTTTTATATGAAGGAATCATGGTTTTCTATCTATCACATTCTATTTCTCCTTATATAGTTCTAGTTTAGATAAAATGAATATTTCTTGTGCTAAAGTAAGGGTCAAGCCTTCTTTTTTGGTGCGATTAATTTCCTTACTATGTGGAAGGTGACCAATTACGTTATTTGAAATTTAATTGAGAAATCATAAATGAAATTTGAAATTATAATTTGTTTTAGTGTGAAATATGAGATTTATATAGAGAGAATTGTGTTTAACTAATTTTAAAAAAAATCACACGAATTGTTAAGTGTTAAAACTATTTTATAAATATGTTTCAAGATTGGAAATGTAAAATTATATGTAGAAAATGGTAAATAAATTTGAGTAATTTTGGTTCACATTATAAATTTTAAGGTATCCATGTTAATGAATTAGTAACATTTTTCTTGTGTTAAAAAGTAATATTAGTGTTTTTTATGTTAATGTATTGCTCGCTTATATATTAATCCATAACACTACTGTGTTAATTGAAGTGATTTAAATCAAATAACTAAAGGTACACCTCCTAATCCCTCAATGAGAGAATAGATATGGTGACCACCTTAATCTTACTCTAATAGGCGACGAGTTAGTGACAAGCATCAAGGGTATACCATACATACAAATGGGAGGCATTACCCACTAAAAGAACATGAATAATAAAGAGATAAGACAAATACACCAATCAACTCCTTATCATAAGGATAAAATAGATCCCAAGTATATAAATTTAATTTCTTACAAAACTAAAACAATTGTAAATGAACTACAAGTACCAAAATATAAACTTAGTAATGACTAAGAAGTACAAAATGTCCCTGAACATCCTCAAGCTCGTAATATCTATCTTGATCTCCAAACTTCTCCTACTGACCTGAAAATTAGTTTATATATATGTAGGGTGATAATCAAAGGTACACTCTGCATGAATTTTCTTAGAGCCTATTGGGATAATGATAATGAAACAAAACTAATGCCCAGTGAACAATATATGATGCTAAATCGTCACCTACATAGGTATACTAAGTAACCATCATCACCATGGATATCAATCACCATGTATTTATTTCACCTGATTATATAATATAATATCAAATTAAGCTACCCCACTATCTCTTACCCCTTGGTTTACTACTCTACTGCAACATCACCTTTCCTGATTCATCTCCCTCTAAAAGAATCCAACACAAAAAAACACAAGCTAAAGTATCACATCATGAATATCATGCATAAAATTATTTCATAATCCCACAACACCTCTCCATATAGTAACCAAGTAGTTTTCATGATCCACCACATCCTGTATGATATGTCTCATACATCGAGTATTATATCTCAATCAATCACAACCAGTATTCCAATTAAGGTACCTCAAGGCATCCGAGCCTATACAAGTCATACCTATAATAATAATTTGGAAACTATATTCAGAGATATATGTGCTTGAAATAACTACAATACAATATATCCATATACACACATATATGGTAAAATATAACCTCTATACATACCAGCACATAATATTACCATGATAATTGAGCAGGTCTAGAGAGGGTAGTCAACCATAAATTCCTCACCTACATGGATACTGGGGAAAACACCCTCCAAGAGTGCACTAGGTGTCAGTCTCATCACCGATATGGTTGGGGGAGTGTATGAAATCAAAAAACATAAAGGATATAATATATCTCACAACAAAACTATGGGAAATAACCTAGAATAAAGCTCAAATATAGATATCATCACTCAGACACTCGCCCGCCACTAATAAGGAGTAGATATCCTATATGCCCACAAGAATTTCATGAGAAAAATTTAAATTATTTCTTCCATTTATTTTAGTCATCCTTTCATTAAATAATTTTTTATATAATGATTAACATTATTTAGATTATATTTCATAATCAATCAATTAACATTGATTAAAACACACTTTATTATCCTCAATCTAAGTCCCTGACCTCTAGGCATAATCTAATCGATTCAACAGTTTCTTATGATTTAACATTAAAATTTTCATTCCAGAGAAACCAAACACATGGTTTATAAAATTTATTAATAATTTACTATTCCAGAATTCTATGTACTATGGGAATCATCTTAATCTACCATGAAGTGATTCATAATCAAGCACATCTTGCTTCCTCATGTAATGGGAAAGGAATGCAGAAAAAATAAAAACCTGACCATCCAATCATTAAATAAATTAATTATCAAACATACATCACTGATTTAAGAACATAAATGGGTAAGACCAAATTTAACCTAATTCATTAGACCTAGTTCTATCCCCTACACCATCATTTATGTCACCATGCATCTCACCATTAGAGGTGTCACCTACTTCTACATTCTCAAGACTACCCACCCATATCTCATCATCCAACAACCATCTTATGATCACATCACATCACATAGAAAGTCTTACATATAGGGAACACAAAAGGTAGCAATAAAAAACATAGTCAACATGGAAACATGTCCATAAAAACAAGGAATTCATCCTTATCATGCAAACATTCTCTATCATCCCCCAATTCAATACTTTCAACATTAATAGGTAAATGGGAAATATTGAAAAAAAAAATATCTTTATCAAAAAACTTGGTTTTCTTTCATATATAATTAAAAAATTAATTTATCATAGGTTACAAATATGGGTAAACTAATACATCAGCTCTAATAAGATATTAAATTATTCAAAGATTCCCTCTAGAATAAGCTCACAGTTTTAAAAAATTTAAGGAAGAACAATTTAATTATATTTATTTTAATTATAATTCTCAAAAATAATTATATATTTATGTTATTTAGCCAATTACATTATCATATGAAAGAAAAAACTCAACTAAACATGCGTCATCAAATTTTATACTATAAAATTTGATGAATAATATATTCAATTAAACATGCATATTTAAATTCTTTATCCAACCACAAAATTATCATACTTTCATTATTTAACCAATTTCATCATTTTAACAACCTAAAACCAAGCATGAAAAAATTATAATAAAATAATAACAAGCATGTTATGCAATATAATATATACATCACACTTTCTAGTGAATTAAGAGGAAAACTAGTGTCATAGTGGAAGCACACTTTCTATCACTAACCATAAACCATTAATTCATTAATATAATTTATCCTTTATTATTTTTAATTCCAAAACCACCAAAAATAATAAATTATGATCAGTTTATGAATTCACATAAATAAAAGAGAAAAAAAATCCTATATATCATTAGTTTCATCATTTTTAAATGGGATTAGAACCTCAAGGAAGATCTCTGATCACATATCCTATAAGAAAAATACATCCCTCCAAGGAAACCATGCCACAAACATTAAAATAAAATAAAAATAAAATCCATTATAATTATAGAGATAAAATAATAATTGAACAAAAATTGGGAGGAATATTAGATCAAATAGATTAGAAACCATAAGAAAATATGAAGAAATTACTTCGTATCACATGAGATAAAAAATTGAATCTATTGATTAATACCTTACAAAAGGGGCATAAAAAACATCAAAACAAACTTTGGGGTGCCCAGGGATTAAGTGGAGAGGATTGGAGAATAATATTTTTAGATGGGGGTTTGGGTATTTATAGCTAGTTAGAGAAACTAAAGACTATGGAACAATCTTCTAGACCACGAAATAGAACTTCTTGACACAAGGAATGCTACAATGCAAGGTTAAAGACCATGCCATATCCCCCAGTCAAAATGCATACAGGAATCATGGTGACCTATAAGTTGTATATCCTATGAAACATGGGAGAGAACCATGACATAAGGAAACCCACAACACCTCAAATATCCATCCCTAACAAAGAGGTTATGTCAAAAAATACACTACATAATGTAGGTACCCTGGATTTGGTAGAACAAACCTTAGAGAACTATGTCATAGCTGATAACTCCACAATACAGGAGTCACCCGACATATTCTGAAACTTCTTCTGTGGTACAATAACACAACTAGTCTAAGCCTTAGCCTAACTTAATGGAGAAGTCACGTAAAAAATGGAAGTATCTCTAAAAGAATCCCCTAAGTCCCTATATACTACAACCTGAACCTCTAAACCATATCTAGTAACCTTACAGTACTATAAAGGATCTACAAAATAGAATATCTTCACTCCTAGTTTTCCTTCCACAACACCTTGGAACCTTACCAGGACACCTCCAACACCCAAACTAACCATAGAAAGGGATACCAGGGTCTAGGACATTACATCGTATACCTCCCAAATGATTCTCATACTAAACAATTAAAAAAACCTTGATAGAAAGAATGGAAATGAAGTCATTCAAGTATCCACCTAGTGTAATACCTCACAAGGATATATCCATCACAGGAGCTCAACCACCTCACTAGAGAAACCATGCGTAATAAAATGAAATGAAAAAAACAGATCCTATACAAAAAATATGGGAGATAACTCCCAAATGAGATAAAGTCACAAAAAGAAAATAATGAAGTGAAAATCATCCCATAAAAGAAATAAAGGGTCAACAACCTCTAAGAGAAACATTACAAGAGAAGATCTAAGCCAAAAGAAGCTCAAGCTATTGAAAATTAATTTATAAATCACATTCCTATGTAATCTTATCTACACCACCATTACTCCAAAAGATATAATCCATGGGAATAATATTTTTTGTCTACACCTTCTCCTAGTTGTCTTGGATCTACAAAAGTTGCTCCTAGAAGGTTAACTCATCATCAACATTGATCTCACCCTAGTCAATGATGTGAATTTCATCATAAAGGTAACAATGTGTTTGTGAGATGTGAAAAATATCATGTATCTAGCTCATATATGGGGGAAGTTCCTTCTGATATAGAACAATTCCAATGAGATCCATCATCTCAAAAGTCCCAATAATTAGAGGATAAATATTACTCCCATGACCAAAAAATAAATACCGTAATGAGGAGTAACATTTAGGAACACCTGATCTCCAATGTAAAAATATATAGGTTTCCTCCTCAAATCATTATTAGATTTCTAATGACCCTATGCTACTTTCATCCTTTCACATATTACCTATATCATATCTACTGTATTCCACACTAGATATGGTTTGAGAATTTATAAATCTCTAAACCCAGTCCATCACAACATAGTTTGAAAGGTTTTTACACAAAACTCACTAAATAGTTTAATTATAGTGGTGGATTGAAAACCATTATTTTATGAAAACTTGACCAAAGGTGGGTGCCTCATCCACAAACCCTCAAAAACTAGGACATAAGAACACAACATGCCACAAAGATTCTGAATAGTGTACTATATAAAACCATTAACACATGGATGAAAAGTAGTTTAAAGGAGTATATGAGTGAAAAAAACACACTAGATACCTCTTTGTAACTTGGAGTTAGAACAAGGATCACGATTAGAGACTATATTCCTTAAAACATTATGGAGCCTCACCACCTCCTCTAGGTACTTCCCCAACAAAACCTCTACTAAGCTTGACTCATTGACCACTATAAAGTGGTATGATTTCATCAAAGGACCCAATATCATCTATATAACATTCATTATTCCCAGAAAACTATGTTAATGAAACCCATTAATATGTCTAGAGAATTATTCAAACTGAACAACATTACACAAAACATGTAATCTCCATGACATCATTAGAAAGTGGTATTCAAAATATCATTATCTTTTTCCACATCTAATGACACCCTAACCATTAATTGATATTTTAGAACAAACATTATCCTTTAATATGATTAAATAAATCATCAATCCACACAAGAGGATAGTGGCTCTTTACTATCACCTTGTTCAAGTTATGATAATCAGTATAGATATGAAAACCTTCATCAACCTTCTTTAGGAAAAAAATTGTGTACCCAAGGGGAACACAATCGGCTGATAAAACCTCACAATAATTGATCATCGAGTTGTACCCATTTCTCTCTAAACTCAAACAGTTCCATCATATATAGAGACATCAAGATTGTCGAAGTGATATACTATAGCCATATTTGAAACTCAATCTCTCATCAAGGGGGAGACACCACAACCTAATTTGAAAAAAACACTAGATTAATCATCCAAAACCCTAGGAAACACGAACAACTAAACCCGTGATGAAATCAGTATCAGATCATCCATTAAGTAAGATAAGGAAAAAAATACCTATGACCCATATGAGGGTCTCACTCACTGATGAACATAGAAGAATCTTCATTAGCATCATAGAGAAAAATATTCCTCCTAAAGAAATCCAAAAAAACCTTTACTGAATACAATCAATACATACAAACTATTATGTAATATGGTCATATCCATAAACATAGGATGTATCTCAATGTTTAGTGCTTACCCCGTACCAACTCACAATCTCTGTATACTTTATAAAAAAAACTCAACCTCCAACTAGTGTAGTCAATGATAAAGAAACTTGAAGTCTCTCTACCTCAAGTCACAAATAATAGAATATGGATGGTGATATGAAATATTTCATATCTCATAAATCAAACATATCATGTAACTTAATAAAAAAATTAATATAGGGTACCTAGAATGATGTACAACTTTCCCAACACTGGAAACACTAGAGCATTTAGCAGACATTGGCCCACTCAATGAATTCTCTAACCCTAATGATAACCACCTCCATAGACATGATATACTCTCTAGGGATAAGAAACATATCAGTATTTGTATCTACCTTCCCCATATTATCTCTTTCGATCTAGAGGTGGATCATCCTACTGCTACTACCTCAGATGAAATACTTAATAATTTTATTTTATGCATAAATTTTAGAGTGTTTTAATGTTTTTATGTGTGTATTTAAATGAATATTTTTTCCAAATGTTAGAAAATTTAACTTCTTTTTTTTGGAATGATACAATTAATATTCAGAAAAGGAAAAAAAAGAGGCAAATTTTGAAAGCAAAATGACACATCATGCTGTGAGCGAAGTGAAGCGGCATGACACTGGATTTTTGAGGATGATCATGGAGTGAGTATAAAGAAAACAAATAATGAACTAATGAAAAATGGGGATTTTGGAATAGAAAAATGGAATTACACATTGTGAAACTACATTAAATGACCTATAGTATCATTTCATAACAAGCCAAAAATCGTGCAACAAAGTCATGAAGAATTTCACATTGTGAATCCACCAAACAATTTGATTAACTATTGAATGTTGTGTAACCATTTGAATTAAATTACCATAGGTATAACAAGTCTCGACATGATTACATGCTATGAAATTTAGTTACACATCATGGGTCCTAGTTACATGTCATGAAATGATTCAAAATTCCAAATCTCCAAACGATATTCCCATGAGATTCATTTAGTTCAAAAATCATAGAGGAAAACCTTGGATCAGGATTACATGGCTTGTAAAAAAATTAATGATCAAAAAATGTTCCAGGAATATCCCATCTGGAGCCTATAAATAGAGGGCTTGCCTACTATTGCGATGACATTTAGATTTTGAGACAGAAAGCTTGGAGAGAGAAGCATCATTGTGGAGGTCCCTCCCCGAGTCATCTCTATTTCTATTATTAATTTATTTTATTTTATCCTTACCTATAAACCTATCATAACTAGGATGAGGGGGTTAATTTACCTTATTCTAGAGTGATGTAAATATAAAGGGGAAGGTTCATTGGATTAATTTTTTTCATTTATTCACAAATTTAGTTTGCATGATTTCTTCAATTAATTTCCAATCTATTTCTTTTTATTTTTACATGACCAGTGATAAATTAATTAAAAAGGAACATTAAAATTACGAAAATGATGAACCTAAATGCATCATGAACATTTTCAATATTAGATAAAATCTGGTTTAAAAATGGTATCAGTGAAAACTTGTTTCAACAAAATCACAAATTACAATACCAAGGTAAATATGGTATTTTCGCATCAATGAGGGGATACCATGAGCATTGGATATTTCTCATCTTAATAGTGACACAAATCATGAATTAAACAACAAACATTATTAAATCCAATTACACCTAAAACTTGATATTAGTAAAACCCATCACTCTTTCAAATCTATTTTCACACAATCATTCAATCTATTTTGTATTTTGATTTCTTAAAACAAATAAAATCATCATTTTACTAGCTTTTTCATTAATTTAATATACTTAAATATACTATAATTCCAACCAAACCAATTTCACGGTCTCAGTGAATCGATCTCAAACTTCTATTTTACTAAATTTTAATTAATTCAGTAGGATAGTTTGATTTTTATAACCATGTTTTTTCATAGACCTATCAAGAATTAATGAAGACCCATAGGGCTATCAACAACCTTAATAGAGGAATCTAATGTAGAAAACTGAGGATAGACTTCTTAATTATAAAGGTCAAGAACTATTCCACTGATGACCTTGAATACTACATGAAAAATAGGAATTTTATCCCTTAACAAAGGTATGAGAGATGCCACCCTAGAGAAACCAGATGACGATGGATGGTACCTACCCCTTGATTTCTAAATGCTCTTATATTTAGTAAATTTTTTACCCAAAAACATATATCTACATCATGAGGAATACTGAGACTTCCCTATCATGAAAACATAGTTTTATCTAACACCCCCTCAACAATGTCATCATTCACCAACACCTCTAGATATGTCTATAGCAAAAATATAAAAATTTGGGATTAGGTATATAGATGAAAATATCCTCAAAATAAATTACTTTTTCCTTCTAATATGGAAATAGGTCTGATGAATATCATGTAATGGTAATGAAATTGATTTCAAACTCCCACATTATAGAACTCCCATGTAAAAGGGTGAGTAGCTCCTAGAGACTAGTTACCTTTATAGTCAATGAAATAAACTATACTTGGTATTAGTCTTAGAACATCTCCCAAAAGACTGCTAAATACTCATGATCCACAGGGAACAATCTCCACCACCACCTCATTGCTTCATATAGTATATTCATAGCCAATGAAAAAAAGATTATTCTTCTGATCCTAGATCAAACTAAATCTTTCTCAGCCTCCTCCAATTTGGTGTCTATCAACAGTTTTGAAGATATTACATATAATTCAATAGACTTTTTTTCCAAAACACATAGAGAATCCTCCTCAAAGTGTCTTTATCACTGATATCTACTTTTATTTCTCTACTCACCCATCCTGTGGAACATCATATGGGTGAACTGAATTGAGACATCAACCAAGATCTATAGCTGCAAAAGAAAAAATGATTATAAATCTTAACCATGCAATATATTTTATTTAACATTAATTAATTAATTTTTTACTTTATTTTTATTATATGTTTAACCTCATCCCAAGGTCTACCCATTTCAAACATAGGTACAAAGAAGAATGATGCATGATACTTTCCTAGTTATCTACCTAAACCAGTATCACTTCCCTTAGCTGTCTTGGTAACTTTAATGATCTGTGCATCAGATCACAAGAGGCCCTAAATACCCATATCTCAACCAGTCTATCTTGTTTAAATCACTTTATAGAGTTACCTTACACAATTTCCCTATCAACACATATATTCTCACCCATGCCTAACTCTAAACCCCATCCTATACCTCAACCAGAATCTTTCTCACCACTCTTTTATGACCCCCTCCCCAAAAGGTACCCCTTCTGGGACAATAATGAGAGAAGCGGGATGATGGCCCCCTAAATATCACCTCTAATAGACCATGGGTTAGAAACAAGAATGAAATGTATAACATACAAACAAATGGGAGGCATCACCCTCTAAAAGGACATACAGAAGATAGAGATAAGACATATAAACCAATCAACTCCCACACATAAGGATAACATAGATACCAAATACATACATATATTTTCATACAAAAATAAAACTACTATAAAGGAACTACAAGCACTCAAATATAATATTGGTAGTGACCACAAATACAAAATATCTCTTAGAAAATCATGATCTAAAAATATTTGGTATGATATAAAACCTACTCTGATTGTCCTAAAAAATAGTATATATATATATATACGGTGAGCAAAATTGGTGTAATCAGTAGGATCCTCCATGGATCCTCTCATGAAAAAGATATATATAGCATACTAAAGCCTAGTGAAAAACAAATAATGCTAACTCATCACCTAAATTTGTATACTATATTCCCAGATTCACTATGGACATCTATTACTAAGTAACACATAGAAGAGATCATATAATACAATATCAAATGGATGTAACCTATTACTTCTTCCCCATAAGTATTCTACTCTTTCACGACATCACAGGTATTGATCTGTATTTATCCAAAAGAATACAAATCATAGAAACCTTGGATAAAGTATCATATCATGCATCTATTTCATCACATCATATCATTATCCTATACCACATCACCATATAGTAGGCATTATGTTTCTAAGAGCCACCACATCACATGTGAATTGTATCATACATTGAGTATTATACCTCAAGCCATCATAACCCATACACTGAGTAATATACCTCAATCTATCACAGCCTATACATTTCATACCTATAATAATCATTTGGATATTATATTTGTAAATACATGTGAATAAATTAATCAAAAGGAATTACATCCCTCTACAAAAATATATAGAAAACTCTAACCACCATGTGTACTTGCACATAATACTGTCAATAGAAGAGAGCAGAGCCCAAGGGGGTAGTCAGCCATCTGTTCCACACCAACCTAGATGATGGGGAAAACATCATCCTAGAGTCCACTAAGTGACAGTATTCCAACTAAAATGGGTGTGGTAGTATATTAAATAAAAAAACATAAAATATACGATATACCTCACAACCACGCTATGGGAAATAACCTAGTATAAGGACCAAATACATATATCTTCATGCGTGTACCCAACTACCATAGATAATGACTAGATATCCTATAAGCCTATAATAATTTAAGGAGAAAAATTTAAATTACTTCTTCCATTTTTATAGTAATCATTTAGTAAATTAATCTATTATTCATTAATTAAAATTATTCTTATTATATTTCATTATCCCTCAATTAACATTTATAAAAGAAAACTTTATTATCCTCATCTGATGTCCATGCCCTCCATGGAAAATCCCATCGATTCCACAGTTTCTCAAAATTTTACATTAACATTTTAATTCTAGAAAAATCAACCCCACGGGATAAAAAATTTATTAGTCATTTATTATTCAATAATTCTAGTTAATATTTGAAACATCCCAATACACCATTAAGATATTCATAAATCACCATATCCAGTTTCCTCAAATAGTGGGGAAAGGAATGAAGATAAATAAGCAAGTTGACTATCCAACCTATAAAGAGATTCATTATCAAACAAGCATCCCAAAATTCATCATATGAACAGGTAATCCTAGCTTCAACATGATCCATAAAAACCAGTTCTATACAAGACACCATCAGGCTTATCACCATATAATTTTCTACCCTAAGCTTCAATATCTACCATAACCTCAGAACTCCCCACCCATATATCTTCAGCCAAAACATAACCCAGGATCAAAACACATCACATATAAAGGATCATATTCAGGGAAAATAGAAGGTAATAAGAAAAAATATATTCAATAGGGAAACTTGTCCCTAAAAACAAGGAATTCATCATTTATAAGAAAATATAACCATCATACCCAAACATTTATCTTTATTAAATAATATTGTTTCCATATAAAATTAACTAATTCATTTATCATAGGTTAAAATTGTGGGTAACCTAAGGAATCATATCAATGATCTATAAAATTATTCAAACATGCTCTCTAGCATAATCCCCCAGTTTCAAAAAACATAAAGAATGGAAGTTTCATTATCATGAATTTAATTATAATTATCAACTAGAATTATAGTTTCATATTATTTATACATTTATATTATCACATGGAATAATAAATTAATCTAAACATGAATCATGCATCAATTTTATTACCATCAAATTAAAATAACAATAGTTTCATTTTAACATCCCTCTTTAAATTATTTGTCCAAACAATATATTACCATATTTATATTATTTAACCAATTGTATGATTTTTATATTCTAAACCCAATCATTAAAATATGATAATAAATTCATAAAAAACATGATACGTAGTATATGATAGATAAAAAAGTATCTAGTGAATTAAGATGTGTACCGATATCATGATGGAATAACACATGTGATCACTAACCATAAACCATTAATTAATAAATCTAGTTTATCCATTATTAGGTTTAATTCCACCACCACAAAAAATATAAAACAAGATCAATTTATGATTTAATTTAATTAGAAATGAAGTAACAAATCCCCCACCACAAAGAATTTGTCTTTATTCAATGAGAACAAAACCACAACCGAGATCTCTAATCACCACCCTCGAAAGATAACTACCTCCCTCATAGGAAACCATTCCAAAAACATTAAAAAATTAATAAAACATGATACATTATAATGATAGATATATAGCGGAAAATCATGGAAATAAAAATGTCTGAAAATTAGATTAAATGGAGGAAACCCCCAAAAAATAGGGCAAAGTTACCTCATACCACCACAAATTGAACACGAGAATTTGGGGATTAATTCCTTTCCAAAAGGCTTAAAATCCTTTAAAAATAACTATAGGTATACTAGGGGTTGATATGAAATAATGGTATAAAAATGGGTTCCAAAGGGGTCTCAGGTATTTAATGGAATTTTGAAAAATTGAATACCACGATGAAACTTCATGGAAAACACAACAGAACTACTTTCCAAAGGAGATATTACGATTCAAAATAGAAGACCACACCACATCCACCTATAAATGTGCATTCAAGAACTATGGATCCCTACACACCATAGATCCTATAAAACTATGGATGGAACCAAGGTGCGGGGAAACCCACTATGTTGCATAACTCTATCATGAAAAGGATATTATGCCAAAACATAAGCCCCATTAAAAAGCTATCTAGATTTTGAAAAAGAACCCCTAAGAGAAAAATGTTGTCACTGATATCTCCATGATATATAAGTTACCAGGTCTAAAACACATCCATGATCCATGAAATAGAATCCCATCCATGCTATACCACATCCTACCTCTTTGGCGTAGAAATGTCAAAAATTAAAGTGGCTCTAAAATCCTCCCTTGAGTCTCGTTACATCATATCCTAAGTCCCCACTCTTCAACCACTACTATTATAATGAAATAAAAGTATCCAAAATGTAGAATTACCTAACTCACAGTTTTACTCACATAAAACTATGAAACCTTCTTTGCAAACATCCAAAACCCTAACTCACAAATAAAAGGGCTATTAAAGTTCAAACCCTTATAATATCATATTTACATAATTCATTTGAGGGATATATAATTTTGGACACAATTATCACATCATTAAAATAGTATATATATATGTGTATCACAAGATTATAAAACATTAATAAATTCATCATATCATAACCCATATAAAGGAAATATGTATCATAAATACTTTATCATTTCATCATAACATAACCAGTGAAAACGAAACAAGTTTCATAGAATCAACCTTAACTCATAATAAGCCATCTGAAGAATGAAATTGAATGATATATTCAGAAAATATCTCCATTGTTTCACAAAAATCCTTAAATTATGTTTACATAAATGAAAAATACTATTATAATATTATTTTAACATTTCATAGAAAATAGAGAAAATATCATTTTCTTTTAAAATCTATATAACTTTAAAAGTCATAATACATTAATAAAAATATTTACATTCAAAATAATCATTTAAAATTTTAAAGTAATATACAATTCAAATAATATAATTGAGGTTGTGACCATAATTTTATGGTAATTGTTAAATTAAATAATTCGTTCATGATTTTGTGAAAAAATGCAATGTTTGAAAAACAAAAAGAAGATTCATTTGAAAACATTTTATAGAAAGTAAAACGTGGGTAAAATGTATTTAATAAATAATTTTATAGTATTAAATAAATTCTTGAAAATATATTAAATTAAATATATACATCGAAGAAAATTATCTTCAAATAAAGAGTAAAATAGGGACGATTTTCCTTAAAAACATTCTTTCGGACGTTAGAGTACTTAAAGCGAGTAAAATGAATGGAAAGGACATAATACCCAAAAATAACTATATAATAATAAAATAAAAGATATATATGAGATATAGATCATATAATTTCATTATTTTAAATTTTAGTATAAATAATCCCAGTAAAAAAGTGACACTGTAACATAAAACCCTTACCCCAGGTTCGAATTTCATAGTAAATGGTTTTAAACCCATCTACAATAATTTTAAATTTATTATAAAAAATAATAATTTTATATCTTATAATACCATAAATTGTTAATTTTAAAATTTTATCACCAATTGATTAATAATGAATAATTTTAATCATTATTTAGGGTGTTAATTGCTTCTTTTTTATGTATGTTTTGATTAAATAGTTATGGTACTTGCATATTAATCATGGTAACATCATCTATAGAATACTAATAATGATATAAACATAATTTATAAATTCATTATATATATATATATATATATTAATTTATATAAAATTCATAGATAGAAAAATAAATTATAGTGTTCATGGAGACGATAGTCCGTACATATGAATAAAAAATGTTTTAATTTCCTAAAAAAATAAAAAAGAAAGAGAAATAATATTTTATCATTCCAAAATTATAATTTTACCATAAATATCATATATATATATATAATAAATCATTATATCTATAAATTCATGATTGTGATGGGTAATGAATCATATCACTATGTGGAGGTGGTAGTCCACACGTACACCTGAGAGATACTTTCATTTTCCCATTTGATGTAAATGAGGACAAACATTATTGTCCCATAAAAAAATATATTTATATTTATGACATTGGATTAATTATTTCATTATGGATACAATAATTTTATTGTAATTAGAATAGGAAATTCATTTTTGAATGAGTTGGGTAAGATGCTTAGCTCTTCTTTGAGCGACCACCATTAACTTACACATTAAGACTTATTAAGATATTATTAGGGTAATTCTAGAAGATTAATAATGAAGGGAAATAATCTAGGAAGGATTTTAGTTAGGTAATGGTTGAGATATAGGGATAAATGTTTGTGAATAATGGTGGAGATGAGGTTCCCCTTTATAAGAGAGGAGAGAGACACACCTAGAATTACTTAATAGATTTAAATAATATAAAGACATTTTCATGTGAAAGTAGAAGAAAATGGATAGTAATTAGAGGAAAAGATTATATAAGGTCAAAATAGCTTCAAAAAATACTATGTATACAATTTTAAGAGCTATTTCACCCTTACCTCTTAGTGTAACCCTCTAAGTAAACCCTTTTAACCTTAATCATGGTGACAAATATTTACTGTTTTTACTATTAATTATGAAAAAAAAATTAAGTGGACTCATTAATTTTTTCTAAAAGATGATTCAAAATATGGAATCCGTTTTTTAAAATTAAATTTTATAAGTGTAAGAAATTAATTTTAAAATAAATGCTCAAAATGCAATAAAAACAATTTCTTTTAGAAAAATAAATTTTAAGCATAAAACTAATATCACTTTCACTATTTTCACAATAAAAACTATTATATGAATATTAAATTAATTTATTAAATATATAATATAAAAATTTAATTAAAATCATTAATCAACAATGACTTATTTAATTTACTAAGTAAAAATACAAGGCACATATAAAAACTGTTTTATGAAAAATAACTATTTTTACATTCACATGATTTTTTTTCTTTATTATCTACCATTACGTAACTAATGTGTGAATTATTATTCATAAATTATAAAAAAAATCATTAAAATAAATTTTTAATAGGAATCACCATAAAAATACATAACACTCATAAAAATATATGTCTTTAGAGAAATAGGACTTTTAACTATGAAATGATTTTATTAAAATTTAAGGATTATTTCTTAGGAATAAATCAAAAAAGGTTAATTAAGGGAAAAATGTATATTTATTTCAAAATGTGATTAATTCTATACAAAAATATCAATTAAATACCTTGTGTATAACTATCACATTAGATAATAATATTTCAATATTATAATACAGTTAGTTTAAACTCGGTTTTGCATACAAAGTAAGCTATAAAAGATATCACATTTATTTAATGAGGAATATATCATAAAATCTTAGAACTTTATATCTATAATAAAATAATTAGTCTAGAAAATTTTCTTTTCCATAGATATATAACCAAATCCTGAATATGTTCTATATTACATCACCTATATAATAATATTATAAAAAATCTTCCTTTTAGAAGTAAAATATGAAAGCAGCTTATTCAAAATCTCAAATTAAGAATTAGGTTATATGACTTAATTATGATCATTAATGGTTGAAAAAGAAATTGATTTATAATTCAACTCAAAATTTAGTTTATAAATTCTATCATCAGACTTAGTAAGAGTTGTCTAACACTATTCATAGTCTTTCCTGATATTTTTATATATTTTCTCCATGCTAGTCATATATTCATCCATTTATTCAAATAATGGAGTGTTATCTTTATAATCTTAATAATAATGATACATAGTTCCTAAAAATATTCCAAATCGAATTAGAAGTTACCTTACACATGAATAATTAATCATTTCATAAAAAATTTGAACTAAATGTATTGATATTCTAACTATCATCACTCTCTAAAGAACTTTTGGAAGTAAGACCATCAGAAACACTCTAGATTTTCATCACTTTTAAAATTTACCTTCTTTTATATTTAATGGATATTCGATAATCTTTATCCTTATCCTTCATTTTTTGAAAAACTAGCTATATAGGACCTATTTTCTTGCATTACTAAAAAATAACAATGGGGAAATATTTATTCTCATATCCTCTCTTAGGCTTCTAATTTCTGTTTATTATATCATTTTGATAACCCTTAACAAAATTTTTCTTCCTAATAATCCTATTCAAGAACCATGAAAGTTGTTAAAATTATCCTTCATTAAGTATCATACTTTAAATATCATAATAATTCATTAATATTTTCTGTGAAGTACATGGATTAGAGTTAGTTTCTCTATAATCATTAGAATGAAACATAAATCCACTATTATTTTGTTCCTTCATCTTGATATATTAATTTTGTATATTTTTATACTATATAAAATTTTAAATAATGCCATCAAGACTCTACTTCATAAGATGATTATTATCATTAATCATTGTTCTATTAGATTCATAGTCCTTTATTTGGTTTCCTATAATATTCTATATAAGATATTCATATGTAATATATATATATATGACTATGTAATTATAATCCCTTTAATATAGTTATAAAACCCTAATGAATATGGGAAACAAAAACTTCCAAAATAAAACAAATCATGATAATCTATATGTCGAAGAACTCATCTAGTATAAAAAGATCTATAAGTTTTGAAGTGATCTATGTAAATTTTTCTCCAAATTCTATTATTGATTTTAGAAAAAGATATATAACTATTGATATTTTTAGTTAATTAAGAAAATATAATGTGTTATATTGATACTATAACTTCTTGCCATGATTAATATTCACAATTTCCTTCTTCAGTATCTTATAGTCTCTTACCATCATCTAATAGTTTTCAACACAAGTGATAATTAACAAATTATTATTCAAATATCTCCAGTACTCATAATTAATACCATCAAATATAGGTGGATGACTAGGATTTAAAGTTCTATATTATTCTAATGGGTAAACCGTCTACTATAAAATAAAAAAATTTCTTTACGACATGCGAGAAGAAGTTAAATATGACAAGTTATGATACCAAATATATTATAAAAATATATATACAATATCTCATACCAAATGATTTCACAAATTTGACACATTCAAGAGGTGAGAGGTGAATTGAATTTTAAATAAACTTAATAATTTTACCACTCTAAATAGTACGTAATTTGGATGTTATAATTTTCCAACTGGTCAAATTAAAATAATTTAAAAATCTAGATTAAATCAAATATCTTATAAGTTCAAACATAACTGATGTAAATAAATCAATCCAAATAAGAATAAAAAAATTAAAGAAATGAAGTGGAGTTTCATATGAAAATCAATAAACTCATTTAAAATATAATATTAAAGGATATCAATAGGTCCAATCAATATAACTCTTCATTTTTAATCCAAAGAATTAGGAAGATTAATACAAATATCCAAGAGATATAATTTCTTATACCATGGAACTTCATCGATATACATGATTAGAAGAGAGAAATCCCATCCTATAAATTTTCAACAAACATTGAAAATAAAAACCTTTATCCCTAACATCCTATACAATCACAGGATCAATGACACATATTATTCCTAAAGTTCGTCAAAATAGATATTTGAAAGCATAGATTTATATCCCTATAATCTCATCAGTCACATCGAACTAGAAAAAAACAATTATGATATGAAATATTATAGTTATTATAATACATTTTCATGCAAAAAAATAAAAGTTCACTCTAAAAAACTCACGAAAAGGTCCACACTCAAAGGAATGATATTATTCAAATATCTACATTGATGGAATTCTAGTGGTTACTCATAAATATAGTGATCTACCATTTATATGAATTTATATAAAAATATACCCAATGGTAAACTATATAGACTACATGAATAACTTGTCACTTTATAACATCTTCTGAATCTCTTAATTGATCTTTTAATTTACGTAATTTTGGATACCATACACTGATCTAGATATTAAATTGATCAGAATCATATCCCTTTAAAAATTGATTCAGAAGTTAATATTTTATAAAAAAATAACTAACAAAACCTCAAGTAATTACAAATTATAACGTAATGAGTTGTGATTCATTAAAACAATGAAATCAAAATGATTCATTTTATGAAAATAACATAACAGGTTCTTTAAGGATGATATTTCCAAAATACTGAAGACTTTTTCTTGAGGAAGAAATAGCCCTGATCTCATTCCGCATCATTGATGAAGGTAAAAATTATACTGGCCCAATAAAAATAGCAAAAAATTGATAATATTCTAATATAATGATACCTCTCCTTATAAAATAATTGCACCATGACATTATCATGTCCATGTGAGTGAGATTCCCATTCCATAGCCTCCATGTACCAAAACTCTATGTTCCCATACTGTATTCTCCTTTAAAAAACCCATCTAGATTAAATACTCTATATTTTATTATTAGACACAACATTATATCCCTTATATGAATCCCACTCCATCTATAAATCTTCATGCATTTTTTCTAACTCATCCTAGGGAAATTCCTTCCAAAGGACTAAGACCGTGCCATGCTCTATGCATCTTTGGAAACCTCCATTATAAAACTAGACATAACAACCACATTTTCTAATGATATTGAGAGGTTAATAACCAACTTTTGGAAACAAAAATATTCTCTCCTTATCATATATTGAGTGATGAAACAAAAATCCAACAAAAATGATTTATGTGATTTGGAAAATACATGGTAGAAAAATCATCCACATCTTTTTGTTGAGGGTATTTTAGAACCTCCATAAATTTCTTTCTGAAAAAAATATTTCTGTCAAAAAATTTTCATACCAAAACCATTTATTATACAATGATATTTATATAACTAAGATGTGAAACCATTTCATTGAATCATTATTCCTACGTATTTAATAGATCACAATGTTCCTTTCAAATTTACAGTTAAGCTATTCTATTGGGTAATTCATTGTCTATCATGGATACACCTATTAGAACAGTTCTTAATATGACTTCCTCTCATGGTTTGTTATTCTAAAAAACACCTCACTTACAAATTAATCTCCGTTAATGGAACATACATATCTTCCACATGTAATAAAAACCATAATCCACCAAAATTTGATGTCTTCCCCATAGAATATAAATCCAAAACCTTCCCATATAAGATATAATATTCTATAAATAATGATATCCTAATGAATATGAAAACAATTATGGATCAAGAGAATATTATATAAATCATTAGTGTTCTTCCAACCATGTTCAAAATTCCACCTAAATAATTGAACATTCATTCAAATTGATTTTTATAAAAGTCTCTTTTAAAATCTAGGATCCTTGTTAACACCAATATCTTATGAGCAGTATTATTCTATCCCCAATAACACAATTGAATAGAATAACCCAAAAGTTTTCTAATTAATATCAACACAAAAAAACCAAAATCCTTTTGAAACTTGATATTCCACTCACTAGATAATTTTAAAAAATATCAAATATAACTTTTTGTAAATATCATCCATCATATGATCATAAGTGCTATGGTACTACATGTTAGTTAATTTTTCCTACCACACCCATCCAAATCCCACTCATCCCATATTACGTCAATGGAATTTATGACTACAAAATCAGAACCATGTAACTCCTTGTGAATATAAGTAGATTTTATACCTTAACATAAAGAACAATGAACCCAAAAGGGTCCAATGTTCCATGAATCACCCATGTGAATTTAAAATCTAGAACCAAGAAGGCCAAGAGTACTCAAAACCATGTTGATATTATCCTTACTGTGATTTTATAAACATTATGAGATTCGACAATATATTCTATAAATAACGAGGACATAATAATACAAACACAATATAAAGGGAAGAATATCAATACACAAGAATAACATAGTTTAGAAAAATTCATACTCCATGGGTGAACACACTACAACATTCATTATAGAGAGTAAGTAAGTTAATAGTGAACCCTCCTTATAAAATCCACATCTAGCATTAGTTATAAAGGAACAATTTCAGGTCCAAGAAAAAAAAGAGAAGAACTTCTTGGAAATGATATTCACAGTAGAGACCCACTGTAATAATTCCATGGGGAAGTTCACAAATGGGAATAGAAACCACTCCTCCATATTCCAAATCATCTATTTATTGACCCAAGTATTTCACCACAAAAATGAGACATCACCCTATCTTCATAGAGTGTGTTTTTAGCCTCAAATAAATTTCACTAGTAGTAGAGCCTTTCAAACTTCATGGTCAACCCACCACTTGTTCAGGGTGACCAAAAATGCTTCAGAACCTCAATTGATCCTTCTAATGAACAATCATGATATGGATACTCTGTTTATTTTTGCACATTCATATACTTTCTTCAAAACATTTCCTCTAGCTTCTACATTCCCAAGAGAACATCTGAATCACCTACCTCTAGACTAATATTTTCAAATTATTTAAAACAATATAACTTAGGCATTAAGGTTACTATTATTTGTGATTATTTTTATCTCATGTAGCCCCATTATGAGAATTAATTTATTACTGACTTCTTAACTCCCTAGATAACATCCATGAAACATCCGAGACATTATCATACATCACTTTATCGGGAAGTTAAGGTCACTTTAACTTATAATATCTTGTATATATACTTTACTTCATTAATGTTTACTTCTATATCCAAGTTCCTTATATATCCTTTTAGGAAGAAACGTTATAGAATTTATAACAACTTAATAAGAAAACTATTTTGATAACAAAACCAAAAAATTATTACATCACATGAAACCTATCCTCAGAAATAAAAACATTATATGTCACATATATATCTATCACTATACACTTCCTTGGATTATCTTAATCAAGAGACAATATTCCTTACTCACCATACGGTAGAAGAAATCCTACAATGATTAAACTCAATTGATTACATGATTAATAGTATACCCATCCATTCCTAATTAGTGTAGCCTTAGAACAGTTATACAAAAAGTATTAAATTATTGAATTTTTCATGCTAGATTACTTTTCCATCTTATTTTATATAAGAGAAGATTAATACTAATAAGGGACATACATGAAATAAAAAACATAACTCTAAATCTCCTGGGATAATTAAAGATATGAATAAAGATAAGGTCTATCCAATAAAGGGTGTTTGGTCTTGCACAAAGGATTATACCCATGTTCATAATGACATGTTGGGAGGTGTAGAAGATCATACTTTTGTGATGGAAGGATCCCTATAAAAATTCAAGAATGTAGTGGTGGATAAAGAGGGATTCCAACTGGTTATTCCTCAAAAATACAAACTACATAATTCACAATTGTAGGTTGTGTAGGTTGTGGAATCTATGGCCCCAATTTAAGATGGAACTATGAGGATTAATGTCATCCTTGAGGGTAGAAAGTGGTCCTAACCACCTAATTTCACTGATATTAAGAAAAAATACATATATTGCTTTTATTAGGTCCTCGTGTGAGGAATGTGTCATGTAAAATTCAAGACACACAAGTATTATACCTCTAGTGAATCTCAAAGGTGAAATACCTATTACTGGAATTTGGGAGGAGGTAGTAGAATCAAATTTGTTACAGCTTGATGATACTTCTTCTATGATGGAACATATCTTATTTGGTTTTAATGATTATTTAGTGGTGAAATTTCTTTTATTTATTAATATTGAAGATTGACTAAATGCCAACCTAGAAATTGATTTTGGGATTTATCCTGGATGTTTTGGATCTCTTCCACTCCAGTGAGATCATCCAAGTCATCATCATATGATTAGTTCGAGTCCCCCCAAAGGGACAAGACATGGAGGTAGGGCTTACTTCTTAAAGGAAGAAGAGGACACCCAAGGAATTTGGGATCTTGGAATTAGTCTATCTTTATTTTGTATCGTTTCATGTTGATATGGATGCAATATATCATGTCTGAACAATTAAATATATACTATATGTGATATTCTAGTTGTTCAACCAACAAAAAACTCATTTTTTCCCTCATGAATGAAATCAATATCTCTATTCAAAACCCAACCCATGATAATCATGAAATATCATCAAAATCTATAAATATTCACAATGACCATTAATTAGTGATATATCAAAGTCATACTTTTAGATGCTAATTAAATTCATGTAATATATTCAACAGATATAGAAGAATGATAAAATGGAGATTCCTTTTGTATTACATGATAAATTGTATGAATTCTTAATATCTTTTAATAATACTATAAAAACCATATATATGATTTAATATAATCATATCCCATATTATAGACCCTAAAGAGACTTTATGTGTGTTATATTTTTTTATGGTTTTTTAAAACCCATTACATCACAATATATTTCCACTCACATATCCATGTGACCATTTGATAAATCCTCGTACTAAACTCATTTAATGGGTTAATAATTCTAATGAAATTTTGTTTGAATAATAGTGATATTATGATTGATAAGAATCATGTTTAACTCATTCAACACAACATTAGAACATTTTTACTTTAAAAATATAGTGTTATGATATAAATTTATAATATCATCACCTTGGAATGTTTTCATTCAAACTTTTCTTTGATATAATTAGGTAAATAATTTAATTCTATCTTATTACATTAAGATCATTCTTTACCAATTTATCATATACTAATTAAGGATATAATGTAACATGAAATTTAATTTTATGGTGGTATAATAATTTATTTGTTACACATTTTTACTTCTCTAAGTTAAAACATACTCGAACTAGCCTCTTAGAAAATTTATATTATTTAAAATCTTTTCGAGGGAAAATACTATTTTTTGGTGAGAAATACATTTAATTCCTTTTATGGTATTTTATAACTATATAATATATTTTATTCAATGTCTTTGAATAAATATACAAAAAATAATATTTTATTCATTAAAATCTTTAGTTTCTTGATAGTGGTCACTTCTCCCTCATATTTTAAATAATAATTGGGATAAATTAATTTATCCTAATTAAAAAAATAAATAATTTTTTGGAGAAATATTATAAAATTGGATGAATCATCAACCATGTGTTTCAAAATAAACCATCCCATTTAATTCAAAATAAAATTTTATTTATAACCAATATTCTTCCATAAAAATGAAGTAAAATGAGATAAAATACACATCCTTAATTTAAAATCCAATGAAGTTTGAAGTAATCTATTATAGTTACCACCTTCATGTACACAACTTTTTCTTTATCACCTGAATACACACTTTAGTCTCTATCCATCGACTCTTAATCAAGATATACTTATTTATATATTTATAATAATTATATTATTTGAATTCGGTATTATACACCCTTAAAAATTAAATAATTTATTTTTATAAAAGTAATTCATAACATGGACTCTCCATAAAGTTTCTTACACCTCTTATGGTATTCTGATTAGTGTTTTCTTGAATGGATAAGCTTTTTATAGTTAAAAAATTCCCCTTAATTAGTATCTATTCCTTTTGGTTTCAAAGTAGTTAGTGATAATATCAAAAAAATTATTTTTATTTATAAGACCAATATTACCCTTTAATTTTTTACCATCATCACAGAACAAGAGCTTATACCCCCATGTCATACTCAGAAATAATCAACATATTAATGATATTGGGTAAACGTTTTTTGAAATAAATATTTTTCTAGTTTATAATAAACTATATAAACATCGATAGAATGGATTATAATATGAATTACATGGCCATATCAAACTTGAGTGGTCACCCCAATCTCTCTATGTAATTTACATAGCCCATAATATTGAGTGCATGAGTTGAGATAAAAGAACCTTAAACCATCATACACTAAAATAGTTCTTTTGAAACATCACATCTCTTTTTTCCACCTTATTATTAATATATCCTCTTTATGTATTCTATCATCCAAAAATCATCTATATTCTCATTTTTTTGAAATTTGGGATCTATAGAAATAAACATCAATTTAGATGTGTTAATTGAATATTAACTATTATTATTGTAAGAAATTTTAACTTCCAAACCAGATTCAGTATCATGTTATTATATTAGAATTTTATGCTCAAACACATATAATTTTCCTTTTAATTGATATCTACATAGATGTTCCTATATCAATTATGGATTGTTTCGCGCGGAATCTGGGGATGACCTCCTGGATGGGAGATTCAAACGTTCCGATCGGTTTCTAACGGGTTTGTTCGTAGAACCGGAAACATCCAATGATTCCACATCCGTTTGGACCTACTTTCCAAAGGCAGGCACTCATTAGCTTGTGGACTAATGAGGCTTAGGAATTTGCATTGGTCGAGAGGATGGGAGGTCGGACTCATCACACCTTTTTGAGGGGAATTATTGTCTACTCCGGAACTCTCTTTTTAGATTTAAGTTATGTTCGTGAATCCTTATTATATTACCAAGTATAAAATGAGCTTTCCTTTAGTTTTAACAATCAATGATTAAATATGCAAGAAATTTAGAGAATCTTTTATATGTATTCGAGGTTCTTCATCAATAGAGAATCATCCATATCTGTTTAGAGATTCTTGGTTAATGGTATCCTTCAAAACATTTATATAAAAGTCTCTTGGTCATTATGATGACCAGGCTGGTTTTAAAGCCACTCAGTGGGGCACTTGAAGTTTATCGTCATTCAGAAGGACATTGATTATTTAAAAGTTGGGATCGAACCCATAAATTGGCTACCTACGTATCCTTTGTTTTGGAAAAGGAATCAGAACCCTACGTAGTTCGAGTTATGGAGTATGATGTTTATGATTGATGGCTCAAAGATGAATGTCATAATTACTTTTAAACTCTAAGCTCACGTGAGTCATGCTCGGTGTGAGAAACAAGAGGTATTGGTAAAATTTAGACAATTGTGCCATGAAAGATGCAATCATAAGAATTTGTTTGGGGCTTATGTATGGATGACTGCCCAGATAGATGAAGGTTTAGGATTTACTTTTAGGGAGAAAATCCATGAACAGGGTCCATAAAGTTATATGTGCTTCATGGAGATTTGAATACTCTAATCTTGGGGCTTACTCTTAAGGAGGATGCCCAAGTTAGGAGGGGACTTATGATTGGGTTTTGCTCCTGAAAAGGATACCCAAATCAAAGGTAAATTATGACTGGTTAAGAGAAGGTTAAGGGACTTGGGGCTTACTCCTGAAAAGGAAGCCCAAGGTTATGACTGAGTCTTATTCCTGAAAAGGAGACCCAAGTTAAGGGACTTGGGGCTTACTCCTGAAAAGGAAGCCCAAGGTTATGACTGAGTCTTATTCCTGAAAAGGAGACCCAGGTTAGGGATTAAGGTTTGGGGCTTACTCCTGAGGAGGATGCCCATATTTGAGGTTGGGGCTTATTCTTAAGAAAGATGCCCATGATTAGAGGACTTGATTGGGGTTTACTCCTGAGGAAGATGCCCAGTTCAAAGGTTTTATAACTAGGGATTATTCCTGAAAAGGAGACCCAGGTTAAGGATTCTCTCATCTTTAAAGGATGAGGTTGAATGAATGAACTCTCAATCTTTGGTGACATAATGATGTTTAAATCACTAGGTTTTGAGAGATATTTCACAAAATTCCTTTCAGACAAGGATGTCAAATCAAGAAATCATGCCATAAATGGATTTGAAGAGTATCTTGAAGACTGAATCTTGAATAGGAAAGGTGAAATGGCTTAAGAGGGGTAAAATGGGCAAGATGGGCACCCAAAAAGATAAGGGCGCGCAAGTCTTGAAAGGCGCGCAAGTCCTGCAGCGGCGCGCAAGTATTGGTCGCGCAAGTATACTTGCGCGACATGAGTGGTACTTGCGCGATTTTCAACCAGCATTGAAATGCTTGAGCGACTCTTTAGAAAACCCTTTACAATCCTCTTGAGGTTCTTCCAGAGAAGGGACGCGCAAGTTATATTGAAGGAATTAAGTCGGCGCGCAAGTGTTTGATAAGTTTCAACACTTAGGCCTTCCTCCTCCTCTTTAGATCTTCCATTCTAGGTAATAAATTACCTTAGAAGTGTTCTGGAAGCTTTGAGAAGAGACTTGGGCGTCGGGAGCTTCAATCCGAGTTTCTGGAAAAAGATCCTCTTGAATGGGGGGCCCACAGGGTCTATTTATAGGCAAAAGAAGACCCAGGGCGGTTACCGGGCGGTTACCAATTAGGTCGCGCAAGTCACCTGTGCGACCAAGGTAGCCGCGCAAGTATACTTGCGCGGTGGTGGTATCACTTGCGCGGTGGATTTGTTGTGGATCCTTTGTTCATGCCTTTGTCGATTTTTGATGTTTTCTTCAAAGGATGAATCACTTTCAGCTGAGATATTCCCTTTTCCGATCATTAGATTCTGTGACGAAAGGAGCGTCAACAAAAGTCCCCCCTCAGAGTTGGATCCGGAGAGAAATGAGGATTTGACTCTGAGGAAATCGAATCCCTCCAAAGGAAAAGGGAGGCGCGCAAGTCTTCAGTGCGCAGAGGGAGGCGCGCAAGTCTGCGTCGCGCATGCCTTAAGCGCTCTGGGTACGGCGCGCAGATAGGCCTCCGGGCCTATAAATACACGGCCTAACCTCCGTACAAGTATCCGGATTTCCGGACTTCAGACCTTCTCGAGCTCTCGCCGCGCATGTCACCTAAGCCGCGCAAGTCTGCTCTGTTTTCCTTGATGTCGCGCTCCTGTAAAGGTATTTGCACTTGTGCGGTTTATACTTGCGCGGCGAAAACTAGTGCGGCACGTGAAATACTTGCGCGCCATTTTGTAGACTTGCGGGCCTTAATGCCTTAGCCATTTTTTTTCAAATTTCTTCACAAAATTTATGAAAAATAAACCCATTTAAGAGTTAGTTTATTCATCTTTTGTGCAGATTCAGTGGTTCCCAAGGGAATTGGAACGGCTGATGAACTGGCTAGCAAGCGGATTGATGACATGATGAATATCATTGGCCATGATTACTATGATATCTGCGACAGCACTTTCCCAGATTTGGCTAAGTACTTGAAGAAATATCATCTTAACTTCCCACAAAGCATCTACTTGTCTCTATGTGGTCATGGTCATTTGCAAGGAGTCAATGTTCAAAATGCAAACAACTATACATCTGAAATGCAGCTGCACTGCTACTCCTTCATTTCGGTTATGTTGTGCATTAAGAGCAACAACAATGGTGTGAACTTTCAAATTCTCCTTCCATGCCATTTCCTTGCAGATATGAAAATGGCAAACCCATGGGCTGAAATGTTTTCCACTACCGGTTGGTGGAGAGAAAAAAAACATGGTGTTAGAGCAATATCTAAAAAGAGTACTCTCTCCAAATGGCTCTTTACTTCCAATGCTCCATTCTCAAATCCATGTATCCAGTTGAATGAAAGAATTCCCGGTGGTTGCTGATGAAGCTCGGGATGCCGTAAATCAAATGAAGTGTTATGTTGAAAGCCTCTTGTAATTCTTGAAAAAGAGAAGAGACTCCAGTCTGTGGATGTCCTTCTAACTCTTGTGTATCAATGAAAAACACTTTCGTCTTCAATCATTTGTACTTGCATTCTTCCATTACCTGCTTCAAATTTACTTAAGCCAATGGGCTTAGTAATCATAGTTTGATTTTTACTAGGATTATTACAAATAACCCTACAAACTTTGAATCTTTTAACTGCTCAATATTACCTAAATCATACAAAAAATGTATATTTAGTGAGCTGGAACTTGACTTTTATTCAGAGTTCCTTTATCTTTTGTGTGGGCAGTTTAAAGTCATGCACACCGGACATAAAGGGGCTAATGTTTAAGGTCGAAATAGCTTTGACCGAAATGGATAAAAATGGATTCAATTCCTTGACAATTTATCTGAAAACATATTTACCATACTCAAGTATGAGGGAAAAAATGTAAACTATGGCTTAAGAATATTTGAATCTGAGGAATGATATGAAAAAAGAGATAAAAGGCATTAGAAGAAGTAGTTTCTAAGAATGAAGTTACTATTATTTAACAAAACCCGTTAGGGGGTTGAAATATGCAGGGCCACCTATGGGAATTGGCTGCATAGTCAAATAAAATAGCATCTTTTGGCTGACAAGTCTATTATGTGGACTGTTTATGCAAGGCCACCTATGGGCACGTGCTGCATAGTCAGGCAAAAGAACTCCTAGAAATTTACTTTCCTAGTGCTAAAAGCCAGTGAAAGTTTATGGAGATTCAAATTTTCTAAAGCATAGAGTTTATTGTATGGAAAGTGGTACTTGAATATGGAGAAGATATTTCCAAACAAGAACATCGAATAACTGGATGAATATCACTCCTACGAAGGTCTGACCCAAACGTAGGGAAGAAGAATAAACCATAGACTTGAATACTTTCAGATCATGAAAAAGGATATGGGACAAATATGTTAAGGATGGCTATTTTTTGCGGATCCCTACATACTGTCGTTTTAAGACAAATAAGGAGAAAAGAGGCATTCTTCCCAAGAATGAAGTTACTATTATTTAACAAAACCCGTTAGGGGGTTGAAATATGCAGGGCCACCTATGGGCATTGGCTGCATGGTCAAATGAATAGCATCTTTTGGCTGACAAGTCTATTATGTGGACTGTTTATGCAAGGCCACCTATGGGCACGTGCTGCATAGTCAGGCAAAAGAATTCTCAGAAGTTTGACATTTTTGTGATTAGAAGTCATGAAAAGGGTTATGAAGATCTGAAAATTTTTAAGGTTAGGATTATAACACATAAAGATGGGTATTGTCCAATGTATATAGAGATACATAGGTCAATGAAAACCATAATCATGTTGTGGCTGGGTCCTAAATTGAAATTTTGGACTTCACTACGTATCTCATAAGAATGAGAATCAAGCCATACGTAGTTCTTGAAATGCAGTTTAACGTCGTGCAGGACGAAAGTATGAGTGATCTTTAGTTTAAGGTCATAGAATTCGGACCATAATAATGAATACACAGTGTGTGTTTTCATGAAGACTTTTCAGCCAGGGGACTGAAAGTGAAATTTGGGGTTAGGCCCAAAAGACTTGGGACTGGATTCGAGGGACACTCGAATGTTCCTACGTATCCCATAAGGATGGGAATCAAGTCCACGTAGTTCTAGAACTACCCTTTGTACAAATTTGGTTCGTACATGTGAAGGGTGAAAGGGGACTTTAGTGCAATGATGGTTTTAACCTAAGATAAAAAGTTTAGGCATTACCATGTATGTACGTAGTCTTTTGAAAATGAAAACCATGATTGAAAAAGAATCAATGTTAATAATGGTTCCTTCTCAAATGAGGAAATCAAAGAATATTGTAGTTTATTGTCGTACCGGACAAAAGTGTTGTATAGTTTAACGTCATATAACAAGGACGAAAGTGAATCAATGTAAAGATATTGATTTCAGGGGTGGTTTCACAAATCATCATCATATGAGATGGTGGTGAACCGATGTGTAGAGATTGTTTTTGGGCTTGAACCTTAGGAGGTTACCTACATACCCAGCCTGGAGGGCAAGGATCAAAGTCCGTGTAGTTCAATTAAAGAATGAATCAATGATCAAGTTGTTCTTGTGGACAATGATCTAATAAAAAATATTGTTGGGACTTACACATGGTTAGTGGCCCAAAGGGAGTGTTATGGTTGATGTTCGCTCTAAGCTCACGTGAGTCATACTCGGTGTGAGAAACAAGAGGTAATAACAACCTTAACGATGTACAGTTTAATGTCATGTAGGACATAAAAAAGGGGACTATGCAGTTTAAAGTCTTGCAGTTAGGACTATTGGTGCTGCACAGTTTAGTGTCATGTAGCAGGGACAAAATACAGTTTAATGTCATGTAGGACCTATCAAGGATTTTCTATACAGTTTAGCGTCATGTAGTCAGGACGATGGGGATAAAATAGTTTAACATCATATTGGACGAAAAGGGGGACTGTGTAGTTTAATGTCATGCAGTAAGGACCAAAGAGTGTACCATTTTAACGTCATGTCGGACGAAGGTGAGAAATAGTTTAAGGTCATATGCATGGACTGTGAATGGTGCAGTTTAATGTCATACTGGACTTTTGAGATTATATAGTTTAACGTCTTTCCGGACGTGAGGGACTTTTATACAGTTTAGCGTCATGTAGTTTAGGACGTCACAGTTTAGCGTCTTGCTGGACATAAGGGATTCGCAAATAGTTTATGGTCATATACATGGACCAGGGATGATGTAGTTTAAGGTCATACGGGACCATTGCTGTATAGTTTAACATCATATAGCAAGGACGAACTGGTGCTGTACAGTTTAAAGTCATGTAGCTAGGACTAAGGTGAACCAATATGAGGATATCAGTTCTGGGGACTTTTTACAGTTTAATGTCATGCTGGACGAATTAGTAACCAATGTGACAGTTTAACGTCATGTTGGATGATAAGGAAAATGACACAGTTTAACGTCATGTTGGACGATGAAAGTGCCACACATTTTAATGTCATGTTGCTAGGACAAAAATATAGTTTAATGTCATCTCGGACAAAATATGGTGACACAGTTTAACGTCATGTTGGATGAAGTTGCAGTTTAAGGTCATACTGGACCATTGCTGATGCAGTTTAAGGTCATGCTGTATGAACCAATTGTAAGTCTTGGTTCTGGGGACCATATTTTGTGTTTATACAAAATACTTCTTCAGAAATATGGCATTGGTTGGAGTCGTGATGAGTTCTCCATCCATTGAGATCAGGGAATACGCTCCATTGGAATAGACCTTATGTATTGAATAAGGTCCTTCCCATTTTGGTTCAAGCTTGGGAGGCTTCTTTCCTGGTATCATTGGTGTTCTGAGAACCAATACCAATTCTCCCTGAATGAATGAACGAAGACGAACTTTTTTGTTAAAAGCTCGTGCTATCCGATTCTGATAGATTTCCAAGTGGTGCAAAGTGCACAATCTCTTCTCATCTAACCGTTCCAATTCATTCAACCGCTTTTGGGATTGCTCATCTGTAGATAACTGATCACAAATGGCTATTCTGAGTGAGGGCAGTTGAACTTCAATTGGCAAGACTGCTTCTGTTCCATATACCAATGAATATGGAGTTGACCGCGTCGCATTGCGAGTGGTAGTCCGATAAGCCCATAAAGCATGAAAGAGTTTATCAGGCCATGACCTCTTATCTTTATCCACCATCTTTTGCAGTATATTTGAAAGAGTCTTGTTGAAGGCCTCTATCTGGCCATTAGCCGCTGCATGATATCGAGATGAATGGTTGGACTTAATGTTGTATTCTTGATACAATTTCTTTACCTCAGAAGAACAGAAGTTGGTGCCGTTGTCCGTCAATATGGTATGAGGGACACCAAATCTAGTAATGATGTTAGACTTGATGAAGCTAAAAATGCATTTAGAACTGACTTCTTTGAGAGGTACTGCCTCTGCCCATTTGGAAAAGAAATCAGTAGCAGTAAGAATGTACTTAAACTGCTTGGCCGTAGCTGAAGGGTAAGGTCCCACCACATCCATTCCCCATGTGGAAAATGGCCATGAGTATTTAGCTGTATGAAGCAACTCTGGAGGTTGATGAATGAAGTTGGCATATACTTGGCATGAATGACACTTCTTTGTGAAATTAACACAATCTTGTATCATTGAAGGCCAGAAGTATCCAAGCCTTCGAATTTGATCAGACAGTCTATGTCCAGACTGGTGGGCACCACAGACTCCTGCATGCACTTCTTTTATGAAATCCATTGTCTCTTCACCATCAATACATCTGAAGAGAACTCCATCAAAACCACGTTTGTAGAGAATTTTCTCGAGGTGGTTTGGACCATCATAAAGAGTAAAATTGACCACACGTCGCCGAATTTGTTCTTTCTCGGCTCTATCAGGTGGAAGTGTTCCATTTTGAAGGTATTCCTTGATAGGTGACATACATCCTGTAGTATGACCATACGGTTCAGGAATAGGACTAATTTCATTAATTTCCTCTGTTCTGACTTGAACATAAGGTGAAATTGCACGACGGTGGGAAATAACGATGGTTGTCTCGTCCTGATTTGGATCTGCTAAAGCTGTGGCTATATTAGCCAGTGCATCAGCTTGAGCATTTTGTGATCTTGGGACATAAGAAAATGTCGGTTCTGAAGAGAATTCCGACATTAACTCTCTGACATAATCATACAAAGGGATTAATTCTTCTTTTCTGATGGCATAATCCTCATTGACTTGTTTGATTACCAGGTCTGAATCACCTTTCACCTTTAAGTGATTCACTTGTGCTTGAAGTGCTAACTCCAAGCCTGCAATGAGAGCTTGGTATTCAGCTTCATTATTGGTACCACCTTCCCACAACAAAAAGGAATAAGGTAACACTTCCTTATCTGGAGAAATGAGCACAATTCCTAAACCAACTTTGTTGAATTTAGGATTTTCCATTTTCTTCCCTGTTGGACTTCTAGAAGCACCATCAAAATACATTTCCCATGTTTGAGGACTCTCTTGAATAGAGAAAATTTCTTCATCAGGGAGTTCGATATCTGAATACGTGTCTTCCACTGAAGGATGTTCAGCTAGGAAATCAGCCAGAGCTTGGCCCTTAATTTCCTTTTGAGACACATACTGGATGTCGAACTGCTGTAGAATAACCGCCCACCTTTCCAGACGTCCTGTAAGCATTGGACGACTAAGGATGAATTTGAGTGGATTATTACGAGATACCAATTGGACCTCGTGATGTTGCAGGTAGTGTCTCAGTTTCTGAACTGCAAAGATTAATGCTAGGCAGCACTTTTCAGTACTCGAATACCGGGTTTCTGCTTCAAGCATAGTTCTACTGAGATAGTAGAGACTATTTTCATTCCCAGCATCATTCTTTTGAGCGAGAAAGGCACCCAATGATCGCTCTAAAGCTGTCACATAGAGGATAAGAGGCCTACCCTCAACAGGTGGCATGAGTACTGGTGGACTCAAGAGGTATTTCTTGAGAACATCAAATGCTTCTTGACATTCTTTAGTCCACTGGTAAGTGACTCCTTTCTTCAATAATTTGGTAAAAGGTAAACTTTTGCCTACCAAATTGGCGATGAAATGCCGAATATAGGCTAAGTGTCCTTGAAGTCCTCTTAATTCTTTCAAATTCTGAGGAGGTGACATACCAAGGATTGATTTGGTCTTCTCAGGATCGACTTCAATACCACGATGGCATACAACAAAGCCGAGGAATTTTCCTGAGGTTACCCCAAAAGCACATTTAAGGGGTTCATCTTCAAATTATGTTGTCGAAGCTTGTGGAATATGATTTCCAAATCAACCAAGTGATCAAAACGTTGTTTGGATTTAACCACCAAATCATCTACATAGCATTCAACAAATTTCCCTAGAAAAGGTTTGAAGATACGATGCATGGCACGTTGATATGTTGCACCTGCATTCTTTAAACCAAAGGGCATCACCCGGTAACAAAACACACCTTGAGGAGCTCTGAAGGCTGTATATTCCTCATCTTCTGGGGCCATTCAGATCTGATTATATCCAGAATATCCATCCATGAAAGAAAGTACTTCATAGCCAGCCGTCGCATCAATTAAGAGTTTTGTAATCGGAACTGGAAAATCATCTTTGGGACAATACCGATTAATATCTCTAAAATCTTTGCAAACCCTAATTTGTCCGTTCTTATTCTTTACAGGGACAATATTAGCCAACCACTTGGGATATTGAACTTCTCTGACGAAGTTAGCTTTGATAAGATTATCCACTTCAGCCTCGATTTTGGAAGCATAGGTTGGGTGTGTTCTTCTCGCGGCTTGCTTGAATCCTCGATGTTCTTTTGGCAAACCCAAATGATGGGTGGCAACATCAGGATAAGGGCCAGGCATCTCTGTATAATTCCAAGAAAAAATATCTTTATTTTTCTTTAGAAAAGAAATATACATCTCTTGTTCTTCAAGGGTCATGGCCGCACTAATTAAAGTGGGGCGTGGATCTTTCTCTGTACCCAGATTTACTTCTCTAAGTTCATCCACAGTGGTAGAGATACCCTCTTCAAATGCTGGAGGAGCATCTCTAAGATCTTCCTCTTCCTCTTCATCATGTGTTATTTCTTCCGTTTCTACTTGCAAAGTAGATGAAAAAATGAAATTCTCATGACCATAAGAGATGTCAAAATTTTCACATTTTGAAGAAGAAGCTTCCATTTCCGACCCTATTGATGATAAAGGGTCTTCTTTGGGAATTAAAGAGGAGATGATGGATTGAGAATCGACATCAATATTCACCTCTGGTGTTGCTATAACTTCTTCTGGCTTGATTAGCGAAGTATAGACTTGTTGGATTTCAGCAGACGAAATGAAAACGTCACCACTTATGCTTTCATCACAGCTTGGTAAGTTACCAATTTCTCCCATGTTGTCTGGCTCGATTGCCGTAATTGACATTATGGATCTTTCCATAAGAGTATTTTTATTTGGGCCTATTTTGTCAATTTGACTGATAGGTAACACATAATCTGTACTCACATGTGAAAATGGATTTATTGGAATTTTTTCCAAACCATATGGAGCATTAACTTTGGTAATTTCCTTCATTGTAGATTTTTCTCTTCCTTTCATGTGATAAAATTCCGCCTCAATGTATTGAGACTCACATGTCTTGAACGGGGCCTTATCACCATACAATGTTCCAACTTGACCATCGAAACAGTATTTGAGACACTAATGGTATGATGACGGAATAGCTGCATGCTGATGTAGCCAGGGTCTTCCAAGCAAGATATTGAAAGCTGAGTCCTGATCAACAATCATAAAATCCGAATTGGAAACAAGATCTCCAAACTGAGTTCTGAGTGTAACTTCTCCCAGTGGTTCTTGTTCATTTTTATCATATCCTTGCAACATCATGGTAGAAGGAGATAAATCAGATTTCGTGAGGCCCAATCGACGAAGTGTACGAATGGGCATGAGGTTGACTCCTGAACCATTGTCAATAAAAGCTCTTTGAACATCTATACCATTGACTTTGCCAGATAAGTACAAAGGTTTTATGTGCCCATGCACAACATCATCTTCATCTTTATCAGTAAAAGATATCACTGCATGACATTCTGCAGGATTATTCTCTATGTGATAAATTTCAGCTGCAGCAATTTCAGCTTCAAACTCCTGAGGACTTGACAAAGCTTCGATGAGTGCTTCCTGAAGATCTCTTGATAGATTCAAAGAATCCAAAATTGATAATTTGGCTGGTACTTGGGCCAAGTGTTTCAATATATCATACTTTTGATCTAGAGGCCTGCGTTTCCCAATAGGAATATGCGGTTTAGCAGGTACCTTGGAAGCAGATGCTTTGAAAGCTGATGCATCTTGTATTGAAGTTGGCAACATCTTTGGTTTTGGAAAATTAGACTGATTAGATCCATTTATTTGATGAGATAAAGAAGATGGAACCTTTAATCGGTCTTCCAAAATAACTGTGCCGAAGCTGAGTTGGCCATTGGCAGAAGAACTTGCTTGTTCTTTTTGAGATCGCTGAAGGGCTCTACCACGAGTTTCTGCTGCATATACAGTGCTAGCAGGGGTAGAATTAGAGTAGTGGCTTCGGAAAGATCCACGTCTTCCCCTATATCCTGAACCTCTAGAACTTCCTCGGGTTCCCTTATTTGATACAGGGAATTCAGGTTCATCAAGACTGGAATATGAATCTGTTAATTGAATCATATTAACAGAACCAAAGATTAACTCTTCGTCTGATAAAGACTCTGCCTGGTTAGCCTGTTTAGGCTGTGCCGTTTGGTGGGACGGTGCCCGTGGCTTTGAAGTAGATGGCATGAAATTTGCCAGAGTCAAAGACAATTTAGGCTTTGATGCATACTCATCTTCTCCTGATTCCTCTTTCTTCTTTGAATTGCACTGCCCTTTTGAGGATTTGTCCTTTGACGGAGGCTTTACTGCAGCTTTTGTAGGAGACACAATTGGCTTCTTCAATTGTGTTCGCAAAATGGAATGGGTCCGATTGATTGTCTTTCTTACCATCCAATCATCATATTTTTTCGCAGTTTTGCTTTTGACTTCCTGCCACTCGCCTCCTTCTTCTGGATCTGTAGCGGTAATACACGCTACATGAGCTGAAAAACCCTTCAATTTGACTTGTCCTAAGTCGACCATCTTTTGCAGGAGGTCTTTAAAGACAAAACACTCCTGGATGGGATGCCCCAACATTTGATGAAAGGGAAAATAATTGGGACGGTCTTCATCTCCTTCCTTGTTTGGCCTCTTCGGCACTGGTAATTGAACCAAATTATTTTCCAGAGCTGAAATGAAGTAACCAGGAACTTTCTCACTTCGGAAAGAGTATGTTTTACTCTTCATATCCTCAAATTGTTTTCGTCGTTGATCTTTTTGATCATTTGGACGAAACAGCCTTTGTTGTTGGCGTTCAGGAGGTGGAGCTCTTCGAGAAGATGAAGGTTTTGAAGTAGAAATAGGTACAGGTGCCTGTTTAAGAATAACTGTAGTAGTTTCTGCTTTACCCATTCTTCTTCCTGGAGCTGATGGAATTACATGAGATTTAACCTTAGCCTGTATAAGGGAATCTTCAATCTGTTGAGCGATTGAAGTAAGGTCTCGAAACCCTCCTGTGTATTTCACAGGGATCAGTGGCGTGCGTAATTCGTCACGCAAATTTGCCACACAGATTGGAAACAATTCCTCCTGAGGGAGTGATAAACTCAAGGAATACGTTAATCCCTTCCAACGAGCAATGAAATCAGAGACTCTTTCATTATCCCTTTGCTTGCAGTTTGTAAGATCAAAAACTGTCGTTTTTGGCAAAGTTGAGCTAAACTGAAGAAGGAATTTTTGACGAAGATCCTCCCATCCGATGACTGACCGGGATTTCAAGCTTGTATACCAGACAAAAGCTAGTCCTTGCAAGGTTCGCACGAAGCATCTGAGTTTCACTGCTTCTTGCTGCTCTGGAGTTCCCATCATAGGATCACAACAAGATACGTAATGCGTCAAATGTTGTTCAGGGTCGCCTGATCCATTGAAAGTAGGGAAAATAGGGTTTCCAAAACTGGATGGAGGAGAAATTGAATCTACCCATTCAGGGTAAACTTTCTTTTCAGGTTGAACTTGCGCCCGTTTCCCTTCCATAGTTTCTAACCGAGCTGTTAATGACTCAATAGTAGTTATTAACTTTTGAGAAACGTCAGGTTGAACTTGGTTTTGGGTAGGTGCAATGAATGGAGCTTGGACAGACGTGGTGGTTGGTGCTGCAACTGATGGTAGTGCTGCCAACCGTTGTTGCGTTTGACCCATAGGATAAGACTTCTGTGGGTGTACTGACAAAGGAGGATATTCTTGATCCATCTCAGTAGTTACAACAAATTCCTTCGGCTGTCGGACTTCAGCATTCTTAAGAAGAAGACTATTCTAAAGTAGTTCTGCATTCAACCTTCTTAATTCTTTCATTTTTTCCTCCTGTTGTGCAAACCTTTGCTCTAATGAGAGCGATTGACCTCCTTCAGAGGAAGGGTGAGAAGTAACCTGATTCTTACCTTTCCCCTTATTGGATCCTTTTCGGAGAGGGGGAGGTGGGTTACTTGAAGGAATACCCAGATTTTGGGTAAGCCTTTGATTACGTGTGCGCACACCTTCTTCATTTGGGTCTGTGTGCGCGACTTCTTGAGCAGGAACCTCTTCGTCTGATCCCTCTGATTGAGCCTCATCTGGTGAATCAGCAGCAACGGCATTGATGACATTAATGGATGCATATTGCATGTAATCCTTTCTATCAGCATTTCTGTGATATTGTCTCCTTCTATGTCCATGATAAGACATGGCATTCCGTTGACTTGATCCCTCAGGAATTTCTTGGAGAACCGTCACTTGGAGAGAATCTCCTGACATCTTGGCTCTTCGTTCCTCTTGAGGCTTATTCCCTAATCGAGAGAATACTAAATTTCTCTGAGGGAGGGATTGAAGATTTGAAAAAGTCCCCAGTCCGGTGGACTGGGGGTGTTCCTGTTGCTTCCGCTCAACTCCTCGAATCTCATTCGTTGATTCTAAGGGTTGGGTTAGAGAAGTCCCCAGTCTGGCAAGCTGGGGTGTCTCTTGACATGCTATGTCTGAGATCTTTTTGAAATCTCTCTTGATCTTGCGAATCTTAGTTCGGAAATTAGCTGGATGCATTAACCTGTATCCACTTTTATCACCTGGTTCAACAGACCGTTGGATGATTTCCGAAACTTCTGTCATTTGATGACGTGTTTTCTCCAGACGAGAGGCTTGTGCAATATTCTCGCCTGCTTGATGTAGGAGCAATTCAACAACCTGTTCTCTATATACTTGATTTTGAGAGGAACTAGTTGAAGCTTGATCTCGAGCAAGCTTTTGATTATGAACAAAGCCCATTGACTGTGGCCGGCCATGGGCAATAACATTGCATGAGACCATTTTCGGCGGGGTTTGCTGACCGGAAAGCACTTTGAAATGTAGTGCTCCGTGAACACCCCATCCTCTGATATGAACATTAGATGGAGCATTGGAAATTAACTGACGCAATCTTCTTAGTACGCCAAGGCATGAACGTTGAAGGGTTCTCTGTTGCTTTTCAGCCTTCGGATACCGAGAGACTGATAGAGATGCCAAATCAATCTGGCGTTGTAACCCTTCTATTATCTTAAGATGATTTTCATATTCATCGTAAGATAATACCTTCTTCTTTAATTGACAAAGAGTTTTCCATATGTTGAGACGAATATCATGGATTCCATCATCCGTCAACATCTTTGGAATGTCGTACTGGGAATCAGCCAAAGGCCAAAACATGACTGGTACTTCACCTTTTGCCAGTTTTTTCCTCATGTTCAGCATTTCCTCTTTATCATTAAATGAAGATTCTTCTACCTGTTTGGACCAGAGTTGGTGTTTCCTTGTTGCTTCATCGGATTCAACATGATTGGTAGAGAAATCACTATTCATGCTGGAAGATGAATGACCCAGGGAAGGTTCGGAGAATAACCTGAACCCCAGGCTATCTTCTGATGGAGAAAGAGTTTCACCTGCCGATAGTAAAGCATCAGACATGACTGGTTTTACGTTTGCAAGTTCCTCGAGATAGGAGGGCTTTCTCGTCACTACATTGCCTTTTGAAGAATTTTCGAGACAATATGAATCACTACTGCGGAGAGGACTTTCGCAGCGAAGTTCATCATCATGAGGAGGACCATCATGATTGGTTACAGCAAAAGATGAGATCTCTTGCTCCTTGGTCTTCTGACCACACAGAGGGTTCCTGTGGCTCTCATCTGAAGAAGAAACTTCAAGATTGACCGAATTTTCATGAAGCAAGTTTTCATGAGGAAGTGTCTGTTGAAGACCTTCAGAATTAATGTTCCCGTTATTGGGAACTGAGGGAGTAGAATCTTGAATTCCGACAGATAAATGTCTGAGGGCTTCAAGAACTCCAGCATCGAGCAAGGCTTGGTTGCAGATTGGCCTTTGATCTCCTGACTGTGTTGGGCGGATCTTTTTCTTAGATGCCTTCTTACTCGCTTTAGAAACCACTTGATGACGAAAGTGATTGCTCTGAGCAGGTGTATGTGCCTGATCAGGAAAGATGGTCAGGTTAGGCTGACGATCATCGCTCAAATCAGGCGTATGTGCCTGACTTGGTTGTCCGTATGATATGGGGGAGTATGCCCCATAACCCTCTTGGACTGGAACAGATGTGTGTGTCTGTTCCGGAGTGAATCGTTGATGTGTCACTCCATTGCTAGGGATAGATTTATGTGTCTGTCCCTGAGATGATGCTGAAGTTGTTATGATATCCTGGAAAGCATCCAGAATATGAGCAGGAATTTGCTTCTGCTCTTTCACCATTGACAAAATATGTTTGGTGACTTCAGCCGCCGGAACAGGGATATACGTCCATTCCGGGCTTGGAGTAGGTGTATGTGCCTGCTCCTGTCCTCCTTTTCCTATCAGTGAATCCTGACAGTACTCAAGTGTGGAGGCAGAGAGTTTAGTCTGCCCCCTATTTGTCGTCGGGACTTTCCGACTGACTTCTCCGTGTGCTACCAAGCGAGACTATTGGTAGGCCTGATTAGTATTAGCAGGTGTATGTGCCTGCTGATTACACTTCGCCAAATGCGGTTGACGAGATCCATCATATATAGTCAGACGAGCCTGCTGACTAACTGATGATGTATAAGCAGGTGTATGTTCCTGCCTATGGTACTCCGCCGGAATTGCCTGGCGGGATCGGCTTGATGCTGCCAGATGAGCCTGCTGGACAGCTGAATTAAAACGGGCAGGTGTGTGTGTATGCTCGTTGTTTTCCACCAAGTTAGGTTGGTGGACTTCTCCGGAGATGGCAGGGATGACAACCTGCCTATTGTTAACCGGATTCCGTCTCTGGCGGTTCATCTTGCCTGCTCGGGTTCGAGGAACCTGAGCTGAATTCCTGGAGTCGGTACCCTCATCATGTTGAGGGCGCACTACCGCACGAGTCTGGCGGCGATTGTTGATGGGAGCCCTTGAGAAGGACTCCTGTCTTTTTGAATTAAGTCCCCGAGGGACCTGCTCATTTACTTCCTCGGAATAAGGGAGTAAATGGAAATTGCGTTCCGGGGATAACGACCCGAAACGGTTGGAGACGGTAGTCAGCACCGCCTGCTTCTTGATTGCTGGTCGCCGTTGTCCGGACGACCAGGTAGAATTGTTAACTTGGAGGGCTTGACGAGCGGCCTCCAGAGTTGGGATAGTACCGTTGCGATGGTACTCCTTAACAAGTGCATTAGAAACACAACGTTGAAGACGCTGAGTTGGTGATGTCATCCTCAGAGCGGATGACGTTCCAGCCGGAGTAGCAGCATTGGTTTTCACAGCAGCAGACCTCACAGTAGAGGTGTTCACAGCAGCAGTATTCACAGGGGGGAATTTAAGGAAAGCCATTTCTGCAGAAGATCTTGAGAAAAGAGTGCATGTTCCATGTAACAGACGTAATCAAGATGAATCCGGCTACTGCATCTTTTGGATGAGCACATGTCAATGATTGCTTTGTTGGCCCAAGGGGCCTAACAAATAAGAAGAACATCACTTTCACTTGGTTAAGGATTCACGTCGGGTTCACCATTTTTGTTTCGCGTGGAATCCGGGGATGACCTCCTGGACGGGAGATTCAAACGTTCCGATCGGTTTCTAACGGGTTTGTTCGTAGAACCGGAAACATCCAATGATTCCACATTCGTTTGGACCTACTTTCCAAAGGCAGGCTCTCATTATCTTGTAGACTAATGAGGCTTAGAAATTTGCATTGGTCGAGAGGATGGGAGGTCGGACTCATCACACCTTTTTGAGGGGAATTATTGTCTACTCCGGGACTCTCTTTATAGATTTAAGTTATGTTCGTGAATCCTTATTATATTACCAAGTATAAAATGAGCTTTCCTTTAGTTTTAACAATCAATGATTAAATATGCAAGAAATTTAGAGAATCTTTTATATGTATTCGAGGTTCTTCATCAATAGAGAATCATCCATATCTGTTTAGAGATTCTTGGTTAATGGTATCCTTCAAAACATTTATATAAAAGTCTCTTGGTCATTATGATGACCAGGCTGGTTTTAAAGCCACTCAGTGGGGCACTTGAAGTTTATCGTCATTCAGAAGGACATAGATTATTTCAAAGTTGGGATCGAACCCATAAATGCGCTACCTACGTATCCTTTGTTTTGGAAAAGGAATCAGAACCCTACGTAGTTCGAGTTATGGAGTATGATGTTTATGATTGATGGCTCAAAGATGAATGTCATAATTAATTTTACACTCTAAGCTCACGTGAGTCATGCTCGGTGTGAGAAACAAGAGGTATTGGTAAAATTTAGACAATTGTGCCATGAAAGATGCAATCATAAGAATTTGTTTGGGGCTTATGTATGGATGACTGCCCAGATAGATGAAGGTTTAGGATTTACTTTTAGGGAGAAAATCCATGAACAGGGTCCATAAAGTTATATGTGATTCATGGAGATTTGAATACTCTAATCTTGGGGCTTACTCCTAAGGAGGATGCCCAAGTTAGGAGGGGACTTATGATTGGGTTTTGCTCCTGAAAAGGATACCCAAATCAAAGGTAAATTATGACTGGTTAAGAGAAGGTTAAGGGACTTGGGGCTTACTCCTGAAAAGGAAGCCCAAGGTTATGACTGAGTCTTATTCCTGAAAAGGAGACCCAGGTTAAGGGACTTGGGGCTTACTCCTGAAAAGGAAGCCCAAGGTTATGACTGAGTCTTATTCCTGAAAAGGAGACCCAGGTTAGGGATTAAGGTTTGGGGCTTACTCCTGAGGAGGATGCCAATATTTGAGGTTGGGGATTATTCTTAAGAAAGATGCCCAAGATTAGAGGACTTGATTGGGGTTTACTCCTGAGGAAGATGCCCAGATCAAAGGTTTTATAACTGGGGATTATTCCTGAAAAGGAGACCCAGGTTAAGGATTCTCTCATCTTTAAAGGATGAGGTTGAATGAATGAACTCTCAATCTTTGGTGACATAAAGATGTTTAAATCGCTAGGTTTTGAGAGATATTTCACAAAATTCCTTTCAGACAAGGATGTCAAATCAAGAAATCATGCCATAAATGGATTTGAAGAGTATCTTGAAGACTGAATCTTGAATAGGAAAGGTGAAATGGCTTAAGAGGGGTAAAATGGGCAAGATGGGCACCCAAAAAGATAAGGGCGCGCAAGTCTTGAAAGGCGCGCAAGTCCTGCGGTGGCGCGCAAGTATTGGTCGCGCAAGTATACTTGCGCGACATGAGTGGTACTTGCGCGATTTTCAACCAGCATTGAAATGCTTGAGCAACTCTTTAGAAAACCCTTTACAATCCTCTTGAGGTTCTTCCAGAGAAGGGACGCGCAAGTTATATTGAAGGAATTAAGTCGGCGCGCAAGTGTTTGATATGTTTCAACACTTAGGCCTTCCTCCTCCTCTTTAGATCTTCCATTCTAGGTAATAAATTACCTTAGAAGTGTTCTGGAAGCTTTTAGAAGAGACTTGGGCGTCGGGAGCTTCAATCCGAGTTTCTGGAAAAAGATCCTCTTGAATGGGGGGCCCACAGGGTCTATTTATAGGCAAAAGAAGACCCAGGGCGGTTACCGGGCGGTTACCAATTAGGTCGCGCAATTCACCTGCGCGACCAAGGTAGCCGCGCAAGTATACTTGCGCGGTGGTGGTATCACTTGCGCGGTGGATTTGCTGTGGATCCTTTGTTCAGGCCTTTGTCGATTTTTGATGTTTTCTTCAAAGGATGAATCACTTTCAGCTGAGATATTCCCTTTTCCGATCTTTAGATTCTGTGACGAAAGGAGCGTCAACATGGATGTTTCATTTATTAAGATTCTTCTTTTTAATAATTTATATCAATGTCTATATCAATGATGATTATTTTATTATATATATATTTTTTACTAGTAATGCATCATGTTTTACAGTCATATAATAATAAATTATATTTATTTTATTCTATTTAAAATGATGACCCCTTTTAAATTTTATATTATTATTATTTGTGGTCAAAAATAAATATTTCAATAAAACATTGGGTTTTTTCATTTCTATCATTATATAACTATCTAGGAAAATCGTTGTGTCAATTTTATCATATATGATTCTTGGATAGTTGAATATATAGCTCTATACCCTAATCTATCACAAGGATTTTATAAACTTTATTCCTCTAATATTATAAATTATAAGGCTTTCCTACGTAGTATTTCCTAAATCTCATGCTAAATACAAAAACATAACCCTATTAGGGTCTCCAATATTCTACAAATGTTAGATGAGATAATCCATTAGAACCTTATTTTAGTAAAAAAAATACCCATTTGGATGATCAAAGTCCAGACATATTTCTACTTTTGATAAAATATAACACTTCATATTTCTAAGGGGTTCTTTAACATCTCACTATTTTATCACATGTCTTCCCTTCAAGTTTTAATGATTTTGATGAATCAGGTGTATATCTTATATACTCTACCAAATTATGTTCAATACATATTAATAGATGGTAATTTATATAGATTATGTATTGTATTAATTACACATAAATAAATATTTGAAACCCTGATTCAAAAAATAAATAGGTCCCATAATAAGTATTCACCAGGTGTGAATCAATAAATATAAATCATTAAAAATTCTCCACTAATCAACCTTCATCATTGATTAAGATGAAAAAAAATAGTTGTTTATCGAACATATTTTTCAACACTAAATTTAATAAAATGAGTCAGATTAATTTATATACCTATTATGATAATCCACATTAAAAAATCACAATGAACTCAAATATTTATAAGGCTTTCCATTTAAAAAATTGCTACATCCTTTGAATGGAATGGAATCATCCACTTTCATAGAATCAACTAGTATAATGAAATAGTTTTCAATGATCAAGTATTATCCTTGAACATGGGTGAATAAGAATGTCTATTGAGAAGTATGATGGGATTCCACATACTAAATGATAATTATTCGGTATGTATAGTAAAATTTATTCTTTAATCTTTTACAAGAAACTTCAAACATTAGTAAAATAGAGTGTCAAATCACTTATCCACTTCAAACATAAAAACTATTATATATAGTGAATGAATTTTTTTTAAGGTTAATGAAAATAATTTTTTTTATTTTAATAATATATCTTAATGCATATATGAGAGTTAAATATTTAATAAATAAGAAGAAACTATGTAGATAATTACAATAATAAGGTGATTCATCTTAATTTTATGCATAAGTATTTCATCTTCACAATATTTTGATGTCTCCTTTAAGAATTTGTCACGAACCCACTCGGGTCGATCCCAAACCGGTCACTCGAGCCAGTCTGTGGCATGGACTGAAGGGAATTCCTGATCCCCATGGGGTAAAAACTAGTGTTGGGCATCATATATAAATCAATTTGAAATTATTTAATCCCAATATATAGGATCAAATAAATAAAATTATCAAAATGAGTGCGCAACAACAACCCACGGATGAACATAAATAAATAAATAGCTGATCTAAATACAATATGAAACTAAACATACTGAAGACAAAAATAAGAAAAATGAAACTGTGAATAAACTAAAACTTTACCAAGATACCACTAAATCCATGTGACATGTTGGTCACCTCCAATCATAAGACCAATCCTACTCTAACCACGAGCACCTGAGCTAGGATACTTTAATAAATACTGATCCTACAAAACATCTTGGGTATACCAACACTAAGTGGTATAGGTAGGGTGTGAGCTAAAATATTAGTATAAAATCACCACATATTCCTATTGTTTCCTTTCCCAATATAGTCCAATAACACTAGTTTGAAATAAAATTATAGAAGTATATTTTTCACATTTTATTTAAACAACCACAACTTTACCATTTTAAAGGACAACACATACTACCGTCCATTTTTCTAGAAAAATACCATTTTATAAAAAAATCCCAAACTAAAAAATGCTAGTAACAATTTTAAATGGTAAAAATTTAAATGGAAAATAGTTTCAAATAATTCCACTTTAATTACAAAGCACTTACTTTTAGAATTACCAAACCAACCTACCATTTGTCGACGAGAGGTGAAGTATAATAATTGAGCACTAGACATGGAAACACCCCTAAGAACTAGTTAGTTGTGGGCCGAAGGTACTCCGTATCTCAGTGAAAAGTAACTATAATAAATATCCATTCTCATGAACATGAGACACTAGTATGATATTCATCAACAACCTAGTGTTCCCCAATATCATCATTATCATTTTTTAGTTAGTGTTGTCTTCGAAAAACATTCTACACAAAAAAGGGACAAAACCACCCCAAATCACTAGAATACTAGTACACGTCTTTCCACCTAGATACCTAGGTTTCCCATTTGGTGGTCAATCATGTTTAATACATCACATGATACCACTTACACAATTCATCATCCATACCAAGAATCACATTTCATAAACAACAACTTCCACAATACAAACCCATTCTTGAAAACTTAAGCAAATCGAAACATATACAAATCACTTCTAAAGTGTTGTGGAACACCACTTCCCCAAGAATTTTCTAAAAAATAATTTCCACATTATAGATAAAACATGAAACTCTAGAAACACTCCAAATGGGCCTTTATGTTTACACACCCAAATACATTTACCAAAACATTTCAAAATCATTTCTAAAACCATCTTCAAGTGTGAAATTCCCAACAGCCCATCAAGCATAAAAATTTCTATAACACAGTAACCAAAATCCAAATGGGCATACCCCCATGAGATTCCATTTTAAACAACATTTATAAACCACACAAATTATACAAAATTATTTAAAAAACAAGAACCATTTAGGAATACAATATTTTAAGGAACACCGGTTTAAAACACCATCTCTATTTGAGGGCACAAACTTGTGTGCACCTACTACAGCCATAGATGTTCCAACATCTGATGGTACACTAAAAATACAATAGGAAACCCAAAAACCTTTTCCACAAAACCCACCATTTTTTTTAAAGCCACATCTGACCATTCACACTATTTAGGGAACATAAAACAATCCCATTATAACCATGAAACCCTTTTTAGAACATTTTTACACATTTACCAAGAAAAAAATTACCAAAACATACACTCAAATTCATTTTCACAAATAATAAATAACCATTACACCATAATCAAGGGTTAAAATTTCATTAAAACCCCAATTTAACTTTAGAATAACAATGTCATTTTAAACAATAAACCTATCTGCTATAAACCTAATAATTTCACACAAATCACTTTGAAAACCTATTTTTAGTAAATTATACCAACAAAAAATCTCTATTCAAATCATGACATATATATATATTATATGTGGAAGGGAAATTTAAAACTTAAATGAAAAAACACAAGTGCTCGTAGAGTATTCTGAAAAAAAAATAGTTGGAAATTCCTACCTTGTCGTTGTGCGAATGGAATGAAACATTTAGAGAGAAGAGATATAACCCTAACAGACCAACCACACACCCTAAAATCCAAATAGACAAAACCCTAACATCAACACTAATTTCTAGAGTTCATCCAGACAAGAACCGAGCTAAAAGAGAGAAAATAAGTGAGAGAGTGGGAAGAGGAGAAGATGAATGGAGAATATTTGCTAAAGAATCGCTTAACTTTTGTGATAAATATCCTGAAAATCAGTCCAAAAAAATTGAAAATGAAGGTGGAGGCACCTACAATAAATTCCAAATGGTAGGGATTCATTTTGGAGGTGGAATCACACAAAATGGATCTCCAGGTCAAAATTTATTAATATTTTAAGTGGCTGCACTATTTTGCTGCATGGTTTTGTAAACTGTGTGCAAACTGTGTGAGGGATACTAGAAAACTTATAAAACTTTGTAGGTTTAGGTTTCACAGTTTGGGAAAACCGTTCTCAAACCGTGCGACCCCAAAAATTAACCAAAAACCCGCAAAATACATCCCAAACACTGGGGAAGCCTACCCAATAATCCATGAATGTTTTAAACACAAAGTAGTTACACTATGGGTGTCACAAACTCACCAACATGAAACATTATCTCATTACCAATAAAAATACTATTCAAAGGTATAAATAGAAACCAAAACCAAAAAAAACATAAGGAATTTAGTCAGGAACTCAACCCAAACCTCAACCAAAAGATCCATCATCAAGAAAAGAATAAAATAAAGGAGTATATGAGGATGGGGTGTAACAATTCTCCCCACAACAAACACGTTATTCCCCCAAAAAATCATGAAGTCAAAAGATAACCAAAACTTGAATCCATCCCCAATCAAAACCAAGAGAAACATGAACCCCGGGGTGACTATACATTCCACAAGTCACACCTAACTAATCAAGACTAAACCGCATCATAAGAATGAGGATGAGGGGAGAACACAAGAGGGTTCTCCACACCGAACGAACTCAACTAGAATGGAGACATCAGAGTCCAAATAAACCATAAAGACTTAAACAAGAACTTGGAACTTTAACATTTAAAATTCTCGGGCATATCACATGGTTTGGTCAAATGGTTTACCAAACCGTGCGCTAAATGTGCACCCCTCACTCTCCCTAATGGACACCGCGTACAACTAGGCTGTACGGTTTATGAGCCATGCGCAAACCATGCCAATGCCACTTCCCAAAAGGAACCAAGCCACATAGTTTCCTAGGACTGACCGCACGACTGTGCACAAGCTGTGCAGTTGGTTCTATCTGCATGGCCTATGATACACGGTTTCAACTAAACATGTGATAACCATACTTCACCAAGATAAATATCCTGAAAACTCAAAAAACCAAAAATATCAACTGGGGATCAAACCCGAACTACCATACGCAAGCTATACATTACTACCATTGAAAAAGGGAACCATCACACAAAAATAGAATCCACAACAAATCAATTACTCAAAACACTAGCTTCTCTAAACTAAAACTACAAAAAGTTAAAACTGAGACTGACCTACACAAATAAAAGAAACAATCAAAGAAGAATGAAAAGTTTTTAAAGGCCACCTTCAATTAGACTCAACCACTTGGGATACAAGATATCTAATTCAAAACTAGATCGAGGTTTCACACTCATGGCACTCATGATTGTGTGCGAGCTTCACCCTGAGACCTATGGCTGCTGATTTAATGGATGAAGCATCTCCTGAATCATAGTCAATTACTATCATCCTTCATTCCCAACATCCTATTACAATGATTCTTCCTAAAACACTTCTCTAGATGACCCAAGCAGCCGCAACAATGGCATGTCTTTGGTGGATTTCAATAAGAGGGCTTTAAATACCTGAACCGGCCACACTAGTGGCAGACCCTCGAATGAGCTAATGAATCGGAAGCCAAAATCAAATTAAGTGAATTATCTTGAATAGGATCTTCTGGCACACACTCTTTGCCAGATGGGGATCCTGTATGAGAAAAAAAACACATCGAATTACCAACCTCCTCAAGAGAAAAGGAAACAAACTCCCATTCATCCAAAGATGGACCCTCAAACAAACCTAGAACAATACAAACACCAGTAGCTTATGGAGTTCTAAATTATCTAAATACACATTCGACATTATGAATCCACTTCACTACCTCTAACAGACCTCAATCACCATAAAATATAGGCAACTACCAAGAATAAAATAAAACTAGGCATTACCCATTGAATGTTTTGGGGACTTTTATATGTGGCATACTCTGAACAACAAGAGGAACACTAATTCAAAACCAACATCAATAAAAATCATAATTATAAGGTATATTTCAAGAAAAAACCATTGGATCACAAACCAATCATAGACAAATGCAACCAAAAATCACCTTTGAAAAAACCACCATTTTATTTAAAATTCAAAACCACCTTCTCCCAGGGCCACTTTAAAAATACCGAAACCCACTTTTCACAAAACAAGATCCACATTCTAAAAAAAACCAATTCCCAGAATCATTTGTAAAAATAGAAAATTGGGATTTCATTTCAAAACCCCACCCACAACATCATATGAACCACCAAATATGTGTTCATCCACTTTTTCTTATTCCATTAATACCAATGTGTCAACATGCACTTCCCATACATACCCACACATACGTGAACATTAATTATTAATACCAATGGTCACAAAATTTATCATGTTATCAAATACAATCATTTATCAAATCCAAAATCCAAAGCACTTTCCTTTTTAAAACTCATTTACCAATTTAAATACCACTTGAATGAAATCATTTTTCATTTTCATAAACCAGTTTCATTTTAAAATATTACTCACATGAACCAATATCAAAATGAAAAATTTCTGAATCCAAACCACCAGGATGAGGAACTAGTTTCTATGCCTAACTCAGTGACATGGTAGTGATCCATGACCCATGTATGCAATAACACTATGAGGACCTTGAATTGTGTGATTGAATTCTACATGGGTCACTAGTCCATGTGGGATCATGACATGGCACTAGATTACCTCCATTTTCATTCCTCAATCCAAAATGAACTAGAACAAGATAAGGACTCACTCCCTGACTAACCCTGGTAACTCATGTCTCATCATGCATGGTGGTGATCAAGCACCAACCAATGATCTACCTCCTGATCCCCAAAAACCCTAGTCTACAACTACCAGACACACCAAATAATAAGAAACTCCATATAATACCATTTTGTCACAAACAAACTTGGGTTAACCCTGAACCGGTCACTCGAACCAGCCCGTGGCATGGCCTGAAGGGAATTGTCGATCCCCACAGGCTGAAAACTAGGGTCGGGCATAAGATATAAATCAATTAAGAATGATTTAATCCTAATAAAAATGATCGAATAGATAAACTAATCAAGATGAGCATACAACAACAACCCACAACTAAACATAAATAAATAAAAAACTAATCCAAATACAATATGCAACTAAACAAACTGAAGACAAAAACAAGAAAAATGAAACTACAAATAAACTAAAACACGACCAAGATATCACTATCTCTATGTGACATCTTGGTCACATCCAACCACAAGACCAACCCTGCTCCAACAATGAGCACCTGATCCAGTATACATAAAGAAATGTTGAACCTGAAAAACAGCTCGAGTCTGCTGACACTGACTGGTATAGGTAGGGTGTGAGCTAACAGCTTAGTAGGCAATTACCACAGATTAAAAGTGATTCCTCTCCCAAAATAGTCCACTGAAACTAGTTTTAAATACAATTATAAAAGTATATTTTTCACATTTTATTTAAACAACCACAACTTTACTATTTTAAAGGCCAACACACACTACCATCCATTTTTCAAGAAAACAACCATTTTATAAAAAAACCAAACTAAACAATGCTAGTAAAAATTTTCAATGGAACAAAATTAAATGGAATATATTTTCAATGAATTCCACTTTAATGAAAAAGAAATTACTTTTAAAATTACCATCCCAAACTACCGTATGCCGATGAGAGGTGAAATATAATAATATTGCACTAGTCACCAGAACACCACAAGACACTAGTTAGTTTTGGGCCCCAGGTACTCCGTATTTAAGTGAAAAATAACCATAATAAATATTTGTTCTCAAATAAATGAGCCACTGGTAGAAGAATCATCCATATCCTTGTGGTGACCACCAACATCATCATTATAGTTTAGTTAGTGTTTTCATCGTCAAACTTGATAGGAGAAACAGGGATGAAACCACTCCGGATCACTGGCATACTAGTACATGTCTGCCCACCTCGATACCCAGGTTTCCCTTTTTGTGCTCAATCAAGTTTCAAAAATCACATGATACCAATTACACAATTTATCAACCAAACCAAGAATCACATTTCTTAAACCACCACTTGCACATTACAAACCCATTCATGAAAACATATGAACCTCAAAACATCTACAAATCACTTCTAAAACATGAGGATCACCACATCCCGAAGAATTTTTTAAACAAGACATTCCACATTGTACGAAAAATATGAAACCTTTAAATATTCCAAATTGTTCTTTATGTTTACACACCCAAATAAATTTACTAAAACATTTCCAAATCATTTATAAAACCATATTCAAGTGTGAAATTCCAAACAACCCCTCAAGCCAAAAAATTTTCAAAACTCACACACCAAAATCCAAACGGGCATACCCCCATGAGATTCCATTTTAAGTGACATTTAGAGACTATACAAAGGATGCAACATTATTTAGAAAACAAGAACAATTTAGGAAACTAAAATTTTCAGGAACACCAGTTTAAAGAATCATCTTAATTTGAGGTAACACCCATTTGTACACCTAGTGCACCCATGGATCTTCTAAAATCGGATGGTAAACCAAACATCCTAGAGGTCACCCAAATACCTTTTATAAAAAACCCAAATTTTGATTTAAAACCAAATCTGACAATCCACACTATATAGGGAACATAAAACAATCCTGTTATAACCATGAAACCCTTGTAAAACATTTAGACACATTTAACTAGATAAAATATTACTAAACAATACACAAAAAAATCATGTTCACAAATAATAAATAACCATCATACCATAATCAAGGATAAACATTTTATAAAAACCCCTAATTTAACTTTTAAAAGAATAATGACATTTTAAACAATAACCCTAGGTGCTATAAACCTAGGTATTTACCAAAACTCCTTTTGGAAAACTATTTTTTGTAAATTATAACAATAACAAATCACCATTTTCATCAAACCATTGATATATTGGAGGTGAAAAAGGCATTTAAAAATTAAATGAAAACACATAAGTTCTTATAGAGTGTTCCAGAAAGGAGAAAGTTGGAAATTCCAACCATGCCGGTGTGCGAATGGAATGAAACCATAGGAGAGGAGAGATTTAACCCTCACAGACCTATAAAACAACCTAAAATACAAAGAAACATAACCCACACATAAACCCAAATTTCTAGGGTTCTTCCAAACAAGAACCAAGCCATAATGAAGCAATGAAGTGAGAGAGGGGGAATAGGATAAGTGGAATGGAGAATATTTGGTGAATAACCACTGACCGTTTGGGATAAATCTCCCAAATATTAGTCCAAAATGATATGGAAGTAATGAGGAGGTGTCTCCGGTCAATCTACAACTAATAGGTATTCATTTTGAAGGTGGAATCACACAAAACAGATCTGTAGGTCAAAAGTTATTAAGCTCATAAGTGGCTGCACAGCTTTTCTACATGGTTTTGTAAACCGTGCGCAAACTGTGTGATGGATATAGGAAAACATCTACAACTTTTTAGGGTTAGGTTCCACATTTTGGGAAAACCGTGCTCAAACCATGAGACTCCAAAAATTGTCTATAACCCCTAAAAATACATCCCAAACTCTAGGGAAGTCTACCCAATAATCTTCAAATGTTTTAAACACAAAGTAGTGACACTGTGGGTATCACAAACTCACCACATGAAACTTTATCTAATTACCAATTAAAATAACCAATCATAGGTATAAAGGGAAATGAAAATTGAAAAAACACAAGTACTTTTTTCAGAAACTCAACCTTAACCTCAACTGAAAGATCCATCATCGGGAAAAGAATAAAATAAAGGTGTATTTGAGGTCATGGTGTGATATAATTTGTGTTGATAAAGAAAAAGAATAAAACATATATTTGATGGGTGTATTTATCCACTTATCTCCACTCTTTTAGCATCCTAAAAAAATTCCACTCATGAATCTCTCAAAAAAGATCTAAAACCCATCTCATTCATTTCATTTAACAATTCAAATTAAAAAATTCAAAATTCATCACAATTTATATCAAATAATACTTCTCTATCTACCTTTTGGTTGATCTTGAATTTGAAATCAGATTCAAAATTATAAATGGATTTTAAGGTTCAATAAATAATTGATCCATGTGGTATGTACCAAGAAACATATTCAAAATTATTGTAAACTAAAAGATTCATAAATCCTAGTGTAATCATATAAATTATTAATAATGAATTTGGTTTAAATTTTTTTTAAAATAAAAATATTGGAAATAAAATCTCACAACCAAATTATTATAGTGTATCATGATACATTCCCACATAATATTCCCAGCTCCAATTTCATGCATTGTAACCATAGAATAACATATATTCCATAAGGACCAATCAATCACCAATTTTAATACACCCATACATTGTGGTGTAACAATGAAACAAAAATTTAAGTTACTTTCCTTATTCCATAGAAACTAATAGAAAGTGGACCTATACCAATGGTTTGAAAAATGTTGATATACCTCCAATTACAGCAACAATTTAAAAAATTTCTTGATATATCCTTTTTAAGATATGGGTATACCATTAATGTTATGAAACCATTGGTACAGATTATAAAATACCAATGGTTTTTTAAAACTATTCGTATTACATTTTCCACATTACTTAGCCACACGACCTCACTCCTCCCATTTCACTCCCGCCAAAACCGAACACTATGAGTGAATGGTCTTCTGTTTTCATCCCCATCGACATCAATCTCTTGTCACTTCCTATTTCAATTCTATTATTCTTGAACATAAAATTGGTGAGTTCCAAATACTTTATCTCTTCTATCAACCATCATTTTAATTTATTTCTAGGTCCAAAATACTAAACTATATTCCTTTTTTGTTAGATTATCGCACATTAATTAAATTAGGATTAGTTTCTGTTTTCTCAATTTTGGCTCTTTTGATCCTTTCTATTTTTTTTGGTTTTATCTCTATGAACAAATGATAAATACAAAATGAATGAGATTAATTTTTAGTTGAACTGATGGATTTATTCTATATTTAATTATTTCTTTCAATGTAGTTGAGTTATGGATCATGCTTGTACTACTACTAGAAAATATGTTTGGTTTAGATATTCTTGTTCCATATCTAATGATCCTAAATTGATTATGAATTTTACAATTCTTGAATAGATGAAAAGGTTAGATGATATTTATTATGGGCCTGTCCATTTCAATTATTAATTTCATGCTAGGATAACACCTAGGCTGGCTTGTTTTGGATTGAATATATCTCTTGTAAGTAGTTGATGGAATCCCATACAATTTTTTTTTCATCAAGGAAATAAAATGAAATTGGGATGTAGAAACATTAAATTGTGTCAATAGATACATGAAATGGTTCTTATGCATAGGGTACTCCCATGAAAATATTTCATCTAGATTGAATGATTGTTTGATAGGATTTGATAATTAGCTCAACTGAACTATAAATAACAATTAGTACTGATGAAAATTGGTAGTTATCTTAGGTAAGGAATTATTATGTTGCATGTATTGGTGAAGTTGTTTTTTTAATGTTATCATACAATTTTATCCTAGATTGGAAGGACTTTTTTGTTTTCCATATTTTTAACTAGATCTCATTCATGTTGTTCAAGGGTTTTTTTTTAATGTGAAAGTTATATTTTCTGATTATCATTGAAAGATATTGATATAGTTTTGTATCCCTATAATATTTGATGTGATATTCTTGATATTATCCATGAAGTTGAGAGAAATATGAATATCAAATATCACCATGATGGGATGATAATAGTGAGGCTGCTTTTGTTGTTGTTAAAAGAGACTTTTGAGGACGTTTGATAAGAAGTGGAAAACTTAGTGTTGTGCTGGATCATAATTTTGGTTAGGTTTATAATTTTTTTTGGATAATCATATGATATGTACAGGTTTTTTAAGTAAATCACTTGTTTATTTATTGGAGTTTTCTCAAGAATAGATATTTGACCTAAAATGTTGGTATCTTATAGAAATGGTTCAAAATAAAAATGAAGGCACAACCAACTAAATATTGTAAGGATCCAAAGGGTTTGAGATCCATTCTCATGAGGAGTTTGAAGTTTTCATGTATTGGATAATCTCAGTGGTGATAAGGTATGATAAGTATTACATTTGATATCTCATGTAAATTTCATGAAAATCCTCTAAATATTTCACACAGAATTTATAGTGTATTTTAATTGTATTTCATATTGGGTAAACCATGTTGCACCTCATTCTTTTTTATATACACATTTATTTTTTAATAAAATTTTGGGGGGTCTGAGTTTGTATTCCAATTCATATCTAATGCTTACATTATATTTATATATATAATAAATAACATTCAAAGAAAAATAGAATGATTATTTGACACCATCTTATCAATTTAATTAAAAATAAATTAGGGGTAATCAATACCTAGAAGAGAACATGAAAGCTATAATTCTAAAGATTGAGGATAAATTTTGGGATATCCATCCAAGGGAATAAGACTAGTTTGGTATTTTCACAAAGTTTATTTATCTAGAGTGGATGAATCATGTTGAAATACATTTTAAGGATGAGAATTTCTTTAAAATTACTACAATTTTATGAATAAACATAAATTTTTATGCATCAAGAGTTTGTACAACTAGCATAAAATATGTAGTCTAATACACCTTCAAGAAGGTAAGAAAACCTAAGGAAAGAATAGAATTCATAAAATAAATGGAAATTTTAACTTTTTTAGTAAGAGGGATTTCATAAAGGGAATCCTACGAATAAACACATCACATTAATTTAATAATTCAAGGAAATAGAGATAAATATAGAAAAGCATGAAAAAAGTTAATACAAAATCTCATGAAATGAAGATACTAGAAGACATTATCAAAACTACCAATAAAAATATCCTAAACACCCAAAAACAATTATCAAGGATGTATGAATGTATTAAAACAATCTCTAAGAATACCCAAGCATACCTCTATAATTTCTATGGACATGTGGTGTTGTTTTTAAAGAAATACTATATAGAATATAATAACTATGCCTATCCAAAATAATTTTCACTTAACATATTATACCGTGAAAATAATAACAAGAAATAAAGTCCTTGATGATGGTAGGTACCATTATTTCATTATTAATTTTTTAGAGGAAAAACCAAAATTTAGGAAATATATCACATATGATAACCAAGAGGAAGGTATCCAACTACAATCAATTGTTTTTGTAGTTTATTATTGAAGAAAGGGATTAAAATTTTTAAATGAAAAAAATTATATAGAAACAAAAGATAAGTAAATAAATAAACGAGAACATGAAAATGAGTATTCTATTCAGTAAAAATACACTTCAATTTGAGAAATAATATAACCTCTTGAAACTAAAATTAAAGTAGGAAATCAGGTAAGCAATAGGGGAAAATCAATTGGGATGAGGATGAATTTTCTAAAAGGGAGCCTATAGAATTTGGACAAACTTAAACTATAATTTAAGGAGGGTTCATAGTGGCTCAAGAAATAACCACTATCCTTGGAATCAAATTTCCATCAACAAATGAAACTCAAAAAATATTCAAAATTTGGAATTCAAACCCTAAGACCGAGAGGCCATGATGAAGACATATTTCCATCAAGATGTAAAAAATACTATGTTGAGTGATGATTATTTTGAGGATTAAGAGGATAAATTGTCTTGGAAAAAAATTCCAGTTTATTTACTAATTTACCATAATTTGGAGCCGTTGATATTAAATATAGACAAAATATTCAGAAATTCTTTATACATGAGGGAAGACAACATGAATAATGGTTCCTGAAGTTTGTTATATACCAAGAAAAGATTAAATATAAAGAAAAATAAGTTATTAAGGAACCAAATAAGTTCCCATCGAATATTAAGAAACTTCAATGAGATCATGTTTGACTATTAGAAAGAAGAAGTCAATTAGAGACTATAAAATGAACAATTATTAGGAGGATACCCATGATATAGTTTTTTATTTTCATTGTTTTTATAGTTTTTTATTTGAATTATTCTATATCCACTACACTAAGTATGTTTGATGTTTTTTCGGAATATAATTTGAAAATATTAGAAGATCATTTTCAGAAAAAAGGCCACACACACTACAAAGAAAAATAGGTTCAATTATAGGGGGATTGTTTTAGTAAAATACTGCATTATGTTTTTATCATAAACATGGAATGAAACCAAAATATATTTCTCTTAATGTGTTAATTGTTATTGACATATTATTTTCTAAAATTTCCTAGTTGAACACACTAGGAAATATATCATACTATGTTTGCTTACCAGTTTTGAATAGTTATTTCATCAGAACATGTCTTTATTTAGAAACTCTGAACCATGTTCTTTATTTCTAAAACATAACATATTTAGTATTCCAACATTTTATTTTCAATACCTTTTATCCATATACCAAACTATTAATCTTCCTATAAACATCTAAAGAAAGTTTCTACAACTATTTTATTAGGAATCTTACCAAATATAAATCATGACATGTAATAATAATTATAACATCCATTATCATACTTATCATGATAATGGTTGAAATATATGAAATGTTGTATTATTTCTCATTGTGTTAATTTTACTTCCAATTTAGTTCTACATCTTAATGTATCTCCATCACATGTCACCAAGAAACTATAATATAGTTATTTATAGATGATTATTCTATTCATTTTCTCTTGGTTCATGAAATTATTCCATTTTATTTATTTTATAATGACCTTTAAAAATTCCATTATTCATCAAGGTACCATTGAATTTGTTCATGATCAAGTTTCATAGTGAGCCTCATTATTTTTCATCATCAACATGGAACTTTAAATGAAGGTTAAATATTCATATAAAATCACTCGGATATATTCTTATGGGTATTTATATGAAAAGATCATAATATATATATATATATACGATAAAATCATAATATATATGATAAATTATAGCATTTCATGTAATATTTCTCGTAAGAATAATACATAGTCAACTTAGTTTTCAAGGATTATGCCGTCACTCCATTAGTTTTAATGATGTTATTGAGGAATATATCCTTATCATTGATCATAAATTTTTCTGTTTAAATGGATATTCCGTCCCTTAATCATTTATTTATAATATTCCCATTTATTTACATATTTAATTGATTTTTTTAAATAAAATATAAAGTAAATTTTCATTTATTAAGTAGGAACATGATAAGATGTAACATTCTAGTGGCTGTTGGAGTGATGAAACTCCTAGTGATAATGATGATGCTAAAGATGATGGTAGTAGTGTACAATACAATGATACTAGTGAGGATATTTGTGACACAAGTGATGATTATTATGGTAGTGATGGTGATAAAGTTAATATTTATCTTCTCCATTATTAAGTTTATAATAAAGAGACAAATGTGTGGATAGTGTTTAATAACTATAACTAAACAGTTGTGTGAATTTTATATGTATGTCATAGTATTGAAAATGGTTTGAAAAATATTAAAATGTAATTAGTTGGTTAAATTGTGAATATAAAATATATGTAGTACATGGAATGTGTAGTGTGGATAGTGTTTTATTTATAGGTTGTGATATTGATTGTTTAGAGGTGTTGGATGGCATATGGTATTGTTGGGGGGTAGATATGACAAATATTTTCTCTAAACAATTAATACAGATATATACCCAAGGTTTAATTTAAAATATTTGGTATATCCTGGTTGGGGAGAGGAATATATACCCATGGTTTTCACAACTATTAGTATACACATATACCAAAAGTTTAATGAAAACCATGGGAATTCAGAATTTCTAATGGGATATACCAACAAATTCTATTCAAACCACTTGTAAAACCATATATTGACGCCTTAACATCCCATAGTTCTTAGAACCATTGGTATAGCTGATACCAATGGTTCTATGGGCTATATCAACAATTTAAAATCATTAGTATATGGTACCTTTCTAGGAGTGATAAAACGGAATGTAAAAAGAAAGAAGAACACCTTAAAATCATGGAATCTATATTATGAAATGACACATATGTTTTAATGAACAATAAACTCTTTATTAATTATAGAAAAAATGTGTCCCAATAGATATATGTTATAGTGTGATATTTGTTTTTTCTATATTTAGTAAAAAAACACAACAGATATTTTTTTGTAAGAGCACAAATTATATAATTATTACTTCTAGACCACAAAATAAAAATTTACTAAAACCATATATAACTCATCCACAATAGTCAAAAAACACCTAAGAATTAATTTCAACATGCTCATCAATTTTTTTAAATATTTTATAAATTTGAGAGATTTTATTAATGGTTTTATTTGATAACAACAAAATCTAACACTAACATTTTAGAACCATGTTCACTTCACATTATTCAACCTAGAAAAATTTCCTCTTATTTGAAAAATATATCTAGGTAAAAAATATTCCACAAATATATTCATAGTTATAAAAACACCCCCTATAGATTTTTTTTCACCCAATAAACACACATCAAACTAAAACTTATCAATGAATTGTCATCCAAACATTATAAGTATACATCGGTGAAGTTGATAAAGAAATATTAATAATGAATAATAATGTCAAAATAGTCCATAACAGTGCCATAAATTTATTTTCAAATAGTATCTCAAACATATATTCACAAAAGAAATTCCCTTTATATATTCCAATATATGTTTCTTACATGAATAATTAACAATAACAGTAGAATAGTTCATAAAAACATGTTATATTCGTAGTTTCTCACACAAGACAACAAATGTGTATACTAAAATAACAGTTTCCAACTTTTGAAAACATCTACACAAATTTATTTTTATTATTAGGAAAATATATACGTCTAGATTTTAATTTTTTATCCTTATCTTCCTCAGAAAAAAATAATCCATAGAACAAGTGAGATAAGGGACTAAATGAGTATACTGTATCCTTGAGAATATATGGTTTAAACTACCATAACCAACCTCAGTTTGTGAATTTCATCATTAAGTAATGGTTTGGTAAACAAATCTATCAATTTTTAATTTATAGGAATATAGACCATCTTTAGATTTCCTTCTTCGACCCTATCAATAATGAAATGTTACCAAATATAAATGTGCTTTGACTGAGAATTTTTAACCAGACTTCCTGAATGACTGATGAAACTTTTATTATCCCAACCCACCAAAAATGGAAACAATACTTAAACCTTAATATATTCATGTCGTGTCTTCATTTTTATTAATTGAGTTGTTCTTGGGTAGCAATGACATGTACCTTTTCACTATAATTTTTTTAAAGGGGCATTGTACCTTTATACTAGATAGTCTAAGGCCTTGTATTTGTAATAAGTTGAATAAGGGGGAATGAAAGTATTTAGGTTAGGTCTAGAATTATGGTAGCATCACATGACATAGAGGGAAACATCAATTCGAGTGGTTCAAGTTCATAAATCTAGTAGGGCGGGCAAGGTTACATCTAGAGGGATGGATTGGATCTTTTGGAAACTATTAAAAACTTTTCTAACAAAAACTTAATCATATTTTTCTTGAAAAAAATGTTATCCTTCTATTAAGAAATCTAATTCTCCAATAACTATTTCATCTATCACAACATCAATATTTCAAACATCTCCTTTATATATATGGAAAATTCATTAAAACATATTCTTTATTTCTATAAATGATAATATCTTCAACATATAAGATAAATAATAGCGATTCCTTATTTATTTAATTAATATTGAAGTTATTTTCTATAAATCCTTTTCCAAAGTTTTATTGACATTATGAATGATTCAATAATTTAATACCATGATCTTGATAATTGTTTTAGCCTATATTATGATTTCTTTAACTTCAAAACGCATCCTTTATCGTCTCTAAGAAGAAAAATTTTTTTGTTTCTCAATGTAAACATCCCCATCATATTTTCCAATTATAATTGTAGACTTAACCTCCATATATAAAACATTTTTATTACTTTGAGTAGCAATAATAAGAAAAATACTTATGGTTTCAAGATAAGAAATCAGTGAAAATTTATCTTTGATGTTAATACCTTCAACCTCCATACACATTAACATATTATAAAACATCCATTTTTTTAAAATAATATAATATTGATTCTCTGGTGATTCATCCATACTTATTTGTTCAACGTGAAACGTAAATGAGGCATGAGTTGTTATCTTTACATATATCCAAGTTTGAACTATTTTTCTATGATCATCAATACTTTTCTTGTCCAGAACCTGCTTAATCAACCCTAAATGAACTAGATTATTTCATTATTCGTCATTTTTAAGGTTAAATCATCGTATTCTTCATTCCCATCAATCAAATCTCTGATATTTTTAGAAATTTTGACATTCCATTTAAATAATTTATCATATTATCCATTAAACATATAAATTTTTATTTGTTGTTCACACCCATTAAATAAATGTTTTAATAACTTTACATTAGAAAAATAATGAATTTTTTTAGATACCATATTCATTCCTATTTGGTGGATATCCAAGGAAAATTCCTTCAGATGCTTCTTTCTCAAACTTACTCATATTGGAACAATTCAGTTTGATGATATAATGGATACCTAACACCTTAAAATTATTTATACTTATTATAGTCTGGAAATACATCTAATAAAGATATATATTATAGTTTTAATGATATAAACACTATTTTTGAATGTGAACTACTTCCTCAATCAGTTGCCTCTATAAGAAATAATAAGTTTCCTATTACACCATAATAGTTTGAGTTATCCCAATATAACATTGATTCTCTCTCTTAGAAACACCATTTTGTTATTGAGTCTATAATGATACTGATGAAGAATTTTTTTTCTTTAGAAAAAATAACTCAAACCTTTAACATTTATTTCAGTTTAGTAATATAAACAAAACATCTTTAAAGAATAACCACATTACATTTCTACTCTTATTCTGAAACTCTTAAACTTATACAATGCTTTTGATTTATACTTTATACAGAAATTATGTATGTCATAAGGGTGAACTAATTAATAAATGATAAAAAAATATTTTTCCACATTCATTGGTTTGTTTTATATTGGCCTACACATTTCTAAATAGAAAAGTTCTAAAGGATTATATATTTGAACATCCACTCATTTGTGTAGAGAATTAACAATATTAAAATTTTAACTTGAATAAAATTCTCATTCACCCACTCTATATATTAGGAAATACCACATTAGGAATATTTTATCTTTAAATTAATTTATTCATGCTTCTATGGCCAATGTGACAATGTTTTTGACTCTATAATTCATATTCCTTATTTATGATCAAGTAACATGAATTTTTAGATTCACCTACACAAAATAGGTTTCTAATAGTTCACTAATCTCAAGTTATAAAACATATTTTTTTATCTTATTAACAAATCACTCATCCTTATGAAATATAACTTCGTTTAATTCATTACATAATTATGAAACAAACAGCAGGTTATGTTTTAAACCAACAACTAAGTGAGTACTCTTTGACTTCAACTTCATTTCACACAATTTTATCAATCCAAATCCTTTTATTTTTATTTATTAATAATTAAAAATGTTTCAAATCATTTTATAAAATACCAAAAACTTTTAATATTCTTTATATATCTTATCATGTGTGGTGAAAACCTGCTATCATGTATATATGAATGGTTCCTTTTATAAGCTTTCAAAGAAACTTCCTTTATTAAAGATTTCTCATATTATTTATCTTTATTATCCTAAAATATTTTTGAATTATTAAAAAAAATATTCTATAAAAATAGAAATCCACTCTTTATCCAATTTAATTATCTGATCATATGATTTACATAATTTATTTTGATATTGAAACTCATATTTCACTCGAACAATTAAATCAATCTCTTTCTGAACATGTATTATTTGAGGGATTTTTTTACTCCATTAATATTTTCTAAAAATTAATTCTATAACATTTAAAATATTTTTAATTGAACTAATAATTCCTTTCCACTATACAATTAGCACTATAACTCCAATAGTAGCCAAAAATAAAATTATATAGAATACATTGTTTTTCATTCAAACTACAACACTTTCTTTGTAACACAACAAGATTTAGAGAAATATTTTTTTAAAATTAAATTTAATATTTTAAATATATTTTTATACATGAAAAAAAATTATATCATTCATTAAATGCAATACTAATTTTATCTTATGTTACATGAAATAGTGTGTTTAGCTTTCATTACATGATATACCAAGTTTAAACGAAATGTGGCATACTATTAGAATATTATGATAGTTATAGCCTAGCCATTAGAATGTAAGGTAAAAAATGGGTTAAATTAATTATGAAAATATTTGGAATAATAATTTTTATAAAATGAATTATTTAGTATTAAATTAACAAGAAATTAAAATAAAAACTATTTTAAAATAATGGAAATTGTTTTCGGGAAAACTATTTTTATGCACAAAAATGTGTTTAACCTTAATAAATTTAAAAAATAAATTTTGATGAATTATTTTAATGAAATATATAGATATTATATATTAAATATAATATTTAACAACCATCTTATGTGTTTTTTAGTAATGACATAAAGTAATTACATTTTTTTGCTTAAAATTGTATTTTTTTAAAAGCATTTTGGTATGATTTTTCACAGATTTTTTATATTAATTGATAACACTTTTGAAAAATTTATTTTAAAATATGAAATTAATATTTTTAAATAATACTTTCAAAATCATATTAGGGTGAATTTTTGAGAATTTTCTTAGAAGTTAAATTTTTCAACGAATAGTGAAAATAATGGTTTTTATAAAGAAGTTAAATTTATTTTATAGGTTTTAAAAACCTAAAATTTGTATAATATGGTTTTAAAATTAAAATTAGTTAAATTATATATCTATGAATTTAATTTAGGACATTGGAATAAATTTAATATGTATTATTTATATAAAAAAACATTTAAATGTTTGAAACATTTCTCTTTGTAAAACAGCTTTTTTGTCACATTAGTAGGATTAATTTTTAATTACATTTCACCACTTCTGGGAATGGAATTTTAAAAAATGGATTTCATATTTGGAACAAGAAAATTTTATATTATCTAATAATTTCAAGTATATTTTTGTCCATAAAGAACAGTTATAACATTAAAAACTAATTTTTGTGGTTAAGGTTAACATAAGTTTACTAGGGGTTAAACTAAAAAGATGATGGTAAAAAATGACCCAAAACTTATCCAAAACATATTGAATGTAAATATTTATAACTTATAATTCTATTATCTATAAGGATCTATTTTAAATCCATTTAAATGTTTAAAATGTGGATACACCTTTTATTTTCAAAAATAACAAGTTTTCCACTCACCTTGCATATAAAAGGCCACCCCTCTCCTCTTATCTCATCTTTACAGTTATAAAATATATTTTTCGTCCAAGACACACCAAAATAACTTCATTAAGTACCAATTATCATCCTATAAGACTTAGTTTGGTCCTAAATCCAACCTAATAATGTTTTTAGTGTAAACCAAAAGAAGGTTTCAAGAAGAGGTAACATCCCTAACCCAACATTATATTTTATTTCAACCTCCACCTCCTTAAATTATTATTAAAACAAAATAATATAATAAGATAATAATTTTAAATATAATTAAATTTTATTATTTTATTTTAATAACTAAATTCATTCACCTCTTACATCAAATGTGATATAAAACCATTATTCGTGTATACGGCATACTACCTCCTCTCGAACCGTTGTTATTTTTTTTCTATCAATACCACTCACAACTATACATATTGAATTAATTAAGGTTTATATATGATATTATTATACTTGTTTAATTATAATAAAACATATAACATATTTTCTCCCAACCCTTTGGAATAAATAACGTTAATCTTGTGTACGGAGGATGAAAACCTCATAAACTGATGTGATCTGTTTTTTCATTTCCATTTTTCATAGATGGTAATAAATATTTATTAAATAAATATATAAGATTATTTTAACATAACTTTACCTATTTAATAAATATATAATATATAAATTCTTACTTTTCATTCCATAAGTTATATGACAACATTCTTCATGTGTATGAAAGACTGCAGCCTCACAAAAAAACTAGGATTATTTTTTCACTAATGAATTAAATTGAAGGTAATGAGGTTAAATTTAATGAATATATGAGCTATATAGGGAAAAATTATTTTTTTTAATGTTAATATGTTATCTAAATTTCTTCCATTTCATCCTTTGAGAAAATTTAAATAACATTCAAGCTTAAGTATGGCCTACCATCTCCATGAACAATGTATTTAATTTTCTATTTGTAGCCTTAATGGCTTAATATAAATATATATAATGAATATATAATAAATTAATATTGTGGATAAAATTATTGAGATGATGTATCCATGATCAATGTAAGATAACCATAAATACCAAATCAAAACATACATGAAAAACACAGTAGTTATTATTTGAAACATTACTTTAACATGGAATTGTTAAAAAACGGGTAATAAAAGTACAAGAGTAAATTATATATAGAATTATATATATATAATTATGGTTATATATTATATTTATAGTAAAATTATGTTAATTATACTGGTTATTTGAATGTGTATTAAGGAATTCGAGACTTATGGTAAGATATTTTCATATCCCTTTTAGTTTATGTGAGACACATACTATATTCACCATACGCCTCTCTTATGTGGTGTATAAACTACCCCTGAATGTATTTTATGAAGATTATATAAACAATTATGGGGATTTAAATATCCATTTCAGTATCACTGTTTTCATGGGGTTTATGGTTCAAAATTTACCAAAGTGGTAAGATATTTTTGTCTTAATTTTTCTTCTTTGAGATATATGTTATGTTATGAACTTATCCTAGTTTATGAGGTGTATAGATAGCATCATAAACATCTATTATCAAGAATTTATTTATTCTAATGATACTTTATATTTAATTTTATTATATTTTTTATGGGGTTTATGATTCAATGTAACCAATTTAGTAAAGGTTTTATGATATAATCTCATTGTTTATCAGGATTGTTTATGTTTATGCTTATTATGATGAAATATTATGATCCATATCTCAAGAAACTCATGAATTTTATTTTACTATGGTTATTTCATGATAATACATATTTTCCCTTTTCCCAATCCTAATGGAATAAAGAGACCAAATTAATGGTTTTATGAAAACATTTGTTTATTTTCCTCTTCGGTCGGAAAACCATTTTCTTTCATATGTTGTTTTATTAAATTATTTCTTAAATATTTTAACATTATCTAAATATTTTATTAAATATATAGTTATCCATGATTTAATTTTTAATTTTTTTAATGGGAATATTTGTTTCATTTTCTAAACAATTCCCATTTGTATTTTATTGAAACTGTGAAAGTAATATTTGTATTAACGTGTACGAAATTCTCCACCATCTTAAACACTCAATTTTTTCAATCATCCTTTATAAATTTAAAATTATATTTTCAAAGAAAATTATATATAAAATGATTTATGTTTTATTTTTTCTCATAGTTGAAATGATATTTTCCTCATGATATTTATTAAATGATTTTTAAATCATCCTTTATTTGTTTTCAATGTTTGTTTTCAAAGAAAGTGATTTCCAAAATATTTTATGAAGTTTTGGTTTTCAAAAGTGATTTTGAATGAAATGTTATTTTTCATCATGAAATGTTATAACAGATCTTTGGAAACCATTTTACATCAAGGAGGATATCATTTTATGATACTAATGATTTATTGGGAATATGATCCAAGGATACCATTATTATCTATTCTCAAAATGGTTTATGTTTATTATGATAACATATTTATGAAACTATTTTATCTTCCATGGTATATACCATGAAAAAATTCTTATCAAACCCATTTATTTTTCCATACATTATTGTATGATGGAATTATGAAATGATTATTAATCCCATTTATCTTCCTTGGGCTATGCCATGATAAAATTCTTATGAAACCCACTTATTTCCCCATGAGTTATGATATGATTAAATAATGAAATGACTATGAAACCATTTTCCTTTCCAATGTTTATGTTATGATGAAATGTTTTTCAACCCCATTTATTTTCTCAGGTTCTAATATGATGAATATTTAATGATCTTTTGGCATATGTATGTATGATTTTTATTATTTGATGGTTGTGAACTATATCTCCCTCCAATAAATTCGATAAATATTGATATATCATGAGATAAGAAAGACTCAAATGGGGTGTGAACCTACTTCAGTAAGGGACTTTTTCTACTATAATAGTCTTGGGAGTGAATCATAGCTATTATGATAGTTTGGGGAGTGAATTTATTATACTATAAAATTTTTGGAAATGAGATTTTGAGTTCTATGGAATTTTTTATATGATTATGGGTATTCCACAATTTTATTTATTATGTCAATTCCACGATCTCATGGATTGTGTTATTTTATTTCCTTATGATTCATGTCACATGAACTATCAATATATATTTCATGACGTGGGATTTTAATCTATGATATGCAGGGTATCGTTTAATATTTTATATGAAGGTTATGTATTGTGTTATTTTATTTCATTATGGTTTTCATAATATATGATCACATTATTACACCATTAGTCTCGTGTTTGTGTAATTTAATGACTATTCATTTAAAAAATGTAATATCCACACATAAAAAGATTTGGTATTTATAGTTGGAATCATATGAGAGGTTTATTTTTCCTTTGGAAACTAGGATGAAAAAACATTAGAGGGATCTCTAAGAATATTTATAAGGATAAATCTAAGGACAATTATATGTATAGGAAAATATTTTGGAATTTTAGAGAAGGATAGAGTGAGTGGTTTTTGAGGTATTACATACCTTTTTGGATATAACTAGTAGATGTTTCCCTGCTACAGTTGTACCTAGTGGTAAAAACTCTGAAAAAGGGTTCATTTATATGGACTCAATCATCACGTGGTGAATGAAAACAAGCATTTCGGTACAACTGGTTTAACACTCCCGGGGGATATGCCTTGTAAATTCAAAAACTCTTTATATACCGTTATGAAGGATTTTAATACTGATCCTGAATAACCTAGGTTAAGACTAAGGATTCTTAGATTTAAAATAATGTGTGATGATTTATACATCATATTAGATATCTTTAATGATTATATGATTTTCTATTTTGGTTAGTTTTTCTCAAACTATGATTTTTTGGTTTTATTCAATGGATGGACCTAGAAGGAATCATGTTAACACTGAATCTAATGGACAATTCAGTGACTATGAGAAACCAAATTTCTTAATTACTAGAGAGAATGATATTTTGATTATTCCTAATCATTTATCATGATATATGATTAATAATGAGAACTTTAGTGATATTTATAAATAATAAAATAAGAGGAAGATGAACATTTATGAAAGTTCATGTGGTATTGGATATTGAGGAAATACGATTTAGCTTCTTACATGTCAAGGTGGTGGTAAGAATCTCCTAGAATAATATATCAAATAAAGGGGAATATGTTTTTTGTGTAGAAAATAAAAAAAATAGAGTGAAATTTTGTTGAGGACTTTAATGTATTAGTTGTGGAGAACATGGAAATTATGCAAATCAATGCCCTGGACTATGAATTAACTTCTAAACCAAGGAAGGAACTATTCTATGTTAATCATTAAAGTTTAAATATTGAAGTTTTTATATATTTGGATTCAAGGATTATATTATAGAATTATTTTTACCAATGGTGTTTGCATTGTAATAATCATGAATCATATAAGGATTGTGTTAATTTTGGAAGAATACATGTCTCCATGTAGGAATAACATAAGAGTTATGGATACCATCATAGGGTTTTGAGTATAAGTTTGATCATATATTTAAATTCATAGTCACATATATTTAAGTATTATGTGATAATATTTTTTCAATATTTAAGATATTTTAGGAGTAATGTTTAGAAATAAAACCCTTGGGTTTTGTATATATTTTGGTGGGAAATTAAATTATTTGAGGATGAATTACATTACATTTTGTGGGAATATGATTAAAGGTATTGAAAACCTTTATAGATTATCTTATCTTCTATGTTGATGTAATTATAAGATATTGAAATTTCAGAATTTTTTAGGAACAATGTTAATATATTTTTGTAAAACTGATAACCCACATGATGGGAAATAACCTATTTCATCCAGAAAGGTCGTAGGTCTTGAACCTAAAACTGAAGGATGATAAGGGTATAACTCTTACCACTTGCCAATGTAAAAGTTTATTTCTATTGGGAAAACATAAATAGAGATATTTCCGATTATATATCCTGATTCATAGTATGTTATAAAGTTAATTTTAATAGAGAAATTTATAAACGGATGCTACAGACATTATCTATATGAGAAAGGAAATGGTAAAACATCATTGTGGGATTTACAGTTAGACTCTTAAAAACATATAAAGGGAATAATTTTTCATGGGTTACAGTAAATCACCTTAAAAATTAGCGTACTTAATATATATTAAATAATAATTATATTTGAATTTTATTTCTAGGATATAAATAAATGATGTGTTAAGGTTAAACAGAGTAAAAAAATATTATATTTAATCAGGATCTGTGATTTTTCTCAATGTTCTGGAGAAGTCTTCACAATTACCTAGATACAGAGCTAAGCTTCAAAATTCTGATAGATAATTAGTTTAAAAGAATAATTCAAACACTATAGAATATTATAAGACCTTCTAATGTGAATTTAAAAGGTGGTTGGGATCAAAACGTTTATCCAGTTGAGTTTTCATACAATAATGGATTTTACAAGTTAATCTAGATGGATCATTATATATCCATTTATGTAAATAATTGTAGAAATCCAATATAATGGGATGAAGTTAGAGAAAGAGAGATATTATGACTATAGTTGGATGAATAAATAACAAATAAAGTCAAATCCATTAAATACCACATAAGGGAAGAAAAACATAGGTAGAAAAGATGTTATAGTAATGGAAAGATGGATTTAGAATATGAAGTTAGTGAGAATGTGTTTCTTTGAATTTCTTCTGGGAAGAAAGGAGGGAAAACTAATACCTAGGTATATCAGTCCCTTTAAAATTATAGATCTTATCATAAAGTTATCTTATTGTTTAGAACATCCACAAAACCTCTCACAAGTCCTCGATGAATTTTCTATGTCTCTCCTCAAGTAGTACAAACATGATCCATCACTATGTATTCTATATATCTTATTGTCTATTGTTGGTATTGATGTAATGAATGTAGAGTGATGAATTCATTTTAAGTGGGGAAGAACGTAGCACCTTGAGATGTTGTGAATTATTATTTTCAAATAATTTTAATCTTTTCAATATTCTTTTTTACATGAAACATCAATTATAACTTTCATTACACACAACACTGATTTTAGCTTGCATTATAAACAACACTGAGTTTAGCTTGCATTATACGCAACCCCAATTTTAAATGAAATGTGACATTCTATTAAAATATTTTGATAGTTATTTCTAAGACAATGAAATTGAAGGTACAAATATCACTAAATAAACTAGAAAAATGTATGGTTTTCACATTTATATAAAATTAATTCTTCAGTGTTTAATTAACTATAAATGAAAATAAAAACTATTAGAAAATAATGGAAATATTTTTATGAAATCTATTTTTATTGGAATAAACATGCTTTACCTCAATAAATTAAAAAATAACATTTAGGGAATGGTTTTAATGAAATTTATATAATATATATTCAATATAATATTTAAATTTCATCTTATTTGTTTTTTAGTGATGACATAAAATAAATCCAATTTTATGCTTAAAGCTGTATTATTCTAAAAAAATGTTTTTCCACATTTTCTGCACTTTTATAATATTTACTATTGAAAATTTTATAAAATGTATTGGAAAAAATGAAATTAATATTCTAAATCATCATGTCATAAATTATATAAGGTTTATTTTTGATAATTTCGTGAGAAGAATTTTTTTGATAAATAGTGAAAATACCAGTTTTATTAAGAATTTCCATTTCATTTAAATATTTTTAAAACATAAATATTGTTTTAGGATTGTTTTAAAGGTAAAATTTATTCACTTATATTTCTATTAATACAAATTAAGTCAATTTATGATTTTTTTTAATTATGGCACAAAAAAATTTTAAACTTTTGGGACTTTTATCTATAGAAACCCACCTTTGCGTCACGTCTGTAGGATTAATTTTAAATTAATGTTTTTCCACTTGTGTGAATAAAATTTGGAAAAATAGATTCCATATTTGTGATTATAATAATTTATAATATCTAATGTGGGAAACATAATTTTTTAAAATAATTAATATTAAAAAAGTTAAAAATTAATTACTTGCTGTTAAGGTTGAAATGGGTTTATCGGGGGTTAAACTAAAAGATAGAGGTTAAAAAAGACCCAAAACATTTCCAATACCATTTGGATTGAAATATTTCAACCACGTATCTAATAGACATGATAATGGTCCATTTTTTTATCTTTGGGCACATGAAAAACGTTGGTAAAAATTTTCTTTTCAGAAATTATATGTTTGCCACTCACCTCACTTATAGAAGGCCTCTGACTCTCCTCCCCTCTTCACACTTCCAAAACCTATGATTTCGACCATTCCCTACCCATTGGTTCAACCACTCTACCACTCCATAAATTATTATTAATGCATGATGATATAATAACATTAATATATTACATATATTTATATGTTGTTAAGCTAATTTAATAACCTAAATCATTATCCAATTCCTTCAAATTTGATAATATATCATCATTTGTGTGTACGGTGGAATAAAATCTTGTGAACTAATGTTATTCATTTTCCATCACTATCTCTCATTGATGAATATAATGAACGATTTAATGTTTATATATGATATTTATTATTATATTATACCTATATAATTAAAATAACACATATACCTTCTTACATATCAATCATTTGGAAAACAATTACGTCCCTCATGTGTATAGAGGACTACAGCCTCAAAAACCAAGGTGGTCTGTTATTCCATTTAAATTATACTTGTATGGTAATCAGGATATATTAAATTTATATATATGATATTTTTAACATATTTAAACCATTTTAATAGGGATATCAAATATACCTTCTTACTTCCCATTTTGTGGGGGATACAATAACGTTGTTCCTCTGTATTGTGGACTACCACCTTGCAAAAAAGGTGATTCGTTTATCACTAATGATTTTCATGGAAGGTAATACAGGTAAATTAAATGGATATATGTAATATATATGACATAAAAATTATTTTTAAAATTTAATATAATATTGACCTTTCTTCCATTTCATCCATCAAGAAAATAGAAACAACATTGGTGCATTCATACAACCTACCATCTCCATGAACGATGTTTTTAATTTTCTATCTAAATATTTTATAAATATATATATATATAAATAATAAATATACATGATGTATATATTATAGATAAAATTTAAGATACGATGGAACCATGATCAATGTAAGAGGACCAGAAATACCAAATCAAAACACATACAAAAAATAAAGCAGTTATTACCTAAAACATAACTTTAACATATAATTTTTAATAAATGGTTAACAAATAGTAATAAGTAAATCATATATAGAATTATATATATGTATATTTATATAACATATGTATAATAAACTTTTATTTATTATACAATATGTTTGAATGTGTAAGAATTAAGTCAAGACTCAATGCAAGGGATTTTTATCTCACTTTTATTTTTAATGAGATATATTCTATATTCACCACATTTTTCTCTTATGTGGTTTATATACTAACCATTAATGTATTTTATGATTATAAACATATAAATTATGGTTACTAATATACAAATTTCAGTATCAATATTTCATGTGGTTTATGGTTCAAAAGTTACCCAAGTAGTAAGGTATTTTTGTCTAAATTTAGAGATATAGGTTGTGTTTTTCACCTATCATCTTTTATGAGGTGTATATAAAGACCCATTTACATCTAATATCATGAATTTATTTATTCTAATGATATTATATTTGTAATTTTATTTTATTATTTCTTTGGTTTTATGATTCAATGTTACTAAAGTACTATGTGTCTTATGATACAATCTCATCGTTTATCAGGACTGATTATGTTTATGCTTCGATGATAAAATATTTTGATCTATATCTCAAGAAACTCTTGAATTTTATTATCCTATATCAATCTCTTTAGAATACATGAGTTATCATCACATTCCACTAAAAATGGATTTGATATACTGAAATAATGTTTTTATCAAAAATCATCTTTATTTATCTCTTGGATCGAAACCAATTTTCCTTCAATATCCATGTTTCCTTAAAATGTTTTCAAAAAGGTTGTAAAATTCAAAAAATTATTTATTAAAGGAATTTTTCCCATGTTTGAATACTCAAAAGTTTTATAATAATAATACCCATGTCATCTTCTAAACATGGTCTATTAGGATTTTAATGAAAATATTAAAGAAATCATTGTGTTAATATGTTCAAAATTATCTTCAATCAGGGACACTGCAAATGTTTAAATATTAATTTATATGTTTCAAATGTTATTTTAAAAAAAAAATTGAAAATTTTTTATATTTTATAAAAGTCTTTCTTCTAGTGTAATTGGAATTTTCATTTAGAAATGTTTTATTTTTTTAAATATTTCTATATAATTTTTCAAAGTTTAAATTCAAAGATAAGGATTTCAAAAATATTTTATGAAGTTTTAGTTTTAAAAAATGATTTTCATGTAATGGTTATTTTACTCATGAAATATTCTAAGCGATATTTTGAAATCATTTTCCATCTAAGATGAAGTCCTTTAATGTTACTTATGGTTTGGAAAGGATATGATCTAATGATAACATTCTTATTATTTCTATGAATGGTTTTTGTTTATGGAAACATGATGCTTATGAAACTTGTTTCTCTTACACGGGTTATACCATAATAAATCACCAATGAAGCCAGATTAATTTTCCATAGGTTATTCTGTAATGAAAATATGAAATGATTATAAAACCCATTTCTCTTATATGGGTTATGCTATGATAAAATGATTATGAACCCCACTTCTTCTTCAAGGGGTTATACTATGATGAAGTGATTTTGAAAACTATTTCATTTCCATAGGTTATGTTATGATGAAATTTTTATGAAACGCATTTGGTTTCTTGTGTAATAATATGATGAATGTTTTATTATCTTATATAACATGTATGTATAATATTCATTATTTGATGGGTGTGATCTATATATCCATCTAATTTATAGGTAATAATTGATATCACATGAGATAAAAAAGACTAGATTGAGGAGTGAACCTAGATTTGTAAGGGTGTTTTCCCACTATGATAGTATTAGGTGCAAACCTTTACTACAATAATGATTTTGGGAGTGAGCCCATTATACTATGATATTTTTTTAAATTTGTATTGACTACTAATGAATTTATTTTCTATGCTTATGTGTATTCCATAATTCTATGTATTATGTAAATTTTATGCCCTTATGGATCATGTTATTTGATTTACTAAATATTCATATCTTATAAACATCCAATAATTATCCACGAACTGAATATTTTTGTCTTTGATACCCAGGGTATGATTTTCATATGTTATTCCTACAATATTGTACCATTATTCTCATATTATATCTATGTATTTAACTTGATTACCGTTACTAAACATTTGAGCCCACCCATTCTTATGTTTCTCTTCCATGGGTTATTATAATACATATTACATATGATATGTCTAAGAAGGGTTATTGTAATAAGAATCTAAGTGGGATATAATGTGGAACTCTTATGAACCAGTTTTTTAGGTTTCCAAGTTTCCAAAGGCACTATACCATTAGAGTCAACAACAATGTGTTTATGTAATTTAATGAATATTCAACTAAAATATGAAATATATATACATGAATTTTTTTTATCTTTACATGATTCCCTTCACTTTTATTACCATTTACCTTCACCACATTTCAAAAACCAAAATTAGTGGTGTTCTTAACTTGTTACCATGCATGTAAATAATTTTTATTGAATTTTCTAAAAATACATTTATAAAAAAATTCATGTTTGACTCACTATATCTACATTTTTTAAAATTTAATAATTTACTATATGGTGAAAAATTATTCTTCTATTATTACTTTTCATTACCTTGTAACTTATTCTTCTTAACAGTGTGAATTTTTGAATCTATATAATTAATGTCTTAATGATTTGAGTGATCAATAACATTCAAGTATATTTACCTTGTATTATCAATTCTCTTTGATTGTCCACAAACTTCATGAACATATATTTTGAAAAAAAATTAATCTTTTTTGATCGACATTCAACCTGAAACATATTTTACTAAAAAAACAAAATGTTTTTTAATTTTTGTTTTATATTCTCTTTGAACATATCATCCAGCATATTCTATTTAAAATACTTGACATTTAACCAACCAAATTATTCTATCATCCTCACATATCATTCACATAGGGATTTATCTAAGGTGCATAACATTTTTTGTATATTTACCATATTCTTTTTCATTTTCTATAATATAGTGTTCTTTATGAGATATTACATCAATTTCTATTTTTTATAATGTATATCTTCATCTCTTCTTCTTCTCCTTTATTACTTCATTAGATAACTCATCTTTATTGACCATGGAAATCAAGTTCTCAATATATTAACTAGTTGATTGATCTTCACCACTTACAATATCATCACACTATTATTCCTTAATCATCAAAAAAGACAACTAAATTTTGAATTATTAAAAAAAATCATTTCCCTTTGAAGGGGACTTCTTATTATTGAATTTTGGAGTCTTCTTACAAGAAAACTTATTTAATAACATATCCCCTTATTAAATTCTCTCATCCTCTAAATTTGTAAAATTTTATACAATTGATATAATTCCACCTTAACTAAAACACTTAAAATATAATTTACCATTATATATACCTTTTAATTTTTGGAAACTTTATAAGCTAATTGATATGATACAGTCAAACATTAAATTAATTTCTCTATCATAATACAAATTTTCATCATCTCCCTTCACTTCCTTAGAATCCATCTCATTCTTAAAGATTTTATAACAGCATACATTCTCACCATTAATTAATTTCTTAAATGAATCATCTTTCCATGTCTCATATATAAACAACACACTATGCAATTATTCTAGTGAAAATGTATTTATATCACGGTGTTTAAGTGATAAAAAATTATTATTTATCTTATCAGGAGAAATATGAATCAACATTAGGACTATAATTGAATATTAAGGAGTTCCTATAAAACTCTAATAGATGTCATAATATCATTAACTCTAGTAAGGAAATTATCTAATATTTTACCATCAAGAATATAATTTTTTTTCAAACTAGGGAGAAAATTTTTAAAGTATTGTATCCTTTACTCTAACATTCCCTTTAAGATTATTTCAAATAATCTCATAGATATATTTTTTTTCTTGGTCCTATGAACTCTATGAATTCCATCTATATAAGTGTGGCTAATAGAGATTCTTTACATGTCCGTCAATATCAATATCCATTTAATCATCTTCAATCAATACTACACCAACTACATCTGGAGAAAAACCATCCATTATAATGTGAACTATGTAACACCTCATGATTTTAGTATGTATTTTCTCCTTTAACTGAATTTCATGATTAATATTTTGTTTAAAAAACTACACTGAACTAAAATTAACCTCAATAAATTTTATTATGATAAAATATTTCAATGAAATATAAATATTAATAAGTTAAGAGAATATAATATGAAACACCATTAGGATAAGTACAACTAGAATAAATCCTCATGAAAATAAAAATACCATAATGATGAAATCTTTACCGATTTGATTTTCCATAAAGATCATTGAATTGATTGTAACTATAAAAAAGTTAAAATAATATAAATAAAATAGACATGTTGAGACATAATTAAATATGATGATTGATTATAGATATGTCTATAAGGCTATATATAAGAATGAAATGTGACAATTAAATATATGGTTGTTTGATATATGATCATTGAAAATGCGGTCATAAAAAATATAGTTATTAGATATATGGTCATTCGTTACGCATGCATGAAATATTTATAAAAAAATTTAAAATAATATAATTCACAATAATTAATAAATCAATAATCATATACAGAAGTAATTAAAATATTTATTATAAAATATATTTTTATTCATTACATATTATTATTAATTAATTTTTTGATATATTTTTAAAATAAAAATAAAAATTTTAATTATTATGTATAGATAATATTTAATCTTGTAAAAAAATAAATAATTTTATGGGGATATTAGTTATATTATTTAATGTTTAAAAATGATTTTTTTCAGAGAACAGTTTGTTAATTAATATTTATTTTTAACATAATATAATGAAATGTAATAGGATATAATGTAATTTAATGTTTCAAGATATATTAAATATAATTTAATGTTTTAAGATATATTAAATATATTAACACTAATTTAATTAGTAATTATTACAAACTATGATTAAGAACATTCAGTGTTTAAAAATGGATTTTTCTATAAAAATAGTTATATATATATATATTATTTTCATTTAAAAGTTAAAATTATCAAATTTTGAAATTGAATTATATTAACTGGATTATAAATATTTAATCATAAAATAAGAATTATGTAAGTAGTTTTATTTAATTTTTGAGCAAAAAAATAAGTTACCATGATAAAAATTGATTCAACACAATAAAGGTAAAATGTTGTAAAAGGGTTAAACTAAGTGGTAAATACTTAAAAAATCAGAAAAACTATATATAAATAGTTTTTATGAGGTTTTTCATGATCCATATCCATTATTATACACTTTTTATCCATATTTATTTTAAAAGTAAAACCTTATACATCAAAGAATTCATATTTCTGTATTTTCCACTCAAAACTCAACTATAAAAGGGACCCTCCTCGACATATCAAAAAAAACTAAAAAGATTAGTTATGTATTTAATATTATAATATTTTCCCTATCCCAAGTCCTTTTATTATGTTTAGTGGATTTTTTTCTAATATATATAAATATCATTATATACTATAATTATGTTATTTAACTTATTTTTTATTATGAATAAATGATATTAATATTATATAACTCTATACTCTTACTCATTCATTAGTATAACATGTTCTTGTTTGGGTTGGTTCAACCACATACAAGAATGATGGGATACTATCTTCAACATTTCCAACATGAATGAGTATCATGGTACTAATAAAATTAATAAATGATATTTAAAATTAATTTAATTTATGAATAAGTTTCCATATACACGACATAAAAAATGAATGATCATTATAAAGTAACTTATTATTATTAATAAATTACCCGAAACATTCTCATCATGGATTTTATTCTCACAACCCATGGAAACATCTTTAATAAAATAAAAAATATACTGAATAAATCATTGGAATAAAATAATTAAACCACATCTAATAATATAGTAATGATGAACCTAGTATCAAATTAAGAGTACCGAAATCATCATTGCATAACTTGCACAAAATAATAAAAAACACTAACATATGATGATCAAAATATACAATAACTAACTGATATCTGTGTAGTAAATGATTAAAATTGAAGAGTATAAAATAATATATATATATATATATAATATTATGAAATAAAATATTAACATGTTTGTGTTTATTATATAAATGGTTAAATCGCTTTTATGGAACTTTGGAGTAAAGGTTATGGTTTCTCTACCAATATCATTTAAAAATTGAGATTATTTATGTTTAAAATTCATGCTAGTGAAATTATATTTTATTCTCTATAAAACCCATATAATTTGATCTCATATTGATATTAATTGGGTTTAGATTAATTCGTTCTAATTAACCTCCATTTGGATCATAATTTGACCAAAAGTATGTTTGTAAGTTGAGCCAATCTAATCTCTTCTCTTTTTTTAAGAATCATTCACCTCCATGTACTTATTTTCAATATTATTTTATGGATATCCTTATCTGTTATTATATGATTAAGTAATTCATTTATAATGGAATTAACTATATTTTCAAAATGAATCTTCATTTAACATTTTTAGTATAGTCCTTTTCTTCCAACTTTAAAATCCATTACGAATGTGTGAAAGAATTACAAATTTTTAAATGTTGTCTATATGAAGAAATTTTCAAGAGGTATTTATAAATTATATTTAATAAACATATTTTCCATGTTTTAATGGTTTAAAAAAATTATTCTCTTTTATTCATAAATGTATTATTAAAGATAAAAGATATAAAAACATTAAAGGGTGTTTATTGTTATTTATCAAGTAAATTTTAATGCTTTTATAAATGTGATTTTTCTATGTAAATATAACTTTATGTTTCTTATAATTAACTGTGAATATGATTTAATGATACCGTCTAAATTAATTCTTGGGATGGATTATGATAATGTATTCTGGAAGTTTTCATGAGACATATTTATTTTTATGGGTTCATTAAGACATGATGTAATTAAGAATACTTTAATATTCCTATCAAATATATATGTATGACTTTTCATCATGTGATGGGTGGAATAAAATTATATACCCCTCTAATGAATTGTATAATGATTTATATCGCAGGAATTGACATTTATGGGATTGGGGAGTTAACCCGATCCCCTATACGACTTTTTTACACTACGTTTATGGGAATGGAGAGTGAAACTAATAAAGGATATAACTCTATCTACGGTGATATAATTGTCTTGCAAGTGAGTCTCAACATATGAAATGATTTTCTATGCTTATTTATATTCTATATTATTATACCTATGTTATGTTTTCATAGTCCATGACAATTGAATCATGTGTTTATACTATTATTAATCATGTATGATGTTATGAGAAATATTAATTCCATGAATCATGGTTTTTTATCTATTATTTATAGGGTATCATTCCTTTATGTTATGACTATGAACTTTGATTATGTTCTCAGACCCACAATCTTATCTCTTAATAAATTATTATATTTTATTTGTATATATTATTTTTACCCTTACTGAGTATCTGATCTCACCCTTTCCTATGCTTTCAATCCTCATGTTATCAATAAGGGTATTACATATTATGTTTCTAAAAATGGTATCATGTGAGAAGATTATTCATATGATATATTGAAGTGTTATTTGTAAAATAAGTTATTTAAGTATCTAATATCTAATGACACAGAACCTAAGGGGTTTAGGGTGTGATTTATTTTGATATGCATTAATTATTCACATGAAATGATTTAATATGTTTATATCACCTCAATTTGTATCAAAATGAGGTTTAGATATTTTATGGTGATAAGAATATTAATAATAAGAGTATAGAATTTAAACTAACTTATGATGAACCAAAAGTTATGTAGGATGAACATAAAATGTTATAGGTAAAAATAAAGGTTTCAAACTTTTTTACATTATAAGATTTATTTTTTTATTATATAATTTCATACTCTCATTATTATTGTTTATAATCACACCATTATTTTTTGTTTTAGTCAGTTGTTAGAACTAGGATGAATCAGGTTAATAATGATTGAGATGGATAATGCAATGATTTTTCTAATAAGAAACCAAACGTGATAGTAATTGGAGTGAAAAATCATCTGGCCATGATCCCCCAAATATCATAAGATATAAGAAATAAAATTAATTATGGAAAACCACTTAACACACCATGTAATGAATTAATTTTCATTGAATCCTTCATACAACAACAACCACCTCCTTTAGTGGGTCTTCTAACCCACTTATTTCAATGAAATGGGTCAACATAATTGGAATTATATTCACCATTCTCTTGTTATTAGATTATGAAAAGGTGTTTTTGGCTATTTATTATTTGGAACGTGAGGCTGATCAATGCGGATTCTCATTAATAATATAAGGTATGGGAAGAAAGAAAATCCATGGAATAAGAGGATTTTAATAAGTTAATTTTCAATAAATACATTCCCTAAAAACATTGAACTACGATAGAGAGGGAATTATTTGACTTGAAATAAAGGGTAGATGAATCAATTGGTACTTATGAAAAAATATTCACAAGCATTTGAAGGTATTCTTCTATTTTTATCATTTATAAGGGACTTTGGTAGAAATGAATAGATTATTCAATGTGGTACCAAGCTGAAAATGGAAATTGGATACTTCCATTATTATCATGGTTTTAGGGTGAAGAAGTGGAAAATAGAGTTTCATGGAAAATCTAATGAAAATACCATCCCGTAATGAAAATTTATATTTATACATGAAAAAATGTAGGAATATGCATAGAGGTAATTTCCTTAAAGGGATAAGTAAATTATTTAAATGTGGATGTGAATTCCATTACACACATGAATATTAAATATATTTGAAGAGTCCAACAAATGAAATGAATGAAAGAAGACTAGTTTAATTCACCAACCACACTCCAATGATTTAATTTTAAACATTATGAGAATTAAAATAACTAGGGAACCAATATAAGGGTTAATGATGAAAACTTATGACAACATTATCCAATGAAAAATGATAAAGTAATACAATCAAAACAATTGAAGTGGGTCATGAAAATGAAGTGGTTAATGTTACATTTATAATCTACTATAGAACCGCAAAATTATTATTTGATTTTGGATCCAACATAACCTTTAAATATTATAATTTTTCTAAATACATAAAATAAACACCGTAATAGCTAGATATTGAATTATCAGTGAGAAATCATATTAGTATGATGCTTTGTCTCCAAGTCTATAACTCCAATCTAATCGAGGTTTATGGTAATATGCTTTCTATAGAGTTTATTATTCACCATTTTTTTTTTTTGATTTTTGGAATAGAATTGATATTTATACATATATATTATATTAATTAATGATATTGTATAGAAACATTTCATATCCTAAATCAACATTAAATCACCAATAAGTGCAAGACTGACCATGGAATCCTAACGGAAATTACTTTCTTATATGAATCTTAATACACAATCATGAGGGGTAATTATCTAAAATTATTTGGGTATAAATTTATATTAAATATGTTACTTTTGTGTCGGAATATATTGATGTATTTCCGGAAGAGTTTTCGGGTATTCCCTAAAATTTTGATGTTGATTTTTTCATAGAACTCATACTGAATGATATGCATATATCAAAGACTCCATATATAATGATCTTGATTAAATTAGAGGAATTGAAGAAAAAACACATAGAGAATCCAGAAAAGGGTTTTATATGCTCATGTACATCACTATGGAGTATATCAGTCCTCTTTATTAATAATAAAGATGGATCAATGCATCTCTATATTAATCATTATGAACATAATAAAACAATTGTTAATAACAAGTATCCTTTAAACCAAATTGATTACTTGTTAAATTATTTTGGGGGGGATTTATACTTCAAAAAATTTATCCTTCGATCCAGATTTCTTCAATTAATGGTGAAAAGAGAGTATGTATAGAAGAAAATCTTTCATATGATATTTGAGAACTATGATTCATACCAATTTCAATCTGATGCATAAACTACCCTTCCATGTTAATGGATAAGATTATTAAAGTCTTTATATATTTCCTTGATAAATTTTTTCTAGTCTTTATAGTTGATATTTTTATATACTCTAATAGTAAGTAAGATCATACTGATCATTTGTGAATTATACTATGGATTTTGATAATGGATAAATTGTATTCCAAATATAGAAATTTTAAATTTTAGATGTAAAAAATATCATTATTGATTCATTAAATCACCTGATAGGGTATATATTTATGTTTATCAAAGATAGATGTGTTTGAAGAATGAACCAAAATAACCATTCTAATAGAAATTTATAGTTTTCTGGGATTAACTAGATATTATTGATGCACTGTCAGATGTTTTTAAAAACATTCAATAACACTAAACACGTTATCGTAAAAGGGAGTCAAGTTCCTCCCGATAGATGAATGTAAAGCAAATATCATTGATCTCAAGAGTAGTTTTTTATTGAACCTATACACAGAATTCCCTATGATAAATAAGGGTTTTTAATATAAAATAATATATCAAATAAGGGATTTAGATGTACTCTTATATAAATTGACATAGAGTAATCTTATACCTAATGAAAATTAAATATTTGTGAGAAAAAATACCTGACACAATATTAAGTGCTAGAAACCTTAATATTTTCATTAATGATATGGAGGAATTATCTCTATAGTGAATGGTGTGAAATATATACAATTAACAAGAACATAATGTATATATTCATAGATAAGGAGTTGAACACATGATAAAGGAGATGGTTGGAGTTGATCAAGGAATCAGATTTCTTGATATTTTACCACCATGGGAAGGAAAAAAAGATGTTGATGGTCTAATAAGGAAGAATCATACTACCTTATGTATGATACTGATTGATAGAGACCCAATAATCATGTATTTACAAAGGATTGACCTAGAAATCGTAAGGAAATTGGAGGAATCCAATCTTTCCCAAATAAATCCTCAATGATCCACCCATGTGAAGATAAAGGAAGCACAAAAGGAGGATATAAAACCATATATATGGGTATGGAATATTTGAAAGTTATAATTCAAAAAAATGGAATTATATGACTCACGAAATAAATATGTGTTCCATCAAAAAAAATTATTATAGAGAGATCCACTCAATGAAAATTATTATGTGTTTCATCAATATCAAAATTGAACAAAGGGGTAATGGATGATTCATATATCTAATCATTATCTATTTATCTTGGAACAAAAAATATGTATAGATATCTCGAGAATCATTTCTTGTAGGAAAACACGAATAATGAGATTTCGGACTGTACCTATTGATGATTGGTATGCTAGTAAGTTAAGGCATAGTTATATAAGACTAAGGGGTGATGAAACTATTACCTAAAACAATTGGAAATGGGATAACATCAATAAGGACTTTGTTTTAGGTCTCCCTAATAATTAAAAAGGTTATAATATGATCAACAAGAATTTTAGTGGATCCTTCAAAAATAAATTTTCTTTTTCCTAAAGTGCATCAGAGTGCACACCATAGGGTCAATCCCATAAAGGGGCCACTCACACAAACTAAATTTATATTGTCACTATTTATAATCTATTATATACTAAAAAAAATAAAAAATGGAAATTTGATAAATAAAAGTGATATATATATATATATATAATTTCATGAAAAATAAGAATCATTAATAAAATAAGTTTTTAGAAATATGAATATTGTTCTTGGTCATTTTCAATGATTTAATCATTATTCATTAAAATTTAATGCCCAACATTTTATTCAATAACTCTCACTAAACACCACCTTATTTGGAATATTATTTCAATACAATAACCTCTACATTAAATATAGTATATCTCAAATTATACCTATGACAACTAAAGGTTCGAGATGATACAGAAGCACTTGGTGGATGAAAAAACAGAAGGTTTTTTCTGATTTGATAGATCATTCTCCAATTGCGCAAGATGTAAATGTCATGAACAACCAATTTTTTCCATTAAATATTTTTGGGCAAAAATCCCTCAAGGTATCATTGAAGCATTTTTGAGGTGGTTGTGTTTGTTGACAAAGTGGACATCTGTGTTGTGATTGTTGACAAAGCAAAGCATGACGTACAAATTTGTTGAAAAAGGGGATTTCATGGTGGCATGTGGAGTTCAAGGGTTGTGGTTAGCGATCCATGTTTATTGAAGAACATCGACAAAGGAATGGATATTCTGGAGCCGGTACAAAAAGAGTAGATACAAGGTGGTGCCGTTTTCCAGTGTTTTCCAATTTTTTGGGCCTCAAAATCGACAAAAGGGGAAAAGTAGTTTTGGCAATGGGACTTGCGCGCCATTTAATTGAAGGAGAGAAAACATGATCACAATATGTTATTCAAGATCAGAACATCTAAATATGGAAAAGGGAAAAGGGGTGATCAAGTAGTGGGTTGGTCGCGCAAGTTACTTGCGCGCTGAGACTTGCACGCTGAGGGGAGACTTGTGCGCCATTGCACGGGGTGTCCAAATGCCTATAAATATAGGTGTACCCCTCCTCATTTTGTACATGTTCAACACATAGAAAAATTCAGAGCCCCCATCACGCAGGTGTGGTGGTCGCGCAAGTGGTGCGTGGTCGCCCAAGTAGAAATTTCGTGCCAGGTGATAGTTGTGCGCCTAAGGCTGTTTGGGCGAGGAAGGAAGCGAGTCGCCCACGTTTAGAGTTGTAGAAGGTGGAGTCGTGCATGTTGTTGAGGTAGACTTGCATGCCCGATTTGAATAAGTTCTAATGTTGTTAGTTGCGCGCCAAAATTGGTTTAGGCGTAAAAGGGAGTGTGTTGTGAAAGTTTGGAGTAGCAGAAGCTTATGTCGCGCAAGTGGTTGAGGTGGAATTGTGTGCCTGTTTTAACTTGCACGTCGTCTTGGAGAAGGGTGCCAGGTAAGGTTGATTCACGACACTAATTCAGGTCTGCATGAAGGCTGGAAGACTGCCTGATACCTTCGGTGAAAAGCAAGATTCATCTACGGGTGAAAGATGGACATCAACAGAGCATCTACATACAACAAAGGATGTATTCATTAGTGATAACTAAGAGACCTACAGGTCTATAAACTGTGTGTGGATCCTTTCCAGAGCAGTGAGCAAAGGAAGAGGAAGATGGTGATCCTCTACACCAACAGTGAGCCAGAGAGAGAGAAACAGGGAGTGACCCTTGGGAAAGTAGTGAGCTAACACTAAACATTGTAAAGGTAGTGAGCCTCAGAATAGAAGTGATCAATCCTGAACTCTGTTAACATCAGTGTGCTTTTAGTGGATTTGGTACATCGGCACATCGCCGGTGTATGCTCCTTGAATGTAGCCCAATGAGGGTGAACCAAGTAAAAATTGATGTGTCCTGTGAATGCCTTAATATCTTTTTATATTGTTCAACTGGAAAGAGAGAGAAGAGTGTTTTGCTTAATATAAAAACAATATCATAACGGGCTTTAATTTTAAATTAGTCATACCCTGATTCACACCCCCCCTCTTAGGGAATTCAACCTTGCGGACCTAACAATTGGTATCAAAGGGAAAGGTTGATATTAGTTCTTCTCTCAATGGAGGTCTCCAATCATAAAGGGATTCCGATATTAGAAGATAACAATTTTCAGCTATAAAAGAATCGGATGCAACACTACTTCAGATCTTTGAGAATGGATGTATTCACAGCAACAATGCATGGCATAACAGTTGATATTAATAGTGGTGCATTATCAGAAGCTGAGCATAGAGAGTTGGATGCTGATGACAAAGCAATCAATGCCTTAGGGGGATCCCTATCCAATACTATATATTCAAAGGTGATGTCTTGCAAAACGTCACATGCCATGTGAGAAAAATTATTGAATATATATGAAGGGGGTACAAAGGTCAGAGTGGCAAAGCTGCAAGTGTTGTGGAACAAGTATGAAGATCTGAGAATGAACCCAAATGAATCTGTTGATGAATTATTTAATAGGGTAAATGTTGTAGTGGAGGACATGACAGGTCTTGGAGAAGTTATTAAAGATATAAAAATTGTGAAGCGCATCCTGAGAAAACATCCACCTCGGTTCAATCCAAAATATTCTGTTTTGGAAGAAAAAGACCCAAAATATCTGACATTGGATAACCTGTACATCACCCTTATTTCATATGAAATGATAAATGATGATAACGACACTATGGAAAAGGGGAAATTCAAAGAGGTGGCATTTAAGGCCATGAAGAAGCTCACCATTGAAGATTCTCAGGAGGAGGAAGAAACAGATGAGGTAATGTCATTCCACTCCTAAAATCTTCAAAGAGGACAAGAAAAGTTCAAAGGGAAACTTCTAATTTATTGCTTTAGATGTGGAAAAGTTGGTCATCTTACCGCAAGGTGCCCCAAAAAGTTTCAAGAAGAAAATGATGAAGATGAAGATAAAATTACCAAGAAGAGATATTCAGTTTATATGAAAGGGAAGAATTAGTTCAAGAGAAATTTCTTCAAGAAGAAGAATCTTCTTTCACAAGAAATAGATAGTGTAGATGAGTCTGAGGTTGAGGAGGTGGAGGAGATTAAAAATTGCAAAGATCTTAGAGAAAATTCTATGGTGGCAGTCGTAGGAGTTCTCAAGAGAAGAACAATACCGAAGGTGACGAAGAAGAAGAAGTTGAAGGAATAATAGATATGAAAGCTGAGTTAGAGGCTACTCTTGGGGAGATAGATGTTTGGAGATACAAAACAAACAAAATCTAAAAAAGTTATTCGTGATGCCAAACTCTATATGAAATAGCAAGAAGAAGAAATGTTTGAGTTGATGGAAGAAATTTAGAAACTCAATTTATCAACACCAGAGAACTCATAATCAGTTAGTGAATATAAGCTCAAGATTGAAGAACAGAAAAGAGAGATTGATGGCTTGAATAGAAAAGTGAAAGATCAAGTTAAGTGTATAGAAGAGCATGAAGAAGAAGTGGTCAGTCTTCAATGAAAATTGAAGGATCAAGAAAAACTCTTGACCTCTAATGTGATATCAGAAAATCAGGTCATTTAGAAGACAAAAAAGATGAAAGAGGAGGCTAGTAGTTCAGTAGGAAAGAAGCAGAAATTGAGCTCAGATGTTAAGGATGATTCAAGGATTAATTAGAAACAAAAATCTATGAAAATTAAAGTCAGACCACAAGTAACCATCCTGATATTGAAGGATAATTTGGGAACAAAGCAAAATCAGAATATTTAGAGATCTCAAGGGGAAACTTTTAGTGAAGTGACACACAGGAATTCTCTTTACATTAAGTGATATTGTTGTGGAAAGATGGGACACTCACAAAATGTGGGTTCTATATCCAAGAGATACCGAAGGGCATAAGAATAAAAGTGGAATCCAAATAGATATCTATATTATAGAACATCCTTTGAAGGTCATTGTTTTGGGTGTGGAGGATTTGCACACATGGCTAGATATTGCACATCAATCATACAAAGGAATATGCCAAAGAAAAACTCAAGCAGTCGTAAACAACAAATTAGGGAATCGTCAAGTGAGCTGAAAACACAAAATTGATTTGCATCTCTATAGAAAAAATATGGTCCATCACACTCTAAGGATGATACAGTTATCCAACCCACAACAAGTGTGATGTCGAAGACATGTACCAAAAAGAAAAAGGGTGAGAAGGAAGTAGTTGCGGAAATTTCCCTTAAAGCTTCAGATCGTTCAGGAGTATGGATCCTTGACAGTGGTTGCACATCCCATATGACAGGAAAAAAGGATCTCATTACAGGCATTAAATATAACAAATAAGGTGTTTTCACATTTGGGAGCGATGAAGGGTTGAAGATTATTGGTTCTATAAAGGTTAAATTTGGTGGAAAAGAAATGAGACGTGCTGATGTCTTGGTAGTAGAGGGCCTTAGTCATAACTCGCTCAGTGTCAGTCAACTATGTGACTCTGGACAGTCTATTCAATTTACCAAGAAGATGTGTTCTGTGAAAGGAAAGGATAGAGCTACTATTCTATAGGAAAAAAGGACAAAGGGAAATCTTTATCTTGTAAGTGGGGAAGAAGATATGTGACTTTTATCAAGATAGGAAGAAAACAACTTGTGGCATAAGTGACTTGGTCATCTATCCCAACCGTCTAAGGAAGATCTTGTAAAGTGTGATACTAATATAAACCTTCCCAAATTATCATGTGATCGCACTCATACATGCGATTCTTGTCAACAAGGTAAGATCATCAGAAATACATACAAGCCAAAGGAACATAAATCAACAAGAGTGCTCGAATTGGTGCATGCTGATGTTTGTGCACCTATCTCACCAAGAGCCATAAATGGGAAAAGGTACTATGTCCTTTTCATTGATGATTATAGAAGAGTGGATTGGGTATTTGTCATTACCCATAAGATAGAAGTGTTCAGTTGTATCAAGCAGTATAGAAGGGAATCAAAAAGAATGCTTGGGAAGAAAATTCTGATGTTTCGTACTGATAACGGTACAGAATTCACAAACAGTCAAGTGGAATACTATCTCGAGAAACATAGGATAAGGTATCAAGTTTAAGTAGTGAGAACTCCTCAACAGAATGGAATAGTTGAAAGGATAAATCATATCATCAACAACAAGTCCAGAACAATTCTTATTGAAAAGGACCTACCAAAGAAATTTTAGAAGGAAGCAGTTTTGACATAGGTCTATATTTCGAACAGGGCTCTACTGTTTCCAAAAGAAGGGATGACTCCGTATGAAATGTGGAATAGAAAGAATACAACATTGAAATACTTTCATATATTTTGAATTAAGTTCTTCATTCTCAACAAAGAAATTCATGGGACATTTGAGTCATGAGGAGATGAGGGGATATTCCATGGATACTCAGGGAAAAGAAAAGAATATAAATGCTTCAACAAAAGGCTGGGAAAAATTGTAAAGAGCAATGATGTCACTATAGTTGAAAATGAAAAGGATACTCAATGACCCAGTGAATAGTTTATGGATGAAAGTGACGAAGAGGTAAGCAACATAGGGGGAGTAGAAGTGGCAGAGGCTGATTAGAAGAAGATACTGATGATGAGAAAGAGGGAAAAAATTTCAATCTTCTAAGAAACCAAAGAGTTGAGCTGAAATTGATAGTAAAAATATCATTGGTGATCAAACGGCTCTAGTTCAGACTCGAAGAATGATATCATCACAGCAAACATCATTTTTATCTCAGGTGGAGCCGAAATGATTTAACGATGCAGGTGAAGATGAGTACTAGGTTCCAGCTATGAATGAAGAATTAGACGAGATTGTGATGAATCATATGCGGGAGATTGTTTCAAGGCCAACAGATAAGAACGTCATCAGGACTAAATGGGTCTATCACAAAAATATGAATGAATATGGCATATTGGTTCGAAACAAATAACGAATAGAGTGAAAAGAATACTCCTATATAGAGGTAATTGATGTTGATGAGACATTTGCACCAGTTTCAAGGTTGGAGACAGTCAGATTATTCCTAGCCATTACAGTGAAAAAAAAGTTCAAAGTGTTCTAGATGGATGTCAAATCTGTATTCTTGAATGGGGTTCTGGAAGAGGAAGTATATATTGAACAACCAGATGGTTTTCTCATTCATGAGGATGAGAACAATGTTTTCAGACTTAAGAAGGAATTTTATGGGCTGAAATAAGCACCAAGAGCATGGTACTCAAGGCTTGATCAGTACTTGAAGAAACATGGATTCTAGTGTGGGGGAGTTGATTACTAGCTATATTTCAGCAATGATAGTAATCAAAGGATGATATTGTTGGTTTATGTCGATGACATAATATTTGGCAGATCAGATGAAGTTTAGTGCAGACAGTTTTCCGAATCCATGAAAAATGAGTTTGAAATGTCAATGATTAGAGAGCTAACATTTTTCCTTGGTCTATAGGTGACACAAGGAATGTAACGACCTGAGAAAACCATGTTTTGATTTTTGACAACATTGTTTTTCAATGTCACCCGTTAAGTGAACCAACAATCAACTTATAAGGTAAAAATAATAATAAAATAGAAAAATGCATCAAATGAATGAAAACTCCTTTTATTCAAATAAGTAACATCTCGGCTACAACTTCCACTGACCAAACAAGAAGATAAACTAACCAAAAATCCAAACTAAGAACCCGATTACAATAATGGGGAGACTGCTTAAAACCACCAAGATCCCAATAATGAGGTAGGGGTTTCTGGCATCCATCATAATGAACATGAGGATGGCCGAAGCCACTGCAATCGTGCTGAGCACCAGGGGAATCACACGAACCACATTTTCTTTTCTCTTTCAGTCACCTGGAGTGAGGGACACCCCGAGACCATACCCTTTATAAGCACACCAATCCGACCGTGGAACCCAAACGACTATAAATGTGACCGTTGGTTTCTCATATCCTCTAAGTTTTGTTTTTGACCGTTGGAAATAAGATGGCTTACCCTGAAAGGTTCGGAATATTAATTAAGTAATTTTCCTTAATGTTTAAAGAATGACATCAATGATAATTTAATTTATTTATTTCTTATTTTCCCAAAATGCGAACTATATTTTTTATGTTTCAAAATGATGAAGATTAATATTATTTCCACTATTTACTATACATATTTTTAACTTGAGCAGTTAAACTTTTATCTTTTAATTATATTAAATCTGATGGACTTTACTTTATGAGCTATATATATTTATATTACATCAAAAATTAAATTAAATGAATTATTTTTATCTCTAAATTAAATATAAGTAATAATAATAAAGTAAATATTTATAATTTGAACTTTTAATAACTGTTTTGAAACTTTGTCAAATTATGGTTTTATTTACGTTACAAATTTTGCGTCTTTATATTAATTCTTACTTGAATACTCTTATTACTTTAAAAACAATGAAGATTATAGAATGATGGTAAAAAAAATTATAATAATTAGTAATGTTATATGAGTTTGTGTTTTTTTAAATTATGTTAAATGTGGAATTAAACAACCAAATTTTATTATAACAAATGTATTCAATCTTTCCATGTATTATAAAATAAGATAATTGTTTTTTTAGGAAAATAATAATATATTTAAATAGGGGTTTAATAGTTTAATATATTGGTGTATTAATAACCGTTGACTTAAGATAATAATAGTTTAGAAATAAATTTATATTAATAATAATAATGATTTTATAATAGGTTTAATAAAACAATAAAATAACAAATTTTTATAAGATAAAAACGTTGAAAAAAAAATGAATCAGGGGGGCCGCGTGTTTTTAAACGCCTCACCGTGTATGAGCCGTCCGATCTCTCCCCTCTGATCGCAGACTTCCGTTTCTTTTAAAGCCGCGTTGTGTCTAAACCGTCCGATTAATCTACGTTTGATCCTCTTCGTCTGATCCTTTTTGCGTCTCACTCCCTCTCGTGGTTCTTTTTTCTTCCTTGTGCCCGCAATACGAGGATAGGCAGTGCCTTCTTCCTCTTAGGTCGGCGTTTGGACCCGTTTTCTCTCCACTTTTCCACGAGTTTGGCACCATCTTTTAAATGTCCGGGCTCGGTACCCTCGATGCCACTTCATACTGGGCTGGCTTCTTTTCTTCTTAACCGGGAGTTGCACCGTAGCAGGGAGGTTCCTTTGGGTTTTCTGTCCAAGAACCTCCTTCGGAAACCTCCGGTCCAGCGTCGCCTACTTCATCTTTTTTCTCTCCTCCTCCTCGTCGGGAAAACGTAAGGGACAAACCATGTTTTGTTTATTTCCTTTTTTTAGTTTCGTTATATATATTTCTATATATGTATATATATAAACTCATACGTATATATATACCTTGTTCATACACATATTCTTGATTTTGAGGAATGTTCTAGTCCGCTTCAGTTTAGAGTCCCAAAACCGGGGTCTTTACAGTGAAGGGAAATACCTTTTCTTCGTTTCCCTTCACTTCGATGGTTATATGTACGTATATACGTTTTTTTGTATATATAAATATGTATAATTCCATAAACCATATCTTTTTATACTCATTTTTTTTCTTATAAGGAATATTCTAAAATTGATAACCGGTTCTTTTCTTTATATATGTAAAAGGATATTAACGTTTTACTTGTTTTAGTTTCAGGTAGACTATATAAATATAAATATATATATACATATATTCTTTTTGTTATGTATATGTGTACCTAAATGTATATAAATACCTTTGAATGCATACACCTTTTTTTCATAATACATGATGAATGGGTATGATTATTATGTTTTAGTACATTTTGGTATAACGTGACGAGTTACTAAAATTATATATACCCCTTAAAACAATTACTCCAAGAACAATACCAAGACTATTTATATACATGGTTATATATATAATGAAGTTTAAGGATTGGTTTAATGTCAAAATGACTTTTCCAATTGAAAATTTTCATTTATCAACGTTTTGACAATTCATGCACTTTTTGTAAAAATGTGTGGCGTGAACCCCCCTTAAGCATTTATATGTGTCCAGGTGAATGTGTTTTCAAAAGTTCAGTTTCCAAAACCATTTTTTCAATTAATTATTATCAGTAATTGGTTATATATATATATATATATATATTTATAGACACATATGTTTCTAATAATTTTAATGGATGCTAAGCCAACATGTATGTTGCACCGGTGCACCGGCTTAACCTGAAAATTTATGTACCCTCAATGAAATTTATACTTGTAAAAAATTAGTTTTTCATGTTTAAAGAGATTAACTATGAATTTATGGTTTTATTTAATGAACATGACGAAATTTTACCTGAAAATACATTATGTTCAGTGTTCTAGCTATTTTTTATTGTACAAGAGTAAGTTGATTTAGTTTATTTACGTCACTCTTTATTCCAAAGCCAAAAGCCTAGTTCTTTTACATTTACGATATGATCCATCTCAAGATAGGGGTATGTATGAAAAAAGGGGGTTTTGATTAAGAATGTAGGAAACCCTATGAATGAAAGACCATGTCAAGATATGTGAGGGATGTTTTGATATTAAATGTTTATGGATGGGTGTGCTCGGAATTATATAGCGCTCCAATGCATTGGGTAAAGTAAGAGTCTCATGAGACTTTTATGTTGGATGGTCTTGGAGGTTAGCCTTGGCATGTGCTTTCATGTGTGACAGTCTTGGTAGTTAGCCTTGGCTTGTGCTTTCATGTGCGACGGTCTTGGCGGTAAGTCTTGGCTTGTACTTTCATGTGTGACGGTCTTGGTAGTTAGGCTTGGCTTGTGCTTTCATGTGCGATGGTCTTGGCAGTTAGCCTTGGATTGTTCTTTCATGTGCGACGGTCTTGGCAGTTGGCCTTGGCTTTTTCTACTATGGGAAATGGGATTGGCAGTGTGCCTTGACCCGTACTAAGTTATGTTTTAAAGATCATGACAAGGTCTTGACAAAATCCCGACATTATGCATCCCCTCTACATGTAATGATAAATGGTCACACAGGGGTTAGTCCAACTAACAAGACATCCCCTAGTTGAAATTTCCCTTGACTTTGAGAATGAGATCATGAGATAAGAACAATAATTCATGTGGTAAGATGTTATAAGAACTTTATGTGCCCATGTATCATGTTAGGAATATTTTCCCTGCTTACTCACAGATTTTTAGAACTGAAGTAAGCTTGGTTGTAAACTATGCATCTTTTATTCTTCACATGCTTGCGCTCTCTGATTTACGTCTTCTTTAAAGCTTCTTTTAAGTATGTACTCATTCACCATACATGCGGATTTCAAAAATTTAGGATTTACATGTTTTAAGAAACGATAATGCCTTGTTTTATTAAAGTGTTTTGTTTCATTCAAAATGAATGTTTTGAGAAAGAGTTTTTCTTAAAATGTTTTTTTAAAATCCCTTACTGGGCATATTTGCTCACCCTACATTTTTGTTTAAAATTTTTCAGGCATGGTATGTACTGATGAAGTTTATGAGAAGCAGCTGGTTTCCCAGAATCCTGAACCTCACGATCTTCTGTAGTAAGGGGCCATGATATATTATTTGTAAATTTTGTAATGAAATGTTAGTATATCATGTCTCATTACGCACCCTAGGTTTGGGGGTCACTACAGTTGGTATCAGAGGATAGGTTTAGGAAACTCTGGAAAACTAGGTGGTATTAATTTATTACTATGATTGACTAAGTAAAAATGTTATAACTTTTAGATGGCTGAGGTACCTACCGACCTACTATCACTACCCACTGAGGCTCTAGAGAACATTATATCTCTAGCTAGCCGTGAGAACTTTCTGAATTATGCCCGAATTCGCACGACGTGTGAGCACCTGTATGATGTGTCAAAATCACCTAGGGTGCTTGGTCTTCACCAGGGGATTGGGGATGGATTATCTCCTACTGATGATGACCTAATTTCCCTCTTATGCACATCGGGGAAAGTATCTCGAGGGACTCTTCCGAGTGTTCACAACTGGCGACGAATTTGGCACAATGCTTGATAACCCTTTTCAAGAAGCGGATGCTGCCGGAGACCTCTGAGCGGCTTACCTATGCCAAATTTTGCACTACAGCTTCTGGGGCCAGTTAATGGACTTTGGAGTGTTGGAAAACGAGTCCACCCGATTGTCTCTTAGGCAAGAGGTGTATACCGATGTTTCCCAACTCCATACCCCTCATGGTAAACTCAGGAGGTGTCATAAATGTTCCCACGAGTTTAGTCCTATCTGTTCAGCCTGTGTGTGGTTTGAAGAGTTAGGAACTTTGCCCCTCTTTGTGGTGTACGTCTAGTAAACTCAGGCTTTGTCATGTAAACTTTTGCATAAATGGAATTTTCTTGTTTCCTTTAATGTCTCTACCTTAACTATGTTGTTAAGAGTTTCTTTTTGATGTTTTTCAGATGGCTGGTAAAATGAACTTCTCATCACTACACGATGAGTTAGTAGAAGTCATCTTAATTAGGTCTTGCACGGTGGATTATCCATCCTTTCTCCATCTGTGAGGGTCTTTCCAGCGTCTGCTCGATCTAGCAAATGGTCCTGAGATCCTTCATTTGTGTCAAGAGGATGATCGTGCTTTTCACCTCATCTCCACTGCTCAAATCCCCTGATATAGGCGAAGGGGAAGATACTTTGAGGGTCTCTTTCAGTGTTTTACTCTATCACAAAACTTCTCTACCAGAGTATGCTTCCTCGTAGCTGCCCAGGATGGCCAGCTTAGTACAGCCTACATGTTCCTAGTCTTGAATCTCAGTCTCCTCAACTGCATCATCCCTCTCAACTACCTCGAGGGTGATGTGGCTAGAAGATTTATCAAGGAGTTTATCTACTCGGACTTTTCCGAGCTTTGCACAGCACGAGCCTCCCTTTGGAAGCCCGTGTGCAGTATGCACGAACAAGAGTTCAGGACGTACTGTTCGAAGTGCATATGGACTAGGGAAACGGAAAAGCTTTGTGCCAACCTTTTTATCCCATTAACCGAGCCAGATCCACTGTTTCGGTAGTGTTATACGTATGGAGTTTTAGTTTTTCTTTTTATGATAGAATTGCGAGGGCTCAATTCTTTAAAGGGGGAAGTAATGTAATGAACCAAGAAAACCATGTTTTGATTTTTGACAAGTTTTCTTTTCAATGTCACCCGTTAAGTGAACCAACAATCAAAATAAAAGGTAAAAATAATAATAAAATAGAAAAATGCATCAAATGAATGAAAACTCCTTTTATTCAAATAAGTAACATCTCGGCTACAACTTCCACTGACCAAACAAGAAGATAAACTAACCAAAAATCCCAACTAAGAACCCGATTACAATAATGGGGAGACCGCTTAAAACCAACAAGAGCCCAAGAATGCGGTAGGGGTTTCTGGCATCCGTCATAATGAACATGAGGATGGCCGAAGCCACTACAACCGTTCTGAGCACCAGGGGAATCACACGAACCATATTTTCTTTTCTCCTTCAGTCACCTGGAGTGAGGGACACCCCGAGACCATACCCTTTATAAGCACACCAATCCGATCGTTGAACCCAAACGGCTATAAATGTGACCGTTGGATTCTCCTATCCTCTAAGTTTTGTTTTTGACAGTTGGAAATAAGATGGCTTACCCTAAAAGGTTCATAATATTAATTAAGTAATTTTCCTTAATGTTTAAAGAATGACATCAATGATAATTTAATTTATTTATTTCTTGTTTTCCCAAAATGCGAACTATATTTTTTATGTTTCAAAACGATGAAGATGAATATTATTTCCACTATTTACTATACATATTTTTAACTTGAGCAGTTAAAATTTTATCTTCTAATTATATTAAATCTGATGGACTTTACTTTATGAGCTATATATATTTATATTACATCAAACATTAAATTAAATGAATTATTTTTATCTCTAAATTAAATATAAGTAATAAAAATAAAGTAAATATTTATAATTTGAACTTTTAATAACTGTTTTGAAACTTTGTCAAATTATGGTTTTATTTACATTACAAATTTTGCATCTTTATGTTAATTCTTACCTGAATACTCTTATTACTTTAAAAACAATGAAGATAATATAATGATGGTAAAAAAATTAGTAATGTTATAGGAGTTTGTGTTTTTTTGAAATTATGTTAAATGTGGAATTAAACAACAAAATTTTTTTATAACAAATTTATTCAATCATTCTATGTATTATAAATTAAGATAATTGTTTTTTTTAAAAAAATAATAATATATTTAAATAGGGGTTTAATAGTTTAATATATTGGTGTATTAATAACCCTTGACTTAAGATAATAATAGTTTAGTAATAAATTTATATTAATAATAATAATGATTTTATAATAGGTTTAATAAAACAATAAAATAACCGATTTTTATAAGATAAAAATGTTGAAAAAAAAGGAATCAGGGGGGGGCACATGTTTTTAAACGCAACACCGTGTATGAGCTGTCTGATCTCTCCCCTCTGATCGCAGTCGTCTGTTTCTTTTAAAGTCGTGATGTGTCTAAACCGTCCGATCAATCTGTGTTTGATCCTTGCCATCCGATCCTTTTTGCGTCTCACTCCCTCCCGTGGTTCTTTCTTCTTCCTCACACCCGCAATACCAGGATAGGCAGTGCCTTCTTCCTCTTAGGCCGGCGTGTGGACCTGTTTTCTCTCCTCTTTTCCACGAGTTTGGCACCATCTTTTAAATGTCCGGCCTCGATACCCTCGACGCCCGTTCATACTGGGCTGGCTTCTTTTCTTCTTAACTGGGAGTTTCACCATAGTAGGTAGGTTCTTTCGGGTTTTTTGTCCAAGCACCTCCTTCGGAAACCTCTGGTCCAGCTTCGCCTACTGCATCTTCTTTCTCTCCTCCTCCTCAGCGGGCGGACGTAAGGGACAAACCATGTTTTTTTATTTCCTTTTTTTTAGTTTTGGTATATATATTTCTATAGATGTATATATATAAACTCATATGTATATATATACCTTGATCATACACATATGCTTGATTTTGAGGAATGTTCTAGTCCGCTTCAGTTTGGAGTCCCAAAACCGAGATCTTTACAGTGAAGGGAAATCCCATGGCTTCGTTTCCCTTCACTTCGATGGTTATATGTATGTATATACGTTTTTTTATATATATAAATATGTATAATTCCATAAACCATATCTTTCTATAATCCATTTTTTTCTTATAAGGAATATTCTAAAATTGATAACTAGTTCTTTTCTCTATATAAGTAAAAGGATATTAACATTTTACTTGTTTTAGTTTCAGGTAGACTATATATATATATATATTTTTTTTATTTTTGGTATGTATATGTGTAACTAAATGTATATAAATACCTTTGAATTCATACACCTTTTTATTCAGAATACATGATGAATGGGTATGATTATTATGTTTTAGTACATTTTGGTATAACGTGATGAGTTACTAAAATTATATATACCCTTTAAAACAATTACTCCAAGAACGATACCAAGACTATTTATGTACATGGTTATATATATGATGAAGTTTAAGGATTGGTTTAATGTCAAAATGACTTTTCCAATTGAAAATTTTCATTTATCAGCGTTTTGAAAATTCATGCACGTTTTGTAAAAATGTGTGGCATGAACCCCCCTTAAGCATTTATATGTGTCCAGGTGAATATGTTTTCAAAAGTTCAGTTTCCAAAACCATTTTTTCAATTAATTATTATCAGGACTTGGTTATATATATATATATATTTATAGACACATATGTTTCTTAATAATTTTAATGGATGCTAAGCCAACATGTATGTTGCACCGGTGGACTGGCTTAACCTGAAAATTTATGTACCCTCAATGAAATTTATACTTGTAAAAAATGAGTTTTGCATGTTTAAAGAGATGAACTATGAATTTATGGTTTTATTTAATGAACATGACGAAATTTTACATGACAATCCATTATGTTCAGTGTTCTAGCTATTTTTGCTTGTACAAGAGTAAGTTGATTTAGTTTATTTACATCACTGCTTATTCCAAAGCCAAAAGCCTAGTTCTTTTACATTTACGATATGATCCATCTCAAGATAGGGGTATATATGCAAAAACGGGGTTTTGATTAAGAATTTATGAAACCCTATGAATGAAAGACCATGTCAAGATATGTGAGGGATGTTTTGAACTTAAATGTTTATGGATGGGTGCGCCCGGAATTATATAGCGCTCCAATGCATTGGGTAAAGTAAGAGTCTCATGAGACATTTATGTGCAATGGTCTTGGAGGTTAGCCTTGGCTTGTCCTTTCATGTGGGATGGTCTTGGCAGTTAGCCTTGGCTTGTGCTTTCATGTGCGATGGTCTTGGCGGTTAGGCTTGGGTTGTGCTTTCATGTGCGACGGTCTTGGCAGTTAGCCTTGGCTTGTGCTTTCATGTGCGACGGTCTTGGAAGTTAGTCTTGGCTTGTGCTTTCATGTGCGATGGTCTTGGAAGTTGGCCTTGGCTTGTGCTACTATGGGAAACGGGATTGGTAGTGTGCCTTGACCCGTACTAAGTTATGTTTTAAAGATCATGACGAGGTCTTGACAAAAGCCCAACATTATGCATCCCCTCTACATGTAATGATAATTGGTCAACCAGGGGTTAGTCCAACTAACAAAACATCCCCTAGTTGAAATTTCCCTTGACTTTGAGAATGAGATCATGAGATAAGAACAATAATTCATGTGGTAGGATGTTATAAGAACTTTATGTTCCCATGTATCATGTTAGGAATATTTTCCCTACTTACTCATAGATTTTTAGAACTGAAGTAATCTTGGTTGTAAACTATGCATATTTTATTCTTCACATGCTTGCGCTCTCTGATTTACATCTTCTTTAAAGCTTCTTTTAAGTATGTACTCATTCACTATACATGCAGATTTCAAAAATGTAGGATTTACATGTTTTAAGAAAAGATAATGCCTTGTTTTAGTAAATCGTTTTGTTTCATTCAAAATGAATGTTTTGAGAAAGAGTTTTTCTTAAAATGTTTTTTTAAAATCCATTTCTGGGCATATTTTCTCACCCTACGTTTTTGTTTAAAACTTTTCAGGCATGGTATGTACTGATGAAGTTTATCAGAAGTAGCTGGTTTCCCAAAATCCTGAACCTCACGATCTTTTGTAGTAATGGGACATGATATATTATTTGTAAATGTTGTAATGAAATGTTAGTATATCATGTCTCATTCTGCACCCTGGGCTTGGGGTCGCTACAAGGAAGGAATGGAATATTCATTTCTCAATCAAAATATTCCAAGGAGGTTTTAAGAAGATTTGGAATGGAAAATTCCAAGGAAATGAAGACTCTGGTTGCTACCCAGATGAAACTATCCAAAGATGAGGATGGAAAGGCAGTTAATATCACAGAATACAGGAAAATCATTGGAAGTATATTATACCTAACTACAACAAGGCCTGGCATTGTATTCACCACATGCCAAGTAGAAATATATCGGAGTAATCATAAGGAAAGCCACATGCTTGCAGTGAAAAGAATACTTCGGTATATCAAGGGCACGGTGGACTTCGGCTTGACATATAATAACAAATCGTAGACAGAGTTATTGGGATATACTGATGCAGACTGGGATGGTTTAGCAGATGATAGAAAATAAACATCATGTGGTTCATTCTATCTTGGTGGGATATGTATTGCTTAGTTAAGCAAGAAGCAAGATTTCATTTTATTATGCACCGCAGAAGTTGAATATATTGTTGCCACTCAAGCTTGCACACAATTATTATGGATGAAGAAGGAGCGTGAAGATATGGGAGTTTAAGTGAAGTCTCCGATCGGAATCCTGTGCGATAACTCAAGTTCTATAAATCTTAGAAAAAATAATTTCCACCATTCAAGGAAAAATAACATTGAGATAAAGTATCATTTTATCAAGGAGAAGGTTGACTAGGGAATTGTGAAGTTGGAGTATGTTCCTACAGAGCTACAAGTTGCAGACATTCTAACAAAGGACTTACCTAAAAAATATTTTCAGAGGCCTCGACTGGAACTGGGGGTTTAGTCGACTCCCCTCACTTAAAAGAGTTTGGATGTGAAACCCCCCTCCCCGAGGTATGATGTGTTTTTCCGAATGTGACGATATGTGTTCTCTACTCTACTACAGACTACAAAGGGGTGAACTTTGGGTTCATTGACAAAGGGGGAGAAAATAGTGATTGATCAAGGGAGATATAGTGTGGCTATTTGATAAATCATGAATGATATGGGGAGAAGCCGACAGGTGGAGTAGCGAGATAGGGGGAGAGCAATGAGAGAGGTGGAGCTTATTAAATCTAACGATGCTAGAAGTGATCGATCAAAGAATAGATATCACAATAGCTGAGGATCGTGATAAAAGCAGAAGAGTGGTGTTGGAATGCGGTAAGCATATTTCCAAAAATTGGTATTAGTTTGGTTTCAACAGTGGGTGTCAGATTTGAAGTGATTCATTGATGAACTTTTCATTTACTCTTGTTTCTCATGCCGATCATTACTCATGTGGGCTTAGAGTATTTGTCGAGTAAATCCTTGATCACTATCAGAATCGCAATAGGCAAATGGTGGATGAAGAATTAATGATGTATCTTTCTATGTAAGAGTTTTCAAAAACCCAAAGGCGGGTATTATTGGGAAAAAATTCCTCAATGTATCATTGAATCATTTTTGAGGTGGTTGTGTTTGTTGAAAAAGTGGACATCTGTGTTGTGATTGTTGACAAAACAAACCATGATGTAGAAATTTGTAGAAAAAGGGGATTTCATGGTGGCATGTCGAGTTCAAGGGATGTGGTTAGCGATCCATGTTTGATTAAAGAACGTCGACAAAGGAATGGATGTTTTGGAGGCGGTACAAAAAGATTAGATACACAGTGGCACCGTTTTCCAATATTTGCCAAATTTTTGGGCCTAAAATCGACAAAAGGAGAAAAGTGGTTTTGGCAATGGGACTTGTGCGCTGTTGAATTGAAGGAGATGAAAAATTCTCACCATATTTTATTCAAGATCAGAACATCAAAATATGGAAAAGGGGAAAGGGGCGCTTAAGTAGTGGGTTGGTCGCGCAAGTGACTTGCGTGCTGAGACTTGCATGCTGAGGGGAGACTTGTGAGCCGTCGCGCATGGTGTCAAAATTACTATAAATACATGTCGACCCCTCCTCATTATATATGAGTAAAACACATAGAAAAACTCAGATCTCCCATTGCACTTGTGTTGTGGTCACACAAGTGGTGTGTGGTCGCGCAAGTAGAAGTTTTGCGCCAGGTGATAGTTTCGCACCTAAGGTGGTTTGGGAATGGAAAAAAGTGAGTCGCCCATGTTTAGAGTTTTAGAAGGAGTCGTGCAAGTGGTTGAGGTGGACTTTCATGCTAGATTTGAAGAAGCACAAAAGTTTTTGGTTGTGCTCCAAAATTGGTTTGGGCATAAAAGGGTGTGTGTCGTGAAAGTTTGGAGTAGCAGAAGCTTGTGTCGCTTAAGTGTTTGAGGTGGACTTGTGGGCCCGTTTTAACTTGTGCACCGGCTTAGAGAAGGGTGCCAATTATGGTTGATTCATGATAGTGATTCAGGGTTGTGTGAAGGCTGGAAGATTGCCCGATACCGTCAGTTCCAATAAAGATTCATCTACGGGTGAAAGCTAGAGTTCAACAGAGCATCTATATACAATAGAGGATGTATTCATTAGTGATAACGAAGAGAACTACAGGTCTATAAACTGTGTGTGGATCATTTCCAGAGTAGTGAGCAAAGGAAGAGGAAGAAGGTGATCCTCTCCACCAACAGTGATCCAGAGAGAGAGAAATAGGGAGTGACCCTTGGGAAAGCAGTGATCTGACCCTAAACATTGTAAATGCAGTGAGCCTTGGAATAGAAGTGATCTATCTCGAACTCTATAAACAATAGTGTGCTTTTAGTGGATTTGGTACATCAACACATCGTCGGTGTATGCTCCTTGGACGTAGCCCAGTGAGGGTGAACCAAGTAAAAATTGATGTGTCCGGTGCATTGTTTACTTTCTGTTTATATTGTGTAACAGGAAAGAGAGAGAAGAGTGTTTTTCTTAACAGCGAAATAAGATCAGAACGAGCTTTAATTTTAAATTAGTCATACCCTGGTTCACCCCCCCTCTCAGGGCATTCAGCCTTGCGGACCTAACAAATATTAATATAAAAATGTCCAGAACATATAAAGGATCTTTAAAAATTAAATTTATAATTAATATAATAGATCTAAAGAAATAATACCCCATATTTTTATATTTCTTCATTAATGTTATTGATCATCTAATTTTTTTTGAATTACTATTGTTGTGCTAGTAGGATCAATGTATATAATCCCTCTAGTGATAATAGACACATTATCCTTTGATCTACAAAAAACCATTAGAATTTCATGTGGTATAACAACATATCAATCATATTGTTTTGTTCATATTGATCTATACAAGTACCTTTAGGCTTGAAGGATTCTCTTGTTCTTATTGTTCTTGAGAGTAATAGAGGATGATGAATCTAGAGAGAGTAATATGTTATGGATAATGATTATAAATTTTATTTTAACCCTAGACAATAGGCATAACAATATATTTATAGAGTTATGGTATATTATAAAATATTATTTAACTTCACAATAATGCTTAAATAATATGTTAAACCATATATTAACACATTCAATATAACAATAATAATAATAATAATAATAATAACAATAACAATAATAATAATAATTTATGGATTGTTTTAACTGTAACAATGATCGACAACCACATACAAATGATAACAATAATAATAATTTATGGCTTGTTTTAACTGTAACAATAATAATAATTTATGGCTTGTTTTAACAGGTTACAAAACCCAATAGAATGAACATAATGTTTCAATGTCGACAACCACATACAAATGATCACTGTACTATATAATTCTTTTACCACAATAACTCATCAAGAAGGCTGAAAATATCTATCTCCAATCTATATAATCGATATGTATTTCTTTGACTATCTGAAATAAAAACGTCATTACACACTATCCATGGAATTTAATGTGATGGTTCTATTCCATTCAAAGGGTTGAGATATCAGCATCCATGGATATGAAAGGGAAAAATCCCTCCTCTACTTATTCATTAACGACATGTCACTCATGACTTAACCAATGTATCAAACTTATCCATGAACTTTTATCATCATAGTTTATAAAAGAGATATATGTATGTGAATTTTAACATAGATCAATAATAATATTAAAGTATAAGGACCATCATATATGCTCGTATATAGGAATATCTGATGACACCAAAACATGTGGAATTCTTACCGGTGGGTCTGTTCTCATAATCTTCAATTTTCTAGATTACCAAGTGAAAACTTCATAGGAACTATCCTTATGTGCTTACGAGTACTAGAACCTGATAGTATTTGTACTATGTTCCCCATCATAGTACATCATCCAACCACAAATCATTATTTTAGAAAATTTTCATAGCACATCCGATTGTCATCATAGAGGAGAACAATTATGACCTTATCAAAGTGACCTATAATCTATCACATTATTACATTAGAGTCATGCTGAACAATAAAAAATATGTAATAAAAATTTTTATTAATATTCAATACATTTAATATTCATTTAATAAAATTACAAATACTTGGTCTTAGGAACCAACTCCAACATAAATATCATTATTTGAAATATACGTTACAATAAAAAAGATTATACTTATAAAATAAAAAAAATTAATTCCCAAACATGAAAACAAATCCATCCGTATCAAGTATGGAGACTGAAGAAAATTGTTTGGTAACAGATGGAACAATTTAAAAATATCTTAAAACCAATATCATTTCCATCAAAAATGTGAGTTAGTTGTCCCCAATAACAAAAACACCAAGTTTGGATCCATTGGATGGGCATAGTTATTCCTACCCTCTATCAATATTCCAAAATCTAAATGGTTATTACATTTAAATACATGTCTGAGAACTATATTCTATATAAAATTCATAATTTATAGAAACATATAAATTGAACTTGAAAAAAATGCACCAAAATCTTCCCCTCAATTCTTTGTGTGGGTGTAGTTTTTCTTCTAGTGACCCTTATTACCACATGAAAAATAGATAGAATCCAATTATATTTCATACCACTTGACCTTTCTCTTCTTCTAAGGTCTTTGTGAAGAAGAAATGGGATTATTACTCATTTCCTAGAAATTCATTTTATTCACTATAAGGATGGAAGGATTTTCTATCATAATGTCCTTGTCGACTTCATGATGTAAAGTGAGAAGATCTGTAAGATAATTCTCAATATTATTCATATTAAAATTAATAATTATTCTAGAGATTCTCTATGTGAGTGATGAAAGAATTAGATTTGTGTATTGTTTTTCATGGAGTTTAAACCCTATAACCACTAGGCTCTCAATGTATCTGATAAATTTGACTAGATGAGGCCCACCTGGTATACCTTATCCCAGTTTAATCTAAAATATAACTTTGGTTATCTCAAAATTTTCCTACATACATCTCTCTCGATATAGACATTAGAGATGTTGAATCATGATTTAAGAATATATGTATTTATGAAACTTTATGAGTTCAGTAGACATGGATGAAAGCTTTAATCATTGAACAATGAATGCTTCTCTCTAGAGTTCATCTAAAAAAAACTCTTTGTCACTCACATCCTTTATATATGGATCAGGTAGTGAGAATTATATTATAAAAGATGTCCATTTGAGTCTCAAAACAACTCTTATGCTTCTAAACCATTCCAAGAAGTTCATTCCTGTATAAAGATAGCCTTTCGGCAATATTAATTCCCAAGATAATTTGGATGATGAAATTTCCATTTATTCTACAACTATATAAGAGAATATTATCGGTATATTACAAGGATACAATTTTTGTGGGACATAATGAAATTAATTTCATTAAGTATCCAACAAGTTTATCAAGTCCTAATAACCCTCTCCATTTGAGTTAGAATGTATAGTTTCTAAGAAATTCTGTTAGAAAGGATTAATGGTCTCCATATCATAACCCCAGTGAGGGATCAATATATTATTTGAAGGCATTTAGGATTGAATATTTTTCTAACTATGGTCTTGTAGCTTCTTGATCCATTGAGTGGACTCCCTAATAAAAAAATCATGATTTATATTTCCTGAAAAATTTCCTCCAAGTTACATCATTTATAGAGAGGGGTACTTATCATGATGCAAATCTATAAATTGAAACCAAAAAATTAAAAACACCTCCATAAAAAAGTAATTTTTCCAATGAGGGTTAGTAAAAAACTTAGTTCTATGATATTAATTCATAATCTAGTAATGGAATTCTTAGTATGACATAACATTAAGCTGATGGATTTTATTTATTATATATAAAAGTTTATTGTTTTATCCTTTACATGTATTTTTAATATTAATTGAATTTTACATAACTGATTAACTAGGTTTTCATAAAAAATTTCATTTCATACATTTATTTAAGCACCATATTTTTATGTCAATTAATTTGTTTATGTAATCAAAGCCTTAGAACCATAAAATAATTAATTCATAAGATAGAAATAAATAAATATATTAATGAACTGATCATGATCTCATCTAACAGTTGATTTATTGAATGGAAATAAATAAAATTATGACCTAGGGGAAAACTTACTATGTCAGTCTTATAATGAGTTATAATATTCCACCTTTACACCTAAGTATCACATGGGTTTACAATGTCTCAGTTCCATATTAAACTACCTCATTTTGACTTTAGATACTCCTTTTATTATATATTTTTATAACTCACACATATGTGATAGGAACTAAAGTATTGGTTAATGAAGAAATACATAAGAAACATTGTACACACAGATCCTACATAATAAAAGAGGTATAAATGACCCGCATGCCATCATTTCAATATAATTATAAATAATTCAGAAAACCATGAAATAGATTAAATTAAAAAAATTCTAACACATAAAAAGGTCTTGGTCAATCTAATGATCGATCATACACATTTAAAAAATACACAAATGTACTTTGGATATGATTAAATTCTTTTTTTTCTTCATTATAATGATAAAACATGATTTTATTAATTAATTCATTAATTAAATAAATAATTATATTCATCCTTTAATGATAATATAATGTCTCTTGGATACACCATCATTGATGAATTCATGGAAAATAAAATGGCATGGCCAATAAATGTAGATAATTATAATAAATTAATTGAACAATTATTAATTCATCAAAAGCTTCATAACATTGTCCAACGTATATGATACCAATAGTGTATTTAGGATTTAATGTTGAAATTAATTATTTAATGTAATTTAATTTTGTCCTTTATTGGGATACTAAATTGTGTGCACACACAAGATGCAACCTGTGTTTCACAATTTCCATGTACTCTTGATAAATTCACATGGATTCATCATGTATGTAATAAACAAGAACTCACTGTTCTATTCCTTTGAGAAAATATAGCGTTTGAGTTGTTATGGGAGGTCATAGTAGCCCATTTCAATATTTTTTCAATTTTATACTTTTCCAATGGTGATTCAGGAATGGTAGGTGGTGACAGTAGCTCGCAACACTAGGTCGTACCGGTGAGTCACTAACGATAGGTCGCAATGATATCTCGTCAACAGTTCCTCATACAAGTGAGTCATCCATAAGTAGCTCACATAATGGTAGGTCACTGAATGGTGACTCGCATAATGGGGACTCACCAAATGGTGACTCACCCTTGGTAGCTCATACTGCTGAGTCACTTCTTACAGTTTTTCAAAATTCTAGTTTTTCCTAGTTTTCCAGTTTCACCCCTTTAATGATTTATTTGATGTGAATTGAGTTTAAAATCTAATTTAAGTGGTTTTGAATATATTCAATATATATGAATTTTATCTTTAAATTCCTAAAGCTCTATTGGATTTTATATAGTTAAAACATGTGGTGTTGATCATCTTACAACTTTAATAGATTTTGAAAGTTTTTCTTTTGTTTATATAGGATCTGGACTTTCTAAATCTGAGACCATTTATTCCATATATGCTTCTATTTAACCATGATATTGTAAATCCCTAGAAACATTCTTCCCCAAGTGATAGTGCATTTGGGGTTTGGACTTGAGATCATGTTTCCTTGGAGTTCTTCTACTACTTGCACACACCCTATTTTGGCATAAGGAGGAATTGCTAATCATCTGTTCTTTGAGGTAGGGATCCCTCAATATATCTTTTATTTTTTTTTGTATTTTATTGGGTTAGTATATGGATATTACCTTGTGAATATGGTTGAATCCAAATTTAACAAAGATAATTATGAAGATAATCGAACATGTTACAATATTAATAATTGAGTGGTTGGTAATATGATGATGATCATTGTATTGATTTTTCTATTATTTGATTGATATTATGAATTGTATGGGCTATAATCCTTTTACAAATCTTGATCATTGGTGGCCTTTTTATGTGCACCCATGATGAATTATGAATACTTTTTTTTGAACTTCTATTTAATGGATGTAAATATAAAAATCAGATTAATCACTTAAACCTAGTTAAATAATGGATTCCTCAAGATTGAAATTGTTCTATGATAACCCATAAATTATCAAATTCAAATTAAGTAATAATTGTTTTTTAAATCTTAATACACCTTGATCGATTGGCCTGGTTGTGTGTTCTTTGTAGATCTGCCCTATCTTGTTCCTTGTACGAGTAGATTGGTTATTCTATTGGGATCATAGTTATATGTTGGGTGGTTCGAGTGGGGAAATGGAATCCTAGGTTGAGAGGTTGTTTGAGTTGTAGAATGGATGGGTAGTATTGTGAAGTGGGACAATAATTGGATTTTGTGTTGCTTTTTTTGCTGGATGTGTTGGGTGTGCGTGTAAGTTGGCAGTTGTTTTGGATTAGGATTGGTGACTTTTAAAAAAGTATGGTGTTGTTTTATGTGGGTGATTACCCATTGATAACATGGAGAGATCTTCATCCCATGTCTCGGGATCGGTATATTTTATGTTATGAAGTGGGTTTTTATCATGGTTCTTTTTCCTCTATCTGGTTTATACTACGTGGCTTGTTACATGGTGTGGTTGGTAGTTTCTCAGCTAGGGATGGAATGAAAAAATTAATTGATTAATTAAGAACAATAATTTCTTAAATGAATTGGTTAGGTTTATAACGCTGAGTTGTAGTTGGTTGTGTTTTTATTCATTTAGAGGTAGCATCAAAGGAAATTTTGTGTGTCGTTTGTTGGTTGGAAACCAATAGGTTGGACTGAGTTCTTGGTTATACATATACATGTATTTCCTTGTGATTTCTATACGCACCCCACCCTTGTTGAGCACTATTTTCCAAACACCCCCATCTTCACGGGGAGCGTGTATTTCCCAACATCCTGATGGGAGGATGGATGGATGGTTACTTGCTCTTCCCTACTCCCTCTTTTAGGCATTGGTATCCCAAGAATCCTCGAAAAGTTTGTGGTGTGGTTGTGAGGCCCAACTATCTATAGGATAGGTGTTCTTTCCCAGGTTTCTTTGGGATGAGCTGTGGTGCACTTTACTAGGTTTCCTCGGGATGAGGCTCTGGTTGTGGCCTAGGAATCTATGTGCGGGATGTGATGTGGTAGTGGATCAGCTGTTTAATAGCGGGATGTGGTGAGCTTTGTATAGCTAGTTTTCAGGAATATATCTGAGGCCTAGGTGTGTGTGGTTGGTTTGTGAAGTGGGGATTGTGGAAGAGTGTTCTAGTGCCAAGATGTTTTCCATCAAGGTATGTGTATCTAACTAGTGGAAAGTGGTTTTGGGTACCCAAAACATCAAGGTTCTTACTCTACTACTTTACATGGCTTGCTTTATTTGGAGAGTGTGCCTTGTTGAGGTCTGGGTGATTAGTATTTCTTTATTAGGTGCTATTAGTTTCTTCTATTTTCTGATAGGGGAATCTGTATGCTTCTACAACTTGTGAAAAAGATACTTGGTAGTTTCCTACTACATATATATGTATGCTCACCCTATTTATATAGAAATATTTTTAGGTTTCCACAAGGACGATGTGGACAATGAAGGACCTTACTAGCTCATACTTTGGGAGAGTTGTCGGGTCTCTTATTAGCATTTTTTTTGTTAATTAATTTGGAGTTTTACTATATTTGTAATAGTTTTGTTTAAAACATGCATATGGTATGGATTTTAGTTTTTATTTTTATATAGTTCTCAGAGTTTTTTGGGATAGAACAACTTATTTCCCGATATTGTTTTCTTTAAAAGGGGGAAATACATCCTATTTTGTGGAAATATATACATACCCTTGGTACTAGTCACCACCCTAGGGCCTACTGGAGGATGGACTCGAGGGGGGGGGGGTCATTATCTCACTTTCATCTTGAATAAGTAAGGTCATGGAACTTTTCCACCCTTTCTCTATCTTGAATAAGGAAGGTCGTGACAGAATGGTATCAGAGTTGATGGTTGAGAGATAGGATGGAGTTTGGAGTTAGGCATAGTGAGGATTACATGGGTTAGTAAGGTAATAATGTTAGGTGATCTTGGTGTTTGACATATTCTAAGGAAGACTGACTAAGAGATGGTATTTTAGGGACCCCAATTATCCGATTAAAGGACTCTGAGCCTACTGAGCGACCAAGTGAGGATAAATTAATTATTGGGTAGAGACTTTAAGAAAGCTACATATATCATAATGACTTGTGTTATTATTTGAATTTTAAATTTTAGGAAATTTAGAAAAAATAATTCGTTAAAATAAATATTAAATAAAATTCAATGCAACTCAAGCTTAAGAATTCATTATTAACCTTTTTTAGCTATGGATTCCAGTCATCGTTCACACACAGTATCGATAGTGGAGGCTTAACAGACCAAACTGGTTGATCGGAAGAGGGTTGATTGAGTAGAGGAAGATGATCAGGGGTTGAAGAATCTATGTTATTTCCTGTAGTAGACTCTAGGAATGTAATAGGGCACCATTTTGGACATTGATATGGAGAGTAGGTTTGAGGAGCTTGTGATCACCTTCATCTTGATCCAGGCTCCTATGAAGTAATGGTTTCCCTTGGATGTGAGTTATGTGAAGGAGTTGTGCGTCAATGGTGGGTGTTGTACTAGGGGGATAGGAAGGAAGCTAACATTTTGTGGGTCAATTTTCGGAAGTAGTTCCAAGAATAATTCCTTTTTTCAAACATGAAGGATATGAAGAGGCAAGAGTTTCTCTCTCTCCAGCAAGAGAGTATGTATGTACATGAGCTAGGGATCAAGTTTATGGACCTACTTTTTTCCACATATCTTACCAGATGAGGAGTCTCATGTGAGGCATCTAGAGGAGTCACTTCATCCTTCTCTCCAGTACACAATTACTCCCTTCACCTTGCTGACATACATGGAAGTCTAGAAGAAGGTGGAGGTAGTTGAGCAGATGCACTCATGAGGAGGTCTACCATGAGACGAGAGCCAACATGGTTCTTCCAAGGGAATGGTTTTTAGCAGTAGGAATCAAGAAATAAGACCCTCAATGTTTTAGCCAATGGGGAATCGACCTTAGCAGTTTTAGTTTCGACAATATGATCCTAGTTCTTTTCTTCCAAACATGGTACTGAGGAGTTTCACTTATAGAAACCATGGCTATTTTCAGAGTCAATTTCCAGTGGTCGTTCAAGCCTAATATGGTGAATGTGGGAAGGTTTAGCACCATCCTTAGTAGTAGTTATCGACTGTGTCATTTCAGTAGCAAGGACATCAGGTTCCTTCTCCATTGAAGAGATACAGAGTAGGTGGAGTCTGACCATTGGGTGTTCCTCAAGGACCTAGACCCAGGCATGGTCGAGGAGGTGACCGATAGTATAGGGGAAGAGGATATGGGCGTGGTCAATTGAATGTTGGAGAGGCAGAAATTCCGATAGGGTTGGAGATTTTTAGACGTACGATCAGTTTGTTAACTACAATTTTTTGTGCCTTGTCAGATTTAAGATCCTCACACTCCTTTTTTCACCAGGTCTATCCCATGCTATGGAAATATATATAGGAAGGAAACATGTTCCCCTAGTGTTGAGTATGCCAGTTGGAGGCCATAAGAGCTTGGTTGATGTATGAAGATGGTGTGGACTGTTGATGGGGCCACATTAGTCTCATGAAGATATCTTCTTGATACAGATGCATCCACATGATGTTATTCTCATCATTAACTGGTTGTATTTTTTACATGCTATTATCAGTTGATTTTAGTGGACAATTTTGTTTTCGGATTTGGATGTCCAACCTGTGGATCTCATTGTTGAGTAGGATTTTCAAGTGGTAAGTCGGTGTTTGGAGCCTTTTCTTTCCTTATTGGCCAAGCTATTAGTGGAATAGGTGGATGATGAGATTGTGTAGGTTCCCCAAGTTGTTGTAGAGTTCTTGGATCTTTTCTTGGGGGAGCTTGTGACTCTACCCCCTCGACACGATGTTGAGTTAGGGATAGACATAGAGCCCAGTTCATGTCCAATTTCAATGGCTCGATATTGGATGGAACCTTATGAGTTTTGGGAGCTCCAAATTCAGGTTGTTGACCTGATGAAGAACAGGTTTATCTGGCCCATTGTGTCACTAAGGGGTGCTCTAGTCTTGTTTATGAAGAAGGAATATGGTGGTCTGAGGTTGTACATAGTATACCAGAGGTTGAATTAGGGATGGTTAAGAACCGTTACCCTCTCTTGAGAATATATGATCTCTTCGACCAGCTAATGGGAACAAGTTGGTTTTCAAAGATTGACCTGTTGTCAAGATATCACCAGTTGAGGTTAAAGAAGGGTAACATCTTGAAGAATGCTTTTAGGTGTAGCTATGGGCACTTTGAGTTTGTGGTCATGTCATTTAGTGTTACAAATGCACCAGCCATGCCAATGGGGCTCATAAACTCTGTTTTTTATGTATTCATATACCACTTATTCATTGTTTTCATAGATGACATCCTAATCTACTAGAACTTAGAGGAGGAGAATAATGAGTATCTCAGGACTTCTTGGAAGTTATTTGATGTCTCCATCTCTATGGGATGTTGTCCAACTATTTGTTCTAGTCATGAGATGCTCACTTTATTGGGAATGTGGTGTCTTTTTAGGGTGTAGCAGTGGTCCTGTAGATGGATGAAATTGTTTTTCCTAGGAATCACCCAAGAATGTGATGGAAGTTTGCAGTTCCCTTGTTATGGCAGGATATTAGTAGATATGTGTACCTGATTTCTCTTGAGTTGCAGGTCAATTGAAATCTTTGGCCCGGAAATGCCACACTTTTGTGTGGAGTGAGTAGTTACAGGTAGTGTTTATCTTTCTGAAAGGGAAGTTGGTCATTTCTTCAGTGCTCCAATTTCCAAGTGTTAATGTTTGAGGTGTATTGTGATTCTTCTTATATAGGCTTGGGATGTGTGCTAATCCAGTACTGAGGAGTGATCTCTTATGGGTCTAGGGAGTTATGTCCCCATGAACGTAACTGTTCCATCCATGATCTGGAGTTAGAAGCGGTTGTGTTTTCACTGAAGTTGTGGTGACATTACCTCATTGGGGAGTGCTTTGTGGTCTTCACAGATCACAAGAGATTTAGGTATATCTTTTCCCAATGAGATTTGAACTTGTTATAGTAGAGGTGGATGGAGTTTCTCCAGAATTATGATTTCAAAATCTTTTACACCTCAAGGAAGGGGAACGTCATGGTCAATTTCTTGAGTAGGAAGTCACAGAAGGATGTAGTTCTGGAATCTGTAGACGCTTGTAAGGTATTGGAGGAGTTTGCTACCTTACGCCAGGATATAAGAATGGATGGTGGAAAAGGATATTTGTTTTAGATAACAGTGTTGTCTTCTTTGATACAATAGGTGGAGGAGTCTCATTGGGGTGACTCAGTGGTAGAAGTGATGTGTGATCATGTTGATGAGGGATATGCTCTAGAGGGATGGTCAGAGGATGGTCAGAATTAGATGTTGTTCTATGGGTGGCTATGTTATACCGTGGAGATGCACGAGGTAATCCTACATGTATTTAATAGTGCACTCTTGGAGTTGAACACAAGGATGTACAAGATGTACCATAGCATGAGGATGCATTTTTAGTGGCTTAGGTTGAATCTGGTAGTGGTAGAGTTTGTTGCAATGTTCCAAGTGTTCTAGGCGGTGAAGGATGAGCATCATGTTCTCAATGCTTTGATGTAACCCTTAGATGTTCCTAAGTAGAAGTGGGATAACATCTAGATGTATTTTTTTATAGGGTTTTCCTGGGATCATGGAGGTTCTGATGCTATCTAGGTAGTAGTGGATTGGATTAATAAATAGGCTCACTTGTTAGTGATTAAGGAGTTGGGCATAGTGAATGCCATGTCCAAGAGGTATGTGGATGAGGTGGTGTGGCTGCATGGAATTCTGAGATCCATTTTCTTAAATCAGGATGCACGCTTTACCTCACGAGTCTGGAGGGGATTGTCATATTCTTTTGGAACACATTTATACCTCATCACTTCCTTCCACCCTTAGGTAGATTGGAAGATAGAGCGGACCATCGAGACATTGGAAGACATGATTCAGGCATGCGTCCTGGACTTTGGAGGATCTTGGGTACAACAATTTCCCTTAGAAGAGTTCACTTACAATAATATTGATCACTCTTCTATTTTCATTTATTCGTTTGAATCATTATATGGGATTCTATGTCATTTACCTTTGTGCTAGATAGAGGTTGGGTAAATAGCTATTATTGGACTGCACATGGTTTAGAGCATGGTGAAAGAGGTTCAACTAGTTCATGAGAGGATGAAAGTATCACAAGATCAGAAGAAGTCATATGACAATCGTAGGTGGAAGCCCCTAGAGTTCGATGTTAGAGAAAAAGTGTTCTTGAGGGTTACCCCTTGATGTGGGAAGTGACAGTTTTATAGAGGGAGTATGCTTTCTCTTAGGTTTTTGGACCATTTGAGTTGTTGGGATGAGTTTGTGAGGTGGAATACCAGCTGGTGTTTCCACCATGGTTGAAGAGGATCCATTAAATCTTTCATGTCTTGTAGCTTCACCGGTATCTATATGATAACTCCCACATCATTGATTGGTGAGAGTTAAAAACTGAGGATGATGTGATATATGTGGAGCAACTAGTGGAGATCCAGGATCATCAAGAGAAGGTGATTTGTAGATAGACCATTCCCTAGGTTTGTGTATTGTGGAGGTTGGGAGATTAAAGGATAGTACTAGGTAATAGGAGATGCAGATGTATTCCCAATACTTGGAGTTGTTTTTATTTTTTCCTCAATGAGTTTTTCTTTATGATATAATTATTTAACTTTTGGTTATATGAGATGAGTTATTTACTTGTTCTATGTTATGTGATAAATTAATGATGTGTGAAGAGGGGAGGACACAATTCTTAATCATTATTTATTAATTGATATGCAATTAAACTACTATGGTCGAGTCAGTGCCTCCTACAGTAGATAGTATCTTGACATAGAGGAAGGAACTCCATGATTCATGTGTTTAGACGGTGTGGTTTTTGGGCTTGTGTGGTGTGTCTTATAGTCATTTGGGGTAGTAGACGTCGAATGGGATGTTCTTGGAAGTTGATGTTTCACCTTATATTATGAACAATATAGGGAATTTTATCATTGGGCCTTGGGGTTTTCAAATCATTGTGGTGATTGAATTATAGAAGGATCATGGAGAGGTATCTCACGGGGTGGTTTTTCAGAACCCTCTTTATTATCGTCTTGGTTTTTAATTATTAATGGTGAGAATTTTTTGATATGTATATGATGTAATGGATTGTGATTCTACGGTCCATTCCGTTTTGAAAATCCAGTGTTTGAGGTGTTTTGAGAGGTTATGGTAGCTCATTTGAAGAGTTTTATAGTTTTCCAATGATGATTCGGGAATGGTAGGTTGTGAGAGTATATCGAAATGGGGAGTCACACCGATGAGTTATCGACAATATTTCACAACAGTAGCTCGTTAATGGTGTCATGTACCAGTGAGTCATCCAATGGTAGCTCACCGAATAGTAGGTCACTGAATGGTAGGTCACCGAATGGTGACTCTCCTAATGGAGACTCATATAACTGTGACTCGCCATTGGTAGCTCACACTGGTGAATCACCCAATGGTTAGTCACTTTCGAAAGTTTTTCAAAATTCCATCTTTTCCCAGTTTTCCAGTTTTCTCCTTTAGCATTTTATTTGATGTGAATTGTGTTTAAAATCATATTTAGTTTTTCTGATGTTGTTTCAAAGATTATAAAATATATCTTTAAATTCCTAACTCTCGGGATGCTTTTACATAGTCAAAACATGTGGTCTTGATCGTGATCTAGCTTCAATGGCTTTTGGAAGCATTTATTTTGTTGATATAGAATCTAGAATTTCTAAAACCAAGACTCTTTCTTCCTTGTATGCTTCCCTTTACCCTTGATAATGGATATCCTCAGAACCTTTATTCCTTGAGTGATCTTGCTTTTAGGGTGTGTTATTTGGATTGAATTTCTCTAGAGTTCTTCTACTATTTTCTAACCCCCTATTTTGGAACAAAAATGAATTGATGATTGTCTATTATTCGAGGTAGGGATCCCTTAGTTGCTCTTATTTTTGTGTATCATGAGGGGTGGGTGTACTAATATCCCCTTGTGAGTATAGTTTAATCCAAATTTAAAAAATATAGATATGAAAATAATTGAACCTATTAGAATAGTAATAAATGAGGGACTATGAAGATTATGATGCTGATCGTATTATTTTATATATTATATAATTGATATTGGTAATTATATGGGTTGTACGCCTTCTGATAATGATGTACTTTGGTAGTCTTTGTTTGCACACTTGTGACAGATTTTGAATACTTGTTGTTGACCTTCTATTTAATGGTCATAAATATGAAAATTTTATTAATCACATATACCCATTTAAATCAATGGATGCATAAAGTTTGAACTTATTCTATGATAACCCCTGAATTATCTAAGTAGAAGTAAAGAATGAGTGTTTGTTAAATCTAAATAAAATTTTCTCTAATTGGTGTGGTTTTGTGATGTGTGTTGTGTGTGGATCTATTTTTTCATGTGCCTTGTATGGGTTTTTTAGTGCTCTTGTTGGTATCATGGTTGTATGTGGGGAGGTTCAGGTGGTGAAATGGAATCCCAGGTTGATAGGTTGTTTGAGTTGCAGAATGGATGGATAGTGTTGTGTAATGGGAATACAACCAGGTTGTGTGTTGTTTGTGTTGCTGGATGTGTTGGGTGTGGGTATGAGTTGGAAGTTATTTTAGAATTGGAGGAATGACTTAGAAGAAGGATGGTGTTGTTTCAAGTGGGTTCTTCCCCATTGATAACATATAGATAGATTCACCCCATGTCTTGGGATCAGTATATGTAATGTTATGATGTGGGTTAATTTAGCATGGTCCTTCTTACTCTATGTGGTTTATGCTACATGGATTGTTACACGCTGTGGTTGGTAGTTTCTTGGGTAGGTATGGAATGAAAAAATTAATTGATTAATGAATAATTATAATCAGTTAAATGAATTTGTTGGGGGTATAAAGATGAGTAGTGGCTGGTTGTGTGGATGTGCATTTAGAGGTACCAATAAAGGTAGTTTTTTGTGTAGATTGTTAGTTGGAAACCCATAGGTTGGGTTGAGTGATTGGTTATATATATACATTTTTTACTTGTGATTTCAATATGCACCCCTATCTTGCTGAGAACTACGTGTTGAACACCCCCATCTTCACAGGGGAGGGTGGCTTTCCCAACATCCTGACAGGAGGATAAATGGATAGTTACTTTCTCTTCCCTGCTCTCTCTATAGGCATTAGTATCCCAAGACTCTTCAAGTATTTTGTGGTGAAATTGTGAGGCCCAAGTGTCTGTGGGAGAGGTTTTATTTCCCAAGTGTTTTTAGGATGAGATGTGGTGTACTTTCCCAGGTTTCATTGGGAGGAATTTATTGTTTTGTCCAAAGTTTCTATGAGTTGGATGTGATTTGGTTGTGGCCCAGGTGTTGGCGGGCGGGATATGATTTTCTTTGTATGACCAAGGTGTGGGACTAGCTTTGAGGCCTAGGTGTGTGTGGGAGGGTTGTGATTTGGGGCTTGTGAAAGAGTATGGTAGATCTGGGATTTTTGCAGTTTGGGTATGAGTAGATAATAGTGGGAAGTGGTGCGAGGTACCAAAAACATCAATATGCTTACTATATTACTTTACCTGACTTCTTTTATTTGGTGAGTGTTCCTTGGTGAGGTCGAGGTGATTAGTATTTCCTCATTAGGTGCTGTTAGTTTCTGATGTTTTCTCATAGGGTCATTTGTATGATTCTCCCACTTATGTATGAGAGACTTGGGATTTTCATACTGAGTATAATTGCATTCTCACCTAACATATATAAAAATACTTTTAGGTTTTTAGTAGGACTATGTGGACCATGTTGGACCTTACTAGCTCGGACATTGGAACAGTTGATGTGTCGCAGTTTAGCCTTGTTTTTGGTAATTACTTCAGAGTTTTATTGTATCTGTAACCGTTTTATTTAAAACGTGCATGTGTGATAGGTTTAGATTTTACATTATATATAGTGCTTAGAGTTTTTTTGGGATGGACCATATTATCTCTTGATCTTGTTTTCTTTAATAATGGGTAATGCCTCCCATTTTGTGAGAATATATACGTACCAATGGTGCTAATCGCCAACCTAGGGCCTACTGGAGGTAGGACTCTGGGATTTATTATCTCTATTTCATCTTGAAGAAGGAAGGTAATGAAAAGTTTCCTATGTTTATCTATCTTGAATAAGGAGGGTCATGATAATGTACCTTGGATAGACTACATGGTATGTACTGACCATCTATATGCCATGTGTTCCATTTGTCGTGTGTTCGTGTTAACTGCCAAAGGAATCGATTTGTTCTCTAGATGGAATCACCTGATGTGTAATCCAGATACACAATATGTGTTACTATTATTCATGTGTCCATGTAATGTATAACATATATATTTAATGAAATATATATATTTGAATGAATCTACTTTAATTAATATCTTGCATTAAACCCAACACCAAATTTTAACGAACTGTGATATACTATTAATATATTTATTAAAACGTGATCATTGTAACCTATATATTAAAATTGGTAGTGTGAATAGAAATAAACAAATATTTAATATTAAGTATAATTTATTTATAAAAAGAAAACATATTAATATAATGTACATAATTTTTCAATAAGTCTTTATACATTTCGAAAATACTATTTTCCCAAAAAATGTTTTTATTACATTTTTATAAGAAAATAATAGTATTAATTTTTATGAAATTTTAGAATTTTTTTAAAAAATAAACTTCATTTCTAAAATCTACAAGTCAAAATTAGATTTTAGTGAATTTTTAATATTTTTTTGCTAATAATGTTTTTTCAATGAATAGTAAGAATAAAAATATTTATTAAAATCTATATTTTGATCTAAATTATTTACATGATCCATTTTATTTTAAGATGTGTTTAGAAGTAAAATTTGTTATATAATATATTTATTAATCTAATTCATCTCTTTGAAATCAATTTCATATTGAAATTTTGATATTAAAACCTTGTTTCTTCGAAAAACCACTTTTTCATCACGACTGTAGGTATTATTTTAAATTAAATTATAGCACTTCTATGAATTGAATTTGAAAAATGGGTTACATATTTAAAATAAGAATAATTTATATTATATAATAATTTCAAATTAATTTTTTTTCATAAATATTAGTAAAATCAATACAAATTAGTTTATGTGGTTAAGTTCAAAAAAAATTCTTGCATGTTACATACACATGTGTTGAAATTAATTTTCAATGTACATAGGATCATTATTTAATAAAATGGAATTTATATTTATAATAATTGGGTCCAAATTGTCTAATATTAATAATTTTAATTTTATTCATAAATTTTCAATTTCATAGGTTAATAAAAAGAGACTAGTTACCACAATAAAAAGTAAAATTGTAAATGTGTAAAAACATAGAGATTAAGAAACAACATGTTTAAAACATGTGAATTTATTTTTGGAGATTTTTATTGACCATAAAACCCATAAAGTCACTTATTTGTTAAATTTGGAGTTGCATGGAATAAGATTGACATCCCATTATTGAAAAGTATTGGATATTTACAAAGATGCCACTCCTCCTCAATTATAATAGGGGACCTCCTCCCCTGATTTCTTCACACATAATAAGCCATTTTTCGTGAACATACACTTCCAAAACATCCCAGAAACATCCATATAAACTTTATATATCTTATTTTATTACAAAAATACAAATCCTTGGGTCATTAATAAGATATCCAAAGGGGGGTTTTCTAAGAAAAGGTAATTATTTTCACTAAACTATTTGTTTTTAGTTCTTCTCCTATCAACTTAATTCGTGTCCTAATATTTATAATATAATAGTTACAGTATATACCATATAACAATATATTATTATATTTATGGAATAACCTATATCCCTCTCTTTTTCTATCTGGTGGGAAAGGAAACCATCGATTGTTTGTACAAATAACTACAACCTAGCGGATAGATGTAATCTGTTTTCCATCACCAACTATCAAAACTATATGTAATGATGAAATTAACATAGATATATGATATTTATCACATAATTATTATTATTATTTAATTATAATATAATATAAACCTTCTTAATTTCCATTTCTTGGGAATATGTTAACCTCGCTCATGTGTACAGAAGACTACTGCCTCGCGAAGCGATGTGCTTCGTTCTTCACATACAATTTACATGAAAGGTGGCAAGGAAAATTTTAATGAACATATGTGATATATATTACATTAAAATTATTTTTTACATTTAATATACTATTTTTACTTTCATTCATTTCATGAATCGAAAAAATGGAAACATTGTTCATGCGTACATACTACCTAACGTCTTTATAATCGGTGTAATTAATTTTTTGTCTATAAAATTAATGGATTAATATAAATACATATGTAATGAATATATTTGGTACTTATATAATGGTTATATTTATATAGATTATGTAAATATGATCAAATTAAAAGGACTAATAATACCAAACTAAAACAATCAATAAAAATGAATCAGTTATTACATGAAACATTATTTTAAGAAGAAATTATTAATAAACAAGTAATAAAAGGTCATTAGTAAATCATTTATGAAATTATAAATGTTATTATGTTTCGATAAAATATTTAAAAAACATATAGTTAATTTATAGGTGGTTTTAATTATTGTTAAGTAATTCAAGACTTAAGGTAAGAGATTTATAGTCACTTTTATTTTTGGGAGACATATGCCATATTCAACACTCATTTCTTTTATGTGGAGTATATAATGACCCTTTGACATTGTAACACCCATAAAATGGTTCAATATATGAATATTAATTATACCAATTGGTGATAAGGTATCATGAACTGACCCAATGGGGCTTGGGCTAAAACTCTCCAAGCCTTCCAACAATAGGACAGGGGTTGGCCACTACTGATGAGAGGGTATATCACACAGATGGGAGGCCTTTGCCTACATTACCTAAATGCACTCACCCACAAACATCTCAATAAAATAGTTTAGAGATAAAAAACTGGAAACTAAATTTCATGCAAACAGATATTCCAAACCAAAGTATAATAGAAGCGCTAAAATTAAAAATTAGCAAAACAGACGCCCACTAAAAGAAAAATGTAAAAGCATCTATACTTCTCAGAAGTTTGGGATCACTATAAAATTAAACTAATTGAAATTTCCCTAGCCCAGATCTGGTAAAATTCTTGGTTGGTCTAGTTCACTAACCTCCTTCTACATCAGGTTCTCTAGGGACTCCATCAAAAGGCCCATCATCAGCACAAGACACACCACATGTGGGAAAAGATTGTGCCGGGGTGAGTATAAGAAAACTCAATAAGATTCCCAAAAACACCAAAAGAAAAAGGGAGAAACTGAAAGATAATAGTATTATCGACCTAAACAGATTTAACCCCCATCGACAGAGAAACTCAGTCTAGAACCATCATCTACTATATGTGATATGTTAGCTCAGTCCACAAGGGGTGTCAACCCAGACACGTGAAAACACCTCAAGTACTTCCAGAATCACCCAAATAAACTCATCTCATAATCCAAGTCTCACGAGGTTATGACCTCATATATAGTTATAAGATTCTACTCAAATGTTCTAATGATAACTCTAACATAAGAGAACACACTCCATGAGCTCAGCCATGCGAGATGGAAATAGTTTGAGAGATACACTCGATCGGAAAGAACTCAATAAGTCTAAATATAGTTTACAACACCATAGGTCCATACATTGTTATCCTATACCTTGTGAAAGGATTAAATAACCCAAGTGAAGAGGGCCTTCCCTCACTAATTCACATAGTTGAGGGATAACTCCTCCATACTATGCACTATGTGAATGATCTCTAATAAGAGATAATAGAGGGACCCACACCTCACTACTACCCTACAGTCGAGGGAGTACTATCCCCTAACTAATATGTGAATTCTCTATCACTACTTTATAGAGTGGAACACACCTCATTTCATCAACGTATCACTAAATATTAACTAGGTATCAAATAAAACTAGTGTAGGGGTGCACTCCTCATAACTGTACTCAACAGACAGGGGACCTCTAACTCCAATGGAGGACCTGCTCCCCGCTTCTACTTGGAGATGGGTGAGTAATACTCTCTAGGTTAGGATCCACACCCTAGTATGAAATGGGAGTAAAAGTAAAAGGATGGAGTAAACACACCCTAGTATGATGGGGGAGCACCACTATGTCTGCTCAATTAATATGGGGGACCCATGCCTTAACATGATAGGGGAGTACCGACCCTATGATGGAGGACCCACTCCCTGGTATGTTAGGGGAGTACTAACTCAGCTAGGGGAACACATATGGAGGACCCATGCACAAGAATGACATGAGAGTTTTGAATCCAATGATAGAGTTCCCACTCCATAACACGATAGGGGAGTACCAGCCTTATTTATACATCATGTTTGGAGGACGTGTTCCTTGACACGAAATGGGAGTATGAACTCCACAGATATAGGACCCACACCCTAGTCTAGAAGGGGAGTAAGTAATCTATCTGGACAATATGTATGGAGGTTTAACACCCTATTATGATAGGGGAGTCCTATCTCTTACTATAAAAATGATATAAGGAACCCGTTCCATAATCCATGAGGGGAGTACCAACCTTAGAAGAACTTACTAATTGTATAGAACCAATTTCCTTAATGTGGGGTCCAGTCTCTTCTAAAGCATAGATGTAAGGGAACCCCACATCCTGAAACCATAAGGGGGTACCTATCTTAGCATCTCCTTTTGCGAAGCACACCACATCAGTCAAGCACTGCTACACAAGAATCATTCTCAATACATGACACATCATACCTCATAGGACGAAACATATGACATTATCACATTCTACATGGAAAATTGATCAGGATGGGATACTAGCAAGCCTAAATCTGAGTTCTAAGGAATCATATAGGGAAGGATAAAAATATCAATGGAGTACAAAGTGTGAACTAGAGTCCACACGATGTGTGAACCCATCCAAGAACCTAGTTGGGTATCCTATCTATAAATTTTCAACCCACGTAGGGGTAAATAGAGTGTACAACCCATACAAGGCATGTTCCACTTCACCAAGCCCCAAGTCATGTTCCTCTTCCCCATGACCCAACAATCTGTCTCTCTTACAAGCCATGCATCCCATACCAGACTGTGTTTTTAGACTAAAAGGACATTTTTCCATGTTATTTTTCTATTCCACTATCTAGAACCTTGTGTCCATGTACTTCTCCCATGTAGTTTTTCAAGTCTATGTACTATTACATAGCTATCCCAATCCATGTCCTATGACCACATGATAAGGGGTCACTATATGATGTGTAACCACTGTACACAACATGTATTCACCAAAAGTTATCTTCCCCAAAAATGAATAACTACATGGTGTGCCTCTCTTGACTACACACCATGTAGATGGCAATTCCAGTCAAGAATTACATTAGAATTCTCCTTATTCACCCGTTTTTTCCCCAAAACCGAAAGATCTACCTAAAAGATATCTATAGCATTCATAATAGGTCCTTAATGATTTAAAACAACGAAAAAAGGGGATCAGGACCAAAAATCAAAATGCATACCTCAAGGTCAAATATCTGAAGCTTAGGGTACAGAGTGATGCACATATCACACTTCTCCTTCATTTGATGATGATTAGTTCCAAGAATCGAGATCGATAATGCATTGTTGGTTCAATTTGGCCACATTTTCATCCTTCACGAAAGGGGAGTAGAGAAGCATTTATATAATTTTTCATTGTTCCCCCAATGTGAGGGAGGGGATGTATTAGGTTTAAATTTTAATTAAACTTCCATTTAATTAATTAATCTACCACATTATTCCCCACCAACTTTCCTCCAACCAAAACTCCCGATACATATACCATTGTGTCATTCTTAGGGAAAACATGATGTTTTAACTCAACCATGGTCTCAAAATTCCTATCCATGATTATTATATAAAGTTATTCATGTTTGAAAAGAAACTATATTTGTGTGAACAAAATATATTTTCTATTTTTGTAATCACCGCTCAGAGGCTCTTCAGGCCCTCGAATCCCAGGACGACTCAACACCAGACTTCAGATTGTTTTTATAAATATTCAATAGACTTATAGGTCAAACTAAAGTCACGAAATTCTCACCACCTTTAGGATGTTCATAATATTATTCCGAACATGGTATGTGAACCCAAGGTGCATGTGGAAAAACATAATAGGTTCCACAATTATCATGGAATATGTTCTTAGGAATAAAATATAACTAGAATGCCAAGTAAGTAAAGCATAGATCAACTCCAAATATGTTATTTGATTTGTAAGACACATCAATTGATATAATAAATTAGAATCATAATCCCATACATGGAATTCTATAAAAAGGAAACCCAAGTACTACTCTAGGTATATGGTTAAAACCTATCACTATAGGATCTCGTCCTAGGTGTTCTGTATAAGGAAACCAGGTATCACTCATGCCATGGTATAAATGAATATTCATATGATAACATCAATGGAATAAAAAAATTGAAATAGGGATCACTCATGGCATGTCACTGTAGCATTTCCCTCCAACCCTATCTAAGGTAATGAACTTAGGGAACCCAATATCACTCATGGTTAATAATAAATTCATCTTATTGGTAATCCCATCAATTTCCATGTACGTAAGAACCTAAGTATCAATCCTAATAGTTCATAATTCAGTTATGAACTTATAATTATTATTTTCGATGATCCTATCCAAAGAATTTAAAATTAGAACTCTAATATCATCCTCAGTATGAAATATAGGATGGTTTTAACTATTATTTAACCCATACTATTAAACAATTAACATATGTAAATTTTGAAAATTAATTTCATAAGGACAAATCAAAGTATAAGAATTTATAATCAAGGGACTATTAAATGGTCTACCACTATCCATTTTTTCGAATTCAAGTTAAATTTCATTTATAAAGGCCAACTCAACAAACCTTATGTGGTGGTTTGAAATCTTTCTAAGTCATAAGGCTAGAATACATTAAAGAAAACTCATACTAAGGGATGGATTGAACAAACGTAAATATCTTATGATGATAAATATAGGATTATAAGACAACCTAAATAAGGAAATATCAATTTGATTTAATGTATTTGACACTTTAGAGCTATTGTACTGAAGGAACTTCACTGAAACAAGAAAATATAATATAAACGTAGATACTTTAAGTAAAAAATATAGACCACCTACCTTTGATAGGTAGTATTCCCCATGCATGTTTTAATCCTTTAACTCAGTCTAGAATGGGGGAAATTTTTGAAATTGATAAATAACCTAAAAATAGTTCTTATTACCTCACACAAATTTAGGATTCCATACTATGAGATAAATAGAATATTGAAGGAAGAGGATTGAAGATCTTATCGTCAGGTATACAATGGTACTGATAGTGAAGGAATCAAAAACCATATAAGGAAGGGGGGTCAAATCATATCTGATAGCCATGGGAGAGATTTAAATAGATTAAAGGGGGTGTCGTATGATTTGGTGAGGGAAAATAGGTATAATACCTTAAATAAGGTAGGGAAAATGGGTATTTCACCCATTTTTACTGTGTTCATGGTTTAGCGAAATTGTGTTCCAAACACATCAAACCACTACCTAGGTGAAACAAAGTGTATGAGCAGGGCTCATAGTTTTTGAAAAAGATTTGTACCCCATATACCCCTCTATATTTCATTTCAAAACCCTGCATGGTTCAAACAAACCATATGCCTTGTCTATTTTCTCCAAAATTCGGACCGCTCAGCTTCGAATAATCCCCATGCACTCCCAAAATATTCTTCAGTCTCTTAGTAACATTCACATGGATAAAAATAATGGTTCAAACCAAAAATTAAAGGACCCATACCGCATGAGAAAAACTAGGATCTTATAATCACCCCTCTTTAAATTAACACATCCTCAAGTTTCCCTTTCAAGGGTGCTAAGGCATTATCTATGAATAGATCCTACCAATGATCACATATATTATCCTCTTGATACCAAGTATCATCTTTTACATGACTATGCTTCCAAAAATCCTATACTATAGGAATTGACCTACCTCAAAGAGCCTTTGTGCCCTATTCAACTTTTTTCAACAGGGTTCTCTTCAATATGAGCATCAACATCTAACTCAACCACACTATAATAAAGAATATGATATGGGTTAACATGATAACGGTAATGTTTTGAGACATGGAAGAAAGAATTAATTACCTAGTACCATTGAGGTAACTAAAATTTAATGGTTACCATCCCAACTCTCTCATGTATGTTAAAACTCCCAAAACATCTAGGTGCCAACTTCCCTTGTTTCTGAATCCATATATTCCAAAGTATAGAAGATCATGTAATTAGACTTTATCCATGACCTCAAAATATAAAGTTAATAATTGGGGATCATCATACGACTTCTTCCATGTCTGATCTATATCCATACACTTACTGATTAGTTTTACAATGTATAAAGTCTCCTGAATGAGATGAGGTCCCAATAATGCCACCTCACCAGCATATAACCTCCATAAGGGTGAATGACATGGAATGCAAAATAAATCTTAAAAAAACTATTTCTATAGTCTCATGGAATCATTTATTATAATCGAACAATGTGATAGGTAATTGTTTTTTCCAAGAACATTCAAAACTAGGGACACATTCTTGGAGCATGTCCTCTAACACCGGTATCGTACCCTTGAACTTATTGGCATTATATGAGTCATAGGATGTACTCAAGAGTACCTATGAATCGTATTCCCTATGAAACCCCTTTTAAAACCATTATGTAATCTGATCATCCCTTTTTGGCATGATTGTACATGGAACTCTTTGAAATAATATGATATATCTAACATATATCCTTCCTAAACCATCCACTAAAAGGGTATCTCTAAAAAGATACATGTTAGTGACCTTCTTTAATCTATCTATGATCAACCATACTTCATTATAGCCTTGAGGTGACCTAGGTAATCACATCACAAAATACAGAGTGATATTACCCCATTTAATTATAGGAATTGGGAATTACTATAAAATCCCTACTGGAAGCTATTGTTCTTCCTTCACCTACTGATATGTTGAACAATGAGTAATGAAATATGTTATATCTCTTTTCATCCTCATTCACCAACTATGGTGGAATAATTCATGACACATGTTTGTGAGATAGGCATGTTCTAGGGGTAAAATGAACTAGATTCTAACATCAACCTCTCTCAACAGTATAAAGGCACCCAGATGTTCCCATGAATGCAAAACATCTCATCCCTATAAATGAACCACATAGGTGGTGGGCCCCCACCTCAAACACTCTGCCATAAGACCAATCCCTTAGGATTATAAATATGAATCATCTTCACTCTATCAAGAAGTGAATAGGTCACTGATAAATCTATACATTTAGGATTCCAATGATTCTCCTTAACCTCAGAGTACATCTAAAAAAAGATGTCCACCAACTACCATTCACTATTGTCCTTTTCAATTGGCAAGGTGTAATTTTTTTCCTTATAGAATTAGAAAAATAATTACATTCCTTATTCATATAATAAATCTTAAAGTCACATGAATATAAATACTCAACCTATCTTAATTTTTTTATTAAATTCAAATTTTGTAAATATGTAACTAAGGATTTTTTGGTCCATGTACACCACAAAATGCTATCTACGTTAGTAATGCATCCTATTATGAAAGTCATGAACCACAATCGATAACTAGATATCATGAGTCAATTAATTAAACTCATAGGGCCTCCACTAATAAGACTCATATTCCATGACTCGACATCCCTACACTATAAATATACCCAGAATGATGCCTAAAGAATCACAACAAACTATAAAACCTTTTACCTGGTTTGGAAGAATCAGGATTGGTGATGAATATAATCTTGTTTTAAACTCTTGAATGAATTTTTGTTAGGTTGTAGACCATGAAAACATAAAACCCTTTTTATTCAGTCTTGAAAGAGGTGATGTTAAGTGTAAAATTTCTTGGATAAAATGGATTTAGTATTCATCCATCCTCAAGAAACTATATATAGAAAATATGTTCTTGGGATGCTCTAATGAAACTACAGTTCTCACCTTTTTTATGTCAGTGGATACTCCTACCTATGAGATTATTTTACCCAATATGTGATCCTTATAAAAAAGTGGAATTTTGTTAGATTAGCATATAGTTGTTTCTCTCTCTATGTATTCATTAAAATCTCTAGATGTTTGGAATAGGAATTATGAGTATATGAAAACAACAAGATGTATTCTATAAATACTACCCCAAATGAATCTAGTTATAGGTGTAAAACCCAATTCAATAAAAACTCGAGGACTATGGGTGCATTCATGAGAATGAACATCATGATCAAATACTAATACAAGCCATATCTACTATGGAATTTTATACAAGGTATTTCTGATTCTTTTACATGAACCTGATGGTAACTAAAACATAAATTAATCTTGGGGAAAACCTTGTATTATCATAGATAGATGAAGTGGTCGTATATAAAATTTAAAGGATACGAGTTCTTTACCATAAGATGATTCAACCTACAGTAATCAACATAAATCTTGAGGCGACCATCCATATTCCTGGTGAAATGTCTAGGTGAAACCCGTAGTGAAGTACTAGGTGATATAAAAACCTTAGCTTCAAAGTCCTTTATCTTCTTCTTGTATTTCGGAAGCATAATAGGTGATATAATATAAGGAGGAATGGACATTGGTACTACTCCTAGAACTAGATCAATAGTGAACTCTACATGTTTCACAGAAGGAAACACATAAAATTAATCATGGAAGAAATTATTAAAATGATCAACTGTAGGAGGGAAATCTATATTTCACATTCCTTGATTACTCATGAAAATACAACCAATCTAGGTTGTCACTCCACCAATCCCATGATTCTCTGATCCAACTATAAATTGACTGTACATCTGATTCTCCATTATGATCATAGATACCAACCTTTGGTGAGGTAAAAGACACCGATAGATGATAGTAGTTAATGGGATTGTGATAGCGTACTAACCAGTTTACACTATCTATGATGTAGAATTAAATCTTCTCTTGGAAAGTCCTAGACCCAGTTCACTAATATGTAACTGAGCTCAGTTAACCATTTGGCCTCAATCAAACCTTCTTATATTTTAGAGGCTTTTGTGTAGTATCAAGGGTCTATGATGGTATGATGTGGAGACTAAACCCTCATGATCATAGTGTGACATAGTAGTATAAAATAACATTAATTAGTGTAAGTAGTATAATAGTGAATTGTATAAGAATAATTCAACCAAATATAATAAATAGGAAAAAGAAGAACCAATATCATATAAAAATGATGTCACGTTTGTATAATATAAAAAAATGGGAATACATGGAATTAGAGTAACAAGCATATACAACAGGTAATAAAAATAATAAAAATGGAAAATAGCTATCTCTAATACCCTCCTAATAATAAGCTTTGTTATATTCTCTTGTACTCCATCTTCATATAGAAAATAAGGAATCCAATGGGGGATGCATCCCTTTGTCCCTACCAACATCCATAAGATTTTTTTGGGTACTAATTGGTGAACCAAATAGTGTGAAAGATATAATCAGTTGGCCACCAGAAATGGTATCTAGAACTATCAGGTTTTTTGGTATAAAATGTTTGATGTCAAGAAAATAACCAATTCATAATAGTAAATAAAATCAATCACATCATTTAAACTTCCTCATGGGACACCTGATTGACACTACTGACTTCAGCCTATAGCGAAATACCTCTAAACAGTTACCAACATATATATATATATCATATATGTATGAATATATATATATAAATATATATATATATATATTAGATGTTATCTAGAACTCGAGGTGTAAACCTGAAATTCCCCAAACCCCAGAAACCTAGAGTCAGTGCATTATTCTATCACATTGTTGTGATCAGAAGAAATCAAATCCTGAAGGATCGATCAGTTTTGTATCCTTGAAAAAATTAGATATTGAGATAAGATTTATATTACATATTGGAATAAAATACAACATATAAAATCCTTTGAAAACATTCCTATTCCCTTTAATTATCCCTATAAGTCATTCATAATGTACATCTTCACATCCTGGGGAAAATGAAACATAAGAAAGGGATGAGCTCAAATGCTCAATATGGGTTAATATTTCAGTGGAAGCTATCGTAAATAAGTAAACACTTTTAAGTCATGATTTATAATAAAAACATAAGCCTTTTAAACAAAATCTTGTGCATAATATGGAACGAAAAAAATAAAATATTTCTTTATAAAAATGAACATAGATATTCTACTAATTGAATAATCACATGTAATAACTTATCTCATAAAGAGGGAATGCATAATGTAGGACATCATAATCATACCTTCAAGGATTTATTTAAGACATCATATATAATTGGGTAAGGTATTATCCAAAAACCAAACATAATTTTATCACGAGACCTATCGATGAATCGAGGGGTTATAGCGGGCCCATCCGACACATGCAAATTCCAATGCATTCCTCTTATCAAAGGCGTAAAACATAACCCACATAAACCTTCATATTAAACTAGCATAAAAAATGTCACGACCTGTCCTCGGGGCCCGTGCCGTGACTACCCCAAGCCCGCCTTCCATAGGCCAGGGGCTGGCGACTAGCACCAAAGGCGTAAATCCCGATAACTGGGAAGGCATTGCCTTTATAAAAGTAAACAAAACACCAAAGAGCACAAGCGGAAGCAAACCACTAAGTACAAAAGAAGGTGCTGAAAAGTAAATGGGCCAGAATACAAACCCAAATGAAAGTACAACTACAACTGAACAAAGTACAATAGAAAAAGACAACAGCTGGGAGAAAGGAAGCAGCTCCTAGGTCGTCCTCGTCGGATCCTACCTGAAGGGTAGGTACAGATGGCCTCCTCAACGCTCTCGCCTGTCAACCTCCTCCGTTTGTTGTCTCGTCGTGTAGTCCACCTCCGGGTACTGTCTCGTCATGTAGTCCACCTCCGGGTACTTACTCGTTGTGTAGTCCACCTCCAGGTACCGTCCAGTCCTCGAACACTCGACTTCCGTCAGCACTTCCCGTTGTCTGTAACCAACACAACGAGGTGCGCGCATAGCCCGTGCAGGGGTGAGTATAATGATACTTATTAGGGACCCCGAGACCCTCAAGGTCTCACTAAAACCAACAAGGATAACCACAAAGAATATCTCAACAGAAAACCTCTACTTAGGTATATGCCCATACATATACCTAAGTTATCAAGTAACCCATCTCAATCCTGAGGAAACACAAGGATTTAGAAAACAACGGATAACCACTACCCAGGTATATGCCCATACATATACCTAAGTTATCAAGGTCAAAAGTCTCATCTCAAATCAGGATTTTCATTATCGAAACCGCAACTGCTGAAGAGCCCCGTCTCTAGAGTGTACAGTGGTCCTGTCACGACTCCGAGGTACTGCTCCCTAACCTAAAACTGCTGAGGCACTCCTCCTGTCGAGTATTGTGGGCCTGCTGCTACAACCAAGCGCTTCCCCGTGCCACTACAACTAAGCGCACCTCTGTCGTGGGTCTGCCGCTACAACCAAGTGCTCCCCTGTGCCGCTACAACCAAGCGCACCTCCGTCGTGGGTCTGCCACTACAACCAAGCGCTCCCCTGTGCCGCTACAACCAAGCGCACCTCCGTCGTGGGTCTGCCGCTACAACCAAGCGCTCCCCTGTGCCGGTACAACCAAGCGCACCTCCGCCGTGGGTCTGCCGCTACAACCAAGCGCTCCCCACTAGGCTAACCGTAACACACCGAGTCGTTCGATCAGTAGTCGTCAAGTCTCAGCCGGCTACACGGTCTCCGTATTCCACACGCTCGTCTCCGGGAGGGTCCGCTCCATGAGCTACTGGTCGATAATACAAGTATCACAAGGTTCCACGAAGAAGTATCTCAAGGGACCGCCTCGTCACAGGGGTCTCAACACAACAGACGACGCGTCAATCGGACGCCCGGTCTGTGAGTTACTAGCCTTTTCGTCCCAGGGGCCCGGTTGGTTTCATGTGAAAACTAACCCGGCCATATCTCAACTGTACCTCGAACTCCCATAGGGTATACTCATAGGGACCTTTTCTCAACGTGATCACCAACGCTGCTGACAGTTCGTCAAACGGACGTCCGGTCTGAAAGATATCAGTTTTTCTATTCCAGGGGCCCGGTTCGATTTCGGGTACAATCCAACCCGGCCACTATCCAATAGCAACCAAAACTCGGGCGAAGTATGCCAAAACTTTCGTCTCTTCAAAAGGAATTCAACGAGACAGACGGCGCGTCAATCGGACGCCCGGTCTGTGAGTTATTGGCTTTTTCGTTCTAGGGGCCCGGTTGGTTTTTAAGGAAAAACCAACCTGGCCGTACTCCACCTACAACCAAACCTCGGGCGGACTGAGCCAAAAGATCCGTCTCACTTAGAGGAATTCAACAAAGTCAACGTCATGTCAATCGGACGTCCGAAGCTCAAGATATGAGCGTTTCCGCTCCGAGGGCCCGGTTGGTTTCGTGTTCGAACCAATCCGGCCGAACCCAAAGTATCCCGAAACCTTGAGTGTAATATACCTAAATGACCGTCTTGATCCAAGGATCGCGTTGTCGCTGACGGTGCGTCGTTCGGAGGCCTGTAGCTCAAGTTATGAGCGAAAGACCAAAAACATCCGGAGACAGGGGGTCTGGGCCCGGGCCGACCCGGCCCGACCCCCCCCCCCCCCCCCCTGGGTCGGCCGAACCGGGTCTAACCGACCCGATATGACCTGGTTGGACCTGGTCCGGTCTGGCCAGGGTGCAGCCCGGCCGGTCGGATCGGCCCAGCTCGGCTCGGCCGAGCAGCGCGGCAGCCGCGGTGCGCCGCCCCCGCGGGATGAGGATGTTGCGGCCCTCGAGGGGCCGCGCTGAACTTCAGCGGACGCGGGATGTTGCCGCATCCCGTGCGGGCGAGCTGGACCCGCGCGGGGCGCCACCGCCTCCGGCCGCCGGCGCCGCCGCGCCGGCGCCCGCGCCGGCGGGGACATCCGCGGGCCACCGGAGTGGCTCCGGTGGTCCGTTTTCCTTCCCGTCTGCGCCGCTGCTCCTCCCGGGACCCGTTCTTCTCTGCTGAACCATCAAAACACCCTTGCGCCACATTTTTTCATCGCCCGCCAAATCCGCACAACAACGAAGAATGGCGGAGGGTTATCGGGCCGTGTTCATTTGGCTCGCACCCTCTGCGTTAGATAATAACAGTCGGGAGAATTATTCAACACATCAAACAACAATTTTAATAAATTAAAATTGTTCTTTATGAAACCGGTTTTTTATTTTTTTTAATGAAATGATCACGGAAATATAAAACATTCAAATAAAACCCCTACCTCGTCAAGTCGTCGCACACTCGTTCTTCACGGAATTGATCGTCGCGGAAGGAGGGGATCGTCACGTCGTCGCGGTATCCGGCGTTGCGGATGAAGGAACGTCGCAGAAGAACGTCATGGGAGAGGAAACGTCGGCGTCCCGGCACACGGTGTCGTGTTGTTGATTTCTGCGGGTTCGGCGTTCTTCGTCGGAGGCTGGCGTTCTTCGCGTTCTTCGCAAAGGAGGATGAAGTTCTTTAGAGATTCTCCAAAGGTTAACACGATAACCAGATAATAAAATAAGTCCTCATCTCATTTTATTATCAACTAAAGAATTTGAAAAACAAAGGTAAGTAACGAACAATTAATTCAAATAATTAATTGTAAAACTTAACTGCCCAATTAAATAGAGGCGTTAAGAAAAAAGGTAATGCATCGGTTGACTTCGTTTAATAGGGGGTGCGGGTGCGTTACTTAAGAAGAAAAGAAACAGTGGAGCTCGTATGGGTCCCACCTCACAAATATCCTACCAAGTGGGTAGGATATTTTGAATTGCACCCTACCCGCTTCAACCCAGCTTAAGTAGCTTAAAGTGGTCTTTAAGCGGCTTTAAGTGAAATGAAATAAAATTGTCGTACAACTTTATTTTATTTCTTAACTAAAACTCCAAAAATTTAAAACCACAACCGAGAAAACGCAACTCCGGAAGAGGCGTTTCTAAGCAAATATCGGCGCTGTGATTCCATCGGTGCCCTCAGAATTCGATTCCGAGCACCGGTTCAAAAGTAAGAAAAACTCGCTCGATCGTTCACTGAACGTACCTAAGCCAAACTTTGGAAATTGATTTCGGGCACACCAGGCCTCGGAATCAGGCACCGTCAGAAACTGCGCTCTTGTAAAATTCCAAAGAAAATTAAGAAAAAAAAAATTCCTTGAAATTTACGGGTCTTTACAAAAAATTTCAATAATTAAACCATTACCTATGACTAATATCAAAATAGCATGTCCACAGTTAAACATATCATAATTCATTCAATAAAGTATTTTATATTTTATCATGAGAAAACAACATCAATTAACTATAATATCAAATAATGGATGTTGACATAGATTAAAATAGTTGAATAAAATCGGTAAAACTCTTTGAGAGAAAATACATTTTTACCGGAAATCATTTATAAGACAAAAAATTATAAAAGAAAAAATATTATTGGAAATAATATTTTATTCATTTAAAGTAATATTTTATCATGCTGTATAAGGTAAAAAAACATTCGTTCCAATTTTTTTTGAAAAGGTCATAAAGTACCTCATTTGGAAAATGCTAGAAATATTTCATTCAAATATTTTATAAAAAGTCTAAAATTGGTGAAAATGACATTAAAAAATTGTTGAGGAATAGTAATAATATTTTGTATTACATTTATAGGAAACATGGATATAAATGATAAATACATCTTATTAGATAGTTACATATAAACAATCTCAGACAAAAATGAGATTGCGAAATTAATCCTTACATTGTACTTTTTTTAGTCAAGGGTACGTTAACCTCTTGTATAATGGTAATACATGTTATTAAGTTATACACAGACCATATCCATATTTATGATATCATATACTATCCTATTATATCATTTTGTTAATAATGGTTTTGTATTACCATTTGATTGTGTATTAACTACTTCATTTTCTAATTCCTATTTTGTCATGCAATTCATGATTGTTATGCATATAATGTATTTTATTCATATCCATAATGATATTAAGTTCATAATTATTATTTTTACTCATCATATAAATTTTATAATCACTCTTTAATGTTTAATGTTGAGTTTGAATCTCACTACATCGGGGAGATGGTAGGCCGTATGTACACATGACTGATTATATCATTCTGTTGATGGTTAAATGGAATGAAATTTGATGGTATATTAATTATACAGAATAATTATTATTTTATATTAATTATTTATATCTATTATACTCATTATTATACCCATACAAATAAATTAGTCTTGAATAGAAAATTACACCATGACGTGGAGACGGTAAACCGTACGTATGCACACATGGTGATATTATTATTCATAGGACGGATAAAAGGAGGAATATGGTTATCTCATAATTATAATAACATATCAGAATGTAGAAGATACTTGATTTATTACTTTATTATGAAATAAACATAGGATTTGGAAGTCAAAGAATAAAATTACTTTGATAGAGTTGATAAAACAATTACATCCATTTCAGTTATATCATTTTCATTTTCACAGAAGGAATCCATAGGTTGGATTTTTTTTTGAACAATTATAGCCTCTAGGATGATATAATGAATATTATCTCACAAAATGAATGGTAACATCACAAAAAAACCTTTAATATACTAATAAAATTTCATATTAACCTATGAAATTAATTAATCACCTAAATTATGTCAAAGGATATTTTTTTATATTTTTGAAATCATTTATTTAATATTTAAATTAAAAAATAATTAATTATTCATTATTCTGTCTTTATTTATGGTATTTATTTAGTCTCTAAAATTTATAAATAAAAAACTATTATATAGATAATTATTTTATATTTCTAGAATCTATTCATTATTGAATTTATCTCTAGGTTATCCCTATATTAAAATTACTATACTTATATGAAATGAGAGTGTGGCATTTTGTCGCATTATTTGATTTTAACAATATTTATGCCATTTTCAAGGACAAGTGTCCATTAATTGATTTAAAATAGATATTTAAGATATATATGACATTATACTAGTTATTTTACTAAATTATTTATTTTTAATAATTTTATTACATTTAATAAATTATTATATTTTTAATGTATCATTTATGTCAATGTTGGTACTATTTAATATTTATTTTTAAAAATTAAAGAAATAAGATAACTTGAAACCAATACTTAAAAAATGTCCATAAAATGTCTATGTTATTTATAAAATTCATTTATGTCATTTATTAAGTCTTATTATTTTTATATTAATATTTCTAATATCATTTATTTTATTTTTCCATTAGCGAAGTAATTATTGCATCATCATTGTGTCACCATTGAATTTAATTATTTATTTCTTGAAAATTATAAATAAATTACCATAATGTAGGTTATCAAAATATATTTCTAAATAATATTTATAGTGTAAGATATCCCATGGATAACCTCGTATTAAATATAATTTTCTTGTTAAAAACAACAGTGTAACAAAAATTATTTTTCACTGAATATAATATTACAAATGTATTGAAGTCATCTATGTGACCCGAGGTGATCCTAAATTCAACCCAAGGATGATATTGGTCAGAATAAACTCATCTAATTAAATTAGGATAAGTGTTAGGATAATATTGATATTTTAATAATATAATGCTTAGCTTTAAATATCTGATTTACCCTTTAACCGTGGAAATAAAATTTATTAATAAAGTTACTATTCATAATGTAAATAAATAAAGGGGGTGTATTTAAATAATTTGAACCGTATTATTTTAAATATAGAATCCATTTTTCCAAATTCAAATCATAGAATTGGTATAAAATAATTAAAATTAATCTCGTTGACGAAATAAGAAAACATGTTTTTTAAGTAAAACATTCAAAAGTTCAAATAAGTATTATGTCCATTTTCATTATGAAATTGATTCCAATGAATTAAATTATATTAATTGATAAAAACATAATCTAATTACAATTTAAAATAATTAAAATTATAATATATCAACATAAATAAATTAGACAAAAACATAGTTTTGAATTAAAATGCAGTATTTTTAACTATTCATTAAAATATGAAATTTATTAGAAAAATAACAACAATTAAACCAAAGTAAATTTTGACATCCCACTTACAAATAAGAAGTTTATTTTGTTAAATAGAAAAAATAAAAGTTAAAAAAAATATTTAAAATGGGTTCTATATCAAAAGGTGACAAAAGTACATTCTTATGAAAAATACTTCTTTTATCTGAAAAATTGAATTTGATCTTATAGGATATCATATAAGATGAATTTATAAATCATATGGAATATATAAAATTTAAAATCTAGTAAATACTATTCAATACTACTAATTTATCAGTTATGATATATATTAAATAATAATATTTTTTTAATATATTTTTATTCAGTAAAACTCGGGCTTATGTGTAACACATGCCAAATCATTATTGTTTGTAGTGTAAGCCTAACATGGTATTGATTAAAAAGTAAGAAAGTCGTAAAATTAAATTTATTTAGAAATGAAAATATTATAATGTATCTGAGTGTCACATTCTATCCTCCTTCAATAAATTACATCCTCACAAATTAAACTCAGGATTGAAAACCAGGGGTATTTTATTTCAAAATATTTTGTTAAAATACCACATCAAAAAATGATTAATGAGACCCCCACTTCAATATAAATAAATGGAATCATGAATGTAACTGGAGATAACTCATACAGGGGTTCCATATAAGAAAAGATGTACATGAAAGAAAAATCAAACCACCATGTTCTGGTAGAGAGTGATAGAGAACATGGTCAGGATAAAGTTAACACTGACAAAGCTAGATGTCGATGATGATCTAAGGGACAGTTTGATTCACCAGAAAAGAAATTACTAGGAATAAATTTTTCTGGTTTGAAGATTCATTCCCTATATTTTAATAATTAATTTACTTCTTACAATAAAAACACAATGAAGCATACTTACTTGACAAGTAGAGTTCCAATCATTAACTAATTTCTAAGACAAACTCAGATTTCTCTCCAAAAGAAAATAAATTTAAAAAATATTCTATTAATCTTAATCATATAGGGTTACAAAAATGGACTTACCCTTCATCTTTTATACCATTTAAATAAATAAACTAGATTATACAAACTAGGATATCATGTAGGCTAGCGGTAGGTGATGCACCCTTGTCACCCTTCAGTTGTGGGTTAGTGTCTCATGGCCTTGCTGAACGTGACGGCTTGTCACCCAACCTATGGGTTGTACTTTTCAAAAATAATCTTAAAGAAATTTTTTAACCTTAAAAAATACTATCAAATGATCAAATTAATCCATTACAAGCTTTAGACATATCAAAAATAATTTTATCCAGACTAAGAGTCAAAAAACTATATGGAAGGTCACATAATGTAATGCAGATATTTTTTGTCACAATAACTTAATTATATATTCTATTAAAACTTGTTAATAGACTAAATTAATATAAAACATTATTTAATACATTTATAATTCATTATTCTTTAGGTAAAACATATAATTTTGGATATACTCCTTAAATCCAAAAATATTATAAACTCCAACAATAATGTAATAAAAATACAATTAATCAGTTTAAAGGGAGTCAATAATATACAATATACATTATCAAAATAAATAATATATTTATTTAAAAATAATTACCTACATATTAGAAACATATTAAGGTTTTTCTTTCACTCAAAAATATATTTTCCAAAAAATTTAACTTGTAACTGTGTCACTTTACGCGGTACCATAAAATCACAAATCGATAATGTAATAGTAAAGTAGTACAATTATTATATACTTCATAATTCATATAATATTTACATTGATAATAAAATATTCAAATAAAATAATTCTTGAATAGCCATATTAGTTATTCCTCTTCATATGTACATGTATCATAACTTGATCATTATCCAATAGTTTCATCTCCGGTATATTCCTTTCATGATTGGGGAATTGATTTGAATAGTGTCCCATATCCTTGTAATTGAAGCATTGTACATTGGAAACCTTATTCTTAACATTTCAATCACAAACATAGTTTCCTTTTTATCCACACATATAACAATCTCCAATTCCCTAAAGTATTTACCAGGATGATTCTTTCCACAGTTTTCACATATGGGAAAATCCTTGTTTCCATTTTTTCCATTTATCAATCTTTTCCCCTTCCATAATCTTCTTCTCTTTCTTCTATTAAAATCCATAGGACTATGATAATTCTTTAATATTTTTAATAAACGATATTATTTCTTTATATGATGATAATACATCGAAGACTATGTCCCTTCAAATTGTTTTCTTAAGACCATGAATGATATGATCCTTCTTACACGTTGGATCATGTGTATTGGTGGAGTTCTCATTCCTTCTTTTAGGATCCATTTATATATGATGGAATATAATATATTATCTTATAAAGTTATGTACATTATAAACATATAAATATTGAATAACACATATTCTAAATTTATGTGTCAAAATTTTGAGATTCATAAATGTTGGTTACTTTATGATTATAATTACTTTTAAATCCTTTATAATGGTAGTAAAATAAACTGTGAATTATCCTAAGCATATACCCCAGGAGTGTCAAACTAGGTACTCAGTATTACCCATTATTGTGTACCAGGATACCCTGAGTCAAGCCTAGAACACCTAGTCAGAGTTGTTACTCATAGGTATATCTATTCCAGAACCACTTCCACTTATAGTATCCAGACAGGGATGTAGTGCTCAGAAAACCAATATAATCTATATTCTACCAAAATTCTAGGATGTACTTCTATACTTCTTCTCAAATTCTATTTAAGGTTAATGTTCTCTTATAATAGTTTTTTTACATCTAGTTTACAAGGTTTGTACTAAACTTTCTCTGATACCAAGTATATCGATCTAACCCCAAAATCCTAGAGTCGGTGCATTATTATATCACATTCGCATGAGCATAAGAAATCAAATCCCAAAGTATCAATCAGTTTATTATCATTTTAAAGTGTATATACACACATAATTTTCTCATTACATATTGAAATGTAAGGAAACATAGAAAATCCTTTTATAACTTTCTTATTATCTTTCCTCATCATTAGAATTCATTTATTATGTACATCTTCGCATCCTATAGAAAATGAAACAAAAGAAATGGGTGATATCTAAAGCTCATTAAGCGTAAATAATTTGCGGAAACTGTCATAAATAATCATACAACTTTAAATAAAGATTTCTAATAAAAACACAATCCTTTTAAACAAAATCTTGTGCATAATATAGAAAGAATAAATCAAATATTTCAATATTAACATGCACAAAGATATTATACTAATCAAATAATCACATGTAATAAATAACCTCGTCAAGAGGGAATTCATAATATGAGACAACTTAAACGTACAGTAAAGTATTTGACCAAGAAACCATACATAATTGAGTAATACATTAGCCAAAACCCAAACATAATTGTCTCGTGAGACCTACTGATGAATTGATGGAATATAGTGGGCCCCACCCATGACTTAAAAATTTTGATGCATTCATCTTATAAAAGGGGTAAAACATAACCAACATAAACATTCGTATTTAAAATAGAATATGAATTGTCAAAACTTAAACCATAAGCTATGAATAGTATCAAAATAGAACATCCTTAGTCAAACATATCTTAAACCATTCAACACAATATGGTATATTGTATCATAAGAAAATAACCTCAATTGAAAATAAGATCTAATAAAGTATTTTGACATATATGAAAATAATCAAATGAAACAATTAAATTTTTTTGAGAGAAAATCCATTTTTATTTATAATCATTTAAAAGCTGTGAAATTATAATAGAAAAAAATGTAGTGAAATTAATCATGTAAGCATGTAAAAGAATCTTTTCTCATGTCATATAAGTTAAAAAAATTATTCCATCTTTATTTTTTAGAAAAGGTCATAAAGCGCCACATTAGGAAAATAACGGAACGATTCTGTTAAAACATTTTATAAACACCAAAACATGTGAAAAAATGAATTTAAATTTTTTTGATGAATAGTAATAATATTTTGTAAATCATTTTGAAGAAACATGGATATGGATGGTAAATATGTCCCAGTATATACTTATGTACAAACAATCTCGGAGAAAAATGAGATTGTTAAATTAACACTTACCTTGTGATTTCCTTTAATTGAGGGTGATTTAACCACCTGTATAATGGTTAAAACTTGTTATTAAATTATATCAAGACTAAAACCATATTTATTATATCATATATGATCCTCTTATATAATTTTGTTAACAATATTTTAGTATTTTTGTTGTTTCAGTTGTTAACTGATTTGTTTCCCCATTCCAGTTTTGTCATGTAAGTCATGTTCAAATGCATAGGATATATTATATTCATATAAAGAATATTATTATGTTCATAATTATTATTTTCAATCATAGTATATAACTTATAATAAATCTTGAATGGTTAATGTGGAGAATGAATCTCATCTCATCATTGAGACGGTAGGTCGTACGCACACACAAGCGACGATATCATTCGCTTGATGGTTAAATGGTACATAATTGAATGGTAAATTAATTATACCAAATAATTATCATGTAATATTCATTATTTATATCTATTATCATCATCATTACACCCATCCATTTAATTTAGTGCTTAATAACAAATTACACCATGATGTCGAGATGGTAATCTGTATGTACACACGCAAGCTGATATTGTTATTTTCTTGATGGATAAAAAGATGAATATGGTTTTCTTATAATTATAGATATTATACTATATTTATTAATTAATTATGGACGAATAACAGGAATTGGAGTAGTAGAAGAAGAAAATAACATTGAAATAGATGATAAAACAATTACCTCTTCTTCGGGTATCTTCTTTTGATTTGCATAAAAGGACCCGTTAGGATATAGTTTTGCACAAAGTATGTCCTCTAGAATGAATTTAGAGAAGTTGGGAGGGTAATTACATAGTTTTTGTCTAATTAAAAGTGCTTTAGAGAAGTTAATAAAAGATAAGGAGAGGTGTCCTTTTATATGATAGGTAAGGGGAACTTTAGCAAACTATCAAAACATTCAATTAATATAAATTAATTTTCAACTAAAAATGGATCCAAAGTGAATTATTTAGACTCTAAGATTAGTATGGGACGAAATAATCTCATCCAATAAAATTTAGACATGTTTATAGTATATATTAAACCTTATCATTTTTATTTATCCTTATTTAATCTATTTAATTTTAACTATATTGATAATATTCTAAATATTAAATAGTTATAAATATTCACTCATGTGGTGTAAATTGACCAAAAATGGAACATTTATGAACTTTTAGACCTTATAAGTATCACTTTATAATTTTTAATGATTTTTATTATTTTAAAATAATTTAATAAAATGTTATTTTTATAAAATATCAATAGTGTCAATTTTGACACTATTCATTTCATTGACATTAAATAAAGAAAATATAGCTTTTAAAATATAATTTAATATACTCCTAACATGTCATAGTAACATATAAAAGTCATGGATCACCTCAATTATGTAAAATCATATTTATTTTCATATTTTTAAATTCATTTATTTTATATTTATATTAATTAAATAATTACTTCTTCACTAGTGTGTCATTATTTATTATATTAATTTAGTCTCTAAAAAATATAAATAAATTACTATGATATATAAATTTTTTATATTCCCATATTCTATTCATGATATAATTTATCTCTAATTTATCCCAATAATAAAATTATTGTACTTATAATAAATGAGAGAGTGACATTTTGTCACATTTGATGAATTTAATAAGATCTATCTCATTTTCATAAACAAGTGTTGATTAAATGATTAAAAGGAGATAATTATTATATCATTGAGATTATACTAGTTATATTACCATATTATATTTTTTTAAAATATTTATAACATATAATAACATATTATTTATTTAAAAGTATCATTTAAGTCAATTTTAATACTTTTCTATATTTGTATTTCTTAAAATATAAAACCAATACGATAAATTCAAAAACAAATAATCGAAATATATCACTAAAATGTATATTTTATCTATAATTTTTTTTACATCATTGATTAAGTCATATCATATTTATTTTTATATTTTTAATATCATTTATTTGATTTTTCCATTAATGAAGAAAATACTCCATCATCATTGTGTCACTATTTAATATAATTATTTACATCATAAAAACATAAATAAAACACCGTAATGTATTTTATAATTATATATTTATAAAGGAGAATTAGAATCTAAGATATATCTTGTATAACCCCTATTTAAAATACTTTACTTGTTAAAAATAAATGGGTAACAAAAATAACTTTTTATTGAATATAATATTTTAAATGCATTAAAGTCATCCAAGTTGATCCAAGTGGTACTAAATTCTAAAAAATGATTTAATTGTTTATAATAATATAATACAATTAAATTAGGACCAATGTTAGGATTATTTCAATATTTTAATTATATAATGATTACTTTTAATTGCCTGATTGACCCTTAACTATGGTAATAATTTTTCTTACTAAAGTAACTACTAATAATGTACAAAAATTAAATGGACCTATTTATATAATTTATAAATTATTATTAAAAATATGGAATCCATTTTTCCAAATTCAAAACAAAGTATTGGAATAAATTAATTAAAATTAATCTCGTTGCCGGAATGAGAAAATGAGGTTTTTAAAGTAAAATGTTAAAAAGTTCACATAGTTTTTATATCAAATTTCGAAGTGAAGATGATTACAATTAATTAAATTAGAATAAATGATAAAAAAAATAATTTAATTAAACTTCAAGTCCAATTAAAATTTTATGCTATCAATACAAATAAATCAGTTGAAAAGGTAGCTTTGAATTAAAATGCAGTATTTTTTGCTATCCATTAAAATATGAAATTTAACGAAAAAATATCAATAATGAAACAGAAGTTAATTTTGATATCATTATTCCAAATAATATTTTTATTTTGGTAAATAAAACTTATAAAATTTTCAAAAAGTATATTTAAAATGGGTTCTCTATCAAAAGGTGGGAAAACAACACTTTTTCTGAAAAATACTTTTTTTATGCAAAGAAATGAATTTGTTTTATATTATGTAATATAAGATGAAAGTTAAAATTATATAGAATATATAAAATTCAAAATTAGGTTAATTATATTCATAACTACTTATCTAATAGGTAGGTTATATATTAAATAATAATATTTTATTAATGTATTATTGTTCGGTAAAACTAAGCCTTGTGTGTAATGAAAGCCAGCTCATTATTGTGTATAGTGTAAGATTAACACGGTGGTGCATAAAAACTAATATTTAAGTAAAATTAAATTTATTTAGAAATTAAAGTATTATAATTTCTTAGAGTGTTACAAAACCCATGACATCCATTTATAATCAAGAGAGGTTCCATAATTCTAATGGAATATGATATTAAGAAAGAAGTATAACCGGTCCATAAGTTTGTAAATAATTAATCAACTACAAGTTTTTTATTTGACTTTTTTTACAAATTAATTCATTTAATTATTTAGAATCATGATCCTATATAAGGTGTTCTATAAATAGGGAACCTGATTATAACTCTGGGTACACTATAAAAACCCATTACCATAGGAGTCTGTCCAAGGAGTTCTATATTATGAACCTATGTATCACTCAAGAAATGGTGTAAATGTATAAAAATTGTATCCCATACATATAATACCATAAAGGTAAATAGGTATCACTCATGGAATGGTACATTAGTATTTCCCTCTAAGCTCATCCAAGTTAATCTACTTAGAGAACTAGGTACCACTCATGGGTAATAATAAAGGCTTCTTACTAGTGAGCCCATCCAAGGTGTTCTATGTAAGAACCCATATATCTCTCTCAATGTGTTATATCTGATTTATGAACATGAGATTAATATTATTGATGAACCCATTGAAGATGTTTCAAATTGAAACCCTCATATTCCCCTAAATATGACCCATGGAATGTTTATAGATTGTATTTAACCCATTCCATTAAATAATTCACTGAAGTCAATTTTTCTAATACATTTTTAATCATAACTCATGTTGTATGAATATAAGAGAAAAAAACTATGAAATTTCTTACCATTCTCTCTTTGTTTTAATTCAAATTAAATTTCATTTACAAAGGCCATATCAGCACACCTTAAGTAGAGTTTCAGAATCATTTCTAGGAATTAGGTACATAAAATTTAAAGGAAACATAACCTAATAGCTGTATTTCATCAAGATAGGCATCTGAAAATGATAAATATATTTTACTTAGAAAATAATAATAAAGGAAATATCCATTTTAATTAATTAATTTAACGTTTAGGAGGTATCATACGGAAGGTCTAGAGTTCGGTACAATATCACACAACAAAAAACACTAAGACTTATGGTAAAATAAATAGAAAAACTACCTAATATGGGAAATACACTCCTCATATATTTTTAGCCATTAACATAGGCCAAAATGAGAGAAATAAAATAAATATATGAATAACCTAAATAATGGGAACATTAGATTTTATGGATTTATTATTCCATATAGTGAGATAAATAAAGTATTAAAGGAAGATGATTGAATTTACTACCATTATCTATCCAATGAAAATGAAGATGAATGAATTAGACACCTTATATGGGAGAGGATAAAATAATATGTAAGATCTATGAGAGATATTACAATGGATTTTCAGGGTGATGCACGATCCAGGGAAGGAAAATGAGGGTTAAAACCTTAAAAAGGTGGGGGGGGGGAATTATGAATTTCACCCATTTTTAAAGGGTGAAGAATTTGGCTACATGGTTTTCCCAAACCATTCACTAATCATGTAAACCAACTTCCTAACTGTCATTAAGAATTTCAGGTAGGAACATGGTTTTAGAAAACAAGGAACAACCAATACGCCCCTCTATAGACCTTTATAACACCTTTCAAGATTTATAAAAACCATGTAGCCTCTAGTATATGGATTAAAGTAACCATGTTCCTAGCCTATTTTCTCCAAAATCTAGATCTATAGGATTTTAAAGAGCTCCATATCCTCTGAAAATATCCCTTAATCCCATAGGTACTTTCATATGGATAAAAATCAAGGATTAAATAGAAATTTAAAGGATCCGTAAATCATGATAAAAACCAAGATCTTAAACAAAAATCATTCCCCAACATCATTATCCATGTTCTAGAGCTTATAGTATTCCTTAGAGACCAATACAAGGGTCCTTAATAAGGGATTGAAAGGATGTTTTTTGAAGCAATTGTAATTTTCTTCACTAAAATATTTCTTTTTTAATTCTTATATTAATACCTTAATTCATGTCCTAATAATTTCAATAAAATAACTCAAGCATATACCATATGTTTAGAAGTTATTATTCTTATGTCATAACATATATCTATTACCTTTTCCATCAAGTGGGATATGAAACCGCCGATCATGTGTTTAGTAGACTACCACCTCACGAACTGATGTAAATCATTTTTCATCCAATTTATTACATTTTTATATAATGATGGTCTTAACTTATGTATATGATATTTATTAAACAATTGTACTTATGGAATTATATTAACACATAAATATTTTTCCTTTCCATTCATTGTGAATATGATAACATCACATGTGTATATGTTGAACAACTATATCACCAAGCGATGTGATTCATTCTACATTTTTAATTTACATAGAAGTAAATAAGGATATTTTTAATGAAGATATGTTATATATATAATAAAAATTAATCTATAATTTCAATACATTATATACCTTTATTTCATTTCATGCATCAATTAAAAGGGAGAAATATTCATGAAAAGGTATAACCTACCATATCCATGAATATTGTAAATCATTTTATTTTTCTAAATTTCATGGATAACTCTAAATATATATATATATAATGAATATATATGATATTTATATCATTATATATATGGTTTAACCATGATCAAATTAAAAAAATACAAAACATAAACATAAATGAAAAATGTAGTATTTTTACTAGAAACATGATTTTAAAAAGGAATTGTTAATAAACAGGTAATAAACAGTCATAATTAAATAATATATGATATTATATATTTAATTATTTATATCTAATAGATGGATAATAAAACCTGTATTAATTATATATGTGGTTCTAATGAGTAATATATAGGTAAATGCTTGTGTTATGGGACTTCTAATCTCTCTTTTATTTTTGGGAGACATATGTCATATTCACCACTCATTTATTTTGTGTGGTCTATATACTACCATTTAACATTTTATACAATGAATATACTTCATTTAATAATATTTATTTTTTTATTTTGTGTGGTGTATATAACATACATGAATGTATTTTATGATTATTCATATAAAATTATAGTATATACATATCAATCAAATTATTTCTTTTATGGGGCTTATGATTTAAAAGATACCAAATAGGAAAAATGTTCTATGTTATAATCTCATTTATCAAGATTTTTTATGCTGAAGTTTACAATGATGAAATATTATGATCTATCACTCAATAAAATCATTAATTTTATACTCATATGGTTATTTGATAAAAATAAATTATTTTTATTCATTTTAATCTATGAACTCCAGATTCCCAAAGAATTATTTTAAAAAAATACCAAATTTATTTTTCTCTTCCATAGAAAACCCTTGTTTTTCCATGTCAATGTTTTCTAAAAATATTGAAAACTAATTTTTACTATTTTCAAATGATTTCTTAAATACATTTATACACATGTTTTATTTTTCTTTTTTTAAAGTAATCTTCTTTTCATATTCCAAGTGAGGTAGTTATGAAATTTTTATCAAAAATGTGAAGGGAATGTGTGTTTTAACGTGTAAAACATAAATGGAATTTGCTTCCATCATGAACAATCAATTAATTGAATATTAATTTAATATTTTTAGGGTTCTTTTTAAAAAAACTTTCAGAAAAATTTGATAAATTTATAGATTTTAAATAATTGATTCAAAATAAAAGGATATTTTCCTCTAGAATGATTTGATGATTTTTATGGAATTTTTATTCATCAAAGATGACAACCATTTGGGATACTTATGTTTTACTTTTGATATGATAAAATGGTACTATAATTATTCTCTTGTTTATGGTTTATTATTATGATTGGGATGAAAATATGTTTATGAACACCTTTCTTTTTCCACAAGTTATGATATGATGAATTGATGAAATGATTATAAACCCCATTTATTTTCTATCGGTTATGATTTAGTGAAATGTTTATGAAACCCATATTATGTTTAATTGATTTTGACATAATGAATGTTTTATGATATTTTGGAATAAAAATTTATAGATTATGTGGTTAAATTTACCAATATCTCCCTACAATGAAATGGGTAAAGTTTTTTATCTAACGAAATAATGATGGGAAACTGGGAGATTTACATGATTTTCAATGGGAAACATGCCAATGCACTTAATCCACTATGTGAAATATGTATTGATGGTTGATTCTTTAAAAAATGGGAATGATTTATTGGTACCTAATATGTTATGATATTATAGTCTTCGATGCTAACTCTTACATACAAAATGGTTTCTATACTTATGATGGTTCCAAACTTATATGACATGAAATTATAGGTTATGATCGATTTATGATGATTTACATTTATTATGGCTCGTGTATTTTGAAATGATGATGTTTTATTTGATTATTTATTCTTAGTATCCATGATATACTAGCCATGGAATTTTTATGTTATATTTATAATTTCATACCCATATAATTATCTTATGCTTTTATATGATCATCGAATAATAACTTCGATGATTCCCTTAGAGAGCATATGAGGTCAACCATTAATATGTTTCCTTTCACCAGGTTATGAATATAGGTTTAGGTATGGTATATCTATGAGGAGTACTAAATGGGAAGATCTTTATGAGAGATATCGAAGATATTTCATGAAATAAGATTATTCTATAGCTAATCTCAAAAGATATTAAACAATTATGATCCTTCGGAGTGTATTTTTGAATTATTTTTTATATTTTCATCCAGTTAAATTTTTTTATTTTAGAAAAGATAACTTTTGGGGTTGAATGCGAACCCTCATATAATGAAACCATCAAAAACCTCTTCAACATTCAACAACCAAATCATCACAAACTCCTGCAGACCAAAACTAGAACACATCAAACCTCATAAGAGATCACATACCAATTAAATTGGATTTTAAGACCATTAGAAACCTTATCCCTATATAATTACCAATTTATGGTACTTAACTTTGTTTTTGGATCATCCATGATAATAGCTTGAAAGCAGTTCACTAACTTGTCCCATGATTGAATAAAACCCTCAACGTTAATTTTCCTTTCACTAGAGACTCTTGTCAAAAAAAATTATTTCTTATTGAACCTCATGATATACTCATCATTGGTATCCACTAGAAGAACCATCTCAACTATCATGTTTGCATATTCTTAGGAGGCCTTAACTAACATGACATCATATAACATTTATTTCATAGAGTGAATGATTTAATGCGCAATCATTACCTTTTTTTCCCAACTAACCATCACTTTCCTTGTTTTTTCTCTTATTAAAAGGCCATGCCTCCATTGGTTTTGAAAAAAAAAACGAGTAATCCTTTCTCTATCTTTCTTAACTTTGGTCAAGAAATAACTCCCAGTATCAAAGTTTCCTTTTTCTAATTCTTTCTTCTCCGGTAGTGGATTGATCTATTATATGTCTCATCAACACTATCTCTTTATAAAATTCTATCATTTTTATAATTTGTATCTATCCCATAAGTTCCTCACTCCTCATTAGGATGATCCACCTATATAGACTCACTTATTTCATGATTCTTACCCTATATTTTCATCCTTTCTGAATGATTTCCATGTTTAATAGTGTTTCCAACCCCCTGTTAAGATGATGTACCCTTTATTGCAACCTCTTGATTATTGTAGTTGGTTAGACCACTATCACCAGTCACTTGAATCATATCCTACTGATGAGATTCATAGACAACCCTAACATGCTAAGCATGAGAGGAGGAGCATCTTATACTAGTGTTATTGACCTTAAGTTCCCCCACAACCCCCCTGACTGACTTCAACTAGTCTTGAAAAACTATAATCACCCAAATCCCAATTAAAATGATCAATGATTTTCACAATATCCTGATCATAATCCATGATTATCCCGACTTTTTGGATGATAACAGAAATATCCTTCTCACCAATACCTAGATGTTCCTCCTCGAGGTTATTGTAAAATGAAACAATATTCTTGGAGTTCAAACCAACCTTTACCATGACCTTAATGGGATGACTATCTCCTAATGTTTTTGGTGGGAGGATCCTGAAGATATTTTAAGAATTCCTTGCCAAAAACTACAAGTGGCATGAACATAAAATCTATAGGAAGAACAAAACGAAACCCATGATTAATAGAAAATATTTTTCTTCCAGAAAAACTCACCTTTAATATCAATTCTCATATAATCCCTCAGATTCTTGGATACATTAATTTGGATACAATTCCTCTAAGAAATTGGGAGGAAAAACTCATGGGTATGATGATTATAGAAGAGGTACCAACCCACCATATTTCTGGTCAAACGAAGGATCACCATATTATGAAACGATAGGATAATACTAGGAAGGGATATCCATATCACCAGGATAAGATGACCCATATCTCCATGATGGGTGACTTAGAATTTACTTAAGATAAAATAATTAATGGATTAAATGATGTGTACACTGGCTACATGCTATGTGTCCCATTAATCATCTTGGCTATCAGCCTTATATGGTTAGAAATTGTGTATTTAACCACATGGTTGGCATGAATGTCACCACTAAACCATGTATAGTACACAATGTGTATGAAAAATACACAATATATAATCCTACAAGTGATGTTCCAGATTTTCATAGTCAAAAAGTAGTGTACAATAAATGCACCAATTTTTATTACTACTTGGCATGTTGCATATCTCGTGACACCTCTAGTTGTAGTGTAGTTAGGTATATGGTTTTTACTCCAGCTACACGATGTGTAACCCAATTTACCAAAAATAATATTTTCACTTTTCGATAGAATATATAGTCATTCATCGTTTATTATTAGGCCTGAAGAAAATAAGAATCTTGAATGGTTAATATAAAAATGTCAAAGAAATGTTAATTAAAATTCCTATTTTAATAATGAATAATATATAAATTAATTATCTAAGCACTATTGTAGATATTGATAAATAAGCAATTACATAATTATAAATTTAAAATGTGACTTCTCTGATACCACTTGAATGTTCTCAACAAAGTGAATGTTCCAAGTAGGTGAATAAACATAAATTTATTTATAAGATTCAATATAACATTATCTAATTGAGAAAGTATTTAATGTCATGACCAATAAAATGTTTCCTTTGAATAGTGACAAAAGATAGCTCAGAACCTACATAGGATCTTTTCATGTTACCATAAATACTAATTTTTTTATTATGCAAGAGGAGAAGGATACAGGGGAGGAGAAGGCATAGCAGGGTCTAAGGGGACCTAAAATAATGAAGACAAAGGGAATCCCCTCAAATCAAATTGACCCCCTCTGGTTTGAATAAGGAGATGTTGGATAAGCACATGATAATAGAACCTTGACCCGCCAAGGACGCTAGGTGATCTAAAAGTTTTTTCCCCTCACACCAAGTGTGGGTCACCGTAGTGTTACCGTTGAGGAGCCTTCTGCATTTTATAAATATGTAGGAAATCGACCAAGGGTTGGATTCTCCGCCATGAAAGGAGTCTATTATGATAATTGAGTCTGTTTACACATAAGAGAGGAGGATATTATCTTGTCTGCAGAGGGTGAGACCAGTTAACATAGCCTGGGCCTCTGCTTGGATGGATGTTCCACTACCATAATGTGATGTGAAGGCTAGCAGCACGCTCCCCCTAGTGTCTCGGACAACCCCTACTCTACGCATGTCCCCCAAAATGCATGAACCATCAGTATTTAGCTTGATCCCCATAGCTGGAGGATTCCAGCACACCTAGTGTCCTTGAATCCTAGAAGTGGTTTAGGCCCTCTGGGAGGAGGCCTGTAACGCCTGAAGGGAGGGTGCTTCCAGCTAGTTGCTGATCATCACCACCATGTAAACTATGAGGCTCTTGGTATGAATAATTATGGATCTTCCTTTTGATGTGCCTCCCACATATCTAGCTCAATTCCTGTCTTTCTAGAGGCGCCAGCACCCCACACTAATAATCACTTCTATCGCCATTCTTTCCAGTCTCTTATTAGCCGTCCCCTTAAACCAGAAATCTAGGAAGCATGTGTCCTTTATGTCACGAAAAGATAAAGCAGTGAACTCAATAAGTGCACTCCACACGTCGCACGCCCAATATCCTTAAAAAAATGTGGTTCATGCGCTCCTCAATTTTGTTTTTGCAGCAACAACAGCTGGAAGGCAAGAAATACCCATCTTTTTAACATTTTCATATGATGGTATTACTTGGTTCCTGATACTCCATGTAAGTAAATTGTATTTCGTTGGAATCCTATTGCACCAGGACATTCCTTTCCAGCTATCATGATGGGCCGAGGAATTGAGTGATCTTCGAAAATCCTTCGAGTTGAACTTCCCATGGAGTAGGGAGTGAAGACACATCTATCTTTTTCTGAGTTGATGTTGATAAGATCAAACACATCTTGCTGATTCTTCTCTAACACTGAATGATAAACAGAGGATGAAGACTATCCTCCTGAAATGAGATTATAAGGTCAGGGAATCCCAGATATCCTATAACATTACCTACCTAGTTATGGTGCTAGAAGAGAATCGTACCCTCCCCAATTATCTATTTCCATTTAATTCTGTGGTTTGGGATGAGGGTTCAGATCTTGGACCAAAGGGGAGAGCTGGCCGCAAAGGGAGAAGCCCGATTTTCATCCCAGTTGTAGGACATGGTTTTTTCCCATAACATGCAGTCAGTGATATTTTCCCATGCAGTGAATGGTGTTAGCAAGACTCTTGAGGTTGATCCCTCCATCGAGTATAGGTCTTGCCATTTTTTTTCCATGAGACACAGTGTCTCTTCCCCACAAACTGTGCATACCAAATAAACCATGCAAGTACTTTGTCAATGGTTTTGATAACCCCCTTGCGGCATGATGGTAGAGGCCCAAGCATGAACTGGCATGGCATAAAATACACTGTTGACCAGGGCAATCCGACCACCAAAGAATAAGAACTGGTTTTTCCAGTTTAGGATGCATCCTGTGATCTTTCTCACAACATGGTCAAAGTCTATGATACACATATTTCCTAGAGAAATGGGGCTACCAAGATACTCCATAGGAAACGTGCCTCTATGCATACCCAATCTGTTTCATAGGACTACAATCTTAGTATATTTCTTTATTAATGTTGTTGGTCTTCCAAAAAACTATTTTTAATTTTCTATTTCTTGACTTGTATGATCAATGTGTATAATTCATCTAGCGATTATCCACATGTGCTCCATTGATCTCCAAATTACTATTTCTTGACTTGTATGATCAAAGTGTATAATGCCTCTATGCATACCCAATCTCTTTTTTTCATCTTGATTTTTACATGTTCATTTAGGCTCAGATGATTCTCTCTTTTTCTTTGCATTATCCAGTGGATGAGATGGGTGGTAATTTATAGATAGAAATCCATTGTACACAATGATTCTCAATAATCGATTAACACTAAACAGTAGACATAACCATCTATTTATAGAGTTAGGTTTTTGGTTAAAATATTATTAAACCATATAATAAAACTTAAATAATATAGTAATCCATATCTTACAGCATGCCAAGAAATAATATTATTATTATTATTATTTTATAGCTTGCACTAACTAGCATAATGATACATGTTATTTTATCAGCTTGAAAATTAATATTTTTCATTAGATACAATGTTATTCCTCCCATCTTCTTTAACATTTAATGAATACCCGAATAGATATTTAATTAAATTTTTTATTCGAAAATAAATTTAATTTTCATGATTCAGTGAATAAATATTTATTTAATGTTAAATAATTAAAATAATTATTCAATTTATAGTTAGATTTATAAATATTTATCTAAACTTTGTGATTTATAAAACTTGAAAAAAATTATTCTTCGGTCTTGAGAATTTTTTTATTTTAATAACTAAATTCAAATAGATTTTAATAGAGATCACTAAATTCATATAGCAAGTGAATCTCTAGAGTTCATTCTCATTGGAATTAAGCGGGCTTTGTAAATGTCCAACATTACTTTTGAGTAATGGGTCAATGAACCCAAGAGAAATAAGTTAATGTCGTAACGTTAATAAAAATATACAATAAATTTCTATGTAATATTCTCCCTTTGTGTCAATATCTCATCAAGAAGGTTTCATAGTTGTAACATCATCTTATATTCTTGATATTCTTTTCTACGAATATCTAAAATTAACTCATCATTAAACTATAACAATGGAATTTAATGCAATCATTAGATCTCAATAAAATTTTTGAGATATCAAATTCCCACAATATATTTGGGATAAATCCATATTTGACTTATCTATGAATATCATATCATTAATGATACACCCAATATACCTTACCTCTCATGAACATGTGACATATTGGTTTTGGTTAATAAATCTAGGCACTCAAGTATTGACATTCAATAATAATAATATTGAAGTCAAAGGACCATTACACACATTAACATATATGAATATTCATTGACACATAAACATGTGGAATTCCTATTGGATGGCCTATTATCTTAATCTTTCATCTTAGAGATTACCAAGTGCGAACATCATGAGATGAAGTATCATTAACTTATCAGTACTCGAACCTAAAAATTCAACCTAATATATTCCCTATTATATAATTTTATCTGGAAGTAGAACTATATTTAAGAATATTTCAATAGTATTTCAAGGATCTCATCATAGCGGGGAACTACTATGAGCTTTTCAATATGAAAGAAACACTAGGACATTATTTCAATAATTTATGTGAAACAATGATAAAAATGTAATAAGATTTTTACTTTACATTCAAATATTATAATATAAATGTTATCTAAAGTACGAACATTTGGATATAGAATATGAACTCCAAAAAGAACTAGTTTTCAAAAATTACAAATTCAATAATACTCTACAATATAGAATATTGAAAAGATGAAGGATAGTAAATAAGATATAAAAGTGTAATAAGTTAGTAGTAGATAAATATGGTTAATCTCATGAAATAATCATTTTAAATAATACTGAAATCATATAATAAAAAAATGTAAGTCCTTAAAGCACAAGAAACTCATGAAAAGACGGTCCCTCCCTCACACAATAATGAGGTTATTTCTCTATTTTTAAGTATATGAGAATAATATATGGATAAAAAAACAGATAAATATATAGAAGAGGAAGAGAAAAGATAATACTGATATATAAATAAAAATGTCTAAGAAAACAATATCAAAATCCCCTTCTTATCCATTAAAACTATATAAATCTTTAAAATGAAAGTGGAGGTCCAATTTTATAGGCAAGAGGTGAGACTGGTTTTCCTCCAAATATATCCTTCGAATTTCCATAATTTTTGAAAATATAAATTTATAAATATTATATACTTTTCTTAATTAATGTTTATATTATATTTATTAGAAATACACACATAGGAAATAAACTACCTCAAACACATGTATCCAGATTTATGAATGAATTACAAAAGAAAAAAAAAATTCATAAAAGACTCCTCAAACTCAAATTACTTATACTACACTGATTTTATAGCCTAAAAATAGTTGAATATAGAGAATTTATAGTTCAATAAATTATTCCTAGTCCTATTTTCTATCTTATTTTAAATTGTTATCTCATTTTGAATACTAATTTTTTTTTATATTCCTAATATCAAAATTCATCAAAACCATACATAGATTTCAAGGGCTAAAAACATGATTCATTTGAGCCCTCTATGGTTTGATTTATATTTAGATTTATTTGTAGAAAATGTATCCCAATGAATATGTAATCCTATAAAAAAATTAGTTTGTAATGTAGATATTATTATAAAATATTTATGTTGAAATATAAGGGTGATATTGTTACAACTTGATTCGCATCGCACCATATTTTGATAGGGGAGATAGTTCTATAAGGATTGTTTAGTGTATCATATTTTATGTTATTAATGAGGTTCCACATATGCATGTAACATCCCCATTCTAGAAGCTACCCAGAGGCACCCCATACCCCATTGGTCACATGGCCTCAAGCACATTTCCCCAAATTCCAGAGGCTACTGACTAGTAGTGAGGGCCTTGGGTGTGATAGTGGGGAAACTATGCCCTCATTGGTATAGTAACACAGTAGAAGTATAAACAAATACACAATAATGGAAGCAGTAGACATAACAACAACAATAAATAGCGGAAAACTAAAATAATAATTAAACAACTAGAGAACATGTATATAATGATGCATGATACATATGTCTAAGAAAGAAGCCAAACAAGACACAATGATGAAATATAATACTAAACCAAAGTACAAGAAAAGTAATAAACAGTTCAACTACATCGCAATCCTAAGCTTGGTCTCATGCTCTCCAGCTCCTAAGTAGTCAAGAACTTGAAGTAGAAGAGAACTTTCCCTTATCTATACCTACAACAATATAATATATTTGGTCCAAAAAACATAGCCCAAACAGGTTGTGAGACTAAATCCTAGTAGGCAACCACCATGAGATCTATGCCTAACAGTCAGTAAATATATATGGCAGGAAATAAGTAAAAAGAGTGAAGTAATCAATGAAGTACTCAACAACACACAATTCCACAGTTTCAATGCATTCAAAAACCACATAACAAGTGAGTAGATAACCACAAATAGCTAACCCTCTTGGAAGTACTCATAGCCTACCCCATATGGTCCTACCTAGAAATAAGCAGGCCAATAACACAATAGGTAACCCTCTGGGAAGTACTCACATCCTATCCCCTCTAGTCATACCTGTCAACAAAAGCAACCCTATGGGAAGTACACATAGTTTAACCCCTCTGGTTCATCTTATGTATAGACTCTATAGGGAAGTACTCACCATCGATACCCCCTATAGTCTCGTATCAGTACTAAAGGTGATCTAGGGAAGAACTCAACGTCAATTGCCCCTATGGCCTTTATCAAGGAACTACAGACACACTGAGGAAGCACTCAACGTCAATTCCCCCTATGGTCTCACATCATAAGTTATAAAGAAACTATGGATAACTCATACATCCATTCTCTCTGTGGTCTATACACCATGTTCTCATGGCCCTATGTATGTCGAGAATGTACAACAAAGTGTATTGGCCAAAGTAAAACTCAAGAACTAATTGGATACCAATTCTAAAAAATCTCCGCAAGTTAGAACAACACTCTAACCTATAATACTAGGCATGGGATGTAAACAACACCCTAACATACAAACTAGACCAAACGGTCAAAACAAGAAATCATGCATGGTCAAACACTTCCAAAGCATAGAAATTAACCCTACTCATATTCAATTAACCTCTAATTAAGCATACAACCATAGCATGAAAAAAATAGGGCTAAAAAAGTAAACATGCAATACCATGTTCATGGGTATTGGAGATTTTTCACATATAACTCGAATACTTTCAACAGAAAGGCACAAACCACCTACCTCGTCATTGGGAGAATGATATAATTGAATCTCAGGGCTTGAATCACCTTATAAATACATAGATCTACAAAAAAGTCTAAAACATTCAACCTGAGATAACTTGAGCAAGAAAAGGAATCATGAAACGAAGCTCATGCAGAAGGAAGAGCTTATAAAGGCGATCCCAACGCAACCAGCATAGATCAATTCGGAGAACGGATGCTTGATCGGGGGATGGGAGAAGAAGCATGGTTGTATGGTCCTCTCGGACGAACTAGGTCAAGATGAAGGTCGTTCTGCCAATTAGGCGTGACTGTGGTCCATTTAATGAAAAAAATAAAGTACACAGTGTGTACTTTGGAAGTACACGGCGTGTACTAGCCGTTTCCGTACTCCGCTTTAGGAGGCCTCCAAGTCACCCCCACACAGCTGTGTGTGTGGCCATACACGTCCAGTACACGACCTCCTACGACAATGGAGTACACGGCGTGTACTCATAAAGTACACAGTGTGTACTTTAGAAATTTCCATAATTTCCTCTTTTTATCAAAAATGACCTGAAAGAAAGACATACCTGAAAAATAAGATCTGAGTTCATAAAAACTTTCCCCCTTCAAAAAATGCATCCCCGAATTTCCCTAGAAAGGTGGCGTCGAAGAAGAAACCCTGAACAACTCCATCCACTGTGATCGTACATCAACATCTCTCTCCCAAGTCCCATCTTGTACTCGCCTGTGCTCCCATAGCACTCATACCAGAGGAATAGACTGCCCACAGAGAACCTTTTTACTATGTTCAATGATCCAGATAGGATGCTTCTCAAAAGATGCATCCACTTAGAACTCAACCTCCTCGAGTTGGAAGACATGAGATGGGTCTGAGAAGTAACATCAAAGCTGAGAAACATGGAAGATGTCATTCATAACCCAGTACCTCTGAGGTAACTACAACCGATAGGCAACCATCCCAAATATCTCCAACACCTCAAACAGCCCGACGTACCTCAGCGAAAGTGTCCCCTATATCCTAATTATTCTATGTCCACAACTCGGTGTGACATGCAGGAAAACCTGATCCGCGACCTCGAACTCTATAGGTCATCTCCTGGACAAGATGAGGTCCCAACTTAGCTGCCTCTCCTACCTCTATCCAACATAAGGGTGATCAGCATGGCCTGCCTTATAAATCCTCATAAGTTTCCATCTGAATAGTTTCATAAAAAATATTATTATAGGAAAACTCCACAATAGGTATATTTTTTTCACAAGAACCTCCAAAATCTAGGATGCATGCTTAGATCATGTCCTCAAGCACCTGAATCATACACTCGGACTAGCCATCTATCTGGGGATGATAAGGTGTAATCAAAAGTACCTATGTACCCAAAGATTTATGTAGTCCTTGCCAGACACAAGAAGTAAAACATGCATACCTATCCGAAATAATGAAGTGTGGGACCCCATGTAAGCACACAATATCTAAGATGTACAACTGTCCCATCTCATCAACACTGAAGGTCTCCTTGATTGGCCAGAAGTGAGAAACCGTTGTGAGTCTTTCAATGATAACCCAAACTGCATCATTCCATCGAGGAAACCTTAGGAAACTAGTCATGAAATCTATCATGACTTCATTCCACTTCCACTCGAGAATGGGTAACTGTAGAAAAAGCCCCTCTAGTCATTGATGCTCCGCCTTCACCTACTAACAAGTTGAACATCTCATGAAAAACCCAGTAACATCTCTCTTCAAACCTGGACACCAATACTGATGGTTTAGATCATGATACATCTCGGTGAAGCTAGGATGAACTTCCCAAACTGAGGAATGAAATTCCCACATCAGCTCCTTGCGTATGTCTATTGGCACCCATATGCGCCCCTAGAAATGCAAGATCACATCCTCACTTATGGTCCATCCATTGATAGGGTCCTCTCCTGACACGCTCTTCCATAGGACTAGCCCTTCAGAATTTTATTTCTTCCTTATTCGCGTTCGATCACGACGAGTAGAGGTAACAGCTACAGAAGAAAGAAAATTCTGCTCTTGTCTATCGTGAACCTTCAAATGCTTCTCATAGAATAGAGCCATAAGCTACCACTCACTGCTAGCCTCCTAAACTGCATGTATCTGAGTCCTCCTTCTCAGCGCATCTTCCACCACGCTGCCTTTCCCAGGTAAGTAGGCAAGATAAAATTCGAAATACTGAAGGTACTCAAACCACCTTTATGGTCTCAAATTCAGGTCACGCTGAGTGAAAATATACTTGAGACTTTTGCGATTTGTGAAAACCACAAAATGCTCTCCTAGTAAATAATGTCTCCAACAGCGTAAAGCATGAACAACTACGGCCAACTTGAGATTGTGCACTAGTTAATTTTCTCATCTGGCCACAACTACCAAGACCCATACGCAACGAATCCTTCTTCCTGCATAAGCACTCCTCCCAACCAAATACCTAATGCATCACAATAAATAGTATAGCTCCTGCCCAGCTCTGGCAAGATTAGTATCAGTGCTAAAGTTAGTCTCCCTTTTAGCTCCTGAAAGGTTGACTCACAAGAATTTGACCACAAGAACTTTGTACCCTTCCTAGTCAAACCCTTCAGTGGTGCTGCTAAGCATGAGAAGTCCTATGTGAAATGTCTGAAGTATCCATCCAGCCCTATAAAACCTCACACCTCAAGGAAATTCCTCAGATGCACCCAAGAAACTATAGTTCTAACTTTTTCTAGGTCCACTGATACTCCTGTCTTCGAGATAATATGACCTGAGAAGTGAATCTTGTCCATCCAAAAGTGGAATTTTGAGAGCATAACATATAGATGATGCTCTCTTAGTGTACACAAAACAATCTCAAGATGGGTATCATGTTCGTGTCAAGTATAAAATTACACTAAGATATCATCAATGTAGACTACCACGAAAGAATCCATGTAAGGATGGAACACTTGGTTCATCAGTGCCATGAATTCTGAAGGCATGTTCATGAAACCGAACGGAATAACCATATACTCGTATAGACCATACCTGCTCTAGAAGACTATAAGAGGTATATCAGATGGTCTAATGTGCAACTAATGGTAACCAGATCTCAAGTAAATCTTTGAGAACACCTGGGCTCCTCGAAGCTGATCAAAGAGATCATTAATCCTCGGTAAGGGATATCGGTTCTTGATTGTCAACTGGTTCATCTTCCAATAATCCACATATTGTCAAAGGGTATCATTCTCCTTCTTCACAAACAGGACAGGAAAACCCCAAGGATAAGTACTAGGTCAGTTGAAACCCTTTGTTTGCAACTCCTCCAACTGCTTCTTGAGATCATGTAACTCTTGTGTAGCCATCCTATAAGGAGGAATGTTCACTGGTGATGCTCCTGGCATGAGCTCAATCGAGAATTATACCTCTCTTTTTAGATGAAAAGGTAAATCCTCTAGAAAGACATCCCTGAAACGATCCACCATTCGAGGATAGTCCATCTATGAAGTCCCCTGGTCATGCAGATATAGACTAGCAATCTGGGCTGTAACTCCTCCCAACCCATGATGCTCGGGTCCCGCTCTACTCGTATGGACATCCCATTCACCCTTATGAAGAAACGATCTTCCTTATAGTGATGTGGAGATCACCCTATGGAAATAACAGTCGATGACTGCATGAAAGGAAACTAACCAGCCCATTCTGAGAATGACATCATAGCCTGTCATCTCTAGAACATAGGGATCCCAAACTAAGTGACACCCACCAACCTCTAGAGTGAAGTCTTTACACTATCTCACACTAGACATTCTTTTCTTAAATGGAGTGTCCAGTGTCAAAACATCAGTAGAAGAAAGGATACAAAGCTTAAGGCTCTCCACAACAGTAACAGATATAAATCTATGGGAATACCTTGTATCTGATGTACAAATGGAGGACGTCTCAGTGGCATGGCTCTGCAAGGTCAAGCACTCACCTTACATCAATACTATCAAGTAATAAAAACTAGACGAGAAAATACGGAACAGGAGAAAGAAAGCATTCAAGTTTTACAAAACATGACCACATGATGTGTATAACCCCTACACGACGTGTTTCCTTAAACCATTCACATGGGCATGTACTTCTTCCAATACTGGTCATGTAACACCCTATACATGGTGTGTTGTCATTATACATGGTGTGTACTTGAATCCTCTTCCCCTGACCATGTTCCCATACATGGCTAGGCCACACGGTTATCCCCAGAACGAGACTACACGACATGTGAGTGATAGACACGGCGTTTACTAGATGAACATCACCAACCTGTGTTGTTAGTGACATGGCCGGATACATGGCTCACACTACACAGCATGTTCTAAATGGACATAGCATGTACATGGGGAATTTTTACCATCCATGTTGTCAGTTACACAGGCGGATTTCAGGATTACACTACACGGTGTGCAAGGCTGACACGGTGTGTATCTCTTAAGACTTATCCGTCTGTGTTGTTAGTAACGCGGGAGGACACATGGTCAACGCAACACAGCGTGTACAACTGGTAAACGACATGTTCCTATAAGAGTTGTACCAATCTCATTCTTCTGTACTGATAGGGCCCAGGACACAGTTAGAGACTACGGGGCGTGTACATATGGTACACGAAGTGTACTTATGAAAAACAGTTTCTTCCTGAGCAGAAGAACGCATGGCGTGTAGTTCATAAATACATGGCGTGTATTCTAGGGTTTTCTAGACAGTAATCCTTAAAAACTACTCCAGATCCCAGAAAAACATTGAAACAAACATCAAAGTGCCAAATTTTGATCTGTGAGGGGCCAGACTCCCCAAAAATCAAAGTTTGGCATCTTATACATGTTATAAACAAGGACAATGGTGCAATGATCCACCAAATTCTGATCCATGAGGGGCCATAACTCCTTAAGAAACAAATTTTGTGTTCATGCCAATAAAACTACATGAAAATTAATACCCTATCAAGAAACAGGTATTCTATCAAGGAATCTATCACAACTGCATGAATATCTAGCACAACATATATCACAACAACATGAAATCACTAAACACCCTAAATTTCATGGTAAGAAGTAATGACATGTGATTTCTAACAAGTTCCTATATTATGCATGAGATGGCATACCCTAATCTCATCGGGTTGCAATAAAAATAGAACCTCAATCATATAAACAATAACAACACAAAACATTTGAGTCACCCAACGGTGAAATTCAAATCAACTATAAAATTGCAAAACCAGAAAACTTGTAATAAATGAGGTAGATTGGATTTTCCCTATACATGGGTTAGCTACTCCTGGGAACAACTCATTACCAAGTACTTATTCCATCCTAACCCTAGCTAAGCCTCTAAATAGTAATTCAAGGGAAAATAATTCCTCTCATACCACTTTGTAACGTCCCTATTCCGGAAGCCACCCATAGGCGCACCATACTCGGTTGGCCACATGGCCACAAGCACATTTCCCCAAATACTAGAGGATTCCGACTATCAGCAAGGGTCTTGGGTGTGATAGTTGGGAAACGTTGACCTCATTTCCAAAGTAACACAACAGAAGTATAAACAAATACACAATAGCAGAAGCAGTAAACATACCAACAACAATAAACAGGGGAAGAATGAAATATTAACTAAACAACTGGAGCACGTATATATAATGATGCAGGATAAATATGTATAAGAAAGCATCCAAACAAGTCATAATTCTGAAATATAGTACTAAAACAAATTACATGAAAAGTTAAAAATAGCTCCACAGTATCGCAAGCCTATTCTTGGTCTCATGCTCTCCAGCTTCAAAGTAGTCAAGCACCTGAAGTAGAAGGGCGCTTTCCCTTATCTAAACCTGCCATAATATAACATGTTTTGGTGCAAAAACATAGCCCAAAAAGGGTGTGAGACTAAATCACAGGAGACAACAACCACAATATCTATTCCTAACAGTCAGTGAATATATATTGTAGGAAATAATAAAAAGAGTGCAGTAAACAAGGAAATACTCAACAACACACAATTCCATAGTTTCAAAGCATTAAAAAACCAGATATCAAGTGAGAAGATAATCACAAATAGGTTACCCTCTAGGAAGTACTCACAGCATATCCCCTCTGGTCCTACCTAGAAACACAAGCAACCCTCTAGGAAGCACGCACAGTCTAACCCCTCTGGTTCAGCTTAAGTATATACTCTTTGGGGAAGCACTCACCGTCGATTCCCCCTATATTATCATATGGGGGTACTAAAGGTGCATTGGGGAAGAACTCAACATAAATTACCCTTGTGTCTCATGTTGAGGAACTACAAACACTCTGAGGAAGCACTCAATGTCAATTCCCCAGGTGGTATCGCATCGTAGGTTATAAAGATATTCTTGAAAAGCCCTTATGTCCATTCTCCCCATGTTTTATACACCAGGTTCTCACGGCCCTGTGTATGTCAACACGTACAGTGAAGCATATCGACTGCCACACATAGACGTTTGAAATAATGTGATTTTATTATTTTTTCTGCATTTGAAATATTTTGATGAGGTGCGGGCCGGGTCCTATTGATATCTTGTGCTTTTGCTGGTAAATGGTGGTTTTGGGGTTTTTCAGCACTCAACACATGGGCATGACATGAGTGAAGCCATGTGGATTTGATAACTCACCTTGCGGTGTTCCTGGTGCATGATTAATTAATTAATAAATAGAATAAAGTAATAATGGTTTTGATAATAATATTAATATTATTATTATTTAAGAATATCATTATTATAATTATGGTTAATATTTTATCAATTCATTATCATTTTTATAATTATTGTTATTATAAAATTATCAACATCATTAATTTTATTATTATTATAAGTGTTATGAGGATAAATTTTAAGAAGTTATTGTTATTATTGACCTCAAAAAAATAATAATGATTATTATTCTTATAAATATTATAATTTTTTTCATTATTAACTTTTTATTTATTTTTTTTAGTTTTTTTAGTATTTTCTTCCACCTTGTTTAGGGTTTTGTCCCCCTTCTTCTACCTGTTGCTCGGCCACCCACAAGGTGTGCCCCTCCACCATCGCGCTCATCCTCCTCTATCCTCTGCCAGCCCACTCACCTGCCTCCCGGATCCGTCGCACCCCACATCTTCTTTGAACTGCTCCCTGCAACCAGGCGTGCATCCCCCCTTGTTGCTCCCTCTCCATTGTGGAACAACCTCCTCCTTGTGTTCACCCCCTATTCTGATCATGGCCCCCTCTCATGCATAGTTCTGGCGCGACCCTTGCGGGCCGACGCGACCCCTCCCCCTTGTCAGTCCTGCTTTGGCCAGCGAACCCCTTGCCGATGACCTGTTTTCTACGGACAACCGTACCTACTCTGGCCTTCATCCAGCTAGACTCCAATTCCCTTTTTTCATCCAGCCTCCGGTGCACCCCCTCTCTTCCATCCAACTTGAAACCTGCCGGCATCTCCCCCTACCGACGCACATCTTGCCTGTGCAACTTTTCCCTCCTCCGATATAACCTCTATCCTTATTTTCACTCTTGTTTTTCTAATTATCTTTTTGAGTGTTTCAGTTTAGAATTTTTTTTTATTGGTTTAAGGTTTTAGTTTATGCATGGAATGTTTTCGGGTGTGTGTTTCTCGTGACACCATGGTTTTTTAGTAGGTCTCTCATTGCACTTTATTTTATAATTTGAGTTGAAACATTTTTATTGCAATTCACACATTATATGGATGCTACGTATTATTGTGAAACACTTAGATAATTTATTTGGTATGAAAGGATTGTATTTTATTCCTTGTTGAGTTTTAATTGGAATTGCATCAATAACGAGTGCATGCCTTTTTTGTGAAAAAGTGTCTGATTGGCGTTTATGTGCAATGAGTGATATAAAATTTCTTATTTGAATTTATTAATGTATTGGTAGCTTGAGAAATGATATTTGTGGGTCCTTTTATGGTTTTCCAATGTTTTGTTTTGTTTTATAAACAAATGGGTATTGGGTTTTAAGGTGTTTTAGCACGTGTTTCTGATAAGTGGTCATTTGACATTTATATTAAAATGTTTTTTTCTTATTGTGAAATTTTTTTGACATGTTAAATCAATTTTTTTAGTAATCCGCCATGTGATTTTGTGGGTATGTGAGGTGTAAATGTGTGGAAAAAGGATCTTTGATGGGAAATATACCACTTTGAGCATGTTTTACTTGTTGTGCATTTTTCATTATGTTTTGTAAATTATTTCAAAAGATGGAAAGTATGTTTTAATGTCACTTTGGTGTAATTTTGGATTTAAAGTGGCTCTTCCTACAAGATGTTGAGTGTGTTATTAGTGAAAACCCTTTATGTGTTATTTTGAAATGTTTTTTAATTTGTTTAAATGTTTAATTGTTTTATTAAATTTTATGTGTAGTGTGTTGGACCTCGCTACGATGGTTTGGGGTCATAGGTGTCTAGGTATCCTGTGTGTACATGCATTGGGTAAGGCATATATATATACCCTCTTTTTACATATTCTCTCATGGCATGAGGAATATGTGAAATGCAGATAGGGGTGTATATATATATGTATAAGTGCATGTGCGTGTATTCCCCAAGTGTCGGTTCGAGTTGTTATCGACAAATAACAACATGTTTGAGGTAGGTCCCCCACTACACTTTTCATTCAATTCAGAATTTATTAATTGCTTGATATTTTATTAATTTAATAAATGAGAAACCATATAAGATAATTAATTTTCAAATGATTATTTTGTGTAAAAATTCTGTTTATTTTATACACGACACTTAAAATATTTTCTTGATGAACGGACACCCAGTAGTGAAATAATGCTCATTTGGCCTTCAAACATAATTCACATAATTTCAAATGTAGTTCTGGTTTATTGATAAATGATTTCTTTTGAAGCATGAACAAGTGTTTTGGTTCTCTTGAGAAATTAGGATTTTCTTCAAAATTGGTGAAGGCCCATTTGGCACTTTAATAAAATAAATTATTTTGGAAAACTCTCCTTGGGGTGACTTAGGGGTGACCTTTGGTGTACATTGACTGCATGAGTTGTGTGTGATGTTTGTTCTACTTAAATGACTTTTTTGACTCACCCCTTTCCTTTTTATTACACGTCTTGACATGGGAGCATGGAATAGTAAGTGAATCTTCTAAGAACGATTACTACACTAGTTTAGATTACACACTGGATAGTGGCCCTTAGTACAGATTATACTCTGCTAGGGGATTGGGCACCTCGATTAGGCCATGCAGGGAAACAACGGGCGTTAGAGCGTTATGATTTCATCGAGAGTAGTCATGCCTTCTGGATAATTCACATGTATGGTACGTTATGGATTGTTCACGAGCTCCTTGGTCCGACCCATCTTTTCTTTAGTGTGTATTTTTATGTGGTAGATGATTGAGAGGTCTAGCTCGGTTGATGGCCCATGTGTGCCACTTCTTTTCCATTGCCCATAGTGTGTATTGGGTGTTGTGTGTGGTTTTCCATTGACTAACAACTAAAATTTGGATTTCTAAATTGTTCTTGAAAAAAATATTTTGAAAAGAAATGCACCTGTTCATTTTAAAAATTAAACTTGTTTTTAAATTAAAAAGGGAAATGGACTATTACTTTCCTTAGAAATAAATGTGTACATGTGGAAACCCATATTTTGTATAATTTAGTTCAAACTTGGAATTAATAAATTTCTTTATTTAAAGGTACTGCATTGGGAATAGTTTCTTGGTCACACCTACTGAGTTTTAATACTCACGCCTATAGTGTTTTCCTGTTTTTAGTTTTGTTTCAGGTTTGACTTGAGCTTTCTCACTGTGGGCGAGAGTCAATTGTGGACTAGTGAGCGACTCTCAGAGTTGCGAGGATTTTTGGTCATGTTAAGGTTAGTTTGCTGTTGTTGGTTGTTATTTCTTTTCATGTCATTTGTTTACTTTATGTTATTCTACTTTTTCCACTTCTTTGTTTATTTCCACTGGGAGAAATCATTCCCAATTGTCCTCGATTGATTCCATGGCGCTTGTTGCCAGCCCGTGAGGATCGGGAATGCCTCTCAGGCCATGTCGCGAACCAGCTCGGGTGCCCAGTTCAGGGTTGACCCAGGTTGTTTCGTGACATCAACCAATGTAAACCTCAATAAATACTTGGCTAATAAGTCTATAGCATCTGAGCAATTCAGAACAACACTCCAACCTATAATACTAGGCATGGGAAGTAAAAACCAGCCTGACAGGAAAACTAGACCAAATGGTCAAAACAAGAAATCATGCATGAAAAAACACATCCAAATCATAGCAATTAACCCTACTCATATTCAATTAACCTCTACAAAAGAATTCAAGCATAACAGCAAAACAATAGAGCTAAAACAGTAAACACATAATACCCCATTCATGGGTATTGGAGATTTTGCATATATAACTAAAAAACATTCAACAGAAATGCACAAACCACCTACCTTGGAATTGGGAGAATTATATACTTGAATCTCATGGCTTGAATCACCTTAGAATATCGTAGATCTATAAAAACATCTAAAATGTTCAACCAGAGATAACGTGAGCAAGAAGAGGAATCATGAAATGAATCTCAAGCAGAAGGAAGAGCTTACCGAGGCAATCCCAATACAACCAGTGGTGATTGATTTGGAGAACAGATGCTCGATTGCGGGTTTAGAGAAGATGTGATGTCGTACGGTGCTCTCGGACAAACTAGGTCAAGAAGAAGGTCGTTCTTCCAATTATACGTGACCCTAGTCTATTTAATAAAAAAAGAAAGTACACGATGTGTACATTGGAAGTACACGACGTGTACTTTGGAAGTACATGATGTGTACTTTCTGTTTCCGTACATTCTTTAGGCAGCCTTTAGGTCACCCCTATACAGTTGTGTGTGTGTCCAGACACGGCCAGCACACAAACTCCTGCGGAAACCAAGTACACTGCGTGTAATCATAAAGTACACGTCGTGTACATTAGAAATTTCTAGAATTTCCTCTTTTTATCAAAAACAACCAGAAATAAATACATACCTGAAAAAGAAGATTCGGGTTCTTACAGCATGATCCTAGTGAGAAATTTAAGATGGGATTATGTTTTTGTGCAATCAGCCTATGTTGGGTATGATGTCATCGGATGGTCTCCAACTAGTTTATTCATGGATCCAGAAACACCTATTGACCCTGGTATTCATGATTAGTAGACCTAAATTCCAAAGGCAGGCACTATTTGGATGATTATTTTGGCCAATAATACTTCATGATTCTAATGGTCGCGAGGATGGTAGGTCGGGCTCATCACACCCTTTTGGGGGGAATTATTTCCAACTCTAGGACTCTCTTATAGATTTAAGAAATTTTCATATGTTCGTGAATCCTTGGATCTTTCTTAGAGATCATGTCCGTGGATTTCCCATGGGTTGTAAGATCAATCATGGATACACATATATTTGGAATTATTGAGACAATTCTAGTTTAATCCTTGTGAAGAGGTGTTATGACGTTTATCATCATTGTGGGGGGACAGAAGTTTCTTCGATATTGGGATCAAAACCATGATATAGGTTTTATAAATATCCTATTAAGAGGAATCAGAACCCAAATATATTGGTTTCACATAACTGGAAACATCACCTTTTAAGGTCCTGTGATGGGGTGCCATCCATTTAGTTTAACATCGGGTGGACATGGCATCTAGGTGAAAAATTCCTAGTCAATATCCAATATGGGGCTTATGCCGAGGTAGCCTGGAATTCCTAGGAAAGATATAGTGACCTGGATGAATGTGAACCCATCTGGAATATGGCCTAGAAAATTATAGGGTGCTTTGGGTATTAGTTTTGGACCTCAAGGAGGCTTCATACTTATCATAGTTGATTTGTAATAAAATCCATCGTAGTTTGGTTTGAGTTATGACTTGATTGGAGATTACTTGTTGAAGCAGCCTACTTAAAGGGGATATGATCTCTGATTTCATGGAGGAGATTATGTGGATCTCGGGCCTAGATGAAGGCTTCCTACGTATCCCGATTATGGTGGGAATCAGAGTTCTTGTAGTTTAGGGCGGGTGGTGCCAATGTCGTATTATCACACACCCCTAATCCCACTTGAGTCATGCTCATTGTGAGAAAAAAGAGGAATTGAAGGATTAAACAAAGTCACACTTTATATTCTCTACTGAGGTAAAAGGGGGTGCCCACGGTGGAAGCTACCAGGGTGATGGTGGTGGAGAGTGCAGAGTAATGAACCTTTAATGTGAAATGAAAATAAAGTTCATTAGGTCCGTACCGAAAGGATAAGGGGGTTACTCCTAGAGGGATTCCCTATAATTAGTTTCGGTAAAGGGGAGGAATGTTTCTTCTCATCAAAAGGAAAAGTGAGCACAATCCATTTGACTTATCACTACCCCCATTGAATGGAAAATCAAGTAATTACCCTTAATCCCTAGAATGGGGAGGTCCACATTAGTATCCCAAGGTTAAAATCTGGGTTACCATGGGAATGTAGACTTAAGAACATTCTTGGGGTCCATACCAATTTTGGGATTACTTTAGTGGTTTCTCTTTCCATGAGTATGTAGACACAAAAGGACATACTGATGCACCTGATGGTCTATCTATAGGGGTCTGGTGGCTTTAGAAGAAGCTTTTTTCTGATGCTGATGGACTGGTTGACAGAGGATATACAAGGGATGGGATGGAAAGAGAAGTGCATCATTGGTATCAGAAGGTGGAAAGCCTGAAGGTACCCTACTTTGCATACCATTTTTTCATGCAGGGTGGGGTACCTTCTACATAGAATTTTACTATATGGGTGCAAGAGTCTTCCACACACTGGGGTGGTACATGGATATAGATGTGGTCCACATACTGTAACAGTACTTGGATTTGGGTGTAGTTCGCGTACTATGGTGGTATACTGTAATACCACGAGATTTTATGAAAAATATTCTTTTTAATTTCATTAATGTCTGGTGTTGTACGCTACACAAAAAGGAGCTTGTACAACATGCATCCTTGACTTGCCTTGCATTACACGCAATCACGACTTTCCTCAAAAGCATGTGTAGTACGCAATATCAAGTTTCACTAAACAACGATATGCTATTAAAATATTATTAAAACTACCTGTTATGAATAGTAATAACAACTTTTTGAAATTTTGTAACTTTTATTTTTTCAAAATGGACTTCATTTTTGGATTCGGAATATCGAAATTATCTTAGGGTGAAATTTGGGTACTTTTTGGATAACTTTCATTTTCTGATGAATAGAGAAAATTACTAAATTTTAATTAAAAACAACCTTTTTAATCGAAATAATTAATAGTGATAAATTATTAATTTGAGTGGTTTTAAAGTATATTTAGAATATATTTTTACAATTTAATACAATGTTGTTCATTGGATGTAATTTTACATTTAAACCAGACATAAACAAGTGTCAATCTTTTGAAAGTTATCATCTCTTAAGAACACGCTATTTGTTTTGACGACAAGAATTAATTTTTAAATTAATTAATGCAACTGATATGTTTTGAATTTGGTAAAATAGACATCATTTTTTAATTCATAATATCAAATATAGCTTAGGCCTAATTTTTGGTATTTTTCTGGAAACTTTCATTTTTTTGATGAATAGTGAAACCACTAAGTGGTAGTTAAAAAACTGAATTTTTCATAAAACTTAATTTTACCGCTTCTGTGAGTGTAATTTCAAAAATCCGAGAGACATGCTTAATATCAAGGACTAAAATGTGGTTCAATGAGATGAAAATAATTTTTGGTGAATAGTAACTTTTTACTTTTTTTTACCACGGTTAAAAGTAAATAGGGTAATTAAGGATAAAAATGATATTATTATTATCCTAACACATGTCTTAATTCTGTTTGATAAGTGTAATTCGACCAAAAACAACCTTAAGAATAACATATGACCATTTAGGCCCACTTGGATTAGATTAGGACATTTATTATTAATTTAATTAAAGAAGGGTTAAAATAGTTAAAATCAATGTTTAATAAGTAGATAATTTTCAATATAGGGTTATACATAAGATAAATTCGAATATAAATATTCATTAGAAAGATAAAAAGATTTCCTACATAATTGTATTTTATTTGTAATTTTTAGACATTAAAGATTTTAATTTATTTATGACACAAAGATGATGCAGTAATTATCTTATTAATGAAATATTGACATAATTGATGTTGTAAATACCCAAATAAATGTAATTTAAGACTTTTTATGAATTCCACTAATTTTATAGGTTAATATGACACGTTAGTATTGATTTAAGTAACTTTTTTCAAACTAATAATTCTGTTATAAATTTCAAAAAAATAAATTACTAAATAGTGTCAAAATTGACATAAAATAGTTTTTGAAACAAATATTATATTATTAATTGTTATTTTATTCATAAAAATCTAAGGTTCGGCCAAATGACTTAGATAAGGTTATATATATTAATAATAAACAACTTGGGGTTCTTTGGTCTTGTTATAGTAAGTTTATTAACCTTATAGTGTAAGAACACAAGAAGACACGGTAAAAGTAAAATTATTTAACTTAATGTTAAATATAAATGATAAGGTTACAATACGAACCTAAACTTGTCTAAATTCTATTGGATGAGAGGATTTCGACCCATCCCCACCTTATCTTCAAAATAAATCAATTTGGAGCTATTTAAAACCGAATTTAGATTTATAATAAAATAATATTTTTAGTTTTTTTAAAGGAGCCCCTCTCCTCCCTTATAAAAGGGCACCTCCTCCCCCTCTTCCTCGCACCACATTGAGCCTTCAAGCTCTTCCAAACCCTGCTAATTTCTTCTCTCCACTTCCCTAGAGACATTTTAGAGGTCCTGTCCTTCTTCAAAGACCAATTTTAGTGCCCTAAAAGGAGGTCTCAAAGAGGCGCTTCAAAGAAAAGGTAATGTCTGTTACCAATTCTTTCAACTTTATTTCTTCTTCCACTTATTATTCTTAGGTTGTTTCATTATGAAGTAATAACATCAGTATCACTCATATACCGATATGTTATTATAATTATGAAACAACCCTATTTCACCCTCTATCCATCCTACGGAAAATGAAATCATCGCGCGTGCATACGTATGGAATACCGTCTCCACACCGTGGTGTAATCTATTTTCCACCACCACCTTACTTGGATGGGTATAATGGTGTACATAATAACTATATATGATTATGGTAAATTGATATTGATTCTGAAATAGTATACATAAACTCCAATACAATTCCACGATCATGAGAACGATATCATCGCTCGTCTGTACGTACGGACTACCGTCTCCACGACGCGATGATATTCATTCTCCACTTTAACCATTCATTAATGATTATAAAGTATATATAATAAGTAATAATGAAATATATGACATAATAATGATACTGGATTTATTTGTATATATATGTATGTCATCTACTTAATTCCATTCAACTCAATAAGGAAACGAAAACAGCGTTCATGCGTACGTACGACCAACCGTCTCCATGAACGGTGTATTTCTTTCGTTTTACTGATCTATTATATATATGTATATTCTGAATATATATTATATATAAATCATGTTTTATATTCTGGAATTAAGCAATCATGATCTAAGTAATCATATGAATAATTACAAGTCAAAACACGGACGACAAATGAAATGATTTTACCCAAAACGCTCTTTAACATGGAATTTACAAATGAACGGGTAATATAAAGTCATAAGTGAACCATATATGATATCATAACAATGAGTATGATTCTGGAATAATTCAATGACATTATTTAAATCATTATATAGGAGGTTCGGAAACTCACAAAAAAAATCGGACCTAAGGTAAGGAAAATATCACATTCTCATTTTTATCCGAGATTGTTTATACTTTGGTATTTACTGGGGTGTATTTTATCATCCACATCCATGTTTCCTCAATATGTAATATTATTTCCATCCACCTACAATTGTTTAAATCCAATTTTACCCTTCGGAGAGTTTTTAGTAAAAGACATGAAAGGAATCTTTTGTGGTTTTTGTATGAGGTACTTTTTGACTTTTCCGACAAAAGTACGAGAAGAATGTTTTTTAACTTATACGGCATGAATGGATTTTTAAAAAATTATTTCCAAGAAGCTTCCTTTAAAAGTTTTCAAGTTTATTTTTAATCAACTTCTTTTATTTTTGAATTGTATGACATGATAAAGGAAAAGTGTTTTTGAAGTAGAAAGGATATTTTCCTCAAGAATGGAGTTCAAGTGTTTTATCAAAATAATTTTCCATCTAAGATAATAAGGGTTCTGTTTCTGTCCCTATTATTACATTGATTTGATTATGTTGTGATGGAATTATTTTTATGAATTCCTTTATCTTATATTCATTGTTTTATGATTTCATGATGTTTAAGAATCCCATTTTTATTACATGGGTTATGCTATGATGTATGGTTTATGATTTTGTGGCACACATAAGAATGGTATCATTATGAGATGGGTGGGACCTATATCTCCCTCCAATGCATTGGGTAAAGATTTTATATCTCATGAGATAGACATGGATGGAACGGCAGGTTAAACCGGTTCAGTGAAACAGGACTGAAACGAGGAGTGAAATCGGTTCAGAAATGGACTTTGTCCACTAAGATAGTCTTGGAAATGAGACTTGACTAATAATAAATGATTCTCTATTATTATGTGTGTATGCCACAATGTTTCATGTTTTAAGTTATGATTATTGGGATTACATTTCACTATTATGATTTATCCCATGTTATGATATTATGATCTCTTTTGCAAGATTAAGATTTCCAAAATGTTATGTTCTTATGAATATGATGTGATTGATATTTCTTTTGTTTACCCTTACTGAGCATTTGAGCTCACCATTTTATGTTTTCTTTTCCCCAGGATATAAAGAAAGGTTTTAGGTAAGAAAAAAAGGGAAGATATTTATGGGAGATGTTGAAGATCTTTCACCACGATTAGAAGATTATATTCCGAGTTTCCAAAGACATTAAACTATTACAGTGCTTGTGTGTGTGTTTTTGTAATGTACTAAGTATTCCGAAAAAGTAATTTCATGTCCATGTACATCAAGCTTCAGGTCTCTACAGTTGGTATCAGAGGAAAGGATTAGTCAACCTTTGGAAACTAGGATGCGATAACTTTAGTGAGATCCCTAGAGATATTTCTAAGGTATGTCTAGGGATGTCCCTAAGGTTAAGTATAAGTGTAGGTTATAGTACTAGAATTACGGTAACCCAAGATGTTAGATATTGAATGTACTCCCCCTTTATTATATTGTTTTCTCTAGCGTGATTTTTTCCTCTCACACTATTCTTTTTGGGTTTTAGAAGATGGATGGAACCCGAAGGAACCGTCATGATCAATGTAATGGAAAATGCAATGATTGTCCTCCTAAACAAACAAATGTTATGGGAGATAGAGTGAAAAATCTTATTGCTATACTTACACAAGCTATGAATCATTCTGGACTTCCAAATGAGCAGAGAAGGGAACAATATTCTATTGAGTCCTTCATGAGGCAACGTCCACCTTCTTTCAATGGGTCTTCTGATCCACTTGTTGTTGAACAATGGATCAGTACTACTGAAAAGATATTTTCAGTTCTTCAATGTTCTGAACATGATAAATTTATCTTAGCAGTGTATCGTTTCGAAGGTGATGCTGATCAATGGTGGAATCTTATCAAGAATACGAAGCCAAGAGATGAAATTGAGTCCATGGAATGGGACGAGTTCAAGAACTTATTTTTCAATAAGTACTTCCCTCGTATTCTTAGAACAAAGATGGAGAAGGAGTTTCTTGAACTAAAGAAAAAGGATGATGAATCTGTTGGTATATACAAAGAGAATTTTACAAGGCTTGCAAGGTATGCATCTGGATTTATCATCCAACCTGAAAGTAAAGTTGATTGATTCTTCAGTGGCTTAAAACTAAATCTTCGAAGGGCATTAGCTATAAGAGACTTCAGTAGCTATGAAGAAATTGTGTGTTGTGCTATCAATGTAGAAATGGATGTTGGTGTTACTTATCCATCTCATAGTTTTGACAAGAAACGAAAGATGGATTTCAAGGAGAAATCTCAGAATAATGGTGAAAAGAAGATGAATGTTTCCTTATGCTCAAAGTGTGGAAAGAAGCATGGTGGAGATTGTCTTAAAGGGACTAGAAAATGTTTTAAGTGTGGCAAAGAAGGTCATCGAGTAGTTGACTGTCGATGTAATGGAAAAAGGGTTTCTAATGATGTGAATAAAGAAAAGACTGCAGAGAACGGACCACCAACACTTCAATGCTTCAAGTGCAAGGAAATGGGGCATTATGCTAATAAATGCCCTAATCCAAGGGTTAGTGATGATCGACATGAGCAACCACTTAAGGCAAAGGACAAAGGGAAGTCACATGCAATCACTATTGGCAATATTGAATATGACAACGATGTGGTGGAATGATTAAGTGTTTATGTAATGGGATTCCTAAATAATGTTGTATATAGTATCGTGGAATATTGGAAGATTTATGTATTAGTCTATTGTGGTTTTAAATAATTTTATGGTACCAGTAACCATGGAAAGTGATTGAGATATTTTTGAAAAAAAAGATGATATGCGCATAATGAAGGGAAAACAAGAAAATGAAATGTTTAACAGTATTCATGAGCTCATGATTGATATAAGGACTAAGTGATATCATGGTTTGCGTATATAGGATTTTGAGGATTTTGGTATGTGGAAAGAGTTAACTTTTAACAGCATTCATTTTTTCACTAAGGTTTAATGGGAATTCGTTTTTCAAGAGAATACATGATTAAGGTATTCACATGATTGGAATTTGACCAACAAGATATATGGGGGATAAATGATGGTATTCACATGCTTGGTTGATGACATTTCAAGCAATTGTTTTCTTTATACTATGAGCTTGGACTGAAGTATTTTAGATAAGCCCAAAGATTGGAATGGATTATGTTGGACATAAGTTAGTATTGTTTATGGATAGAAGTTTTTTTCGATATTATTTATGGGATGTTATAGTAATTTAGTTTTAGAAAAAGGATAACCTGCAGGATGGGCGACAGCCCATCGTGTCGGACAGGGCTATAGGAATCGGACCCACAACCGAAGTGCGACTGGCCTTTATCGCCTACCATTAGCCTACAGGAAGTCCCTGTTTAGTAGAAACTTTTTTTTTATATATTAAGCAGTATGATATATGAAGTATAAGTCCATTTTAGGAACCATATATGATTAATCTCACTATAGATGGACTTATGTATTTTTTGATAACTTTTCTAACCTTTTGATTGAGACAGATGGAATGACCCATCATTCTATCACATGATCTGCTAACACATCACGAATGACAAATTCAACTTCATTTCTTTAAGATATGAAGTGGAAACATTCCAAATAATGACCAACGGTGAGACTATACCAAAATCACGAAAGTATTTCTTCTAATTCCAATTTCATCATCTTTAGGGAAATGATCTTGAAAACCAAAAATGTTGTCCTAGTGCTCGTATATCTAATGAATCAGATGTTACCTTAGAACGTCACAGATTTATGGCTTTGTGATTATTGGATTTTCCATAGCCATGTTCTCTACCACTCTCCATCAGAACATAGTGGTTAGAATTCTCTTCCATATCCATATTTTCACCTATGTGGAAACCCAGTGATTAGTTTATTTGGGTAACCGTTACGTTTCATACTTTTGTTTTTAAAGATTGGTTTTTGTATTCCTTTTTACGATGTGGGTTTCTATTAAAGAAACTTTCAAGTAGTATTCCATTTATAACCCCGATAAATTTCGAGGGAGAAATTCATTTTAAGGGGGGTAGAATGTAACACCCCGATATTTTATGAAAAATATTATTTTTCATTTCATTAATGTCTTGTGTTGTACGCTACACCAAAAGGAGCTTGTACAACACGCATCCTTGACTTTCCTTGAATTACACGCAATCGCGACTTTCCTCGATAGCGTGTGTAGTACGCAATACCGAGTTTCACTAAACAATGATATGCTATTAAAATATTATTAAAACTAGCCGTTATGAATAGTAATAACAACTTTTTGAAATTTTGTACATTTTATTTTTTCAAAATGGACTTCAATTTTGGATTCGGAATATCGAAATTAGCTTAGGGTGAAATTTTCGTACTTTTTGGATAACTTTCATTTTCTGATGAATAGTGAAAATTACTAAATTTTAATTAAAAACAACCTTTTTAATCGAAATAATTAATAGTGATAAATTATTAATTTGAGTGGTTTTAAAGTATATTTAGAATATATTTTTACAATTTAATACAATGTTGGTCATTAGATGTAATTTCACATTTAAACCAGACATAAACAAGTGTCAATCTTTTGATAGTTATTATCTCTTAAGAACACACTATTTTTTTGACGACAAGAAATAATTTTTAAATTAATTAATGCAAATTATATGTTTTGAATTTGGTAAAATAGACGTCATTTTTGAATTCATAATATCAAATATAGCTTAGGCCTAATTTTTGGTATTTTTCTGGAAACTTTCATTTTTTGATGAATAGTGAAACCACTAAGTGGTAGTTAAAAAACTGAATTTTTCATATAACTTAATTTTACGGCTTCTGTGAGTGGAATTTAGAAAATCCGATAGACACGGTTAATATCAAGGACTAAAATGTGGTTCAATGAGATGAAAATAATTATTGGTGAATAGTAACTTTTTACTTTTTTTACCACGGTTCAAAGTAAATAGGGTAATTAAGGGTAAAAATGATATTATTATTACCCTAACACATGTCATAATTCTATTGGATAAGTGTAATTCGACCAAAAACAACCTTAGGAATAAAATATGACAATTTAGGCCCACCTGGATTAGATTAGGACATTTATTATTAATTTATTTAAAGAAGGGTTAAAATTGTTAAAATCAAAGTTTAATAAGTAGATAATTTTTAATATAGGGTTATACATCCGATAAATTCGACTATAAATATTCATTAGAAATCTAAAAAGATTTCCTACATAATGGTATTTTTTTGTAATTTTTATGCATTAAATAATTTAATTTATTTATGACACAAAGATGATGCAGTAATTAACTTATTAATGAAATATTGACATAATTGATGTTATAAATACCCAAATAAATGTAATTTGAGACTTTTTAGGAATTCCACTAATTTTATAGATTAATATTACATGTTATTACTTATTTAAGTAATTGTTTTCGAACTAATCATTCTGTTATGATTTTCACAAAAATCAATTACTAAATAGTGTCAAAATTGACATAAAATAGTGTTTAAAACAAATATTATTTTATTAATTGTTATTTTATTCCTAAAAATCTAAGGTTCGGCCAAATGACTTAGATAAAGTTATATATATTAATAATAAACAACTTGGGGTTCGTTTGTCTTGTTATAGTAAGTTTATTAACCTTATAGTGTAAGAACACAAGAAGACACGGTAAAAGTAAAATTATTTAACTTAATGTTAAATCTAAATTATAAGGTTAAAATAGGAACCTAAACTTGTCTAAATTCTATTGGATGAGATTATTTCGACCCATACCCACCTTAGCTTAAAAATAAATCAATTTGGAGCTATTTAAAACTGAATATGGATTTATAATAAAATAATATGTTTAGTTTTTCCAAAGGAGCCCCTCTCTTCTCTTATAAAAGGGCACCTCCTCCCCCTCTTCCTCACACCACATTGAGCCTTAAAGCTCAGCCAACCCCTGCCAATTTATTCTCTCCACTTCCCTAGAGACATCCTAGAGGTCCTGGTCTTCTTCAAAGCCAATTTTAGTGCCCTAAAAGGAGGTCTCAAAGAGGCGCTTCAAAGAAGAGATAATGTCTGTTACCGATTCTTTCAACTTGATTTTTTCTTCCACTTCTTATTCTTAGGTTGTTTCATTATAAAGTAATAAAATCAGTATCACTCATATACTGATATGTTATTATAAGTATGAAACAACCCTATTTCACCATCAATCTATCCTACGAAAAACGAAATCACCGCGCGTGCGTACGTACGGAATAACGTCTCCACGCCGTGGTGTAATCTATTTTCCACCACCACCTTACTTGGTTGGGTATAATGGTGTACATAATAACTATATATGATTATTGTAAAGTGATATTTATTCTGAAATAGTATACATACACTCCAATACTATTCCACGATCATGAGAATGATATCATCACTCATGCGTACGTACGGACTACCGTCTCCACGACGCGATGAGATTCATTCTCCACGTTAACCATTCATGAATGATTATAAATTATATATAATAAGTAATCATGAAATATATGACATAATAATGATACTGGATTTATGTGTATATATATGTATGTCATCTACTTAATTCCATTCAACTCAATAAGGAAACAAAAATAGCGTTCATGCGTGCGTACGGCCTACCGTCTCCATGAACGGTGTATTTCTTTCCATTTACTGATCTAATATATATATGTATATTCTGAATATATATTATATATAAATCATGTTTTATATTCTCTAATTAATCAATCATGATCTAAGTAATCATATGAATAATTACAAGTCAAAACACGAACGACAAATGAAACGATTTTACCCAAAACGCTCTTTAACATGGAATTTACAAATGAACGGGTAATATAAAGTCATAAGTGAACCATATATGATATCATAACAATGATTATGATTCTGGAATAAGTCAAGGACATTATTTAAATCATTATACATGAGGTTCAGACACTTACGACGCAAATCAGACCTAAGGTAAGGAAAATATCACAATCTCATTTTTATCCAAGATTGTTTATAATTTGGTATTTACTACGGTGTATTTTATCATCCACATCCATGTTTCCTCAATATGTAATATTATTTCCATCCACCTACAATTGTTTAAATCCAATTTTACCCTTCGGTGAGTTTTTAGTAAAAGACATGAAAGGAATCTTTTGTCGTTTTTCATACGAGGTACTTTTTCACTTTTCCAACAAAAGTACGAGACGAATGTTTTTTTAACTTATACGGCATGACTGGATTTTTAAAAAATTATTTCCAAGAATCTTCCTTTAAAAGTTTTCAAGTTTATTTTTAATCAACTTCTTTTAGTTTTGAATTTTATGACATGTTAAAGGAAAAGTGTTTTTGAAGTAGAAAGGATATTTTCCTCAACAATGGAGTTCATGTGTTTTATCAAAATTATTTTCCATCTAAGATAAGAAAGGGTTCTATATCTATCCCTATTATTACATTGATTTGATTATGTTGTGATGGAATTATTTTTATGAATTCCTTTATCTTATATTCATTGTTTTATAATTTCATGATGTTTAAGAATCCCATCTTTATTACATGGGTTATGATATGATGTATGGTTTATGATTTTGTGGCACAAATAAGAATGGTATCATTATGAGATGGGTGGGACCTATATCTCCCTCCAATGCATTGGGTAAAGATTTTATATCTAATGAGATAGACATGGTTGGAACGGCAGGTTAAACCGGTTCAGGGAAACAGGACTGAAACGAGGAGTGAACTCGGTTCAGAAATGGACCTTGTCCACTAAGATAGTATTGGAAATGAGTCTTGACTAATAAGAAATGATTCTCTATGATTATGTGTGTATGCCACAAAGTTTCATGTTTTATGTTATTATTATTGGGATTACATTTCACTACTATGATTTATCCCATGTTATGATATTATGATCTCTTTTGCAGGATTAAGATTTCCAAAATGTTATGTTCTTATGAATATGATGTGATTGATATTTCTTTTGTTTACCCTTACTGAGCATTTGAGCTCACCGTTTTATGTTTTCTTTTCCCCAGGATATAAAGAAAGGTTTTAGGTAAGAAAAAAAGGGAAGATCTTTATTGGAGATGTTGAAGATCTTTCACCACGATTAGAAGATTATATTCCGAGTTTCCAAAGACACTAAACTATTACGATCCTTATGTGTGTGTTTTTGTAATGTACTAAGTATTCCGCAAAAGTAATGTAATGTACATGTACATCATGCTTCGGGTCTCTACATATACGACCTCATTCTGCATTCTCATACTGTGGTGGTATGTCGTGCTAGAGTATTTTCATGTGGCAGAGTGCTTTTCTGGGAAGGGTTTCATCCATATAGAAACATGTTACGCATTATGCCAAATTGAAGAAGGGGAATTAATATTGTAGTTCGTGGGATGTTTATCCATGAAGGGAGTATGGTTTGTGGTTGGCCTTTTAGGTTCGAAACTTACCCATCTTATTATGCTTTATTCTTTTTATAGATCTTGTCATATTTATACCTTCTGGAAACTGTTCATGGTTCCATAAATAATGGAATTTTTTCTTTTGATGTCTTCCATCCATAGACCCCCCAACTATCCCCAAAATCTGATACTTTTCACAGCTCCCCATTGGGTCCTTTTATAGAGTACCAAGGAGGCTATATCTACAGGCACATGACATCTTTTGCAGAATCCCATGGGGAAATTTCTTAGCCTGCATATGAATCAGTAAATGGATATTTGAGGTATTGTGGATCGCAGTGGTGGAAATCACCTTCTCACTTTTTTGAATGACACAGTTCATAGGTACTATCAGCCTTGTCTTATCTATGAACCGCTTAGTCTACCAAGGTGGTTTGTGAGGACTTAATTCTCCACCGTATTTTTTTCCAAAAATGTGGTTCGCCGTTAACTAACGCATGTTCCTCATTCATTATGCTAATGTCCTGATTCACTGGCCAATGCTTCGAGGGCCTACATTTCAATGGCCGCCCATGTATTTCTTGGTTCACAGTTTGTACCTTCTTGTGAAATTTCCCGGTAACCAGTACATAGACTTGTTTGGGTCCTCTACTAAATTAGATTCCTTCAATATTTTCCTCCTATTTTTTTCATCCCCATATGCATTCTATTCATTTATCAATTTTACGGCAGTATTTTCTTTTCTTTTTTCATATTTTTCGTGTCCCTATAAATGGCCCCCATCAGAATGGGGCCTGGTTAGAATGAAGGGGAAACTATTACGATATAGAAAATAAGCCTAAACTGAACTGGTTTCTGGTAGAGAGGTGGTCCCATTAGGGTCCATGCCTATATATAGTTAGCCAAGGTAATTTGTCTTTTACATGAGTTTTCAGTGGAAATTACTCCGTAAAGTACTCTCAACATTCTTTACTCCCATGTACCAGCTCCTTCATGAAATTATTCATCTGCGAACTACATGTTGAATTTAGTGAACCACTTACTCTTCATGGTCTCCTCAGCTGTGAACCGTCCTTTGGATCCACGAGCAAAACTATTGAATGTAAGCTTGAAAATTTTCATAGTAGGATGCTATGTGGCCTCCCTATCCTGCAGAAATAACTTCAATACTGACAATCTAATCATTAAATATCGGCATCGGATTTTAAATCTCTAAATTATGAATTTGAATATCTTCATAGTGAGGCTCAATACATGGTGTTCCCATATTGCGAACCAATCAACCAGCTGGACAACGCTTTGCAAGCCAGCATCCTATGGCACATTCCATGTACTGATGGTTCATAGAGGATAAATTATGCAAAGCATTCTCAAGATTTAGTATGAGGATCCTTGTGCTAGGAAGACATCTTTGGTCCTTTCACATTTTTCATCATTTTCCCCAATCATTTTAGTTGGAATGATCCTTTAGAATGGTCTTTTTGTTGGAGGAAGGAGATGCATCTTCCTCAAGCGACTGCTGACGATGTTTTTTTTTGCTTACGTTTCCACCACTCCCCTTTTGGATTCCAATGAAAGGAATAAAATTTTAAAAAATGATATATATGAAAAAATACCTATCGCCCCACTTCATCAATATAGAAAAATTAATTACTATGGGTCAAAAGGAATATCTGATCTTAGAGAGGATTCCCATTTACAGATTTAGCCTACTAGCAAACACACCTATCCTAGATCCATATGTGGTCGACCAACCCGTCACCTAGATATTTATAAGCACTATGACTAAGTCTCTCATCTCGATGATAGGATGATTCATACCGAAGGATACCTCTTTTGGTTCTTTATTGAACTACGCCCCTCAAAAATTAGAGGTGGCACAACGAATGCCAAATCTGATGGCCCATTGCTATCATATCATTTTCCAGAGGTCCATAGAAAATGAACAACATTGATGGTCCTCCAAATAGGACCTTTTCTCCAATGGTTTATTTGGTTCAGATTAGGGATGTCCCTTCTGGGTTCATCAAAGCTGTGATTATTTTTGGGACAAATTATAGGTTGTGGGGCTATATGAGGCTATCTGTGTATCCGAGACTTATACTCATCGAACCAGTGCCCTCTGGGGAGTCCAGACACCAATACTTGTCATTTGACCCATGGAAATATTAGCATCAACCTCTAGGAAGTTTGGATGATTTTGAGGGTCCCCATTATTAAGGACATGTATGATGAGTTTATACCCCCTACTTCCACCCGGGAAGACAAGAAGAGGACTCCTCCTTTGGATAAAATTCTCATTACTCAAGCGAATAAATTTTCAGAGGACATTAAACTCTACCCAAAACAAGACATCTCTTTCTTAAAGTGGATTACTACCTTTTCTATGTAGAGTGGCCTGGAGCCTGATGTGCATAGACCTAGGTCTTATGTATTGAAAGAGACTTAATGGAAATAAGTCACCTACTATCTCGTCTTGGAGGTGGGTCGGTTCTGTGAATGGGGATAGGAACTAATACCTAATGTGGACCATTTGTTTCAATTGGAGGCCTACCTGGTCATGTTTGTGAGTGGCTGGCACTTACCAGCATGAGATTCTAGAAGCGTAAGTGTCACAAATTTTGTCATAGCAGCTCATATGGACACCAAAAAATTTATCAACCTAACGATTCCTATACTGTCAAAAATTTACTGCTTATTAGGTTGGATTAGTAAAGTAAAATCACCTCAGCGGATGATTGGGCCCTTAAAAATCCTCTGGGTTTGGATAGGAGCCCACATGGGAGGCTACACATTTATCAATTCCTTGTTATTTCCTTACTCTGTTCTCCGACCATATCTTCAGAGCACCAGTGGGGTTTTTCCATCAGGTAAGGCTGCACAAGATAAACAGTAAGATTGAACTGAAATGAATGATCGAGAAATGATGGCCCGAATAAACTTCCATGATCGCATCAACTATCTTACTTATGATTCCCTCGCAAGAGACATTATGAATTTTTAATATGAATAATTTATTAACCGAGGGTCCGTCTTATTATTTAGGGATAATATCTTGATTCCCCATATTGATGGGGAGCTTATCTGTGAGGGATAAACACCTTTTAGATTCAACTATTAGTTTAACTGCATTCAAATGTTGTGTACCCCAACTCTTAACAGCACCCTCTAGTATAAACTCATTATGATAGCTCATTAATTATGGATAATGTTCACCTAGGAGGACACCCAATGCAAGGTTAAGCTCTCATATTCTGAGGGTTTTGTGCCATTCCTTACAAAAGGTTATACCAATGCCTATATTAAATCATATCAAGATGGATATTTTTCAAATTTAGTTTTTACCGCAACAACTCCCAAGGTGACTAAGGCTAAGGGGTAGGGGAAGCAGAAGGAGTTTGTTAGGAACTCCTGGCTAGGGAAAGTTTTTCAGATTCCTTTTGGTCCCCTCCCAAAAAAGGACTTGAGATCTTGGGGTGTGACCTCAATAACTATTAAGGCTACCACTAGATACCGACCAACCATCCCATATGATGCTAATTTTCTAGTATCTTGAAATTATATGGATATTTTGAATAATCATCATTCTTTTTATGGTCACTCCCCTCATGCCATGTGGCAGTTTCTCTAAGAGAGAGAGAGGTCACTCATACTAATCTTTCCCATGTGTCAGCACCTATTGACATCTCTTATGATGATGAACCTGAGAGGGCAAGGCATTAAATTCATAACCTTGAAACCCTGATCTATTATCGAAACGAACATAGAAAATACTCTCATCGGGTAATTTCTATGTTGCAACTAGTTTCCAACAGGGAGGGTGATGGTACTATTTGTTTTCATAATGCGGATGAGGTAGGGGAGGCCCCTTTCCTGCACCTAGAACCCCATAATCATTCAACTCCTGAGCACCCCAGGACAATAGAGGCACCCGGGAAGAAACTACGAGTAATAAAACATGCTTTGCTTCCCTGAGACAATCCTCCATCACTGTCCATTCCTATTAGAGCCACATTTTTGAATGCTTGGTGGGCCTGGCATGAATTGAGGAAGAATGACTCTAATGAGGAAATTTAGAGGCTGCTTCAAGGAGGATTATTTGACCTTCCAGAAGTTGGGGGAGCCATCACTCCCTCTTTTTTTTAAGAACAGCCATATTAGTTGGTTGTTTACTTGAGTGAAATGGAAAAATTCCTCCATGCTCTTAAGAACTTACTTTACTGTTCTAACGAGGTGGAATGGATGGTGGTACTCTTGCGACCGATGGATATCAAGGGAGAGATCAATTGATTAAAATTCCCTAACTTTAATTCCCTTTTCTATGAAGATTCATAAGTTTCCCTTGTTTAATTTTGTATGAGCCTGAGGTGTCTTGAGGAATGGGTACTTCCCTAGTATACACCCCTAGAGCCACCACAACTAGGGAATGTATACCTTCATATGTGGGGATTTCTAGGGAATGTTCTCATAGTGCTACCAAACATATAGAGGATGTAATTGTGGACACCTCATATGAATTTCATCCCTCGTCTCCACTTGATATTCCTACCAGAGAGACATCCCCATGGCATACCAGGAAACGTCGGAAGGCATCCCAACTCTTGAATCATATCAATAAGGGGGTTACAAGTAACATCCACACATATTTATCTAGTCATTGTAACATGAATTTTTATCTTTATAACCCATTTTTGCATGCCTATTTTGATGAAGGACCAATTAGTATCCCAGAGGCAATTTCCCAAGCATCCATGGATCTTATGCCTTCTGTGGAAAAGGAAGGACTACCAGCAACCGCAGCTACCCCACACCAGACGAGCTCTATCCATATAGTGGGAGAGAAATTAGATTTTGACGTCCGGACCGAACATGTGGATCTCTCTACCATTGAAGAAGATAGGAAGACCCTGACAATAGTAGCTGAGCTCGATGAAGATTTCTAGTCTCCCCAAGATATTGAAGGGAATCCCAGTTCTGGGGATTCAACTGCTCCAAAGCCACTAGAAACCACTCTTGTGGACAGAATAAATTTGGAAGTAGATACTTCAAAGTATCAAGATGATACTACTACCTCTAAAGTTAAAAACATAGGGAAGGCCATTATCCCATCTCCTGAGAACTTAGAATGGGACATTGTGCCATTTCTTTTGATCACAAGAGAGAATATGAACCCAACCCCCGGAATTTGGTAGTCGGCCATCACACCTTTTTCCATGATGATTATACCTCAAAGATTGATCTTATTAAGTGATATTATTGAGGATTCACTAGATATTTTTGTTCTGGTTGGTTATGATCCTGAGCCACCAATTTTTATGAATTATGCTTGGCCTCAACTACTTATTGAAGATGTAGTACAATCTGTACCAGGAAATGATGTCTCCGTGGAGGCTGAAGGCATCAATTCTTCAATAGGTGGAGGTTTGTTTTATAGTCCTCATGCATCTGTCTCCCTTATTCCTGATTTTTTCTAGGGTTAGGTATGTTTATTAGGTTTCTTTCTAATTATAGGATTGAAACCGCAAGCACTGATGATTGTGGTGGATGCTTTGATCCTTCCCACTATCGCAGCTGTCATGGATGATGCTACTAATGGATCCATTCGTACTGTAGATAATAAATCAGCCACACCCTACTGAAATTTGTTCCTAAATATATTTCTTCATTAGGGAGTGATTCTTAGACCAGTCAAGAGAACCTTTTCATCCTTCGACCTGTCTTCCAAAAGTTATGGAGAATCATCTAGAGGCTAATTTCTTAAACATCACTTTATAACATACCGATGGAGATGTCAAGGTTACACTGCTAGATTTTGGTTTTAGGGTTCAAAGGGATAAACTATGATGAAATATATGACACATTTAAATAGGTGGTTTCTATTATAGAGGCGACTAGGACACTTGAGTCTCAATATTCTGTTGTAGAGTTTTCAGCTCTTCCTGTCGTTGCATGGAAAATCTTTATGACTGAAGTTTCCAATCAAGATGGGGAAGTTGCAAGGCTGCATAGAAAACTCATGAAGCATAGGTCTTCAGTAGAACAACTTGATCAGGAAGTGGAATATCTTTGTAGGTAATTAGAGTGAATTAAATAGAAACGAGCCCATGTTTTATCCATAGTTTACGAGGGGCATCAGTTAGTGGGTGAAGGAGACAGGGTTGTCCTTGAGGCATCACAAGAGGAAGAGGAATTGAAGGATTGCATAGAGGTTGAGACCACATCATTGATAAGGCTATGTCATTCCATTTAAGAGTCAAATCAGACACTAATACATCTCTATTAATCTTCTGAAAATCTATTTCTATAGTCATGTCCTGCCCATATGAAGAGGCTCCAAATTGTTGGTTCCCTTTATATTTCTTTCCACTGAGATGAAAATATTTTTCACTCAAATACTCCTCTTTTATCATTTCCCTCTAATCTCATTCATTTTTGGTCAGCTTTATTTTAAACAATAACTTCAACTGAATATCAATTTGAATTACAATCTTGGATAAAGGAATTATCAAGTTATACTCTAGTTTTCTCCTGAACTGAGGGGCTAAGCGAGTGTAGTTTGACTTTTTCTAGGGTCAAATGGATAACATAATAAATTTTGTGTCATTTTCATTATCACCCAAATTTTTTACTAAGCCTGTTATTTTGTGGGCCTACCGGGTATAACTTGAATTTTTCATAGGACTCCCTTTTTTTGTTTTCAACATATTGAGATTTGTGTCTCTTGGTTTTTTTTGATTTCTCAACATTTATTACCTAAAACATCTATAACATAGGTTTAAGGTGCTAACACTCGACTTTTTTTCCAAGGATTCCATTATAGGTTTTCATCAAGGTGAGTGTTATGTATTTTTCATTGGCAGTTTAGAGTCTTTCCCCCCATAATATCATTACTGATGTTTTAGGTCAATATCTTTGACCATGACTTATGGGGAAAGCGCCCCAATTTTGGATTCATAAATTAAGAATTTCCTGGAAAATTTTAGACATTGATTAGGGATTTATTTTACCTAGACATGGAATTTATGGATATGGGATATGATACGGGGCATAAAATCCATGGGGAGTATGAAGATATGATTACCTCTCTTGAGGATGGATTTACCTTTGGTTGAGAGGCCATCTTTCTGGACAACGTATGCAGAGCTGTTGGGGGAATAATGCTCATATTCAAACAAAGGTGTCTTCAAGACACTGAGCTACCATTTATGATGGCTAGGATTTTTTATTGATCTTTGGATTTATTTTTCTGTTGAGGACAGATCGTACCACGATTCAATGTTTTATTCCATCCTTACACCGCAGTTTTAAACTAGTTTTGTAATGAATATTCAAAATATAATAATAAATTTCACTTTATGTTTGAATAAATCAATTAATGTTAATAAATATTATAATGTGAAATGTTACTTGTTTTTTATTGTTTCAATGTAGGTGAAGCTGATTTGGAGGGCCCTTGATGAAGTGGAAGAAAAATGGGCCAAAATTGCATGGATCCATGGACATTTGTCCACTATTTTGCATAGTGCTCGAAATCCGTGCATCCAAATAGGCTGACGTTTTGTTGACCTGTCAAAAATGTAATATGATACATTTCATATTAAGGATCCCAATCCTGATTCGGCTTCTATAGGGACCATTCGAACTAATCTGTCCAAGCCACCGAATTTGGACCAAGTCAAATGCGGTGTTCTGTATTTTATCAATATCATGAGCTGTAGTTGTCCAAATTGTGGAAAACTATCAGTGGAGATAGTCCAGAGGTATGGATACAACTTTTCTATTTTCTCTAAATCGATATAAGACATTATGAAGGCCTAAATGCATCGTGCAAGTGGATTGATGAAATCTATGTGCCTAAAACCACCTTCCAATTTTCCTATAAAAGGGCACCAAGGGAACCTCATTTGAAAGTCCGGACAAGGATTGAAGTGCTTCCAATTTGGAGTCCTATAGGAGTCTCCTAATCACCTTGGAGGTTCTGGAGGCCCCTATCCTCATAGGGGAATCAAGGATGAATAAGGAGTTCCACCCGAGCTTCCTCCTCCCGATGTCGAGCTAAAAGTTGGGTGTTTGTTGTGAGGGAGCTACCTACATGTTAAGGGAGTTATGATGCATACACTAGCTACTGGTTTGGAGTAATTTTGGTGTTTAAACATTTCATTCCATGTATCTTATTTTATTTCAGATTTTAATTCTTGATTTGATGCATGTGAGTGTTATGCTCTTAATTTCTAACCGATCGGTGTGAGGTTTTGAGTGCGTGACTTGTGTTGTTCCGATTGGACATCACAAGAATACTTTTCATACAGACCTTATTGAGATTTCAATATTCTTTGGAAGCTCTTATTCCATGAATAAGTACTGTACCTTGACAATACGATTGTTACGTCAATGTAGGGCCCTTAAAGCATTGAAATAAAATCTTAGGAATTAATCGGGATTCCAATTAACTCCAACCAAAGAACTACTCTAAACCTAAGATGAATCTCTATGAACAATGAACTTGATATGTGTGTAGTGAGATCACATCGACCCTTTTATCTCATATTTTTCAAAATCCACTAGGTCACGCAATTTTTAAGCTATTTCAACTACGTCATTGTTTTAAACTCTTTTCAAAAACCACCCCCTCTCTCAGTCATTTTTATTAAAAATACACACTCTAAACCTACCAACGCTCCTTCAGAGATGACCTAGGGTCTACCCTAGACTATAAATCAACCTTAAAAACATAATCAATTTGATGTGTCATGACAACGCAGTCAAATTTTGGCGTCGTTGACGGGGAGCGCTTTGGTTTTTTGGGAGTGTTTTTGATAAAATTTTTGTATTTTTTGTGAATATTTGTTTGTATTATCTTCTACCTTTGAATTTATTTTTGTGTTCTAATTTATTTATTGTGTAGGTTCTGTGTATGACGCATTCTACTCTGGGAGACTTACATACTTTCGAACTCGAACCAGAGAGGATCCAACATCAAAAAAACTGAGACACACAAGACAACACTTTGAAGGAGGAGACATCACATCTTAAAATTCTTCTTGATCCTTCTTTTTCTTCTGAAACCAAAGTTAAAACGGAAAAAAACTTGTATAACATGGCTGAAAATAATAAAAAACTAAAAGAAATAACCTCTCCTAATGATGATATGTGACCCACTTACATTCAATTACAAGGCGACACACCCAATTTTGAACTAAAATCTGGTTTAATTCATTTATTACCAAGATTTCATGGACTGCCAGGAGAAGATCCACATAAGCATTTAAAAGAATTTCATATTGTGTGTTCAAAATTAAAACCTGCCAATGTGGATGAAGAAAAAGTAAAACTTAGGGCATTTCCATTTCCATTAGAAGACACGGCTAAAGATTGGTTGTATTAGGTTAATTCACCTATTAGAGGTTGGGCGGACATGAAACGACTTTTTCTTGAAAAATACTTCCTAGCCTCTCGAACTGCAACAATAAGGAATGAAATATGTGGGATAATACAATCTCAAGGAGAAACCCTTCAAGAATATTGGGAACACTTTAAAAGATTATGTTCAAGTTGTCCACACCACCAAATAAGTGATCAAATTTTAATTCGGTATTTTTAGGAAGGTTTAATTCCAATAGATCATAACATGATTGATGTTGCTGCAGGTGGTGCACTAGTGGATAAAACCCCAATTACTACAAGGAACCTAATTGAAACCATGGCACAAAACACTCAACAATTCAGTTCAAGGTCTAGTGTACCCATTCAAGGTTTCCATGAGGTACAAAGTACTGAATTCGAGAAGAAGGTGGACAAAATGTTTGAAGAGGTGAGTACCCTTCTACGACAACTTTCTCTTTCCCAAGGGAAATTCCAATATCCTTCTCCCATACATTGTGTTATATGCTCTTCTGATACCCACTATTCTGATCAATTCCCCCAATTGAGAGAAACTCCTGATATTTGTGAGGCAATATTCCCAGGATGCCCCTATAACCAACCCATTAGGAAAGAACCTTACTATCCATCCAACCCTGGGTGGAAAGACAACCAAAACTATAGGAAAGGGGGTATTCAAACTAGCCTCATCAACCATGGAACCAACCAGGGAAAAGTAGTCATCAACCACCACCACCTAGAAAATTTCAACCACCCCAAAGGCCTTTCCAACAACCCCCTCCAAAAACTGAACCTAGCCTAGAAGATATGATGAAACAAATTGCTTCCAACAATCTCCAATTCCAAAAAATCACCCAGGCAGCCATACAAGACCTCAAAACCCAATTAGGCCAACTAGCTAACTCGGTGGGTGAAATCCAAAGCCATGGGTCGGGTAAACTACCCTCTCAACCACTTATCAACCCTAGGGATAAGGGAAATGTTTGTTCCATCACCCTTAGGAGTGGAACTCAACTTAAAAGCCAAATGAACCCTCCATTAGAGTCATCCTCTCCTAAGGGAACCACCATCACAACCACTGAAAAAGGTTCAAATGAGATGGAACCTTGTCTTGAGAGAAGTCCTACCAAAGGAAAGAGTGTGTCTATTGATGAGTTACCAAGCCTAAGAATTCCTCTTCCATTTCCCCAAAGATCCACCCAAACCAACGAAATAAAAGGAAACTAAACTTGATAAAGAAATCTTGGAGACTTTCAAAAAAGTGCAGGTTAGCATTCCATTAATTGATGCCATCAAGAAAATTCTGAGATATATCAAGTTTCTGAAGGATATGTGTACCCACCAAAGGCGAATTAGAGGTGATGAGAAGGTGAGTCTGGGAAGGAACGTCTCAACATTGATATAACCATCACTTTCCACCAAGTGCAACGATCCTGGAACATTCTCGATTCTATGCACCATAGGGGAGTATTCTTTCTCCAATGCTATGCTTGATTTGGGTGCTTCTATTAATATGATTCCTCACTCCATATACTCTTCTTTTCAGGTCGGTGAACTAAATCCCAAAGGAATAGTTGTTCAGATAGAAAATCGCAGTACGGCACACCCTTCTGGTGTGTTAGAGGATGTTCTTGTGAGGGTTCAAAATTTAATATTTCATGCTGATTTTTATGTGTTGAAAATGGAAGATAATAGGATGAATGGACACACCCCAATTATATTGGGGAGACCTTTCTTGAAAACCACCAAATCCATAATTAATGTCCATAATTTTACATTATCTATGGAATTTGGTGGTGACATAGTCCATTTTAACATCCTTGATGCCATGAAGCACCCCTCAGAAGAACATTCCTCTCTCTCGGTAAATTCAATTGATGTACTCCCTTCCCCTAAAATCACTACATTTGTTTCCCATGATCCTTTCTGAATTTTCCTCTTTCATTAAAATTATTGGTAATGATTCATGTGTTGATTGTTGTAGTGTTCTAGAAAAGTGTCATGCATGTTTATTAATTGATAATTTCTTGAGCACGAAGGATCACATGACCATCGATGATACTGATACACTTGTAAAAGCTAATTCCTTATCTGAGGATGATACCATTGAGTAGTTAGATGAGATTAGTGACCTCTCACTTTCAGACACACTCCCATAAATCCAAATTCCACCTGAATTGGAACTAAAGAAACTGCCTCAAGATTTAAAATATTCATATCTTGAGAATGGAAACAAGTTACTCGTCATCATTGCTAATTCACTCCCTCATGAGCATGAATTGAGACTACTTGAACTTTTGAGGGAGCATAAACAAGCATTGGGATGGACACTTGTAGATATTCCTGGTATTAGCCCCTCAATTTGTACACATCATATTTTATTTACTGATGAGGCTAAACTAGTGAGTCAGGCACAACGCCGACTGAACCCAAACCTCTTAGAAGTAGTTAAAAAGGAAGTAACAAAGTTATTGGCAGCTGGAATCATTTACCCCATCTCTGAAAGCCAATGGGTCAGCCCCGTTCAAGTAGTTCCTAAAAAAACTGGCCTAACAGTAATTAAAAATGAAAATAATGAATTGGTTCCAACTCGTGTGCAGAATAGTTGGCATGTTTGTATAGATAATCACCGACTAAACCAACACACTAGGAAGGACCATTTCCCATTGCCATTCATTGACCAAATGCTAGAGAGGCTAGCGAGGAAGTCCCATTACTGTTTTCTTGATGGTTATTCTGGATACTTTTAGATCCATATTTCCCTTGAGGATCATGATAAGACATCCTTCACTTGCCCCGTTGGCACATTTGCCTATAGAAGGATTCCATTTGGCATGTGCAATGCTCCGAGTAATTTCCAGCGATGTATGGTTAGTATTTTTTCAGATTACCTTGAGGATTTCATGGAAGTTTTCATGGATGATTTTACTATTTATGAATCCTCTTTTGATGAATGTTTAAGTAGTCTTGGTTCTGTCCTATGTCACTGTATTGAAAAAAATATTGTATTAAATTATGAGAAATTCCATTTCATGGTGCGACAAGGTATAGTTTTGGGGCATGTCATTTCTGGGGATGGTATCCCAGTAGATAAATCGAATGTGGATGTAATTTCTTCCCTACCATTCCCTAATAATGTACGTGATGTGTGGTCTTTACTAGGTCATGCTGGATTTTATCGTCGTTTCATTCATGATTTTAGTAAGATTGCACTTCCCCTCTCCCGCTTAGTCCAAAAAGAAAAAGATTTTGTTTTTTATAATGAATGTGAAGAAGATTCTAATAAATTAAAATGGAGTCTCACATCACCCCCGGTAATCCAACCACCTCGGTGGGATTTACCATTTGAGCTCATGTGTGACACCTCTAACTATGCATTTGGGGTAGTCTTATCACAAGGGGTCGATCAAGCTCCACATGTCATTGCCTATGCCTCACATACTTTGGACCCTGCCCAAGAAAACTACACCACCACTGAAAAAGAATTTTTTTCCATTGTGTTTTCCTTGGATAAATTCAGGTCATACCTTTTAGGGTCCAAAGTCATTGTGTTCTCAGACCATGCAGCCCTCCAGTATCTCCTAAAGAAACTGGAAGCCAAACCACGTCTCATTCATTGGATGCTCCTCCTTCAAGAATTCAATCTAGAAATTAGAGATAAAAAAGAGAAGAGAATGTGGTGGCAGACCATATCAGTAGGATCCCCCCATCCTCGGACATTGTCTCATCCCCCTATATTCCCATTAATGACTTGTTTCCTGATGAGAAATGGTACAAAGTGCAAGATGTTATTCCCTCGTATGCTGAAATTGTAAATTATTTGTTAGAATCTTGCATTCCTACTAATTTCAACAAAAACCAAGCTAGTCGTCTAAAACACGAGTCTCGTTGGTACATTTGGGATGACCCCTACCTTTGGCGCACATGTAGCGATCAGGTCCTTAGGCGTTGTGTTCCCGATAGAGAGTTTCAGATTGTCCTTAGATTCTGCCACACTCTTGCTTGTGGGGGCCACTTTGGTCCCCAACGGACTACTCGCAAAGTTCTTTATTCTGGTCTCTTTTGGGAAACACTTTTTCGGGATTCCCATGAATTTTGTAAATCTTGTCCTCATTGTCAAAGAATGAGGAATGTTTCTGAAAGGAATGAAATGCCACAACAACCCTTTCTCTTTCATGAAAGTTTTGATGTTTGGGGCATTGAATTTAGGGGGCCATTTCCCAATTCTTTTGGAAACTTGTACATTCTTTTGGTCGTTGATTACGTATCAAAATGGGTAGAGGCACGGGCCACAAGGACAGATGATTCCAAAACAGTTGTATAATTTTTGAGAACTCAGATCTTTTGTAGGTTTGGATTACCTAGGTTAATCATCAGTGACCAGGGTTCTCATTTCTGCAACCGAACAATGCAATCACTTTTGCATCGGTATGGGGTTGGTCATTGAGTATCTACTGCGTATCACCCACAGACTAATGGTCAAGCTGAGGTGTCAAAGAGAGAGGTAAAATAAATTCTTGAAAAAACAGTCCTACCCAAAAGGAATGATTGGAGTCTTCAACTTGATGATTCATTATGGGCCTACCGTACTTCTTTCAAAACTCCCATTGGAATTTCACCTTATAGGCTTGTTTTTGGAAAGAGTTGTCACCTCCCTGTTGAGATTGAGTACCGGGCCTACTGGGCCATCAAACAATGCAATTCTAATCATTCTGGTGGAGGTTCTCAAAGGAAGTTGCAGATTCAGGAGCTAGAGGAAATGAGAAGAGATGCATATGAAAACTACAGGGTTTATAAGGAGAGAACCAAGGCTTCCCATGATTGTCTTATCATTCATCGTCAGTTCCATATTGGGAAGAAGGTCCTCCTATACAATGAAAGGATGAAGTTGCATCCAGGTAATCTTTGTTCCTGCTGTTTTGGACCATACACTATTACTAACGTCTCTCCATTTGGTGTTTTCCAAGTTCAAAATGAAGAAACCATAAAAAACTTCACTGTCAATGGGCAGCGGCTGAAGCACTTTCATGAACCCGTTCTGGAGTCCCCGATGGAGGAACTCCAAGTTCAAGAAGCAAACTATGAATGAAATCAACCAGGTTTTATCCTTCCTTCCCATATTCTCTTTTACTACAGTGAGGACACTGCATACTCTAAGTGTGGGGGGGTGGATACATTCATGGGTTAGTTAGGAATTTTCATCGTTTTCTCCTTTTTTTTCTCCTTTTGGCCTTCTTTATGGTATTTTCATTTTTCCCCATCAACAATTTTGAAATTCCATGATGTGGCGACCATAAAGTGGGGAAAGTAAAAATACCATAATGAAGGCTAAAAAGAACTTGTGTATGAGTTTACCATCAAGGAGTGATTTTTAGTGAATTGGTTTTCCGTCAATGATATAAATGGTTGTATCTATGTGAAACCTTTGAGACGATTGATGCCCTTTTTGTGAGTAGTTTTTTGGAAAACGGTGTCACTAATATCTCCACAAATTTTTGCACCAAACCACAAAGTGTGATTATTTCTTACAGAATATAAGGTAAATATATGTTGGGTTAATATTTTTCAGCTTTAAATGATATTTCCATACGTTCGCTTCTTATCTGATCTGTTTCATTACAGTACCAGATTGACCTATGCGTGTGTACCTAATGTCCGACTGTTGTACGCCCTAAAAAAATTTCTTGTGTCTTGGGCAGGTCAAAAACCACTCCTCCTCAACCATTGATCTTGTTATAACTATTTCAAAAAGTGTCGTGAGGAGATCAAACAAGGGTTACGAGATGAGTGTGAGATTTGATCCAATTGCAACTTCAAAAAAAATATATAATAAATGAGGGGAATGATGAAATATGAAACATATGGGGATATCTAGGTCGGGAGCTTATGGTTTGACTTCTTGGAATGCTAAAATGAGTGGGTCTTGAAATATGATTGCAAAGGATGTAGGACAGGTTCGGTGACAAAATCATTTAAGCTGAAAAATGTTAAAATAACATATATTTATTGGATAGCAAGTGGAAAGAATATCATGGAATGGTTTTCACACACACACATGGAGAGTTAGTGTCATGGTTTACTTCTGAATTCCTTTCTCAATTGGGTATCATGAATCCTTTTGAATTTCTCTATGATATGATTTATGAGACATATTTTTCTATTTTCACTAGGAAGAACTCCTTGGTGTGGTTCGTGCATTGATCAATTTACTTTAAATAATATTTCCTCAAATGGTAAATCTTTAGGACGTTGGAAATATATATATATATGCATCATTGTATCTCGATATGTGACTTTTCCCATGAGTGAAAATTTTTAGGTGTTGGGGTGTGATCGTACCACAATTCACTATTTTATTCCACCCTTACACCGCAGTTTTAAACTAGTTTTGTAATGAATATTCTAAATATAATAATAAATTTCACTTTATGTTTAAATAAATCAATTTATGTTAATCAATATTATAATGGGAAATGTTATTTGTTTTTTATTGTTTCAATGTAGGTGGAGGTGATTTGGAGGGCCCTTGATGAAGTGGAAGAAAAATGGGCCAAAATTGCATGGATCCATGGACATATTTCCACTATTTTGCATAGTAAACGAAATATGTGCATCCAATTGGGCTGAAAGTTTGTGGTCCTGTCCACAATTTAATCGGCATTATTTCATATTAAGGAACATAATCCCAATTCGGCTTCTATAGGGCCCATTAGAACTGATCTCTCTAAGACACCGAATTTGGACCATGTCAAATGTCGTGTTCTGAATTTTATCAATATCTTGAGCTGTAGTTGTCCAAATGGTGCCAGATATTCGGTGGAGACATCCAAGGGATCGGGATAAAACTTTTATATTTTCTCCAAAGAGAGATAAGACTGTCTGAAGGCCAAAATTCGTCGCGCAAGTGGATTGATGAAATCTGTGTGACTAAAACCAACTTCCAATTTTCCTATAAAAGGGAACCAAGGGAACCTCATTTGCAAGTTCTTCCAAGGAGTGAAGTGCGGCCAATTTGGAGTCCTAGAGGAGTCTCCTAATCACCTTGGAGGTTCTGGAGGCCCCTATCCTCATAGGGGAATCAAGGATGAAGAAGGAGTTCCACTCGAGCTTCCTCCTTCTCCCGATGTCGAGCTAAAAGTTGGGTGTTCGTTGTGAGGGAGCTACACACATGTCAAGGGATTTCTGATGCATACACTAGCTACTGGTTTGGATTAATTTGGGTTTTTAAACATTTCATTCCATGTATCTTATTTTATTTCATATTTGAATGCTTGATTTGATGCATGTGAGTGTTATGCTCTTAATTTCTAACCGATCGATGTGAGGTTTTGAGTGTGTGACTTGTGTTGTTCCGATTGGACATCACAAGAATCCTTTTCATACCCACCTTATTGAGATTTCAATATTATTGGAAGCTCTTCTTCCATGCATAAGTACTAGACCTTGAAAATACGATTGTTACGTTAAGTTTGGGCCCTTAAAGCATTGAAATAAAAGCTTAGGAATTAATCAGGATTCCAATTAACTCCCACCAAAGAACTACTCTAACCCTAAGATGAATATCTTTGAACAATGAACTTGATATGTGTGTAGTGAAATCACATTGAACCTTTTATCTCATATTTTTCAAAATCCACTAGGTCACTAAATTTTTAATCTATTTCAACTACGTCATTGTTTTAAACTCTTTTCAAAACCACCCCCTCTCTTAGTCATTTTTATTAAAAATACACACTCTAAACCTATCAACGCTCCTTGAGAGACGGCCTAGGGTCTACCCTAGACTATAAATTGACCTTAAAAACATAATCAATTTGATGTGTCATGACAACGCGGTCAAGGACCATAATGGGTGGACCTTTAAAGGAAGGATGTTTGAATGTAATAGGGAATTCATATCAGCTTTTAATGAAAAATATACTCCCACATGAATTTGGAATATGTAACGGAGGATTGAACCATAGTGTAGTTTAACAACATATAACAAGGAAATTTGGGACCTATTTTCCAAAATCATTTTACTCTAATTAGAATAGGGTAAATGATTCACTTCCTCCACAATGGTTTTTCTAGGAGCATCCTTCACCTTTACGAATTAATTGGTAGATGTATGTAAACCATAATCAGAGGGTTTTCTGAATCCAAGGGATAAGGTGGGACATGGATGTCATAATGGTGAATGAAGGTAGGAAGAGGCACTCCAGAGGATGGATTTGTCTCTAGTTGATTGGTTATTTTTGTGGGAAACGTATACAGTGTCGTTGGGGAATAATGTGAATAGTCAAACAAAGGTGTACCCAAGACACTAGCCTCCCATTTCCAATGTCCATAGAAGATTTTGAAGATTCAGAACTTTATGGAAATAGAGTATGGATCATGAAAATGTGATTTCCTAAACATGAAAAATGGGTATTTTAGGTTGAACTTTATAGGGAATTCCAAGAATTGGTGAAGGAATTTATATTCCATCCATGCAAGTTGTTTCTTTACGTAGATCTGACCCTTGTGCTGGTAGGGATGGGTCATTTTTTGTTTCACAACTAGATTTGATTGTGAGATTCAGATATCACTACATATCTTGTGATGAGAGAAAGTTATATGTAGTTATTTTTAGGCTCATTCCTATGCAGATCTGATTTACACATACATATGGATCATTTTTGTTTTTTATATAGATTCAACAATGAGGTGTGGATGGGGGTCCAAACTTCCTATTTAGATTGATTTCATGTTCATGTTTATCAGGTTAAATACCCTTGGACGTGACGTGGACTAAAGGTGGATACCGAGTATCAAATATTGTTTGGTTTAAACATCATTTGATTAGGAAATCTATGTAAAAGTGATGAGTATACATAGGGTAATCAATCCAAGGTGTTCTTACATGTACATGACTTGAGTAGGAAATAAAGTGTAAACAATGGTTTCAAGGGTTCTCGGATCAGGTAGAATAGCATGAGGCATAGATTCCATTCGGTGTACGAAAATAGAAAAATCCTCTTCAAGGGAGAAAATTGCCTTTGGTTGAAAAGTCATTTTTGTGGGAAACATATGCAGAGATGTGGGGGCATAATGTGTATAGTTAAATAATGATGTTCATAGGACACTAACCTTCCATTCTTAATGGCCATGAAGGGATATGATGATCCAAGATCACTCAAAGAATAGAGCATGATGAAGGGAGAGCATTTGTTTGGACACATCAGAAACACTTAGACCATGATTATTCACAGAATTGGGAGTCTCTCTATATATATTTAACCTATATGTGAGGTGGGGTATTTAGACTCCCTTGTCATATTGGGGCCCAATTTTGAAGATTCAGGCATCCATAGACTATATTCCCTACCCAAATTTTGTTATATGCATATGGAGTGGGAGAATTTTATCCATATTTGGGAATACCTTTCAGTTTTTTTAATATCATGCGGTTAAGACTTTGGGCCATGCAGTTTAACGTCATGTTGTGAGGACGCCTTCCATACAGTTTAACATCATGTGGAAAGGACATTGACAACACTGTTTATTCATCATGTTGTATGGATGAATAGTAAAGGGATCATGTGTAAATATAGGACAATCATGTTGGGATATTATTGGTACTCCCTAGAAATGAGAGGGGTAGGAATGTGTATACCATGATTTGGGGATCCCTCAAGTAAGGAGGGATAGTGGGAGGCGTAGAAGCCAATAAGTGTATGGATGTAGGAACATACTCTCTTGAGGATTAATTGTCCTTTAGTTGAAAAGACATATTTTTGGGAAATGTATGCAGAACCATTGGGGAATAATGTTCATAGTCAAACAAAGTTGTCTGCAAGACACTAGTTGTCCCTTTCTGAATGTCATCGGTGGTTATGATGATCTAAGATTTCCCAGGGTATAGAGTTTGATGAATGAAAAGGGGATGTCTGGGTGTTTGAGAAATATCCATACCATGATTGGTTTTGTGGTAATATATCCTTTACATATAACTGATTCATATGTAAGGGTAATCGTGGTCTCTTTTCCCTTTCGGGATATAAGGATTCAGGTCCAAAATCCCCCATATATTTTTTCATTTCACTTGTATGGGGTGGGGGATTTTTTCCTTTGTTTTATTCTATATGACTAGACCCAGGATTTCTGGCTTGTGTATCAGTACATATCTCATTATACTGAGAAACAAGCCGTAAAATGTTTTGGAGATACCTTACAGTTTAATGTCTTCTGGTTAGGTTGTATTTGGCCATGCAATTTAACGTCATACGGTGAGGACTCAGAAAATTTCCTATGTAAGTCTAGAATATATGTATAGAGGAATTTATTTCATGAAGGCTAGACTTGGTAAGGCCCATTCATTACTACATGTCCCATTGGTGGGTGGGAATCAGGCTATATGTAGTTCTGGTATCCTGTGTATTTCAACATCATATTGCAAGGACAAAAGTGAACCAGCATGAAAAGGATGAGGCAAGTGAAGTGTCGGGCTAGAACCTCATAGATGTTTCCTACGTATCCTAGTTAACTGGGAATGAACTCCACATAGTTCTTTAAGTAAATTCCCTTCATATGTCTGATTTATATGCAAGAAGGAGGAATTTTTTTAAGTGGTAGTTGAACTAGGATATAGAATCCATGTGTCACTATGTATCCCACAAGGGTGGGAATTGAGCTATACGAAGTTCTATGAACCCCTCGTGCTAGTCAGACATGTGCATGGAGGGGGTAATTTTGTAACATGCTTTTAATATGATGGTATTATTATAATCCATTATGTTTTTTATTTGTAGGGGAAACCTGACCACCATTCCTAAGCTCACATGAGTTTTACTTGGTGTGAGAAATGAGGAATGACGAGGAGTTCCCTTGTAGTACAGGGGTGATATAGGGTACAATAGATTCATTCCAAGTCATGTGCTGGATAGACCAAGACATAGGGTCATGGTGACTCTATATATCCCATTGATGAATATGAACCAAGTTGTACGCAGTTCTTTAGGGTGGAATGGTAGGTGATTGATGTCCGAGACAATGTTCCCTCAGGTGAGAACATTGTTGCAGCCATGCAGTTTAACATCATACAACCTGGACAGCTTGATTTTACAGTTTAGTGTCATGCGATCATGACATCTTCCATACAGTTTAATTTCATGTGAATAGGATGTAGGTGACACTATATAGTTTAACGACGTGTATCTATGACGACTTCAATCATGATTACACAATTTAATCATTTAGGAACCTCCCATTGGTGGGGGTTTTGGTGAGCTATCCATCCAAAAAATCAGGGAATATGATCTATTTAAGTAAAATTTATGTATAACATATGGCCCTTCCCATTTGGCTTCATCTTTGGAGGTTTCCTCCTGAGTATCATTGGGGCTATCAGTACCAACACCACTTCTCCTTTAGGGAAAGATCAGAGGAAAACCTTCTTATTAAAGGCTCATGCAATCCAATTTTGGTAGAATTCCATATGGTGTTGAGTGTCAAATATTTTCTCATCCAGATGATCTAGCTCATTAAACCATTTTTGGGATTTTTCATCTACATATAGTTGATCACATACAGACATGCAGAGTGATGGAAGTTGAATTTAAATTGGCAGAACCACCTCTGTCATGTACACTATAAATTATGGGTTTACTTGAGTGGTTGTGTGGGTTGTGGTTTGGTAAGGCCAAAGAGCATGGAGGAGCTTGTCTGACCATGATTTCTTATCCCTATCTACCATATTTTTTACTGTGATGGATAGGGTCTTGTATAAAGCCTCTATTTGTTTGTTGGCTACTATGTGGTAGTTGGATGAATGGTTGGATTTGATACCTTACTCTTGGTAGAGTTTTTCCAATTCAAAAGAGCATAAATTGGTGTTGTTGTTTACCAGTATTTTGTGAGGGTCTCCAAACCTTGTGATGATATTGGCTTCAATAAATATGATAATGCTTTTCTCACCGACTTCATAAAGAGGTAAAACTTCTTCCCATTTTGAAAAGAATCCAGTGGCTATGAGAATATATTTGAATTTTTGGGATGTTGTGGGAGGGTACAGTCCAACAATGACCATTCCCCATATGAAAATTTTCTTGGAGTATGTAGCTGTGTAAAGAAACACTGAGGGTTGATGGATGAAGTTGGAAAGAACTAGGTAGTAATGCCACCTTTTGGTGAAATCAACACAATCTTGCATCAGGGTGGGCGAATAGTACCCATGAATTTGAATTTTATGAAAGAGTTTGGATGATGAATGGTGTGCCCAACAAGTGATTTTATAAACTTCTTTCATAACAGTGAAAATCTCTTGTCCATCGACACACCTGAGAAGGACTCCCTCAGGGACTCTCTTATAAAATACCTTCTGACTGTTTGTGCCACCGTACATATTGAACTTGACTACTCTTCCTCATATTTGTTCCCTTCTAGCCATATTTTGTGGGATTTCTTGATTTTTGAATATAGTTTACAATGGGAGTCATCCAGCTAGTAGTTGGACCATACGGCTAAGATATGGGACTGATTTCATTAATTTCTTTCATGTTGGCCTGAATGAATGGTAAGACCATCCATCATTGGGAAATACTTATGACTGTTTCATTCTGATATGGGTTGGCTAGAGATGTGGCTACATTTTCCAATGCATCAGCTTCCACATTTTGTGTTTGGGGAATATAAGTCAATGTAGGTTCTTAATGTAATTCTATCGCATATTCTTGTACATGGTTCACCAATGAGATCAGCTCTTATTTCTTGATAGCATAGTCACCATTGACTTGTTTGATGAAAAGTTTAGAATCACATTTAATCTTCAAGGGTTTTTATTTCACATGGAGTTCTAGTTTCACTCTTACAATGAGGCCCTTTTAATCCACTTCATTGTTTGTACATATTTCCAATTGTAAGAAGAAATTAGGTAGAACTACTTTTTCTAGGGATATAAGTATGACTCCAAAATCCACTTTGTTGAATTTGGGGTCTTCCATTCTTCTTCCTGTCGGGCTTCTGGAGGCACCGTCGAAGTTCATTTCCCACACTTTGGGAGTTCTATTGGATAGACAACACATCATCATCATGTATCTTAGCATCTAATGGGCACACTCTTATTAAGGGATTCTCATCCTGGAAATCCTCTTATGCCTATCCTCTAATAGATTTCTACTATATGAACCATATATAGAACTTTTGTAGGATGACCACCCATTATGAAATGAATCAAGTTAATATTGGATGGTTAAGAGTGTACTTTAGCGGGATGCTACATGATACCATGTGGAAATCATGGTGTTTCATGTAATGTCTCATTTTTTCGACAACAAATATTAATTCAAGACAGCTCTTCTTGATATTTGAGTAGTGATTCTCAGCATCAATCTTGGTTCGACTGAGATAATAGTGGCTATTCTCACATCCAACATCATTTGTATGCATGATAATGGCTCATAGGGATCTCTCCAAGGCAGTTACATACATAATAGATGGTCTTACTTAAACAAGTGGCATTAGCACCAGTGGAATTAAGAGATACTTCTTGATATAGTTGACCACTTACAAACAGTCTTCAGTCCATTAATATTCTACCCCTTTCTTAATCAACATGGTGAATGGAAAACATTTTCATGCAAGGTTTTCTTGGAAGTTAAAAATGTAATCCAGATTCCATAGAGTCCTATCAACTCATTGAGGTTGTGAGGTTGTGACATGCTAAGGATTTTATTTTTATCATGGTCTAATTAATTTCCATAGTGGCGTATGAAGAAGCCGAGTAATTTCCCTACAGTGACACCGAAAGCACATTTCAAGGGGTTTATTTTCATACTGTGATCTTGTAGTTTATTGAAGACAATTTGAAGGTTGTCTAAGTGGTTTTAGATTTGTTGTGATTTAACCAAAATATCATCAACATAACATTCAATGAACTTTCCTAGGAAGGGTTTGAAAATGCGGTTCCTGGCACACCAATATGTGGTGCCAACATTTTTCAAACATAAAGGCATCACCTTGTAGAAAAAACCCCCAAGGGAGCCCTAAAGGTGGAATATTCTTCATATTCATGGGACATTTGGATCTGGTTATAACATTAATAACCACCCATGAATAAGAGTGTGGCATATCCAGTAGTTGCATCGATCATCAATTCTCTGATCGGGACTGGGAAATCATCATTCGGGCAGTGTTGATTGAGGTCCCTGAAATCGATACAGACCCTAATCTACCCATTTTTCTTCTTGAAGAGGATGATGTTTTCTAGATAGATGGGGTATTCAACCTCCTGAATGAAGTTATATTTGATGAGATTCTGCACTTCAGCCTCTATTTTGGTAGTATGTGTCGGGTGAGTCCTTCAGGTGGTTTGTTTATAACTTGGGTGATCTTATGGAAGGCCCAGGCGGTGAGTGGACACCTCTGGATTTTGAACTCGAATTTCCATATAATTATAAGTGAAAACATATTGATTCTATTTTAGGAAAGAGGCATATATATCTTGATCTTGAGGAGGCATGGACACATTTACCAGAGTGGGTCACATGACTTCTTCTATACCAAAGTTTATTTCCTCGAGTTCATCAACAATGGTGGAAATGCATTCCTCAAATATTGGAGGGGACCCATTAGGTCTTCTTCTTCACCCCCCCCCCCCACATCCTCATCATCTTCCTCTTCATCTTCTAATGGGGAGACAATCCTTGAAACGATTACTTCATTGTTGAGAGAGGATATGTAATGATTGTGTCTGGGAGGTAAGGTTGTCTCTTCTACCTTAGACCTTGGTGGGGGATTCTTGAGAAAAGTTATATCACAGGGTAAAATACATTCCTCATATTCATTGAATCAGGAGACACTTCTTCCTACCTCAATAGGTGAGGCGGGAATTTTCTAGAGTTTTGATGTCGTCCCAGTGACATTTTTATCTAAAATTTCCCCATCATATCAGGATTCAATGATAATTTCAACATTGGATGGTTTGTTAGTCGCAACAGATATCATGTGGACTACTAATAAAATTTTCTAATTTAGAGTTGTGCTTTCAATATGATTGATGGGAAGTACGTATTTTTTCCCGATCATCTTGAGGGGATCGGTAGGAAACAATTTTAAACTATTTTTGGGCGGCAACCCAATCAATTCCATTATTTGTGGGTTGTTTCCCCTTTGGCTCATTGAAACCTGCATCAATGTAGTGTGACTTGCAGGACTCAAATGAGGCCTTATCAGTACACAGTGTTCCACTATATGCATTGATGATATATTTGAGCCACTGATGGTAAGAGGAGGGTATTACGACATGTTTATGCAGCCATGGCCTCTCTAGAAGAGCATTGAAGACCGTATTATTTCCGAACACAAGAAATTTTGGGTGAGCTATGAAGTCATCAAATTGGGTTTTGATCTTGATTTATCCAAAACAATTCTGCTCAATTTTGTCATATCCTAATAGAGTTTTGGTGAAGGGAGTCAAATTATCCTCATTGCATCCAAGCCGACGAAGTGTCTGTAGTGAGATTAGATTAACCCCAGAGCTGTTTTTAATGAATAATTTTCGAATATTGACACATTTTATCATTCCAGACATGTATAATGGTTTGATGTGTCCTTGCATGATGACATATTCATCTTGATCTATGAAGGAGATAACTTCATGATATTCTTCATAATTGGGGTTTTTCCGGAATACTTCAGCGATGACTACTTCAAATTCAAACTCTTGGGGACTTAACAAAGACTCTATGAGAACATCCCTGAGATATAATAATAGATTCAATGCCTCCAGGATTGAGAGCTCAGATATAACTGAAGCTAAATATTTCTTAATTTCATATTTCTGATCTAAATGCCAACTCTTCCCAGCCTGGGGATACTCTTTAATAGGATCTGTATGGGCTTGGGTATTTTATAACAATGGGCCTGCCCTTGGTACTAGATTCGTAAGATATTCCGACCTTTTTGGTTTGGTCTGGGAAGATATGCTCACATGATGAGGGAAATTATTCATTTTTTCTTCCTCTAATGGATAATCCAAGGTGATTGGACTGGGGAAGATTCCAGTGGGGGTAGGGGAATTTTCCTATCCCTATCGGATACACTGGAGGGTCCTCCCTTGGGTTTCTTCAACACTAACATTTTGACCAGGGTTGGGGCCATACACTTGATTTTTGGAATGGCTACATCTCTCTTGGTATCTCTAGATTCTATGGCTTCTTCCTCTAGCTTCCAATTGAGGATCAGGGAATTTTTTTTGACAACCATAATCTTCGTATGAGAAAGGATACATAAAATAGATGACATTTACAGAGCCAAAAATTAGTTATTATTATAATAATGTCTCTTTCTCTTCATATACTTATGGTAGTTCCATTTTGTGGGGTTTTTCCCATTGTGTCATTTGGTGGGGTGATGCCCATTGTGCCATTTGGTGGGTTGGTACCCGTTGTGCCATTTGTTGTGGTTGTACCGATTATGCCATTTTGTAGGGCAATGCCAATTGTGTAAGATTTTTTGGAATTAAATCATAAAGTTTCAAAGTCAACCTTCACTTTGGTGTGAGTTCATATTTCTACACATTCTTTATGCCCTTTTGATTGAACTAATTTTTGGGTGGCTTTCCTCTATGGGATTTTGGAGTTAAGGATGATGATTGTGTTTCACTAAGGGTCATTGGAGGCACGGTTTGTTGCTTCAACTATTCCAAGAGTATGCCATGACCTCGACTGACTGTCATTTGAGTTATCCAACTACCAAACTTTGTATCCTTTTTGTTAACAAATGGTTTCCAGTTCCCTTATTCATCTTTATCGGTGGTGGAAACATATGCTACTTGCGCTATTAGTGGTCCTAGCTTGACCTGTACAAAATATATAATCTTTTACAAGAGGTCCTTGAAGTCTAATCACTCTATAATGTTGTGACCCAATATCTGAGGTAAGGGATAGTAATCTGGTCAGTCATCAAGACTTATTTCATCAGCCCACTTCGGCTTTGGAAGCTGAAGTAACTTACAATTTATGGGGACTATGACGAAACCACAGACTTGGTCATCCCAAACCAAGTAGAATTTATTTCATCATTCATCAAATTGATTTTTTTGTCCCCCATATATCATATTGATTGGGAGGTGGTGGCTTCTGACATCTAGAGGGACCTGCATGGTTCGGTGGGGTCCTTGGAGATAGGGCAGGGGTGGCTTGAGCGTGGAAGATGCTAATTAATCTCTCCCTGATCTTTTCATTCGGGGTGATTAGGCTGGCCAAGAATTAATATTAGTCAGTTGAAAGTAATTATAGATCATTTGAGCGATGGTAGAGAAGTCCTGGAACCCACTTGTGTACTTCACCAGAATGAGCAGTGTTCGTAGCTCATCATGGAGATTATCAATGCAGATGGAAAGCATCTCATCCTAGAGTAGTGGCTGGTTCAATGAGTAATTCAAACCTTTCCATATGGAGATAAAGTTTAAGACTCGGTCATTCTATCAATATTTTCAGTTCATGAGATCACTAACAGTGGTTTTGGGCAACGTCGAGCTGAACAGGAATATGAACTAGCACAGGAGATGATCCCATCCAATTCTTAAGTTAGCTTAAAAACTAGTGTTCCGCACAAACACTGAACCTTGTAGAGTTCTCAATAATCATCTAAATTTTACAATATCTTTTTCTATAGAGTTCCCATCATGGGATCCAAATAAGAAGAGTACTGCATTAGATGCTGCTCGGGTCTCCTGAACCATTGAACACTAGGAATACGAGATTCTCGAAATTTTGTGGTGGTGGGACACTACTCCCCCAGTTGGGGTAAGGCTTCCATTATATTTGAACTAGAGTGCTCCATCCTTTCATTACTTCCATTTGAGTAGTTAATAACTCTATGGTATTCAGAAGCCCTGGATGCATGTTCTGTTGGACCTGAGCATGAATAGGCGCAGTAGGGGGAAATATTGGATGTGTTGGCACAATTGGTCCTTAATGAGGATACCTAGCCTGGGTCATCATTTGTAGGGTTCTCTTAAATCTGTTTTAGTTTCTTCTCTAATATAGGTAAATCATGATGCCTTACTAGGATTTGGTTCTGGTAGACTAATGGTCCATGCATCGCCTCGAATGAGCCTTCCAAACATTATTCATTAACTGGTATGAGCCTTTGAGGTAGAGGTACATCTGATGAAAGTGTGTGTTGACACTCCACCTAAGGATCATACCATGTAGGACGAGTTTCTCTTAGAAGCTCAGTGTTGATTCACTTCAACTACTTCATTTCTTCCTCTTTTCGAGTGATTCGCTTCTCAAGCGTAAGGGAATTATCTTCACAGGGAGGAGGTGGTGGTTTTAGAACATTCTATTATTATTATCCTTGTTGAGGATTCATATGGGAGGTCATGGAAGATTTACTAAGGTGGTACCCAATTATAAGACAACTCTTTGGTTTCTAGTGTGTACACCTCTAGGATCGGTGTGGACCATATCTGGGATCAAACCCTCTTATCATGTTTCCTCGTTATTTTTATTATTTTCCACAAGGTATATGAGGCTTATGTCCATGGAATTTACAAATTAATATTGCATTTGGGGTAGCCTACCAGGATTTGATTAATAGGAGAGCTTCTTATGCCCATTGGAAAAACTTTTCCGGCCATTCTGTGACACTCTTCAGGTTTCTTGGTAGAGAGTGACTATAAGGGATCCCTGATATGACCTTATGGTAAACCTCCATTTTTTGGGATGCGAGTCACATGATTGGATTGAATGGCTGGCCCCTATATCCATTTCTCTCCCTATAGGGTAGAATATAGATATTTTCTGAGTGGGAATTTGAGGTAAAAATGCCCTAGCCTTGCAGGTTGGGGTTGCTCGCATTCTTCTATTGATTGACATGGCCCGAATTTTCTATTATTATGGGGGAATTTTGGGTTAAAACTACCCCATCCCTATGGGATAGGGGTGGTCTTGTATTGAAGAAGATTTTGCTATTATTTCCACCTTCTTGATCTCACACATTCCCATGAGGATCTAAGATGGATATAGTGTTTGGTAGAATTGATTTATTTTTAGAATATGTTCATTTCTTGATTATTGGATACCCTTAAACAAGAAGCCTATGAGGTGTTCTTTTTTTTCTAGTTAAGGAGCTTCTTAATGGAATTCTCTCTTCAGGCCTAACGCTTCTAAGACTTACTAAAGACCGGATCTTTTTAAGCGTTCCACATTTCCTAGGGAAGGACTTCATTTGACTATCGTCTTTTGGTAATGAAATTACAGAAATTCATTTCTAGTGAATTCTACTGGATGGGAAGGGGTGAAGAGTAGGGCTCCATGTTTTCCTTATCCTTGGATATGAACACTAGATGTGACATTGCTGAAAAGACAATGCAATTTGTGTAGTGCATGGATGTTGGCCATCCCAAGGTATTTCTTTCACCTCTCAGATCATGAACACTATGTAGAAAGAAATAGCTTCTTGGTCTATTATATGGATAAGCACTCCCAATATGTTAACATGATCTACATACCCATCGTAGGGAAACAAATTTCTTTTAACTGGTGGAGAGTTGCCTGGATATTGATGTAAATGTTATGCATACATTCCTCTGACAACTCTTTTTGTATATTTATCTAAGAAGTGTCCATGGGCCAATACATAACTAGTATTTTATCCGTAGATATTTTTTTTTCTCATAAGAAATGCATCTTCTTGTTGTTCTGCTGGGGATTCTTCTACTTGATGCACCCAGTTTGATTGCTCTTTAAAGATTGTGTTCCATGAAGTGGGGCTGGTGGGAGTCATGTTGACACATTAATGGTATGGGGGTAGCTCAGAAAATGAGCATTTCCTAAATCTATACTCCATTTTAGAAAATATATCACTAGTAATGGAGAGAGTATCCCATATGGTGTACTCTATTTTTCCAAGAACCTCAGCAAAAGAGGGTTTTTTTGTATTCGACCTGATGAGGGGAGGACCTTCTCATCAACATAAATTTTGACTGCACAGAGGACCTTCATAATTGGGGTCATAATGGTGAGAACTACAAGCACAGATTAGTTTATTGATGTAGATAGTACTTCTACAGTGTATACCCTGGGGAGGACCATCAAGGAGGACTACAGTAAGGGGAAGAATTTCTTGATGCTTGGTTTCACTACGGGGAGGGTCTTCACAATGAATCATATTATAGAAAAGAATACTATCATATATCTAGCTTCATGGAGATTATATGCAGTTTACACTTGGGGGATGGACTTCAGGATGTACTACAATGAGCGGAGGTCCCTACCATTCCTCAACATCACTGCAAGGAAAACCTTCGTAGCGACCGCCTTCATAAAGATGACTACCATCATGATCTGACATATGACTATAGGGAGAAGTATATCTAAAACGTATACCCTAGGTAGGACTATCAGTGTGGACTGTATTTTGGGGTGGGACTTCTTATTTTACGATATTCTTGTCAAGGGGAGGGATACCCTAACATGCATCAGGTGATAGGCTCTCATTATCGATTTTTTTAATCCCATGGAGTAAGACCCCATGGGTACTTTGGGGAGGACCTTTAGAGCTACTGGTAGAGAAATTATGAGGAGTACCTTCTCAACTGCTACTGTCACATCCAAAATTTGGTAACAGACTAAAATGATCTTGAGCCTCTATTAATAAAATTTTAATTGTGATAAGAACTCTAGCTTCCAGCAGAGTAGAATTGTGAATTTTCTTTTCATTTTCTGGTAACATTTGGTGCCTTTAATTTTTGTGCACTCTCTTGTGTGAAACCGGGGCCACCTGCTACTGGTAACAACCTTCATGTACATGTCCCTGTTTAATTTCTTCCGATGATGTTGCCAATATATTTTGATGAGCATCTTGAGTTCTAGTAGGGATATATTCCCACCCTAGAGCAGACACCAGTTTGGACTGGTGTCCCCAGATTGAAACAAATATTTGTTCCCTATCCAGTTTTCCTTGTATCGTGAAATATGGTCATCAACCCTCCAAGACTAGAGCATGAATTCTGGTATACTTCGAAGTGATTATCTGATTTGGCGTATAGATCACACAGCTTGGGGAGATCAGGCCATGGGCCTAACTCCTTTATTTATCCACCGATGAAATGATGTCTCGACATGTTTGGAGGATATAGTCTGGAATTGAAGTTTGATCCTCCATCCTGATCAGGAGGTGCTGAGATATGTCCTCATATAGAATGGGTATGAATTCCCATTTTGATGTTGGGGAAAGAGTTTGTACCTACTACGGTCCTCCATGGGTCACCAGTGGATACTATTGGTTCTCCTATATCAGGGAAAAGGAATGATTTTTCCACCTACTAATTTCTCAGACAGCCACCATATTTGTCTGGTGGGATTTATATCTGTGAACATGAATTTTTGTTTGCTCGTTTTACATTGTATTTGTCTCACAATATTGATTATAATCTGTAGAAATTTAACTCTTATCATATTTAACATCCACTGTATTTTTCTGGTGGGATTCATATTTGCTCTCAGTGTTGTATGACTACCCATAATCGGCTTCCCTATTTAGATTGCGGGATTTTTTTCATCAACTGGTATTTGTGTCTGCTTATAGATGGGTGTCATCTTATTTGGATAATGGTATTCTTGTATAATGGCATAAATTTGTATCAACTTGTAATTTTATTCTCTGTCTACATGGTGGGACCAATGAGCACTGGCAGGAATGTAAGTTTTCTCGTATTGTGTCACCTTATTTCCATGGTGGGATTCATAGGAGAGTGCTGGAATTTTTGTTCACTCATAGATTTCCAAAGTATATTCGTGAATGGCTTCAGAAGGAGGGGCAATATTGAATGCCTTCCTATTACATGTCGCCGCATTTGAGTGGCAGACCACCATTTTAGGAACTAGGGTGATATCATGTTCATGTTTATGAATTTTTTTACCATAGTGGGTAGCCCAAGGGGCCCATGTCCCTTCTACTTTAGCAGGTTACCTCAACATAGGATCCTCTTTAGAGTGAGGATATCGGGTTGTATGCTGCTGATGGCGACGTCTTTCGACAGGAGCCCTTGAGCAGGGTTCCAGTGCATCTGGGATGAAGTCATTGGCATCGACTTCATCTGTCTCCCAAAGATAACGGAGGTACTTGTTATCATTATTTGAGGATAGACTCCCGAAGCAGTTGGTGATGGCCAGTAAGGCCATCTTATGCTATATCTTTAGTCATAGTTGAAGAGGTGGTCAGTGAGCATTCATCTATTGGAGGACCTACCTTGTGGTCTCCACTATCGAGAGAGTACCATTTTTATTATACTCTTTGACCGGTGCACTTGAAACCCACCATTAAAGATGCTAGGTAGGTGAGGGGGTCTTTTTATTCATTGGGGATTTGGCCACCCATGTGGTCACTAACATGCATGTATGAGAAATTTATTGAGATTCCATTTTTATCGAAGAGAGCTCTACTAAATGTCTATTGTATATATATATGACATATACAAACAACAAAACCCTATCAAAATAGCATCGAATGGTCACATGTGAAATTAATGATCTTGCATGGTCCTCTTCCTTTTGAATGTGAAAGGGTATTGGGGTGGGGTAATCTACCACCTTGGTGAAGGATTCACATCAGGTTCACCATTTTTGTTTCGACCTGATTCATGTCGCACCGCATAGGGATAGAGAGAGGTGGTTCCACCATGATTGGAAAGTTTATCCTTTTTTAATGTTATTTAGGAGGATCCACATTTCTATGATCACAATGGGTAATTGAAAAGGGGGTTATGTGTCTGTGAAATCAGCCTATGTTGGGTAGGATTTGCTCGTATGGTCTCCAACGAGATTATCCATAGAGCCAGAAACACCAAACAACCTTGGTTTTCATGATTCATAGACTTTCATTCCGAAGATAGGCACTCATTGGAAGTCGATTTGGCCAATGACCCTTTAGGACTCCATTGGCCGAGAAGATGTGAGTTTAGGCTCATCACACCCTTTGGGGGGGAATTATTTCCTACTCAGGGACTCTCTAATAGATTTATGAAAAGTTCATATGTTCATGAATCCTTGGTTATTTCCTAAAGAGTGTTTCTACAGATTATTCATGGCTTGAAAGATCAATCATGGATACACATGTATTAGGAATTACTAAGACAATTCTAGTTTAAGCCCCATGTTGAGGTACTCTGAAGTTTATCGTCATCCAGGGGGAATTTGGAACACCCCAAGGTTTTGAAAATAAATATTGAATGCATGAAACACTAAGTCCCTACAAAACAACACATTTTATAAACTCACTATTAAACACAAATTTTCCTCTTCTATGTTTTTAATTTAGAAAAAACGGTCATCTAGAGTTGTGATTAGTAAGTCATTTGGAGTCTGATAGAACCAACTTGATTTTTTGTCAAATAGTAACATACCTTTATGAATATTAATATTTATAGTAATATGAACCTTATGAATAGTAAATCATATTATTATTTTGTTTTTTAAGGCTGTAAGATAGTGACATATTGATATATTTTCAAGGTGATATAAATTGAGTTATAGTTTTATAATTGTTAATTTTTGAGTAAAGTATGATTTAATTTAAAAATGAAATTAATCATATTTAGAACATTATTTTCAAAAAATGGATTTTATTATTTAATTCTACATGTCATAAATTGGTTAGGGGGGAATTTTTATGATATTTTTGAAATTCATGATTTTTTATGAATAGTGAAATATAGTTAAATACCGTATATACAAATTATCAGTTAAATACACTATTTGTGACATCATGAGTGATGTAAGAACACATGGCCCGAACTCACATGCACTTATTACTATTATGGGTTAAATTAATCAATATTATTGGCTGTATTGAGGGAATTAATAAAATAATGAATAAAATATTCAAAATTCACCTCTCTCCCCCACTATAAAAACCCCCCCAATCCATCTTCTATTCACTCTTCTAAGCCCTGAATCTCCTCAAATTTCTGTCCAAATTCTCTTCCCTCATCACTCCCTATGTTTAGTAGCTCTTTTTCTTACCAAAAGACTAATAACCCATTCCCATAAAGAGGTTTTCAAGGAGGTTATTTGAAGAGGTAAAGCATCTTTTTTTCATTTAGTTTCATTTCAATTTATCTTCATTTATTATTCTCTCATATACTCCTCTATCTAATTGATCCTTATAACTCTATTATCATGTATATACTGGAATTATACCCGAATACTATAATAACCATTATCAATATTCTTACCACCCTCTCTCTTTTATAAATGAAATCATCGTCCATGAGGTTCCAATTTACAACCTTCGTGGATGAGGAAGTATTGCTATATAATTTCTACTTAATTACTGGTCATGAAACCATTTTTATGGTTCCAATAGAACATAATATAAGTAGTATTACCTATTTAATATTCAGGAACTAGTATATGTACATATTATTAATTTATATGACAAAACTAGTTCATAATAATCCAAATACTGCCAAAGAATCTAAGTGATTGTCATTAATATTTAATCCAATAATTAATCCTAATTCCATGTAAAAAAATGATATAAATTACCTCTAATAAATATTTATGTTCATAAATAATTTATAAATTCAATTATATAGATTTACATCCAATCCACATGAATTACGTTACTTAAAAACAAGTGAACCGATTATGAAAACCAAGGAAACGAACACTCCAGAACGATGAACTTCAATATTTAAACTTATCAATAAGGACATAATGAACTTAATAAAGTTATGATAAAACAAATAAATACCTAATAGGTTTTGAATTATGTTATTAATATGCCTAATTTCATATTCTATGACCTTAAGTTCAAGAGGGGAACGCATTCAGACGTATGGTATGGGTTTTCCGCCCGAACCTCCATTTTCCTTCGGGCTACTTTTATTATCTAGTTACCTCAATTAAATTACAATGTATTATTAATTAATCCTAATAAAATATGTAATATTGTTCTATATATTTTTACCAACCATAATCATTCCTTATTTAATGTGTAGTTATATGTTTTAAAAGGAACATTCAAAATTATTTCATGAAATACAGGCTTGATTCAAAGGAATTTCTCAAATTCTTACCTATTTTCAAGGGAACATTACAATATGTTTTTAGAAACCATTTTATTTCTAAAATCACTCATTTTATTATTAAAATAATATCTTACATAATTTCTAGTTTTATACAAAGACTTTCCAAAGAACTCTTCCTTTTTAAAATAAAACAATATTTATCTCAAGAATTTCTCGGTGATTTTATAAGAGTATTTTCCTCTATTTCAACACACTTTCTGATTATTATGTTTTATTGGGGTTAATATTTTATGATATCAGCTACCATATTTAATTGGATGGTTTATGAATATTTTTATTGTGGATGTGATATCCTAAAACCATTCACCAATTTACTCCAAATGGTTATTGTTTAAGCTTAATGTTTGGGGAATGTTATTTACATTTCATATGCTAGGTTCAATATGAATGTATATGTTGTTTATGTTCATCCCCAATATTATGAATAATGCATTGGAATTATTATGTGATGGGTGGGGCTCACTATAGCCCCTCTATGTATCGGTAGGTCTCAAGAGAAAAATAGACATGTACTTGGCTGAGGCCTTTCCCATTTTGAGATATGGTTTTGGTCGAGGCTTTAATCATTTTTAGACGTCTTGGATGAGGCCTTGACGGTATGTTTTAGAATGTATGACATTTGAATTTCCCTTATTATGATGCTATAAATTCATAGTTCATGTGGTTATTCGACTGGTAGAATACCCGTGGTTATGATTTGTTATGGGAAGGTTCACTCAGCTCATTTTCCTTCCATATTATGTTCAACTTTATTTTTTAAGGCATGTGTTTTCAATTATTCACTATGCCTAATGTGTATGTTATCTTCCATTGTATTGCTTACTCTTACTAATAATTTGGTCCCACCCCTTCCTTAGGTTTCATTTTCTCAATATATGAATAAGTTTATTGTGAATGACCTATAAGGATAAGATTATTGTTTTGGATGATCCCAATAAAACATATATGTTGTATTTCATTACATGTTGTAATGTTGAAATTATGTATGTATCTAGATTATCAATATAATAAACTATATGTTCCTTTAGGATAAAACTTTCTTGTAAATATTATAATATAATTTAATAAGGCACCAACTCTTGGAAACTGGGGTCGGGTCTTTACAGTTGTTGTTAGATGAAGTTTAGCAGTAATCTTTGAAACTAGATTTAGAAAACCTAGATTAAGGGAAAAAACCCCAAAGAGTGTTTTTGAGGATAAAAATACAAGAAAATCCTAATATTTTGGTTAAGAATAGTTTATGTGGATAATTTTATCAAATACATCCATGTCTGGATACTATAAGTGTACATGGTTCTAGCACAGATGTATCTAAGAGTAAAAACTATAACAGGGAGTTTCAAGCTTGCCCGGGGTATCCTAGAACATTAAAACAGGCCTTACCGTGCACCAAGTTTGACAATACCAATGGATATTCTTAGAATAATTCACATTTTCATTACAGTCCATTATGAATGATTTTAAGGTAAATTTTTACTCAAAGAAACCATGTATGTGATTATGGGATTATCCATTTGTAGGATTTCAATTTATGCTAATTATATTTCTATGTTAATATTATAAATTATGATTCATAACCTTATCTAGTGAATGACATTATCTAGAAATGGAGCCTAGTGGAAGAAATGGAAACTGAATGAACACACATATTGGATTTAGGGATTTCCCTCCTATACAAGATAATGATGTTGGATCTAGAGATATGACTGGTGCTGAACAATTTATAACAATATTGGGACAACTGAATCAAGTTATGAACAATAACCTTATGCATATGAAGCATCCGGATCCGAAATGTGGAGGAGCTGTGTTTGATCACTTTATACGACAACATCCTCCATCATTCAATGGAACTACAACCCATTTATAGCTGAGCATTGGATAAGTTCCATAGAGAATATATTTCTCCCTTTGGGATGTAAGAAAAGAGAGAAGTTCATCATGGTAGTTTATTGTCTATTGGGAGATGTGGATCAGAGTTAGTCGTTAATACAAAACATAAAGGAGGATGAAGAGATAGAAGAGATGAAATGGGGACACTTTAAGGAAATATTCCCATAGAAATACTTTCATCATGAATAGTGAGAGGATATGGAATGTGAATTTATAAATTTGAGTAAAAAGGAAGATGAGAATATTTCAATGTATTAAACTAACTTCACAAGGTTATCAAGGAATGTTTTGGACTATATACATAATAAAAAGAGAAAAATTGATCAATTTTTTGATGGCCTAAATCCATTCCTTCGACATGCACTGATCTCCCATTGTTCTATGAGGATATAGTTTCATGTGCTATCAAGATAGAAAAAGAAATTATCTAAGTCTTATGACTTTAAGTGAAAGAAAAATAAGAAGAGGGTTATTGAAAACTCTATAAAAGGGAATAAGGAAATGGATAAGATGGAAATAGTTGAATTTCAACCCTTTAATAATTGTGGAAGGAAACACCCTAGTGACTACATAAAAGGAAAAGGAGTATGACACAAATGTGGATATAATGGCCATCTTCCTAGTGATTTTAAGGGGAAGAAATAATATATTAATGTTAAATGCTATAATTTTCTTCAGATGGGAAATTATGATAATGATTTTCTAATGAAGCAAAGAAACATGCCACAGAAAAGGCCAAGGGAGAAGAGACAAGCTTATGCGATCACAAATGATGATATTAAAGTTCGTAATGATGTGGTGGAAGGTAATTTAATTATTTCCTCAAACTTAGAAAATTATTTATTTGATTGTGGATCCTCGAATTATTTCATATCATCACAGTTTTCCTAGAAAATTAGATATTTCCAATTTGATTTAATAAATAAGTTATTAGTAAAAACTCTTAAGGGAAGTATCAATGCAACGAAGTTGTGTCAGACAGTCCCCATTATGGAATATAAAAAATCTTTATCTGCTGATTTTATTATCATACCCATGATTAACATTGATATAATACTTGGTATGGAATGGATTTCAAACCATGATGTGAAAATTTATTTCAAGAGGAAGGAGGTTACAATTTTTAAGGATGATGTGGAATCTCTTAATCTTAGGGGAGAACCATCACCATCTTATTATCATCTAGATCCACCCCTATTACTCTACTGAATTCAATTATTGGGGAGGAAAGGAATGAAATAACTATGGGTGAGGAAGGAAAGGTTTAAATAGAGGTTGTTCCAATTGTTCAAGGATATGTTGATGTGTTTCCATAGGATTTACATGGACATCCACCAGAGTGATAAACTGATTTTTCCATTGAACTAATTTCAGATTAAAGGCCCATATTAAAGAATCCTTATAGAATGAAAATTTTAGATTTATTGGGAATGAATAAACAACTATATGAATTAAGTGATAATGGATTTATTCACCCTAGTGTTTCTCTAGGGGGAGCCCCTGTTTTTTTGTTAATAAAAATTATGGATCTATGAGATTGTGAATTGACTAAAGAGAGATCAATGCTATAATAATAATGAACAAGTATCCCCTACCTCATGTAGATTATTTATTTGATCAAATTTATAGAGATAAATATTGTTTAAATATTAACCTTTGATCAGGATATCATATGTTTCTTGTGAGGAAGGAAGACATTTAAAAAAATTCATTTTGAATCAGGTATGGGCATTATGAGTTTACAGTAATTCCTTTTGTACTAACTAATGCACCCTATGTTTCATGGACATAATGAATAGAGTTTTCAAGGAAAATATTGATGAATTTATGGTGGTATTTATTAATGATATATTGGTATAATCCAAAATCTATTAAGATCATGAAAATCACATACACACTATTTTGTAGACTCTTAGAAGAAATTTATTATATGGGAAGTTTAGAAAGTGTGAATTCTGGATTCAATCAGTTTTCTTTATTCGCCACATTTTCTCTGAGGATAAAATATATGTTTATTCTATAAAGACAACGGTTTTGAAAGAATTTCTCACTCAAACAAACATAACTGAGGTACGTAGTTTTATTGGTTTAGCAGGTTATTATTAGCATTTTGTTCAGACCTTCAAATGATTAGCTAACCCAATTACCAAGATTACATATAAAGGGGTTAAATTCATATGGTAATATAATATGAGGTATCTTTGGAAAGATTTAAGAGGATATTAGTGAATACAAAAATCCTAACTCTAACATCAGGGAATGATGGGTTTATGATCTATTGTGATGTATCAAAGAAACGAATTGGTTTTGTCCTTAGGTAGTGTGATAGAGATATTGGATATGCATCAACGTAGTTAAAAATTCATGAAAAATCTATCCTACTCATTATCTTGAGTTAGATTCTATGATATTTTCTCTAAAAATACAAAGAATGTATCTCTATGCTGAAATATGTGAGATATATACAGATCAAAAGAGTTTGAAGTATATCTTCTCACAGAAAGAACTCAACAAGAGAAAATTGAGATCGAATGAAATACTCAAGGATTATGATTGTACTATACACTACCACCCAGGAAAGGAAAACAAGGTAGCTGATGCATTGATCAGGAAAGATCATGGAGTTCTCAACAAAATGAGGATTGACAAGGATCCATGGTAGATGGATCTAGTGAGGATGGATATGGAAATTATCAAAGAGGGTGAAACCTCACTACTTTCTAATTGGGTTTCCCAAACATCTTTATTAGAAAGGATTAAATGTTCTCATACTGAAGACGAGAACCTTCAAAAGAAAATTAATGCTATGAAATATGGGAGGATGGATGACTATGTGTGTGAAGATTGTGTTTTTAAATTTGGGAACAGGATTTCTGTTCAAGCTCTACCCTAGCTAAAAAGGGAGTTATTGAAAGATTCCCATAGTTCAAATTTCTCCATACATCTTGGTACCCGTAAGATGTATAAATATTTGAAGGAACATTTCTGGTGGGATAACATGAATAGGGAAATTGTGGATTATGTATCAAGATTTTTAGTCTGTCAACAAGTGAAGGAAAAACGACAACCTCCTAGAGGATTCATGCAACCACTACCTATTCCTACATGGAAATGGGATGACATCACCATTGATTTTTTCACTGGATTACCAAAAACATCATGAAATAATGATGCAATTTGGGTAATTGTGTATCGACATACAAAATCTTCTAATTTCCTCCTTATAAGAGAAGATTTTACAATGGAGTGCCTAACAAGACTCTATATCAATGAAGTTGTGAGACTTCATGGATCACCTCTATCAATTGTTTCTGATTGTGATCCACGATTTACATTGAAATTATGGAAATTGTTTCCAAAAAATTTTGATATTGAGCTTCTATTGAGTACTTCTTATCACCCTCAAACTATTAGTCAATCAAAGAGGACGATCCAAACCATAGAGGACATGTTGAGATCATGTTTACTTGACTTTCAAGGTATGTGTGATCAATATTTACATTTAGTGGAGTTCTCTTACAATAATAGTTTCCATTCAATTATTCAAATGGCACCATATAAAGCATTGAATGGGGAGACATATTGTACACCAACATGTTGGGATGAAGTTGGTGAATGGGAGATTGTGGGCCCATAGATTGTGGAGGAAATATTAGTGAAGGTAAAGTCTATACAAGGCCATATCGAAGAATCTCAAAAAAGGTAAAAAGGAAATGCTGATAATCGAAGGAAGGGTTTGTAATTTCAAGAGGGATATCACTTTTTCTTAAAAGTATCTCCATGGAAGAGTGTTATATGATTTGGAAAGAAAGGGAAAATGATCCCTATGTACATAGGAACTTTTAATATTATGGAGATAATTAGAGCTATTTAATATTGTTTATCTATGAAACCTAGCCTTTCTAAAGTACAAAATGTGTTTCATGTCTCATTGTTGTTAAAGTACATGCCAGACCGAACACATTTCCTCAATTCTAAATGTATAGAGTTGGATCCTGTCCTATCTTATTATGAAGAGCCTATCTGGATTTTTGAAACTAAAGAAAACTTTTTGGGGAATATGATGACTCATATGGTACATATACTTTGGAGAAATCATAAAATCAGAGGGGCAACATGGGATCCTGAGGGTCTTATGATTAAGATATACCCAAATTTTTTTGTGAGGTAGCATTCTGTGAATTGTGAGGACATAATTTTTTAAGGAGAGGAGAATGTAACACCCCAGGGTTTTGAAAATTAATATGGAATGCACAAAACACTAATTCCATACAAAATAACACATTTTATAATATATCCGTTAAACATATCTTTGCCTCTAATATGTTTTGAATTTCAAAAAACGGTCATCTAGAGTTGCAATCATTAAGCCATTTGGAGTGTAATAAAACCAACCTGATTTTTTGGGGAATGGTAACATAGCCTTATGAATAGTAAATCATATTATTATTTTATTTCCTTAAGGCTATAAGATAATGACATATTGAATAATTTTTCATGGTGATATTAAATGAGTTATAGTTTTAGAATTGTTAATTTTTAAATAAAGTATGATTTTATTTAAAAATTAAATTAATAATATTTAGAAAATTAATTTAAAAAAATTGAGTTCATTTTTTAATTCTACACATTGAAAAATGGTAAGGGTTATTTTTTCGGATTGTTATGAAATTCTTGGATTTTTGATGAATAGTGAAATATGATAAAATACCGTATATACAAATTATCAGTTAAATACACCATTTATGATATCATGAGTGATTCAAGAACACTTGGATCAAACTCACGTGTTCGTATTACTATCATGGGTCACATGAATCAATACCATTGGTTTTCTTGAGGGGATTAAAAATAATAATGAATGAAATATTAAAAATTCACTTCTCTCCTCCACTATAACCCCCCTCACTCCCTCTTATATTCACTCCTCTAAACCTTGAATATCCTAAATTTTATTCTTAAATACCATTCCCTATTCACTCCCCACTTACAAGTGCTCTTGGTCTTTCCAAAATACTAAAACCCCTTCCCTTAAGTAGGTTCTTAAGGAGGTTATTTCATGAGGTAAAGCATCTTTCTTTTTCATTTAGTTTCATTTAAATTTATCTTCTTTTCTTGCTCTATCCTATCCCCCTATGTAAAATTGATCCTTATAACTCCATTATCATAAATATAATATAATTATACCATGTTAATTTAATAACCATTATCAATTTTCTTACCACTCTTTCTCTTTTATAAATGAAATCATCGCCCGTGAAGTTCCAATTTACAACCTTCGCGGGGGATGAGGTTTTGTTCGTCAATTTCTCCTTCATCACTAGTCATGAAATAGTTTTTATGGTTTAAAAAACCATAATATATTTATTATAACCTAAGTAAAATTTGGTAACCATTATATGTACATAGTATTTATTTATATGACAAAACTAGTTCAAAATAATTCAAAGACCTCAAAATAATCTAAGTGGTTATTGTTAATATTTAATCTAATGATTCATCCTCATTCCATGTAACCAAATGATATAAATGACCATTAAAACATATTTATGTTCCTAAATAATGTGTAAATTCAATTTTGGATATTTAAATCCATTCCAAATGAACTCCAATACTTAAAAACAAGTGAACCGATTATGAAAACCCAGGAAACGAACAATCTGAAACGAAGGAATTCATTCTTATAACTTATCAATAAAGACATAATAAAATTAATAAAATTATGATAAAATAAATAAATTTCTAATTGGTTCTTTATTAATTTATTAATAGGTTTAATTTCATATTCTGGGACCTTAAGTTCATGAGCGGAACACATTCGGACTTATGGTAAGGGTTTTCCAACTGAACCTCCATTTTCATTCAGGTTACTTTTATTGTTTAATTACATCAATGAAATTATTATGAATTATTATTTAATCCTCATAAATTTTGTGTGAGTGTTCTATATATTATTAACAACCAGAATCTTTCCTTATTTTATGGGGAGTTACATGCTTTAAAAGGAACTTTCAAAATTATTTCTGCAATACAAGCCCGATTAAAGGGAATTTCTCAAATTATTACCTATTTTCAAGGGAACTCTATAATCTATTTTTAGAAACAATTATATTTATTAAATCATTAATTTTATTATTAAAATACTATCTTACTTAATTTCTGGTTTTATACAAATACTTCCCAAAAAACTCTTCTTTTCAAAATAAAAGAGTATTTATCTCAAGAATTACTCAATGATTTTATAAGAGTATTTTTGTCTGTTTCAAAACTCTTGTTGATTCTTATATATTATTGGGAAAAATATTTTAGGATATAATCTACCATATTTAATTTAATTTTATATGACTATTTTGAATTTGGATGTGCTATCCTAAAACCATTCACCAGTTTAAATTGAATGGTTAGTGTTTAAGAATAATGTTTGGGGAAAGTTATTTACAATTCATATGTTAGTTTCAATATGAATGTATATGTTGTTTATATTTATACCTGATCATATTATGAGTGAATTGAAATTAATATGTGATGGGTGGGTCCCACTATAGCCCCTCGATGCATCAGTAGGTCTCATGAGACAAATAGATGCTGACTTGGCCGAGGCCTTACCCATTTTGAGATATGGTTTTGGATGAGGCTTTAATTATTTTTTGAAATCTTAGATGAGGCCTTGATGGTATGTTTTAAAATTTCCAACATATGAATTTCCCTCATTATGAATCTATAAATTCATAGTTCATGTGGTTATTTGAATAGTATAATATCCATGGTTATGATTTGTTATGGAAATGTTCACTTAGCTCATTTTCCTGCCATATTATGTTCAAGTTGTTTTAAAGGCATGTGTTTTCAATTATTAAACATGCCTAATTTTTATGTTATCTTATACCGTATTGATTACTCTTACTAATCATTTGAGGTCACCCCTTTTTTATGTTTCATTTTCTCAGGATAAGAAGTAGTTTATTGTGAATGACTTGTCGGGATAATCTTATAGTTGTAGATGATCCCAATAAAACATATATTTTTTATTTTATTTCATGTTGTCTTGTTGAGATAATTTATGTATATATTTTTCAAATATACTAAACTATTCATTCATTTTGGATACATATTTATTGTAAACATTCCAATGTAATGTAATAAGGAACATGCTCTTGGAAACTCGGGTAAAGTCTTTACAGATGTTTCTTCATTATTGGGATCGAACTCTTGATATGGGTTTCCTACATAACCTCTTGGGTGGAATTAGAACCAATGTAGTTGGGTGTCAATTAATAGGAAAAATCTCCTTTTAATTCCATGTGATTGGTACTCATTCGTGCAGTTTAACATCATGTGTCAAGGACATCTAGGCAAAAGATGCATAGTCAAGATCCAATGTGAGGCTTATGCTGAGGTAGCCCAGGATGCCCAGTAAGGATTTGGTCTCCTAGATGAATGTGACCCACTATGAATATGTCCCAAATAATTCTAGGTTACTTTGGGTATTGAGATTGGACCTCAAAGAGTCTTCATACATATCTCAATTAATTAAAAATAAAATCCCTAGTAGTTAGGTTTGAGTTGTGAATTGATTGGGGATTACATGTAGGAGCTACCCACTTAAATGAGACATGATCTCTCATTTCATAGAGGATATGATATGGTGCTCGGTCCAAGGTGAAGTAATCCTATGTATCACAGTTATGGTTGGAATTAGAGTTCTTGTAGTTCATGGTGGGTGGTGCTAATGTCGTATTATCATAGACCCCATAATCCCAAGTTATTCATTCTCAGTGTGAGAAACAAAAGGACATGAAATATTCAACAAAGAACACTTTTTATTCTCTTATAAAGAAAAGGTAGGATCCCATGGTGGATGTTATTGGACCGATGGTGGATGAGGGTGTGGATAACTGAACCCTTTAATGTGAAATGAATGTTAAGCTCATTAGGTCCTTCCCAAAAGGATAGGGGCTTACTCTAGGAGAGACGCCCTAGAATGGGTTCTAGGAAAAGGGATGAATTTTTCTTCTCATCAAAAGGAAAAGAATGTGAAAGCCCTTTGACTTATCACTTCTCATCATTGAATGTCAAATAAAGTGATTTCCCTTGATCCCTAGAATGGGGAGTTCCATGTTAGTATCCCAAGGTATGACTCTGAGTTTCCATGGGAATCTATAATTAAGAACATTCCTAGGGTCCATATCAATGTGAGGATTAATTTCATGAATCCTCTTACCATTGGTATGTATACTCAAAAGGATGTACAGATTCGACTGATAGTTCATTTATATGGGACTTGTGGTTTTCGAAGAGGCTTTGTCTTGATGCTGGTGGACTAGTTCGTAGAATATATTCAAAGGATGGAATGGAAATGGAAGGGAATAATCTGCATTAGAAGGTGGAAATCCCGAAGGTACCATTCTATGCAGACAATTTGTTCATGTGGGGTGAGGTACCTCGCACATAACATTTTTCAATGTGGGTGGAAGGGCCATCTGTGAACCGGGGTGGTATGCGGATTTGGATGCGGTCTACGTACTATGTTGGTATCTGGATCTGGGTGTTGTCCACATACTCTGGTGGTACACATCCTTAATCTCTATTCACATACCCTGGTGTTATGCGGCGCTGGAGTCCCTCTATGCGGCAGAATTCTATGCTGGGTAGGGTTTCGTCCACATAGAGATGTGCTACACGGTACGCCATATTGAAGAAGGGGAATTAATATCCCATTTTGTAGGAAGTTCATCTATGAAGGGATTATGGTTCGTGGTTGTACATTTTGGTTCATGGTTTACCCATATTATTAGGATTTGTACTTTTTATGGCTCAACGCATTTTTATTCCTTCAAGAAATTGTTCGTGGTTCAGTACTTCGCTGACTTTTTTACTTTGATGTATTCTATCCATAGACCCACCAGCTATCCCCAAAATATGATCCTTCTTAGGTCCCCCCTAGGGGCCATTTTATGGAGTGCTGAGGAGGCCTTATCTATGGGAATGTTACAACTTTTTTGGAAGCCCAAGGGGAAATTTCTCAGCCTACGGTCAACTAAGTCAATAATTATTTTAGGTGTTGTGGTTCACAACGACAGAAATCACCATCTCCCTTTCGTTAAAGATGTAGTTCCTGAGATGCTTTCATCCTTGTCTCATCCGTAAAACCCTCAATATGTGAAGGTGTTGTGCAATGAATTAATTCTTTATCATTTTATTGACAACGTCATGGTTCATAGTTGATCGACACCTTTCCTTCTTCGTTCCTCTAACTGCCTGATTCGCTGGCCAATGGTTTGAGGGATAGCATTTCATAGGCTGCTTGAGTACCACTTAATTCACGCTCTGTACCTTTTGTGGAAATTTCCCGATAACCAGTACACATACTAGTTTGGGTCCTCTACTAAATTGTACTCCTTAAATGTTTTCCTCTATTTTTTTCATCCCCACATGCATTCCTTCCCTTTATCAATATTATGGTATTATTTTCTTTCCTTTCACATATTTTTCAAGACCCTACATATGTAAACAAATTCATCAATTTTTATATTAATACCCAAATTTTCCCTAAAAACAAAATATCTGACACTTTCCCTTGACATGATGAATTAGTTGGATTAAAATATTTAATTATAGAATAAAATAAAAGTAATATAAGACTTATCATTCTTCTATTTTATTTATTGTTGATCTCTTTATGAACTCATCACATTTCATTTATATTCAAGAATATTTCAGGCTCAATCAAATTTATAAGATATATATAATGAAAGTGGTGAGGCTACATAGAGAACCCATATCAAGTTTATATGATTAAGATCTAAGATTCACCACAATACTCTAGATAATTATTCAATAATAATTAGATACAGATATGAGATTCAACATTTCCTATCATCCTTAGACTAATGGTAAATCTTAAATGATCATTTAAAATCTAAAGGATATATTGATATCTATTTTAGTGGATTTTAAAGTAGGTTGGAATGAAAAACTTTCCATATTACATTAAATATATAATAAAAATTTCTATTAATGATTCCATATTGTACCATATGTGACATTATATGAGAGGAGGTGCAGAACTATAACATGATAGGTTGATGTTTGAGAGAAAAAACTAATGGGGTCAAATATTACTTAGGAAATGACAGTGAAGTTTAAAACCAATATATTTTACATTAAAACCATTAAAATTAAAAGGAATATATATTCTTATAATCATCAATGATATTTAGAGTTTGAAATTATAGAAAATGATTTCCTTCTGATATCACCATAGAAGAGGATTGCAAGATTCATGAAGAAGGGAACATTGATCCCTCAATATTTTTTCTATTTCAAATTCCTTAATCTTATGGGGACGGTAGCTTGTCATCTTGAACATCCTCCAAACTACTTCCTAGGTACATGATGTGTTATGTGTATGAATTTTGAAGAAGTACATTCCTGACCATTCCCATGTAACAAAACTAGATGTTGTGCAACCAGAACATGATTAATGTTATAACAAATATTCAGTATAAATCTTGGATCATAGAGATAAAGTACTATGAAACATGGACACTCACCCATTAAAATTTCTATAGAGGAATCATATGGTCATGGAAGAAACATGGGATCACAAATGATGTAATAAGGTATAAATACCCTCATTTGTAATCATAGTAATGAAAATTCAAGGATTAAATACTTTTAAAGGAGTATAATGTTACACCACCTAATTTTATTATGTATTTATTCTTTAAATAAATACTATGTTAAATATCCTATTTCATACACAACACTGAACTGAAATGAATTGTGATACATTTTACTGATATAAAACATTACAATGAAGGATAATTATTAGTATATTTTGAGAAAACAATAAGAAACATTATTCATAAAAGTGAAAGTATAATAAACTTGTAAGTAAATAAAAATACCATGAATATAAAATCATTATCCTCATGGTTTGCTGTGAAGACCGTATCCCAGATTTTAGCTATGGAAATAAGAGAAAACATTAGAAATATGATAGACATGTTGAGAGACAAGTAAATAGTATGAAAGATTTTATATATGTCTGTAATGATATATATGAATGAAATACGATTGTTATTTATAAGACGGTGGAAAATATGATCGTTGGAAATGTGATCGTTGGTTATATTCTCTATAGGTATACATGTATCCATTAGGTATATTGGCATTTTGTAATATTTGGTAACATATTTAATAATATAATTAAAAATTAATCAATACATCTGGAATAAAATAAAGGGATAATTAAAATATTTTGTTATAAAATATATTTTTATGTGTTACATATTAATATTATTAAGGACTAATTTTATGTATTTATAAAATTAAAATAAATAATCTAATAGATATTTATTTGTAATATTTAATGGTTTAAAAAATAAATAACTAATTTTAATTGGACACAATAAAAAATATTTATTGTTAAGATATGATATTTTTTGAATAATGATTTTTTATGTATTTTGTATTTTAAACTTTATAAATTAAATGGACCACTTTTAAATTATTAATATAATGTAATGTTTAAATTTATAGAAAATATATTAACACTAATAAAACTAATATTTATTATTAAATAATATTTAGAATTCATAGTGTTTAAAATAATTTTTATATAAGAAATATTATTCTATATATATATAATATTATCAGTTAAAAGATTAAATTAAAATATTTATAAATTTAATTAGATTAAATAGATTCCATATCTTTAATTATCACATAAAAATTAGGAAAACAATCCAATTCATTTTAGGCATAAAAATAAGTTACTAAGGTTAAAGTTTAGTTACCATGGTAAAGTTTAATTGAGGTAAAAATTATTAAAATAAGTAATAAAGACTTAAAATATCATGAAAAATTATTTTGGAAACATGATCATCTCAATTACATTACATTTTTATCCACCTTCCTTTTAAATTGAAAACCTTATACATTAAGGAATCAATATTTAAGAAAATGAAACTAAAAAATCACTTATAAAAGGATCCCTCTTCTACCCTTCCCAAAACACTCAAACCATTCAGGTTTCTCAATAATTTAAACCCAAATATCCTCCCCAAAATACATATTATATTTTTATTATGTTTTAGTCTCATTAATAATGTCTGAATTCTTTTTTCTAATGGTACTCATATCGACAAAGACAGAATTCATCAAAGTTAGTATCTAGTTCACCACCATATTTTCCAATTAACTTTTCATTTATGCTCTTTCTAGCTATCATCATATACTATAATGATGTTATGTAAGATTAATTTTACTTTTCAATAAATTATATTACTAATATATAACTCTATACACTTACTCATTCATTAGTATAACATGTATTTGTTTGTGTCGGTTTAACCAATGGCAAGAACAATGCGATATAATCTTCATAATTTACATCATAAATGATAATCAAAACATTAATAATAGTACTATAGTAAATTAAAGTATAATTTTTATTATAAATATGGTCATCGAATCCAAAAAAAATTATTGGACATTAAAAAGTAATTTGTTAGTATTAATAAATTAGACAAAACATGCTCTTTATGGATTCCATTCTCATGAACCATGCCCATACATTCCATCAAATGAACATGGGAATATATAAATCACCAAATCAAAATGATTCTACTAGATTATCTACTCTGTAAATTCTGAACATGGTATTAAAGAATTAGGGCTAACATCACCATAGTGAAACATGTATAAAATAATAAAAATCACCAACACTTAATGATCAAAATTTACAATAACTAATTAATATAAGTGTAATGAATGATTATAATTTGTAATGCCCCGACCAAAGAAGCTTGGATCCAGTGAATTATTTCATTACATTCATTAGATTATAAGAAATGAAATCCTAAAGGACCAATCAGTTTAGTAGATTTGGAAAACCATATTACATACATGATACCCATAATACATTGGGAAAAAGAAAATAAAACATGATACATAATAAAATGATATTAATTGTATCCTTGAAAGCATATTTAGAGATATCTTCTTCATAACATGGGGAAAGGAAACATAATAAGGGTGAGCTCAAAGGATCAATAAGGGTATGTAAAGTGGAATAAATAATGAATTCCTGATAACAATTAACATGGAAAGGTAAATAACTCATAACACAAGCCATTCAAAGAACTAGATAAGGAAAAAATAAATATGGCATGGTAATAACTGGAAACACATTCAATTTAATTAATGAACTTAAAATTAAATATATCTATATAAATTTTGATGCCAAATATCATTGATGAATAATAATTGAAACTAAATCATGTAAATGATTAATTATTGGATACCATGTTTCCAACGTACACGGAACCATTACTATCAAGACATTTCACAAGCTATTTAGCATATCAAGTAAAAACCCAAGAAATTGGCCATAAATTTTATCTCTTGATATTACAGATTCAATGATGGACTATCTATAACCTGGCCCCACTAATGTCATGTGTAATAGAAAAAATTCCATATCAAGTATCTTTATTTAATATGAGATACAATTTTATCAATAATTTATCAGTTAATAAAATAACTATCAAAGTGGAAACCATATGTAGAAATGATATATAGTTCTATAAATAATAATACATATAACCCAAGAATGTGTTTATTCAAAATTAATTGATTATTTCAAGTGATATTTAATAATAAAAAATAAAGTGATATTGTAAAGATAATTTTTAAAAATGTTTTTGAGAAGAATCATCTTTAAACATTCAAAAGTGTCCCATACCACTTTGAAGAAAATTAATTATTGTATCCACGAAGGTGTAACATTAAATGAAACTTATAATATTATTAGAATAAGTTAATTCATTATATAAAATGTTACAAGGAATTATATACACCATATAAAAGTTAATTGATGCATAATAACAAATAAGTCTCAACAGAATGTAAATTGAGATGAAATCCATTACAATGTGTTTCCTTTTGTCTAAACAAGATTTAAACTCATGTATAATGGTTTTTAAATTGTTAATAACTTATTAAAAAACAATATTATTGTTTATAATTTAATATATTACCTTACTATAATATCTTATTACATATTTGATAATAATCTTTAATTATTTTCATTGTTACGAGTCTTAATTACCTAGTTTTATCAATTATGTATTGACTTTTTATTTGTCATCATTATTACATAGATCACTATTTAATAATATCTAAAAATTAAACCATGATTTAATTATCATATATATTTAATACGTATGTATTTATAATAATCCATAATATAGGGAGATAAGCATGAAATACACCGTTCATGGAGATGGTAGGTCGTCAATACACATGAATGCCACTTTCATTTCTTTATGGTATTAAAAGAATGAAAATTAGATGATAATTTTGTATATTATAAACTATTTTTAATATTAATGTCATATATTTTATGTAGGTTTATTAATCATTCTTAATATGTTCCATGTTTATCGTGGATGAATCACATTACTTTGAGGAGGCAGTAGTCCACACTTCCAAAAAAGATGTCATCGTATTTATAGAAAATGGAAAGTATACGGATATGTGTTTTAAAAGAATTAAACAATATTTAAGACATAATAAATATCATATATATATATATCATATATATAGTATTTTTCCATCATAATGACTAACCATGAATGGTGGTAAAGGAAAAATGAACAATCATCATTTTATGATGTGGTAGTTCACCGTACACGTAAACGATTTGTTCATTATTGATTAGATTTAAGTGTGTCAAAGTGTAGGTAGAATAATAATCATAAAGAAATATGCATATATTGAGGATATGTTATTGTTTATATAATCGTGGAATAATATTATTTTAGGGGGTGTATAATGGAAATAAAACTAAACAACTTGAGTAAAATGTTACCTCTTCTTTGGGTAACTTGTTTTGGTTTGCAAAAAGGGGCTTTGTTGGATGGATTTCTGACCAAGGATAGGCTTATAGGATTAGGGTAGGGATGTTGAGGAGATTTTTTTCATGTTTTTGGTCGATCAAATGTTTCTTGACATGTGTGAGTAAGTTGGAGGAGTGGTTTTCTTTTATAAGGGTGAAAAATGACCCACTTGGTTTTTTTGAAAACAAGTTGGGTGTACCCACGTTTTTCTAATAAAAAGTCACAAAAAACCAAAATAAATCAATAATGGAAGGTTTATATCTGAATTATGGACAAAAATGGGTTTTTTAAAAGTTTCTATGTCATTTGGACCCTTAAGTTTGAGGATTAGTCCTTTTTTAAGCATAATTTCACCATAATCATTGTAATTAATTTGAATTACATTCAATAATATTTTGGATAAAAAAACTATGTTCACCTTATTATAAATTATAAATTATGATGATTCAAAATATTTAATCCATTTATCTAAATTCTAATCACAAACATGATAGAAATGTATATAAATTTATTCCCGTAGATGGGATGACAATGCGCGTTTTTAAAGAAAAATCGTCCAAAAGTTTGCTAAAATTTTATATTCAATTTCAAAGTGAAATTTTTACAACGACCTTTATTGGGTTAAATGATAAAAATTTAATCTAATTAAACTTTTAAACAAATTAAAAATATAATTTACATTTATAAATAAATTATATGAAAAAAGAGTTTCGAATTAAAATTTAGTATCTTTCCCTATTCATTAAAAAATGAAACTTCATGGAAATATACCAAAAAATCAACCTAAAATACTTTTTATGTTTATATTTCAAATATGAATTTTATATTTACATATAAAATATATAAAGCTTCCAAAAAGAAAATTTAAAATAGGTTCTCCATTAAAAGGTTATCAAAGAGCATTTATAAAAAAATTGTATTTTATGAATATTATTTAGTTGTTCAAATTTTATGCCTATCAAATATATTGGTCGCATGTAAAAATATTGGTTGGATATATAATATTTAAATTTCTATATAAAATCTATAAATGTGTTATAATATGATTTTTTAAATCAGGTGTTATGTGTAACTTTAAATTTATCAATAAAATTTAATTTATTATAAAAGGAAAATATAGTTAAGTATTAGCGTGCTACATTCTTCCCTCCAATAAAAGTTTAAACCGAATATTTTAGGGTCATTGCATTAAAAAATATGTTGGTGGTTCTCCTTTATAGAATCCTCTCTTTCCAATGTTTCTTCTTCAATTTGTGTGATTCTCTAAAGTACCCTTACCAGAGAAGTCATACGATTTTTAAATACTTATTCTCTAGTATCAAGATTATGGATGAGCTCTTTACAATCTGAAGGGCCAATTTCCAACTATATTTCTTTAGAGGTGAGAACATGTGTTAGTTCTGGTATATATCTCCTTAAAATATATATAAATAGAAGGTTCTGGAGACTACATATCCTGATCCTATGATGTTTTATTAAAAAACTGAAGTAATAATCAATTCAAAATAGAAAAGCATTTCAAAGACAGGTATGTAAAGCACCACAATAATATTCATGTGAAAAAACTAGAGCAATAACCTGGTAAGGTGGAGGACTAGCTAGAACTAAAATCTATAATAGATCTATTATAAAGGGAATTTGTAACCTGATTTTCCTCCTGATAAGCATGAGTTACATCTAGAGAAATTGAGTCTACAATACAAACACAAGCAATATTGGGTGAAAACATCATCCATGGTACATTCCTTTAGAGGTATTTGAGCATTTTCACAGAAAAAAATGAATCTAATTCCATCCATAAAGCATTCCAACAATAGTGGAAATCATACCTAGTCACATTTATAATATCCTAGAGTTCCACTTCAATTAGAAATACATTTCCAATAAATTGAAAGAAACAACCCTTAACGAGACCCCGATGGGTGGAAAAGATGCCGCCATAGCCAGCATGCCCTAGATGTTGTATAGATGTTTTCCCCATAAATGTTGACCATTATCCAACCTAAGATTGGTGATATCCATCAGATGGATTTGATAACTAATGGTTTCTTGGCTTACCATAAACACTAAGAGACCTCAAAATAAAACTATAACAAACATCATTATTCATTATTCCTATTTGATGTATAGATTAAATTTGGATCCCATGATGAATATCTAAGACAATAGAATAGAAAATGGGTTTTTGTTTATAAAAGAAAAGTAATTTCTTTCCTTCCTTATATAATATAAAACACTGATAATTTCTTCCATCACGAGGGTGTGTAACTACTCACTATAGCCCATTTTTCATATTGATAAAAGAGGTGCCTTATTTGACTAAAAATTGAAGCTGTAGCGAAATTAGTCTTGAAAAATGATCTAAATTTTATACATGAACTTAAAACATAAAAATTTATGAATAAATGATTCATTGATATTCTAGTAGAAGAGGTAGGCTAAAGTAATATTCATCCCAATACACCAGATGAGGCACTGTATGGGTAGTCGCTGCTTCCAAGGCCTCCATATTAGAAGAATGACCTAAGGGGAGATGAACAACTTAATGAAACCTTCTACCTAGGATCGAATACCAGACAAGGCACCACAATGAATTATATAACATTTGAAGGTGTTAAATTTCCCATCAAGATTAGTCATCCAAACAAATGTTTCATAATTGTAATAATAATATTTGGATACCTCCACATAGATATGACTAGGTAGTAAATTATGAATATTCTAATTACCTCATCCCTCATAAATGGTGAGATTATTCAGGGGTAAAAGAATATCAATAACATCAATTAAAGTTCTAGACAAACAAGGAGTTTTCCAAAAATTTAATTGATAATTCCTATAGACCACCCACATTGAATGTGCCATAATGTCAGAATAATCCTTCGTAACAGTTGTCTAAATAGATGAAGGCACATACATGAAATAACTAGTATGTATCACATAAAAACATTTGGTATCAAGAAACTCTATGGAGAAGTCTATCATGGAAATAATCCTCCATATTAAATTTTTGAGAAGTGTGTCATTGAAAATCCTAATGAATTTAATTCCCATTCTTCCCATATTCAGAGGCTTAATACAATCATTCAAGGAAACTGTGACCATCTTCTTTTCATGAATCAAAACAATCCAAATAAAATTGTGGATATATATTCTCTACTCTTTAATGAGGGCCCAAGTCCATATATATAATGACATGGAGTAAAAAACATTGTGTTGATAAGAGAATTGACCAAGAAAACTCTTCCTGATTGAGACATTGTCTTCCTTTTCCAGTTTTCCAACCTATTCATTACTTTTAGTGCAATACTCTCTATGTAACATTGATTCACCCTTCCCCATAAAAGTTAAATACCAAGTTAAATGAAGGGAAAGTAACCTATCTCTACACTAATCCTTTGAGCTATCTTTTTATCCTTAAAATAGTCACTCTTTCTCTAAACATAACAGAGGATATGTTTCGACTGATAACATGACCCATGACCTCTGCATAGTGTGAAAACATTTGGCTGATGCAAGAAATAGTAACTCTATTAGTACTACCAAAAATAAAGATATCATCATCATAATGCATGTGTGAGGGTGAAAAACAGCCCCTCCAAACTCTCATTTGCTAATACAAGACAATATTCTCAAGATCATTAAAGAACCAACATAGATACTCCTCAGCTATAAAAATAAAAGTCCAAGTAGAGGGTAACCCAACCTGAACCCTCTCGAGCACTGGAAAAACCCCCTCAGGACCCATTAAATAGAATTGAATGTTTGGAACCTTTAAAGATGAAACAGACCAAACCAATAAACTTCTATGAGAACCCCTACATTTTTAGGATTGCAATGATGAAATCCAATTTTATTATATCAAAATATTTAAAAATATCAAGATTCAAAAACAAATTACCATTATTTTACCTCTTCTTCATTATATTGAAAGTTTTAGAGGCAATAAAAATGAAATTTTGTATATTCATCCTTGGGAAAAACCCAAACTGATTGATAGAAATAAATCCCATGGAAATCTACCCCAACCTATGATCCTTGATTTTTCTAATAACCCTTGGTATGTAGTTTCCAATAGTAATAGTTCTAAAGTCTTTAATATCCAAATCATTATATTTTTGGACTAAAGGAAAAAATGGGAATTCATCCTAAATAGAATTGTAGAAGGATCATAAAAATCCCTCACAACATTTGTATCCTCAAGATGAAAAATGACCCAATGAAACAGAAATAACTTTTTGGTGAAGCCATCAGGACCATTAAAACAATTCATGTTGAAGTAAAAAAGAGATACATGTATTTACTTTGCATTGGTGTCCTTAATAAGACATTTAATTTGAGTGTCATCAATTCTTGATTCAAATCATTTAAACATTTTTTCAGAAATATCATCTCCATTATCTAAATATAACTTTTCAAAATAGAATGTTACAAAATTTTCTACATAATTCTAAGAAAAAACATATTCCCATCGATTTGTAGAGCAGTGGGACTCCATTTAGCCTTCCTCTTCATATGCATGTAGTGAATCAATTGTGATTTCCTCTACCCATCGTTCAACCGCTGAATGTTGAATATGTTATGAGCAAGATTATCTTTTAGAGTTAAGAGACTATCCAACATTGATGTAGCTTGTAGCTCCTCCTGATAGGTAATATCCAAAGAGATGTTGTTTTGAAGGTATAGAGCCAAAATATATTCGGATTATTTAATGTAACATTCAACGATATAAAATGGTTCCTTACTCATTTTTTTCAGTTTGGCCTTAACAATCTTTAGCTTACTGGTTAAAATATACAAAGGGATTCACAAAAAAATAGTTTTCTAGGAATCCAAGAAAATTTCCTTACAGCCAGGTATAACCATCTAGGAATTATTAAAATTGAAAGGTAAAGGATTTGACCTCGATCTATTGAAACAAATATCAATCAACAATGGGGTTATGATCAAAGTGAAATCATGGAAGGGTCATACCAGATACATAAACTACACCATTTATCTCATCCGCTTACACAAAAAATCTATCCAATTTACATGCAAGTAACCCATTTTAAGTATACCTACTCCAGGAATAATTACCTCTAGAGATGGGATCATCAGCCAAGACACATTGATCAATGAAAGAAAAGAATTCCTTGGCTGAGGTTCTACAAAATTTACTACCAGTTTTTTCATATGGAATCAAGACATCATTAAAATCACCAAGAATAATCCAACAGGTAGATATATTCTCAGAGGTGGAAATAAGATTTCTGTGAAGGGATCTCCATTTTGTGTATAAATTAAAATCATATACAAAATTCATAGAAAAAGGATTGCAACTGATACAACATGAGAGGGTCACCAACTAATAATTATTATAGAATGAATCAATCATAACACTATGGTGATTGAGAACCCATAAAAACATTGTGGAAGCATCAAATTGATTATGAGTAACAAAGGAGTAACCTAAGTAACCCCATTTAAAATCCACTAATCTCTCAGATTTCATTCATGGTTCCACAATATCAATTAAAATGGGTTTTTAGGTCATAATTATATGCCTAAGTGTCTTGACTGTGGGAGAGTTCTGAATCCCTTGGAAATTATAGAAGAGGATCTTAACTGATTAGCATACCTAATCCTATTTCTAGACCTATAATAACCTTGTGTCCTACCTTAATCTAAGGCTCTAGATTTATCTTATATTGTATCTGTAGAGAAAGGTTCAAATATATCTTTCCTAGATAATGAAGAATCCTTTCATCTCCAAAAGAGGATTCAATTCTTAGATAGATGAACCTATTGGTCGAGTCAATGGGAGTTAGGAGAAAGCTAGTAGGTAGTTTCCTCCTAGAAATCATTGATGATGGGACCTTTAAAAATTTACCAGAATTCTGACCATCATCTTCTTTCACTCCTAGAGGGTGATCCTCTTCAGATGAAGGACAATCCATGATACCTAGAGATCTAGAAACCATGAAATTACTAAGAGTAATAGCCTACAAAGGTAACAAGTCATACGGAGGAGGTATTGCCTATTTTAAAGGCAAGGTAGTGTCCTATGAATATTGACTAGAGGAAGATACACCAGTCTTCTAAGATAATAAAATTGAGAACTGTTCAGAGTGAAAAGCATTGAAACACATACCTAGTCATACTATAGTGAACTGACTAGATTTCATCTCATATGCGCCCTGCAATGAGGTGGAATCATCATTTTTGGGAACCAAACCGAGGAAAACAATGGTATGGTTTTGATAATTTACAGCAATAATGGAGGCAACATCAGAAGTATCATGGGTATGACAACTCAAAAAATCATAGTGTTTAACATCTATAATGTCAGTGAAGATCCCAAAATTTGGATCATTAGAAACATCAAAATGATAAGAAAAATGATCGCCCTTTTTTCCACCCTTGTGATAAGGATAATGCTTATTCATGGAATGTCTATAACTAGAGGAAGGGGCCATAACATTTCCAATATTTCTCCTGAAACTAGAATCATCATGTCATCTAATATGGAAATAGTCATATAAATTAATCCAATTATATCTAGAGACCATATAAAACAAAAGTGACAATTCAAAGATAATTTTAGCATTTTTTAATATAAAATTTCATGGTTAATGTTGTCATCTTGAGTGGTTAAAACAAATTATTCTACTAGAGTTTTAGAAATATCAACCTCAACAAGGATCCTAGCACAATGCCCAAAACCTATGTTGTTTGTAAGCCTATCTAAACTTACTAGATTACCAACAGATGAAGAAATATCCCAAAGGATTTGAGGATTACAGTAGATCCAATTAAGTGTACAGACATGTATCCAAACATGATCATTAGTGTTCCTGAGAGTGCTAGGGTCAAAATTATGAACCCATTCATGAATCCATAAAAAGTACAGTTTTATAAGAATATATCCCAAACTCCAAGCCCATCTTTTTCATTCATCCACACAGGAGACAACATGATAGAAATAATATCCCATAACAATCATATTCCAATACATAAAACCCTAGATCTCATAAATCCTAAATAGGAGATTATTTAACTTCCATGGTTTCTACCCTTTTTGGATCACGCCAGGAGAAATAATTGAAAATTTGCAAAGTTTCACCCACTCTTTAACAATATATTGATTCACTAATACTTGAACAATACAACCCTTATGGATAATCCATCCCTAGGACTCAATTTCCATTTATTCCCGAACTGGATAACACCCTTGCAAGGTGATACATTCAAGAAAACATGATCTCCCACTGGGAACTCTAAAACTTTACTCCAATTGTTGGAATAACGTTTTTTCATACTTTGAGCTAATTTAATATGATTTTTAATAGACTTTACCTTTTTCATTATCTATTCAACATGTTATGGGCCTAAGAATTTCCTTTCATTATGTTCATCCCAACCAATTAGAGTACGACATCTCTTTCCATATAATGCTTCATGTGATGCCAATTGAATAAATGAATGGGAACGATTATTATAGGAAAACTCTACTGAGGGTAAGTAGTTATACCACATACCTTGAATGTTGATTGAGAATGAACTCAACATTTATTACATTGTTTGAATAGTCCTTTCAGATTGTCCATCAGTTTGAGGATGGTAGGCAGTGTAAAATGAAGCTCAGTGTTGAGGGACTTCTAACTAATTTCCTGGAATTTCATTTCAAAGAGGGGATCTCAATCAGAAATAATTTATAATGGTATTCCATAAAGTATTAAAACTTCATTAATATATAGCCTTAATTGGCTCTCAAGAGGCAGGTCCTATCATATGGAAAGGTAATGTTAAGATTTGGTGAGACGATTTACAGTAACCCATATTGCATCATTCCTTATTGGAGTATTTGGTATTCCTATTATAAAGCCCATAGTAATTTCATCCCATTTCCAAATAGGAATAGGAAGAGGTTTGAGGACTCCATTAGGATTATACCTCAAAACATTTACTTTTTGATGAACCAAACATATATAATCATAATTAGAAATTTATTGCTTCATGTTATACCACAAAAATGTTCTTTCAAATATCTATACATCCTTGTGCTCCAATGGTGTATAGATAAATTTGAGTTATGAGCATCATCCAAGAACTCCCTTTTTAGTATAGGTATAGATGGAACACATAACCTCTTTTTAAATGTTAGAACAATATCTTCAAAAACAAAATATATTAATTTTCCTCTGTTTATGCCTTTAATTTTAGTTTGAAATTCTACATCCTCATATTGATAATTATTTCTCCTCTATAATAAATATGGGTTTTTAATCCTTTGAAAAATGATTAATGTCTCCACTTCCATAGAAATTACCATATCCATCATCACTAAATCCATGAACATTGGATCCTTATCAATCCTCATTTGGGCTATAACTTCGTGATTCTTTATAATCAATGAATATACTACCTGATTTTCATTCCTTGGGTCGTAGTGCATTGAGAAATCATAATCCTTGAGTAACTTGATCCATCACCTTTGTGTTGTATTGAGCTCTTTATAAGAGAAGATGTATCTTAGTCTCTTCTAATTTATGTGTATCTCACATATTTATCCCTATAAATTTATCCTTCATATCTTCAAAGAAAAGATTACTACCTCTAACTGAAGATCATCGGTTGGATAATTTTATTTAGAAGTATTCAATTTACTTGATGCATATTCAATAACATTATTATTTTGTATTATGACAAAACCAAGTCCCTTCTTTGATTAATTAATATATTTGACAAACCAATCACAACCAGATGGTAGAGTCAGAATCAAAGAACTGGATGAACATATCATTAGTTCATCAAAGCATTATTTATATTCCATTGTCTAGAAAAACATAACCCCTTTACGTGTAATATTGGGAAACTGTTTAGACAATCAATCAAAATTATGAATGAACCACCAATAGTAACCTACCAAACCAATGAAATTACGCAACTTATTTATGTTTGTTGTCGTGTACTAATCTCTGACCGCCTTTTTCATTATAAGATCAGCTGATATTCAACTCTTGGAGATAATATTGTCAAGAAAAATAAAATTTTTTAATACATAAATGACATTTTCTAAATTTACCATATAACTCTTCCCTTATAAAAGTCTTAATAATAATCTACAAGTGATTCTCATGGTCCTCAATGATCTTAGAAAATAGCTGAATAACAGCAATTAACATAACAAAGGACTTATATTCCTTGAATACTCTATTCATTAGGTCCAAAAAGATAGAAGGTACATTAGTCAATACAAAGGACATTACTATAAAATCTTAATGGTCACACCTTATCTGAAAATATATCTTCAAAATTCCTTCCTTATTCAGTATTAATCAGTGATATCTTGAATGAAGACCACTCTTTGAAAAATAAAGGGCACTATATTGTTGATCAAACATGTCATCAATGTGAGGAAAAGGATAATTTTTCTTTATCGTAATAGCATTTATTTCCCTATAATTAACACACAACATCATAGATACATATTTCTTCCCAATGAAGATAACATAGGATCCCCATGTAGAAAAATTAGGGTGAATAAATCTCTTATTACCCAAATATAATAGTTGTTTATTAAACTCTACCTATTCCATAGGGTGCATTCTATATGGAGTTTTTTATATTGTCCTTGAAATAGAAATAAAATCCATAAAACATTCAACCTCATGCTCTGGTAGATGTGCATGTAATTCCTCAGGAAATACACCAATAAATTACTTCATAATAGGTACATCCTAAATTTAAATATTACCCCCATAATTAATAGGTGTTGTTTTCTCCTATTCCCACAAGGATTTATTTTAGTATAGCTACTTGGGTTGGATCTAGATAAGATTCAGTAAAGGAAGCTTCTGCTATAAAGATGAGGGATTATACATCTTTCTAAAAATTGTAATTTCCTTTCTTATTTAATAAATTTTTGCATCATATATTGAGATCCCATCCATACCATGGATTATATCAAAGTTAACCATAGGAATGATAAGAAGTTCATCATGTATAGAACATTAATGTGTCATGATGAGGACTGCACGATACATCTTTATTGCAATGAAACATTCCTTAGATGTTTTGAATAAAAATCACTTATTTAATCAAAAGGGAAATGTATAATTTTTCATGGAAAATTGGGTAGATATAAAAGAGTGTGATGATCTTGAATCAAATAAGGTATTGGTTAAATTTCCAGATAGAATTATTATAGCTACTACCACAACATTTGGAACTTCTAGCTCTTCCATAGTGATCACATGTTCTTTTCCATCTCCCCTTGGCCTCTTCTGTAGTATATTTCAATAATTCTTAGGGTATTAATTTTAATAGTGCAGCATCTCCTTGTAGTTGAAACACTGAATATCCTCTTCCCTTTTAAGTCTTTAATATGATTACCCCTTTCCCCACACTTAAATAAAACTCTCATTCCCTTCATGCATTTTCTAGGGTGATTCATTACAAAGCTTTCACAAGATTGAAATCCCTCACACATATACCTCTTTGATGAATTCCCTTTTTCATAGTGCTCTTAGGACATATTCTTCTATAGGTTTACCATAAATTTATAGGATATCTAGAATTACTTCTCTATTTTGATGGAACATAAAATCATCTCTTCATATGATGAGAAAGTCTGAGAAACCAGTACTCTTAGAAGATTTTACATAAGGCCTTAAAATAAGTGGTCAATATTGAACTTTGTGTTGCATATGTAATCTCTAGAATACCTAGCAAAACATGCAAAGAAATCTCCATAATCTACGACACTTTCTTCTTCGTTTTTCTTTAAGCTAATTAACTTCCTCTTCATCTAAATTATTTTATCCTGAGGGAATTATTTATCAAATAATGTATCCTTAAAAGTTCTCCATTCCATGAGTTCTATTTACACTTCCCCCAAAGTATTCTAGATCATGTACCACCATTGATTAACATCACCAAGGAAACAACAGACCATAAGTGTATCCTTTTCCATTTCACTACTTCCCAAGGGAGTAAAAATATTCTCTATAGACTTAATTCGTTGCTCAGCTAAAATTGGATTAGTGATCCCACTAAACTATGGGGGATTATATCACATAAATTGATCCAGTATATGAGATTCTCTACCAATAATAGATTACAACATCCATGAAAGGCTATTTGTCAGGACCTGATTAATTTTCCCCAATATTGCTATGATTTTCCCCATTCCAATACTAGATGTAGTGGTTTCCTCAATAGGGAAATATCAACATTTTCTATGAGTATTGACACAATTTTTCCTTCTAAGATATATTTATATATAATGGAATATAATGGATTATCTCATAAAATCATTATCTATAATTACAAATAAGTTAAAACATATAACATAAATCTATGCGTCATAAATCCTAGAATCATATTTTTGGGTTTATTTGGGGACATTTTACATTTAAATATTTCATAATGGGTTGTAAAGAAAATATAAATTTTCCTAAGCATATCCTCTAGGAGTTTGAAACTAGGTGTGTAGGAAGGGCCTTAGTCATGTACTATGTTACATTATTTCAGGCCCGACACACCGTTCTGGAGTTATTACTTATAGATACATTTGTGCCAGAACCACATGCACTTATAGTATCTAGAGAAGTATGTATTTCTAGGAATATCAAGAAAATATATTCATTACCAAAATTTAGTATGTTCTTATATACTTATCCGCATTTTCTATCATAGGGTTATGTTTCATAAACTATGTTTAAAAAATATAGTTTCCAAGGTTTCTGTTAAACATCCTTTGATTCCAACTATAACACCAAGAACCCCGAAGCCTAGAGCCAGTAAATTATTTTATTAAATTGAAAAAATTAAAAGGAATCAAATCAAAAAGGGTTGATTACATTAGTACATTTAGAAATATCGATTACATATATGAAACCTATAAAAAATTGGGAAAATAAAATAAATCATGATACATAGTAAAATTAAATATACTATAATCTTGAAATCTTATTCAGATATTTCTTCTTCAAAACATAGGGAAAGGAAATATAATAATAGAGAACTCAAATACTCATAAAAGGTAATTAAAGTTTAATAAATAATGAATTGATGATAATAATGAACATGGAATTTTAAATAACTGAGAACACATTTTATTCAAAAAACTAGATAAGGAAAATCAATATGTAAAGGTAATAACTGGAAAAAAAATTTATTTAATCAAGAAACATAAAATGAAGTGTATACATAGTTATGTCAAAAATGAATATAATGGATATATAATAACCAAAACTAAATGATATAAATTCTTAATTATTGGAATCCATGTTTCCTAGGTACATATAACCATTACCATCAAGACCTTTCATAAGATGATTTAGCATATTGGGTAAAAACCTGTCTAATTAGGAAAATATTCCATCTGATGAGACTACTGATGAATCGAGTGGGTATCCATAATATGGCCCCACCCATTTAGTACCTTTCCAATGCATTCCTAATATATTTAATATATTTTTCAATCAATATATGATAATCCTTATCAAATATCCATATCAAATAAAAGATACATATCTATCAATAATTCCCCAGTTAATTAAATAACTATCAAAGTGAAGACCATATGTATAAATTTTATACGGTTTAGGAAATAATAACATCTATAACCCAAGAATTTAGTTATTTAAAATAAATTTATTATTTCAAAATAATTATAACAATAAAAAATAAATTTATATTTTATAGATAATTATTTAAAATGTTTTTAATGAGAATAATATTTAAACTTTCCGAAGTGTCATAAACCACTTTGAAACATTTGAATCCTGATGTACATGATAGTTTAACATTAAATGAAACTGATAATATCATTATAATAAGGTAATTTATGATATAACATGTTATAGTGAAGTATATACACCATATAAAAGTGAATTGGTGACTTATGAAAAATAAGTCTCAATGGAATATAAATTGAGAGGAAATCCATTACCTTATGTTTCATTTTGAGTGAATGGGATTTAAACTCCCATATAATGGTTTTAAGAGTGTTAATAATGTATTAAGGAACCATACTGATGCTTATAATATCATATATTATCTTACTACCCGTTTGATAATAATCTTTTATTATTTTCACTATTTTGGGTGTTAATTGCCTAGTTTTCTCAAGTGTGTTTTGACATGTTATATATTTTTAAGATTACAGAGATAATGATTTAGTTACAACCATAATTTAAAAAAATTATTCAATTATTATATAGATTAAACACATTTTTATTCATAATAACCCTTAATATTTGGAGATAATAATAAAATGCACCGTTCATGGAGATGGTAGGCCAAATGTATGCATGACCGCTACATTCAATTCTTTATCAAATTAAAAGAATGAAAGTTAAATGATAAATGTGTATATAATAATTATATTATAATATTAATATCATATATTTTACATAGTCTTATTAAAATTATTCTTAATACATTCCATTTGTAGCGTGAATGAATCCCATCGCTTTAAGGAGTTGATAGTCCACACTTCTACAGAAAATGTTACCGTATTTACAAAAAATGGAATGTATAAAGATATGTGTTCTAAATTAATTAAAGAAGAGTTAATATATATGAAATATAATATATAACAAATATAAACCATATTTCCACCATAATTACCAACCATGAATGGTGGTAAAGGAAAAATGAACAATTGGAAAGGTGATAAAAGTGGCTTAATAAAAATAAAGTATTTTATGAATAATATTGGTTTGTTGTGATTGTATGAATGTAAAATATATTGATTGAGCTTCAAAATATTTATTTGGATATATAATATATAAATTTCAATATAATCTCTCTAAAATTGTTAGAATAGGGTTTTATTTAACTCAAGAGTTGTGTCTAACTGTAATGCTATAAAAAAAGTAAATTTATTCAAAAATAAAAAATAGTCAATTCTTGGGGTGAAACATAATTTAAGAGTATAAATGGTGAAATATATAAATAAAATTCTTAAATAATTTATTTTTATGGCTATTTTCTTATACATTAGGTTAAAGTGATATTGCAGATGTCAATAGTAAAGGTAAGTGTTTTTTAACCAATATCATTTTAAAACTGAGAATGTTTATATTTAAACTTTCAATAATTGAAATTATATTTTATCCAATATAATACATATATATTATATTATACTCTAGTTATTCATAGGTTTTATATTTATTCATAATAGTTAATTTCCCTTTGGTTTAAAATCTAATTGAAATGATTTTTATAAGTGGGGTCGACCTTATCTCTTCTCTTTGGTCAGAAATCTTTCTCCTTAATGTTAATATTATAAATATTGTTTTATATATGTCTTTATATAATATTAAAATAATTACTGGGGTATGTTTTATTTAAATTTATTTATTTATAAAATTAATTCTTATTTAAAATTTTTATTATGGTCCTTTTCTGCCAACTATGACCTTCATTACAAAAGTGAGAATGGAAATCCATTTTTAAAATATTTTCTATATGAAAGCATTCTCTACCAATATTCATTAGTTTTCTTTAAAAACATTATCTATTTGTTTTAATGTTTTTACAAATAAATTTTTATTTATTTTTTTAAAATTATCTCCTTTTAAAATAAAAGGTATAAAAATGTAACGGTTATTTATTTTTCTTGATCAAGTATTTTACACGCACTTATAAAAGATGTTTTTAATCCATATCAACATCCCTAATGTTTTTTATGAATTATTATTAATATGATCTAATTATTCCATATATCTGATTTTAATGATTAAAATATGATAATATATTATGGATGTTTCATGAAACATGTGGCACCACCAATTTCAGGTACTTTACACTTTTATATGTGTTTTAAGCCTCTAAAATGTTAGGGTTAAATTTTGGGAAGTTTAGGAAGGTTTTGGAATGTTTTGGAGGTGTTTTATGGGGGTACATGGTATTTTTCATGGTTAGTGAAAATCAAAAAGCACCTCTAGAATGTTTTGGAGGTGCTTGGTTGGTTCATGGTTTAGACAAACTATCTGAGTTCCCTGGGGAAACTATGAAAAGTAAAATAGAGAAAGAAGCATGGTTTATCTAACTGTTTGAGTTAGTAGTGTGAGGTGTTTTATTGAGACAGTAGCACCACACATTTGGAATATTCTTTTTCAAATATTATGGCCCAAATTTAGAAACTACTTGTCTTGTGTATTAGCACATGCATAGTTGGTGCATGATTCGATTAACTGTGACACCTAACCATACACTGTATAGTTAATGCCCTGAAAATTACTGTTCTAATCTGAATTAGGTCCCAAAACACACATTAGTCAAATTATCTCCCAGGATCTATAACTACCTTTTCTTTCAAGGTTCATTTGGTGATTCCTTTCGATCTGAAGAGATTTTTTTGTTTAATCGAAGTATATTAGAGATCAGAATTCTTTATTAATCAGTCATTCTTTCCCATTAATCTTAGATCTACCCTACTCCTCTCTATCAAAATCATATATCTATTCTATTATATATATATATATATATATATATATATTTCCTATTATTGTTATCTTGACAACATATGACTGAATCTATTCAGAGAATGAATATTTAAGGCCGGATATGGAATATATTAGTGTTATTATTCATTTTTACCAGCCATTGAGAGGTACATGGATTCTCAATCAACTCTACATAAATTAGAAGTTGTAAAATTTATTTTGATTAAATTATTTTTTTGAATTTTCATGAAATAATTTTGTGATTATTTATGAATATTTTAGTTGGTTATGAATTTAGGAACATTGGGAATTAGGATTGATTTTGGAAAAACCTATTTTTCAATAATTTTAAAATGATAGTTTTAAAATTATGGAATGGTTTGGTGAATAGAAGGTGTTTGATAATTTTTTTTCATGAAATAGTGTTTTATAGTGAACTTTTTTGGCATGGAATTTGGTATACATGTTTAGAGTGAGTTAATTCCTTTAAAAATGACCTGATATAAGGGTCCTGTACAATTTGGGCACCATGACATGACCCAGAATATAGAACATGTTCCATTGAGGAACAAGAATATTAAACACATATTGAAAACTTGGTGGATTAATGTGAGGCCACTCAAGATTATAGAACTTACACTTGGAATACATGTGTGAGTGAGACTGTGGGTGTGGAAACATGGGGATTGGGTGTTATAAATTATGAGAAATGATTTAAAGGTTTTTGATAGTTTTACATGTAACTGCTTTTGGTTTTGATATAAATAGATTAAATGTTTTCCTTTAATTTTTTTTATATAAATGTGATAACTGGTTCTTATCCTAGTGGTATGAGTTGGGAAGTCTTTGGGGGAAATAATACTATGTTTATACACACCCTCTACTTGGTAACTTCAAGATTTTTATAGATATTATGTTTTGAGACCAATGTAAAAGAAAAGGTGTATGATTTCCATAGTCATGCTTCATAATACCATGAGGAGGTAGTTGGAGTTGGATCTTGGAGGGAGTTTATAGTTATCTATATTGATTTGATTTTAGTATCTTTGGGTTTGGTTTTATTTTTTTCTTCTTAGGATGATGTATTTATTTCCATTGTCACTCTAACATTATTGTTTTTCTTGGTTTGAATTTGAGATTACATGGTTTTTTTCATGCATCATATTGTTGTGTTAAATGTTATGTATTAGTGTAAATGATTTTTTGATATTTAAATGGAAGAACCTAGCCCAATATTCTTGAATCCATGGAATTTATTTCCATCCTCTGGTTTCATGGGGATGTCACCACGAAATAGTAACACCACTACCTTTTCTCAAGCCAATGAGGAGGGGTGGAATGTCCAAAAGGGTATCTATTTTGTTCGATCCTTGAGTTGGAAATGGTATCAATTTTTTAGGTCCTAGAGCTGAAATGGGTTCAGTCTTGTTAAATCTATTATTTTGGTTGGTATCAAGGAGATAATAATGTCATAAAATAAAATTTATATCATAAAAATACTAACTATCATTTTTTATACTAAAAAACAAGTTTCCAGGGTGGTCTGGGTACATAATTGTGTAAATAAACTTCAAGGTATGTGGATTCATCATTATAATGGGTTTAGTTTTTCAGGATTTCATATCATGAATTGGAAGTAAGACTTCCCAAAAGGACTAAATTGATCATATATGGTTTTATGATTTACAAAAAATGTTGAAAATGAATACAATGGCTGGATTTCAGAAAGAATTGTTATAGTAAATGCTGATATGGAAAATTGGATTTTATAAATCATGTGTATCTAGTATATGAGAATAAATGATATTTAGTTCTAGGTATAAAGAGTTATAATGAATAAAAGCTATACGAAATGACTGGACATGGTATCATAAAATTTGGTTACACATAATCCACTAGTGAACGAAGATAAGTCCAAAGAATCATTTAGGATTTTCATGATTGGGAAAGAGGTCATTAGAATAAAGTGCCTTGACAGGTAGACTTGTAAACCTCATTTCAAAAGTATAATCCACTAATCTTATATGGTTATTCAAAAATGGCAAAGGAATAGGTGTGGCTAAAAATGATATATTAAATATTTGATTTCCTTGGAACACTAAAAAAGTTCAAAGTAATGCTGGAAACGTACATTATCGGGGATTTGGAATGCTAATGGTGTCATTAAGCTATCCAAGTTAAACTTTTCCAATTAATTTCATGGGGTTACTTTTAATTACTTTTTAATTATCAATTATATCCTCACACCTTTCATGTTGATATAAAAATTAATTAATTTAGTTGAAATCAAGAGAATATTTCGATGAATGATTATGAAGCCATGTTTATAAAATTATTTCACTTTTCATTAGAAGTAATTGAAAGTTCATCCTTGAAGGCCCACATTTTTGAGTTATGGTTATGATCAAAAATGCATCAATGATTACAATCCAAAGTATTATGGACTATATATAGATATTAAATTGAGAGACCATAGAAAATGGATATTTTGGAAAATATGGTAGGAGATATCATATTTAACCCCATAAGAACAGGTAGGAACTCTAATTCTAGAAATTATTGGAAGAGGGGTAACTATTTTCTAGGTAGGGGACCATCACAGAATCATACCACATGATCGATTAGTCTCCCTCATTTCCCCAAATCTAAGATGGGATGTTTCCAATATTCCTTCTTTGAGAATATCAAGCAATATTTCATGACATCACCTAGATCATGTCATAACTATAATAAGATGTGAGATATTCAATTCTATGATCGTAGTGCTTCGAGGTATGTTCCTATAAATTACTCTATGATGTTATATAATTATTATACATAAATAGGGTTATCACATTAGAATAAACTTTATCATTACATCCAATTGAGTTAGGGTGATTCTAGGAGCTCCATGAATCCCCAGAAAAGGAAATTTAAATATGTAAATAAAAATAAATAGAATGTGGCTAAAACATTGTATGGTGTGTAGAAAATGATTTTGTATAAACAATTTGGTCCTTTGATGGTGTAAGGTATTATTTTTGTAAATTATATCCATATGAAGGAATTTTTTGATTCAAGTGCATCCAAATATTTTATTTTATCTAGGGTTTTTTATCTTATGGATTTTTATTTTGAGATGATTCCTACTAATTTAAAACATAAAACGTCTTTTGGAAAATGAGAATGTAAATATTTTACGCCTGAAATATTTCTGATGATTATTAATGGAGAATAATTGATATGGGAGTTCGCTTTCCTTGAGATTGACATCTAAAACATAATATTGGGTATGGATTGGACGATAAAAACTAAACCCCTTATTGTTTTTTATTCACAAAAGGTGATTCTCATAGCATCAGATGGTTTAAAAAATATTTTTACTGTAGATTGGGTAGTGGATGCCAGAAAATAAAGACCATTAATACCATTGGTTGGAACTATTTCCAACAAATTGGTAGCAATTGTAGGCTCTAGGTACAGAAGAAGTGTCAGATGGTTCTTGTGAAAATTTTATTATTTCCATGATTTAAGACTAATATAATATTTACATGATGATGAACACCATGATAAATTGAATTAAATTAAAGAATATAGACAATGGATAAACATCGGAACCAAAGTGTAAGATTGTCACAAATTATTTATAATAAATTTATGGAATTAAAGTGTTACCTTATGTGAAATTATTTCTTCATTGATAGATATGATAGTGGATCTATTTTGTACCATTGTTACATTACAGGAATCAAGATATGATTCCATATATATTTCATCCACATCTGGTCGAAAAATCTCTAAACATCACCATAGAAATATTTGGGTGCTAGCATAGTAGAAACTATCACTTACGTGATTCATCTTTCGTCACACTTAGAATAACTTCCAATGTAATCTATGTGATATCTATAGACTCGAGAGTGGAAGGTATAGGAAGAACAATCTATGTTATTGGGAACATTTATGGATAAGGTAGATCTCTAGGTCATTGAGAGGATTATTTATATTTTATTAGGAAAAACAAAAAATAATTGGCTCACATGAAAAAAAAAATATAATTGGGATTATATAATTCTAGGGTTAGAAATACCTAATTTCACAAGATCCCTTTATTATTAATATAATCACTATGTAACCCCATGTCTGTAATAAAAATAATAATGTTATTATTTAATAACATGGGATAAACTCACGAATTTAATTAAATATTTTTTATTTAAATAATATTCCATATATATTAATTGTCACCAGAAAATTAAACTTGGTCTGTTATTCCACTTCAATATTTATAAGGACTTGAATAATGCTTATTTATTTAATAAATAATAATCACTACATTATTTCCAATAAATAAATAAATATTATATACACTAAATATAAAATAAATAAATATTAAATATACCCATAACATAATATTCTTTTGAATCACTGGTGATAGAGTATATGCGATCAAGAAAACAAGTATAATTATTAAACTGCATGAGGGGATAATATTTATTCAACTTGTTAAATAATAAATAATAATATATTATTTAATTTATATTATGGATAAACTTTATGTGACCCTCTTGGACTCTTTCTTATTGGAATTAGGTGAAGAAGCTGAAAGATCAAGGTTAACATCTTGAAACATTCCATGAAAATGATAGAGAAAGAAGTTAATGATGTAATTAAATAATACCTCATATAGATGATTACTATGTAATATAATTCTTTTATCATGATATCTCTAATTATATAGGTTTCATACTGGCGCCATCAAACTATGTGATTGATGTCTCTTTCATTGAATTCTAAAAAATTGAACTTGCCTATAGAATACCATGGCCATTTATTTATTTAGGCTATATCATTTCCATCAAATGTATTCAAATTTCAAGTTTAATTAAAGAACAGAAGGGATAAATCCTATATCACATTACCCATTAATGAAATATTACCCGTGATGCACCCAATGTATCCTACCTCACTGAGAACATGTGTCATCATAATTTTCATAAATACATCAAAGTAAGTTACTTATAACAATCATTAATAATTTTCTAAAAGTATAAGGATAAATACACATGTCCAATGATAGTAACAACCAATGAAAAATATAAATGTGGATTTCTTATAGGTAGGTCTCATTCTTGGAATATCCAATACTAGATATTTCCAAGGGCGTACACAATGAGAAGATGCCTCAAATTCCTATTAGTATCTAACTATGATAGCTTCTATCATTTGTATCCCTCAATTGATATCATCTCGAAATAGAAAATAATTTTTAGAATAATAGTGTGGAACTTCTAGGTTCTCATCATATTGGGGAACTGATATGACCTTTTAATGTGATAGATACTCTTAGGAAATTATCACATACTATGTTACACTGAAGAACAATCATTATGAGAAAAGAATTTTATTAATATTAAAAACTATGAATACATGTTATCATGAATTATATAGATGTTGGTTCTAGAAATCCAACTTCAACAGACACCCACTTGCACTAGTTCTATCTACTAACAACCTTCAATCCCCTAGCTCTCACATGATACACATGCTTCTATTGAGATAACCATTTGGTCAAGGGGGCAACCATGTTTTATTCTATGGGAGATATGATTATTGTAACTTCTCCCATTTTATAAAAATACCTCAAGAGTTGATACTTATGGAGTATGTTCTTTCTCTAATGGTGTGACCTTGGCACTTTTTCAGGATACACCATTGTCGTATTATCACAACATCATGTGATATTTCCTTTAATTATAGTTACCACATCAACATCTTGGAAACATTTTCATATCCAAATGGATTCAGTGGCTTCATCATAAGCCTTTATATACTTATAATTATCTATAGAATCAGTAAAAAATATCTACATTGAACTCTTGAAACTCACTGATTCTCTATTTATAGAAAAACATATCCTATATGTGACTTTATATAATTTTGATATTTTTTAATACTAGAATCATTATAACTCATAATTACTAGCTCCTCATATCCTCTATAAATCAGGATCACATACTTAGTTCTTATCAAATACTTGAGGATAGCCTTACCAACATACCCATGTTGTTCTCCAATACCTTATTGATATATTACTACCATGATCAATACATATAAAACCTCAAATATTTTATATAACATGACATACATGAATGAACTTATCACAGAATAAAATAAGATCTTAAAAATTATATCTTTTTCATGTTGCATCTGATAAAAAATTTTCATAGAAAGATGTATACCATGTGACACTCGAACCAATATCCTCTAGAATTATTCCATACTAAATATTTTTAGAATTTGGTTAATTTATGATCTTTGAATTAGTCCAATAAGCCATTATATGTAACATGAATGATCTGGATCAATAGAATATTAGTTGTTTCATCTAATTTCATAATAGAGAAGCAATGGTTCAACCAGTCCTTAATAGACTGTAATAATGGTATTTCAATTCTTATAAGTAATATATAATAAAAATATACTACTAGGATATTGACCAAATTCCCCCTAAAACTCTTGTAAAGACATGGATCACATTCATTCTTAATGAAGAAAATTTTTAAGCTTCATCGAATTACATGTTCAATGAACTACAAGCTTACTTAAATCCTTAAATTGGTCTCTATAACTTGAAAATCCTTTTGGCACCACCTTGTATCACAAACCCTTTTGGGTGTGTCTTTTTGACATCTTACAGAAGGTTCTAATTAAAGAAATCTGTTTTTACATCCATTTTTGAAATTTCAAAGTCATGGTAATCTGCTATATCAAGTAGAATTTTTATGGATTTATACATAGAATCATGTGAAAATATATCATCATAGTTAATTACATGACAATTTTTAAATCCTTTATCCACTAGACTTTCTTTATAGTTATCTACCTTAATATACATGTTCATTTTCTCTTGAATACCTATTTTATCCCTACAGGATTTCAATGAATTAGCACATCAAATAGAATATAAAATTGGTTATGATACATGGAATCCATTTCCGAATTCATGGATTCTTACTATTTTGTAGCTTCTGATCTCATTACTACATCTTTTTAGGATATTGGTTAATAATTGTAAACCAATAATGAGTAACCATATCTAGTGACTATAAAACCATCTATATCTTGTTATCTTACCTATTTAGTTCTCCTATGTAATACATTTGTCTTAGGAAATACTTCTTCCATAGGGACATATATAATATATTCATGTATGAACTCTAATGATCTTAATGAAATATTTCTCCCAATATCCTTTTTTAGAATGTGACCCCTCTCAATAAATATGGCTTGTATGGTGACAATCAAATTAAGAGGGGTTGTCTAGGTTTTATACCTTTGTTACCTTGGGATACCCTATAATGATAATCCATGTGCCCCGTGCTTCTAGTTTTCTTCTTTATAATTAATTAACAAAATCTTCAAAACTGCATACATGATTATGTGATGAAATATGTTTCTTTCCACTCCATACCACGAATGGAATTCCATTTTCCAATTTATTTGGTTCTCAGTTTAGTGTATATTCCACAGTTTTTAATGCATTTCCACAAAAGGATACAGTAATATATACATGACACATCATCGACCATACCATGAAAAATAATGTATGGATCCTTTTTTCACTAACACCCTTCCACCGTGGTGTGTAATTTGGATTTATTTGAGATAAAATCCCAAGATCCCTTAAATGGTTAACAAAATCTTGGTTAATATATTTACCACATCAATCTAATAAAAAATTATTTATCTTCTTTCTAGGTTGAATCTCTACTTTATTCTTGAATTCTTTGAATTTCTAAAAGGACTAGGTCTTATACATCATAATTTATACTTTTCCATATCTACTCAAGTCATTATTAAATGTTATGATGTAAGAATACCCTCCAATAGCTTCTACTATAAATGGTCCACACAAAACAGTGTGTACCCACCTAAACTAATTATGTCCCTTTTAACCAAACTTGAAATTGGAGGATTGGTTATACTTCCTTGTAAGAAGCATGAAATCATTAAAGTGGTATAAACTCAAAATATTCTATGTAACCTAATTGATAGGTCTTCATCAAACACTTCTTGTTTACATAACCAAGATCGTGGTTCCATAACTGGGTCTTATGTGAGTCAGGTGAATATGTTTCACTATCTATTTCTAATACTTCATATTCATAATTTAATACATGAAGTCAATTATTTAAATTCTATATTCCATAACATATGTTGTCTTTATAAAACAAGAAATTTTATTCCCAAACATAAATATAAAACAATATGAATCTAGGTATGATATATAAATTTTTTTCTTGGAAATCATTGGTACATAATAACAAACTCTTAAAACCAATATCATTCATATGTGAAATGAAAGTTGGTAGTCACCAATGGATAGATCCACTATCTTCATGCCTTTGGAAGCTCTTAAATCCACCTATCCTCAAGAAATATTTTGGATTATACTTGGAAGTTATATTTGGATACATATATGATCCCCACAAGATGTATCGAATACCCAATGTTATATATTGAATGATTATACTTGATAAAAAATGAACCTTTAGATTTCCCTTCCTTCTAGGTGATGTTAATTTCTAGTGGCCTTGCTTACCACAAGCAAAAAATAACACTTCCTTCTCCTTTCCCTGCCTATTGATCTTCAAATTCATGAAAGGATGGTGCTTAGGATAATTAGAATTTCTATGTGTCTTTTTCCACTTCACTTTGTTCTTCCTTTTCTTATTCACCATAAATACTACGGGTTTGTTACTCTAAATTTACTTATCCACATGTAGAATCACAGTAAGGTGTTGTGAAATATACTTCTCATTATTTTTTTTGTTATAATTAATAATAAAACCGGAGAAGGTGTTGAGTAGTGAGAAATGTATTAGATCTGTGTACAACACATCTGGGAATATAAACCCTAAGGTGTATAAGCATTCAATATATCCCATAATATTGACTACATAATGCCTAGATGGAACCGAATATCCAAGATTAGTTATAAATAAAGCATCAGTGATCTCATATATCTCTTGTCTCACATTATCTTAATATAGATCCCGATGGAGAGACATCATGCTATACACATCCATGTCCTCATGTTGCATCAAAACATAATTTTTCATGGATGGTGGCATAAAACCTTGAAAATTTTTATAATATTTGAAATCTTTCTCATAGGAATATATCTCTTTCTCAATAGCCTCATTACTAGGTTCATTAGGAATAGGTTCTTTTAGTACATACATTTCCTTCAACGGAATGCAATAATGCGCAAGAGCCTTTTCCACTCATTGAAATTTGTTCTCGTTAAAAGGTTATCCTTATGAAGTATTTGTCACATTTATATGTTTGAAGTCAATTATATTACCATTTCTATGTATAAAATGAGCATATTTTTAGTACTTTATCTGATAAAATTTAGGGAAATAAATAAATATTATATGTATTAACATCCCCCTATTTTATAGAAACCCAATAACCCTCACCAATGGATTCAAAATATCTAATTGTTTGGAAATTCAAGATGAAAAAAAATCTATATTCCATTTTTGATCACCTCAACTTTTGATGGTGAATAAATTTATAGGTTTTTAGGTATGTATTCTAAATGAAAACTAAATTAACTTAAATCTCCTTGATTGTTTAAGCGGACTCCCTAATCCTAAAATCCTAAAATTTGATTTCCTCAACCTTTGCCTCTCAGTTACACCATTTCCTACTTTCATAGTCAACCCCTGTTGTGAACTACATTATGTCAACCCAAAACATCAAGTTATAATTCCATGATAATTAAAAACACCCCAACTTTTTCTGGTCAAGAACTTTGAAATATGGTTTTATTTTAACTGAATTAGTAGAAGGATATACCAAATTAATATACATAATTAGGGGATTTTATATTTTATGCCTAAATTTTCAATTTTCAATTTATTAAATTCTTGTCAATATTAATTGGATTTACTTAATTGATTGATCACGAATCAAATAATATTTACGCATAATCTAATTCATTTTAGTTATATAATTCATGCTTATTAATTCATTAAGTCATGTGATCATGAAAAAACATCAATAATTAAATAACCATGACAATTGATAGAAATAAAATAATAAAGCATTATTATCATGAACTTTTAATAATGGTTCTTTTCTCTAGAGGGTAATAAACTAACTATCAACCTAGGGGAAAAATAACTTGAAATGATTAAGGTTCATATTGTAGAATTCCATGTGTCCACCTATATATCTCCCATGGATTGGTTTTTCTATCGATGCAAACTTAAAATGCCTCCTATAGCTTGGGAGCTCGATCTATTACATATGTATTTACTTATATGAATGCGTGGGGAGGAAAATGATTAGTTTAGGGTTTGCATAATAGAAACTATTAGAATAGCTTCCATTACATAATGAGAGGATAGATAGAAGTTTCCCAGTCAGGATTCAAGTATCACTGAGAGGGAGAGGGAGTGAATCAATGATATCTTTTTCCTTTATGTTTTCTTTTCTGAAATAACATTCTCCTCCTATTAAAGAGTTATTTCCATACTAAACACAATCCAAACACACCTCCACAAGAACATAAGAATTTATGAGGTTCTGTACTTAAAAAGAGAATATATGTCCTTTGTATGGTATGGAAACATTCTAATACCACACAATCCACTAGAAAATAATCCTTTGGTGTGGAATACAATATGTATTATATACAGTTACACTCCTCTAGAACTATGAAAATAATCTAGCAGTGTGTTTTCATCTCTTAGAAAAAAATTGATTAATTCAATATTTTCATACTTTGTGGTCTGTTTTCAAAAAATTGACCTATCAAAAACAATTATTATCTTTCCTACCCAAAATCCGGTAGTAACTTCCTTTAGTCCTCCGTGAACTGACCCACCTCCTCCAAGATCTGCCTCTACCCTCCACGTACTGTGTTGCGTGAATGCATTATGGAAAGACTTCAACCTTTTAAAACCATCACTTCTCCATGGATTGTCTTTGATTCCACATATCACCTCTACATACTTCCTATGCGTACCACTTAAATATACAATCTCTGATACCTCTTATGTATACCGCTTCTACACAGAGCTTCCTCTTCTTGTGGAATACCTTCCTTTGTAGACTGTTTCTTTCAATTCCGTGAACCATTTCTTTTTCCACAGACTGATTCTTACTATTCCACTTATCATGTATTCTTCCATCAGAAACTTCATCCTATAAAAAATGTCTCATCTTCTAACTACTTCCCATTACAGGATTCTAACCGATGAACTCATTCGATTGTGGATTCCTTCTTCACAAACTCTTTGTACTTCTCCAAAATTAATCTCGTGGTGATTAATTTTACTTATAACATTATCTATCTCATAATGAAGGGATTAATACTCCTTATAGAGACAATTAGGTCAATAAAATCCTATAATACAATATTTCCCTAATCTTAGATACGATACATCCTTCACTGCATACTGAGCTTCTCCTGTGAACTAAAATTATCACATTAACCATTTTCATCCATGAACTGATCCCGTATGCGGTTCACGTTGCACTGTTATTCATTCACAGAAGCCTAAATCACCACCTTCATTTTTAAAATCACATCCTTATCCATGAATAATAAACCTTATGTGTAATGCATGCCTCCCACAGACCGTTTATCCAACGCGGTCTGCGTACCATGATTCATTGTCCACTGAGTACTGCTATGCAGAATACTTATGCTACTAATTATCCTTCATCGTTCCGCATAATTCCTATGCATTCTACATACTATCTTTCATGTTCTATAGCCTATGAATTGCTATACCCTTCATGAAATATCCTTCCTATTCTATAATAAAAATCCTGATTTTGAGGAACAAAAATTTGGCAAGAACTGGGAAACAGTACCATCTTAAATATCTGCTTCAACAAGAACACCCATGCTGCTTCACCATCATTAAGACTATTCAACAATTAGATACATTCATCATGAACCTTACCTATCGTGATATATATTATTTTATTTATCACCTTAAGAATCATTATATTTTTGAAGGAAAGTAATATAACTTCCTTGTCTTCCAGAAAAATATTTCCTTCCAATCAAAACGGAATATGATTGCCAACACCTTTACTCCCAATTTCCTTTAGAAGGATTTCATCACAAGTTCTCTGAACAAATTATGATATTTTTGAAATAAAAATTAGCAATGTATCGTTTGGTTTTCAAATTCATTTGTATAAAGTGAATTGATTTATTCTCCTTGACAAAAAAAAGACAACACTCTTGAAAACAAAAATTTCTTACTTCCAAAACCATCTCCAGCCAACTTGGTCCCAACATAGATTAAATTCATTCCTAAAAATTAAATTTAATAACAAATTATAATAAACCAACCACATATAATGGTCTTGGATAAGATCATGATCATCTACATGAATGTAACAAATTATGAATTTAATAAAATTAGAATTCAATTATAATTATTATCATTTAAGATAAATTGCACACAAATCACATAATTATATTCCTTAAGAAATTAATTATTTTATCATAATTATAATGTGAATTTACATGAGATTCTCATACATCATATTTAAAAAAATTAAATAAATGTATTTAAAATTTACTGTGTGCAATAAAAAAAATTTACCTTGGAAGAAAAATGTTGAGTACCTAACCAAACTACCCAGCAGGTATTATACTTGTATAAAGTGTACTATTGCTCCATGTGGTATACATGACTTACTCATGTAATTTCAATACATGTAATATCTACTTAATGATCACACAGTTTACATGCTATTTACATATCGTGTTATGCTTCAATGGGTATAGAGTAATAAATATAATACAACTTATTCATGATATTTACATCTGAACATTATGTAGAAATTAATTAGAAATTTTTTTATATAAAAATTCATCACATGTATTGTCCTATCAACTTAATGACCACACACATGAAAATGTTGATAAGGTATTCATAGTATAATAGATAAATTTTTATTTCTCTATAATTTGGTAAAATTACACATCATATACATTTTTAATACTCTACATGTATTATTCTCATTGTATATCCATGGCACACGCATAGGGACTCTACATGTAACCATGCAATTAAAAATTTTGGAGTAAATGACATGTATATAGGTTACATGACCTGTGGTATGTGAGTTACATAGCCACCAGTCTTGTAGTCCATATAAGAAGATACATGACATGCTTATGACTAATGGACTAAATGCATTATACAGAAGCTATAAAGTGTGTAATCCTACTGAATGTGCACTAGGATGGTCTGATCAACACATGATGTACAATTAAATTCACCACTTGAAATAAATTAATACAACATAAATTAAATATTAATTAATTATTGTCAAATTAAACACTAGTACATAACATGTGCCACACTGTTACACGACATTTACTCCATTGTTATCTGGCCGGATTCCTCAGCACCTCCGTTGGAGATCTACTAATTTATTTCATTCATAAAATTAATATGTTTGATTATATTCATGATAAATAAATAGTAATGAATAAAATTTCACAATTTGAATTAAATAATTGTTAGTTAGAATAAAAAACAAATAATAAATGCATAAATCAATCAATGGTATTTAAATAAATATAAATAATTATGCAAACTACCTTTTATACCACTTTTAGGTTCCAGGTGAAGTGGAATCATTAGATCAGTCAATCCTAAATTTTCTTTTTTTCATTATTGATGAATAATCTAAGATTTAAATGAAATTTAATTATGAGATTAATGTAATTAAATTTACGAATATACACAATGGATAAAAACATTGGAATAAAAGATCATGATCATTACATATTATTTTTAGTTGATTTAAGTAATTGAAGAATTTCCTTACATGAAATTGTTTTTACAATGATGGATCAGACAATGGATCTACGTTATACCAACATTGCACTATAGGAATCAAGGTCAGATTCTCTATAGTAGTGATCCACATGTGGTCCAAAAATCTATAATTTTTTCCGTAGGAATCTTTATGTGCTAGCATGGTAGATCCTATAACTTGTGTCGTTCTACTTTGACTGCCCCATGAATCACATAAAAATTATTCTCTGTGATCTCTCTAGACTTGAGAGTTGAAGGTACGTTTCTAGGGATTCAAGAGGAAACTCTAGATTTGATTGTGAACAATAAAAAATGAATTGGATCACTTTAAAAAACAATATAATTCGATTTATATACCACTAGGGATAGAAAAAAATAATTATACAAGCTCCTTTTTTTATTTATTTAATTCCTATGAAACCCCATGTCTTCTATAATAATAATATTATTATTATTTTTGACAGGTGCTAAACTCATGAATTAAATTAAATATAATTTATTCAAATAATATTCAATATATATTATTTCTCACTAAACTATTAAACTCAATCCTCTATTCCTCCACAATATTTATCAGGTCTTGATTAATTAAAATTTAATTAATAAATAAATATAACATCACTATTTAATAATAAATACATAATTATTATATCCATTTAATAATAAATAAATATATATTAAATATCCCACTCACATAATATTATCTAGAATAACTGGTTAAACAATATATGTAATCAATAAAACATGACTAATTATTAAACCACATGTGGGAATAATATTCATTCAATTTATTTAACAATAAATTGTACTAAATTATTTAATAGAGATTCTGTATATACATAGTGTGTGACCAAATAGGATTATTTCTTTGAGGAATTATGTAAAGTATCCAAAAGTATAAGGTTAACATCCAGCAACACGCCAAGGCACCCATAGAAAAAGGAGTTAATACCACAATGACATAATACCACATAAAGATGCTTACTATGTAATATAATCCATTTATAAAGATATATCTAATCAAGCTGGTTTCATGCTCGTACCATCAACCTATGTGATTGATATCTATTTATTTTATATTCCTAAAATAAAATTTGCTTATAGAACAATGTGCACATGAATATATTTAGGTTATACTATTTCCATCAAATGGATGATTTATAAAAATTCATTTAATAAAAGAAGGGACAAATCCTATCTCACATTATGAATTAATGAAATATTACTCACAATACACCCAACACAACCTACCTCACCGTGAACATCTTTTATAAAAGTTTTTATCAATACATAAAATTCCATGACTTGTAAAACTAATTTATAATAATATTAAAGTATACAGATAAATACAAACATCCACATATAGGAACATCCAAATAAAAATATAAATGTGTGTTTCCTACTATCAAGTCTTGTTCTCATAATATCATACATTGGATATTAATACAGAAATACACCATGAGAAGGTTCTTGAAAGACCTAGAAGCCTCTACCACTGATATCCTATATCATTTTTGTCTATGAAATGATATCCTCTAGCTATATAAAAAATATTTTAGAATACTATCATGGAGATTCCGGGTTCTTATCATACCAGGGAACTACTATGACCTTTCAGTGCAACATCCACACATAGGACCTTATCACAAACTATGTTACATAAAAAATCTTGATTTGATAAAAAATTTATTTATATTATAGAATATGATAAAGTTTACCAAAAAGTACAAATAATTTGTTTCTAGGGAACCAAATCGAATAGTAGTAATGGAATCATATGTGGATTAAATCATAAATAGTGATTTTACAACTATAGTTGAACAATTTATGGAATTTTTCATAATAATTTCTTAGGGTTACGTTTCAAAATAGAAGGGGAGTTTATGGTTTATCATCTACTAGGTATAAGTCACATTTTCCTTCAATCATATAGGATGAGACCAATAGAATTGAGGGAACTTAAAAACCAAATTGAAGAGATATAGAGCAATGGGTTTAATTGATCGGGAATTTCCCCATAAGAATAACCTGTTTTTTTTGTAAATATGGAATATGGAACTCTTAGTCTTTTTTGAATTATCATAATCATAGTCATGTTATGATAAATAATTGGTATCTTAATCTACCCATTGATGACCTATTTTATCAATTTAAGGTAGCCCAGTAGTTCTCCAAATTATATTTACGATCAAGATATCACCAACTACGAGTTCAGAAAGAGGGCATTCTAAAGACATCCTATAGGATTAGATATAAATAGTATGAGTATTTAGATATTCCCATTGTCCTCTTGAATGAAACCACAGTATTTATGTAATTTATGAGTTATATATTACAATTTAATCATGATTATTCTGTAGTGGTATTCATGGATGATATCCATGTGTATTCTATAATTAAAGAGGATCTTGAGGAAAACATAGATATAGTATTGGGGATCTTTAGGATCATGGGATTTATGGTATGATTTCAAAAAGTGATTTATGGATACAGTTCATACATTTCATTGGTCATGTCATTTATGAGAATGGAATTTCTATAGATCTTAAAATGATAGAAGATTTTATCTCATGGAAACGACAGAAGAATGTTTTTTAGATACATCGTTTTCTTGACATACCTTGATACTATATATGCATTGTTAATTATTTTTCATGTATTACATCATTGATGATGGCCTTGATTAGAAACAACATCCCTTTCAAATGGAATGTTTAATTTTTGAAATTTTTCTTTGAAGATATGGTTCAGATTACATTAGCAATTATCCTTATGTTTCTGGAGTCATGAGAAGGATACATGGTCTATTTTGATGCATCAAGATATGGGTTATGATGCATTATCATAATGGGAGACCACATTGTTGCTTGTGGATCACGATAGTTACATGAACCTTAAAATAACTTCCCAAATCATGATTTGAAACTAGATAATGTAGTACATTATTTTAATACTTTTGATCATTATCTATTTGGTTATAAATTTATAGTGTGTATAGATATTAAAAACACGAAACACATTTTATCAAAAAGAAACATAGACTTATGTCCACAAATATGGATTTAATATCTCAAAAGAACTTGGATTCAACATGATGTATCCATATGGAAAGGCCAATTCCATGGTAAATACACTGAGAAATAGGTCGTAAAACTAGTTGGCTAGAGTGTCTTTAAATCAATGGGAGATAATATCGATTATAGATAATATGCATCTAGATTGTGAAGAGAAGGTAACACTACTATTTTTTTAGTCTCTAATATCCCTGATTTAGTTGTGTGGGCAGAGGATGTTCATAAATCTAATTTAGAATGTCTGGACAGGAGGGAATGACTTAATGGTGGGGAGACCATTGAGAAATGGATGTTAAATGAGAGATATATGTTGCATTTTAAATATCATGTTATGGTTCCTGAAAGTTATTAGTAACAAATTCTAAATGCCTACCTCCATTTGAAATGGTCTATTCATCCTAGTATCCAAAAAATGTAGAAGGAATTGAAATCAAAATTTTGGTGGATTATAACGTAGATAAAACTGGTGGAGTTTATCTCTAGATACCTCACCTTTTAGTAGGTCAAGGTAGTAAAGCAATAACTAGCTACTATATTGTAAACTTTACCGATTCCCTTGTAATAGTTATGGATTTTATGATAGGTCTACCAAGAATAGTTATTAAACACAATTTCATAGGGGTGATTGTGGATTTTCTCATGAATTCATCCAACTTTATCCCAATTCTTGAATCCAATATGATTGAAGACTTACCCAAAATCAATATTTGAGGAGTTATAAATTTTCATGGAATGTTAGTTTCAACTATGTCTTAATGAGACCCCAGGTTTACATATAATTTTGGGAAATCCTTTCACAACTCCCTTGGAACATAGTTGACTATGATCACATATTATCATTCAAATTGATTTTTTTGATTTTATGAATAGTTAGTTTTATATCATTATCTACATTGTTTGTTGTAAATAAGTAATAATTCCCTTATCATACCTAGAATTTCACATGAAATAATGGAGAAGATATAGATAATCAAAAAAAGAATGGAGATGACTCAGATTCCTCAAAAATAAGATGTATATCATCATCAATGTCCATTAACATTTGAGGTGGGTAATCATGTGTTCTTGAGAATATCTCCAAGGAAATTAAATTATTGTTTTTGTAAGAATTGTATGTTTTCTTTTTGGTACATAAGAACTTTAGATATACTATAACTGTTTGTTGAGGTAGAATATTGGTTTCCTCTACCTCTAAGGTTCATTTCAGGGTAAAATATGTTTCATGTATCTCAATCATAAAAGTTTTGACTTGATACTAACCATGTGGGTTAATAAGACCATGTTTATATTAAAAATTATTCTATATTGATTCATGTTCTAGTGAATATTGTGGATTGGTAAGAGAATATATTGAATGAGAGAATCATCAATTTTATGTTGGTTTCATGGAAGCATTGTCAGGTTTAGGAAGAGAAATAGGAGCAACATAAGGATATGTTAGATTAGTAGATCAAGTATTTTTAGTCCAAAATGGTTTTCTACATTCTAGCGATGAAAAGACCAATGATAAATAGAATTTATCACAACCAATTTTTTTGTACTTTACCCATGTTTTATGTGATTTAATAATCTAAAATTATGGGGTTATGTTTTAGAATGTTTAGGAAGGTTTTAGCTTGTTTTGGATCTGTTTCTGGAGGTTCATGGTCAGTGAAAACTATTCACCACCAACAGGAAACCATGGAAATTGTTTTTTGGGTCACTGGGAAGGCACACGGTTTGTCCAAATCATGAGAGTGCCCTATGGAAACCATGAAAAGTGAAATATAGGGAGAATCACAGTTCTGAGATGGTTTATGTAACCATTCATGAAAAAAGTGTGAGGAATGTTTCTAACATAGTAGTACCTCATTTTTAGCACACAATTTTCCAAATCGTGCAGCTACTTGTATTTTCTAGTAGCACATGCACTGTTGGTGCATGATTTTAAAAAAATGTGACCTAACTGCATGAAATATAATTGATTCACAAAAAAATGTGGCATTAATTTGAATTATGCCCTAAAAAATTCATTAGTTACAAAATCTTGTAGGATCGTGAATTCTAATTTCTCAAAAGGATCAATTGGTTCCTCATTTTAATTCCAAAACAACTTTTTTCGAATAAAAGGGCATTAGAGATCCAAATTCATTAATAATTCATCATTCATTGTTGTTATTCTTAGATATAATCTTCTACTCTTCTCCATAACCATAGAACTAGTCCATTATAGATAGATCAATGTCCTATAAATGAGATATTTATAAGAAATGATTGAATCTATTAAAAAAGAATATCCAATGATAGATATAGAATATCATAGTGTTTTCCCCATTCTCACCAACCTTTGAGAGGTTTGTAGCTTCTATCTTATCTTCACTTAAAATAGTACATGAAGGCTTAGTTTAGATTAAATGGTTTTATTGAAATTGTTGTAAAATCCTTATGTTAGTCTAAATAAAAATTCTAATTGGTCATAAATTTGGGATTTCTTTTTTTGGATTTTATAAAACCCATTTTTTAGAATTTTAAAATGAATTTAATAAAATCAAAGAATGATTTTCTGAATAAAAGGAATTTGATAAATTATTTTCTAGAAATAATTCTTCATTATGAAATGGCTGGGCATGGAATATGGAATACATGGTTGGTGTGAGTCCAATACTTTTCATGTGAACCTATAGAATGGGCATGTACCATTGGGGCACTGGGATGTAACCTAGATGATGGGGAGTGTTCCATTGGTGCGCAATGAGATTTCACTCCTAGTGATTAGTTGGTGGATTAATGAGATAATTCTTATGAATATAGGACTTCCACTTGGAATTATTATGTGTGTGTGAGTGTGTAGGTTTGGAAACATGGGAATTGGGTGTTCCAAATTATGAGAAATTATTTAAATTCTTATTTATTATTTTAATTGTAAATCCTTATGGTTTTGATACAACTGGATTAAACTATTTTAATTAAATTTTTTATATAAATGTTCTCACTGGTTCTTGTCCTAATGGATTGAGTTGCGAAGTTTTTGGAGAAATTATACTGAGTTCAAACTCACCTCCTTCTTAGTCACTTCAGGGTTCTTGAGTATATCATGTATCGACACACTAGTAAAGGCAAGGTATCCCATTTCCTTTATAATCATTCTTGATACCGTGGAAAGGTAGGTGGGGTTGGAGATTGGATCTGGTTAGGAGTTGATTATATTGATGTGGGTTTTGTGTGTTTGTGTTGAGCTGTATTCTAGTATTCTTTATAAGATTTAATTTCTTTATTGTCACTCTCACAATGTTTTTTTTGATATTACATGTTTTGGTTTATGAATCATATAACATTATTTAATATTATGGTTCAATATTATTGGGTGGTTTTATATTTAAATATAAAATCTTCCCCCAATATTCATATATCCCTTGGTGTTGGATTGTAAGAGTTATAATGTCTACAAGTGGGGGGGGGGTTGTAATTTATAAATTAAAACCAATTAAAAACCAAACTTATTTATTATTTTTATCAAACTGACATTGTGTCTAATAATCATAGTACCATGTAGCGGACTAAGAGTGTGTCTAGTAAATCATTGTATAAAAAAATTTACTAAAATAAGAATTCTTCATAAATTTCACTTCATAATGATATAACTTGTAGAAAAAATTAAAAATAAAACTTTAAAATCTTCTATATTGTATGTAAGAGAAAAATTATAAATGTAATGACTACAATTTAACCTTAAGAATAAATATATTCTATAACCTCGAATTAAGGTATCAAAAATTTTAACCCAACTGTAAGGTATGTATTTCTTCAAGAAGAAATCCATTGTTCTAAAATATTGGAATAATCTCTATATTTCTATCATTTGAATCCATCATTCAGACTTATCAGATACAGTCATATTCCTATCCATGAAATCATTCAATCTTAACCTTGATAAAATAAAAAAAATCAAAAATAATTTACTGAATTTAAAATACTTACAAAGATTCCATAAATTAAAAAACTATCTGAAATATTACAAATCATAAGTAATGAGAAGTTACAATAAAGTAATCATCATATGGTATGAGTTAAAAAAAGCATCAGATACCAGCTCCTTGAATGCACCTCTATTTATAGAAACACCTTCAATGGTCTTCTCTATATGATTATCATATTTGGTTGCAATGACCTTATATGATCTTCAGTTTGAAATATCAACAAGAACATCTCCATATGATGTCATTTAATAGCACCATTATAATGATGTAAAATGTATTCCATATGATAAAAACAATTCTAAATGTTATTATAAACATTATTATTCATATAAAATAAAACAAGTCAGTCTGATGGACTAAACTTTGTCACACCAATAAAATAAAGTTAGTCACACTAATAGACCAAACGCAGTCACATGGATGGACTAAAATCAATCATACAGATGGATTAGATTTATTACACCAAAGTACAAGCTTTATTCATACTGAAATACTAGATTTTTTGTCCCTAATTTACTAGACATTGGTCAATTTTATGGATTGGAATTTTTAATTCTAAAATATTGGGCTTAGATTAATCTAATGGACTTTTTTAAGGTTAATCTGATGGATTATAATCTGGATAGTATGATTGATCATACTTTAGTCAGTCAGATGGATCAAAATATTATAGAATTTTAATATCATCAGTTTATAATTATTCACTCGTCTGGTAGAATAAATTGTTTTCTATTATAAAATTATAAAATCATGGGAAATAAAAAGTAATTAAATAATAGTTTTTAAGGGTGTTTAGTGATTTCAAGTCTAAGATAGAAATATAGAAAGTAAAACTTTTTACTCAAGAATCTCCCACTTTTTTGAAAAGCAAAAACCACAACAATTAAAGGAAAAAATTATTAACTTTGAAAAAACATACAATCCCATTAATAATTTAGGAACATATATTCCATTTATCTTATCATATATTACACTTTATTTATGACTCTATTTTGTTAACAAATGATTTATTGTAGAATAAGATAAGATATCTTATTAATAAATACTATTTTAATAACTTATCTCACCACAAAATAAATTTCTCAAAAAGTTCTACACCAATCAAAAATCACTCCTAATACATATCCCATAATTACAACTCCAAATATTTCACTCCTATTGTGATTTTCATAATGTAATAAAAGAGGTAGAAATTACGTGAAATATTGGTGATAACAACCCTAAATTTGTTTTATAAAGATAAAATTTAATATAAAATAAAACATAGAATGAAAATTCTTCTAACCAAAATTGGAAAACAATTCAATAAAATATGTATATAGAATAAAATTAGATAAAAATAATTCATTCAAAAAAACATTAATATTAAAAATTCAATAAAAGTTCATATAAATTAAATAATCATTATCTCTTTTGGAACTTCTTCATGATGGTGTTCCTTTCTTCAATGTATTCCTGGTTCCTCTCATTTTATTAAGATACTATCTATATTTTTGGAATGCATTTCTACCAAGACTTAAAACCTTCTTACATATTAAATCATATCAACAGCGTATTCTTTAAGATATTGGCTCTCAAAATATTTATTATTTAAGTTTTTAACTTCTTCGTGCAATAAGTCCCTCTACCTCATTTCTAAAATTTATTTTTCTTGAGAATATGATAAGCAGTTGAACTAATAAACAATTTTAGAATTCTCATCAAAATTAGAAGATAATTTAAGAAAATTATAATAAATCTTCAAAGATGTGTTCTTAAAAACATCTATCTGCTCATCATGAATCATAAATTACCTCTTGCTGTCTTTTGACTATCGCACAATATGATTTACTATTATTCTTTCAAATGTGGATTCAAATTTAAAATCCTTGATATCAAAAACATTATTTACAACTATTTTAGCTAATTGATTTAGATCATCCAATTTTTCTAATACATTCATATTTTTCTCAATCTTATTACAATGGGATTCTATATTAAATAAAAATTTATTTTCATATATTTACTTCTTCAAAGAATCATCGAAATATGTAAATATTGTTTCCATTCTCTAATCAGAATGAGCTTCTTAAGAATTTAATGAATCAGATGTAACATTAAAAACATGTCTCCATGAGGGTCCAACTACTACATTTTTTTTTTCTATTTCTCTTTCAATTTAACTATTCCTACTTTTGAAACTTATACTACATAAAAATTTTTATCAGTCTTACCTTTTTTAGATACTTTCCAAGGATAAAGCAATTTTTTTTAACTGTGTAGTAAAAGATGATGTTTTTTAAGAACTTTTTTCTTTTTATTCTTATTCAACTAATTCCCCTAATAAAGGAGTCTCTTCGGGTTCATCATCCAATAGTCTCTATAATTTTCTAGCCAAATTTTCATCACTTTTTAAATGATGCTTGTCAGGATTATTTTCATATTTTGTAAATTTTTAAACCTTAACTTGTTTTGAAATAACTTTTTCATCCTAAAAAAGTACTCCTTTTCCTTTTTCAATTGTATCAAGAAATTTATATGTTTTAACAACTTTTAATTCCAGAAGAATATTTTGTCGAACAATTTTTGAAAGAGAATGATCCATTGATTGGAATATAGATAATGGATAAATTGAAAGTACTGCTTGTCCTTCCTCTCTAGTTGTTTGAAAATATCCATGTGTTCTTTCAACACATTTAAATAAAAACTCAATAAAATTCACGTTAACACATATCTATTTTAATTTCCTTATCTTCAACTATAATTTCAATATTTATTTATTTTTATATTTTTGGGATAAGTCCCCAACTTTTTCCAAAAAAATCTAGATCTATGGAATTCATTTCTAAATTCATTTTCATAAATTTTTTATATGCTTCATCAGTCATGGCTTTTACTTTCTTCTTCGGTCTTGGGGGTGATGAAACTGCTTTACCTTTTCTATAAACCTTTTATTTTAGTTGTTTTACTTAGGCATCAGACACCACATTTTCTGATTTATCAACAACATTCTTCAATGTTTTTATGAAAACTATTTTAATCATTGATTTTTTATATATGAATAAAAATTCCCCTCCTCGTATAATCTAGTCTTTTTATCTTTATTAAGAACATAATATTTTTGAACATTTTTTGACAAAAAATATAAACTATAGAATATTCCCATTCATTTCACTTTTATTAATAACGTAACCAAATAAGAAAATATATCTTACCAAATTAGATATCATCATATTCATATGAAAATCCAAAACAGATATGTCTATCACTTTTTAGGGTATCTCTATCAACCTTACTTGGTATTAATTCTCATGGAATCAATAATGAAAAAACTCTTTCATATGGTTTCAAATGATAAATTTTTATTACATTATCATATAAATAAAATAAATTTGTTTTAAACATTTTCTTTTAAATTGATCCAAGATTTTCTAGAAGATAATGAGTTAGAAGAAATAAATCTCTATCTAATAGTACATACAAAATTTTTAATAATTGATTAATATTTAACTAATAGGGATCACAAAAAGATTAAAAGTCATAAATTCCAATTCATCTTCCATTCTAAAAACAAAATAAGAGTAAAATTACTTTATAATTCTCGAGTAATTAACATAAAACTATTCTTTTTCAACATAAAACATTCCCCATACCATAAATATTATAATTTATTTCAATAAGTATTAATTTTTATCATACCATAATTTTCCAATCAAACTTTCTTTCAGAACATATCTATTTAAAATATCTTCTGGAGTAGGTAGTTTTTTGAAACTGAACTGATATAGATGGTCTGATCAAATGAAAAAAAACTAATCAAAAAAATAAAAAATGATTGTTTTAGAAACAAATTTAGGTACAAGAGTCATCATCAATCTAATTAACTGATTAAACACAAACTTATAAGGTTCACCAAACCGAATTAATGGATATATCCTTGGAATAAAATGGTATCCTCCATTTTACTAAATATTCACTAGTATAATTAAATTTGATAATAAAATAAATGATTATCTTTGAACTGGTGTGAAAAAAAATGTTTGCTAAAAAGTATGTTGTTCTCCTACACAAGAAAAGATAACACTACATGATTTAAAATGAGATAATGTCTTCAATATATAAAAATAAACTCTAAATCATTATCGACTAAATTATTAATCTATTTCTACTCTTTAAATAAAGAAAATCTAAAATTCAATTAATAGAAGCTTCCCTAATATCAACCAACTTATTATAATTTTTATATATATATTAAGTTGTATATGATATTTAATTCGTTAATAAATAAGAAGAAACATTTTAGAACACTACAACAACATGGTAGTTTATCATTCTTTTCTATTATAGCATGCATATAATCATCTGATAAATTATATGATTTATATAGTAAATTTCATCAGTTACATCCCAAATTCCATTTTAGGTTTATTTTTTTAGAGACAAATGAAGTATATTATAAGAAAAATAATACATTTCAACATTGTCCATTTTTTCCACAAAACATGTTATTTATAAAGGCACAATTCCTTCAATCAAGGTAACTCCCATAATTAGAAATATATCATTTTTAACATTCCTAATCATCCTTGAGAACTACGAAAAACATATGAAATTTTGGGATGAGAAAAAAAATCATAGTGGGGGACAAAAAGAAAAGAAACATGTTATTCTATCGTTAAACATGAAAAATACATAATAAATGCTTAATTTTACATAATAAACATTTGAACACAGTTGCTGATTTTATTTTCCATGAAAACAACATAATATCTCAATATCATGCATAACAAATTCATATAAAATCATAATGTAAAATTCATAATCAACAGGGTTTCATGGAATCATGAAAATTCATGAATAACTTTCCTTGAAAAATAATTCTTTCAACTTTTATTTAAAAAAACATATAAGCTTTCCTTAAAAATATAAAATCACCTTCTCACCTTTTTAAGTAAAAATATTTACTTTATAATACATTAAAATCATATCATTTAAGTATCTTGGGTAATTTTCCTTACGTTCACCATTTCAAGAACCCTTAAAATGGAATTACTTAACTAGATAATTCCCATATCTCTATGGAGTAACCTATCACTGATAAACACTATCACATTACCCAAAACATTGGAGATATATACTAGGCTCACCCATCATTAGAAATATATTGAGTTCACATGTCATTATTAAAAATAATTCATGTAAAACTTCTTTAATAAAACAAATATTCATTATACTTTAACTATAAATCTCATTTTAATTGGTATTCATTTCCATAAGCAATAAAACTTTCGGTAATCTCATTAAAATTATAAGGAATTTCCATTTCATTTTATTTATTTAAAAACTAAAAATTAATAGAAGATTGGGAATATAAGATAATATAAAAAACCATATAACGTTGTATTGTATTATTGATAATTAATAAAATCTATGATTTTTGGAAAGGGTAGTAAATACATAAACATTAAAGACATTCATTTTTTTACTTTTGTAAAAAGGTCAGAAACAAACCATATAGAAAGAATTGAAAGATTAATTTTAAAAACATTGTTAATAATGTTAAAAATAGTAAAAAAATGACAATAAAAAATAGTTAAATATTAAATGGGATCAATATATAAATATTTGAAAATAATGTAAATATGGAAGAAAAGGATTTGTAAGTAAAACTTTAAAACGTAATGTTCAAAAAAATCTCCTTACCTTGAGTCATGACTCATTTTGTTCACATGTATACCCTTATGATTAAAATTATTATATTATTTTTATAATTTATTAATAAAATTTATCATTTTTATTATATTATCACTATTCTATTTATTTCATTTGTTACCATGGTTCATTTAGTTAGTAAAATAGTTAAGTTCACATTGGATGTTTTGAGGACATTGGTTTTATTAGTCCAAAAGGAACTTGACGGGAGGACATAGGTCAAAGATATCATGATTAAATAATCTATATAATATTAATACTAATAAAATTATTATTTTTATATATTAAAAACATTTTTATAACAATTCATTTATGGTATATATTGAAAAGAAATTATTTTTTATCATGGAGTAGTAGTCCACATGTACACACAATCAAAATTTCTATTTTTTTACTAGATGAAAATAAAAAAATATAAATAATGTTTTACTTTTATCGATTTGTAATTATGTTATAACTATCATATTTATACCATATTCTCATCCTTATTACCAACCATGTGAGGCGATAATGAAAAACGAATTACATATCTACATGATCGTGGTACTCCACATGTATGCAGAGGTGACATTAAAATTTTCCAAAATACGCAAAGGGTTAGAAGGTAAGTAATATAATATGTTTCAATAATCACAATAATTTTAAAAAATATTATATATTCATTAATTATTCATTTAAAACCATTCTTATAAGGCGATGATAGAAAAAACACATCGCTTCATGGTGGTGGTAGTCCACACCTAAATATGAGTGATGTTTTCATTTACCATAGAATAGAAAAGAGATAAAAAATAGTTGTTAATTGAAAATATTAATATATTATTATAGAGAAGATATTTATTTCATTATTTCATATAGGTTAGAATAGATATTTTGTTTCTAAAAGAATAAATCAACTTGGAATAGGTATTTTGGGACCTATAACTCCTCCTCAGATATCTCCATTTAGATTAATCCATAAATATTGTCAGATTAGTATAATGAGAGGAAAAAGACATATAGGATTTGAGTAGGATATTTTTGATTGTTTTTTAGGTATTTTATGAGTTAAGAGACTCAAGATGTGTGAATAAGGGAGGAGCGGAGGTTCCCTTTTGTAAGTGAGGGTAGTTAAACTCTTGAAAATGCTTAAAACATTAAATTAATATAATTAATATTTCAATAAGAGTGTCTCAAATTTATTCAAATTTAGAGTTAAATTTTTTAAGGAATAAATAAAATAAACCAATCACATGTATCAAATTTTTATTTATATTTTAGGCCATATCTCTTAGATTAACCCCCCAATTATTCTTTTAAACCTTTACCGAGGTGAGAAATTTTTAGAATGGTAACTATTAATTTTTACCAAAAATTAAATTTAACAAATTAATAAATTTTTAATTTATGATTCCAAATATGAAATACGTTTTTCAAGAGTTAATTTTTTTAATTTATAGAAATTAATTTCAGTATATGTGCACTAATCTCAATGAAAAAACATTTTTAATGAAAATTTTCATTTAAAACATCAAATGATTTTATACTAAAATAAAACATAATAGTAATTCATATAGAATTATTTGAATTATTTATAATAAAATTAGACTTATGTATCTTTGAAATAAATCCACAACAAAATAGACCTTTGTAATTACATGAATGTAAATGGCAGTTTTTTATAAAACATTGAAATTTCAATTATTCACTGAAAATTTTATCTTTTCAGAAAAATCTGAAAAAATCACCATAAGATATTTTTGATATTATGATTCTAGAAATTATGTTAATTATATAAATTTAAAACTCTAAAATTCATATATTTAATTTTTAATTAAAACTATATATTTCATTGAAAACATTTCATCTAGTATAATACAATTTATTTTCTAACTAAAAAACATATAAAATTATCATATTATATATAAATCCATAGAATATATTTATAAACATTAATAATCAATGTAATTTTTAATTATTAAAATTACCTAGGTTTTGACATTATTCCCCTATTTAGAAATAGTATCATTGCACTTTTGTTCATTACTTATACAAGTGAAGGTATTTTCGCTTCATAGCGTTTTTTGACTCCCATATTCCTTCGTCAATCATATGTTTTCTATATAAAACTTCAATGCATAGAATTTCATTATTTTACAAAACATTCTTCTTATGATCACGAATCTGAATGATTCTTTCCATATAAGATAAACTTTCCTCTTACTATACAACTTATGGGATATCAAAACATGATATGCATCCTTGTTGACACTCAGTTTTGTCACATGAATGAAAAGGTATTATGATAAAACACTTTAGGGAGAGGAATAGAAGAGAATATAATAATTCCAAGGGTCACACTATTTTCCAAATCAACTTTTCATAGGTCCCCCCATGTAGTGTCAATTTTTATAGTTCTTGTACATCTCATGGCACTATAAAGTCCCAAACATTCGGGTCACCTAGCGGCACCATGTAGGGTCCCTCTACATTGTACTACAAAATAGACCTATATGAACCATCTCCATCATCTAGGGTCCCATATTTTACTATGAATAGGGCCCTAGGGATCCTCATTTGGACAATGGAAAATACCAAACAAACCTTGAAGAGTCTCTCCCTAGTCTTTCACCAAGGCCTTCAGAAACCTTCCAGGAAGCTCTCTAAAATTAAGGGGAAGAGGGAATAAAATGGGACATTGAAATTTAAATCCTTCCTGGTCTAAAATCAAATAATCCTCATAATGATCCCTTTTTCCCTCAGTTGGAAAATTCTAATCATGGAGGCCCCATCAAAAACAAGGTAGCTACATGGGATAATTATAGGAACACATGGGAAAAAACTTGAAGCCTTGATAAAAGACTCACCCAAGTGTTGTTTCCCAGGTGGTACATCGCCAAAATAAACCTTCAACTCACACAGATTTACCTATGAGAAGCCCTCCTAATCAGTGCAGTCCTACCTTGTGTGAGACCCCCTTGTCTTTCCCATACTTTAACTTGTACAACTCTCCTCTAGATCCATATTTCAAGATACTAGTGGATGGGCCTTCCTGCTTTTGATACCATTTCTAAGTGGGGACAAATAGAAACCATTATCATAGCCTCCATAATTTAAAGACCATGTAAAGAGTAACATTATCACATCTCCCATTTGGATATGCATTCCAATGGTCATAGGTGTCCCAAAACATTCCCACCTAACGAGTAGAGTCCTTGGGGTGCATGTTAATATGAATCCCACCGCTCATGAGGACCTTAGCCCTAGGGGAAATGTTACGGATCACTGAGTATTGAACATAAGGGATATGTCCTTTATCTTCCCTCATCATCTCTAATACTAGGGGTTTCTATTTCTAGGTGGGGAGGGTAAGAATCACATTCCATTTTCCCCTTTGGCATGGAATGAGATCCTCCTCTCCTACCAAGGAACTAGTTATAGGGAATCTATCCTAGGGTAAGCCTATTGCCTTTCCTGTTAGAATTATAATACTTCATTAATTCCTAGGTCTCCATGCTTATAAACTATATCCATAAGGGTAGTCAGATGTGACAATCCTAGGTACAATGATGGTAGGGAATGGTCACATAAAATCCCATTATTCTTCTCCCATCACCCGGTCTATTTCACCAGCGGGGGGAAAGATTTTTTGGTTTTCCATATCTACCACCTCCTCGTTATTCTCACACTAAAGAACCACTCATGTGGGATTAGAGGTTATATATGATCTTAATATCTACATGGTTAGATGAATTTATTAGTCGAGAATCTTTTTCTGGATCCTACTATCTCCTTTCTTCAGAGGACATCCAATAGGTATGGGCCCTAAAATCCATGTATCCAAACACAGAGACTCCTATTCAGCATAATCTCCATTTGTGTCCAATCAAACCAACCTCAAAAGGGAATCACTCCTATTGTAAGACCCTAGTATTTCATTTGGGAGTTGACACTTTTTATCCTTTTCAACTTACCAATTTGTGGCCAGCTAGATAATCAGAAGTTACTATCTCAAGTAGCAAAATAAAATAAGCAATGTGAACATTAAAAGACCATTCTCTTTCCATTTAGGCTCCAAAATCTTTCCATCAATGGATAATGTAGATTGTGTGGGTTTTTGGGTCTTTTAGTCTCTATTTATTAACACACTGATCATGAATCACATGGGAATAGAGGTTGGTGGTGATCACAAAATCTTTATAATCCCCTACCAAAACTAGGGAATCCTACATAAGAATTAACATTAACCAAAAAACCCTGATCACCAGGGTATCTACCTATATGGTGTAATCCTAGTCGATCCACCTCAAAATGTAATACGAATTTGAATTAATCCCCAAAACTATAGAAGCCACTATGAAACAAACCTTCAGGGGACCTCCCTAGTGGTGAATCCTCCTAACCAAACTATGTGGGCTTTGATTCCCATCCAAATTGGATACGTAGGAAGCCTTCTTAAAGTCCAAATTCGACACCCCAAATCAACCCTAATTCTATATGGGCCACATTCCCAGTATAGTCTTATTCAACCTAGGAATCCATATCCCTTCAAGGTTTTGTGGTCCAGTTTGGTATAATTCCCACCAAAACAATTGACTAGGAACATCTCCCATACAAATCCTTGTCGCATAATGATAAACTACATCATTTATTTACTATCAAATGACCTTAAAAGGTATGATGTGTCTTTTTAAGGGATACCTAACTACATGGGCTCTTATTATTTTCATGAGGATATATATGAATCCTCTTCATGGGTCGGATCCTAACATCAAAACAACTCCCATATCCCTAGACGATGATACACTCTAGAGTTCCCCACTACGTTGGTCATAAACAGAGTAATAATAATAAATGAAAAAAGAATATCTAAATCATTGCATAAGTGGGTACCATTTAGGGTGAAAACTAGATAATTATATATCTCTCCATCAATGAAGAAACTCAGGTACATACAGATGATTCTAAATTCCATGCATGCTAATAATTGATTGTTAATTCAAGGTCAACCCATGTCATCCTTTAAAATTAATAAAGGATTCACAAACATATCTTTAATCTATAAAAGTGACATAGAGTAGGAAACAATTCCTCTGAAAAGGGTGTGATGAGCCTCAACTCTCATCCTATCGACCAATGTGATTCCCCAAGTGTTGTTTTCCATGTTTTCAACAACCATCTGCCTTTGGAAATAATGTATGAATAAGTGAACCGTTGGAGGTTTCCATCTCCATGAAAAATACACTTTGGAGACCATTTGAAAATAGTGAATCTGAATTGAATGATTGTGAAAAATGAAAATACACTTCAATAAATTGTTGGACACAATTATTTACATAGGAAACAAAAAACATTGTGACCCCGATGTGAATCCCAAAATAAGATGATGTTGTAACCCACCCGTCAGTCAAATTTTTCCCATAATATGAAATAGGTTTAGACAAATCAATCAATTATGAATGTTTTTCTTTAATTATAATATTCTTTGATGGGTCTTATTGTGTTTGTTTGTCAATAATATTTCTAGCACTTCCAATAAGATCTACGTTCAATACAAATTATGTAATACTAACTCTCACATATGTATGCTCAAACTACCACTAATATTAGGTTCTTATCCAAGAAGATGATTTAGTTGCCCACTCAATGTCTTCAACACTGGGTCTTTAATGAATTATTCTAGGAAGACCACTAGAAGCCCATTGTCCTGACTTAGAGTCTTCCTGATAGGCCCTCCAGCTCACAGCTTTCACGACCCATCCTCGGGGCCCGTGTTGTGACTACCCCAAGCCCGCCTTCCATAGGCCAGGGGCTGGCGACTAGCACCAAGGTGTAAATCCCGGTAAAGGGAAGGCATTGCCTTTGTAAAGTAAACAAACAAAAAACACAGAGTAAGCATGTAGAAGTAAACACTAAGTAAAAACTGGTACAACAGTAAGTGCGGAAAGTAAGTGGGCCAGAATACAAACCCAAACTAAAAGTAAAGTACAACTCAAAAGGGGAAAACAGCAACTGAAACGTAAATCCGCAACGTCGAGCCGTCCACTGGAAGTCCCACCTGAAGGGTGGGTACAGAAAGCCTCCGCTGCTCCTCGGGTCCAGCCGACTGCTCCGAGTACGTCCCGCCCAGTGGTCCACCTCCAGGTACCGTCCTGCTCCGCAAGCCTCCACCACGATCAGCGCTGTCCGTCGTCTGCAACCAACACAACGTAGTGCAGGCATATCCCGTGCAGGGGTGAGTATAAGCTACTTAGTAGGGACCCGAGACCCCTGAAGGTCTCCCAAAATCCAAAAAGGATAACCACAAGGAAAGATTCAATCACGAAGTAACATCCGACACTGCTTAGGTATATGCCCATACATATACCTAAGTAATCAATTCTCACTCGGCTCCAACATCCGAGCTCAAGTACAACCCAGTCCACACAGGAAAGAAAAACGTAAATCCACACAGGATAGCACAACACAATCCACAAAGGAAAGTAAACATAAATCCACACAAAATAGCACCACACAATCCACACAGGAAAGTAAAACAGGATTCATCTCACACAAGTATACTTCTTCGAATGACGATAGTGATGATCACGGATCCATCTAAGTCGTCGGACCCACAAAGGATCGATAGGTACTAACCCCCGCAAAGACCCACACAGGATCGGGCCCACATAGGACCTATAGGTGCTGGCCCACACAGGACCGCTAAGAGCTGACCCACACAGGATCAGACCCACACAGGATCGGTAGCACTAACCCACAAAGGATCATTGGTGTTGTAGTCGTCGTCGTCAAATCCACTGACGATCTATGCGCAGTCGTCGTCGTCACAGTAGCAGTCACAGCCAGCTCTAGGGTTCCTGCACACAGCAAGCTCGTTCGGGAGGGTCCGCTCCATGAGCCGAGAGGCTGATACATCAACTGACACACATTCCAGAGTTGATGTATCCAAAAGTTCCGTATCGTCAGCAGGAACTCAACGTCGCAGACGGCGCGTCAATCAGACGCCCGGTCTGAGAGTTATTGGCTTTTTCGTCTCAGGGGCCCGGTTGGTTTTTAAGGCAAAACCAACCCGACCGTACTCCACCTCCGTCCAAACCTCGGGCGGAGTATGCCAAAATATCCGTCTCACTTATAGGAAAACAACAAAATTGTCGGCACCTTAATCGGACGTCTGAAACTCAAGATATGAGTGTTTCCGCTCCGAGGGCCCAGTTGGTTTCGTGTACGAACCAACCCGGACGAACACAAAGTAATAAAAAAACCTTGAGTGTGATATACCGAAATGACCGTCTCAATCCAAGGTTCGCATCGCCATTGACGGCACGTCGTTCGGAGTCCCACAGGTCAAGTTATGAGCAAAAGACCGAAAACGTCCGGAGACGGGGGGTCTGGGCCCGGACCGACCCGACCCAACCCCCCTGGGTCGGACCGACCTGGGTCTAGGTCCGACCCGGTTTGGCGCGACCCGGCCCGGCCTGGGCGCAACCCGGCCGGTCGGGTCGGCCCGGCTCGGCTCGACCGAGCGGAGGATGCCGCGGGGCGCTGCCCCCGCGGAATTGAAGTGTCGCGGCCCGCGTGGGGCCGCACTGGGTCAGCGGACGCGGCTTTGCCGCGTCCCGTGAGTCGCCGGACCCACGCGGGCACGAGTCTGGCTGGCCGCCGCCGCCGGTGGATTCTGTAGGCCACCGGAGTTGCTCCGGTGTTCCAATTCAATTTCCATCTATGCCATGGTTCCTCCCGGGTCCCATACTTCACTGCTTGGCCCTCAAAACTCCACTGCGGCCCCGTTTGTCATCGTCCGCCAATCCGCGCATCAACGGAAAACTACGGAGGGTTGTCGGACCGAGTTTGTTTGGCCCGCACCCTCAACGTTAGGTGATAACAATCGGGAATAAATATTCAACACATGAATAACAAGCAACACAAAATTTTAATAGAATTAAAATTGAACTTTGATCTGGGTTCTTTGTTTTAAAAGAAACAACCATGGGAATAAAGATTGTTCTCAAATAAAACCCCTACCTCACTGTAGTCTTCTAGCGTGCGTTCTTCGTGGAATTGAGCGTCGCGGAAGGAGAGGATCGTCGCGTCGCGGAAGGGAGTCGCGTCGTCACAGTATACGGCGTTGCATCGACGAACTCCGACGGTCAAGAACATACAGATTTAATTATAACAACTAAATCCATGTTGTTGTTATAAACCACAAAGAATTAAAAAAGTTCCTCAATCTCTCACCTCAACGGATGATCGAAGATTTGTCGCGGATGAAGGAACTTCGCAGAAGAACGTCGCGGGAGAAGAATCGTTGGCGTCGCAGAACATGGCGTCGCATCGTCGATCTCCGAGGGTTCGGCATTCTTCGTCGCCTTTCGTCGAAGGCTGGCGTTCTTCGCGTTCTTCGCGTTCTTCACGAAGGAGGATGAAGGACTTAAGGTTCTGTCAAATCCTCTCAACGAACAACACACAAGAATAAAAGTGTTGGTCTTATTTTATTAACATACCAACTAACGAAAAAAGATAAGTTAAGTAACGACCCATTAATTCATAGAATTAATTCAACCAATAAAACAACCTAATTAATAGGAGCTTTTAATTGTTTAAGAAAACGCCCCAGTTGACTTTTATTTAAAAGGGGTTTTCGCGGGTGCGTTACTTAGTAGAAAAGAAACGATGGGGCTCGTGCGGGCCCCACCTCACAAATATCCTACCAAGAGGGTAGGATATTTTGAATTGTACCCTATCCGCTTAAACTCAGCTTAAGCATATTTAAGTGGCTTTTAAGCGGCTTAAGTGAAATAAAATAATGTTTGTCGTACCACATTATTTTATTTCTTAACTTAAAGCCCAAAAATTAAAAACCACACCCGAGCAAAAGCAACTCCGGAAGAGGCGTTTCTAAGAAACAACCGGTGCTGCAATTCCATCGGTGCCCTCAGAATTCAATTCCGAGCACCGGTTTAAAAGTTAGAAAAACCCGCTCATTCGTTCACTGAAGGTACCCGATCCAAACTTCTGAATTTGATTCTGGGCACACCGGGCCTCGGAATCAGGTTCCGTCAGAAACTACATTCTTGTAAAATTCCAAAGAAAATTAAGAAAAAAAATTCATTGAAATTTAAGGGTCTTTACATCACTCCCACCTCAGGGCTTTACGTCCCCATAAAGATACATTATAAGCTAGGGAAACAAATGTGGGTACTGAGCACACATCTGAGCCTCCCGCTCCGAAGTGCTCTCATGGAGGTTCCCGTGCTGCCATCTGATGCGCACTAGAGGAATTGACCATCCACGTAGGACCCACTCCTGTCGATCCTCGATATCCACCGGGAACTCCGCAAAAGTCGCCCCATCATCAACGTCTAGCTCCCCATGGTCAATGATGTGTGTTAGGTCCTGCACGTATCTCCTCAGCTGAGATACATGGAAGACGTCATGCACCCGGTGCAACTGAGGTGGTAGAGCCAGGCGATAAGCCACCTCGCCAATCCTGCCGAGGACCTAGAATTGTCCGATGAAGTGTGGAGACTGTAAGGACCCAGCCTTAAACATGACATACAAGAGGACCTTATTCCGGTCTAGGTTCTGTATAATAGATAAAATCTTACAAATTATCAGAGTTGCATCAAAAATAAAATAAAACAAAAAAAAACACGACGTGCGCTAACATCGAAAGTGAAGCGAATGCCTTCAGAAAACTCTACGTAGACATGTAAAAATATTTAAAACGAGGGAGGAGAACAAAATATACTCCGTAAGGGGTTTTAAAACCTTTGATAAATCCTTTATAAAACATTATTTTTGAAAATACCTTCAAGAAATATCATTTTTAAAACATAGTTTTAAATTACTTACAATATCATTTTATAAAATAATTACGTTCAAAATTTTATGAAAATAATCCAGTGTTTTTGTGAAAGAAATACGCAAGCTTCTAAAAACAAAACATCATGCTAAGGTCGCTTGAATCGTTGAAGGCTGTCTGGGCCTACCCAGTTAGAAAAGGATGAGTTCACTCCCCAATTCCTTCCTGTTTACAACGGTCAAGCGCCGAGTTTTCCAAAACATTTTAAGCTTGCTTTACTTACATATATATATATTTTCACTGGAGTTTTCTATTTTGAAAACATGTCGTTGCTTTAAAATTCACTTTCATAATGATTTATATATATATTTATATACATATACATATATATATATACACATAAAATGCATGAAAATCCATTGCATCACTTGCATGTTTGGTTACAACTAAATCCTCTACCACATAGGCTTTGCATGGACTATCAAACATTTTTTAATATTACAAATTGGAAAAGGGAACATATGGAATAATATACATTCAATAATATTCATGAACTTGTTATTTTGGAATTAAATCATAAAGTTGAAATAATGAGTTTATAATAATGCAACGAGTGTCGATGATGTGCACAATCGCATGGCCATGACTATTTGCAGGTGCGAAGTTTGAAATAACACGTCAATATGTTATGCACATTTTTAGAAATATGAGGAAAAATCGATGATAAAATTATAAACATAATAATAACGATTTCATCCATATATAATTATATATATATCATGGGTTGAGTAATTTATTTTAAAACCCTTCCAACTAAGTTTGAATTCAAAAAGGAGACTTATTTTCCAACATAAAATTAGAAATACGGTTTAAGGCATGATAAACCCTATATATATATATATATATATATAATATAACCAATATATGTTTATATACACATGTATATACACATATATGTAAAATATATTGTGAAATTATCATAGAAATAGACTCTTATAAATGAAGAGAGTTTTTTAAGAATAATCTCTTTGAATCAAGAAGAAAATATCACATATGCAAATTGAACTCCAAATTTATAATCATACATGTTTATATATATATATATATTATATACATATATATGTATAAGTTCACAAAACCAATTGTAAATAATGAAATCCATTATAGAATTCTTGAAAAAAAACATGAACCGCAAGTAACATAAATACCCAGCTTTAAAAACATGGATTAGTTTGGATTTGAAATACGTATAAATATATATGTATATACCCGAATATACAGATAAGTATATATTGGGCTTTTTTATAAGAATTACAACTCTAATTGAACCCAAAATATAATTCGTATTGAAAACATTATTTATGGATTGGAAACCATCTTCTAAAATTCATAAAACTGATTTGGTCGAGTCACATAATTTGTTTATATCTATATATACAGATATATATATATATGATTATATACAACGTGTACAATCGGGTTAGCAGATAAAAGAAAATTTGAAAAGAAATCCTTACAACATTATAAACTCTTGAAGGCAAACGTCCGGCATTTGAAATAATGAAATGGCTTGGATTTGAAATACAAATAAATATATCAATAAATATATCCGATTATAAAAAAAATTATAATAAAAACAATTTAAAAAAATACCCCTTACTTGTCTTAGATGAGAGGCTCGGACTGGAGAGGGATTGCTGGAGATTTGCGGAAGAGAACCCTTAAGGTTTTCATGCCGGGTGTGGGTTTAGATTATACTTCGTCAAAATTTATAAAAGAAAGGAAGGATGTGCAAGCTTATAGGAGAAGCTAACAAAAAAATTAAATAAATAAATAAAAAGCTAACCAATGACTCAATCATGGGTGAATAGTAATTTTTTTGTTTTTTTATACTTTGGTTTGTTTCACGTCACATTCAATATATTATATATTAACCAATATTTTTTTATTTGTTCCAACCAATTTCTCTCTCCAATCAATTCACCATTGTTCCAACCAACACGTTATATTTAGATTTAATCATTAAACACATCAGCATTATTTTGTTTTGAAACAAATACAATAAAAAAAACATTTTAAATAACATATATTTATATAAACGATATATATATATATATATATATATATATATATATATATATCAAAGGTGCATTTTTTTATTCCATATTTAATTGAAAAAAAAATACAATAATGGTAAACCTATTTTTATATTATTATTATTACTTTTTCATTTTTCATTCATCTCATTCTTTTCCATTTTTTTGTCATGTTGTTCAATCATCTCGTTTGTACATTTTTTTTAATTCGAAAATTTATCTTATATTTTCTATTTTTTTTCTATCATTTCACGTATTGTGTTGGACATACAAACATGCAATCATTGATTGTATTGTGCTGGACACACCAACATGCAATCATTGTTTGTTTTTTATCATTTTGTTTTTAATTTTAAATATCTCATTTTTGTGGTCAATGTGGCAGTTTTTTTGTTTAACATGTTTAAAAAGGAATGCATTTTTGCTTTTAGAAAAAGAAGAAAATGAAATTCATTTTTCTTAATTAATTCAAAGAATGTTTTTAAACAAAACGTGCCCATTTTTTTATATATGTATTAATTCGTTGTTTTAATAAATATCATGTTTTGAAAAAAAATTATATATATATACATTGTTTCTTCAAATGTTTTAATATATATATATATATATATATATATTTCGTTTTTTAGTAATAGTATAATAATATATATCTACAAAAAAACACAATATATTTTGATATATTTAAAATAAAAAAATATCAATAATAATTTTATTAAAAAAATGTTTCACAAGATATTATTATTACTAATATTATTATTATTATTAAAATTAAAAAAAATATATTTATTTTGAAATAATGGTTAGAATATTATTAGTATCATAAATAATATTTAGATACTTATATATATATATATATAATCGTTATATAATTAAATAATTTTTAGTAAGTTACTATTTAAATTTCGTGGGGTGTTACATTATCCCCCCCTTAAAAAGAATTGCGTCCTCGCAATTCGATTGTTGGACTAAAAACAATTCTGAATTTTCATATTCAGAATTTAGAAAATTAGGACCACTATATTCCTACACACTAACATTAAATAACAACATCTATTTCCAAAATTGTCTAGACCGTTCCTCTGATACCAAGTGTAAGGACCCAGCCTTAAACATGACATACAAGAGGACCTTATTCCGGTCTAGGTTCTGGAGAATAGATAAAAACTTACAAATTATCAGAGTTGCATCAAAAATAAAATAAAACAAACAAAAACACGACGTGCACTAACATCGAAAGTGAAGCGAATGCCTTCAGAAAACTCTATGTAGACCTGTAAAAATATTTAAAATGAGGGGTGAGAACAAAATATACTCTGTGTTTGTTTTAAAACCTTTGATAAATCCTTTCTAAAACATTATTTTTGAAAATACCTTCAAGAAATATCATTTTTAAAACATAGTTTTAAATTACATACAATACCATTTTATAAAATAATTACGTTCAAAATTTTATGAAAATAATCCAGTGTTTTTGTGAAAGAAATACGCAAGCTTCTAAAAACAAAACATCATTCTGAGGTCGCTTGAATCGTTGAAGGCTGTCTGGGCCTACCCACTTAGAAAAGGATGAGTTCACTCCCCAATTCCTTCCTGTTTACAACGGTCAAGCGCTGAGTTTTCCAAAACATTTTAAGCTTGCTTTACTTACATATATATATATATTCACTGGAGTTTTCTATTTTGAAAACATGTCGTTGCTTTAAAATTCACTTTCATAATGATTTATATATATATTTATATACATATACATATATATATATACACATAAAATGCATGAACATCCATTGCATGACTTGCATGTTTGGTTACAACTAAATCCTTTACCACATAGGCTTTGCATGGACTATCAAACATTTTTTAATATTACAAATTGGAAAAGGGAACATATGGAATAATATATATTCAATAATATTCATGTACTTGTTATTTTGGAATTAAATCATAAAGTTGAAACAATGAGTTTATAATAATGCAACGAGTGTCGATGATGTGCACAATCGCATGGCCATGACTATTTGCAGGTGCGAAGTTTGAAATAACACGTCAATATGTTATGCACATTGTTAGAAATATGATGAAAAATCGACGATAAAATTATAAACATAATAATAACGATTTCATCCATATATAATTATATATATATCATGGGTTGAGTAATTTATTTTAAAACCCTTCCAACTAAGTTTGAATTCAACAAGGAGACTTATTTTCCAACATAAAATTAGAAATACGGTTTAAGGCATGATAAACCCTATATATATATATATATAATATAACCAATATATGTTTATATACACATGTATATACACATATATGTAAAATATATTGTGAAATTATCATAAAAATAGACTCTTTCAAATGAAGAGAGTTTTTTAAGAATAATCTCTTTGAATCAAGAAGAAAATATCACATATGCAAATTGAACTCCAAATTTATAATCATACATGTTTATATATATATATATATATATTATATACATATATATGTATAAGTTCACAAAACCAATTGCAAATAATGAAATCCATTATAGGATTCTTGAAAAAAAAACATGAACCACAAGTAACATAAATACCCAGCTTTGAAAACATGGATTAGTTTGGATTTGAAATACGTATAAATATATATGTATATACCCGAATATACAGATAAGTATATATTGGGCTTTTTTATAAGAAGTACAACTCTAATTGAACCCAAAATATAATTCGTATTGAAAACATTATTTATGGATTGGAAACCATCTTCTAAAATTCATAAAATGGATTTGGTCGAGTCACATAATTTGTTTATATCTATATATACATATATATATATATATGATTATATACAACGTGTACAATCGGGTTAGCAGATAAAAAAACATTTGAAAAGAAATCCTTACAACATTATAAACTCTTGAACGCAAACGTCCGGCATTTGAAATAATGAAATGGCTTGGATTTGAAATACAAATAAATATATCAATATATATATCCGATTATAAACAAAAATGTATAATAAAAACAATTTAAAAAAATACCCCTTGTCTTAGATGAGAGGCTCGGACTGGAGAGGGATTGCTGGAGATTTGGGGAAGAGAACCCTTAAGGTTTTCATGCCGGGTGTGGGTTTAGATTATACTTCGTCAAAATTTATAAAAGAAAGGAAGGATGTGCAAGATTTTAGGAGAAGCTAACAAAAAAATTAAATAAATAAATAAAAAGCTAACCAATGACTCAATCATGGGTGAATAGTATTTTTTTTGTTTTTTTATACTTTGGTTTGTTTCACATCACATTCAATATATTATATATTAACCAATATTTGTTTATTTTTTCCAACCAATTTCCCTCTCCAATCAATTCACCATTGTTCCAACCAACATGTTATATTTAGATTTAATCATTAAACACATCAGCATTATTTTGTTTTGAAACAAATACAATAAAAAAGAACATTTTAAATAACATATATTTATATAAACGATATATATATATATATATATATATATCAAAGGTGCATTTTTTTATTCCATATTTAATTGAAAAAAAAATACAATAATGGTAAACCTATTTTTATATTATTATTATTACTTTTTCATTTTTCATTCATCTCATTCTTTTCCATTTTTTTTGTCATGTTGTTCAATCATCTCGTTTGTACATTTTTTTTAATTCGAAAATTTATCTTATATTTTCTATTTTTTTCTATCATTTCACGTATTGTGTTGGACATACAAACATGCAATCATTGATTGTATTGTGCTGGACACACCAACATGCAATCATTGTTTGTTTTTTATCATTTTGTTTTTTATTTTTAATATCTCATTTTTGTGGTCAATGTGGCAGTTTTTTTGTTTAACATGTTTAAAAAGGAACGCATTTTTACTTTTAGAAAAAGAAGAAAATGAAATTCATTTTTCTTAATTAATTCAAAGCATTTTTTTAAACAAAACGTGCCCATTTTTTTATATATGTATTAATTCGTTGTTTTAATAAATATCATGTTTTGAAAAAAAATTATATATATATATACATTGTTTCTTCAAATGTTTTAATATATATATATATATTTCGTTTTTTAGTAATAGTATAATAATATATATCTACAAAAAAACACAATATATTTTGATATATTTAAAATAAAAAATATCAATAATAATTTTATTAAAAAAATGTTTCACAAGATATTATTATTACTAATATTATTATTATTATTAAAATTAAAAAAAATATATATTTATTTTGAAATAATGGTTAGAATATTATTAGTATCATAAATAATATTTAGATACTTATATATATATATATAATCGTTATATAATTAAATAATTTTTAGTAAGTTACTATTTAAATTTCGTGGGGTGTTACATTATCCCCCCCTTAAAAAGAATTTCGTCCTCGCAATTCGATTGTTGGACTAAAAACAATTCTGAATTTTCATATTCAGAATTTAGAAAACTAGGACCACTATATTCCTACACACTAACGTTAAATAACAACATCTATTTCCAAAATTGTCTAGACCGTTCCTCTGATACCAAGTGTAAGGACCCAGCCTTAAACATGACATACAAGAGGACCTTATTTCGGTCTAGGTTCTGGAGAATAGATAAAAACTTACAAATTATCAGAGTTGCATCAAAAATAAAATAAAACAAACAAAAACACGACCTGCACTAACATCGAAAGTGAAGCGAATGCCTTCAGAAAACTCTACGTAGACCTGTAAAATATTTAAAACGAGGGGTGAGAACAAAATATACTCCGTAAGGGGTTTTAAAACCTTTTATAAATCCTTTCTAAAACATTATTTTTTAAAATACCTTCAAGAAATATCATTTTTAAAACATAGTTTTAAATTACATACAATATCATTTTATAAAATAATTACGTTCAAAATTTTATGAAAATAATCCAGTTTTTTTGTGAAAGAAATACGCAAGCTTCTAAAAACAAAACATCATGCTGAGGTCGCTTGAATCGTTGAAGGCTGTCTAGGCCTACCCACTTAGAAAAGGATGATTTCACTCCCCAATTCCTTCCTATTTACAACGGTCAAGCGCCGAGTTTTCCAAAACATTTTAAGCTTGCTTTACTTACATATATATATATATATTCACTGGAGTTTTCTATTTTGAAAACATGTCGTTGCTTTAAAATTCACTTTCTTAATGATTTATATATATATTTATATACATATACATATATATATATATACACATAAAATGCATGAACATCCATTGCATGACTTGCATGTTTGGTTACAACTAAATCCTTTACCACATAGGCTTTGCATGGACTATCAAACATTTTTTAATATTACAAATTGGAAATGGGAACATATGGAATAATATACATTCAATAATATTCATGTACTTGTTATTTTGGAATTAAATCATAAATTTGAAACAATGAGTTTATAATAATGCAACGAGTGTCGATGATGTGCACAATCGCATGGCCATGACTATTTGCAGGTGCGAAGTTTGAAATAACACGTCAATATGTTATGCACATTTTTAGAAATATGATGAAAAATCGACGATAAAATTATAAACATAATAATAACGATTTCATCCATATATAATTATATATATATCATGGGTTGAGTAATTTATTTTAAAACCCTTCCAACTAAGTTTGAATTCAACAAGGAGACTTATTTTCCAACATAAAATTAGAAATACGGTTTAAGGCATGATAAACCCTCTATATATATATATATAATATAACCAATATATGTTTATATACACATGTATATACACATATTTGTAAAATATATTGTGAAATTATCATAGAAATAGACTCTTACAAATGAAGAGAGTTTTTTAAGAATAATCTCTTTGAATCAAGAAGAAAATATCACAAATGAAAATTGAACTCCAAATTTATAATCATACATGTTTATATATATATATATTATATACATATATATGTATAAGTTCACAAAACCAATTGCAAATAATGAAATCCATTATAGGATTCTTGAAAAAAAACATGAACCGCAAGTAACATAAATACCCAGCTTTAAAAACATGGATTAGTTTGGATTTGAAATACGTATAAATATATATGTATATACCCAAATATATAGATAAGTATATATTGGGCTTTTTATAAGAAGTACAACTCTAATTGAACCCAAAATATAATTCGTATTGAAAACATTATTTATGGATTGGAAACCATCTTCTAAAATTCATAAAACGGATTTGGTCGAGTCACATAATTTGTTTATATCTATATATACATATATATATATATGATTATATACAACGTGTACAATCGGGTTAGCAGATAAAAAAAACATTTGAAAAGAAATCCTTACAACATTATAAACTCTTGAACGCAAACGTCCGGCATTTGAAATCATGAAATGGCTTGGATTTGAAATACAAATAAATATATCAATATATATATCCAATTATAAACAAAAATTTATAATAAAAACAATTTAAAAAAATACCCCTTGTCTTAGATGAGAGGCTCGGACTAGAGAGGGATTGCTGGAGATTTGGGGAAGAGAACCCTTAAGGTTTTTTATGCCGGGTGTGGGTTTAGATTATACTTCGTCAAAATTTATAAAAGAAAGGAAGGATGTGCAATCTTATAGGAGAAGCTAACAAAAAAATTAAATAAATAAATAAAAAGCTAAACAATGACTCAATCATGGGTGAATAGTATTTTTTTTTGTTTTTTTATACTTTGGTTTGTTTCACGTCACATTCAATATATTATATATTAACCAATATTTTTTTATTTGTTCCAACCAATTTCTCTCTCCAATCAATTCACCATTGTTCCAACCAACACGTTATATTTAGATTTAATCATTAAACACATCAGCATTATTTTGTTTTGAAACAAATACAATCAAAAAAACATTTTAAATAACATATATTTATAGAAACGATATATATATATATATATATATATATATATCAAAGGTGCATTTTTTTATTCCATATTTAATTGAAAAAAACACAATAATGGTAAACCTATTTTTATATTATTATTATTACTTTTTCATTTTTCATTCATCTCATTCTTTTCCATTTTTTTGTCATGTTGTTCAATCATCTCGTTTGTACATTTTTTTTAATTCAAAAATTTATCTTATCTTTTCTATTTTTTTTCTATCATTTCACGTATTGTGCTGGACATACAAACATGTAATCATTGATTGTATTGTGTTGGACACACCAACATGCAATCATTGTTTGTTTTTTATCATTTTGTTTTTAGTTTTTAATATCTCATTTTTTTGGTCAATGTGGCAGTTTTTTTGTTTAACATGTTTAAAAAGGAACGCATTTTTACTTTTAGAAAAAGATGAAAATGAAATTCATTTTTCTTAATTAATTCAAAGCATGTTTTTAAACAAAACGTGCCCATTTTTTTATATATGTATTAATTCGTTCTTTTAATAAATATCATGTTTTGAAAAAAAATTATATATATATACATTGTTTCTTCAAATGTTTTAATATATATATATATATATATATATATATATATTTCGTTTTTTAGTAATAGTATAATAATATATATCTACAAAAAAACACAATATATTTTGATGTATTTAAAATAAAAAATATCAATAATAATTTTATTAAAAAAATGTTTCACAAGATATTTTTATTACTAATATTATTATTATTAATAAAATTAAAAAAATATATTTATTTTGAAATAATGCTTAGAATATTATTAGTATCATAAATAATATTTAAATATATATATATATATATATAATCATTATATAATTAAATAATTTTTAGTAAGTTACTATTTAAATTTCGTGGGGTGTTACAGAGACAACTTGCCACCTCGGCCAAATCTTTGTAATCCACGTCGAGGTGAGACACGCAAGAAGATGTGGTCGCCATCCTTGAACTCTAGTGGCCTCCGCCTCCTGTCAGTGTAAGACTTCTGTCGGCTCTGAGCTATCCTCATCTGCTCCTAGATGACCTGGACCTTCTCTGTCGTGGCCCGGACCATCTCTGGTCCCACAAGTGCTGACTCCCCAGGGTCTGTCCAGCATAAAGGAGATCTGCAAGGTCTGCCATACAACGCCTCGTATGGTGCCATCCCGATGGTGGAGTGGTAGCTGTTGTTGTACGCGAACTCCACAAAGGGTAGGTAGTCCTCCCAGTTGCGACCAAAGTCGAGGACACATGCGCGGAGCATGTCCTCGAGAGTCTGAATGGTCCTCTCCATCTGACCATCCGTCTGAGGGTGAAAGGCAGTTCACAGACGTAGCCGTGTCCCGAATGCCTCCTGCAACCCCTTCCAAAGCCGGGAAGTAAAGCGAGCATCTCGATCGGAGACGATAGATGATGGGACACCGTGAAGCCGTACAATCTCCTGAACATAGAGACGTCCCAAGCTCTCCACCGAGCCCTGCTCTCTGATGGGTAAGAAGTGAGCCAACTTGGTGAGTTGGTCTACAATCACCCAAATGGAGTCGTGACCTCTGGAAGTGCATGGAAGTCCAGTCACGAAGTCCATAGATATCCCATCCCACTTCCACTCCGAGACCTCCAAGGGTTGTACCAAGCCTTCTGGTACCTGATGCTCTACCTTCACCTACTGTCAGGTGAGGCATCGTGAAACGAACTCTGCCACAGCCTTCTTCATGCCTGGCCACCAGTGCTGTCGTCTGAGGTCCTGGTACATCTTTTCCACTCCAGGATGTACCGCCAAAGGAGAAGTGTGAAACTCTCTTAGCACCTCCTCACGTAAAGCGACTGGTACCAAGGTACGTCCTCTGAAAAGGATGTTGTGCTCTGCTCCAAAGTAGAAACCATCAGGTGCCTATCCTGAGGATATTTGTGCACGCTGCGTCTCACAGTCAACATCCCCACACTGTGCCTCTCTGACCCACTACAGTAGTGGAGGAGTGACTGTGAGAGATTGAAGGAAGGCTGCTCCATCTCTATCCACGAAGGATATCTGCAAAGCGGCTAGCTGCTCTGTCGCCTCCTCAAGTAGCTGAATGCCCGTCCTCCTGCTGAGAGCATCAGCTACCACGTTCCCCTTCCCAGGAGTATAGACTATCTCAAAGTCATAGTACTGGAGGAACTCAATCCATCACCACCGTCTCAGGTTCAGGTCCTTCTGCGAGAAGATGTACCTCAGACTCTGGTGGTCTGAAAAGACTGTAAAGTGCTCTCCCATCAGATAGTGTCGCCATGTCTTCAGAGTGAAGACAACTACTGCTAACTCCAGGTCATGGGTAGCGTAGTTCTTCTCATGTGACATCAAATGACGTGATCCATAGGCGATCACTGCCCGCTCCTACATCAGGACACATCCGAGTACGGTCCCTGATGCATCGCAGTAAACTACGTACCCTAATCCCTCCTCAGGAAACCTCAAGATAGGTGCTCTGGTCAATCTCTGTCTCAGCTCCTGAAAGCTATGCTGACATCTGTCTGACCACACAAAGGGTTTCCCCTTCTTCGTAAGAGCTGAGAGTGGTGTTGCAACTCTGGAGAAGTCAGGCACAAATCTCCGATAGTATCCAGCTAGTCCCAAGAAACATCGCACCTCCATCATGATCTTGGGTGGCTCCCAAGCTAGCACTACCTCGATCTTTGCAGGATCCACTACAACTCCCGCCTCAGAGATGACGTGTCCCAAGAAGTGGACCTCACATTTCCAGAACTGGCACTTCGAGAGCTTACCATAAAGCTGGTGCTCTAGGAGTGTGTCTAGTACAACCCGTAAGTGGTAGGCGTGCTCCTCCTTAGTCGACGAGTATATCAAAATGTCGTCAATGAATACTATGACAAATAGATCGAGGTATGGCTAAAAGATCCTGTTCATGAGGCCCATGAAAACTGCTGGAGCATTGGTTACGCCGAATGGCATAACCAAAAACTCATAGTGGCCATACCGACATCTGAAGGTCGTCTTCTTCACGTCATCGTCTCGAACTCTGAGCTGATGATTGCATGACCTGAGGTCTATCTTCTAGAACCACCATGATCCCTTGAGCTGATCGAAGAGGTCATCAATCCTCGGTAGTGGATACTTGTTCCTCACTGTCACCTGGTTCAGGCGACGATAGTCGACACACAGTCGCAAGCTCCCGTCCGCCTTCTTGGCAAACAATATCGGGGAAGCCCAGGGTGAAACACTGGGTCTGATGAATTCCTTGCCTTGCAAGTCCTCCAACTGTACTCGTAGCTCTCTAAGATCAGCAGGGGCCATCCGATATGCTGGAGTCGATATCGAGGTTGTCCCAGCGTACAGGTCAATATAAAAGTCTACCTCTCTGCGAGGAGGTAGCCCTGGAACGTCGTCGGGAAGGACGTCCGCATACTGATCCACCACTGCAGGAAAACTAGGACTCCGCACGTCAACTTCTCCTATGATGAGGCTATCCAACTGATGAGTGATGGGCTGTCCTCTCCTCTGCAGAAGTCCTTCCTATGCTACGAAGGCTCCCTTTTCGCCGGTGAAGGTGAACCTGCTCCCATCGGTGCGTGCACATCGCACCTTGCACCTAATACAGTCAATCTGTGCATGGACTGTAGATAACAAATCCATGCCCAAGATGACGTCGTAAGGCCTCGACGCCACTACAAGAAGATCCCGGCCGAAGCTCTCGCCTCCTAGAGTAAGCTCACACTGCCGGCACCAGTGCGTAATTGTCGAGTCTGCTCTCGTAGGAGTCTCTATCCGTAAGGATCGAGCCAACGGCTCTGTCAGAATCTCCGAGATCCGAACAAGGGCAACGACTATGAAAGAGTGACTCACTCATGTGTCTATAAGAACAGCAGCAAGGGTGGAATAGACGCAGATCGTACCTCGAATCATCTCAGGCGCGCTGTGGTCATAGGCCTCCGCTGCTTGGAGTTGTGCATGTCTCTGACCACCAACTCCCTGTGGTCGGGGTGGACCTCCTGGTGGTGGTGGTGGTAGAGCCTCAAAGCGTCACCCACCACCTGCTACTCGGCCAGCTCCTTTGACTCGTCCGCATTTTCCCTGCAGACTGCCACGGTCGACCCTTTGCCTTTGCCTGGGTGGCCCCTCAACTATTTTCTGCTCCTCGGCACGGTGGGTCGGGCTGTCATGAGCCATGTGACCCTGCCGGCCACATGTGTAGCACTGCCTGCCTCTCATAAGACTGGCTCCATGCTGTGTGCCCCACACTGCTGAGCCAGTGTCCGGAGGTCGTCTGCGCGAGGGTCTGGTCTGCCTGGACCCCTGAGTCATCCGTCGACTGCCTGCTGCGGAAGACTCTTCTAACGCCCCAATCCCAGCTACCCAGAGTCAGTGCATTACTTCGTAACATTGGCATGATCACAAAAGATCATGTCTCGAAAGACCGATTAGTTTAGTAGCCTTGGAAACACTAGATACATTCATAAATGTTACATTACATCATAAAGTAAAAAAAACTAATAATAAAGTCTTCATAGTCCACACTCATATCCTCCTTTGACTATCCCTGCAGTTCATTCATAAAATACTTCTTCACATCCTGTAAAATATTAAAACATTGAAAAGGGTGAGCTCAGATGCTTAGTAAGGATAACAATAATGCGGAAGCTTTCATAAATAAACATTAACATTTAAGGAAATGTATAACTAAAACAAAAGCCTTTTAAACATGAACTTCAACATAATATGGAAAAAGTAAAATGAGATAATGTCATTTACTTATTCACATGGATATTCTACTGGTCGAATAATTACATGCAATATCAATAACCACTTTCATAATGATGGAATGCATAATGCCAGACATCCTGAAACATTTTGTTAAGGCCTCGGCCAAGACGTCTAAAATGATTAAGGCCTCGGCCAAAACCATAAATCAAATTGGGAAAGGGCCTCGGCCAATTCCACGTCTAGTTGTCTCATGAGACCTACCGATGCATCGAGGAGCTATAGTGGGCTCCACCCGTCACTTATTAAGTCCAATGCATTCCTTATATGAATAGGTTTAAACATATCATAAACCATAACATAATCGTATCACATAAAACATGGATAAAGGAAACATAACATTTCCACATTTCAATCACATGATATCTATACAACACATTGATATAATAAAAATTCTTTCAAAACCATTTTCAATACCAAAATAAAAGAAATGTATAACATGGTATTTATTTTTCATTAAAAAAGGTATGGCTTGTAGAGGAAGCTGAAACTCAAATAGTGGTTACGGCGGCGGAGAAGTCGTTGTCGCCGCATACGTACGACAAAAACATTCCCTTTTGTCATTTAGTAAACTCTTCGTATAAAAAATATTCCTTTTGAATAAACGTAAAAGTCAAAGGGGTTTATACACCGTATAAAAGAAAGTTGTGTATAAAACCAAATATGCCTCAATGAAAGGAGATTGAGACGAAGTCCTTAAAAAGATCATTTTTAAAATAAAATAGGTCTATTATGTGTATTCACTATAAGTACACATAAATAAAGTACAAATACAATATAGGACATAATATTATCATGACATAATTTGAAACTAGGAGATTAACCCAAAGAATGGAAATTGGGTTAAGAAATTCCCTTACCTCGTGTCTGACTTGACTCAACCGCTCTTTAACCTCCTGAATAATAAACTAGAGTTAATATATACCGTATTAAGAACCATTTTCAATTTCATTATCCTATTTATATCACTTATTACAATGATATGAACATTATGTAATTATTTAAGTTAATAACGGTCGTTTTGTCGATCTTTGGTACTTGAGTCAACAATAAACTTCTTATAATTACAAGTTGTTTATGTGGTAGAATATCCATTATCTCCATAATTATATTCATGATTTAGATGTCATATATATCATATATATCCAGTATATACATTCATTTATAATATTACGTAACATTTGGAGGTAAGAAATGAAATGCACCGTTCATGGAGACGGTAAGCCGTACGTACGCATGAATGCTACTTTCATTTCTATTTTGTATTTAATGGAATGAAATCATAGTGATATAAATGTATAATATAATTCCAGTATAATATAGTGTATAATACCATTTACTCCATCCTTTATACATCCCACATATGGCATTAACGATTCAAATCACTTTGAGGGGGTGGTAGTCCACACTTCCTAAAATGAAATTATCGCGTTTACCCATAATGGAAATCATAAAGTATGCCATAAATGAGAAATACAGAAGCATAAGTAAAACATAAACATATTATATATCATATATAAATATAGTGACATCTTAATGGACACCTTTGAAGGTGTTATATGAGTGTTGAACAATCATCGTTTAGTGAGGCAGAAATTTTCCATCCACAGAAACCGTATGTTCTTTAACCATTAGATGTAGGTGTGTGTAAGTGTAGCTCGAATCCTTATTATAAAAACATCCTAGTATATTGAGGATACTTTTTTTGTTACAAAATAAATGAATAAAAAGAGTTTATGGGGTTGGAGAAGAAAAATAAAACAAAATAACATAAGAGAAGACATTACCTTTAAATCGGGTAACTCTTTTGATTTGAGCCAAAGGCTTCCTTGGGAAGTATTCTGCCCAAAGTGAGGCTTCTAGGAGTAAGGGAGGGAAGTTGGGAGAGTATTTTGGCAGATGTTGGCCGAGCCAAATGGCTTGGAAGTGTGAATGAGGTGGTAGAGGTGGGGGCCATTTATAAGAGGAGAGGAGGGGCACTCTTGGAAAATAAGGAACTTTTACATTATTATAGAATGATTTTCGGTTTCTAAAGGTCCCACACTTATATAATTCGTCGCTAAGGTGATAAGGGTTCTAAATCTACCCATCCAATAGTCTTTGGACAAGTGTAAGCCTTGGATTGTACATTATCTTTTCATTTTATTTAAATCGTTAAATAATGAGGTCATCATTGCATCATCATGATGTCATAAATAATTTAATTTATTTAATGTCTAAAAATTATAAAAAAAATACTATGATGTAGGAAATCTTTTTAGATTTCCAATGAATATTTATAGTCAAAAATATGACTTGTATAACCCCATGTAATAATTTTTTTATTAAGACATTTCATGTTTGTGTCATTTTTTTACTTTAACATTAAATAAAATGTATTTATGTCATTTTCCAACTAAAGTGGCTCCATGGGGTCCCCAAGTTGACCCATGGATTGTCTTGGTCGGCCATGGAACATCCAATGAGGGTAGGACATGTGTCAATCTCATCTCATATTATTGAAACATTATTTTTAACTTAAACTACACTAATTACCTCTAATCGCGATTAAGAACTTAAAAGTTACTATTCACCAAAAATTATTTTAATCTCATTGAACCACATTTTACTTCTTAATGAAAACCATGTATGTAGGATTTTTGAAAATCAAATCACAGAGGTGGTAATATTTCATTTAAACGAAATATCAGTTATTTAACTACCACTTAGTGGTTTCACTATTCATCAAAAATTGAAGTTTTTCAGAACAATGCCAAAATTTCACCCTAAGCTATAATTGATATTCCAATTTCAAAAATGATGTCTATTTTAGGAAATTACAAAAATATAAGTTACATTAATTTATTTTATAATTAATTCCCGCTGTCACAACAAATAGCGTGTTTTTAAGAAACAATTTATATCAAAAGATTGGCAATTGTTTATGTCCAATTTCAATGTTAAATTAATTCTAATGACCACCATTGGATAAAATGGTAAAAATATATTCTAATTATACTTTAAAACCAATAAATAGTATAATTTATCACTATAAATTATTTTGATTAAAAAAGTTGTTTTTAAGTATTTTTCACTATTCATAAAAAATTAGAAGTTCTTAGAAAAATACCAAAAATTCAACATAGGCTAATTTCGATATTCCGAATCCAAAAATGAAGTCCATTTTGAAATATAAAATTTCTATAATTTTAAAAAGTGGTTATTACTATTCATAACGGCTACTATGATTAGTCACGGTGTTTTAGAACTCAAAGTTGCGTACAATGCAAGCTATTGCATTATTGAATGAGAAGCGTATCTTGGAAGCTCGGGGTGTTACATTCTCCCCTCCTTCAATAAATTGCGTCCTCACAATTTGAAAATTTTCTTTGAAAACAAAAGGTTGAAAATAGAAAATACCTTTGTGGAAAACCCACATCGGAAATAAGGTTAATAAAATTTAGCCTTAATAAGAGGGAAATGGAAATAAGAAAGTCACCACCAAATTATGATCTCGATAAGGAGAACATTGGTGGCAATTGAAGACATATAATTGGAGGAAAAACGTAAATATTTGTAGGGAGTGATTGAGGTCATCAATCACAATCAACTGTCAAATTGAGGGCCTCAAAGCCTTCAATCTAAGTTGATTTAAAATATCATTAGTTCAACAAGACATAAGGTATTAGGATAACACATTTTTTTGTTTTAATATACCTTTCCTAAAGTTTAAGAATTAATTTATTCATTGAATAATAGATAGGTATATATATATTTATGCTTGACAATTATAGTTTCAACCTTCAACTCACCTTTCACTCAAAAAGATAATAGAGCCCAAAAATATTATACTTATCCTAATTGTAAGAGGTTATAAATGTTAACACATACAATTTATATTAGTAAAATTATTTTGTAATAACCAGGGACTTCCTGTAGGCTAGTGGTAGGAAATAAAGGCCTGTCGCACTATGGTTGTGGGTTCGATTCCTGCAGCTTTTTCCGACGCGACGGGTTATGCCCCACCCTGCAGGTTTTCCTTTTCCTAAAACTATAGTATTATAATATTCCAAAAATAATCTTCAGAAATTCTTTAACCTTAAACAATACTATCCATAATTCAACTTAATCCATTCCAACCTTAATAGTTATCCAAAATACCTCCGTCCAGACTTTCCCTAAAAGGTCTCTAAATTCCAAAATCAATTGTAACATCAGATTCCCCAAACAAAGAAAAGTTTCTCTTATTGTCAAATACTAAAAATATGATTACCTTAATCATATTAAAACCTTAATGAAAACAACATGTACTGCAGTACAGTCCTTATATATATCACATTATTCTTATAACCATAATCTAGTTCTTGAGTCCAAAAACACAAATACAATAATTATTCAACTTCATCTATAGTAACAACATAAGCTTGGCCTTGATCCCTTGGCCTTTTCTGATGTAAGTTTCCCTTATGCTTAGGACATTCATTTGCATAATGAACCATTTATCTACAATTGTAGCATTCAAATTTGATAGCCTCTTTCTTTCCCTTGCAATCACGAGCTTGGTGACCCTTTTCTCCACATTTATAACAAACTCCCATTCCTTTTAGGCAAGTACCAGGGTGATTCTTCCCACAATTATCACATAATGAAGAATCCTTATTTCCCTTTTTCCCTTTATCTTTCTCTTGTTCCACTGTTCTCTTCTTCTCTTTCTTTACTTTGTTGTCATAATACTTAGATAATTCCTTTTCTGTCTTGATGGCACCTGAGACAATATCTTCGTATGTTGAGAAAGATTGTGATACTAAAGCTCGACGGAGAAATGGTTTTAACCCATCAAAGAAACGATCAATCTTACCTCTTGGGTTACGTATATAATCTGCAGCATACCTTGCTAACCTTGTAAAGTTGGCCTCATACTTTGCGACATTCTCATCCTCCTTTTGTCTCAGACTCAGAAATTGCCTTTCCATATCTGCTCTATGGTCACGAGGAAAGTATTTTTCTAAGAAAATATCTTTGAACTCTCTCCATTCCATATTTGATACTTCTTCATCTTCCTTTGTGTTTTGAATCAATGACCACCATTGATCGGCATCTCCAGTGAGGCGGTAAACTGCCATGATAACCTTCTCCCTTTCGCTACTCCCCAAGGCATGGAATATTTTCTCTAAGGAGTTTATCCATTTCTCAGCTACTAACGGATTTGTACACCCATTAAATGTTGGTGGTTGTTGCCTCATGAAGCGGTCTAACATTGATCCTCCACGTTGCGGATCAGGATGCTCCATATGAGTAAGGTTATTATTCATAACCTGAGTGAGTTGTCCCAGTATGGTAATAAGTTGATCAGCACCAGTTGTATCTCCAGATCCACAATAATTATCTTGATCAGGAGGGCAATCCCTACACGGAGTGTGTGCATTGATACGGTTTCCATTCTTTTCACTAGGCGCCATTTCTAAACAATGGCATAAACTAGATTAGTTTATGAATACATAATTCCATATTTGTAAAACACTTTACATAAATTGAACTATTTATGGATATAATCCATAATCATAAAAAGAAATGTTTTCTTTGATAAAGTATATACTCATAACCCTTCATAGTGGTTTGTAAAGAAAATGAGAATTATCCTAAGCATATCCCCTGTGAGTGTCGTAACTGAGAGTGCAGCAAGGCCCGTTGTCGTGCACCAGTTCCCATTCGAGTCTAGCTCAAAGCGGTGTTTTCAGGTTTTACCCCTAGGTACATCTGTGCCAGAGCCGCCTCTACCTGCTCGTATCCAGACAGGGATGTATTTCTCGGAAAACACACAACATCTCTATAATACCAAAATTCTAGGATGTTCTTCTATTCTAATCCTCAAAGTCTATCTTTGGGATCTGTGCTCTAATCAGAGTTTATCTAAATCTAGCTTCCAAGGTTAGTACTAAACTGCCTCTGATACCAACTGTAATGCCCCGACCCCAGCTACCCAGAGGCGGTGCATTACTTCGTAACATTGGCATGATCACAAAAGATCAAGTCTCGAAAGACCGATTAGTTTAGTAGCCTTGGAAACACTAGATACATTCAAAAATGTTACATTACATCATAAAGTAAAAAAAACTAATAATAAAGTCTTCATAGTCCACACTCATATCCTCCTTTGACTATCCCTGCAGGTCATTCATAAAATACTTCTTCACATCTTGGAAAATATTAAAACATTGAAAGGGGTGAGCTCAGATGCTCAGTAAGGATAACAATAATGTGGAAGCTTTCATAAATAAACATTAACATTTAAGGCAATGTATAACTAAAACAAAAGCCTTTTAAACATGAACTTAAACATAATATGGCAAAAGTAAAATGAGATAATGCCATTTACTTATTCACATGGATATTCTACTGGTCGAATAATCACATGCAATATCAATAACCACTTTCATAATGATGGAATGCATAATGCCAGACATCCTGAAACATTTTGTCAAGGCCTCGGCCAAGACGTCTAAAATGATTAAGGCCTCGGCCAAAACCATAAATAAAATTGGGAAAGGGCCTCAGCCAATTCCAGGTCTAGTTGTCTCATGAGACCTACCGATGCACCGAGGAGCTATAGCGGGCTCCACCCGTCACTTATTAAGTCCAATGCATTCCTCATATGAATAGTTTTAAACATATCATAAACCATAACATAATCGTATCATATAAAACATGGATAAAGGAAACATAACATTTCCATATTTCAATCACAAGATATCAATACAACACATTGATATAATAAAAATTCTTTCAAAACCATTTTCAATACCAAAATAAAAGAAAAGTATAACATGGTATTTATTTTTCATTAAAAAAGGTATGGCTTGTAGAGGAAGCCGGAACTCAAATAGTGGTTACGGCGGCGGAGAAGTCGTTGTCTCCGCATACGTACGACAAAAACATTCCCTTTTGTCATTTAGTAAACGCTTCGTATAAAAAATATTCCTTTTGAATAAACGTAAAAGTCAAAGGGGTTTATACACCGTATAAAAGAAAGTTGTGTATAAAACCAAATATGCCTCAATGAAAGGAGATTGAGACGAAGTCCTTAAAAAGATCATTTTTTAAATAAAATAGGTCTATTATGTGTATTCACTATAAGTACACATAAAGAAAGTACAAATACAAGATAGGACATAATATTATCATGACATAATTTGAAACTAGAAGATTAACCCAAAGAATGGAAATTGGGTTAGGAAATTCCCTTACCTCGTGTCTGACTTGACTCAACCGCTCTTTAACCTCCTGAATAATAAACTAGAGTTAATATATACCTTATTAAGAACCATTTTCAATTTCATTATCCTTTTTATATCACTTATTACAATGATATGAACATTATGTAATTATTTAAGTTAATAACGGTCGTTTTGTCGATCTTTGGTACTTGAGTCAACAATAAAATTCTTATAATTACAAGTTGTTTATGTGGTAGAATATCCATTATCTCTATAATTATATTTATGATTTAGATGTCATATATATCATATATATCCAGTATATACATTCATTTATAATATTACGTAACATTTAGAGGTAAGAAATGAAATGCACCGTTCATGGAGACGGTAAGCCGTACATACGCATGAACACTACTTTCATTTCTATTTCGTATTTAATGGAATGAAATCATAATGATATAAATGTATAATATAATTCCAGTATAATATAGTGTATAATACCATTTACTCCATCCTTTATACATCCCACATATGGCATTAACGATTCAAATCACTTTGAGGGGGCGGTAGTCCGCACTTCCTAAAATGAAATTATCGCGTTTACCCATAATGGAAATCATAAAGTATTCCATAAATTAGAAATACAGAAGCATAAGTAAAACATAAACATATTATATATCATATATAAATATAGTGACATCTTAATGGCCACCTTTGAAGGTGTTATATGAGTTTTGAACAATCATCATTTCGTGAGGCAGAAATTCGCCATCCACAGAAACCGTATGTTGTTTAACCATTAGATGTAGGTGTGTGTAAGTGTAGCTCGAATCCTTCTTATAACAACATCCTAGTATATTGAGGATACTGGTTTTGTTACAAAAGAAATGAATAAAAAGAGTTTATGGGGTTGGAGAAGAAAAATAAAACAAAATAACATAAGAGAAGACATTACCTTTAAATCGGGTAACTCTTTCGATTTGAGCCAAAGGCATACTTGGGAAGTATTCTTCCCAATGTGAGGCTTCTAGGAGTAAGGGAGGGAAGTTGGGAGAGTATTTGGGTAGAGGTTGGCCGAGCCAAATGGCTTGGATGTGTGAATGAGGTGGTAGAGGTGGGGGCCTTTTATAAGAGGAGAGGAGGGGCACTCTTGGAAAGTAAAGAACTTTTACATTATTATAGAATGCTTTTCGGTTTCTAAAGGTCCCACACTTATATAATTCTTGGCTAAGGTGATAAGGGTTCGAAAGCTACCCATCCAATAGTCTTTGGACAAGTGTAAGCCTTGGATTGTACATCATCTTTTCATTTTATTTAAATCGTTAAATAATGAGGTCATCGCTGCATCATCATGATGTCATAAATAATTTAATTTATTTAATGTATAAAAATTATAAAAAAAATACTATGATGTAGGAAATCTTTTTATATTTCCAATGACTATTTATAGTCGAAAATATGACTTGTATAACCCCATGTAAAAATTGTTTTAGTAAAACATTTCATGTTTGTGTCATTTTTTTACTTTAACATTAAATAAAAGGTATTTATGTCATTTTCCAACTAAAGTTGCTCCATGGGGTCCCCAAGTTGACCCATGGATTTTCTTGGTCAGCCATGGCACATCCAATGAGGTTAGGACATGTTTCAAGCTCATCTCATATAATTAAAACATTATTTTTACCTTAAACTACACTAATTACCTCTAATCGCGATTAAGAACTTAAAAGTTACTATTCACCAAAAATTATTTTAATCTCATTGATCCAAATTTTACTTCTTAATGACAACCATGTATGTCGGATTTTTGAAAATCAAATCACAGAGGTGGTAATATTTCATTTAAACGAAAAATCAGTTATTTAACTACCACTTAGTGGTTTCACTATTCATCAAAAATTGAAGTTTTTCAGAACAATGCCAAAATTTCACCCTAAGCTATAATTGATATTCCAATTTCAAAAATTATGTCTATTTTACAAAATTCCAAAAATATAAGTTACATTAATTTATTTTATAATTAATTCTCGCTGTCACAACAAATAGCGTGTTTTTAAGAAATAATTTATATCAAAAGATTGGCAATTGTTTATGTCCAATTTCAATGTTAAATTAATTCTAATGACAACCATTGGATAAAATGGTAAAAATATATTCTAATTATACTTTAAAACCAATAAATAGTATAATTTATCACTATAAATTATTTTGATTAAAAAAGTTGTTTTTAAGTATTTTTCACTATTCATAAAAAATTAGAAGTTCTCAGAAAAATACCAAAAATTCAACATAGGCTAATTTCGATATTCTGAATCCAAAAATGAAGTCCATTTTGAAATATAAAATTTCTATAACTTTAAAAAGTGGTTATTACTATTCATAATGGCAACTATGATTAGTCGTGGTGTTTTAGAACTCGATGTTGCGTACAATGCAAGCAGTTGCATTATTGAATGAGAAGCGTATCTTGGAAGCTAGGGGTGTTACAACTCTGCTACGTGCCGCCCCGCAGTAGGTCTCGCCGCTGGAGAAGCCTCAGCAAGAAATCTCTCGACCAAACGGGCTCGCTCCAGTACTCCTGCCTGAGTCGGAATGCTGAGTGAGATCAGCGATGCCCTGATCTCATGTCTCAATCCCTGCTCAAAGGTTCAGGCTCGGAAGAATGGGTCCCATACCATGTTGGTCGAGTAGCGCGAGAGATCGGTAAATCTCACCGAGTACTGGGCGACCATCAAGATGCCATGCCGCAGCTGTAGAAGCTCCTGGATGCGCACCGCATGGAGGGTGGCTGGGACGAACTCTGAGCGGAAGAGGCTCTCAAAGTCCGTCCAGAGAAGAGATGCCTCATCGTGCCACTGGAGCATCAAGCTCCACCATCGGCCCGCTGCTGCGTGCAGTAGGCTCACTGCGAGGATCACCATGAGGTTTGCTGGTGTCCTCACTAGCCTGAAAACTCGTACCACTGCCTCCAGCCAATCCTCGGCTGCCTGGTGGTCCATATCCCCGTGGAACCTGGGCGGTCGCTGGCACTGGAACTCATGCAGTGCACTAAGGCGACGTGCATCGTCATCGGCTAGGGCTGGAAGCATCGGTGGCTCGGCGGGTAGAGGTACCGCCGGTGCCTCTACTGTCAAAGGGCCCTATACTGAGTCCTCGTCGCTCGGTGGGATGTCGTCACGTACCACTCTCGGAACCCTAGCTGGCTACCATCGTGGGGCCATCCTTAAAAGAAACAGGTGCGCCACGGTCAGAACAGTATACCTGGTGAGCTGACATAAAGTAATCACAAAGAAAACTTGTAACACACACGAAATCAATGTTTTCATGCATTAAGTCGGAAATCAGATGTCAGGGTCCTGGTGTATGGATATGTCAGCCGCCGCACCAACATTGGGCTCCTTGGATTGATTATCACACTCAATATACTTAACACTATTGCTTCACATAGAAGAAAGATCAGAGTCTGCGGTAGAACCAAACAGCTCTGATACCAATTTGTCACGACCCGTCCTCGGGGCCCGTGCCGTGACTACCCCAAGCCCGCCTTCCATAGGCCAGGGGCTGGCGACTAGCACCAAGGCATAAATCCTGGTAAAGGGAAGGCATTTCCTTTGTAAAGTAAATAAACAAACAACACAGAGTAATCTGGAAGAAGTAAACACTAAGTAAAAACTGGTACAACAATAAGTGCGGAAAATAAGTGGGCCAGAATACAAACCCAAACTGAAAGTAAAGTACAACTCAAAAGGGTAAAACAGCAACTGAAACGTAAAGTCGCAACGTCGAGTCTCCCACTGGAAGTCCCACCTGAAGGGTGGGTACAGAAAGCCTCCGCTGCTCCTCGGGTCCTGCCGACCACTCCGAGTACGTCCCGCCCAGTGGTCCACCTCCAGGTATCGTCCTACTCCGCAAGCCTCCACCACGATCAGCGATGTCCGTCATCTGCAACCAACACAACGTAGTGCGGGCATAGCCCGCGCAGGGGTGAATATAAGCTACTCAGTAGGGACCCCGAGACCCCCGAAGGTCTCCCAAAATCCACAAAGGATAACCACAAGGAAAGATTCAATCACGAAGTAACATCTGACACTGCTTAGGTATATGCCCATACATATACCTAACTCATCAATTCTCGCCCGGCTCCAACATCCGAGCTCAAGTACAACCCAGTCCACACAGGAAATCAAAAAGTAAATCTACACAAGATAGCACAACACAATCCACAAAGGAATTTAAACGTAAATCCACACAGGATAGCACCACACAATCCACACAGGAAAGTAAAACAGGATTCAGCTCACACAGGTATACTTCTTCGAATGACGATAGAGATGATCACTGATCCATCTAAGTCGTCGGACCCAGAAAGGATCGATAGGTACTAACCCCCGCAAAGACCCACACAGGATCGGGCCCACACAGGACCTGTAAGCGCTGGCCCACACAGAACCGCTGAGCGCTGACCCACACAGGATCGGACCCACACAGGATCTGTAGAACTGACCCATAAAAGATCGCTGAGTGTTGTAGTCGTCGCCGTCGAATCCACTGAGGATCTCTGCACAGTCGTCGTCGTCACAGTAGCAGTCGCAGCCAGCTTTAGGGTTCCCGCACACAGCAAGCTCGTTTTGGAGGGTCCGCTCCACGATCCGAGAGTTTGATACATCAACTGACACATAGTCCAGAGTTGATGTATCCAAAAGTTCTATATTGTCAGCAGGAACTCAATGTCGCAGACGGCGCGTCAATCGGACGCCCGGTCCGAGAGTTATTGGCTTTTTCATCCCTAGGGCTCGGTTGGTTTTTAAGGAAAACCAACCTGACCATACTCCACCTGCGTCCAAACCTCGGGCGGAGTATGCCAAAAGATCCGTCTCACTTATAGAAAAACAACAAAGTTGACGGCACCTCAATCGGACATCTGAAACTCAAGATATTAGCGTTTCTGCTCCGAGGGCCCGGTTGGTTTCGTGTACGAACCAACCCGGCCAAACTAAAAGTAATTCGAAACCTTGAGTGTGATATACCAAAACGACCGTCTTGATCCAAGGTTCGCATCACCACTGACTGCGCATCGTTCGGAGGCTCATAGATCAAGTTATGAGCAAATGACCGAAAACGTCCGGAGATGGGGGGTCTGGGCCCGGACCGACCCGACCCAACCCCCTGGGTTGGCCCGACCCGGGTCTGGGTCCGACCCGTTTTGGCGCGACCCGGCCCGGCCGGTCGGGTCGGCACGGCTCGGCTTGGCCGAGCGGAGGAAGCCGCAGGGCACTGCCCCCGCGGAAATGAAGTGTCGCGGCCCACGTGGGGCCGCGCTAGGTCAGTGGACGCGTCTTTGCCGCGTCCCGTGAGTCGCGGGTCTGGCTGGCCGCCGCCGCCGCGGCTTCAGCCGCGGCGGCCCCATCCGGCGGTGCGCCGGGGCGCCGGCGACCCGCGCCGCCGGGGGATTCCGCGGGCCACCAGAGTTGCTCTAGTGGTCCAATTCTGTTTCCATCTGCGCCATGGTTCCTCCCGGGTCCCATACTTCACTGTCTGGCCCTCAAAACGCCACTCCGGCCCCGTTTGTCATCATCCGCCAATCCGCGCATCAACAGAAAACTGGGGAGGGTTGTCGGGCCGTGTTTTTTTGGCCCACAACCTCCGCGTTAGGTGATAACAATCGGGAATAAATATTCAACACATGAATAGGAAGCAAGGCACAATTTTAATAGAATTAAAATTGAACTTTGATCCAATTTCTTTGTTTTAAAAGAAACAACAATGGGAATAAAGATTTCTCTCAAATAAAACCCTTACCTCTCCGTAGTCGCCGAGCGTGCGTTCTTCGCGGAATTGAGCGTCGCGGAAGGAGAGGATCGTCACATCACGGAAGGGCATCGCGTCGTCGCAGTATACGGCATTGCGTCGACGAACTCTGAGGTTCAAGAACATACAGATTTAATTATAACAACTAAATCAATGTTGTTGTTATAAACCACAAAGAATTAAAAAAGGTCTGCAATCTCTCACCTCAACGGATGATTGAAGATTTGTCGCGGATGAAGGAATGTCGCAGAAGAACGTCGCGGGAGAAGAATCGTTGGTGTCGCGGAACACTGCGTCGCGTCGTCGATCTCCGAGGGTTCGGCGTTCTTCGTCACCTTTCATCGAAGGCCGGCGTTCTTCGCGTTCTTCGCATTCTTCGCGAAGGAGGATGAAGGACTTAAGGTTCTGTCAAATCCTCTCAACGAACAACACACAAGAATAAAAGTGTTGGTCTTATTTTATTAACATGCCAACTAACGAAAAAAGATAAGTTAAGTAACGACCCATTAATTCATAGAATTAATTCAATGAATAAAACCGCCCAATTAATAGGAGCGTTTAATTGTTTAAGAAAACGCCCCAGTTGACTTTTATTTAAAAGGGGTTTTCGCAGGTGCGTTACTTAGCGGAAAAGAAATGGTGGGGCTCATGCGGGCCCCACCTCACAAATATCCTACCAAGAGGGTAGGATATTTTGAATTGTACCCTATCCACTTTAACTCAGCTTAAGCAGCTTTAAGTGGCTTTTAAGCAGCTTATGTGAAATAAAATAATGGTGTCCATACCACATTTTATTATTTCTTAACTTAAATCCCAAAAATAAAAAACCACACTCGAGCAAACGCAACTCCGAAAGAGGCGTTTCTAAGCAAAAATCGGCGCTGCGATTCCATCGGTGCCCTCAAAATTCGATTCCGAGCACCGGTTTAAAAGTTAGAAAAATCCGCTCATTCGTTCACTGAATGTACCCAAGCCAAACTTCCAAATTTGATTCCGGGCACACCGGGCCTCGGAATTAGGTGCCGTCAGAAACTGCGTTCTTGTAAAATTCCAAAGAAAATTAAGAAAAAAAAAATCCCTTGAAATTTACGGGTATTTACAGAAACAACCCACCAATCATCCACTCAGCGATCATCAGTGATCCATATGCAAAAGACACCAATAAATTCCTTTAACAATCTTAGGATCTTATCCTGATAATGAAATAACATTTCTAGCCCTTATCTTAGGTAGGTAGATAATGAGGCCACATACACCCTCATATTGAAGACACATCTGTCATTCTAAGAGACTCATGCTAGCAGTTGGCATCGCTAATACCACATGGTTGTGAGCCCTCCCCAGGATAAGGGTTATATCCTTGCCAGTCTACACCAGTTCATCCAAACATGATCATACAAGAAGGCCCTTTATGAAAATAACTAGTAAAAATTGGGTAAGGTCACACCTATGTCTTGTTAAAAGAATCCCACTAATAAAATTTAGTGGCAGTCTATGAGTGGAAAAATATGCATAGAACCACTAATTCCGCTATCCAGTAGAATTATCTGGAATCATTCAAGGGGGTCCACCATTAAAATATTGTATCACACAACCAGAAGTAAATAATACTTTCCCACACCAACAAAACTTTCCAACAACCTCATCTTGAAGTGTTCAAGGAATCCCACCATTCAAATTCAAAGACAAGTTGATAGTAGGCAGAAACACCCTCACCTATCAATCAATCCCACCATTAACCTTATTATGGGGCGTTAAAATATGTCCACCAATAAAATTTAGTGGAACTATTAGTAGATTAACACACATTCTGACACTTGTCAAGCATGCCACAAGTCTCATCTGGTAGCACCGAGATGCATCAGTCATAAATTTCGTGTGACAAAAAAGGGAAAAACCTAAATCTATACCCCTATACCTGAGTGTTGTCAGTATCCCCTAGAATAAAATGGATGAAATGGGTAGGTACATACCCCATCTATAGGGATATAATGGGCATATATCTATGTTCTAATCATTGATGCTTCCAATCATATCCCTAAAATGGTGAAAGGGTAGTCACAAGTTTTTGATCGCATGCTACAAACCTACCAAGATATCAAAACCGAGACAACGATGTTGTAAGAGAGGTACACACACAAATCTATCCCAAAAAATGAGGTGGCCCATCAATATGTTACCCTGGAGTAGAGACACACCTCTACACCAATCAAGGAGGGTCATCGAGAAAACTCACCTATGATATAAAGATAATTATATCTGGAACATACACTCATTACAACAGGAGGTAATCAACCTATTCCAATGACCAATCAAAGTAAAAAAAATTCCAAATTTCCTAAATACTATCATCATGTTCTTAGAAAAACACTGTAGCTAGTCAAACAATTTGACATACTGGAAAACCACTTTTCCCAAATAGTGGCCCAGCGGCTCGAGAGAAGGAATCCAAAAAGAATCCTCACCAGAGATGACTAGAAAGTGAAGATCCAATCTAATATCCCGCTATACATAATTTAAGAGTTCATGAAGCCCTAATAAACTTATCTATATTATCTTAAGATCCTAATCTCGCATTACGAAATTATGAGAGGAGTAATATTAATTACGAAGGTCCTCCCAAGATGCTTAATCGCGAAGGATTTCTTCATGTTCATAATCTAATAGATCTCGAGATTCCACCTCCAAATGAGAACCTAAAACTACATCCATGTTTCCATAAGATCAAAGAGATGGAGGGTCTTCCTCTTTCTATAATCCAGCATGGTAGTCATCCCCATGATTCCATTCACTATGAATGTTCTCCCCACAATAGTGTTTATTTTCCATAAAAGGGTCTTCCCCTTAGAAATTTATTGTTGATAAAGTTCCCCAACCATGCGGATTTTAAGAAAACATGGTCATTCATGTATGATTCCAGGTCATTGACAAGTGAAATATATTCTTAGCCAGAAGATATCCCATGGAAAAGTCAGTTTTATGAACTAACCTTGGATTTATGCCTTCCAATATGATAGATGAAGTCCCTACCAATATTTTTGTTTACAATAATGCAATAGTGACACATCCACTTTGGTAGGACCAGGATGAGAAACCTCTAGAAAAAGAAAAGGAATACATGCTAAAAAAGAGGAAAGAATTGGCTAATGTTGACATACCATTCATGATCTAGCCTCTAGTAACCCATCAATACATCATTCCAGAGGCATTGTTTAAACATTGTGTTCATGAAATCCACCTCAAAATATATAACACTCTTCCTCAGTTAATCTAAAAACCTTTACCCTATAATGAGTATCAAAGTCACCTCAGGTTAATTGAGGGGATGCATTATCAAATTGATTTGGAAGCTCCCATAGTTTCATGATATCCAAAATTGAAGAAGTTGGAAGCATACCTTCAGTGTTCATGCCTCAAAAAATTAAAATATTTTCTTCAACTGATCGTAGACACCATGTCCAATGTTCTTATCATAGGATGTGGTGAATGAGGAGAATTAACTTACACCACTCAATCTAATCATTAAATCCCATCAAAAATGGAATCATATAATGTTATAACTTAAGACTGGATTAAAAAAACATATTCTTTTCATAACTGGAAACATGATCAACAAAAACAATTCCTGACTGACTCTCATTGACATCGGTCTAGATGATATCATGAAATTGAAATACTTTTGTATCATATATATGAAAAAAACTATCAAGCCTCTTTCTTAGGGGAAGTTAGTCTTGAGATATAACAAATTTCATAGATAAAGCAATAGCCTTCAAAAGTGTGTGATTCAAGTGAAAACCAAATCATGTACCCATCCCATGTTTGAAAAAAATACTATATAAAATCATAAGGGATGACCTAAAAGTGATAGCTATAAAAATACAGGAGTACCCTCAACCCGTAGGGCAGAGGGATTTTTTAAAATAACCTTCTTGGTCATAAAACTAGGATCCAAGAGTTGTGAAATTGGAATGGGAACTTCCCAATCCCACGGGGCTTAGAAATCTTTTACTTAAAAAACCTCCCCCTCAGAAAAATTACATATTATCTTGATTAGGGGGAGAATTGTAGAATTAATCCCCCCAATTTTTCCCATCCTATGATTCAATATACTCATTAGGGACACATGAAAAAATTGTTGGGATATTCTATTCAAATAACCATCCATGAAATGGGTCCAAGAGAACTAGAAAAGGATATGACAATAAATCCTGGATGGAATATGAAAATTATGTCTTTCAACGTAATAGATATGATGTCTGTAATGCATTACAAATTAGAAAATTTCATTAACAATACCACTAAAAACCCTACAGAACTTGAGACCAATTTATAGGAGATAGGGTAGGATGTTTTGGTTCATAATATGGTCCATAGAAAAATGATTGAATTAGGTGTTCATACCTAGAACTAGAGGATTTCCTGAAACATGGGAATTCCCTCATCCAACCCATAATTACCTCCTTAGAGAGTATCCACCAGGAAAAATGGAAATAATAAATCCACACTTCACCCACATCTTGAAGTTGTTTAATCCATTATAGTTGAATAAATATTTACCCAACAAGAGGAAGAGATGAAATAATTTAGAAGACTCAATGAATAACTACTCTGAGCCATCCTTCTAGATGGATGCATTCTATAAGAATTTCCTCAACTTTCACTCCCAACCAATATACCTCAACAAAGAGGGGTTTTCACAGTAACTAAAGTGAATATGGAGAATATTCTCAAATTGGTATACCAACCACCAATATACTCATATCTCATATAATGAGATCAATATATATCTTTTGTTGGTATATATACAAAATAGTTCCATAAATATTCTAATATGATAGCACCTACAGGCTATCCATAGTAGATACCAGCTGTTCCATTACAGATGACCCTACCTACTATTACCCCTATTATAGATAATTCTCAGCTAGTTATCCCAAATGTTATCATCAATTCTATTAAGTCATTGATGACTATATTGAAATCTATGGTGAAAAATGTATTCTGGTATAGCTAGAAAAGAAGCCTTACCATGAATGGGAAGATCATACTCCTCTCCTGCCAAATGTTGGGATCCATAAATTTTCAATTTTAAATGGCCTAGGGGATGTAAGGAAGAATTTACTACATTTTATATCTTATTGTGATCCCATGACGTTGAACCATGAATAACAAGTGGTAGGAAAAATCAGATGTTTTTAAAATCACTACAGGGCCCAACCTTTGTATGGCATACTAGTTTACCAGCTCAGACTATTTAAGGCTGGGAAGATCTCCATTGGAATTTTATATTCTAATTTAGTTCAATTATATAGAATACAATAGTACTCAACCTCTCAAACATCATATAGTGGGATAATGAGAGGGTCTTAGATTTCATCTCATAGTGGAAAGGTTTGACATAATACTTAAACCAACAACTTCCTTATGAAGACATGTTTTCCATATGTATAGTGAATATTTGAGATGAATTATGCATGCCACTCATCCTTTGAAAATACAAAGGATGGTTTTGGGACCTTTCTATGATTTCTGAAAGAGTGGATGATTCCATCAAATAGACCATGTATAGGTCCAGAGTAATTCCACCCATTAAGTAAAGGGAACAGAGAAAGTATAGGCTACCACTATTACAGTGATTCAAGACCTTGCACCCAATCCCACTACAAAGACCAAACCATATCATGTGGTTCCACCCCATGAGTGTCAAAAACAATACTGAAATTTTTTGTATGATCAAATATAGAAGAGGTGAAAATATTTTAAAGATATGAATAATAATGTTTATTTTTTCTGAAATTACTATGTCCATGGATACTTCATCTTGACATTGCAGAACGACTTAATCAAGTTTTCAAAGCCCAAGAAGCCTAGAAAATATGGTGACAATGATTTCCTAAACTATTACCCCTTCCACTAGGAATTGGGGCACACCATACAAGAATGCTTTGTCTTCAAAGTTATCTTGTAGAAAATGGTGGACTCTGGGCATGTGAAGCTAGGAAAGCCACCTACAAATGTATCATGTGTTTTAGACACTGATCTATAAGAGGATAATGAATAAAAAAAAGTTATTAGAAATGGTACAAAGAACTTAAATGACTATATGATAAGAAATATGATCAGTTAGAATCATGATATATTCTTTATCATAGAAGAAATCTCTAACCATGCCCTCAACCACTTATGTTGTTTCATGACCATCTTAATTGGAAGGCCATCCCTCTGAAATGTAGTTTTCTAAGAAAAGAAATGGCTAAAAAGTTAGGTAGAAAAACAAAGAATTCAAAGCTATACTAAGTCCAAATTATATTTTTAATTTAATGTACTTTCTACCTAAAGTCACAAAAGAATGGGCCCTACCCCACCAAATGGTACAACAAGAATTGATAAGCCAAACATAGTCCTCATTAGATGTGGAGTTGATATTTGGTTCTATTAATTTTATCCACTTTATGGATCCATTTTTTGATGATGAAGGTGAATATGAACTCATATTCCCAACAACAAATTTTGGAATTATGATAAGAGGCCTCCACATCCAAGGATACATAAGAATACATGATCGTTCCATAAGTCAGTACTCTAGTCACATCTCTGTTCAGAGCATCTATTTAGGCAGGACTCATTGGAGAGCTCTCCAATGCCTTCATAAAGAGCATAAAAGTCCCCCCCCCCCACATGCATTAAATCATTTTCCAATACATGATTTACATTGAATATTTTCTAGAGGATGCATCATTGGCTAATCAACCTCAGCGTGTGGGTAGACCTAGTTGACCAAATACACTGAGAGCAGAAGCACCTTTTTCACATGTCACATGGGTTGATCCATCCACATCAAGTACTTCAATTCCAAAAGCACACAAAGAATAGAATTCCTATAATAAGAAGAAGATAACTTTTTTTAAGCATTTTGATATTTGAATGAAATTAGCTCTGGTTTCAGATAAGTTGTCAATCCTGAATGCTTTGAGTCTATCAAAATACCTTTGAGAATCACTCATAGAGGCCCTGTCAAGAACTCCAAAATTTGAGGTTGATGTTACTACTATATAATTATATCGTGGATATAATGATCTTTCATAATTCCAAATGATAATATCTTCCATCGAGTAGGATGAAGATGCCATCATAGAGGGACATGTCAGGCCTTTGTATATATTAGGAAAGACACATGACACTGATATCTGGTGATCCATCACTAAAAATGGCACATATTTCAATCTCATTATTATTTTAAAACATCATCAACTAGGTCTTAACAAGTCCCACTGTCCCCCTCCACTCCAATTTTATAGCATTATGACAAGAACTAGCAAAGTCATTTTGGATAAATAAAACTTAAGGCCCAGTTTGGGGATCTTATTCCTGAATCAGAATTCATGGTTTTTAGCAATTCAGTGCCTTTATAATTTTTCTACAAAGGACTTGGTTACATAAGTATGTATTTATTCCATCATCATACCACCAATGCCTCAAATATTTCATCCATGGTTAAATTGGAACATTATATGGTGACAATACCACATTTAAATCCTTTTAATCTCAATAAATTGATGTAGTATTCGGCCAAAGTGAAGGGAAATATCCGATGAATAATTGTGTTGCTTGAATCAATGCATCAAATTTTATTGAGGTGATCCTGACTAATCCTTTCACGAAGCCTGGTGTAGAGAACGTGCTACCCATAAATCAATATGAAGTGGTGGATCCAAAATCAAGAACACATTTAGAAACGTCCCTGATGTTTGTTGTGAAAACTGAAAAAGTTGGCAATTCCCTCAAGAAGTGATAAATCTAGGATAAAAACACCATTATTTAATCCCCTATGCTTCATGAAATCCTCAACCCATTAGATGGGTAAGAAGAGGTTATCACATTACTGATTGGAAGTAAATATGTTCATTATCTATCCATCTTCTCCAATTTGGAGCTTGAAAAGATCCTCACACAATCAGCTAAGTTAGAATTAGAGTGGGATGAGTTAAAGGAAGAAGAATATGAAGTGGAGGCAGACCTCAGGGATTCCCCTCTAACATTTTAGGATTGTGTCTCTACCACTATTGAAAAACTCAAAGAAATAAATATTGGCACATATGAGGACCCATGACCCACATTGATCATTTCATCCATGAATCTAAAGAAGAATAGGTATATAACTCCTTCCTGAAAAAACACTGGGATGTGTTCATCTAGAGTTACATAGAGATGTCATGCCTCTATCCAAAGGTTTTCTCCCATCACATGGTTTTCCAAAATACCACCAGAGATATAAACAACCATCCAGAAGGAAAAACCCAACTCATTCCTCAAAAATAAAGGCTAAAGTAGACAATATAATTAAAGTATACTTCATCCAAGAAGATTAGTATGAAAATTGGAAGACAAACATTGTCCCAATAATGATTAAAAACGGGAAAATCAGGGTCTACGTCAACTTTAAATTTCTAAAATGGCACAATCTAAAAGATGACATCCATGTTCTGATCAAAAATATATTGATTAATGAAAATGTAGTTTATAAATCCCTCTCCTTCATGGTTGACTATTCAAGGGAAAACCAAATTTGAATAGCCACATAATATTAGGAATCCACCACATTCAAGTCCCACAGGGTGTATTTTTCTACCGGGTATTTCTCATTGGCATGAAGAGTTTCAGTGCCACAAAATAACATGCCATGCATCATATCTGCAATCCTTTCCTAGGTAAATTTGTTTAATTCTGTGTTGATGATTTAGTGGATATGTCTTGAAATAATTTATACCACTTGGAAGATCTAGAGACTAAATTCAAGAAACCACTACAAAATATCCTCTAAATGAACTACATGGAATTTTTCTTTGGGGTAACCTCAGTAACATTTATCATCTTTATTTTAATCCATTGCAGCATCGAAGTTTACCTTGAGAAGGAAAAGCAGATCCTTATAATTTCACCTCTTTGTAACCTCAAAAGGTTGATAGGACTTCAAAGAAACAAGGACTACATTAGACGCATTATATCTAACCTCACAGACAAGGGTTTTCCATTCCCCATGTTTATGATGAAGGGGGGCTCATATCAATGGACAAGTAGTTATCAAGAATAATTTGACAACCATAAAAAATATATATTGATCCAACCAGTGTTAATGATGACCATTGAGGGAATTCCACTCATTCTATCTGCGACTACATTGGATCGATCACTAAGAACATTCCTCACACAAAATAATGACACTGTAAATGAAAAAAAACCTTTATTATCTCATTAAAACCATACTAGATACTAAGAGTCATTATTCAGATATCGAGAAGGAATGTATGGAGAAAATATTTGTGGTTTGGAAAATAAGGAACAACTTGTTGAACCATGAGGTCCATTTGGCCTCTCACAATAACCCACTCAAATACATCCTCATCCTTCTTATGTTGACAAGTGTTTGGCATGATGGGTGGTCATCCTGAAGTATATTGATATATAGTTCATGTCTTAGATAGTAGTGTAAGGCCCGGCTTTGGAAATTTTATTGCATAGCACCAATCTATAGTTATATGATAAATTTTCAGATGAAGCTATATTTTCTATTAAATAAGGCCCCCAAACATGGGAAATGTATTTTTATATAACTTCTAGGAGCCCCATAGAAATGAGAATATAATACCCTAACATTATAAAATCCGGGTTAGTGGTTAGTCTAACACCCCTAGCAAAGTCTAGTTTTCGTTACTACTTCCTATTGTTTAAAGGATGTAAAAACAATTAGGTAAAAAATCATGCCCTAATTAAAGGCCTATAATTGGCACTCCTTGAATTATTGGATCACCTAGAGGTGAAAGGAGACCTAGAGTTCTTAATCAAATAGACCAACAATGAATACACCCTCAGAAAAGAAGATAGAATACCCCTTCTTGACATTGTATGAAGGTTAATAATAGATTTACCTAGAAATCAAACATTGACTCATGTCCCAAAATCACAGAATTACTAGGAATATGCATTGTGGAATGTATCTATAGCTTTGTTAGATCTAAATTGGGATGAAACGATCATCATCATTTCCCATTGTTGGATGGTCTCACCTTTTTTCAAGTTAAATCCAAAGAGATCAAGGAAATATACTCTATCATTGAGCCATAGGGTCCTACCACATAGTGTATTATACCCATCATGTAATACTTAAACGAATTGAGTACTTTTATCAGATAGAATATTTAAAGAGAAAATATGGTAGTGAGAAACCAAATTCACTATTTATGATGCCACAAATCACCAGGAATCCCTCAATAAATGATCAATTGATGGAGTCATTCTTAGATAAATTGATGAAGAATATACCACTACTATCATTAAATAAGTAAAATCTATAGCCTTTGGTCCCCAACAATATGGTTTCAAGGTTTCTCATTAAATCGGGAGGCTTGAGTATTATTGGCCCACAATGACACATGATTTCACAGAATTCACCAAGAAGTTTCATTCTTTCCAAATGCATGACAAATTCATCCATCAACGCCATTGTTTCTAAATACATCCAAATAAACCTGGCCATTTTCCATATGGTGAATGAATTTTGTGGGGCCAGACCCTCTAGCTATGACAATGTAGTTCAAATATATTCTTTCTGCAATTGAAATCTTTTCTAAATGGTATGAAGCAATACCCCCTCAAAGGGGTCAAGGCCAAAAGAATTTTCATCTTTGTGAAATAAAATATAATTATAATATTTTGTGTCCCCCATAAAATAATGACAGACAATGACACCAATTTTTGTTTTTTTAAGGTGGAAAAGAAATATAAAGAATATAACATTTGATCCAACCACTTGTCCCACTATAATGAAATGACTAAGGGATAAATAGAGTCCCTTATAAAGACGCTATCAAACATACTCCATAAGATAGTGGATAAGGACATGAAGTCTTGGTCTAATAAATTAATCCATGACTTATGGGATTACCAAAAAAAGAACAGTATTGGTACATAAACAACACAGTATTCACTTGTTTTAGGGACAGAGATAGTCATATTGGTTGAGGTCCAATTTCTAGTACTCTGTATTTCCATCCGTAGCTGGCTATCCATGGATGAAAATTCCCTGAAACAATTGGATGAATTTTTATCAACCCGATGAGAACATATTTCACACTTTGAAGCACATTGAGGTTCATGAAAATCAGATAACATAATATTTTGACACGAAATTATGTCTCAAGTTGTTCCTCTACAGATAATTGGTACTATTCGTTATGACTCCAATGATACTAGGAAAAAATCCTTGAAATCTCAAGACAATTTATGAGGGTCCTTATTCCGTACACATGGTCCACTCTAAAAGAGCGTACTACTTGATCTTAATGGATGAATATCTCATTATGACACCAACCAATGGAAGGTTTCTAAATATATATTTTTTGTAATCCCACAAAATTTTCATAGAAGCCTGACATTAAACTTTACAACATCATATAGTCCAAGCGGTATGACTTTAAACTACATACCATGTTGTCATAACCATATGAAATTAAACAGCATGGTATATGTCACATCAAAATGAAATTCAGCCACAAAGTATGTTTTTTCACAAGATGTTAAATATCCTGACATGTTGTCTTATTCAAAAGACATAAAAACTGTATAAAAAATTACTCCCCACATGAATAAAACTGCATGGTTCATTTCATTTGTATATGAAGTAAAACCACATAGTATTTTGAGCCATACTAAAGTGGTTCACAAACCATGTTGTTTATATCTAACCAAACCTTTGTTCCAGAACTATTCATGGCTTTATTCTCAGAGACATGTAATAATGCCTATACATCATGAAATGGGACCCTCCATCATTTTGGGAAACATCAAATCACCCTTTATCCACATTAAAACCTAATTGATGTGAGGAGATATTTTCAAGAACTACGTGTATCCTAATTTCTACCATCACAGGATACATAGTGATGCTCAGATCTCTAATATTGGACCCAACTGTAATGATACTTCCTTTCCACATCAGGTAACCAATATCCTTCCTCGAAAGACATTGAAAAACATGGTCAATGTCCTCATTTCATGAAAATAAACTACATTATTTTTTTCATAAATACTTGTGTCATGATATTTTTTTCAATGAGATATGTAGTGATGCTTGGATTTCCAAGTTTGGTTCATATCGCAATGCAACAAAAATCACCCTCTCCATGTGTATGGGCTATACCTATATAGGGAACCCTCCAAGAACTAAGTTTATATTTATTCCCATTCAAATGAGATATATATTGATGGATAGATCTTATATCCAACATATCCACACAAAAAATCTAAATACCCCTGCTCTCCATGTGTGTAGACCTTGTGTTGTGGATGAAACCATTTCCACTCCATGTTTCCCTCACCAATCATAAATAGCGTGGGGTTAGGATCTTTTATAAAAAAAAATACCTTCTTGAGTGAGTCACATTAATTCACATTGGTATTTTTATTATCCTGGCTAGAAGACCATAAAATACACACTAGATGCCTTTGTTGCATAACCTTAAATTGCATGGTTCTTTGAGAACTACATATGGCTGGATCCTTGTTCCCATGAGATACATAGTGATACCATGATATTAAATATTATTTTAGGAAAAATATATTAAATACCCTAACTCTCATATATATAATTAAAATCTACATAACATAATCCAATATGGGTTCTCACCACATGCATGATCCCATATTAAAAAAACCCTTCTTCCAAAAATGAATTCAATTGGTATGGAGAATACATTTTAGAAATATGTGTGTATTGATTATTTCTCCAAAAAGATACATAGTGATGCTCTGTTCCTATACCCTATCTTATCTATAATACTCTTTTTCATGTAGTATCACCTTTTCCCTTACCACATGATGTTAAAATATATGCCTAATGTCTTTATCACGTGTTGTTAAACTACATGGATAATATTCATTCCATATTAATTTAAACTACATGGTGCCTCAAGAACTGCATGTGTCTTGATTTTCATTATAATGAGATATGTAGTGATGCCTAGGCCTCATGTTGTAGTCCTATCCAAGGGGAAAGAACCCCCCCCCCCTCTCCAGCATACAAGTAATGATCTATGTAGGAGCTTTTAATTTGGGTACCCTCATTCAATGGTCAAAAGAGGAAAAAGAGTCATCCACTCATACATGCAAGTCAGATCCATGAAAAATATTCTACCTTTCAAGGAAAATATCAATTCAATTACTTCCTTTGGTCTCAAAAATATCTCTTTTACACATCATCATCTTATTCTTGGACACTTTCAAATATACATATTATTTCTCCAGCCATCGGTGATAGAATTTCTGATACTTGAGGATTCCATTTTCAAACTATGAAGTAACATGAACCAATTGGATTTGCATAAGTTTCCCTTATAATGGACCTTTTATGCATATGATTCCATTATTTTAATATGTAGTAACACACCTGAGTTGGATTTGCATAATGTCGCCCACAAAACAGGGTTGTCAACCAATAATGATTTCCTTACCGGGATGATCTTATTCTATCTACATTACCCTTGATGGAACTATTATAGAAACTATGATTCTAATTTGGTCTATTGTTATCCTTCAAATATTTGTCTCATGTCATATCTCCAAACCTGATAACCCCTAAGATCATGGTTTACAATTTCCTCCTTTATGAGAGAAGTATTGCTGAAAAAATCATGGTATGATAAGACACATAGTACATATTGATCCAATAATATTATGGTCATAGTCCTAAGATATAAAACTATAGGAACCATATTTTCTACATTTGGGTCACACATTCATAAGAAATCTATTCTACCATTCTTGGGTAATTGTGACTGGAAATATTCCTTCAATATTAAGGCACATTTTATTAATGAAACTAGACTCTATGTATGATGAAATCTAAAAAACCATAAGCCTCCTTCGGCCATAGGTAATATTATGTTGGAATTAAAAATAAGTCTTTTTCTTGACTATGTAGTAACACACACCATTTGGATTTTGATAAGTCTACCACATAAAGGGTCTCTCATCTAGGGGATGATACTATTTGACCAATTATTAACACGCCCCAAATGGATTTACATAAAGTCACTCAAAAAGGGTATGTCAACCAGCAATGATTTTTTCCTCAGTAGAGACTTGCTATATTTCCATAATCCCTTCCCTTAGTACTAGTAGTAGGATATGGAGATCCATATATTACAACTTATAACTTTTCCACTTCATAACTAAAAAATATGGCACCTTCCTAGATGGATTACCATGAAAGAGAGAATTATTAATATTTCAGTCAATGATAAAAGAAAATAAATTATATCCCACAAAATCCTTACAATATGAAATTAAACTACATAGCACAATATCCTCCCTGTAAGGTCTTAAACTTCATGGTCAATGTCCTTCTTATATAACATTAAAATACATAGCATAATATCCCCACCGCTAGATATTAAACTACACAATCAATTTCCTTGTTGTATGAAGTTAAATTTTATAGAATAATTTCCTCATCAATAGGCATTAAACTACACAGTCCATAGCCTAGTCACACAACATTAAACCAAATGAAGCTTCAAACCTTTTAAAAAAGGGGCCATCCCATGGAATTGGTCACTTAATATAATATTTCATCCTTTACACAAGCCAAATTCATGTAGGGTCAAATTAAAATTCATGGAAAATTCCGACATATATATTTCCTTAATTCTCATATATCTTCCCTTAGTGAGCCTCCCATAATAGTTTTGAGAAATCATAATCTCCATAAAATTCCATAGGCCATCAGGAATGGAATTTTCAAATCCCCGAGAACTCTTTTTCATGACTATATTGTAAAACACACATGTTTTATTTGCATAATGTCTCCCACTAAATGTGCATTTATATCTGAGGATGTCACTATTTAACTATGATGTAACATGACCCTATTGGCTATGAATAAAGTCACCCACAAAAATGGTTTTCCAACCAGTGTAATATTCATCCTTATAGGATTCCTACTATATTTATAGGCCTCAAAATTGATGATTTGGAAAACAATTTTCAAAAATAACCTACGGCCATTCCCTACATACTTGTCTCAAATAATTATTTAGATCTGGATGTCACAAAGTCTTGACTTAGAATTCCCCTTGGGGTATTAGAAAAATGTCATAAATTTTAAGGACATTATTCATTATTTGGGTAATCATCCCAACATTCATGGTCTAATATGTTTGACAAAAAAAAAATCAGTATTTTTAGTCTAGCATGAACAACATTAAATAACCAAAAATATGAGACATGATACTTGGTAGGTTGAAAACATGAAAAGAGAACCCATGGTAAAAGTTGAGCCTTAACTCACTTTACCCATTCTATATATGGTTTTGGATAGAATCAATAAATTAAAAGATAAAAGGCACAAAACTTTTCAGGATGAAAACCCATAAACAGAGGCCTAAGAGAAATCCATGTCTCTCCCACTAAGTCTTCTTTATGTTGGACATATGAAAAAATATGGGTGATGGAAAATAATATGAAATGTTTCTATGGTTTTCCATATGACCCTACCAATAGTCAAACTACACTGTCTAGGCCCCATGGATTTAGAGAAAATTAGAGTGTCTCCACATCCCTATCACTATGATCATGACTAGTTTATGCAAAGATGGCTTGCTATGAAAATTAGCTTCATTGTTATAGAATAATCATAGAATTGAAAATAGGGATGAAGACATATATTATTGAAAAAAAAACCGTTTCATTTATGAGATAAAAATAAAAGGAGCATCCAAAAGTTAGAGTGTCTCCATATTTCATTACAAAAACTGTCAACATAACTCTTTGTTTATTTAACGGACTCCTGATCCCCATTAGTAGTGTGTTAATGCTTATCCAACTGGATAGAATCAGTCTCCAGGTCTTAGTAGAGTTACTCTGTCACAATCATAATAGAATCTGACACCTCAGTTAGATCTCCTTCCAGTAAATGGTGAAGTTTTATGAACTCTCCCTAAGAATCTTCTAGTTCTTGATGAAGGTGTTATATTTTAATGGTCTTCTCATTAATCTGTTGCTTATATTCCAATAATTCCTTTTCATGGTTGGCCTCTTCTTGGGATAATGCTACCCAATGATTTTCAGTATTAATGAGAAGCTTTTCCTTTATGTAGTGCTATTGTATCTCATATTCTCACTCCCATTTGAGAATGATGTACTTCATTCATGTGTGAATCATGTGGTAATCAAATATTCTATATCCCATCATGTCGAAAAACAGTGAATGTCAAAAAAATCATCAAGATAGCTCTTCCAAATGTGTCTCATAAATTATCATCCAGATGTCCAACCCAACATCATGTCTTATGATACAAAGGTCATTTTATGACTCAAAGTATGACTCAGAGAAACAGTCAGATGGATAAATGTATTTTTGGATTAGTGTAATCTTTGATTCACCCAACTTTTCTACCTATGAGATTGTAATATCTTTAATTTCTAATAGGAGTGGAATTGGCATGAAATCATTCCCCTCAGGCCTCATCGCTAAAGTTAATAGATCTTAGTAGTGCATAAGGTTCATTATTAGCTTTAAAATGATATAAATTGGATGAAGTGGGAGATAATTAAATCATTTGGGGCACACAACCATTGATGGATTATCATATTAGGTAGATTCTTCCATGATTTTCCCAACCTCAGTTGTTTGAGTTGTAATCTCCTCATAAAGGGGCATCCTCCCGAGTCTTCCTTCATCTCACCGATAAAGGATCATGAAGATTACTTTATTTGGGATCCCCTTGAGTCAGTTCTCCCTCAATATTGGAAGTGGGATGGAATTCAAAACCTTGCTCACTAATCACCACTACAAAATTATTCATGGATAAATATGCCCAATTCAAATATAAATGGTTAATATATCATGCATAAAAATTGGTTCCATGAAGATAAAGACTCATGTCTATTCACATAATTATTAAATTTTAAAGACTCTTTTAAAGAGGTAGGAAGATCAAAATATTCAAGATTTTATTCAAATTTCATGTCAAGATTTCTCATTTAGTGTATTGATTCCCCAATACCCGTGGTAATCTCACTCATGAAGAAACCCAAAACATTGTTCTCAAGACACAGAACATCACCCTCCTCCAATGACCAAATACCCCAAACAACTTCCTCAGGGACAAATATAGGGTCATCATTAGTCATCATAGGATCATTCAGTGTATGAGATGAAGTAGAAATATCATAAGGAATAATGGTCATCAATCTACATATGACACCTTATGACATATAAATGACAATACCAGAATCATCCTCCCTCTCTAAAGTGTTAGGAGAAGATTACGTATCCTCAACCCTTATCACTTCTTATTTCAATGTTCTTGAATCACCATCAAGAATATGTGCCTATTCTAAAGAATCCTCCTCAATTCATTTTGTATTCTCTACAAGACCCATGAGATATGAGAGAAAGGGAGAAACTGAAACCATAATAATTATTAAACATTTATTCCAGATAAATAAGATATAATTTATAACATGAATACATACCATCACTAATGAGGTTCTTAGAAAAATTATTCATTAACAATATCTCATTATTTTTCGATAGAGGGATGCTAAAACCATCAAATTCAAAGACTTTTATCCAAGGTGGTAGTAGAGATTATCCTTCCATCTCACCCCCATGTTCTATTGGCCCAGGTATAGCTCTCTAGGTTCTTGAGATGAATCATTGATTTTGAGTGGTGTGGTAGTTGATCCATATTTCAATTATGGAATCTCAACCATTTTTCCCTTGGTCTAATTCAAATCAAGATGATATTCCCATTAAAAAAATACTATTTTTGAATCAAAATAAATGAATAAAAAAAGATGAAATAATGGAGAACATAAAACCTTGGGATTGATGAAATCGTTCCACTCCATATAGGATGGGTGGTCAACCCCTTCGAAAGACCCCCATTTCAAAATTTCTTCCACCCACCTCATATAATGAATATGTTTTTCAATTTCATATATAAGAATATATAGCTCTTGGATATATATTCAAACCTTGGTAGGATAGTTCTCAAACAAAATATTTTCTAGGGTTGGAATGTCTCAAATTTCTATAATTTGTAGCCTAGAAAAAAAAAAGAAACCACACATCCTTAATGTTAGAAGGAATTCCCTACCAAAATTTTACTAACTATTATCACATATATTATGAGCATATTCTATTATTTTTTATAGATGATTGATAACTATCAGTTTCATTGGATTTTTGATCCTCTCTTGCATAATTGAAGGATGGGAAAGTGTAGTCTAGGTATCTTCTTAACGATGATGATTGTAAAATCTGGGATCATACCTAGTTTTTGTATCCATTTTGTTCATGTATGGTAGACAATACCTTGCACGAGGTCATTTAGGAAAGCTCTATACCCCTTAAGTTTCTCTCTATAAAGTAGATAAAGCACCCTTCAGAGGAGATGAAGCAATCTATTGAGTGGGAGGAGCATTTCTACTTCACTTTCAATGCTTGAAAGTTATTACATCCTTGAATCAAGGGATATTCATAGGATGAAAACCCTAAAGATATAATGAAATTAGTACTCGAAATACCAGGGGTTCAACTCATAAGATGATCTAGCTAGAGGTAGGCTGATCACAACTCAATTCATCTTCATAATTGTTAGCATCCATAACTACTGGGCTACTCTTGGGTGCCTTTCTAACTAGACACGTAGTAGGGGAGTTAGAATTATTTTGGGAAGACACTTAAACTGGTGTGAAAATAAATATGGATTATAGGTCAAACATATAACCTTGAAATCAATTTGGTTTTCTTGCACATGATCTCCTAGGGAAATCATGTATAACCTCTATTCGTCACTAGTTTTTCCATCATCAGTGAGTGTCCTATTAGGAGGGTCTCTAAATGGGAAGAAATTGAAATCCATGAATAGGTTTAACCTCTTCAAGGTCTCCCTTGGTTTAGGGTGAAGGTATGAATTCTAGCAATAACTTGAAAAAATGGTCAAAATTAGAACTTAGTAACCTCAAATCCACTTAGCATATGAGCTAAAGTGGCTTTCATTCCATCCCCATAGTATCTGGAATGGACCTATGATTCTAAAAGGGGCCTTACTTATGTGAATATGATGTAGGAATAGGTGAGTATTTTCCAAGATAGGGACACCAAAACCAATGTGCTTCCTATCTTCTAGCTTGTCCATAATAATGAATTTCCCTATCCTCACACCACTATTAGAGTTGCAAACATACTACATGTAAACAATTAACCACATGGATATGAATCCTGCAAGATGTGTCTTTGAAGGTATTTTAGAATTTTTCTTATACCCCAATCAGTATATCTCCCCCTTCTCCAAGGTTGGATACAATTTTCTAATAATTTTCCCCTTATACATCTTGTGATACCCCACGAGACATTTTCTAGTGGGGTTATTCCCCTATAGCTCTAAAAATCATTCATTCATACTTCATGATAGATATGACCCCTTAGGATGGAGTCTTTCTTCCAAATGTACTGAGCTATCTTCAATAGATTGTGAACTAAAATTGGTGTCCTTTTAAAATTATACCACTTTTCCTTTAGTGGGATGAATTCAAATTACATCTATCTAAGGATCAGGTTCCGATAGATATTTTAGAAATCCAATATGTTGATACCGAATTCACTCTGAACCATGTTGAAATATTTAATTTGTGGGATCCATCAACCTATCATATTGAGAATGATGTTGATATTCTTTTATATGTATGTCTAGGATTCCAAGATGGATTTATATATCCCAACCACTTTCAGATCAGTCGCAAAGTCAGCATAGGTCTGACATAACCAATAATCTCACATCCTATTGGGTATGAAAGTTTCTCCCATGCTGAGGTCCCTGTATTCCCTCCATCATTTTCATTGGTATTTATGGGAATCATGACATAAAGATAAGAAATAATGTGGCTTTATTATAACCATGTCCTATTTCAAATTCAGGGCACACTTACTATTATTCATGACATAAGTCATGGAAGATGTTCTTTCATTAATGTAGGTTCCCAAGCTCAATAAGTTGGTGGTAGTGAATTTACTGATTTTTTTGAAACTAGGAAAAAGGATTACAAATTTTCAACTCTATCACAAAGAGCTCAATCAGATGTATGTTTCCATAAAGTGGCAGATAGTTTCTCTCAAGATATTAACAATGATTATTCTTTAGATTCTTTTCCAAGTCTGGTAGATTAGTATCATACACATCATAGTAATCTAGGCCAACATTGTCTATCATTTCCCTGAAAAAAATTTATAGCTTGTTCATTAAAGACTGTATTCCATTGAGTGGACATTAAATATACAAGGAAAGACCAAGGTCTTCATTAAAAACAATTCTATGTTTGGGAGAAAATTCAAAAAACTTTAAAATTTAGAAAAGGAATGAGTCGGTGAAGGGTAATTGAGAAAGTGACTTGCTTAGGTAACTCACCAAAGTAACCCCATGTAGGTTCCTTTCCTAGACTTATATATTGTATAGATTGGCGTGTAGCTGCTCTCCATGAATGAGGCTTCAAGAGGGAAGATTAAGTAGAAACTATTTTTGGAATATGAGAATAGAGATACCATCAGTACAGAAGCGTGATGATCACTCACTAAGACCAATATTTCAATTTATAGACACTGGATCCCTAGTGTGAGGCCTACACGAATGTCCCACTTACACAAATGAAAATCATGGATAACCCACACATGTGACCTGCATGACTACCAAAGGCCTTTACATCTGTTTACCATAGGATCAAACTCTGTTCTTTCAATCAGATCATATCATATGGGGGATTTTTTTGATAGTCTGTTTTGCCACATGGATGAAAAGGTACTAATGAAAAATAACTCAGGGGGAGTAAAATAAGAAAAGTAATGAATTCCAAGGGTCACACACTTCTCCCAAGACACTTCACGTAGTTCCCCCTAAACCAACAACAGTATAATGACTTGAACATTTATGAATAAAATTCCCTTTCCTCTTAATTAAATTCATTATTTTGTTTTATTATATCTAATTCGATTCAAATGATTGTTAAGTATCATTTTCATTTTAAATATATCCATTGAACAATGATCACATGATATGTATAGATATCCGGGTTTAACAAATCAATTTGACAGAGAAAATGGAAATGATGGATTCAATGAGTAGGATCATACCCTATAAATCCAATTTATCAGATATTCCAAGGGAGATAAAACTTTCGATATTTTTCCTAGACCAATACCATGCTGAGATCCAATAACTTAAGCATGACCAAAACCATTTACGGGACAAGTTCAATCTCACCGAGATCACGACCCAGACCATGTTCACCAAACAACCCGATGAAAGACGTATCATCACACACCTTACTGGTAGGGAGTATACTGGTGTAACAAAAGGATATGTATCAATACTCTATCATTATGATTATATATATTGTTTTTTATAGAATAATGAACATGCTTTCATTATATTAATGTTACCTTCTAAATGAGTTTCAAAGCACCAATAGTATTTTTATTCAGTATTGAAATTAAATTAAGAAATATATTTTTTTGAATTAATGGATTTTTTAAATAAATAGTATTTTAATAAAATATTAAAATGAAATAATTTTTTTTAAATATAAATGATTTTATTATTTTTATGAAATCAAATGTTATTTTTATTAAGTTATGAAAACTGTTTTTCTCAAAACCCTCAATTTCAAATAAATGTTGGTTTTTATTTTAAATATAATCATTCACATATTTAGAAAAATATTTGGACAAAATTAATACTATTTTTTAAATCAGGACTTTGAAATTATCCAATAATGAATTTTTCATAATTTTCTGAGAAAGTCGATTTTTTGGTTAAAAAATTAAATACTGTATAATATAAGGTGCGTTTTATAAAATCATATGTAATGGCCCGGACCTCTTCGGCCCATTCCTTTGTCAAAAAGAGGGTCTTGAAGTGTTCTGGAGGGTAAAATGGACTTTTCCCACACTTTCCAGAATTTGGAAACTACACGCCGTGTAGTTTGAGTACACGCGGTGTACCCCCTTACCGGGTATACCCCGTGTTGAAGGTTGTGTCCTTGCCGTGTGTAGTAAATGGGTACATGTCGTGTGTCCAGTACTACACACTGTGTAGTCCTTCCCTGCGTATGCGTTACCGTGTGTTGACTAGTCAAAGGTCGTGTGCCGTGTTGGAGCTGTGTGAAATAAATGGGTACATGCCATGTATCCAATACTACACGCCGTGTAGTCCCTCCCCGTGTATGCATTACCTTCAAGCCATGTGTTGACCAGTCAACGGCCGCGGAGCTATGTTGGAAGCCGCGTGGAGACCATGTGAATTAACTGAGTACACGCCATGTACCTTTTCTTTTCTCACCTATAAAAGGAGGGGTCCCCTCCTCCTTTTCAACACACCCCTCTCCTCCCCTCCCCTCTGAGCAGAGCTCTCCCAAGAGTCTCAAAGGCTCTTTCTTCCATAACATCTTCGTCCGAGCTCCGATTTACGATCTGTCAGTGGCCATGGGATCGTAACGATGAGACGGAACTTCCAAGATTGGATCCGTTGTCTTTACATCAGCCTTTCCTTTCTGACATCCACCTGAGGAGGTTTTTTCGGGACCCGACAGAAGTGACTGAAGCCGACAGACGTCTTCTAAAGTTGATCTGGGGAGGAGCGTTGTTATCAGAACCTATCGAGGTAGGGACTTTACCTTCGTCTCTCTAAATTTTGCATCATGCGGGGTGGGTTTCCTCTTGTTTTATTAAACACAGTCGAACCAGTTTAATGAAGATAATAACTAGCTTATATAATGGTGATGGGAAGTTTGTGATTACTGTTACATTACTTTTTATATCATGTGATATTATATTGTGAATTGAATTGGATTATGCCTACTGAAAATCATGTTCGTTGGGGGAATTTTCTTGCGCAATTAAATGTTGCCCTGTCTTCAAGACTGTTTTTTTTTTGAATGGATCCTTGTTGAATGTGGAATTTGGTTAATCACGTAAAGTTGGCTAATTAAATGAAAATATGGAACCCTTGTGTGATCACTCTGGTTGAACTAAACTGAAATAATGAACATGTGGGTGTTGGCTTGGATACGTGGCATGTGATAGGTGTGTTTTGTTTGTTGTTGTGGATCGGGTGGGCATCAGGGCTGCGATAAATGGTATTAAAGGGATAATGACATACGGGTTTCAGTGCGGTTGTGGTTATGGTGGTTGGCAGCAGGGCTGCAGGGATGGGTTTGAATGTGAACGGACTATGGGTTGTGAATAATAAATAAAAGTGGGAGAGTTAATGAATGGTGGGTCATGGTAATGGAATGGGATTAATAATCAATGGGGTTGGTTCGTTAATAAGAAGTACTTGTTGTGATGCTTGTGTTTTCCTAACTTGATTTGTGGATGGTAGGGATATGTTTTACGAACGATCGATGGGGTTGGTTGTGGATAGTTGTCCAGTAGTTAAGGAACTAATAAACTAATTCTGCTGAAACATGAAAACCTAAATGGGGTTGGGATTGTTTATTGCATACATGCTTCATAGTAGCAGTGCGGAGGCACGTGCTCAGTTTCTCTGTTTAGAAGAAATAGGTTGGGCTGTGTGTTGGTGTATATATATATATATCTGTATCTTTTGTGTTTTATCGCACCCCACCCATGTTGAGAACTTAATGCCGAACACTCCCATTTCATGGGAGAGGGTGTTTTTCCATTAGTTACTAGCTCCTTCCTGCTCCTTCTCCCCTAGGTTGTGATGGATTGAGGCGACCATACACCTAAGACTCTTCGAGTAGGTTTCGATTGGGGTGGTTTTAGACGAAGACACTTCGGGAAGGTTTTACTGTTTCCCAATAATCTTCGAGATAAGGCCCAGGTGTGTGCAGGCGGGATACGTGGTTGTGAGGACCAGGTGTGTGCGGGCAAGATACGTGGTTTTGAGGCCCAGGTGTGTGCGGGCGGGATACGTGGTTGTGAGGCCCATGTGTTTGTGGTCGGGGAGAGTTTGGCAGCGTCAGGATGTTCGCCGTTAGGAAGAGCAGCTAGCTAGTGGGGGAAAGTGGTGTGGGGTACCCAATATTCTTGTTCTTATATACTACTACCTATTGGGATTGTGTTTTTGTTGAGTGTGACTGGTGAGGTTGGGTGGATAGAATTCCTTGCTAGGTTTCTTCTATTGTTCTCACTAGATATTAGGATGTCTCCCCACCTGTGCACGAGAGCTTTAGGTTTCCCTACTGAGTATACTTGTATGCTCACCCTACGTTTACTTTTAGGTTTCTAGGAGGAATACCAGGGCCGTGCGGGACCCTACTAGTCAGACAGTTGGAGTTTTTTCAGTTTTTGTACACTTGTTTTCTTTTGGTATTGTACTTTGAGCTTTCTTGTAATTACACCTTGTTATAAAATTGTTTAAACATGCATTTGGGATTGGTTTGGGTTTATTTCTATACACTTTCTCTTTTCCTTTTTGGTGGTTGACTTGTCCTATTTCCTGATCTTTAAAAATAAAAAAGGGTAATTCCTCCCATATTTTTGAAAAACTCATACCCTTGGTGCTAGTCGCCACCCTGGGGCCTACTGGAGGCGGGACTCAGGGGTCATTATCTCCCTTTCACCATTTACAGCTTCGGAGGGGAATCTTTGGTGGGAGGGGGTTGTCACAGAATGGAATCAGAGGTGATGGTTGAGAGATAGGATGGACTCTGGAGTTATGAATAATAAGGATTTCATGGGATGGTATGGTAACAGTGTTGGTTAATCTTGGTGCGTGACATAGGCCAGGGAAGACCGGCTAGGACACGGGATTTTAGGGCCCCCCATGATCCGATGCAAGGACTCTGAGCCTACCGAACGACCAAGTGATACAACATTGATTGTAGGGTAGAGACCCTAGGGAAGGTACATGCATCATCATGATTGTGTTTTACTTTATTTTGGTGTTCTAGGAATGAAATTGAATAAAATGATAAAATGAAACCTTGAGAAATTCCTTGCTACTTGGGATTAGGAAATCTTTGTTTACCGTACAACTATGGAAACTGGAAGTCATCCCCGAGTGGCTCAGATGGCCGAGGTCCAGCAGATTTAGGTGTTCGATCAGTTGAGGATTGACCAAGAGGAGGAAGATAGCCAGTGGCAGAAGACTCTCCGTTCTTTTCAGCGGCAGACCTTCAAGAAGTACGAGGGTAGTACTTAGGATATGGAGACGGAAGGGTGGCTTGAGGAGCTAGGGATATATTTTACCTTGATTCATGCTCTGAGGGAGTACTGGGTTCCCCTAGTAGTCAGTCAGCTGAGAGGTGCGGCACGACAGTGGTGGACTCTCTACCTCGGAGAGAGGATAGAGGCAGAGGTTCTGTGGGCTGACTTTGAGAAGGAATTCCGAGAGGAATTCCTTTCTTCCATGATCAAGGCGGAGAAGTAGCATGAGTTACTCTCCCTTCAGTAGGGGAGTATGACAGTATGAGAGTTGGGGATCAAGTTCAAGGATCTCCGGTGATTTTCTCCTGATCTCTTTCCGGATGAGGAGTCTCGGGCGAGACGTTTGGAGGAGGCGCTTCGTCCTTCGCTCCAGTATGTTGTCTCCCCCTTCACCCTTCCGACATACATGGAAGTACAAAAGAAGGAAAAGGTTGTATAGAGGATGCACTCACTGGGAGGTGCACCACATGAGGGGTTTCAGCTAGGCTTGTCGAAGGGGAAAGCAGTCAGCAGCAGGTCTCCTGCGACGGGACCTTCCGGGTTCATGCCAGTGGGGAGCAGGCCCTAGCAGTTCCAGTTCAGATCTTCTGGTCCTCATCCCTTTTTCACGAGACCAGGACCGAAGTGTTTATCTTGTGGAGGTTTGGGGCACATTCAGAGTCGGTGCCCGACCTGAGCTTAGTACAGTGGTGGTGGGCAGGTTCAGCGCCGACCTCAGCAGCACCAGTTGTCGGCGAGGCCCTTCCAGCAGTAGCAGGACCATGCTCCTCCGAGGGAAGACTTTGCAGGAGGATTCCAACCTTAGGGTACTCCTCAGGGACCTCAACCAGGGCATGGTCAGGGAGTTGGATGAAATCCGAGAGGCAGAGGAGCTGGGTGTGGACAGTTTCATGCAGCAGAGTTGGCAGCTCCAGTAGGACCAGAGGTGGTTCGAGGTACGATTTGTTTGTTCAACACTCTCATTTCTGCTTTGTTCGATTCAGGAGCTTCGCACTCATTTTTTTCACCTGTTCTAGCCCACGCTCTAGGAATAGACATAGAGAGACTTTCCATACCACTGGTGCTGAGTACACCAGTTGGAGGCCAAACCAGCATATCTTGTGTTTGCCCGGGATGTGGGCTGACGTTGGGACCACATCAATCTAGTGGGGATCTTCATCTGTTACAGATGCAACCATTTTATGTCATCCTAGGCATCGACTGGTTGTTTTCTATTAGTGTCATTATCGACTGCTTCTGGAGAAGAGTCGTGTTCTCCAACGTGGATGGTCAGCGCGTATCTTTTGTTTGTGAGAGGAGCTATCAGGTGGGAAGCCGGCATGTGAAGACTCTCCTTTCCATGTTAGGAGGGTTATCAGTGGTTCGGGAATCTGCTGATGCTTGGAAGGCGATGGGAGAGTTGGCTGCCTTGCACTTGGATGCAAGGGTAGAAGGTGTGAGAGGCTGTTTGTTTCAGATGACGGTGCAGTTCTCCTTGTTGCAGCAGGTGGAAGAGTCTCAGTGGGGGGATTCCGAGGTGGAAGTGATGCGAGATCGTGTCGATCAGGGGAACGCTCCAAAAGGATGGTCAGAGGACAACCGACATCGGATGCTTTTCCATGGAAGGTTGTTTGTTCCGGGGGTGATGCATGAGGGAGTTCTCCGTGAGTTCCATAGCTCAGCCTTGGCAGTACATCCAGGAGTTTTAAAAATGTACTGAGGCATGTGGTAATAGTTTTGGTGGCCCGGGGTGAAACGGAAAGTGGCGGAGTTTGTGGCTAAATGCCTAGTGTGTCAGCAAGTGAAGGTTGAACACCGTGTTCCTAGTGGTTTGTTGCATCCTTTAGATGTCCCTGAGTGGAAGTGGGATGACATCTCAATGGACTTCGTCACAGGACTACCCAGAGCTCAGAGTGGTTATGAAGCTATCTGGGTAGTGGTGGATCGACTGATGAAATCAGCTCACTTCTTATAAATTAAGGAGTCAGGCCCAGTGAGTACCTTAGCACAGAGGTATGTAGATGAGGTGGTGCATTTTCATGGAGTTCTGAGCACTATCATCTTAGTTTGGGATACGCGGTTTACCTCATGAGTCTAGAGGGGGTTACAACATGCTTTTGGCACCCAGCTACGCCTTATCACTGCTTTCCACCCCCAAACCGACGGGCAGATAGAGCGGACTATCCAGACGTTGGAGGACATGCTGCGAGCATGCATTTTGGATTTCAGAGGGTCATGGGTACGACACTTTACTTTAGTAGAGTTATCATACAACAACATCTTCCACTCTACTATTGGCATGGCACTGTTTGAGGCTTTGTATGGATGACCATGTCGTTTACCCATTTTCAGCGCAGAGGTTGGTGAGACAGGCACTCTTGGGCCAGAGTTAGTATAAAGCACCACAGAGAAAGTCCAACTTGTATGTGAGAGGATGAAAGAGGCTCAGGACCAACAGAAGTCTTATTCTGATCGTCGGAGGAGGCCCTTGCAGTTCGAGGTGGGAGATCATGTGTTCTTGAAGGTTTCCCCTCGACGAGGGAAGAGGAGGTTTGGGAAAGAGAGCAAGCTCTCACCTAGGTTCATCGGACCTTTTGAGGTGCTGAGGCGAGTCGGCGAGGTGGCATATCAGCTGGCCCTGCCACCTCAGTTGGAGAAGGTTCATGACGTCTTCCACGTCTCCCAACTTCGTCGGTTCTTACACGATGACTCTAACATTATCGACTGGGGAGAGTTAGACATGGGAGACGACACAACCTTCGAGGAACGACAAGTCAGGATCGAGGATCGTAAAGAGAAGGTGCTCCGTGGATGAACCATTCCCTTGGTTAGTTTGTTATGGAGGCATGGAGGCCTCGAGGAGAGGACTTAGGAGTGGGAGACCCAGATGCACACTCAGTACCCAGAGTTTTTTGGACTTTTGTTTTCGCTTTTTCTTCTGAGCTTTGTGTTGATGTTGTACTTTGTACCTTTGATGTATGGAATGCTTGTCTTGTCAGTTATGAGACCTTTTGTTTCCTTGTTCTTTGGGAGTGTGTAACATGTCCGGGCATGTGGGGAAGGGAAAAACATGATCCTTAATCGAGACGCATTAATGCGGATGCGATTGAACCCGTGCAGGTGAGTCAGTGATGCCTAAAGTGGATAATATCTCGACATAGGAAAGGGAATTTTCCCCAAACCACGTGTTCGGGCAGTGTGTGGGTTGTGCGGCATTGGGGGCAGTGTGAGTTGAAAAATCCTAATGTATGGAAGTGGGAAGACCCGATTTTCAATCGAGACGCATTAATGAGGATGCGATTAAACCCGTGCAGGTGAGTCAATGCCACTTAAAGCGGATAATATCTCGACATAGGAGAAGGAACTCCTAACACATATGATTAGGGTTGGTGGTTGGGTTCCTTTTATAACAAGATCCCTAAGAGGTATCTTGTTCGGTTCCTCTGGGATTGTTTTTGAATTATCGGGGACGATAATGTTTTAAGAGGAATCTGATGTAATGGCCAGGACCTCTCCGTCCCATTCCTTTGTCAAAAAGAGGGTCTTGAAGTGTTCTGGAGGGTAAAATGGACTTTTCCCACACTTTCTAGAATTTTGAAACTACACGCCGTGTAGTTTGAGTACACGTCGTGTAACCCCTTTCCGGGTATACCCCGTGTTGAAGGTCGTGTCCTTTTCGTGTGCAATAAATGGGTACATGTCATGTGTCCAATACTACACACCATGTATTCCTTCCCCGCGTATGCGTTACCGTGTGTTGACCAGTCAACAGCCGTGTGTCATGTTGGAGCCATGTGAAATAAATGGGTACACGCTGTGTATCCAATACTACACACCGTGTAGTCCCTCCCCGCTTATGTGTTACCTTCAAGCCGTGTGTTGACCAGTCAACGGCCACGGAGCCGTGTTGGAAGCCATGTGGAAACCGTGTGAATTAACCGATTACACGCCGTGTACCATAAAGTACATGTCGTGTACTTTTGCTTTTCTTGCCTATAAAAGGAGGGGTCCCCTCCTCCTTTTCAACACACCCCTCTCCTCCCCTCCCCTCTGAGCAGAGCTCTCCCAAGTGGCTTGAAGGCTCTTTCTTCCATAACTTCTTTGTCCGAGCTCCGATTTATGATCCTTCAGCAACCACGGGATCGTAACGATGAGGCAGAACTTCTGAGCTTGGATTTGTTGTCTTTCCTTCAGCCTTTCCTTTCCGAATTCCACCTGAGAAGGTTTTTCCAGGACCCGAGAGAAGTGAAAGACACCGACAGACATCTTCTAATGTTGATCTGGGGAGGAGCGTTGTTATCGGAACCTGTTGAGGGAGGGATTTTACTTTCGTCTCTCTAAATTGTGCATAATGCAGGGTGGGTTTCCTCTTGTTTTATGAAACACAGTCGAACCAATTTCATGAAGATAATAACTGGATTATATAACGGGGATGGGAAGTTTGTGATTACTGTTACCTTACTTTTTATATCCTGTGATATTATATTGTGAATTGAATAGGCTATGCCTACTGAAAATCACAGTCGTTGGGGGCCTTTGCTTGTGCAATTAAATGTTGCCCTATCATTTAGACCATTTTTGTGAATGGAACCTTGTTGAATGTGGAATTTGGTTAATCACCTTAAGTTGGCTGATTAATTGAAAATATGGAACCCTTGTGTGATCACTCCGGTTGAACTAAACTGAAATAATGAACATGTGGGTGTTGGCTTCGATACGTGGCATGTGATGGGGGTGTTTTGTTGGTTTTTGTGGATCGGGTGGGCAGTGGGCTGTGATAAATGGTATTAAAGGGATAATGACGTATGGGTTTTGGTGCGGTTGTGGTTATGGTGGTTGGCAGCATGGCTGCAGGGATGGGTTTGAATGTGAACGGACTATGGGTTCTGAATAATAAATAAAAGTGGGAGAGTTAATGAATGGTGGGTCATGGTAATGGAATGGGATTAATAATCAATGGGGTTGGTTGGTTAATAAGAAGGACTTGTTGTGTTGCTTGTGTTTCCCTAACTTGATTTGTGGATGGCAGGGATATGTTTTACGAACGATCGATGGGGTTGGTTGTGGATCATTGCCCAGTAGTTAAGGAACTAATAAACTAATTCTGCTGAAACATGGAAACCTAAATGGGGTTGGGATTGTTTGTTGCATGCATACTTCGTAGTAGCAGTGCCGAGGCACGTGCTCAGTTTCTCTGTTTAGAAGCCATAGGTTGGGTTGTGTGTTGGTATATATATATATATATATATATATTTGTATTTTTTGTATTTTATCACACCCTACCCATGTTGAGTACTTAGTGTCGAACACTCCCATTTCATGGGAGGTGGTTTTACCCTTAGTTACTATATCATTCCTGCTCCTTCTCCCCTAGGATGTGATGGCTTGAGGCGACCTTACACCTAAGACTCTTCGGGTAGGTTTTGATTGGGGTGGTTTTAGCCCAAGACTCTTTGGGTAGGTTTTATTGTTTCCCAAGAATCTTCGGGATGAGGCTCAGGTGTGTGCGGGCAGGATACGTGGTTGTGAGGCCCAGGTGTGTTTGGGCGGGATACATGGTTGTGAGGGCCAGGTGTGTGCAGGTGGGGAGAGTGTGGCAGCATCAGGACGTTCTTCGTTAGGAAGAGAAGCTAGATAGTGGGGGAAAATGGTGCGGGGTACCCAATAATCTTGTTCTTATATACTACTACCTGTTGTGATTGTGTTTTTGGTGAGTGTGGCTGGTGAGGTTGGGTGGATAGAATTATTTTCTAGGTTTCTTATGTTGTTCTCACGGGACATTAGGATGTCTCCCCACTTGTGCACGAGAGCTTTAGGCTTCCCTACTGAGTATACTTGGATGCTCACCCTACGTTTACTTTCAGGTTTCCAGGAGCACTACCAGGGCCATGCGGGACACTACTAGTCGGACAGTTGGAGTTGTTGGAGTTGTTGTACTCTTGTCTTCTTTTGGTATTGTACTTTGAGATCTCTTGTACTTACGCCTTGTTATATAATTGTTTAAACATGCATGTGGGATTGGTTTGGGTTTATTTCTATAAACTTTCTCTTTTACTTTTTGGTGGTTGACTTGTCCTATTTCCCGATGTTTAAAAATAAAAAAGGTTAATGCCTCCCATATTTGTGAAAAATCCATACCCTTGGTTCTAGTCGCAACCCCGGGGCCTACTGGAGGCGGGACTCGGGGGTCATTATCTCCCTTTCGCCATTTCTATCTTAGAAGGGGCATCTTTGGTGGGAGGGGGTCGTGACATCATAATGGACTAATATTGATGTAATAAATAATATAAAATTTATATTTGGAAAAATATATGTTTTACCTTTAATATAATGTGATTTTAGATTTATTTGATTTATTTTACAATGCCTTAGTGAATCCTCCATTACTTAAAATGTATTTTAAGATTTTAAATTCATTTCATTAAGAATGTGACTCACCTCCACATAATGAAGGAAAATATTTTACTATGTTCAGAGCATGGACTTATAAAATAATTTATCACACTCCCCTTTTCCAGAAACCATGGGGGAAAATCTTTGGATGGTTTGTGTTTTTGAATATTTTATTTTGTAGTTTCCCAAAACAAAATAATAAAGGAATCTCCCTCATTTCCTATATAAACCAACCCAAGATCCCATTCCACTTCGCTCAAACTCATTTAATCTTTTAAAACTCTTTTATATACTCCCTAGAGTCCTATATAGGTTCCCCAAAGCTCCCAATAAGCATATCTTATTCCTTTGGTGTCACACATCCAAGTAAGGGATTCTCCATTCTTATCTCCATTCAAGCACTTCATTTATATTATGCCTCTTTAATTCAATTTTTATATGTTAGGTTATGATGTTACATGACCCTCTTACTGTATATTTGATGTATATATTATTATTAATTCTCTTCAATATCATTAATTCCCCTATTATCCTTCAACTACACCTGTTACTATGACGAAATTCTGCAAGGGATCTTCCACCCTCCTCTTTAATCAAGCATTCCTTTCATGTTATGTCTTTTAATTAAATTTTTTAATATGTTGGGATATAATGTTACATGACCCCTAACTATCCATTTGATTTATAATTTATTATACCTTCCATTCACTCTCATTAATCCCCCCTTGATCCTTTAAGAACACATGTTGCAATGCCAAAATACTATAAGGGATCTTCCACTCTCCTATTTTATCAGGAACTCCTTTTATAATTTTTCTTTTTTAATTTCAATTTTAATATGTTGTCATATGCTCATACATACTCCCTTTACTATCCATTTTATTTATAAATAATTATATATTACATTGAATCTCATTAATCCATCCATGGTCCTTTATATGCACCAGTTACTATGTCGAAATTCCATAAGAGATTTCTCTCTCTCCACTTTTTATCAAGCACCTCAATTATGATATGCCCTTTATCTTGTAATTGATTATGTTTGGTTACATTATTTCTCACCCCCTTACTATCCATTTCACTAATAAATGATTATAGACCCTTTTATCTAACATCAAACCATTTTACAAATTTTTATTTGATGTTGTTATGCTGTAGAAATTGCAAAATGATTTTCCAAGACAAAATTATCATGTAGATATTACCATACCCATTTACCTATCAAGGTTATTCACATTTATTCTCATTTACTTCTTTATTGTGGTATTACATGTATTTCTTCCACATTCCTTGTTTGTGGAGTAAATTATGATGTTTAATGAATCCATGTTGTATTATCTATGTGGAACACTTATACATGAAAATGAAATCATTTTGAAGGGTCCGCCCTGATAGCACTCCAATGCATTAGGTAGTGTTTAGTATCATGATAATCCATGTTCAATGAGGGTTTACTCATTATAATTCATGTTCAATGAGGGTTTAATCATACTAATTCATGTGCAGTGATGTTTTACTCATGCTAATTCATGTGTAATGAGGGTTTACTCATGCTAATACATGTGAAATTAGCCTTAGATCATTCAAATATCATGTTGTATGTTGTTTCCACATTTCCATGTTATGATTATTATACTATATCATTCCTTTATATTAATTTTAATTTTTATGAACCATTGATATATCTATTTTATAACATGTATTATATTACTCATGATATGGAATGATTATTCCCTTATTGGGATTTATTGCTCACACCTTTCTTATGTATCTCCTCAGGTTATCCCATTAAATACTAAGTATGAAGAAATGATTTTTTCATGTAAAATAATTGTTCAGTAAAGATGTTGTATTTCATGATTAATTTGTTATGTAATGTTCCTAATTTTTCCAAGACACTATTTCTATCTATATTATGAGTTATATAACGTGCAAATTTATGTTATAAATCATGTTTAAATATGTAATAAGATCAGGGTAGTTGATGTTGGTATCAAAGGATATGTTTAGTTATTTTTTGGATTAGGATTAGAAAAATGAAGTAAATGACTTAGGATAATAATAAGTATAATAAATCAGTCCCTAAATTTTTGTGGTTATAGAGTACATGTTTTATCAATAAAATACATCTCTATCTCGATACAAACAAGTGGAGGTGTCTCTAGCACAAATGTATCTAGGGGTAAAACCTGAAAACCCAACTTTGATCTAGACTCGAAAGGGACTAGTGCATAAAAATGGACCTTTATGAAATCCTATTTTGATACTCCTAGGAATATTCTTTTGTAAATTTATAGGCTTGGTATAAACCATTATTAAAAGGAACAAAATAATCTCATAAGAATATATGTTTGGAAATAGATCATCGATAACTTAGACTGAAGCCTAGAAACTCATATGTTAAGGAGATAAATTTAAAATATAAGTTATAAATTTTTTTCATTGGATCCTCCTTTAGGTGTTTAATAGTTTAAAATAGTTAACCTTAATTTTCCTTTTTTTCTAGCCAATGGCTGGTAATAGGAGGAATTAAGCAAACAATTGATGCAAAGATCAATGTAATGACTGCTCTAATGAAATGCCCAATCCAATGGGAGTGAAAATCAAAAAAATTATCATGATACTCTCTTAGTTAATTAATGTTTTGTATATAAACCTGGATAAATATTAATTTCAACCCCCACCTCCCTAAGAAAGAACTAGTTACAATCGATATCTTCATGAGACAAAGGCCTCCTACTTTCAATGGATCTTCTCATCAATTAATCTCAAAATAATGGATCAACTCCATTGAGAAGATCTTATCCATCATTAAATATTTCAAACAAGATAAGGTTATTATAGTTTCCTATCATATGTAGGGTTATGCTAATCAATGGTGGACATTGATACAAAATATGAAGCCTAAGGAAGAGATCGAGGTGATGGAGTGGAATGATTTCTTGAAAAAAACTTGATAAATATTTCCCTCAAACCCTCCAACTTAATATGGAAAGGGATTTCCAATCCCTCATGTAAAAGGGTGAAAAATATATTGGGTTGTAAGAAGCATACTTTACAATACTTCCACAATATACCTCCGGTTATGTCATCATCCCTGAATGCAAGGTTGATTGTTTCTTTGGTGGGATAAATCCTAGTCTAAAAAATTCTTGGAAATCAGTGACTTTTATAGCTATGAAGTACTTGTACGAAGTTCCCTCAAAGTCAAAATGGAGAGTGAAGAATCCTAGGGGTATCACAAGGATAAAAAGTGGAAGTTTCAGTAAAATTCTGGTGGTCCGATGGAAAAATCCAACAATAATATGAAATTATAGCACCTTTCTTGTCAAAGATGTGGAAAGAAGAACCTCAAAAATAACCTAAGGGGATCAAGGAAATGCAATAGTTTTTGGAGAGAAGGGAACCTAGGCAACAAATTCCAATAGGAGAAACCCATCATTATGGTAGAGGAAAGGAATTCTTTGATCAACCCTTGGTGCATTGTTCATTGCTACAATTTCAAGGAACTGGGGAACTTTGTGAACTAGTTCCCTAATCCAACAAAAATTGGAGGAAACCAAAAACTTCCAAGGCAAGATGGGAGAGCTTTTTCCATCACTACCACCGAATTGAATCCCAACAATGAAGTGGTGACATGTACACTAGTTATTTATTCAATAATAGAGAATGTAGTTTTTGTTTCTGGTTCTACACATTATTTTAATTTATAAAAGTTTACTCTAAAAATCCAAACACCGCCATAAAGCATCAATTTATAGGTCTCGGTAAAAATAGAAAATGGGGAAATTATTGCATCCCAAGTATTTAAATACTCTCCTATTATAATTTCTGGATTAAAATTTATAGAGAACCTTATCAAACTTCCATTGTTAGAATTTGATGAAATTATAAACATGGATTGTATTTCTATATATATATATAGCCGACATAAATTTCTGTGAAAATGAAATCACTCTCTGTATAGAGAATCAACCTTCAATTCTATACAAGTTCAAGGAGGGGGATGAATCTTCTTCAACACCATCATCTTAAGCATGCATATTACTTCCTTATGAGAACATGTATCTTGATCATATGATTGATCCTAAGGAAAGAACCATACTCTAAGATATTCCTATTTTGAGAGAATTCCCTGATGTGTTTACTGGGTAATTTCATGGTCTTCCTCCTAGCATAGAGGTTGATTGTTCGATTGACCTTATTCCCGGGGAATTTATAATATCCAAGAATCAATATATAATGAATGTTGTGTAACTTGAAAAGATAAGGAAACAACTACAAGAAAATATTGATAAATACATTATAAACCCAAGTGTTTCAACTTTGGGTGCACCATTCCTCTTCATCAAGAATAAGGATGGGTAAATGTGCCTTTGCATTGATTATCGTGAGATCAAAAAAATCACAATAAAGAACATATATCATCTTCCATGCATTGATTACTTTTTCGATCAGATACATGGATAAAAATACTTCTATGTGGTGGATATATGGTCAAAATATTACTGAGTAAGGGTGAAGAATGAGGATATCACCAACACTACGTTTCTTACAAGGTACATACATTATGTGTTCTTAGTGAGACCATTTGGACTCACTAATGCTCCTAACATCTTCATGGACTAGAGGAATAGAGTCTTTAGTGATTATATCAACAAATTTGTTATAGTATTTATATAAGACATTAAAATATAATCCATAACTAAGGAGGAGTATGATGAGAATCTAAGAACTATGCTATAGACCTTGTGAATAGAGAATCTCTATGCAATGTAAAACAAGTGTGAGTTCTCATTGATGGAATTATTATTATTGGGTTATATAATTACAAGTAATGGGATAACCATCGATCCTTCCAATAAAAAATAAATTGAGGGATGGATGAGGCCAACATATATGATGGATATCCATATCTTCCTTGGGTTAGCTAGATATTATAGCTGATTAGTGAGAAATTTATCACTATTTTCAAACCCTCTTTCCATGTTTACTCGAAAGGGACTCAAATTTGCTATGAATGATGCAGGTGAATAAAGATTCATGGAGTTGAAGAAGAGTCATATTACTGCCCCTATGATCACACTACCCACAAGTGGGGAGCATTTTGTAATCTTTAGCAATGATTCAAATAAGGTATTGGGATGTGTGTTGAGGGAAAATGAAAAATTCATTGCATATGCCTCAAGGTAGTTGAAAATCCATGAGAAAAACTATCCCACAAATGATCTAGAGTTGGAAGCTATGATATTTTCATTGAAAATCTGGTGGCATTATCTCTTTGGAGAGATGGCTGGTATATATATTCACAAAATTCTCAAATATATATTCACTAAGAAAGAGAAGAATATGCACCAATGAAGATGGTAGGAGCTCGTAAAGGATTATGGCTGCTCAATCCACCACCATCTTGAGAAAGTGAATAAGGTGGAAGATGATCTATGTAGAATGGACCCAAAAATTCTATCATTGATGAAAATTGAAAAGGATTAAATCTTCATAGATTTGATAAATATGGACTTGGGGATCATTAAAAAGGAAACATCATCAATCCTTGCACAAATAATTTTTCAATCATCTCATTTGTAAAGGTTAAAGGTTGCTTAAAAAGATGATGTGGGAATTTATAAGAAATTGGAAACCAAAAGATATGGAAAATCCTCAGAGTTCAGTGTTAATGAAAAATGCATTTTGAGATTTGGGTCAAGACTATATGTTCTAATGAATCTGTAGATAAAGAAAGAAATTTTGGATGATGCATGTCGTTCAAATTTCTCCATTCACCCTGGAAATGAAAATATGTATCGAGACATCCAAGAGAAATTTTGGTGGGATAACATGTAGATGGAGATTGGTTAATATACATCAAAGTTCCAGGTATATCATAAAGTGATGGTTGAGTGGTAGAAGTTTAAGGAGATGATGCAACCATTAACCATACAAAAATGGAAATGGGAAAACCTCACCATGGACTTCTTCACTGAACTTCAAAAGACATCCAAAGGAAAAAATGCTATCTGGGTTGTTTTGGATCTTCTTACAAATACTGCACACTTCATTCTAATTTGAGAGGATTTCTCACTGGATCGACCAGCACAAATATACATTAGAGAATATGTAAGGATTCATGGAGTACCACTATCGATTGTGCCTAATTGGGATCCAAGATTCACCTATATGTTATGGAAAAGTATCCAACATGATTTGAGCACTGTGATGAACTTCAATTTGGATGATCATCCTCAAACAGATGTCCAATCTGATTGGACTATCCAAACACGTGAGGACATGTTGAGAGAATGCTTAATGGGCTTCGAAGGTGGATGGGACCAACATCTTCTCTCAATGGAGTTATCGTATAACAACAGTTTCAACTCAAGCATCCAAATAGCCCCCTATGAAGCCCTTTGTGGGAAGAGGTGAATAGAAACAACATTTTGGGATGAAGTTGGGGGAAAACATTATATGGTCAGAAATTGTTGATGAAATGGTGGAGAAGGATTATACCTTCCAGTAGTACATTAAAGCTGCTCAGAGTCGATAGTAGATCTATGCTGAAAATCATCGAGGAGAGCTAGAGTTTGATGTTAGAGACATGGTATTACTCTTCATATCTCTATGGAATTTGTTAATGAGATTTGGGAATAAGGTAAATCTTAGTCCAAGGTATATTGGCCCTTTTGAGATCCTTCGTCGAATTGAAGTGGTGGCCTATCGACTAGAAATCCCACTGAACCTGTCTCAAGTACATGATTTACACCATGTGTCCTTCTTAAGGAAGTACATTCTATACCCATAACATGTACTCAATCTAGAGGTTCTACCATTTGAGAATGATAATTATTTTGAGGAGAAGTCAGTGAAGATCATAGGTTGCAGCGAAAAAGTTCTATGAAATAAGATAATGCCCCTTGTAGAAGTGTCATGGAGAAACTAAAATCTTTAAGAAGCAATGTTGGAACTAGAGGAAGTGATAAGGCAGAGTAACCCTAATCTATCTTAATGTGTAACAAGTAAATTTAGAGAGATAAATTTACTAAGGGGGTAAGGTTGTTACAACCAGAACATTTAAGAATAAAATTACATTTCTTTTTAAGTAAATGTATTCTTTTTTATTATATCCAATTGGATTCAAATGACCATTAAGTATCATTACCATTGATAATATAGTTGTTGAATTGTAATCACATGTCCAATATAAATATTGGATTTTACCAAATCCATTTTACACATAAAAAGGAATTGATGGTTTCAACAAGTAGGATCATACCCTATGAAGCCCATTTCTTAAAAAATTTGAGGGAGATATCATTTCTGGGATTTTTACTTGACAAATACCAAGATGGCATCCATCAACTTAAGAATGAGTGAAACTGTTTATAGGAGAAGTTCAAGCTCATCGAGATCACGACCTGAACCATGTTCATCGAACAACCCCATGAAAACACGACCATCACACACCTTACACTTAGGGAATATGCTGTTGTAACAAAAGTATATGTATCAATACCCTATCAATATTATTATGTACATTAATTTTTTATAGAATAATTAATATACTTTCATTCTATTAATGTTATCTTGTAAATGATTTTTAATGAACAAATAGTATTTTTGGGTAATATTAAAATTCAATTAAGAAATATATATTGAAAAATTAATGGATTTTTGAAAGAAATCGTATTTTAATTAAATAGTATTTTGAAATAACTTTTATTAAATATAAATTTTTATATAATTTTTCTGAAGTCAAATGTAATTTTTCTAAGGTTTGATAACTTTTTTAGCAAAACAATCAATTTTCAATAAATGTCGGTTTTTATTTTAAAAGTGAAAATTCAAATATATAGAAAATTATTTAGATAATATTAATATTATTCTTGGAATCAGGATGTAAAAATTATTCACTGGTGAATTTTTCATAATTTTCTGGTACAGTCGAATTTTTGGGTAAAAGATTAAATACCGTATAAATATATAGTGTGTTTTATAACATCATAATGGCCAAATAATGACGTAATAAATACCATGAAACATATACTAGAAAAAATATATGTTTTAACTTTAAAATATATTGATTTTTGATTTATTTTATTTATTCTAAACATTCATAGTGAACCCTCGAAGACTTATAATGTGTTTTAATATTTTAAATTAAATTCATTAAGAGTGTGACTCACCTCCACTTAATGAAGAGAAATAATTTAAAATATTTGGACTTTTCCTTATAAAATAATGTATTAAACTACACTTTTATATAAAACATGGGGAAAATCATTTTTATGGTTTTTGGTTTTGAATATTTTATTATGTTGTGTCCAAAACAAAAATAAAAATGAAATCTCCCTCATTTCATATATTAACCAACCTAAGATCCCATTCCTCTTCACTAATACTCCTTTAAGCTCATACTAACTCTGATCAAAACTCCCTAGAGTCCTCTCAAGGTTCCCTAAATCACCTAAGAAGTCTCTCCCAATCTGTTGGAGTCCCACATCCAAGTAAGGTATTTCTCATTTCTCATCTCCATTCAAGCAATTATTTTATATTATGCCTCTTAAATTAAATTTTTATATATAGTTTTATGATGTTACATGATAAAATTACAATCTATTTGATGTATATATGATTATATATTCCTTTCACTCTCAATAATCCCTCCTTTAATCCTTTAATTACACCCATTACTATGCCAAAATTCTATAAGGGATCTTCCACTCCCCTCTTTTATAAAGCATTCCCTTCATGTTCTGTCTTTTAATTTCCATTTTTCCTATGTTGGAATATAATGTAACATGATCCCATTACTGTAAATTTGATTTATAATTGATTAGTTGTTACTTTAACTCTCATTAACCCCTATGATTCTATTAGAACACTACTATGCAAAAATTCCATAAGGGGTCTTACACTCTCCTCTTTTATCGAGCAATCCTTTTATGATGTGTCTTGTAATTTCAATTTTCATATGTTGGAATATGTTCACTGTAACATCCCAAGTAAGTAATGAATAATAGATATTTTTATCTATGTCTATTAATGAATTAGATAGTGTTTTATAGGCTTAAAATGAAAATAAATCCAATCTTAAGCACGAAATACACTAATATTTTTAAAAGATTGTTTTACTGCCTTTTGATTGAAAACCATTTTTAAATCTATATTTTGACAATTTTATAAGATATATTTGTCAAAATAAACATATTAATTATGATTGGGACATTAAAATTTACATTGGATAAATTTTCGGTATTTTTCTGACAATGTTCATTTTTTTAATGAATAGTGAAAAAATACTGCATTTTACATCAAAACTGCTTTTTCATTTAATTTAATTATATGGTTAGATTATCCATTTAATTGTTCTTAAAGTGTAATCTGAATATATTTTTACCATTTAATCCAATTGTGGTCATTAGGATTAATTTCACTTTGTAATTGGTCATAAACTAATGCCAAACTTTTCATAGATATTGTTTCAAAAAAACCCGCTATTTGTTTTGACAACGGGAATTATTTTTAAATCAATTATTGCAATTTATGTGTTTGGAATTTGGTAAAATGGATTAAATATTTGGAATCAGAAGTTCCAAATTATGTAATTAAGACTCTTTTATTTTTGGACATTATGAATAGTAACAATGGTAATTATCTTTAATTATCTTGATTAATGAGTAATCAGGTAGTTAAAGATAATAAAATGATATCATAATAATACAAAAATACCACAAAATGTGTCCTAAGGCTACTGGTTGTCTCATGGCCGACCATGGGATGCCTTGTGCCAAACTTGGGGGGCCCATGGAATCACTTTTGTGAGAAAGTGACTTTTTATCTTTTTATTTTTAAAGAATGTTAAATGTGACAAAGAATGTATCACCTAAGTCAAATATTTTTTATTTTGTCTACATAAGTTATATTTTGGACTATAAATATTCATTATAAATATAAAAATATTTCCTACATCATAGTATTTTTTTCATAATTTTTAGACTTTATATACATTAAATTATTTATGACATCATGATGATGCAGCAATTACCTCATTAATAAAGGATTTAAATAAAAAGAAATGATAATGTAAAATCTATGACCTACACATGTCCAAAACCTATTGTATGGGTGGATTTCGAACCCTTATCACCTTACCCTATAATTATATCAATGTGGGACCTTTTGAATCCGAAAATCATTTTCAAAGAAAGTAACATTTCTTTACTTTCCAAGAGTGTCCCTCCTCTCCTCTTATAAAAGGCCCCCACCTCTACCTCCTTACCCAAAATCCCAAAGCCTTTGGCTCGGCCAACCCCTGCCCATTTTGTCTCTCCACTTCCCTATATTACTCCTTAAAGCCTCAATTTGGGATAAGTCTTCCCAAGGAATCCTTTGAGCTCAAACCAAAGGGAGTTACCCAATTTTAAGGTAATGTCTTCACTTGAGTCCTTTTGTTTTATTTTGCTTCTCCAACCCCATAAACTCTTTTTATTAATTTATTTTGTAACAAATCTAGTATCTTAAATATACTAGTATGTGGTTATAAGAATGATTCGAGCTACACTTACACACACCTACATCTAATGGTTAAGGGACATACTGTTTCCGTGGATGGTGAATTTATGCCTCCCGAAACGATGATTGTTCAACATTATTTTGACACCTTAAAAGGTGGCCATTAAGATGTCACTATATTTATATATGATATATAATATGTTTATGTTTTCCTTAAGATTCTGTATTTCTCATTTTGCGCATATCTTTATGGTTTCCATTATGGGTAAACGCGATATCTTCATTTAAGGAATTGCGGACTACCGCCCCCTCAAAGTGATTTGATTCGTTAATACCATATGTGGGATGTATAAAGGATGTATTTATGATATTATATATGATATTACAATGTAATTATAATATACCTTTATATCATTATGATTCCATTTCATAAAATACGAAATAGAAATGAAAGTAGCGTTCATGCGTATGTACGGCTTACTGTCTCCATGAACGGTGCATTTCATTTCTTACCTCTAAATGTTATGTAATATTTTAAATGCATGCATGTACTGGATATATATGATATATATGGTATCTACATAATGAATACCATTCTGGATATAATGGATACATGAACAACTTGTAATTATAAAGGGTTTATTTTTAACTCAAGTACTAATGATCGTTAAAACGGCCGTTATTAACTTGAATAATTACATAGTATTCATGACATGGAAAAAAGTGACATAAAAGGAATAATGAACTTTAAAAAGGTTATTAAACAAGTAGAAATTAACTCAAGTTTATTATTCAGGAGATTAAAGAACGACTGAGTCAAGTCGGACCCGAGGTATGGGACTTCTTCTCAATCTCCTTTCATTGAGGCATATTTTGTTTTATACACAACCTTCTTTTATACAGTGTATAAACCCCTTTTGACTTTTACGTTTATCCAAAATTAATCTTTTTTATACGAAGCATTTTACTAAATGAAAAAAGGGAATGTTTTTGTCATACGTATGCAGCGAAAACGACTTCTCCGCCGCCATGACCATTATTTGAGTTTTGGCTTCCTCTACAAGCCATACCTTTTTTTTAAAAGAAAAATAAATACCATGTTTTACTTTTCTTTTATTTTGGTATTGAAAATGGTTTTCATAATGATTTTATATTAATGTGTTGTATTGATATATTGTGATTGAAAGTTTGAAATGTTATGTTTCCTTTCTACATGTTTTATGTGATACGATTATATTGAGGTTCTTGGGCATTATTATGAAGACGGGTGGTTCCATGAAAAACTAAGGGTAGGTGAGCCAGATATAGCTGTCCAATGCATTGGGTAATGCGAAGGAGTGAAACGTTAATGTTTCTCCGAAGAGATTTAAGGAATATACTATGATGGGTATTCCAAACGTAACCAAGAGGGTTACTCCCTACGTAAGAATGTTATGAATGCCTCAAGTTACCTTTATGTCTTATGATTTCTATGATTTATTCATGATTTGATGAGGTATGTTAAAGTGATTATGTTTTATGGGTAAAGTATGATTTCATTCTTATGTATATATGTACCCATGTTTCCTTTCCATATTTTTATATCCCTTACTGAGCTTTTTATGCTCATCCCAGGTTTTTTGAAATGTTTTTCACAGGTCAAGGGAAAGGTACATGATATGATGATAGTGTCAAGGAAGTGTCAATAAAGAATCCATGTTTTATTTTAAATATGTTTCCATTGATGGGAAAGAAGAATACTATCTTTATGTAACCACTTTGTTTATATTTGGAATGTAATGCATGTTTTATGATCTAATTATCTAAAACTCTAAACCCAAAAAGATCCTCAATGTGTAATCTTGTAATAACTCAATATTAAGTAAGGTTTAAGGTTGGGGCCTTATATTTGGTATCAAAGGTCGGTTTAGATAACTTTAGGAGTTAGAATTCTATTAAATGATTATCCAAATTTTTTTTATGGTCAAATTGGAGTGATATAGAATTTGAAGATTACCATGTTGCTTCATCTAAGCCATGTTTGTTTAGAATGGTTTTCCGCAGAGGAAACATGGAAGCAGTGCTAGGAAGGCATGCAAAAGGAAATAACCTTCCGAATCAGCATCCTGAGATGGTCGGAATTGGAACTGAATAGTTTGTTGCAGTAATGGCGCAGTTGACTCAAGCGATAAATGGAAGTGTTATCCATACACGAGATCAGCCAGATCAACCACAGAGGAACATGTCAGTGGTGGAACATTTCATGAGGCAACATCCCCCATCATTCAAAGGATCATCTGACACTGTGCTAGCTAAAGGGTGGATTAAAGCACTTGAGAAGATTTTTGATGTCATGGGTTGTTCAGACAATCAAAAGGTTAGTCTTGCTATTTACCATCTGGAGGGTGAAGCAGATCAGTGGTGGTCGATGGTTAAAAATATCAGGGACGCTGATGAAATTGATGCTCTCGACTAGGATGAATTCAAATGTATGTTTCTTGAAAAGTATTTTCCTAAGGCTGTTCGACTTAGGATGGAAAAAAAATTCTTGGAATTGAGGCAAGAGGAAGAATCAGTGGCTATCTATGAAGAAAGGTTCACTCGATTGGCAAGGTATGCTCCAAATTTTATCCGAGACCTTGATAGTAAAATCAATCGTTTTTACTAAGGATTGAAGCTAAAATATCGATGGGAATTAGCTTCTCGTGAGTTTAAAAGTTATGAAAATCTTGTTCGATGTGCTGAGAAGGTGGAAATGGAATTTGTCGATGATCAAGTGTTCTATAGCCACCAACAGAAGAAGAGACCGAGGTGGTAGGAGAAAGGGAAGAATTCTACAAAAAATTCTGATGGTAAGAAATCTAAGTTTCCAGTTTGTGATAAATGTGGAAAAAGGCATGATGGGGAATGTCTTCTGAATTCTGGAAAGTGCTACCGATGTGGTAAGATGGGACATAAGGCTCGTGATTGCACAGAAAAAGATCAAGGTGAAGGTAAGACCAAATTTGATTTACAGTTAGTGAAATGTTTTAAGTGCAATGAGATGGGTCACTATGCAAACGAGTGTCCGACAAAGAGATTGAGTGATGGGAAGCAGTTAGACTACAAGCAGAAAGGGGTGGTGAAATCCTTTGCAACTACTTCAGTAGATTTCGGGCCATCAAATGAAGTTGTATCAGGTACTTTGTTTGTTTTTTTCAGATTATGCCAGTGTGTTGTTTGATTCGGGGTCCACACATTATTTCATCTCTGAAAACTTTTCTAGTAAAATGGGAATACCATCTCAAGAAATGACTCCTGAACTTGTGGTAAAAACACCTAGGGGAAATGTTGAGGCAAAAATAATGTATAAGAATATTCCTATCCTTACCTGTAGAAAGAACCTACTTGCAAACCTTATTGTTCTATCTCTAGTAGAGTTTGATGTTATCCTGGGTATGGATTGGCTCTCTATTTACCATGCTTAGATTAACTGTGGAGCTAAAGAAGTTTCTTTTCAGAAAGACTTTCAGTTTGTGTACAAGAATGAACCCTTACTGTTGATAACTTATCAAGAGGCCAAGAAACTTGTAAAAGATGGAAATGAATGTTACCTTGCACACATCGTTGAAAATAAAGGAACTGTTCAGATTAATGATGTGCCAGTGGTAAATGAGTATCCTGATGTTTTTCCTGATGAGTTGCCTGGAATAATACCAGATCAGGAAGTTGAGTTTACTGTTGACTTAGTTCCTGATGTTAAGCCAATTTCAAAACCCCCTTATCGAATGGATCAAATTGAACTTTTAGAGTTGAAGGAGAAATTGCAAGATTTATTAGAGAAAGGTTTCGTTCGACCTAGAACATCACCATGGGGTGCCCCTGTTTTATTTGTTAAAAAGAAAGATGGTTCAATGATACTTTGCATTGATTATAGAGCCTTGAATAACATCACTATTAAGAACAAATATCCTTTGCCTCATATCGATGATTTGTTTGATCAGCTCCAGGGAGCTCAGTATTTTTCAAAGATTGACTTGAGATCGGGGTACCATCAGCTGAAGGTAAAGGAAGCAGATGTTCCGAAGACCGCATTCCTTACATGATATGGCCATTATGAATTTGTAGTAATGCCTTTTGGGCTAACCAGTGCACTTGTTGTATTCATGGACTTAATGAATAGAACTTTCCATGAGTTCTTGGATAAGTTTGTGGTGGTTTTAATTGATGATATTTTGGTTTTTTCTAAAAGTAAAGAAGATCATGAAAGACATTTAAGGGTTATCTTCCAAACCTTAAAAGAAAAGAAACTGTATGGAAAATTCATCAAGTGTGAGTTTTGGTTGCAACAAATTTCTTTCCTTGGTCACATTGTTTCTAATGATGGTATAACTATTGATCCTGCAAAAAAAAGTTGTGGAAGACTAGCCAAGACCCAAAAATGTAACTGAGATTCATAGCTTCCTTGGTTTGGTAGGCTATTACCGAAGGTTTTTTAGAAATTTTTCATGGTTATCTAGTCCAATGACTAAGCTAACTCGGAAGGGTGTTAAGTTTATCTGGGCAAAAGAATGTGATGATTGTTTCCAGGAATTGAAAAGAAGATTGGTGAATGCTCCAGTTTTGGCACTACCTTCCTGGAATGGTGAGTTTGTTATATACAGTGATGCTTCATTGAAAGGACTTGGTTGCATCCTAATGCAGAATGATCAGGTAATTGCTTATGCTTCACGACAGTTGAAAACTCATGAGGTAAATAACCCTACACATGATTTGGAATTAGCTTCTGTTGTTTTCACTTTAAAAATTTGGAGGCATCATTTGTATGGAGTAAAGTGTGAAATATATACTGATCACAAAAGTTTAAAGTATATATTCACTCAGAAAGAGTTAAACATGAGACAGGGGAGATGGCTGGAATTAATCAAGGATTATAATTTTACAATTCATTACCATCCGGGAAAACCAAATAAAGTGGCTGATGCTTTGAGTCACAAAAGTAATGCTTCATTAGAAATGTTTCATTTGGAACGTGATCCTTTGGTTAAGGATTTGATGAAATTTGGCATAGAAGTTGTTGGTGCGGGATGTCCTTATGTTTTATTTCAGGTATCAGTGAGTTCATCTCTATCAGATAGAATCAAGCAAGCACAGAAGCAAGACAGTGAGTTGCAGAAAAAGGTAGAGCTGGTTCAGAAAGGTAAGTTGCCTGAATTCAACATTGATAGTGATTGTGTTTTGAGATTTGGGAAGAGATTGTGTGTGCCTTGTGATTCACAGTTGAAGAGAGTGTTGTTATGCGAAGCTTATAGTTCTCTGTTTTCAGTTCATCCTGGCAGTACTAAGATGTACAGAGATCTGCGGGAGTATTACTGGTGTGATGGAATGAAAAGAGATATTGCTGATTTTACTGTGAAGTGTTTGACATGTCAACAGGTTAAAGCAGAGCGGAAGTTACCAAAAGGGATGCTTCAGCCTTTATCAGTGCCAGAGTGGAGATGGGAGAATATATCCATGGACTTTGTTGTGGGATTACTGAAGACATCTCGAGGTAATAATGCAATCTGGGTTTTTGTTGATCGCTTGACTAAATCTTCTCATTTCCTTGCTATACAAGATAATTTTTCCCTAGATCAACTTTCTCATTTGTATCTTAAAGAGATAGTCAGGATATATGGAGTTCCCCTCTCCATTGTATCTGATCGTGATCCCAGGTTCACATCTAACTTTTGGAAAGGCCTTCAGAAGCCGTTGGGTACTGAATTAAATTTTAGTACAGCATTTCATCCTCAATCAGATGGAAAGTCAGAACGAACAATTCAGACCTTGGAGGATATGCTACGAGCTTGTTCGATGGATTATCTGGGAAGTTGGGACCAACAACTTTCTTTGGTTGAATTTTCATATAATAACAGTTTTCATTCCAGTATACAGATGGCACCATTTGAGGCGTTATATGGGAAGCGGTGTCGAACTCCAGCTTTCTGGGATGAAGTGGGTGAAAGGAAGTTGATGGGACCAGAATTGGTAGAAGAGATGGTAGAAAAAGTTTATCTGATTCAGAAACACATGAGAACAGCTCAGAGTAGGCAGAAGAGTTATGCAGACAGCAGGAGGAAGGATCTAACTTTTGAGGTTGGTGAACATGTTTTTCTCAAAGTCTCGCCATGGAAAAGTGTGATGAGATTTGTTAAGAAAGGAAAGCTGAGTCCAAGTTTCATTGGACCATATGAAATTCTAGAGAGAGTTAGATCAGTTGCATACCGGGTGGCTTTACCTCCGAGTTTATCTCAGGTACACAATGTTTTTTACGTTTCGATGTTGAGAAAGTATATGCCAGATCCATTTCATGTTTTGAGTCCAGAGGTAGTTCAGCTGGAAGAGAACCTATCTTATGAGGAAAAACCGGTCCATATTCTTGACCACAGGGAGAAAGTGTTACGAAATAAGGTGATTAATTAGGTAAAGGTTTTGTGGAAAAACCACATGATGGAAGAGGCAACATGGGAATCTGAAAATGCAATGAGGGATAAGTACCCCCATTTATTCGATAAGTAAATAAATTACGGGGACACAATTTTCTAAAGGGGGGAAGGATTTAACATCCCAAGTAAGTAATGAATAATATATATTTTTATCTATGTCTATTAATGAATTAGATAGTGTTTTAGAGTCTTAAAATAAAATAAATCCAATCTTAAGCATGGAATACACTAATATTTTTAAAAGATTGTTTTACTGCCTTTTGATGGAAAACCGTTTTTAAATCTATCTTTTGACAATTTTATAAGATATTTTTGTCAAAATAAACATATTCATTATGATTGGGACATTGAAATTTACATTGGATAAATTTTTGGTATTTTTCTGACAATGTTCATTTTTTAATGAATAGTGAAAAAAACTGCATTTTACATCAAAACTGCTTTTTCATTTAATTTAATTATATGGTTAGATTATCCTTTTAATTGGTCTTAAAGTTTAATATGAATATATATTTACCATTTAATCCAATGGTGGTCATTAGGATTATTTTCACTTTGGAATTGGTCATAAACTAATGCCAAACTTTTCATAGATATTGTTTCAAAAAAAACCCCGCTATTTGTTTTGACAATGGGAATTATTTTTAAATCAATTATTTCAATTTATGTGTTTGTAATTTGGTAAAATGGATTACATATTTGGAATCAGAAGGTCCAAATTATGTAATTAAGACTCTTTTATTTTTGGACATTATGAATAGTAACGATGGTAATTAGCTTTAATTATCTTGATTAATGAATAATCAGGTAGTTAAAGATAATAAAATGATATCATAATAATAAAAAAATACCACAACATGTGTCCTAATTCTACTGGTTGTCTCATGGCCGACCATGGGATGCCTTGTGACAAACATGGGGGCCCCATGGAATCACTTTTGTGAGAAAGTGACTTTTTATCTTTTTATTTTTAAAGAATGTTAAATGTGACAAAGAATGTATCACCTAAGTAAAATATTTTTAATTTTGTCTACATAAATTATATTTTGGACTATAAATATTCATTAGAAAGATAAAACGATTTACTACATCATAGTATTTTTTTAATAATTTTTAGACTTTAAATAAATTAAATTATTTATGACATCATGATGATGAAACAATTACCTCATTAATAAAGGATTTAAATAAAATGAAATGATAATGTAAAATCTATGACCTACACATGTCCAAAACCTATTGAATGGGTGTATTTAGAACCCTTATCACCTTACCCTCGAATTATATCAATGTGGGACCTTTTGAATCCGAAAATCATTTACAAATAAAGTAACATTTCTTTACTTTCCAAGAGTGCCCCTCCTCTCCTCTTATAAAAGGCCCCCACCTCTACCTCCTTACCAACACTCCCAAAGCCTTTGGCTTGGCCAACCCCTGCCCATTTTGTCTCTCAAATTACTTCTCTTACTCGTTAAAGCCTCAATTTGGGCAGAAGGCTTCCCAAGGAAGCCTTTGAGCTCAAACCACAGGGAGTTACCCGATTTTAAGGTAATGTCTTCACTTGAGTCCTTTTGTTTTATTTTGCTTATCCAACCCCCTAAACTCTTTTTATTCATTTATTTTGTAACAAATCTAGTATCTTCAATATACTAGGATGTGGTTATACGAAGGATTCGAGCTACACTTACACACACCTACATCTAATGGTTAAAGGACATACTGTTTCCGTGGATGGTGAATTTATGCCTCCCGAAACGATGATTGTTCAACATTCTTTTAACACCTTCAAAGGTGGCCATTAAGATGTCACTATATTTATATATGATATATAATATGTTTATGTTTTCCTTAAGCTTTTGTATTTTTCATTTTGGGCATACCTTTATGGTTTCCATTATGGGTAAACGCGGTATCTTCATTTAAGGAAGTGTGTACTACTGCCCCCTCAAAGTGATTTGATTCGTTAATACCATATCTGGGATGTATAAAGTATGGAGTTATGATATTATATATGATATTACACTGGAATTATAATATAATTTTATATCATTATGATTCCATTTCAAAAAATACGAAATAGAAATGAAAGTAGCGTTCATGTGTACGTACGGCTTACCGTCTCCATGAACGGTGCATTTCATTTCTTACCTCTAAATGTTATGTAATATTATAAATGCATGCATGTACTGGATATATATGATATATATGATATCTACATCACGAATACCATTCTGGATATAATAGATACATGAAAAACTTGTAATTATAAAGGGTTTATTTTTTACTCAAGTACCAATGATCGTTAAAACGACCGTTATTAACTTGAATAATTACATAGTGTTCATGACATGACAATAATTGACTTAAAAGGAATAATGAACATTAAAAAGGTTCTTAAACAAGTAGAAATTAACTCAAGTTTATTATTCAGGAGATTAAAGATCGACCGAGTCAAGTCGGACCCGAGGTATGGGACTTCGTCTCAATCTCCTTTCATTGAGGCATATTTTGTTTTATACACAACCTTCTTTTATACGGTGTATAAACCCCTTTTGAATTTTACGTTTATCCAAAAGTAATATTTTTTATATGAAGCATTTTACTAAACTACAAAATGGAATGTTTTTGTCGTACGTATGCGGCGAAAACGACTTCTCCGCCACCGTGACCATTATTTGAGTTTCGACTTCCTCTACAAGCCATACCTTTTTTTTAAAGAAAAATAAATACCATGTTTTACTTGTCTTTTATTTTGGTATTCAAAATTGTTTTCATAATGTTTTTATATCAATGTCTTGTATAGATATCTTGTGATTGAAAGGTGGAAATTTTATGTTTCCTTTATGCATGTTTTATGTGATACGATTATGTTGAGGTTCTTGGGTATTATTATGAAGACGGGTGGTTTCGTGATAAACTCAGGGTGGGTGAGCCCGATATAGCTCTCCAATGCATTGGGTAATGCGAAGGAGTGAAATGTTAAGGTTTCTCCGAAGAGATTTAGGGAATATACTGTGATGGGTATTCCAAATGTTACCAAGAGGGTTACTCCCTACGTAAGAATGTTATGAATGCCTCAATTTACCTTTATGTCTTATGATTTCTATGATTTATTCATGATTTGATGAGGTATGTTAAAGTGCTTATGTTTTATGGGTAAAGTATGATTTCATTCTTATTTATATATGTACCCATGTTTCCTTTCCATATTTTTATATCCCTTACTGAGCTTTTTATGCTCATCCCAAGTTTTTTGAAATGTTTTTCACAGGTCAAGGGAAAGGTACATGATATGATGATAGTGTCAAGGAAGTGTCAAGAAAGAATCCATGTTTTATTTTAAATATGTTTCCATTGATGGGAAATAATAATACTATCTTTATGTAACCACTTTGTTTATATGTGGAATGTAATGCAAGTTTTATGATCTAATTCTCTAAAACTCTAAACCCGAAAAGATCCTCAATGTGTAATCTTGTAATAACTCAAGATTAACTAAGGTTTAAGGTTGGGGCCTTATATTCACACATACTCCCATTACTGTAATTTTTATTTATAAATAATTCGATCTTACTTTAACTATCATTATTCATGATCCTTTATATACACTTGTTACTATATCGAAATTCTGTAAGAGATTTCTCTCTCCTCTTTTTATCAAGCACGTCAATTATGATGTTCCTTTAAATTTCAATTTTTTTATATTTGGTTACATTATTACCTATACCCCTTATTTCTAATTTCATTAATAAATTATGATATACCCATTTATCTCTCATCAACCCATTTTAAAAAAAATTATTTGACATCGTTATGCTGCCGAAATTGCACCTCGATTTTCTATGCCAAAACTATCATGTAGTGAATAACATACACATTTCTCTATCAAGGGTATTCACATTTATGATAATGTACATATTTATTGGGGACCTAAATTTATTTATTCCAAATTCCTTGTTCATGTAATAAATTATATTTTTCAATTAATCCATGACATATGATCTATGTGGAACACTTATACATGAAAATGAAATAATTATGAAGAGTGCACCCTGATTGTGCTCCAATGCATTGGGTAATGTTTAGTATCATTATACACCATGTGATATTAGGGTTTTCTCATGATAATTCATTTTCAATGAGGGTTTACTCATGCAAATTCATGTGTAATGAGGGTTTACTCTTGCTAATTAAGGTGTAATGAGCCTTAGCTCATGGTAATGTCATGTTGTATGTTGTTTCCACATTTCTATGTTATTATTATCATGTTATATCATGCCTTCATATTCATTTTCCTTATTATTCTCCATTAATATTAATATTATCTAACATATATTCTCTTCGGCATGTTATGCCATGATTATTCCCTTACTAGGATTTGTAGCTTACCCTTTTCTTATGTATGTCCTCAGGTTATCCCATGTAATCCGAAGTATGATGAAATTTTGTGGTCATATAAAAGAGGTTTCTAATAAAGATGTTGTATTTCATGTTTAATTTGTTATGTAATGTTCCTAATTTTTCCAATACACTATACATCTCGATATTCTGAGTTTTTTATCTTCCAATTTAAGTAATAAATCTTGTTTGAATATGAAATAAGACTAGGGTTGTTATAATAGACGCATAGGGTACCTGCACATCGAGTGGAACTATTCAGGCCTAAATGGCCAGGTCACCCAACATCCAAATGTGGGGTACTAGCACATTGGCATGCGCAACCGAACTGTGTGAGCCGACACATTTTCCTAGGGTCCCATATATCCTATAACTAAATCCCATGGATCCTTATTTTTATTATAGAAAATCTTGAAGAATCCTCAAATCTTTACTCACCCTATTCCTTCATCTAGGCCTTCATAAACCCTTTAGGTGGCTCTCTAACATAAAATATAAAAAGGAATAAAATGGGATAGTGAACTTAAAATCCTTTGAAGTCTGAAATAAAAAACTCCTATATGAGGAAACCATTCCCCTTAGTTGGAACATGTAAGCACAAAGGCCCCTTCCCAAACAAGGGACCTGTAGAAGATATTTCTAGGAACACCTTAGGTAACCCTTGAATCCTTTATCAAAGCCTCAAAAAATTGTTGTTCCCTAGGTGGTATTTCACCCAAAACACATTTATCTCATGAAGGTCTACCTAAACGAAGCCCATTCAGTCCTCATAGGTATACCCTTTGTGATACCACCTTGGATATCCAAAAATATACTCTATGTGACCCACCACTTATGCCTAATCTCAAGACCCCAATAGAAGGGACCTTCCTTATTATTATCCCATATCTAAGAGGGACCAAATTGAAATCATCACTAAAGTTTTTATATTTAAAAACCCATAGAACGTGTCACATCAGCATGTCTACCATTTGTGTATGCATTCCTTCAATCGGAGGTGTCTAGCACATTTCCTACAGGATGGGTAGGTTCCTCGGGATTTGTGTGAATATAAATCCCTTCAGTCATGAGGAACCTGAACCTTGGGGTATTGTTAGGGATCTTCTAGTCTTGGACACATGGGCTAGGGTATTTTATTTCCCTGTTTGTCTCTAAGACTCGTCGCCTCCTATTCTAGTAGGGGAAGGTGAGGATCAAACATATTTCCCCTTTGACATGGAATGAGATACTCCTCTATTCCCCACTGACCAGTTGTAGGGCATCCCTCATGGAAAAATACCCTATCCTTTCTTATAGGACCTATCCTTCTTCATTCCTTCCTCCTTCTCTATATGTGTGGGTGGTATCCATATGGGTGGTTATATGCAACAATCCTTGGTACAAAAATGGGAGGGAAAGGTAATATCAAATCCCTTTATTCATCTCCCATGGCCCCAACAATTCCACTTGTGGGAGAAGGATTTATTTAGTTTTTTAGGTCTTTCAATTCCTATTGTTTCTCACATTCAAGAATGACTCATGTGGGATTAAAGGTTTCATATTATCTAAATATCTACCCAGTCAAATACATGTCTTAGAAGAGAATATTTTTGGGCATATTCCACTTTCCATCCATTAGAGGGCTTATATAGGCATGGTCCCTCAAAGATATGTATCCAACCATAGGGCTTCATATTCGGTATAATCTTGAATCCTATTCAATCAAACCATACATCAAAAGGGAATCCCTTTTAGAGTAATCCCATAGTCTTTATTTTTTGATGTGACACTCTTTCCCCTCTTCATATGCATGTGTCATGGCCAAATAGATTATTAGATGTGACTATCCTAGTTTCAAAACTGAAAGAGGATACAATAACATTCAAATCCCATTATCTTTCCCTTTGGGCCCCAACATCCACCCACCAATGGAAAAAGAATATTGTGTTGTTTTATGGGTCTATCGAGCCCTCTGGTTTCTCACAATGATAATGGCTCATATTGTCTTAGAAGTTCGTGGTGACCATGAAAATGTCACACTACCTAAACCAAACAAGGGATTTCTACTTGGGAATAATTCCAACCAAACCTCCTAAATCACCAGGGAATCCTCTTCTACGATGTAATCCCCAAACCTCCACCTCAAAAGGGAATCCTCATTAAGAGTATTCATCAATCCGACCCTCCCAAAGAGCCATACTCCACTGTGAGAATAACCCATCATAGGAACTCCATAGACATGGATCCTCACAACCAAAATAAGTGGGATTTGATTCATATCCAACTAGTATATGTAGGAATCCTCCTTGAGGTCAAAATCCAAACCCCAAATTAACCCTAATTCTCTTTGGGCCACATTCCTAGTAGAGTCTTATTTTTCTTGAGAATCTATATCCCATCCAAGTTATCTGGGATACTTCTGTATCAGTCCCACACCGAATATTGAATAGGAAGCTTTCACCTAGATGTCACTATCACATGATGTTGACCTTTAATGTTTTCTCCTTATAAAATTAACTTTAAATCTATGATGGTTCCCATTAGGTGACACTGAAATACCAAGGTTCATATTCCTTTCACAAGGATATATAGGAATTTCATTCATGTGTATGATACAGATGTCAAAACAACTCCCATATCCCTAGATGATGATACTGCCCAGAGTTACCCACTACATGGCTTAAAAATAGCTTCTTAATAATAAATGATAAAAGAATCTAAAAATCATTACACAATATGGTACCATTTATGGTGAAACTTAGATTAATATATATATATCTATTGATGTAGAACCTCATATATATACAGATGATTCAAAATTATATAAATTATAGTTATTTATTATCATGTTTAGGGTGACCCATGGGATACTTGGGAATTAATGAAGGATTCACAAACATATCTTAAATCTATAAGATAGTCCCAGAGTAGGAAAAAATTCCACACAAAAGGGTTTTTTGATCCTAACCTACCATCCTCTAGACCAATGTGAATCCCAAACTATTTTTGTTCCAATTTCCAACAACCTCTTTCATTCAGAAAGAAATCTCAAATAAGGGAAATTGTTGGCACCGAAATCCATGCACAAAATGGATCAAATGTGACACAAAAAAAACCAAAGGGCATGCCTTGCAATGCCTAATCACAGGTGACTCTTCCAACATGAATGGAAAAAAGTTGTTAGACATCCACCTCAGTGAACACAGTAGATTAGTGATAGAATTTTATGCGAGTTTTATGAACACCATGACCAACACAAAGTAAAAACAGTAGCCTCTATTAGTCCGACGAACATCGCAACTGTCGCGGAGTAATGAACGAAGCCTCTGCGAGTCTGATGGAGCCTCCTATCATAATGAACCACAATTTCCGTCATGAAATTCCCTTGTAGAATCACGATACCTGATTCCTATAAATATGTGGCTCATTCCCACCATAAAGGATCGATACCCTGAACTTTCACCTTATGAGCTATTGATTCACAAAGCACCCATTGTTCTATGAACCATCGAGAAAATGAATCAGCAAGGTACTTGAGTACCGCGAATGAGCTTTCCCTTTTCTCCAATTTAGGTCGGATTACAGTAGTGATTACCTTCTCAAATCCCAACAACTATCATGAAGGGATTAGTCCCTTTTAGGAACTTGATACTTTTCAAAGCATTCAGCCTTCATGAAACACCCTCCAAGCACATGTAGACTCCATTCCTCATCTAGGTCTCCATTCTTCTTGAAGATCCTCTCTTCATAAAGACCGCTTATTCCATGTTTCATGAAGAACCTTCCTACGAAAATTCCCTCCTCTTTGCGAAGAATTAGAGCTCTATGAATCCCCTCATAGTGTGGACTTATACTTCACAAATCCTCCTCTCATGTGGCCCTCCAAGATCATATGAAGTAATTTTATGGTTCCCCAAGTGTTGATTCATGTTTCATTGTCATACCCCATGATTCTTCATATAGGTACACTAATAGGTATTACTCTTTTGTATAGATATGGTAACATGGACCCCTCAATTGACCACTCCTCCACCCCATTAACACTAGGCATTAGATGCTCCCTCCCTTCCCAAGTGTGGGTTGGTAAAAGTTATGTATTTCCATGGGATGAAGAGTTCATCCTCATCGTCCGAGTTGCATGATGTTAAACTTCCAAGAACCCACATCTTCAACACCTGATGGTAAACTATTATTTCCACATGAATGGAAAGTATGACTGGATTGGAGAGGGGATGGAGACCATCACCCTCCCACTATCTCTTTCTCTTTGGGAGTTTTTTCCATGTGCTACTTGGGAAGTCTCCATATAACCCCTAACCCACCTTGATAGGTTGTTCCCTATAAGATGGCCATATCCTCCTCGTGAATCTAGACACCCTCCTCAGGAATCCCTCTTAGAGTAAGTTCCAATCTCCGTCTCATTGGTCCACTAACCATGCATAAGCCACACACAACCTCTCATGGTCGTGCCTCTTGTGACACGATCGTCAGGTATGTTTTTGTCTCTTATTTCTCATATCGAGCATTACCCACATAGAATTAGAGTAATAATTGATCATGAAATCATATTTGAGCTTCTAACCATGTGTATTCCCCATTCCCCTCCTCCAGAAACTATATAGAATTTGATCCATGTCCTCTAAATAGGGTATGTAGGAAGCCTCCCTTAGGTTTAAGCCCATCGTTCCCCATCATCTGTCTATTCTGTTCATTTCATGTTGTTTCATTGCTTGTCCAACTTGAAGTGAAACTATATTTCATCTCAAACTGAGGGGGTTTTGATTCCCAGCCACTGAGATATGTAGGAATACCCCATGAGTTTCACCCTAAACCCTAATGGTAAATTTGGGTGCTCCCTCCTAGGTATGTTCTCTCCTGATGTGACATAATCCCTTTTTGGTAAACATCAAATGGATCTACCTCCCTGAGCTGTTCAGATCCCATCGTCAAACTCACCATGCATAAGCCCCACAGTACATACTCCTCTAACCAAGATTATTCCTTTTAAGATGGGATACTAACCATGTGTAACCCCCAACATGTCTTCAGGTCGGTTTCCTTTGTGTACACCCAGACTCATCTCCCCATTCTGGAACAATTTGGACTTTGATTCCTAGCCAATGGGATATATAGAAAGCCACCCTAAGGCTCAATCACATCCGTCATATCCAATCTTAGTCTCTACCTCAATAACTTTTCATTTGGGAGGATCATTCCCTAAACTGGGGTTCCACATCCTTCTGGCCACCATCCATCCATCCATTTTCATGAGCCACCTCCTCAGGTGACTCATCACCCCATACCTAAACTACATGGACTTTGATTCCCATCCACTTGGATACAAAGGATCCCTCCCTTAGGTTCAATCCAATAACTCATGTCCCATCCCAGTCTATCCCTCAAGCCCTTGTGTTTAGGGAGGATCATGCCCTAACCCGAGTGGTTCCACTTCCTTCATGACCCCATCCATGCATCCATTCTCACGATCATCCTCCTTGGGTTACTCATCACCCCATTACATAACTATGAGGAATTTGGTTACCTTCTATGAGAATACATAGGAAACCTCCATGAGGTTTAATCCCAACTCCATCATCTTCACCCAGGTTCCACCTTTATTAATTCCATCATTTGACACTCCCTCCATCATCCATCTTGATTTTACCTAGGCCGTCACATCTAGGTGAAATCATGCCACTCATATGGGGTGATAACCATGCATAAGCCCCAAATATTTGATACATCACTTCACCCTTTTGACAGTGGAGTCACATCATTCCTTCAGCTCCAAAGCATGTGTAAGCCCTAGCATGTCTCCAAGTCGTTGTCCTTTGTGTACTCCCCGATTCTGTGCCTCAAACTCTTGAAATACATGGGTTTTGATCCCTTTCTCGGTACATAAGAATCCTCCATCAGGTATAAACCTAGCCAATGGTAACCATTGGTGTCCTCATTTTTGGGACTTATCTCCACTGATCTTCCCTTTATGGTGTCTAGACCAGCCTTCATGGTGTGAATCCTTACCCTTTTTGGGACATGCCATCCTGGTTCCATCCTCATCAGGTGTTTTCATCCATCTGTCTGGTAAACCTTCTAGGTTTTCCCTTCTAGGGATGAACGAATTTGATCCACTCTTATCAGTGTTCTGATCAGTCTGATCCATCTATGCTAGATGTTAAACTCATGGCATGCCCCCTGTTAAACTTGAAAATATAAGGAAAACCTTAGAGACATGCCTCTGGCATAAGATGCCCCATGATCAATATGGGAAGCCTCAGGTTTCTGTTCCCTTGAGAAGCCCTCTGATGGGAAGAAAATAGGTGTTCCAATGTTTTAGTGTGAGGGCATGCCACAAATTCCCCAGTGTGACTACTCTCCTAACTGTAGGTCATTACGCTAACATGACCATTTGAAATGTATAAACCGAAGTAGCGTAATTAAACAACATATATAAATATATGGCACTAGGAAGAGTTTCATGAACAACATATTAATATTTAAGGGAGACTCGGACAAGGAAATTAATTTTGAGGAGGAATCCATGGAAGGAGAAACCAACAACCCATCTTCCCATTTTGATCAAGGAGAAAACATTACAGAATAGTTGATGGATTGAACCCACTTCTAGAAAGTGGTAATGCGGGGAAACAGCCGGTGCCTCTCCCCATGGATGGTGCACACCCCAACGAAAGCATTGAAAATAGAAATGGTGAACCCGATGTGAAATTCTTCTCCTCAAAATGGGGACTTGTAGTGTATAAAACATTAGAAGATGAGGGTGTCACCAGATCTAGTTATCCATCAATTGGTCCCACTATGAAAATAGTGGGTCTTCCATGGAACTCACCAGAATATGGGGTAGTTAATTGCTGGGAATTCTTGTCTGTGGAACTGTTAGCATGGATCTTTCACACTAACCATGGAATAATGAACGACACCAGGGAATTGTTCATGTATTTCTTAATATCTATACTACTGGATGAATCTTAATGCTTTACAGGAACTAAACTACAAACATAAGAAACAAACCGCCCCTGCCCATTGTTTTAGGGGTAGGAGGAACGAAGCTACGACATTGCCTCATAGCTCCACCACCACGACGACAGCTTCCACAACCATGACTATTGGGATCCCATGATCTATCTCACCCTCAAATCTTATCCAAAGATGGGTGATTGAAACCCTTATTTGATGATATAAATAGGTGGGGGTCATCCCAATGAGGGATATGGCCCGCAATGATTTGGATGCTTCTGTGTCCCTTCTTTATAACTGCCCAAGGGTTGTGTAGAGAGACGCTGCTCCCCAATCCAGCATCCAACTATTTCAGGAGTCTATCTTTGGAACACTCCTATGATTCACTCCCCTATGCTGATGAGGTTCGGGACGTTTGAGTCCTCTCGACTTCAAATTTAGATAGGGAACTGCCAAGAAGGGATCCCACCAAGACACGTCAATGCTGCCATCAGGTCTCACTGGTCGAGGAATAGGTGGCTTATATCCATGATCTACCAGCCCTGGTTTGGAAAACCCAACATCAACGTCAGGTGTAGGCTCAGGAGGATTCCTATCAAAGGATGTAATTTTCAACAACTTCAATATCCCATGCCACCATTGATGCACACTATCTACTACCTGTTACCATAGATTAGGGTCTATCACACCCTGAATTTTTAAATTAATTTTTATTTTTATTAATTCTTGGCTTTGTGTTCTCGTGCCAAGGTGTGAACTGGGTACCTAATTAAATTTTTTTCGTTTCACATTTTTAGTGGGTTTCAGACCCGTGTGCAGTCACCGCATAGTGGCTGGTAGCCGCTCAGTCAGCCCGAGTACCGGCATAAATGTTTAACGATTAAAATAAATAAAATTTTATGTAATTAAAGTGGGTTAATTGTTTAAATTGTAATGATAATAATGCAGTTATGTTTGGTCCACAAGGCTGAATACCCTGAGAGGGGGAGGGGTGAATCAGGGTATGAATAATTTAAAATTAAAACTCGTTCTGATCTTGTTTCACTGTTAAGAAAAACACTCTTGTCTCTCTTTCCTAATGCATGATATAAACAGAAAGTAAAGAAAGCACAGGACACAATACTTTTTACATGATTCACCGCTAAGGGATACGTCCAAAGAGCATACGCCGATAGGTTGTTGTTCATACCAAATTCCATTAAACTTCACTAAATGTGGATTACAAGGTTTGGGCATAGTCACTCAGTCCCAGGATCACTGCCTTTACAATGTTTAGGGTCAGCTCACTACTTTCCCAAGGGTCACTCCCTGTTTCTCTCTCTCTCTGGCTCACTACCGGTGGAGAGGATCACCTTCTTCCTCTTCCTTCTCTCACTGCTCTAGAAAGGATCCACTCACAGTTTATATACTTGTAAGCCTTTTCATTATCTCGAATGAATACATCCTCTGTTGTATGTGGATGATCTGTTGAAGTCCAACTATCACCCATATATGAATCTCCATTTCCACCGAAGATATCAGACAAAATTCCAGCTTCCACGCAGCCTGAAAACACTTTCGACGAATCAACCTTACTTGCCACACAGGTCTTACCTGGCGAGCATGTCTCAGTGTGCAATTCACAACTGGCACGCAAGTCCACCTCAGACACTTGTGTGACACAAGCTTCTTGAACTCCAAACTTGCGCGATTCACTTCCCTTTACACCCAAACCAATGTTGGCGCACAACAAACAACAATCGCCCTTCTTCAAATATGGCACGCATGTCCTACTTGTGCGACACACCACCACTTGCACGACCACCACACCTGCGCGACGGGAGCTTTGATTTTTCTAAGTGTTGAACTTCGTTAAAAATGAGGAGGGTTCAACCTGTATTTACAGGCGTTTGAACAACCTGCGCGATGGCGTGCAAGTATCCCCTCAGCGCGCAAGTCCTTTGTCCCCCTAGACACTTGCGCAACCACCTTAAAAACTTGAGTGCCCCTTCTACCTTTTCCATATTTTGATGATCTGATCATGAAAGACAAATAGCGCCCAAGTTTCCAACCCTTCTAGGCATCATCGTGCAATTCCTTCCTCGGTGCGCAAGTCACTTGCGCGACCTACCCAATACATGCTCGACCCTTATTCCTTTAGCATATTTTGACCTTTTGATCTTGAAAAACATTGGGCATGTAATATTATTCACCTTTAAGTACACAGCGCGCAAGTCCCTTTGCCAAAAACCATTTTTCTTCATTTGTCAATTTTTAGGACCAAAAAATTGGAAAACACTAGAAAATAGCGCCACCTTGTATCTGTTCTTTTTGCACCGCCTCCAGATAATCCATTCCTTAGTCTAAGTTCTTGAAGAAAACATTGATCGTTAACCCCAGCTCTTGAACTCGATATTCCACCGTGAAATCCCCTTTGTCAACAAATTTTTATTTCATGGTTTTCTTTGTCAACAATCGCCACACAAATGTCCACTTTTCAACAAACAAAATCACCTCAAAAATGCTTCAATGATACCTTGAGGGATTTTCCCAACAATTTATTTAATTAATAATATTATTTTTACCAAGGTGTTTTTGTTGTTGTTATAATTTTATTGTTATTAATTTTTATTATTGTTATTTTTCTATTATTATTATTCTTGTTATTATTATTATTATTATTATTCCTTATATTATTATTATTATTTTATTATTATTATAAAAAACACCCAAACCCTATCATATACATGCATACCCATTGCCCCCCCCCTTCTCCTCGCAGCGCACCCCTGCAGCGCTCCCTTTTCCCCACACCTGAATCCCCCACCGCCCCACCCTCGCCTCAGATATTTTTCCTCGGCCTCACCCTCTTTGGATCCGTCCACCCCCCTTCTGGCCTCCTCCCATGTCCAGCCTACTCTGGCGGTGATGGCCTCACTGGAGCCTGGCCCTGCTTGCCCCGCCTAGCCACGTTTCGGCTCTCGCATCCCTACCCTCTGCACTCGCCCAGGACCCTGCACACCCCCCTGCCATCATCAGCCGACCGCACCCCACCATCTCAATCATTCCGTCCACCGTTGTCCACCCCCTTCCACATCCCGGTCTCAACCTTCGGCCTCCCTGGTGTTCTGCGTTTCCTACCAGCATACTCCGTAGCTCACTGACGTGAGTTCTTCGGTCTATAAACCTTACCGTTAGTATATTTCTGTTCATATTTGGTGTTTTCATCTATTTTGGATAAACCCTAACTCATTGGGGTCATGTTTTTCACGTTTTTCTTATTTTCTAGAGTGCACAGTTAGTCCGCAGGACGTTGTTCTTCATTCTGATGAAGCGACATCACGTTTGCATGACATTGATGTAGGTGAATCCATAATTTTCATTTCTGAATAAATCCATTTAATTATTGTGTGTTTAATTGATTATTTTACATGATTTTCATGTTTGAAAAAAAAAATATTTGTTTATGAAATCATATATACTTTGTTTTTACTTTTTATGGAAATTTTTAGAAACCGATTACTTGTTTAGAAAAGTGTTTGTAAACTAGTTTAGTTCTTTGTATAATTGTTTATAAATTATTCGGTCTGTTAATTAAATTTTTTATGAATTGTTTTGAAAATTCATGAATATTTTCAATTAATTATTTGGTTCATTGTAAATTTTCAAAGGGCTAGTTTAACTATTCTCCTTGAGGTCTTGGTCCTTTGGTCTTAAAAGTGCTTTTGGTTGTGTGTGTAGTGTGGGTTATGTTTTTAAAGGTGTGAGAGTAGTTTTTCAAAGGTTTTGGTTATGAAATGATTTATAAAATGGCGTTTTCTTGTGATTTGGTGAAATTGAGATACAAGCCTCTATTCTGTTCTTTGAAAGGTTTTACCAAATATATAACTGATTTACTTAATGATGCTTGAAATTTTAATCATGGGTAGAAAGTGATTCGGCGTGTGTTTCGTTATTCAAGAGGGTTTTGGGGTGTTTGTCAACATTGAAACTTGAAGTGTTACTTATAGTGGTTATGTAAAGTGTTTAATGTTTTTTTTCTAAACTGTATGATAGGTGTAAAACAGGTTTGAAGGATGTTTTGGGGTGTATAGGGTTTTAAGTGCAGGTTTTTACGTGTCGTGCACTTTTGTTGGGTTTTTCACACCAAAATTTGGGTGAGTTTCCCAGTTGGATCTTGTTTATGATTTAGGATCTTCGAAACTATGTTTTGATTTTATTGAGTGAAATTCCTATGGAAGAAAAAAAATGATGATGGTGTTTTCAAAATGTTTGGCACGCTAAGTGCTTGATGTGATGCCACTTTGACCGTTGTAAAAATGTTTTGTCAACATTGATCATTTTGTGAAACAGATTAAATGTTAAATGGTATGGCAGCTCAATTGGCACCATTGTGTGATATGAAATGTTTGTATATCAATGTGGGGAACCTTTATAGAAGGGATATCCCATAAGGGTTCTCATATATTGGTGTCCGTGTTTGGGGTAAGAAAGTGAAGTGAGATGAGTCAAACATGCAAGGGCTTCCTACTTACACAGTATTATTGTAACCGCCAAGGGGTCCTGGGCATCTTTTAGATGATCGAGTGACATTTTCTGATCAACCATGATTAGACGGGTTGGTACCCCCTAGATTTGTTGTTTGGCTAGGCGGGCTTTGCCACTAGATTGGTCAGTTTAGGGGAGCTAGTTGGTTATAGACTTAGGAGCTTCACCGTACTTCGGTAGGTGGTTCCGAAACTGAGTATATCAAGGGGTCTTCTATGGATGTTTATGATCACCCATGGCTTGTCTTCTCTTTACTTGTTTTGTTTCCAGTCTATATTGTTAGTTGTTTCTTTTAGCGCTGCCTTATTTGCCTTATTTGGATTTTGTTTGCAAAGTTTTAATTTGTTTCAGAAATGGAACACGGTGTGCGATGGGTTTTTAAAATTGGTAAATGAAATTGTTTTATTAAAGTATGGAAAACCTACTTTTATAATTGTATTTCAAACTTGTGTAGGTGGATTGTTTTGGGAAAGGAGATATCAGATTCTTTGGTTTACCATGGAAACCCTACAAAGCATTTCTAATGCTCATGCATATTTATCTTTTCATTTGTAGATACAGTCTCTTATTTTGGATTTCTTCCCTGAGTTGATCATTATAGAAGCAAGGTCGACCTTTGGTCGGGAGGTGACCTGAAAGGTCATGTAGAGGTATGTTCGGTTTTATTTTCTTTCTGCTTCTAGATTTATGTTTATCGACTATTTTTTTAATTTGTTTATTTTTGTTCATGGGCCAAAATCATTCCAAACAATTAACATTTTTATGCCCGACACGTGTTTCCAGCCCATGGGGATCGGGAATGCCCTTCGGGACATGTCGCAGACCGACTCGAGTGACCGGTTCAGGGTTGACCTGGGTTAGATCATGAAAAAATGGTATCAGATGAGGATCTTCTTATTTGGGGCATCCGGTAGATGGATATTAGGACTATCGGGACTCGAGAGGTTGGTACGGGAAGGAAGTCATGATCCCTCTCCCATTCTGAACCTCAAGTCTCTAGGAGTTTTCTAGGATTTGAGTCAATGTTTTGTTCCAGTTTGTTTTAGATTGAGGGATGACAACGGAGGAAAGCCGATGTTATATCATGATTTTACATGGAGTAGTGACCCATGCGGAGTTCGAGTACACAATTTAAGTTCTTCCTAGTTGTTGATTCTCTCTTGGGGCGTGGACCACTACCATGTTTCCAGGATAAGCGGGACTACTAGTCCCTCACTCCAGTAGTTTGATGCATGTTGAGTGTCGTTTTGGTTCTGATTGGTGTAGGTTCACATTTGAAAATGAAAAAGGGAAATGATTTTTGGAAAAAAACTGAATTTGTTTTGAAAAGTGGGTTTTGTATTTGGAAAGTGGCCTTGAAAGAAGGTGGTTCTGAAATCTAAAATGAAAAGGGGATTTTTGAGTTGTGTTTGTATTTTTTTGGTTTTTGAGATGGCCATTTTTTGGATGAAGGTTCTTTATTTGATGTTTCTTCATCTTGATATTAGTTTTGGCTCTATGTTTTATATGTTGTTCAGAAAATACCGCCGAGAAATTTTGTTAAGGTTTCCAATAAGTCATTCCCAATTTTTGGTCTTTCTCGGAGATTGCCTATCCTTCATGGTTATCAGGGTCTGTTAGAGGTAGTAGAGTTGCTTGAATAGGTTGAGCATGTCTTCAGGATATTGGTAACTCCCAAAGCTATTACAGTGCGTGCCATTTTGGGCATGTTTGAAGGTCGAACCCTGAAATAATGGGAGTTTTTCCCCTCACCATCAATGGAATTTAGGATGACGTTTGATGTCTTTAAATCCATATACATTCGATGATTTATACCTAATGTGGTAAAGAGGAAGAAAATATAATAACTCATGCATATTCAACAAGGCCAATGGGTGGTGAAGAATTATGTTGACCATTTCAAGGAACTTGTGTTCTTTTCTTTGGAGGTGGCAACACAGGATTTGATGAAGACTTCTCTCTTCATCGGGGGTCTTTGTACAGAGATCAAGGAGCGAGTCCTCCCTTCTAAGGACCATTTTTTTTGATAAGCTATTGGATGAGGCGTTCTTAGCTGAGTTGGTCTCCGAAGCGCAGATGGTCAGAAATATAGTGTATCTGGTTGCTTGCAAAGGTTCCCCATCTGGTGAGCAGGGTGTGCCAGAGGAACCTATTTCTAAAGAGTCCTTTACAGTTGTTCTGACTTCTAGTTCCTCAAACTATTCAGTGGTGTGCCACCCGTGTGGCCGGTTCAGGCATGTGAAGCTGTCGTGTCGCATCCATCCAAAGACACGCCATTGTTGCGGGTTTCTAGGCCATCTAGAGAAGTTATATAGGAAGCATCGCCTAAAGAAGATGCTATGATCAGAGGAATTCTAGTGCGTGACTGTGAGGCATGAGATTCTTCAACCATCAAAGCCCTAGCCATAGGCCTTGGGGTAAAGCTCATGCATAGTCAGGACTTACCGGTTGCGTGAAGCCTCGGTTCAGGTTTTGTGCTCCGTGTTGGTAGTGGAACATTTAAAGTCTTTTTGTTCTATTTTTTCTTTTGGTTAAAGTTTTGATGTTTTTGTGATATCATTGTTTCGTTGTGAAGTTATTATGGAATTTTTATATTGTAGTCCAAATAGTTTTGTTTGTCTGATTATGGTTTTCTGAATCGTGCTTTTTTAAAGTGTGTTCGAACCTTGTGTGGGTTAATCTTGGTTGGGCTACGTCTGTTTGGAGATGCAAGTGTCTGTGAAGGAATTGATGTTCCTGGTTATGCTCAGATTCACTATTCGGGTTATGTTTTTCTCATATACGTTTCTCTAGTGTTGGGGGTTTTTGGTCCGAGTTGAGAGTTTTAAGCTTCAACTGAGGTGTTGTATGCTCGTGCTATAAGAGTTAGTTTGGCTCGATTGAGATTTTCCCACGTCGGCTTTCCCCTCTATCCGGGGTGGTGTGTTTGGGTGTTTATTTTCTTTTTTAGTTGAGTTCTTATGGTGGAGAGAACCCTATCATGTTCTCCCATTCTATTATGTTGTGTTTTCTTTTGGACTCAGTTAGGCATGGATCCCAGTTTTGACTATTGATCAGCTGGGTGACTTTCTGGGGGTAGAAGGTGTATGTGGTGGGGATAATTGTCACACCCCGAATTTTTCAATTAATTTATATTTTTATTAATTCTTGGATTTGGGATCTCGTGTTAAGGTCCTATCTGGGTCCTAGATTAAAATTTTTGTTGTTTAACCTTTTTAGTGGGTTTCAGACCCACGCGCGGTCACCGCACAGTGGCCGGTAGCTGTGCGGTTGGCCCGGCTACCAGCGTAAATGTTTAATGTTTAAAATAAATAAAATTTTAGGTAATAAATGTGGGTTAAATGTTTAAATTGTAATGATAATAATGTTTTTATTTAATTAATAATATTATTATTACCAAGGTGTTTTAATTGTTGTAATTTTTTTAATTGTTATTAATTTTTTTTATTTTCATTCTTCTATTATTAATATTCTTGGTTTTATTATTATTATAATTATAATTATTTATATTATTTTTATTATTTTTATTGAATTATTATTATAAAAAAACACCCAAACCCTATCATCTACCTGCATGCCCGAAGCCCCCCTTTCTCCCTACAACGCTCCCTTTTCTCTGCACTCGAAGCCCCCGTCGTCTCGTACTTGCCTCAGAATTGGCACCCTGGCCTCACCCTTTCCAGATATGACTACCCCCATCTGGCATCCTCCCGTGTCTGGCCTACTCCGGTGGCGACGACCTCGCCATACCCCGACACGACTCGCCCCTCCTGGCCATGTTCCGGCTCCCACCTCCCTGCCCTCCGTGCTCACCCGGGACCCTGCACGCCCCATGCCATCTAAGGCCGACCACACCCCACCATCCTGGCCATTCCCTCCACTACTTTCCACCCCTTTCCGCATCCCGGCCTCGCCCTTCAGCCTCCCTCGCCAACGTGAGTTATCCGGTCTGGAGACCTTACCGGCAGTATATTTCTGTTCATATTTGGTGTTTTTATCTATTTTGGATAAAATATAACTCATTGGGGTCATGTTTTGTGAGTTTTTCTTTTTGTCTAGAGTGCACAGTTAGTCTGCAGGACGTTGTTATTCATTTCGCTGAAGCAGTGTCACGTTTGCACGCCATTGAGGTAGGTGAATATGCATTTTCTCTTTCTGAATAAATCCATTTAATGATTTCATGTTTTAATTGATTCTTTTACTTTATTTTTACCTTTGAAAAATAATTGGTTTGTTTATGAAAACATTCATATTTTTTTGGCCTGTTTATGGAACTTTTTAGAAACTTGTTACTTGTTTATAAGTGTTTCTAAACTGGTTGAGTTGTTTTTATAATTGTTTATAAATTATTCGTTCAATTAATTAAATTGTTTATGAATTTTTTCAACTGTTCATGAATATTTTTAATTAATTGGTTGGTTCATTGTAAATTTTCAATGACGAGTTTAACTTTTTTCCTTTAGGTCTTTGTCCTTTGGTCTTCAAAAGTACTTTTGGTTTTGTTCATGGTGTGGGTAAAGTTTTAAAAGGTGTGAGAGTAGTTTTTCAATGGTTTTGGTTATTCAATGATTTATAAAATGGTGTTCGCTTGTGAGTGGGTGAAATTAAGATGCAAGCCTATGTTTTTTCCTTTGAAAGATTTTACCAAATGAATAATTGAGTTACTTAATGATGCTTGAAATTCAAATCATGGGTGAAAAGTGTTTCGGCATGTGTTTGGTTTTTCAAGAGGGTTTTGGGGTGTGTGTAAACATTGAATCTTTAAGTGTTACTTAGAGTGGTTCTATAAAGTGTTTAATGGTTTTTTTTCTAAACTGTATGATGGGTGAGAAATAGGTTTAAAAGATGTTTTGGGGTGCGTAGGGTTTTAAATGCGAGTTTTGACGTGACGTGAGCTTTTGTTGGGATTTTCAAACCAAAATTTATGTGAGTTTCCCAGTTGGCTCTTGTTTATGATTTATGATATTTGGAACTCTGTTTTGAATTTATTGAGTGAAATTCCCATGTAAGAAAAAAAATATGATGGTGTTTTCAAATAGTTTTGCACTCTAAGTGCTCGATGTGATGCCTCTTTGACTGTTGTAGAAATGTTTTGGAAACTTTGAGCATTTTTGAAATGGTTTAAATGTTAAATGGTATGTCGGCCCAATTGGAACCTTCGTGTGATATAAAATGTTTGTATATCAATGTGGGGAACCTTTATAGGAGGGATATCCCATAGGGGTTATCGTATATTGGTGTCCGTGTTTGGGGTAGGTAAGTGTTGTGAGATGAGTCAAATGGGTGAGGCCCTCCTACTTACACAGTATTATTGTAACAACCATGGGTTCCTGGGCATATTTTAGATGATCAGGTAATAATTTTTTATCAAACAAATTTATACGGGTTGGTACCCGCTTGATTTGTTGTTAGGTCATGCGGGCTTTGCCACTAGATTGGTCAGTTTAGGACGAACAATTGGTTATAGACTTAAGAGCTTCACCATATGCCAGTAGGTGGTTCTGAAACTGAGTACATTCAGGGGTCTTCTAGGGATGTTTAGGATCACCCATGGTTTATCTTTGATTTTCTTGTTTTGTTTACAGCTTATATTTTCACCTGTTTCTTTTAGCACTTCCTTGTTTTCCTTATTGGGATTTTGTTTGAAAAATTGTAATTTGTTTTAGAAATGGTACGTGGTGTGCATTGGGTTTCAAAAAGGGGCAAGTGAAATTGTTTTATTAATTTATGAAAAAACTACTTTTATAATTGTATTTCAGACATGTGTTGGTGGATTGTTTCAGGAAATTAGACATCGGATTCTGTGGTTTACCTTGGAAACCCTACTGAGCATTTTTAATGCTCATGCCTATTTATATTTTCAGTTGCAGTTTGGGTCTCTTGTTCTGGTTTTCTTGGATGAGTTTCTCATTATAGGAGCAAGGTCATCCTTTGTTCGGGAGGTGACCTGAAAGGTCACGTGGAGGTATATTTAGTTTTATTTTCTTTCGGCTATTATTTTTATGTTTATCTACTGTTTTTTGTAATCTATTTATTTTTGTTCATGGGCCAAATAATTCCCAATAACTAAACTTTTAAGGACCGAAACTGGTTTCCAGTCCATGGGGATCGAGAACACCCTTCGTGACATGTCGTGGACTGACTCAGGTGACCATTTTAGGGTCAAACAAGGTTGGTTCGTGATAGGGTCACTTCTATTCCCGATTGGGATTTAGGCCCCAATCACTACACAACCAGATTGGGTTGACTCTTCTATTTTCTAGCATGAGAAGTAGTCATTGGGGGATTACTCGTGATAATAAAATTCATTACGGAGGTTCCCCCTATACTGTTTCTAGAAAGAGTTGAGGTCCTCCCCACTTCCGCACTCAGCCTGGAGGGCCTCCGCATTCCATGACCGTCAGTCCAACTGGAGGTCCTCTTGGACTTGTTGACACCCAACATGGAGGTCCTCTTCATGCCCATGATCACAGGTATGATGGTTTTCTCCATATTTTAGGTTTTCAATGTGAATTTCCTCCTCACATAATCACAAGATAATGTGGAGTCTCCCCACATAGAGGCACCAATCTGAATGATGGTCCTTCTCACATCATCACCATCTCAAGTGGAGGCACTCCCCATAGTCGTACCAATTGGAGAAAAGGCCCCCCTCAATTTTGTACTCATCATCATGGATTTTCTCCCCATGTTCTCACCATATCTAGTAGAGAATCTCCCTACTCCATCCCTCCCTACTATAGAGGTCCTCCCCATGTTCCATTTGACATATGCCTAGGTGCCCCTCACACCCCTGATCATAAATGTAGAGGTCCTCCCCACTTCAATGACACCTGATATGAAGGCCCTCCTAATATACCATCCAACTTAGGTAGAGGTCCACCTTGCTCTTACACAACCCCATTCAGAGGTCCCGCCCATGTTGGGGATTTACCATACTCTAATGAAATGTACTCAAGAAGGAGGGTGAATCATCGCCACTGAAGGACGAATCATGAGAAGCACCAGATCGTAGTCCTCCCATCCCACTTTTCATATTTTGAAGCATAATACGACTCAATGATGGAGCCTTCACCCTGATCCTCTGTATCAAGTTCTAGGGAAGGAACCTGTCATGTTAGAATTATCCATATTGAAAGAGAGATTTACCACATCCCTTAATCCCTCCACTGATATATCCAGGAGGAGGAAGTTTTGGCTCCCTTTCAGGTACTTTCCATGATTTCTTCTCTATTATCTCCAAATTCACTCTCTACCTCGACACTAGATCATAGAGGGTTTTTGGGGGTTTGGTAGATGATAAGAACCAGCCTGAAACACCACCAATGACCACAACCTTTGTACTAGATGTAGTGGTCGGTACCCCATCCTATAAGGACATGATGATAAAGTCTATGTAGTCCTTGGGAGATAGTATAGTATATAGTGTCCTATCAGCTCGCTTACAAGACTATCCATCTACTAGACCAACACCGTAGTAGACTATATTAGTGTCGTCTCTAGTTCTAAATCCACCCCTAGTTTAGGAATGGGAAAACAAGACACCAGACCCTTCTTCTGAATAGAGAATCTTGTGGGACATTCTCAAGGTGGATCACTTTTCCGAGATGTTCTGGATGACTTCCATGACAAATGTCAACATTTTAGAGACCCTCATTAAAGAAAAGGTTACGTTATTTTAAAAAAACATTGGGGAACACATCTCCACCTTCGCGGTTGATAGTTGGTTTACCCCAAGGGCTGGGAACACTTTTACAACATCAACGAATAGTGCTTCCTAGTTGAGAAGGTCATGCTTCTCGTGGCCTAGGACCGTGTATCTCCTAGTTATCACCGAATTCTCCATCAATGATGCATCTACAACTTTACTATGCTCTGTAGAATTCTTTTCAAGGTGTATCCACATGTGTAGATCCATGGTTGGGGGTAGTATGATTCCCATCATTTCAGATTGATTCTATGACAGCCTGAATCATCCAGTGATATCAAGGACATTCTACCGAGAACAGTCACAGTCAACATGGCTCACCTCAAAGAGAAGGAAACCAAGGTAGGAATCATTGAGGAGAACATACCCCATGGGATAGTTCCACATATTTTGGACCCTCTGAGTGTGGTCACTTGCCATAAAAGACACTTTCTTGGCCTTGCTAAATCTTATGAGTTATTGCCTCTTGGTTGGGACCACAAGAATGGTAAAACACATTTTAGAACCATCAAGATTTGCAACCCATATAATTCAGTGTAGAAGACATTTAATGATTCAGAAAATTCCACATTGCTCCAATAACATGAACAATAGAAGAATATCATTGATAAGATCCTCAGTGGATGCATTGAAGAGTAACGTATGGATTATGGTGATCCATGGTGTGATCCCATCTATCTTCCACTGAGGCAGCAAGGAAAGTTATAGTTCCCCCTCAATGAGCTTCCACCCATTTATCTTGATAACCTTGCATATCCCATCTAAGAGGATGATGTAGTTTATGGAAAGTATCCATGGTATGCATCACCAAATCAACCTGATCTGCACGAGAATATTCTCCCAGACCCAGATCTATAGGATGTTCCTCTAGAAGCCCCTCAGGTTTCTCTTCAGATAATTCCTACATCTACACCATAGGTAAATCTTATATAAGATCTTTAGGGTATTCCTCCAGTTGCTACATGAGCCACTAATCCCACCTATCATGTTGAAGAGCCATCCAACACAATGGTGGTCATGAATCCATGCCAGGGTAGGAAGCCCTACTAAGAAGATCTGATGTCGATCTCATTGCCTGTCTTGAGGCTCTTGAGACCCATTAGTTACTGATCCCACCTGATGTAAAGCCATATATTCCATGTGAGTAAAATATACCAGAACCCCTAGATTTCAAGAACCCCCCCAACCATCAACAGGATGGGTTACCCCTTGAAACATATGCCCCACTTTATTTCTAGGTGTTGACCCATACTTGGAACCCCCACGCTGTAGGAAGCCACTAAGATCTGGTTCTTTATACAGATACATGAAGGGCCTTTGTTTTATTGGTACAACCAGCTACCCATCAGATCTATAGCTATTCGAGAGGATCTCCATATGTAGTTTCTATATCAGTTTAGTTACACTACTCAAAAGGTGAGTATTTTAGACCTCTTTAAGTGAAATAAAAGGCCAGATGAGTGCATCTAAGACTTTGTTGCCTGGATGAAGGACCCCATGTATTCACTCGATATGCCACTATCTTAGGAGAACTTTCTTAATATGTGTGTGGTGAATGTGAAAACTGAACTGGTTCCGTCCCTCATCACTCAGAACATCCCAGTTTGATTTTGGGATTTCTATGACAATGATCAGTGCCTAGATGAGGCTTTGTAGTAGGTCAAGGAGGAATGTTTTCTGCCTCTCATAGATCCTGAAATAAGAGACGATAAGACCAAGACTACTAAAATTTCATAGGTAGAGGCCCCAGAGGCCACTAGAATTATTTCCAGAAGTGCCACCTCCACAACGTCATCAAGTACCATAGCCTCATGCTCAGCCTAAAGCTTAACATCACCCACATCAGAATAAGCAGGCACCACCCCGTCAACCACCACCACTAGCATGAGGTAATTAGGTTCCAAATCCTCACCAAAATGTAGCTCCTATATAGGGTATAGCTCCCATAGTCCCTTTCCCAAACAATAGAAATCATACCTACTCATATGAGGAGGCCCATATCCCCAACTATTTCCAGTGCACCTCAGATTGGGAAATCTTGAGGCTTCCAGAATGTAGAAAGCATGAGGGGGATGATCTCATAGATCAACCCAACTATTTCCCCTATCACTATTTCCTTGGAAATACCCTCAAGAAGTGATATGTATTCAGGTAGTGGCTCCAAGCTCAAGTTGACAACAATGTAGTCAGTTTGGGTATGAACCCAATATAGGTGTAAAGTGTTTCTAGAAATCTAGATAGTGAAAGTGAGGGTGAATGGACGTAGGTATCTATCCTTATGTATCTAAAGTATAAAAACTAGATGGCTTACATAGTGTTATCCAACACTCATGGTATCATTCGTGCCTGTTTGAATTGACTGAGGCTTCTAAGGTTTCCATACCCCCTCTTGCTAACGCTACTGCATCCACATCTCATCCTTCCATATCCTCTATGGGTAGGCATTAACAACACAAGGTAAAGCAAAGACCCCCACCAATGCTAAAGACATCTCTCACTCTCGGTGACTTTATGCCCCCAGATATGGGAGTCTCCCTAGTAATATTCCCTATAATAGTGTATTTTTCATGTGATGATTAGGAGTATGCCATAGTAAATATCATCAAACTGGTGGATTCCTACATGGTTGCCGATTAGGAAGAGTACTAGAAATATCCTCAAAATATTCCCACTTGATGACTACATTGATTAAGTCCTAGACATGCGAGTCATCAGAATGAATAAGCTAGTGTTTCTATCCAAACCCTATACGCCACTGAGGCCAGATAGTAGGTCCATTGCATAGCTCAACATGCACAGTCATCTCATCATGTCTCGTCAGATTTGTTTCCACCACTATTTGTTCTCATAAATCTAGAAGAGCCACCTAAACCTCCCTATGATCCATCATGTTATGTTGTGACTGAACCTCAATCATCTATCCATCAGAAGATAGACATTTTTCATTGTTTGACTAGTGAGTAGTGGGATATCCCGAGCACGAGCCGGAATCTGATGACTTGACTAGCAGTATCTGTCATACCTCCAACCACAAAGAAACTCCCTTCCATAATATATTTGGGGCTAGCTTGAAAGTTTTATGTTCTTAAGCACCCGTACAGCATTCATGCAATGCCCTCAATCCCTGAGGATCTCCGTGTGTCAAAATATTTTCATGTGGCCCTTATAGAGGCTTTGAAAATATCCCTATAGGTCAAAATATAGGTAGAAACTACATATTCCTTCCATGCTGAATAATTATAGAATATAGAATGTTAGTCCATAATTTCATTCTCCGAATAAGATGACGGTTCCTCCATGTAGGGGCACATTGGCCTACTATATATCACTAGACATTTCAATGGCGTGAAGGTTCATCGCTCTCTCATCAAGATTGGTTCTAGGATCAATATCATCCCAAACCAGATGCTAGGAAAGGTGGGACTATATGAAGTATATCATAGCCCCATTGACTATAATATTCATGTTTATGAAAGGATAAAAGAGATGCCTCTAAGAAAAATCTACCTGAAGACCTAACTTGATGGCCTGATTGCCAATAATATGTTTATGTTTGTCTGAGAAGACACCACCTACAATAAATTGATGGATAAAACCTAGAATCACATAAATGTGGCAGTTCCCTCCCCTATCACCAGATCCTCAAGTACTCCCTTAATGGTCAACTGTGCATACTCTAGGGTGATGCATCGCCTTTCACCTCTTGTGAAGCATTCTACTTGGATTTTAACTATTACAAGAGAATGGAAAATCAGGTTTAGTATAATAAGGTTGATCCTACTATAACTATGGTTGAACAATTAATAGACTTAAATGATCCTTTTTTCCACCTAATCCACCAGTTGGAGTCCTGATCGCAACACGATTCACAATATCATTTTCACCCTTACACAACTACGCTATACTAGTTTTGTATTGAAAATTTTAAAACTAAACCAAATTAACTTCATGTTTGATTCAATTTTTTTTTTTAATAATATTAGAAAGTGAAATGTTACTTGAATTGATAATTACATTGTTGGAGGAGGTTATATGGAGGGCCCATGTTGATGTCCAAAAAAGGGCCAAACTGTGCAGGATCAAAGCAAACCAGTGGACTAAACTGAACACGGATACTAAGAATTGAATCAAAATGTCCTAAAATTTTGTGGAATGGTCCAAAATTTAATGGGATACATTTCATAACAAATAACCCAAGCCTATTCTGGTAACTAAGAATTCCATCTGAACTGATCTATCCATGGAATCAAATCTAGAAAAAGTCAAAAGTGGTGTTCTGTATCGTATCAATATATTGATTTATATTTGTCCAATTGGTGAGAAATGTTTAGTAGATATATTTAAAGGGTGGGGATACAACTTTTTAGTTTTCTCCAAATCTATATAAGATTTTATGAAGGTCTAAAATAATGGTTCACGTGGTTTTACACAATCTGTGTGCCCAAAACCACCTTCCACATTTCCAATAAAATGAAACCATGTGTACATCATTTGTAAGAGTGAACAGGAGGAAAAGATATTGTATTTTAAAGAAAAAAAGGATTACACTCTTCATACAAGAAGTTATGGAGGCCTCTATCCTCATAGGTGTATCAATGATTAAGGAAAATTTCTACACGAGCCTCCTCCTCCTATCGATGGAAAGCTAAACTATAGACGTTCATTTCAATAGAGCTATACATACATGGGAGGCGGTTCCAAAACTTGATACTCTACTAGTTTTTTTTTGTAATTTGTGTGTTGATTATTTCACTTATGTTTTATCTAAAAATGAATTTCCATTGAATGTATTTCTTGGATTTAATAATTTGAACCACTTTTCATTTCAACATCAATTGGGTTGAAATTTCATGTGGGAATATTGGGTTGTTCTGATTGGGTAACATAGGAATCCAATTTCTCTAACACATACATATGATACTAGTTTGATTTGGTATCCTTCCCTATAATCATAATTTTCAATCCTATACAACATGATTTTTGTGTCTAGGGTTGGTACATTGTACAACAATTTAGGAGGCAAGAGGCGAATCAAGATCCTAACAACCCCCAATCAAAGAATTAAACAAAAACATGTGAATTTTTCAAGAATATGAACTTTACAAGATGTGTAGTGAAATTTAAAATAACTCGTTCAATCATAATTCTTAAAGCACCGCATTTATTTATCAACTCTTAAACTCTTTAATTAAATTCGTTTTTTAAACTCTTTTCAAATCCACCACAATTTTTGAAACATTTTATTAAAAAACACAATTCAAACCTACAATTTCTCCTTGAGAGATGAAATAGGTTCTTCGCTAGACTAAAAATTCTTCAATAAATCACAATCAATTTGATGTTTCATGACAACACATTCATATTTTGGAACTCTTTATGGTGAGCTCTTTTGTCTTTATTGTGTGTTTTTTATAAAAGTATTTCGTATTTTGTAATTAATTTTTCACTTCTTTTCTTCCTTTATTTTTAAGTTGATTTCTAAAATAATCCTTCTATTGGGATTGTTCATGACATTATCTTCATCAGAGGAACTACTTCTATTTCAACATAGACAATAAAGAATCGTGCATCATCGACACCAAGAAGAACTAAATAATCCATTGAAGGAGGACACCCCAAACAGTGAAAATCTTCTCAATACTTTTTATTCTCTTAGAAATAACATTAAAACATAACATAACTTGTATAAAATGGTGGAAAACAATAGAAAACTAAAATAACTAACCTAATTTTATGTTGACATCCAACCAACATACATTCAATTACAAGCAAGGCACCTCATTTTGAACTAAAATCCAATCTAATTTACTTATTAACAAGACTCCATGGACTAGATAATGAAGAACCACATAATAATTTAAAAGAATTTCATACAGTGTTTTCTACATTAAAAACTGCTAATGTGAATGAAGAAAATTTAAAGCGTAGAGAATTCCATTTCTGATTAGAAGATACTGCAAAAGATTGTCTTTACTATGTTAATTCACCAATTAGCAGCTGGGCGGACATAAAAATCATTTTTCATGGAAAATATTCCCCATCCTATCATACTTGAACAATAAGTAAATAAATTTTTGGGATAATACAATCAAAAGGGGAAACACTTCAAAAATACTAGGAAAGATTTAAAATGATTTTTTCAAGTTTCCCACAACACCAAATAATATATCACCTTATAATTCAACATTTATATAAAGGTTTAATTTCTATTGATGATAACATGATATATACTACTATCGGTGGTGTTATAGTTGAAGAAACCATAATTTCTACAAGGACCATCATTAAGAACATGGAGCAGAACAATTAAAAAACATGGTTCAAGGTCCAGTGTACCCATTTATGGTGTCCATAATGTTAAAAGTACTGACTCTAAGTAGAATGTTGACATGAATTTTGAATAGGTAACCACATTCTGTAACATTATCTTTACCAAGAAAAATCCCAATATCTTCCTCCCATTAATTTTTTTATCTATTCTTCTCATACACACTACTCTGACCAATGTTCACAAATGAGAGAGACATCTAAGAGTTGTGAGGAAATCCTTCCTGGATGACCCTATAACAAACCCTTTAGGTAGAAACTTTACTATCCATCCAAACCTGGGTGAAAAAACAAGAAAGCCTATATGAAAGGGGGTATTCAAACCAACCTCAATAACCATAGAACCAACTGGGATAGAGTAGTAAACCACCACCCCACAAAAATATTCAGCCACCACAAAGGCCTTTCCAGAAACCCCCTCCAAAACCTAAGCCTATACTAGAAAAAATGATGAAACAAATGGCTTCCGATAATAGAAAATTCCAAAAAAAACACACATACAAGACATAAAATCCCAATTAGGACAACTAGCCAAGTTGGTGTGGGAAATCCAAAGTCATGGGTCATGTAAACTACCCTCTCAACCACTAGTCAACCCTTGGGAAAAGGGAAATATCTGTTCCATCAAACATAGGAATGGAACTCAAATTAAAATTTAAATTACACCTCCTTTAGATTCATCCCCATCTGAGGAAAATAACATCCCAACCAATGAAATTAGTACATATGTTGAAAAACCTTGTCTTGAGAGAATACCTTCACAAAAAAGAGTGTATCTATTGTTGAGTCACCTAGAACAACCATTCTTCTTCAATTTCCCCAAAAGGCCACCCAAAAAATAAAACAAAAAGAAACAGAACATGATAATGAAATCTTGGGAACTTTCAAAAAGGTGCAGGTCAACATTTCCTTGATTGATGTCAGGAAGAAAATTCCACAATATAAAAAATTTTCTACAGGAGATGTGTACCCATCTAAAGGTGACATCATGGATATGAAAAGGTGAAATTATGGAGGAATGTGTCAGAATTTAAAGATCTATTACTTCCCACCAAATTCAAGGATCCTAGAACATTCTAAATTCCATGCACCATAGGGGAGTATTCCTTTTTCCAATGCTATGCATGATTTGGGTGACTCTATAAATGTGATAACTCACTCCATTTAATCTAAATTATAGGTCAAAAAGCTAAATAATACAAGTAATATTTTTCAACTAGAAAACTGGAGTACTGCAGACCCCTATGGTGTGTTAGAGAATGTTCTTGTGAGGGTGAAATTTTAAAATTTTCCTACTATTTTTTATGTGCCAAAAATGGAAGATAATAGGATGAATGGTCATGCCTTAATTATATTAGGGAGTCCCATATTGAAATCCTCCAAAACCATTTTCAATGTTCACAATGGTACAATATCTATGGTGTTCTGTGGTGACATTGTCCATTTCAACATCAATTATTATATAAAGTACCCCTCAGAAGGAAATTCCTCTCTCTTTGTTAACTCTATATATGTACTCCCTTACCTTGAGAAAAATTCTTTTCATTCCCCCGATCCAATTTCTGATTTTTCATCATTGATTAAAACGATAGGAAATGAATCGTGCATTTATTGTTGTAGTGGTCTAGAAAAATGTCATGCATGTTTTTTAATTGATAATTTTTGGAACATCGAGGATTCAATGACCATCAATGATACTGATAATCTTGTAAAATCTCTTTCCTCATTTGAGCATGTTAACACTAAGCAATTAGATGAGATTAGTGACCTATTACTTTCACACAAACTCCCATCAATCTAGAATCCCCTTGAATTTTATCTAAAATAACTTCCTTAAGATTTAAAATATTTATATCTTGAAAATAGAAACAAGCTGCCTATCCACATATCTAGTTCACTCCCTCCATTGTATAAATTGCGACTTTTGACTTTTGATGGAGTATAAAAAATCTTTGGTATGAACACTTTATGTAACTCCTGGTATTATCCCATAAATTTTCAAATATCACATATTATTAAATAATGAGGATAAACCAATGAGTCATGCACAACATCGACTGAACCCAAACCTCCTAGATGTTGTCAAAAAGGAGGTAAAAAATTATTGGTCGCTGGGTTCATTTACCCAATCTCTAATATCCAATGGCTTATTCTAGTTCAAGTAGTTCCTAAAAAATTGGTCCTATGGTAGTAATAAATGAAATAAATGAATTGGATCAAACTTGTGTGTACAATAATTGGAATGTCTGTATAGACTATCACCGATTAAGACAACACACTAGAAAGGCCCATTTCCCATTTCCATTCATTGACCATATACTTGTGAGGCTAGCAAGGAATTACCATTAATATTTCATTTATGGGTATTCTAGATACATTTATATCTATATTTATCCAAAGGATCGGGAATAGAAAACCTTTACTTGCCCCTTTGGAACATTTGCATATCGGAGGATGCCATTTGGTCTGTGCAATGCTCTGGGTACTTTCCAGCAATGCATGGTTTGTATTTTTTTCGTATTACATAGAGAATTTAATGGAAGTATTCATGGAAGATTTCACTATATAGGGATTCTCTTTTGATGAATTCTTGTGTAGTCTTGGTTCAGTCTTACATCACTGTATTGAAAATAATATCGTATCAAATTAAGTGAACATCCATTTCATCGTGCGACAAGGTATAGTTTTGGGACATGTAATTTATATGGATGGTATCCAAGTAGATAAATCAAAAGTGGATATCATTTATTCCCTACCATTCCCCAAAAAAATGATTGGGATTTATGGTCTTTACTAGGTCATGTTGGATTTTACTATCGTCTCACTCTTGACTTTAGTAAGATTGCACTCCCCCTATCCTGATTTATCCAAAAAGAAAAAGAATTTGTTTTTGATAAAGAATGTGATGAAGATTTTAATAAATTGAAATGGAGTCTCACATCACCCCTGGTAATCCAACCACCTCGGTGGGATTTAACATTGGAGATTATGTGTGACGCCTCTACCTATGTAGTTGGGGTAGTCTTATCACAAAGGGTCTATTGATCTCCACATGTCATTGCCTATTCCTCACATACACTAGACCCTACCCAAGAAAACTACACCACCAATGAAAAATAATTTCTTAACATTGTGTTTTTAGTGGATTAATTCAGGTTATATATTTAAGGTTCCAATATCATTGTGTTCTCATAAAATGAATCCCTTTGGTATCTCCTAAAGAAACTAGAATCCAAACCATGTCTCATCTACTGGATGATCCTCCTTTAGGAATTCAATCTAGAATTTTGGGATAAAAAATGAGCAGAGAATTTGGTGGATGACCATATCTGTAGTATCATCTAATCCATGGACATAGGATGATTCCATTGTATTCCAATAAATGACATGTTTTCTTGATGAGAACTGTACCAAGTGAAAGATGTTATTCCTTGGTGAGTTTCAATTGTAAATTATTTGGTAGCATCTGGAATTCCTACTGATTTCAACAAAAAACCAGGACGACCGTCTAAAACATGAGTCTCATTGTTAAATTTGGGATGACCTCTACCTTTGGCGAACATGTAGTGATCAAGTTTTGAGGTGTTGTTTTTTGAAAGTAAGTTTTAGTCTTTACTTATGTTCTTCCACACTCTTGCTTGTAGGGGAAACTTTGGACCCCAATGGACTTCTCATCTGGTCCATGATTCTGGTCTCTTTTGGCCCCCATTGTTTCTATATTCCCATGACTTTTGTAAATATTGTCCTCACTATCAATGGATATGTAGTGTATTTAAAAGAAATGATATTCTACAAAAACCCTTGATCATGCATGAAATTTTTGATGGTTGGGGATTTGAATTTATGGTACCATTCACCAATTCATTTTGGAACCTTTAAATTATTCTCTTAGTGGATTATGTTTCAAAATGGTTAGAGGAACATTCCACGAGGACTAATGATTCCATGAATGTTGTGTTATTTTTGAGAACCCAATTTTACTTGTAGGTTTGGATTACCTATGTTCATTATGAGTGAACAGGGATCTCATTTTTTAACTAAACAATGAATTCTATTTTGTGTTAGTATGGGGTCAGGCATTGAGGGTCTACTAATTATCACCCACAAACTAATGTTTAAGATGAGGTGTCAAATAGAGAGGTAAACAAATTCTTGAAAAATAGTTCAACACAAAAGAAAATATCGGAGTCTTAGACTCGATGATTCATTATCGGCCTACCATACTGCTTATAAAAATCCCATTGGAATATCAACCTGTTGAATTGTGTTTGGAAAGAGTTTTAAATACCTATGGAGATAGTGCATCAGGCCTATAGGTCTATTAAACAATGAAATTCTAATCTTTCAGGTGAAGTTTCTCAAAGGAAGCTACAGATTCAAGAGATGGAGGAAATGTGTAGAAATTCATATGAGAACTCCAGGATTTATAAGGAGTGAACCAATGATTCCCACAACTGCCTCATTATCCATCGTTAGTTTCACATTGGGAAAAAAGTTCATCCTATACAATGTAAGGATGAAGTTTCATCTATGTAAGCTTCATTCCTACTAGTTTGGACCATATAATATTACTAATGTCTCTCCAATTAGTGTTGTTTAGGTTCAAAATGAAGAAACCAAGAAAACCTTCACTCTCAATGAGAATCTACTGAAGCACTTCCACAAACCGATTCCAGATTCCATTATGAAGGAACATCAAGTTCAAGAAACTATCTATGAATGTCACCAACTGGGTTTTATCATTCCTTTCCAAACTCTATTTTATAACAGTGATGACACTACACACTATAGGTGTGGGGGGCTGGGTACATTCTTGGGTTAGTTAGAAATTTTCATCATCTTTTCTATTTGTTCTCTTTTTTTTCTTGTTGAATAGTATTGTCACTTCTCCCCCTCATTTTCTCCAGTCAATTATTTGCTTAAATGTTAATTTTTGATTCCCACATTTTCATGGAAAATAATGCCAGCTGAATCATGGAAGTTATTGAAAAATCAAGAAGATTTTAACTATTTCATGTTGTTTTAACATTTAAGAAAACAAAAAATTAGTGATTAAATGTGTATTTTAGCATGAACTTGACATTAAGGTGTGACTTTTTCTTTAAATTGTTTTGTTTATTTGATGAAATAAATAGTTGTATAATTTTGAAACCTATGAGAAGAATGATATCATTTATTTGAGTAGTTTTTGAGAAATTGTGTCACTTAATTTCTCCAAAAATATTTTCACCCAACCATGAAGTGTGAATATTTCTTACTTAATATAAGGTAAATATAAGTTAGGTTAATATTTATCATCTTTATAAAATCTTTTTTTTATACATTTTTTCCTTATCCAATATTTTTCATTACTGTACCGAATATACCTATGCATGTGTACCTATTATCCAACTATTGTATACCATAAAAAAATAAAAAATAAGGGTTGTGTCTTGGGTAGGTCAAAAATCACTCCTCCTCAACTTTTTATATTTCTATAACTAATATAATTATTTTCATGAGGAGATCAAACAAGGGTTGAGAGAAGAGTGTGAGAATTTTTCCAAGTACATCTTTAAAAAATACAACAATGATAATAAATGAGGTGAGTGAGGAAATGTAAAACGTATGGGGATATCTAGTTTAGAAGATTCTATTTTGATTTCTGAGATTTCTTAATTGAGTGGGTCTTGAAATTTGATTGCAAAGGATGTAGGGTAGGTTCGGTGGACAAAATCATGTAAGTAGGGAAGATTTAAAATAAATAATATTTACTGGATAGAAAGTGGAAAAAATAGCCTGAAATGGTTGTCACACAAATATGTGGAGAATTAATGGCATGATTTCCTTTGAATTATTTTCTCAGATTGGTATCATGAATCTCTTAGAATTTGAATCTGATATAATTTATGAGATATATTTTTACAAGATCACTTAGAATAACTCCTTGGTGTGATTTTTCCTTTGATCACATATCTATAATGGATTAAATTTTCACTCAATGTTTAATCTTCATGAAGTTTAGTATATCTACAAGCATAATTTTTTGAAATCTGACTATAACCAAGAGTGAAAAAGTTTAGGTGTGGGGGCTGATCACACCTGATTCATTGTTTCATTTTCTCATTTACACCACTATGATAAACTAGTTTTGTATTGAAAATTAAAAATAATCACATCATGTTTGATTTAATTATATGGTGTTTAAAACTATTAAAAAAGGAAATATTACTTGTTTGGATAATTAAATTTTAGGTGAAGGTGATTTGGAAGGCCCATGATGAAGTTCAAGAGAAATGGGCCAAACTGCGTGGGATCCAAGAAAAGTAGTAGACTAAAACAAACAATTATACTACACCGTAGATCAAAATGGGATGAAAATTATTTTGTGGTACTAAATATAATGGGATAAATTTTATCTGAAGGAACCTAATTCTATTTCCATCACTAAGATCCCCATCTGAACTAATCTATTCATGGAATCAAATTTACACAAATTCAAAAGTGGTATTTTGTATTCTATCAATATCTCTAGATGTACTTGTCCAACTGGTCCCAAATATTCAGTGGAGATACTAAATATGGGGGCATACAACTGTTTAGTTTTACCTAAAGTGACATAAGATTGTATGGAGGTCAAAATAAATGGGTCAGGTGGTTTTACACAATATGTGCACCCAAAACCACCTACCACTTTTCCTATAAAATGATACCTTGGGAACCTAATTTGTATGTTAGACCAGGAGGAAAAGCACTGGTAATTTGGAGACCAAAAGGATTATTCTCCACATTCAAGAAGTTCTTGAGGCTCCTAACCTCATAGGGGGATTATTTATGAAGGTGAAGTTCCACACAAGTATACTCCTCCTCCCGATGGTGATCTAAATTATGGATGTTCATTTCAAGGGAGCTATACATACAGAGTAGAGATCGGAACATGATAGTCAATAGGTTTTTATGTAATTTATATGTGGATTATTTCACTTATATTTTATCTAAACACACATAACATATGAATTCATTTCCTGGGTTTAATTAAGTGAACCAATTTTCATTTCAACGTCGATTGGGTTGAAATTTCACGTGTAAATCTTGGGTTGTTCCGATTCAGAAATACAAGCATCCTCCTTCTCTCAAACATACATAAGATATTAGTATTATTTTATATCCTTCACCACATGATTGAGGTCCAATACTTGATAACATTATTGTTGTTTAAAGGGTTGATAAATTATGCTACAATTTAAGAGGAAATAGGGGAATCAAGCTATTGACAACCCTCAACCAAAAAATTAAACAAAACCATGTGTATTTTTCAGAACAATTAACTTTCCAAGATGTGTAGTGAACTTGAAAGGACCCCCTTCAATCATAATTCATAAAACATGACATTTATTTAGAAACTCATAAACTCTTTAATTTAAGTCTTTTTTCTAAAGAAAAATTCTAACCCACTCCCAATTTTTGGTACATTTTTTTAAAAATAAACACTAAAATCAACCAATTACTCTTAGGAGTTGACCTTGGGTCTTCCCTATAATAGAAGAGGATAAGAATATTCATAGGTACAATCCTAGAGAGGATCCACATAATCAAATGGGTACATTACTGAGTTAGTTGGGAGTTTTTATTGTCTTTTTTTCTTTCTTCTATTTTTTTGCTTGTTGAATAGTTTGGTCACTCCCCCCATCGTTTTTGCCCCTCACTTTTGTTATAGAATGTTAATTTTCAATTTCCACGTTGTAATGGAAAATGAAGACCATTGAATCATCAATGTTAATGAAAATGCATGAGGAATTTCCATATTTCATATTGTTTTCACTTTTAAAAAAGAAAAATTCATTGATGAAATGAGTGTTTTAGAATGGATTTAATATTGAGTGGTGATTTTTTATTTAAAATTGGTTCTTTGAAAATGATATAAATATTTGTATCTTTTTGAAACCCTTGAGAAGAATGATATCATTTGTGTGAGCAGTTTATGGGAAATTGATTCACTTAATTTATCCACACATCATTGCACACAACCATGATGTTTGAATATTTCTTACTTAATTAAAGTTAAATGTAAGATAGGTTAATATTTAGTTGTTTTTTGAAAGAAATTTTCCATATGTTCATTCCTTGTATGATCTTTTTCACTACTGTACCAGATTGACCTATGTGTGTGTACCTATTGTCCAATTATTTTATACCCAAGAAAAACTAAAAAAATTACAAAAATAAGGGTTGGGTATTGGGAATGTAAAAAACCACTCCTCCTTAACTTTTTATCTTTTTATAACTATTATAATTAGTTTTGTGATGAGAACAAAAAAGGGTTGAGAGAAGAGTGTGAGATTTGTTCCAAGTTAAACTTAAAAAAAAAACAACAACAACAATAATAATTGATGGGAGTGATGAAATGTGAAACATATGGGGATATCTTGTTTAGGCAATTTAGGTTTGACTTCTCAGAATTCATAATTTAGTGGTTATTGAAATTTTATTGCAAAGGAAGTAGGGAAGGTTCGGTGGAAAAAATCATTTAAGTATATAATCTTTAAAATAACTTATATTTACTAGATAAAAACTAGAAAGAATAGAGTAAAATGTTTTTCACACACACACACACGTGGAGAATTAATGGAATGTTTATCTTATGAATTATTTTCTCATATGGGTATCATGCATCTCTTTGAAATTCAATCTAATACAATTTATGAGAAATCTTGTTTCCATGATCACTAAGAATAACTCCTTGGTATGAATTTTTCTTTTATCACATTTGTACCATGGAATAAATTTTCATTAAATTTTAAATATTAATAAATTTGGTAATATATACATGAATAACTTTAAAAAATGTGACTGTTCCCAAGAGTGCAAATGTTTAGGTGTGGATTTGGATCACACCGCGATTCACTATTTCATTTACACCCTTACACCACTGTGCTAACCTAATTTTGTATTGAAAATTATAAAAATAATAACAAATTTTAATTCATTTTTGATTCAATTATTTTATGTTTAATAGTATTAAAAAATGGTAATGGAATTTTTTTTTTATAATTACATTGTAGGTGGAGGTGATTTGGAGGGCCCATGATGAAGTCCAAGAAAAATGGGCCAAACTACACTGGATCCAAACACATTAGTGGAATAAACCACACACTAATACTACAACATGAATCAAAATGGGCTGATATTTTGTGAGCTAATCCAATATTTAATGAGATTAATTTCATATGAATAAACACAATCCATGTTTGTACACTTCTAAACCCATCCAAACTGATCTATCCATGGAATCAAATCTTCACAAAGTCAAAAGTGGTAATCAATATTCATTCAATATCTCTAGTTGTAATTGTCCAAATGGTTAAAAATTTAGGTGGAGATATTCAAGAGGTGGGAATAAACCTTTTTTAATTTTCTCTTAAGTGAGATAATACATTCTGGACGTCTAAATCAATGAGATAAGTGGTTTTACACAATCTACATGCCCAAAACCACCTTCCATTATGCCTATAAAATGATACCTTGGGTACCTAATTTGTAAGTTCACCCAGGTTGAATATATCTGGTATTTTAGATACCTAAAGGAGTTATATCCTCATCTAATAAGTTCTAGAGGCCCCTATCCTCATAGATGGGTCAAGTATTAAGGAAAATTTCCATATGAGTCTCCTCCTCATCTTGATGGCAAGCTAAACAGTGGATATTCATTTCAAGGGAGCTACACATACTTGAGAGGGAGTTTCATAACATTATACTCTACTGGTTTTTGTGTAATTTGTGTGTGGATTATTTCACTTATGTTTTGTATAAACATTATTCTCCTCTAAATTCATTTCATGGGTTTAATTATGTGAACCACTTTTCATTACAACACTAATTGGGTTGAAATTTCAAGTGGGAATCTTGGGTTTTTTTCTAATTGGTTAACAAAAGCATACTCTTTATCTCAAACAGACATAATATATTAGTATTATTTGATAGAATTAAATCAAATAATGTTTTCAAACCCTTGATAAAATGATTATTGTGTCAAGGTTTGGTACTTTGTGAAATAATTTAAGAGGAAAAAGGGGAATCAAGATCTTGACAACCCTCAACCAAATAATTAAACTAAACAATGTGTATTTTTCAGAACAATGAACTACCCAAGATGTGTATTGAACTTGAAAATACCTCCTCAATCATAATTCTTAAAACACTATATTTATTTATTAACTCTTAAAATCAATAATTTATTCCATTTTATTGAAACTATTTTCCAAACCACCACCATTTTTGGTACATTTTATTAAAAATACACACTCCAAACCTACCAATGCTCCTTGAGAGACAACCTAGGGTCATACATATACTAAAAATCTTTTTTAAATTACAATCAACTTGAATTTTCATGAAAATGAATTAATGTACACAACCCCAGACATGGGATACTATTTTTTTCTCAAGATGGAGTGTGAACCACATTTCCAGGTATAAGGAACACTAAAAGATCATTTCATAATCCTATACAAATCAGTCTCGAGTGATCCCAAACCCCCTTACCCCTATAAGGTAACTAGATGTTCAGCCCATAGCAATAGAAATATTACACATCTATCTGTTTTTTTGGGTAGGGTTGAATAGGCTCAAGCTGACATACAACAACTTCTTTTATAATATCAAGCATGGCCCCTTCGGTTGAAGGCCTATTGGAATTGGGTCGATAGATTTTTTCCCCATGGTTTTAATAGTGTATGAGTCTCCTGATGAATATTACACAGCCACTTGGGATGGAACTAGAAATCCCTCAAGGTCTGATAACTAAGAGTAATTTCCTCCTACCAATGATCCAACCATTGTGGATGATAAAGTGGATTTGAAAGATGATCCTCTCTAATTTGAAGAAGTCTCCACCACCATCGATGAGTTCGTAGAGGTGAATCTTTGTATCAAGGAAGATCCAAGACTAACACGGATCAGTGCATACATGCCTATAGAAGATCATCAATAGTATGTGGATTTCCTAAAGTATCTTCGAGATGTATTTTTCTAGATCATTTATGATATTCTAGGACTAGATCCTCAGGTCTTCATCCACTGTCTTGGTCTCCCAATAAGAAATCTCGCATTCAAGTAGCCTACCTGAAAGGTGGACCGATATAACGACACCTTGGGTAATGCCAAAGTTGATAATATCTTTAAGGAAAACTTCGTCAAGAAAGTTCAGTACCCTAGATGGTTATCCAACATCGTGCCCATTAGGTAGAAGAACGGACAGATCATGGTTTGCATTGAATTTTGGGATCTCAAATGCCATAGTTCAGAGGATTATTTTCACCTTCCCATGATAGAGTTGTTTATCGATGCCACTATTGGATTATAGGATCTCTCTTTTAGGGACAAGTATTCCAGATACAATCAAATCCAAATTTCCCTTGAGGATGAAGAATCCACAGACTTCAGAGCACCACAAGGTACTTTTTGTTATTAGGTGATACATTTTGGTATGAAGAATACAGAATCAACCTATTATATTTATAGTCACTACATATTCAATCTGATCCTTGTAAAATTGGTGGAATGTTACGTTGATGATCTGGTGATCAAATTCTGCTAGCATTAGGAACATCTCATGGATCTTGATAAAGTGTTCAGCTTCCTCCACTCCCACTATTTGAAGATGAAATGCTTGAAGTTTTCCTTTGAGGTTACCTTTGGAAAGTTTATCAGCTTTGTTGTTATATATATAGGAATCTAGATTGATCCATAGAAGATCACAGTTATCATTTAGATGCCTCCTCCGAGCAACCTCAGAGAGCTATGAGTATTTCTAGGACACAAAGCCTATATACATCGATTCGTTGAGAATCTGCCAAGAAAGTGTAAGCCATTTTCTAGACTCATGAAAAAGGGTTCCATCTACTAAAGGGATAATGAGTTGAAGACCAATTTTGAAGAGATTAAGTATGATTTTATACATCCTTAAGAGCTGATGCCACCTATCTTTAAAAAGCTACTGGTCCTTTATGTGATCGACCTGGAATGATCCATTGACACCCTTCTCACCCAGAAGAACAATGAAGGGATAGAAACAATTTTATACTATCTTAGCCGCATGCTCATCTCCCTAGAGACCCTATATTACTCTATCGAGAAGAGAAACCTCATGCTAGTTTTTGTAGTTCCAAAGATGCATCACTACCTGTAGCATCACATGACATAATCGTTGTCCCGTGTAGACCTGCTGAATTATATTATGATCTTCCCTATGTTGAAAGACCATCTATCTTAGGGGATAGTTATCCTTTAGTAGTATGACAACAGGTTCATCACACAAAAGGATGTCAAGGTTCGGGCACTGGTATACTTCGTAACCACCCACCCAGTCCCCACAGAGTAGTATGTAGATCTTGATTATCTAGATCAGTCCATCCTCTCTATGGATCAAATCGTGCCATGTTGGAAGATTCACTTCAATAGCACCTAACAGAGCCTACTGGTAGAAGGCCCAACGACCCCAGACTCAACAGAGTAGACTTGGTTATCGTTATCATCAATCCTATATAGGGTATCATGCCCTATTCATTCTTGTTTTCATAAGGCTGCATCAATAATAGAGTCGAGTATCATGACATTATCACTGGTCTCGAGATGTCCCTTAAGATTGATGTTACCCACCTACATATGATGGGGGACTCTAATCTAGTCATCAAATAGATTAGTAGTGACTATGTATTTAAGAAGTTAGAAATAATGCACCTTTCAGAGTGTGCTCATTGCCTAATGGAATATTTACCCTGTCATCCTGAGATTATTCATGTTCCTCGATGCCGATTCCCTGGTCAGCCTTCTTGCTTCTCTCACAATGCCTGACTAGGAAAATCTGATCATCCAGGCATGGAATTGAAGGGTCATAACTTATATTAACCTGGATGATGATGATAGACAATAGTTAATCCATCTTAATAAAAATTACTCCACACCAGGACCCCTAGGTCCCCTTTCCATAGTAGAATAGACACCTGATTGGAAAACTCCCTTTTTGAGTACCTCCAATATAAAAATCTTCAAATAGACAGATATGAAAATAAGAAAATCCATCAATGTGTAGTGTAGTTCACCCTCCCAAGTGGTCCCAGTCTTGAGAAGATCCTCTATAGATGTGGGTTTGGGGGAGTCCTCCTCTATCACATTCAAGGAGATGAGATTCTCAAGGTTATCTAGGAAGTCCATGCCCATTCCAGTGGAGTTCACCTGGAAGGGTTGAAACTCTCCCACCAGATTTAAAGATTCGGTTACTTTTGGCCCACAATGGTTCATAACTGCATTGAGTTCTCCAAGATGCGTCACACATGTCAGATCCATGATAATTTAGTGAATTGAGCACTAGAGCCTCTTCATACTACCATGCACTCTTGGACCTTTTCGGTCCGGGGACTTGATGTTATGAGACCATATCCATTAGCGATAGCATTCCAATGAAGGTTGATCATGAATGAAACATAATTATTCTCCAATTGGGTAGAAGTTATCCCAAAAAAGGATGTAATGGTTGATTCTATCATTGATTTCGTGATCTCCAACATGATCTATCGATTCAGAGTCCCTCATTCCATCCTCATCGATAATGACACCAACTTTCAAGCACCCAAACTGAAGAAATTATTTTCCAAGTACAACATCTTGTCTAAAAACCTTTCTCTCAATCATGCGCAAGAAAATGGGAAGATCGAGGAATTCAACAATAAAATCTATAATATCTTGAAGAAAATGGTTGGTTATAACAAGAACATTTGGCCGGACAAGCTCCACAATGCCCTATAATCTTACTAGATTACGACTCATATTTCCACCCAAGTGACCATATATTCCTAGTTGTATGGGATAGAGGTAGTTTTACCCATTGATATTCATTTACCGTCATTTCTCATAGCTATATATAATCTGAAGATGTCATAAAATGTAGCAGAAATTCCTCTAGATTAACTAAAATCCCTTGATGAGAATAGGCTATCTGCCATGAAAAATCTAGAGATGCACCAGAATTTGATAGCAAGTGCATTCAATAAGAATGTTCTTCTTCACTCTATCCTTTAAGGTGACACAATATTGTCTCTAAGGACACTAAATATATAAAACAGGAAGCCATATAGGCAAGAACCCAAATGGGAAGAACCTTATATCATTCACAAGGTCCACCCCAATGGTTCATACTCCTTGGTCACCAAGTATGGTGAGCACATTAGTCCTCCCACCAGTGATAAATTCCTAAATAAGTATTTTTCATGATAATATTCATCCCTTCTTCATGACGTTTAACTATAATATTTTTATAATCTATAAGATGTGAAACTTCCTAGCATTTCCATCCCACATGATGTTAAACTACACAAAATTAGGTGTCCTTTGTGCTATTAAAATTGTGATCTTCCTTGTCATGTCCTACATTAAGTTCATCTTTATCGTTATCTTTGTCGGATTATGTTAAACTAAACAACATTCTAGAACTATGTATGACATGATTTCCATCTTTATGGGATACATAGGAATGCCCTGACATTTAGTCTTCTGTTCCTACCCATGTTCCCCCACCTTTGGTTTTATGACCAGAGGTTCCTTATCGGAGCACATGGTGTGGTGTGGGATTCTGTGGTCCTCATTCAAATTGGGCTTGCAATAACATCACCATGGGTCTACCATATGAATATATCCCCTATTTTTCCTTACTGCATGACGTTAAACTACATGACATTCAAAAACTATGTATGACATGATTCCCATTCATATAGGATACGTAGAAATGCCCGAACATTTTTTTATTCGAGTCAATCCCATGATTATCTGATTCATTTTACTAGCCTCTTGGACCAAGTTCTCTCTTGGTATTGTGAATGGTGTGGCATGATACCTATTTTTTCCTCATTCTCATCATGTTATTTTTCCATTCCATACACATTCCCCTTTTTAGACCTCTCCCCCTTCATCCTTACCACATAAAATTAAACAGCATGACATTCAATAACTATGTATGTCTTGATTCCCATCCTTATGGGATATAAAGGAATTCCAAGAAATGTTTTCTTCATATCTAGGCCTAGGTTCACCAACATATTATGCCCCTTTCTCACACTCATCCTTTCGAGTCATCTACTCTTAAATGCATCCCTCGACCTCTGTATTTCCTCCTCAACGTACTTAGATGTTTCCTAGTGTGGGAATAAGAGTATTAAATTCTTCATGGACATTATCTTATCCCAATACCTGTTTTTTCATGCTCTTTATTTGCATATCGATTATCATTCACATCTGAAATGACCCCCAAACGGTATGGATATTTCAGCCTTAAGGATTTCCTACCATTCTGGGACAACATCCTATAGGATCTAAAAAGACAATTTGATACAATTCACACTTCTCAAACATAGTTGGAGGTCAACCCTCAGTTATATGTTCCCATCCCGGGTCACATGATATGGATACTGTGTTGTGAAATAGTCAACTATTATCCTCCTTCATTATGATAACCCCATTTTTCCATAAATTTTTGTCTCATTATTTTCATCACTTTCCACCTCTTCATGTTCAGGTAGAACTTTATCGCCCTTAGTGTTATCCCTTTGGCACCTTTATGTGTTGAGAGGATGGACCAGTGTCATGGGGTCATCGATGACTCCCCACCTCCATTACCCTACCATGAGTTCTAAAGAAATTATTTACCCTTGTTTCCCACACTGATCATAGATCACATGGGCTTAGGGATCTGTGTGTAATTTATAACCACATGGAAGAACCACACTCCCCTTTTGTCTAACCCCTATGACCTTATACATAGAGTTTACATCCCAATAATATGATGTTAAACTAGGTCCTAAAGTCCAACCCTTATGACTTTAAACCATGTATTGGTTTTCTTCATAAGAATTTGTTATATAGTGTGGGCTTTTTTGTCCTCATTTATTTCAGGCAGCTTTACGAAATTAAGTTACATATTTCGAATTTGGAAGTCTTATCCTCTTTTTATGTCTCACCCAAGAAGGCATTATCATTTTTCATTGTCCATCTTCCATGAAATCTTCAAGAAATTCGTGTGGATTTATTCTCACTAATGTGAGACATGTAGTGACACCCTAAAATTTTGTCCTTGAGTCCAACCATATTATCACAACCCTTTACACCCCCAATTGTGTATGTACTTTTCCTCCCCAGAAAGGTGTGGCGTGATGGGGTATTCTTCTATCCTAAATCACGTTAGGCTATCTCATTGCAACACACTATATCCCTCCAACCCTTATAGTCCAAAATCTAAGAACATAAACAAAGATTCTTAGTTTCTATTTTCACATAACATTAAAATTCATAACAACTATGATTTTTCTCACTTGATAGAATATTTAACACTTTGGTATTGGACATCTTTAGAGCCATCTTTAAGAACTACATGTGGCTTGATTTCCATCCTAATGGGATACAAAGCGATGCCTGGAATTTCTATCTATGGTCCAATTGCAACCTATTCATCTTTCCATCACCTTTTGGGATGAGTTGTCCTGAAAATTTGTAGAGAGGTCATTGCCTCTTTTGGTATTAATTCACATTAGGGTATAACTACCATGCCATGTACTTCCATTGCGAGTACCCCTCCTTGAATTCTTCCGCCACATGACATTCAACCACAAGGGTATGTCTATCTTTGATATGTCCCATTATTTAGGTCTCCTTTATCTTTCATATCTTAAGGGACCCCCTAACGACATGGATGATCGGCCTTATAGATCACCTACTATCTGAGGCCAATATCTTAGAGGATTTCAAATTGCATTTTGAGATTGGTCCCACATTGAGAATAAGGTTAGCAGAAGACCCTTGGGTGTTTGTTCCCATATTAGGTTATATGATATGGATGATGTGTCTCTAATATGCTCAATAGTTATACTCTATCATCACACAAATTTTATTGTGTCCAAAATATTGGATGTTGTGACTCACATTGTTATGCCCCTTCTAGTTGTGTGGATCTTCGACACCCCTAGTGTTGTATCTCTCTACATCTATGTGTGTCGAGTCGGAATGTTGGAGTGGATGGGATTTTACCACCTGACAATTCCTTCCCACTATTGTGCACTCTCATGATATAGGAAAGCCAAGCATCAGTCCTTGTTTCCCACATCGAGCATGGATCATGTGGGATAAGGAGTTTTGATAGGGTAATACCCACATGTAGGACTACAAAAAACTCACAATCCAAGCTCTATGACCTTAAAATAGGATCCCCCTTCCTTACCGAATGAACTTAAACTGTGCTATCTTATCTCACATGATGATAAAATATTGATCCTTACCATATGAAGTAAAAATGAATGGGAAGGTCCTGTCATATGAACTTATACTATGAAATCATTGTCCTGGATGCACAAAGAAAAATGACACAAAATTATGGTTTTCTCATTTGAGAGGGAATTACATTGGGAAATGGTGATACACCATGTCATTTGTGAAGGCCTGCATATGGATTGATTGCTGTAGCCACCACAAGACATTTTGTTCGGGGGTAGTCACTTAAAAAAAGGTACCAAACAAAAGGATAAAAAATATATCTCAAATGCCCCTTTTCTATGTGCATGGGTCAGACCTTCATGACAAAACCATCCTAGAACTATGCATGGATTAATTCCTATATCTAAGAGATACATATTGACTTCCAGATAATCGATCTTGGGTACAGATAGAACATAACCCCCCATTTACATGAGGTTTCATCTCTACCCTTACCATATGACTTTAAAATGCATAGAATTGAAGAACTATGTATGTATTGATTCATTCCCTAATAGGATATATAGATAAATCTAGACATCGCATTCTCATGCCAAGCCATGGAATTGTAAACTCCCAGTTTCAATCTTTATGGATCCGGCTCCCCTTTTGAGAATGCATGGTGTGGTGTGGACTTATGTTTTCCTCATTCATGTTGGGTTATATACCACATTACACATGTCTACTTCAGGGTGTCTATGTACTCAATGCATGGAATTAAACTATAATCCTACACTGATCAAGAATAGGATTATCCATGATAATTATGGGATGCTTCAACATCTTCTCCATAGAGGATTTCCCCACCTGTGTTGGTCCCTAAACATGTTGTGATTAAAGAACTATGTATGGTTTGATTTACATCTTTGTGTGATAGATAGTAATACCTGGGAATTTAACCTCTATCCCAACCATGGGTTCATTAACCTTGCATTCCCCATAGGAATATGTGGAACCGCACACATATTCCCATAGGAATATGTGGTGTGATGGAACCGCATCACATATTCCTCTTTCCTATCCATTTTTTGGATTTTGTATGGTGTGCATGCCTTCTCTAGCTCATTCACATCTGGTTTATTTGGTTTGTTCCATGAAATCATTCCATGTATAGGCATTATAGTCCATATAACATGACTTTATACTATTATCCAGGGTCCGGGTAGTATGAATTAAATCTATGTGCAACATACAAGTCATAATGCATTAAACTATTATCTAAATCATCTTCACCATATAGATCTAAGCTATGTGATTATCAAACTCATTTCCATGATGTAAAATTACAAGGAATTGTACGTTCTCACTAGAGAGGATCTGTCTGGAAGAAGGTTTGATCCTGATTCTTACTGATCTGTTCACCTAATGTGCTTTTTTCACTCTGGAATAATTCCAAGAGTGTTGGACTCCATTTGAAAATACCATAGCTCAATCTCTAAGATTTTTGTCCCACTTATTTTGATATTCATCCTCTTTAATGTCTGCAAGGACCCCTTAATGGTTAAGATGCTCAGCCTTAAGGATTTTCTTCCATCCGGGGCCAATGTTTCGAAGGGAATCAGACAAGACTTCGACTTTGGCACCATGTTTTTAACACGGTGTGTAGTTAGACCACTTTTGTTTGTCCCCATCCTTGGATAACATGATTAGGATTCTCTGTTTCAAATATGGTCAGCATCTCTCTCCATCTTCATGACTCCCTCACTATATTCTAGATTTTGGGTGTCGTGAATCACACTACTCATTCCCTTTGTTCATTTCGGTTCCAGAACCCACGTCGTTATCCAACTCATGCACTAGAGCACATTGGAAAAAACAATTTGCTTTTCTAAGAACTAAATTCTCCAGTCACGACCCCCTCTCCCACCCTGAGAACTCAGGGTGGTCAGTTAGACCCAGAGTGTTCGATGATTAAATGAGGCTCTTGTATCCATGATAGGAAATTATGTGGTCATACCTTGTTTCTCACACAGGGAATGAATCATGTGAGCTTAGGGATTGATCACCAGTTATTTCAAAAAAATTATCCAGAACCAATAATCAAAGTTGGTAATAATATTTCCATACAAAAGTCGAAATATGAAATATGCTTATGAGTTCGGAGAAATACAACCCCTACAGATTGGCCTTTTTGATGGAGAATCTCAGCTCTACCACTCTTTTATGTGTCATAGAGGATTTGTTGAAATATCCAGACCTCCCTTACTTATTCATTGGCCATGGGTTGTAATTCATCAGCACTACCCCATGATTGATCCTTCTCAACTCGGATGTCATCCACTTCATGAGATGCTTTCCTAAGATGCTCATCGTCTTCGAACAACTGAACCGGTAATCAAGATATGAGTTCTGATTGGGTGTTGATGAAGGAAGATAACTCGATCATCCATGTTTCTATGTACTGGATCTCTTATTCATCCTTGCAAAGATTTACAATGTTGAAATACTTCCTAAAATTCCATGAAACATTGAATCTATGGTTTCTCTATCGTACTTTCTTAGTAAGGTAATCCCAGATGAACATATGTAGACTTCATGCCTCCACCACTCTAGTGAATAGATCACATAGCTTTGAATTATGTTTTCCCATCCAGCTTATCCACTCGAATTCTAGGACTTCTTTGATTAAGAGATTGATCAGTTTCCATGATCGGTGATGTACAACTTGACTTTCCCCCACATTAGAAGTGGACACATACAGTTTCTCTAGATCAAGAGGTTTTTATTCTTTGAATGCCTCCAGAAGTTTGGCAGCTGGATCCTTCTCTGGAATTCTATTACATGTGTTGGGTTTCATATCATGTGTTAATCTTCATCTATATATCCCACCTAGATAATTTTTGGTTCCACGCCACCAGTGGTTCTATTCCTAGCTGTGAGTGTCATGGTCTTGTCAGCTCGAGCTCCAGATTCCATGTCAGTTAGTGTTATCCTAGGGAAAGGAGCTCCAGAACCCCCATCCATCCTCACTAGCAATGCATATGCTATTTGAAGGGATATTCAGATAAAAAGACAATGCCATTTGGCCGAGTATGATGGACAAAAGTTATGATTATGTAGGGAAGAGGACATACAAAGGTCAAATAGTTGATCTCACCCTTGATTTTATACTATCATAATCCAAGGAAGTGACCCCATGTAAATATTTGGGAGGTCTAAAGATTCCAGAATAGCCACCCTGGTCTTCACAGCCCTTCTGACCCAACGGTCACCACTATTCACGACACAGGTCCCGAAGCTACATCTGTTTTCAAACATGGATGGTTCTTTTTTATAAGGATCTCCTATGCAGGATAAATGTCAGTTGAAAATCCTATATGATATGCATAATATCCTAGAAAAAAATAAATGGTTTATATATTACCTCAATATTTTTGGTGAATTCTCTAAACTCTGAAGCTACAACCTCACCTTCCTCCAAAGGGATTCCCTCATCGGTATCTTCTTCTGAGGACTCTTCTGATCCATCGGGTAAAGGGAAGCATTCTTTAAGCTCATCATAAGACTGTTGTGGAAGAGAGGTTTGGTGGATAAGTACTTTCACCTGACCCGTTATTGGACACGGGGTGCCCCGAGAATGTAAAAATTCATCAATCATAGCTACACATCATTCCCACAGTATTTGAGAAACCAGAAAGATGACCTTGGAATAGCCAATATCTGGAAGGTTTGATCCAAACTGGTTATGGTGGTCCCACATATCCAAACCACTAAGGAATTTCCTATTCAAGTCATAGGTTTCCCAAGCTAGTAGATAGACATTTTATTCAGGAATTTACACACAACACAGCTGCTTCTCCATAGCTTGGGTATGTATTATGTGTAACCCTCTCGATGGCCTCCCTTCCTCCCGACTCTATTTAGCTTGGCCCACTTAGTATACTGTTACTGCTTTCCCTCCACTTCTGTCTAGAGTAAGCTTTGAAATTTCAAGACATTATGTAGCTCTGCTACTATTATGTGCATAAAATCTTCCACCGTGATGTGATCTTTCCATTGTTTGACCCCAACCTCAGTGTTAAGGGGTAACCCCATCATAAACATGGGTAGTCCATTGCTTCAAAATATCCTCAATGTGAGTCATCTTCTAACTTTTCTCGTACTCCTCAAGCATCCTGTATGTTCGGGTGGGTGAAGGAAAATCATTCTATATCTTCCAACCCTCTCGTGCAAACATTAGACACATTTTCCTCATCACACATGGATGATCCCCATGATGTTCCCACAAGTAGACTTTTGGGGTTAACCTATCCATGCGCCATAATTGTGTCGCAATGAAATGTAGGGTATATGTCTTGCAGATAGGCTCATGATCTACCCATGACACCAAAACCCCATCTTGGAAGGCCATGAGATATGAAAAATTCTCATAAGTTCTCTGGACAGCATTGGTGAATACTCCCATTAGCAGTGAGAATTGGTTGAAATGGAATTCATCTAACCTCCTTTTTTTTCAGCACCGTTGGTGAAGAGAACTTTATTGGGAAACATCCCACCACATTTATAATGTCTGGTCTAATGTATGACCTAGGGGAAAATAGGGTTCAGATATCCATATACCCCCAAGTGTCACTCTATCCAAGAATGTAGAAGGAGTTGCGGTCCACATATTCCTTGTGGCTTCTTCCCCTCCCTAATGTGCCACAATACCTTGTAATGTTTTTCCAACATTGGGATCCCAATTTTTAGGCACTTCCCCATTTAATGCATGGATTCCATGATAAATGTGCTCAGTTGAGCACCTAAGTGCACATCCTGAACCGGAAACATCCATCCTCAAATGAGGGCAGAGATAAACCCAGCCAACCTAACCATAGGTTACTACTCAATGTTGATGTCGTACCCCCATATATTTCATTGTATGTACTCTAGGATTCACCGGTAAGATCCTTACATGATGTATTGATCTCCCCTTGGATAGGTGGGGAGCCTTGTTGGTAATTTCCTTGGTTCCTCCTCTCCCTCAATGGGATGATTCGATCAGAAATTCAGGAAACATCCAAAACCACTACTTGAAATGGATGCCTCTCACCAACTTCTTATCATCACCCAACACCAAGTCCATTAGCGTCTTTTCTAGATGTGGTGTCTTCTCTGGATCCTCCCATGTGTTATATGTTGGGAGGAACTCGTCGTAAATTTCCCCCATAAATGGGATCCCAAAAATATGGTTGAGGTACTAGAGGATGATGTCGACCTCTCCACGGTGAATTTGGAAATTGTTTGTCATTGATGACCACATACTTAGCATCTATGATATCATTTTTCAGTTGTTAGATATGGAATTTTGAGCCCCAAGCAGCCTCATACAGGCCTACCCACCATATCTCTACTCCAAAATCATTGGAAGAATTTCAAAACCAGTAGGCCTAGGTCCATTCATCCATGAAATTTCCACCCTATCATAGGTCCCAATTATTGGTCTATAATTTCTCCAGGTTCCCAAATCCCACCTTGAAAATGATGTGATATTGTGTTGGTGAAATCTATGGTTGAAAATAATACCCATTTACATTGTTTATGTGGTTATAAAAGAAAAAGGTATTGATAGGTGGATGATTTTTCTTGTTATTACTGTCAGCAGCTCTGAACCATTGATATTGGAATGACGTTCCTCTGAACCAGAAAGTCGGTTCATCCCTATTTGCATCAGGGATGAAAATATCATACCTTGTACAGAAACTATAAAAATAAAATCTATTATAGAGTGTTATTCCTTTTTAACTTATAACCAAAGCTTCTCCAAGGTATCATGATCCAAATGAATTTTCACACATTCTCCAAGATCGGGATTGTTCGTCTTGTCTTCCGTTTGAGAATAATCTGTAAGGACCTCCTAAGCATCTTCTTGGTTGTCCATTTCATCCCAAGAATTTAGAATTTTTCATTATTTATTTGTGAACACCATTCAAAATGAATGTTTTCAAATAAAAATTTGTAGGGCACATGATCACAGAGCCTTGAAGGACTTAGCGTGATTTGTTGTAGAGAAAAAAGGACCATGATGCACTGGTTTGCTAAATAGTGTTCACGGAGCACCGATCTGAGGAACTTGGTTCATGAAGAGAGTTCACAGGGTGTGCTGGAGCTTTGTGTTTCGAGAGCTTGAGCACAAGCTCACAGAGATAGATACAAAAAAAATACAGTCCCACATTCTAAATTTATAGTCGATGGCATCACAAGCTTTGCAGCGCCTTTGCCTGCCCTAAGATTTGTAGCAATCTCACCCCATGCTCCACATGCCCCCATCATGAGACAGATTCATGATCAACATATTTTTGGAGATCTACCCTCAGAATATGACACTATTTTTCTCCTCATCTCCCATTATAGGGGGGGAGATTTTTATGGAATTTAAATCTGTACAATAAATGAATCCAGGAGGAGACAAAAATCACAAAAGGGTTTACCTCACAATCCCAAATCACAAAGACATCCACCACCATAACAGTGAAAAGAAGGTAGATGAACTCTTCTAAAACTGTCGGGGAGTTGTAACAGAGGCCTATCTAAGTACGATGATCAGTGCGACTACTTTAGATTAATGACAGAAGAATTTGAAAGTCCTATAAACACAACGACCACCGTGCATTAAATAGGGAAGCCTATGAGAGTCTGATGGAGCCTCCTCAGATAACAAATCACCATTTCCTTCACAAAGTTTCCTTATAGAATCATGATACTTGGTTCCTATAAATATGAGGCTCATTATAAACCTAAAATATTGATACACTAACCTCTAATTCTCCGATATCTTGATTCACAAAAGAACCCTTTTCTCTGCAAACCATCAAGAACATGTTTCACCCAAGGTACCTGATCACTATGAACCATCTTTCCCATTGATTAAATTTACCTCCTCTTATAATGGAGATTCCCTTTGTGAATCCCAATGGATATCGTGAAGGCAGGAGTCCCTTCTGGGATCTTTGGACTTTATGTAGCATTCATCCTTCACAAAACACCCTCCAAGCACATGTGGACTCCATGTCTCGGCTGGGTTGCCATGCTTCTCCAAGATCATCCCTTCATGAAGACCCCTTCTTAAATTCTTCATGAAGCCCATTCCTTCACATATACCCTAATCTTCATAAGTACCAAATCTCCATGAATCCCCTTTTAGTGAGCCCTTGTACATCATGAACCCTCCTCTTGTGGGGACCTCCAGTCTCATACAAAGTGATTTCTCGGTTCCCCGAGCTGTGCTTCATGTTGTGATTCCCTTCCAGATGCTTCTTTGCATAGGTAAGATAACAACTATAGATTCTTCACATAGCTCATCTAACATGGACCCCTAAATTGAACAATCATACACCTTATTAAAATTGGGCATTTCTTGCACCTTCCCTTCCCTAAGTATGGGTTGGTGCATGTAATGTTGGTCCAAGGGATGAGGAGTGAATCCTCATCATCTGAGATACATGATGATAAAATTTCAATAACCCAAATCCTCAAGACATGATGTTAAATAGTTATTTCCACATTCATGGAAAGTCGGAGTGGATTTGAGAGGGGATGGGAACCAGCACCCACCCGCACTTACTTTCCCTTTGGCCTTTGTTGCAACGTGGTCCTCAGGAAGTTTCCACGTAATCCCCAACCCACCATGATAGGGTGCTCCCTATAAAATGGCAATATCATCCTCGTACATATAGACACCCTCCTCATGCTTAAATCTTGGAGTAGGTCCCAATATACATATCATTGGGCCACTAACCATGTATAATCCGCACACCACCTCTCATGGTCTCACCTCTTGTGACACGATCATCAGGCATGTTTCTTCCTCTTGTTTCTCAGACCAAGAATACATCATGTGATCTTAGAGTAAGAATCGACAATGAAATCCTCTTTGGTCTGCTAACCATGAGTAATCCCCATGCCCCTCCTCACTGAACTATATGGAATTATATCTCTATCCTCTAAACAGGGTACATAGGAAGCATCCCCGAGGTTCAATCCTATCTCTCCTCATCATCCAAATATTATATTCATTTCATGTCAGTTAATTAGAGACCCTACATGATGTTAAAATGTATTTCATCTCGAACACTGTGGGTTTTTATTCCCATCAATTGGGACACGTAGGACGCCTCCATGAGATTCAACCCCAACGCCAACGATAAATATTGGTTCTCCCTCATAGGGATGTGCCATCCTGATGTGACATCAACCCTTTTGGGGACATATTACCCGGATCCACCTCCCTGAGGTATCCTGATTCCCTAAGGTAGCTAACGATGCATAATACCCACACTTTATACTCCTTTAATGAAGATTTTCTTTCCTGTGATGGGATGTTAACCATGCTTAAGCCCTAGAATTTCTTCGGTTCACTGTCCTTTGTGTAAACCCTGACTCATTTCCCCTTTTATGAACAACTTGGATTTTGATTCCTAGACACTAGAATACATAGTAAGATTACCAAAGGTTCGACCCCATTATTTGTTACCCATCGTAGTCTCTCCCTCAAGCCTTTTTATTTCAGAATGATAATTCCCTAACATAGGAGGTTCCACTTTATTTGGACCCCCCATATATGCATCCATTTTCACAAGACACCTCTGTAGTTGAATTTTCACCCAATTTTGGAAATATGTGGAATTTGATTCACATCAATTGGGATACATAGGAAACCCCCCTAAGGTTCAAGACCAGCACCCATGTCCCAACCTAGTCTCTCCCTCGAGCCTTTGTGTTTCAAGAGGATCATTCCCTAACTCAGGGGGTTCCACTTCCTTCAAACCCCCATCTATGCATCTATTCTCACAAGCCACCTCCTCAGGTTACTCATCACCCTATTCTTGAACTACATGTACTTTAATTCCATACCAGGATGATATGTAAGACACCTCCCTAAGGTTCAATCCAAACACCATAATCTTTTAACCAGTTCCACCACCATTCATTCCATCCTTCAAAAATCCCTCCATATCCATCCTGATTTTACCTAGGCCACCACATCCCAGTAAACTCATTCCACTCATATGGGCAGTTAAACATGCATAATATTTATCCATTTTTTCCATAACATCACTCTTATTGTGGTGGAGTCACACCATTCTTCAGGATGCTAACCGTGTGTATGACCCAACATGTATTTAGGTCGCTTTCCTCTTTATACACCCTAATTCCATGCCTCATCCTCTCAAACTTTGTGGGTTTTGATCCCGTTCGGGGTATACAGGAAGCCTCCCTGAGGTAAAATCCTAGACAATGGTAACCCTTGATGTCCCATTTGTTGAGATCCATCTCATTTGATCAACCTTTTGTGGTTTCTAGACTATAATTCACTAAGTTAAACCTTCCCCTTTGCGGGACACACCATATTGGGCCCATCCACATTGGCCGATTTCATCCATCTATCCATTAAACCTTCTAGGTGATCTCTTTTACGGATGTACCCATCTAATCCACACTTATCAATGTTTTGATCAGTCTGATCCATCACCAGTAGATGTGAAACTCATGGAAATCCCTGTGTCAAACATGGAAAACTGAGGAAAACCTTAGCGACATTCCATTGATATTAGAATCACCGTGATCGATGTGGGAAGCCTCATATTTTTTCAACCTGGAGAATCACTCTAATGGGGAAGAATACAGGTGTTCAAATATTATAGTGTCATGAAATGTCACAGATGCCTCAGCGTAACTACTCTTCTAAAAATAGGTCACTTCCCTAACTTAACCCTTTGGAATGACCAGACAGATATAGCGTATTTAACCAACATCTACAAATATATAACATCAGGAATAGTTTCACGAAAAACATCTTAATATTCAAAAGGGAACTAGACTAAGATATTAATTACGATAGGAATACATGGATATAGATACCAAAATCCCATCAATCCATTTTAATCATGGATCAAACATCACAAAGAGGTGATAGATGTTACCCACCTTTGGAAATAGAGAATTCAAGGAAATAGATGGCGTGTCTCCCCATGCATGGCACACACCCTGGAAAAAGATCCTAAAATAGAATTGTAGGGTTTTATGAATCAATTACCTAAAAACATTGGAAAAAATTTGAAAATGAAGAACCTAATGTGAATGTTTTTAAAAAACTCACACTCTATAATCAATCATCTAGAACATCAATTTTCCCTAGAAACAATCATGTATAAACTTCCATAGTAGGAAACACAAGATGCATCATGTACCTTAGATAAACATGGAGGTTAGGTGGAATGTTATGTAAATGATCCCACTTTATATAGAATTTCATATAGTCCAATGAAACATGGGATCAACTTCCAATTTATAACAAAACACATTACCCCATCCAAGGAGATATTATAAGAAAAACATGGCCACCTATCTCAAATGAAAGGTCATTGCTTCAGTTGTCTGCATATTTTTTTCTAACATGGTGCTACCCTCATGGGGTAAAAAATTATTTTTAACTTCTAGAACACCTTTTCTACCAATTATGTTCCAAATAATTTATTTTAACTTACATCATTAGAACTTTTTTGAGTCTAATAACACTTTCAATATATTTTCTCAAAAAGGTTCCACCTGAATAATGGACCAAAAACTACTATTATAAAAAACTACACTAATGAAAGATGTTTATCATAACTTACTTGATCTTATAAAGGAAAATATGAAATATTATTCTATAAAATATGAATTTTACACTCAAAATATCCATTTGATAGTGGTTGAAAAATTGTGCTGAGATTTAATTCTGTACCCATCAACTTCTGAATTCCTTTTCAAAAACTTTATGTAAATATAGGATCAATATTAGATACAATAGAGAATATAACTCTATATAAATTTACTATATAATTATGTATTTTTTTAAATGTTGATCTAAATATATAATATCTTGAATATGAGTAATGAAAAGATTTTATAAAATGATCAACAATAACCAAAATGTCATTATTACCTTGAGATTTATTTGGTTACCCAACCATTAAACCCAAACATATGTTCATACATTTCCTTTTTGGCATTTAAAAATTCTGAGGCATCCCTTTAAGTAGTTGTATTTAGGTATTAACCTACTAAAAATCCCTGAACATTCAGGGAAAAATCATCTTTATCCTTATTTATTACTTCTTAGAATAAAAATATTTCTAAAGGTCTACGTATATCTTACTATAGCTAGGATAAATAGAAATTGGAGAACCATGGGATTCAAATAATAACTCCTTATTCCATTAAGAATCAGTCAGAACACATAAACTCTTTCAAAATTGGATAACACCTTCTCCATCATCATTAAAGTTAGAAAAATTAATTTTTTTTCCATTTCAAAATTGGATAACACATAAACACCTTTTTTTCTCCATAATTTTTATGAAAAAATTGATTGAACTAATACCTGATCCCAAAAGGAATTAGTTTTTTCATGCACAATTTCAAGCATAAAATTTATTAAATAATCAACTAATGGACCTGTAGACGCCGGAAAAGTCTGTTGTTCCCGAACTAAGCTCCCGATGCCGAAAGCGAGGTCATATTTGGATTCGGAAGCCCGTTTCGGAGGGCCCGGAAGCCTTGCGCGGAATTTTGGAGGTCCACGCGCAAAGTTGTAGTTCCGCGCGCAAACCTCCCGGGATGCGCGCAATGCGCTGGGCCGGCGCGCGATTTTGCGCGACCGTGGCCCGCGCGACTCCCTTGCGCGCCGGGCCCGATTTCGCGCCCGCGAAGGAAATTCCGCGCCCGCGAACCGGATTCCGCGCCCGGGGTTGCCTATAAATATAAGGCGACTCCCGACATTTTGAGGGTTGCCGGAATTCGAAAGGTCTCTCGCGCGCGCAATTCAACCCCTTCCGCGCGCAATGCCGATCTTCAGGTAACCTCCTTTCTTTCGCGCAAGAAATCCTCGGGGTTCGCCTTCGCGCGCAATCCCTTTGGCTCCTTTCATTTGAATAACTTTTCACCCAAAGGACTTCGCGTGCAAAATAAGCCTCTTGCGCGCAATTTCCCCCCGGGTGCGCGCAATCCAGCCTGATTGCGCACACCCCCTCTTCAAAGTGGCCATTCGTTAAAGAATGAACCGTTGCCCCCGCGCACTATCTGAAGCCCGGTGCGCGCAATCTCTATTTTCCGCGCGCAAAGTGCTGGCTCAATTGCGCGCCAGCCCGCCCATTTGCGCGCTGACCCGCGGTATTGCGCGCCAAGATCCTCTTTTGCGCGCAATCCGCCGGGGTCGCCCCCTTTGACCCCCTGAGGATACCCGCCTGCGTGGCGCCCGATGATCCTCATCGCAGGTGCCCGTACCGTACGTTGTCTTCCCGCGCGGCCCTCCAGGCTCGCGCGAAGTGACACAGACCCCTCAGCGGCACCACTTCGTCCGCGCGACAAGACGTTAAACTGCCAAGCATCTTCGTCCGCGCGACAAGACGTTAAACTGCCAAGCATCTTCGTCCGCGTGACAAGACGTTAAACTGCCAAGCATCTTCGTCCAAGCTACAAGACGTTAAACTGTACTTTCGTCCTGCATGACGCTAAACTGCACCACGTCCGCGCCGCAAGACGTTAAACTGCCAAGCATCTTCGTCCTCAACACACGACGTTAAACTGTACTTCGTCCGGCAAGACGTTAAACCGTCCGCATCACCCGATCCCGTGCCCCGCACGCAGGGTCCTCCCGGTTTGGATGTGGCCCCCACCCGCTCGTCTCTACAGGGATGTCGGGATTGGAGTGGCCTTCGCCCACGGGTGTAGAGTGTTACGCACCGAATGAACTACGTGGTCTTTGATCCCTGTCTCCTAAACAGGGTACGTAGGAAGCCTCTCCGAGGTTCAATCCCACCACCTGGTCGTCCCGGTCGTATTCACATCGGTTCGTCCATCAGTGGACCCCTCCCGGGTTCACACTTGCGTCGATTCACCTATGAATCCGCCCCTGTTGGAGACTGCACGTGTGTATCTCCATTGTGCTTCCCCACTGCCTTTTTCTATTTTCCCTTTCAGCGTCCAGCATGACGTGGAACTGTGATCCACCCGGCCGTTCCATCCCCCTCTGTGCGAGGTGGTTCGGTTCAATCCTCCACCCGGCAGCCTCGATCTCCTCGTGAGTCGGCTTGCCAACGTCCAGCATGATGTGAAACTGTGATCCACCCGGCCGTTCCATCCCCCTCTGTGCGAGGTGGTTCGGTTCAATCCTCCGCCCGGCAGCCTCGATCTCCTCGTGAGTCGGCTTGCCAATGTCCAGCATGACGTGAAACTGTGATCCACCTGGCCGTTCCATCCCCCTCTGTGCGAGGTGGTTCGGTTCAATCCTCCACCCGGCAGCCTCGATCTCCTCATGAGTCGGCTTGCCAACGTCCTGCATGACGTGAAACTGTGATCCACCCGGCCGTTCCATCCCCCTCTGTGCGAGGTGGTTCGGTTCAATCCTCCGCCCGACAGCCTCGACCTCTTCGTGAGTCGGCTTGCCATCGTCCAGCATGACGTTAAACTGTATATTCGAACTACGCTGACTTTGATCCGCGCTAACGCGCGGTACGTAGGAAGCCTCTACGAGGTCCAAGCTCTTCACTCCATCATCCATCCTGATCCTTACCCGGGCCGCCACATCCCAGTGGGGTCATGCCATTTCATTCCACTCCACTTCACTCAGGAAACCGCCCATGTGCTGGCCCCAGCGTCGGAGGTTCCTCGTAAGGGGTTCTGTCATCTGATCCACTTCTCGTGTTGATCAGGCCGATGCCATCCCCGCTGGACGTTAAACTCGCGGCATACCCCGTGTTAAACATGGGAAGCTGATGAAAACCTCAGGTAACGCAGTTCCCCATACCCAGTGCGGGATGTCTCAGGCCATCACGCCTTCGAGAAGGCCTATTAGGGACGGAAGGCAGACATGCAGAGTTGCAGTGTTAAGACACGCCCCCAACACCCGGAGCCACCCGGTCTCCTCACCGCAGGTTGCTGCCCCGACCAGACTCCTTGGAGCATCTGGGCGGAAGCAGCGTAATTAACCGGTGTCCATGGAGACATGGCGCCGGGAACGAGATTCACGAGCACGTCTTAAATCTATGAGGGAGACCCGGATTAGGCGACGAGTTCCGAGGAGACGTCCACGGAAGGAGGAGCTGACATCCCATCATCCCGGTTTTGATCAAGGAGTAGACGCCCCTGAACAAGGGACGGATGCCGCCCACCTTTGGAAAGCGGGACTGCAGGACCACAAGCCGCGCTCCCATCCCCTCGGGTCGACGGGCGCACGCGCGAACGCGTCCTGGCGGAACAGCGTTGGAACAGAAACTCGGCGCACATCCGCACCGAAACAGAAAAATGGTGAACCCGACGTGAATCTCTTCTCCTCGATACGAAGACCGATGGCTTTCAGAGGTGTTGGAAGACCAGCATGCTGCTCGACCGAGCATTCAGCACCGAGGCACGGAACCCGCCAGGGGATGGGGAAGGGAAATCGGGCACTCCATCTCACGACGTCGATGGCCTGGGTTCCCCCCCACGGAAGGCATCATGGCACTAATGGTTGGTTGTAGATTCCTTTTCCCGTCAGTGTTAATGGGTTTTTCTCCCTGCTTTCAGGAATCGAGTCGCCCAATCCAGTGCCCGATCGCCACCCGCCCACTGGCGCAGGGGTAGGGGAGACACCGACGCGGCTACTCCGCGCGGTCCCGCCCGTTTCACAGCCGTCCCAGCAGCCGCAATTGCGGGGCAACCACGCCCTCTCTCCCCCTCGGAGGTCATCCAGAGAAGGGTGATCAACAACTTGGTGCGGAGATATGAGGAAGAGGGAGTCATCCCCACCAGGGACATGGCTCGTCTAGACCTCGAGGAAGCTGCACCTCACCACCAACGCCGCCCCCGAGGGCCGCGCAGGGAGGCACCGCTGCCTACCTCGACGTCCAACCGCTTCGGGAGTTTATCCACGGAACGCTCCGACAGCTCCTTCCCCTATGCGGATGAGGTGGAAGATGCCCGGGACCACCCTATCCGAGATTCGCTCCAGGGATCCACGATAAGGGCTCCTGTCAGGCCACGGCGACACCGCCGCCAGGCCTCTCAAGTCGAAGAACGGGCTCTCCACCTGCCCGCGCCGCTGATCCCGACTCGTTTGTCCCGACGCCAACGTCGGGCACGAGCGGAAGAGGACGCCCACCTTGGGGCCCTAGAAACAGCGGCCGCGTTGGCTCAAGCCACTGCTGGCTCCAGTCACCAGGTCCCTGCGCATCCTGAGCAGGGGCACTTCTATGCTCGACCTGGATTGAGGCCCCGACCGCCCCAAAGGAAGGTTAGGTTGACTCTCCCGGTTGCTGGTACATGAAATAGCCACCGTGGGCCACCTCGCGGTAGCACTATTCACCAACAGGGTCTACTCCGTGTGGCCGATCCGAGAGGCATGGGTCACCCCACCTTCCGATCCCGGCCCAAAGGCCTGCCCGGAATCATCTCTCCCCGCGTCCCCTTTGATATCTGTCCCGGTGCTCCTCGCACCTTGGTTTCCAGTCCTCTTGGCCCCAGCACCAGTGCGGCCGGAGGACGCCAGGATAGAGATCATCCATGCCCCGAAGAACCACCCAGGGGCAGGAAGGCGAGGCGTCGACGGCGAGGGAAGAATGTTACGGAATTCCGGACAGAGATCCGACCGGTTCGTTTCTCTGATACAGAGGCGGAGTATGATTCGGCGACGGAGCCCTCCCCCCGATCCCGCCAGTTAGGGGCAGGGGTAGGAATGCGGCACGTCAGCCTCGTACTTCCCGAGAGCGAGATCGATGCGATCCCCGCTTCTCTCCGAAGGTATATCCGGAGTAGTGAGGGCCTGGTAGACCCCCAAGGATCAAGCTTGCGGTTGGTACCGGCCCCTCCATAAGCACCTTCTGCCTCGATCGGAGAAGCCGGAGACTTTTTCTGGGGACCGACGGTCGAACCACGATCTAGTTCACCCTCGGCGAGCACCGACGCTACGGCATGATGTTCGCTCGCCGGCCCGTCCTATCGTGATGTGGTAGCTGGGGCACCGCCACTCTCAGAGGGCGGCCCGGGATATGGAGGCCAATCAGCCTGCTCGCCGTATTCACCGCCGGCCAGCCCGTCGGCCCGGCGGCCCGCCTCGGCACCACTGCCGGTTCCCCGTCCATTCCCAGTCGTTGAAGAGGACCAAGGAGACCTGGGTCCCGAGTTTGAGTCGTGGGGCTTCTGGACCATCCTTGCAGAGGGCCACTTCCCTGAGAAGTTTTGGCCAGTCGCGGGACCGGACTTTGATGCACCCGAATTACTCACCCCGGATGAGTTCGAATGCTTCCGCCCAACTCTCCGGGAGACTCAATCCCGTCTTCACCGCCTACAAATGCCATATCCCGGGAGTCAAGCGCACCTGGAGGATATTGGTGAGCAGTGCCGTCAAATTGACCTGGTCACGCTCCCCGCGGTTCGGCACCCCGGGTCATTTGAGCACCACGAGGCCCTCCGACAACGATGCGTTGAGTGTTTTCAAGTACTCCGCAAGGTTATCGAGGGAGCCACTCCCCACGTGTATATCCGTGGATGGGGGCAGTACGCTGCCCTACGCTTCAGTGCGATTCACCGACAGCCCGATTCACTGGGTGGCCCTGAGGGTACATCCCCAGGGATGGAAACGGTCAATATGGATGACCTGTCGGGAGAGGGGAACGGTTTGGAACTTCTCGACGGGGGCTCTCCCCCCGAAGAAAAGCCGTTGTTGGATCCATCAGTGAGAGTTACTCGTCACCAGAGGAACCTCCTGGGACTCCCCGCACCCACTGAAGCACTGACGTTGAGCCGAAACGTCAGCAAAGGTAAAGAGCACGGCGGGGCTGTAAAGCCCGCCGACCCATCTGCCTCCATGCAGAGGGCAGAGGTGGATCCCGAAAAGGCTATGCTACGTCAACAGCTCGCCGAGAAGAAGAATCTAGTTGACCAGCTCCTCGCCGAGCGCGCTGCAGAGCAGCGGCCTGAATACGGTGATCCTAGGCCAGGACAGCAGGGACAGGAACAACCGCTCCTCGACGAGACTCTCCCGGGCAACCGTGATTACGCCGTGTTTGTCGACAGGGGAGAGGCCATCGCCTATGGCAAGAGGGCGCGGTATGTTTCACCACACCCTCCTGAGCGGCGTGACTACCTGAGAGACCCCGCTCGGATTCCCCCCGCTGCCCCAAGGGCCGCTCCGCCCGCCATCCCACGAGCTGCCGAGTTCGACGACCCGGTCGACGACCCGATTGAAGGGCCGTGCAATGAGCTCGTGGTTAGAGATCCTCGCCAGGACTGGAACCCATGTCCGGACGATCCGATGGCGGCACTCATCGCCCGCTTGGAAGCCTTGGAGACTCGGCAAGTGGCAATCCCACCGGACGACAAGCCGTATCCAGCATGGGTGGATGACATGCCGGCGCCTCCGGGATTCGGGAACCCCACTTTCGCCCCATTCAATGGAACTGGAGATCCACCACAGCATTTGGCCCATTTCAACTCGAGGTGCGGGCCTATGTTGGGAACTCCGGCGTAGAAAGAGGCCGCTAAGCTTCGCTGCTTTGTCCAGACACTGGAAGGTCCAGCATTTGTCTGGTACAGCCAGCTCCCCGTCGGGTCGATAACTAGCTGGGAGGACCTTCGTAGAAAATTCCTCTACCAGTTCAGTTCCACGACCCGACAGACGAGTATCGCAGACCTCTTAAAGTGCAAGCAGAGGCCTGATGAGCGAGTCGCGGACTTCGTCGCCCGATGGAAGGGTCTCACGTATTCCCTTGACATGCCATTGACTCAGAAGCAGTTGCTGACAATGTGCGTCGGGAATTTCAAGACCGAGCTGGTCCCTTCCCTGATCACTTAGAATTACCCCGGAGGGTTCAGGGACTTCTCAGACAAAGCTCAACGTCTTGAGGAAGCCCTGCAATAGGCCAGTCAGGCACACCCGCTGCCCCCTATGATTCCTGCAAGGAGAGTCAACAGGACTGAGCCCGCTGCTGTTGCCCAGATAGAGGCCCCCAGGCCGTTGGAGCTGCTGCCGGCGAGGCCAGCTCCACAGCCTCACAGGAATCCGCCTCCACGGGCTCAGTTCCCGGCCCAGCAGCGGCATCCCCAGAACCGGCCGGCCCCTCCGCGTAATGTACCGCCACAACCCAGGCGAGATAATCAGGGTCCACCTCCTCGGCAGGCCCCTCCAGCCCCTCGTCAAGACCACGCTCCCAGGGGCCCGCGATACCTGACTTACTCATTTCACGAGGATCAGGTCCCCAGTTATTTCCGGAGCGCCCTGGAGCAGAGGATTGTGCGACTGCCTGAGTGTTGGAGGCCAGAGGAGGCACATCTCACGGATAACCCCCGCTACTGCCCTTACCATCGGGCCCTGGGGCACACCATCCAGCGGTGCTATGCGTTTAAGGATTGGCTCCAAGACCAGGTTAACAACAATGTAATCAGGTTGGGCCCAGCTCCAGCACAAGTGGCGGGCGTGTTCGTGGGATCAGATGACAATAGTGGCAATGAGGACGAATGGCAGCTGGTCTCCGACCGCGGATCCCAGAAGTATAATAACTGGATGGCCCGCAAGACGATCATTCGCGCCCATGGAATCATCCGTGCGCGCTTGAATCAGCCTGAGCCCCCAGAATCTGCGGGTGCTGCTTCGGCATCGTCATCCCAGCCTGCCTCTTCCGAGAAGAGAAAACAGCGACGGCGCAAGAAGGAAGAGCGCGCCCCGCCAGTTCCGCCACTATCCCGCACTCTCGGTGATTTCATGCCCCCGGAGATGGGGATCCCTTCTCGGATCCGCCCAGTGGTGAATGATTCGTCCGATGAAAGTGTTGGGTATGCTTCGGTTAATACCGTCGAGCTGGTAAATCCCTTTTCGGTTCCCGACACTGAGGAACACCAGTTGGACCTCCCTAGTGTCCCCGGTCGTCGCCACCGTCGGAGGAACCACAACAACAGGAGCCGCTGGGGCACGACAGTTGGTACCTCCAGCCAGGCCGTGCACGCCACTGAGACTAGGCAGCAGGCTCAAAACCGAGCTCAGCGTGCGCAGCCCCCCCATCCGGGGATGACGGATTCGCCTCCGCCACCATTTGTGGTGTGGGACCAGGCAGAACCGCCTCAGCCGCGTCGCGATCAGCTCCGCCCTGCCACGAGTCCATCCCGGCCTCCTGACCCCAGTACGGTGACTACTTCCCGGGCTTCAACCAATGAACAACGAGATGCGCCAAGCACAAGTTGGCCGCCGGTCCAACCGGAAAGGCCCGTCATGCCTCCAACCGCAGAGCAACCTCCTGCAACCAGGGGCTCGCGCTTGGCCAAAAAGTATGATGTCCTGAAGCACTTGGCCGACATCCCAACAAGGCTCTCCATCCTTGAGGCTCTGCGCATGTCATCTGAGATGCGCGAGGCACTCGCTGAAGCCCTGAAAAGCCCCCTCCAGTTTGAGACAGAGGTTGCGGCTGCAGAGGCCTTTCACGCCGAAACGATTGAGGACGCCGAATGTCAGGCAGTTATCTCGTTCTCTGGTAAGGATGAAGACCCTCCTATACAGGGGCACATTCGTCCGCTGTATGTTACTGGCCAGTTCAATGGCCTTGAAGTCCGGCGCTGTCTTGTCGACACGGGGTCCGGGATTAACCTGATTCCAACTCGGATGCTCCGGAGATTGGGGTTGTCTGAGGATAACTTGATCCCCTCCGACCTCAGGATCCAGGGATACGACCGCACCGAGCAAACCCCGGTCGGCAAGATACGTTTGAAGACCCAGTTCGGTGACCTGGTTGCCAACACCGAATTCACGGTAGTCTCTCAGGACACTGCTTATAACGCATTGATGGGCAGGCCATGGATGCACCTTCATGCGGCGGTTCCCTCATCATACCACCAATGCCTCAAATACTCCCTTAATGGTCGAGTAGGCGTGCTTCAGGGAGATGCCTCTCCTTTTGCCTCATGTGAAGCCCGTTATCTGGACGCGGACTATTACAAGAGCAAGGACAAGCAGATCCTGGCAGGTGAGGTTGAGCCTATCGCTGTTGCAAGTGATCCCTGGGCAAGCTTGGATGACGCTTACGTCCTCCCGATTCAACGGTTGGACGTAGCCGTGGTCTCGACGGCCTGTGAGTCTCCTGATGAGATGACCGCAACCGCCCGTGCCAGCACCAGCGGCCCAGCAGGATCTGGTAGCCCCAAAGCAGTTTCCAACGCAGTCTCTCCCGTGGACGATCCCTCCCCGAGTGGAGAGGACGAGGAAGACGCACCCCCAGCCTTTGAGGAGGGCGTCTCCGCCACGGTCGATGAGTTAGTACAGGTGAACCTTGGAACCGAAGAAGATCCAAGACCCACATTGGTCAGTGACGCCATGCCCTCTGAGGAGCGGCAGCAGTACGTGGACTTTCTCAGGCAGCACCGTGATGTGTTCGCTTGGGGCTATGACGAGATGCCGGGGCTAGATCCTCAGGTAGCCGTCCACCGCCTTGGTCTCCCGGCGAACCATCGCGGGTTCAAGTAGCCTCCTAGGAAGATGCACCCATCCCACAGTGCCATGGTTGAGGCCGAAGTTGACAAGCTTATCAAAGCCAACTTCGTGAGGGAAGTTCAGTACCCCAAATGGCTGGCCAACATTGTGCCAGTCAGGAAGAAGAACGGGCAGATCAGAGTCTGTATCGACTTCCGCGATCTCAACCACCACTGTCCGAAGGATGATTTTCCCCTTCCAGTGACAGAGCTATTGATTGACGCCACAGCAGGGTTCCAAGCCCTCTCCTTTATGGATGGATACTCCGGATACAACCAAATCCGGATGGCCCCTGAGGATGAGGAGTTCACTGCCTTCAGGGCCCCCAAGGTATCTTTTGTTATAGGGTCATGCCCTTCGGCCTGAAGAATGAAGGTGCCACCTATCAACGGGCGATGCACCGCATATTCAAGCCAATCCTCGGCACACTGGTGGAATGCTACGTCGACGACTTGGTGGTCAAATCGCGCCAGCGTCAGGACCATCTCAAAGATCTTGAGAAAGTGTTCGGCTTCCTCCGGTCTCGCTGCCTGAAGATGAACCCGTTGAAGTGTGCCTTCGGGGTCACCTCCGGAAAGTTCCTTGGATTTGTGGTAAGATACCGGTGTATTGAGATCGACCCAGAGAAGATCAGGGCGATTAGCCAAATGCCTCCCCCAGGTAACATCCGGGAACTGCAAGGGTTCCAAGGCCACTTAGCCTATATACGCTGATTCATCGCGAATCTGGCCGGCAAGTGTAAGCCCTTTTCTTGGCTCATGAAGAAAGGTTCCACCTATGTATGGGATAAAGAGTGTCAGACCGCTTTCGAGGAAATCAAACAGTACCTGCTTCAACCTCCGGTTCTGATGCCGCCTGTATCCGGGAAGCCGCTGGTCCTTTATGTGACTGCCCTGGAACGGTCCCTTGGTGCCCTTCTCGCCCAGAAGAACAACGAGGGAACAGAGAATAGCCTCTATTACCTCAGTCGCATGCTCCTAGATGCGGAAGTTAGGTATTCCCCCATCGAGAAGAGCTGCCTGGCGCTCGTATTTGCCGTACAGAAATTACGGCACTACTTGCAGCACCATGAGGTACAGTTGGTTTCTCGGGTAGACCCGTTGAAGTATATCCTGAGCCGGCCTATGTTGACTGGCCGTCTAGCGCGGTGGGCTGTGATTCTCCAGCAGTTCGACATCAGGTATGTTTCTCAGAAGGCCATCAAAGGGCAAGCATTGGCAGACTTTCTGGCTGCTCACCCGACCTCCGCGGATCAGCCGCTGGATCTAGGCTTTCCTGATGAGGCCATTCTCTCAGTCGATCATGCCGATCCATGCTGGCAGATTCACTTTGACGGTGCCTCCCGGAGCCCCACCGGTAGAAGACTCGATAATCCTAAGCTCAACAGAGTGGGCTTGGGTATCGTCTTCATTACCCCAGAGCAAGCCGTGCTGCCATACTCTTTCCTGTTGTCAGAGGGCTGTACCAACAATGAGGCGGAATACCATGCCCTCATCACTGGCCTCGAGTTGGCTCTCGAGATCGACGTGCCCCATCTGTGTGTGAAAGGGGACTCCGAGCTGGTCGTTAAGCAGATCAATGGAGACTATGTTGTCAGGAAGCCGGAACTTGTGCCATTTCTGGAGTGCACCCTCCTTCTGATGGCCCAGTTCCATTCTCGGCCAGAAATTGTCCATATTCCCCGGTCGCAGAACGATCGAGCAGATGCTTTGGCCAGCCTTGCTGCGTCACTTACAGAGCCTGAACAGGATAACCTGATCGTCCGCGTGACGCACCACAGGCTCATCGCTCCCGTTATCCCGGAGGGAGATCGCGGCCCGTCGATAAGTAATCTCACCACGGTTGCCCCTATGCCCGGAGCCCCGAGTACCCCAGATATGGCAGTCGAACCAGCCCCTGATTGGAGGACGCCTTTGGTTGAGTACCTCCAACATGGCATTCTCCCATCGGATCGAGCCGAGCGCGAGCGAGTTCGACGCCGCGCATCGCAGTTTGTCCTCCAGAGCAGTCCCGGCCTGGAGAAGATCCTCTATAGACGCGAATTTGATGGTGTTCTCCTCCGTTGCCTTCAGGGAGTTGAGATCCCACGAGTCATGCAAGAGGTTCATGCTGGTTCATGCGGTGCCCATCAGACTGGGCCGAAGCTGTCCCACCACATTCGGAGGTTGGGATACTTCTGGCCCTCCATGATCCATGACTGCATCGAGTATGCCAGGAGGTGCCATGCGTGCCAGGTTCATGCGAACTTTGTGCATCGGCCGCCGGTGCCTCTCCATACCACCAGGTATTCTTGGCCCTTTGCAGCCTGGGGACTGGACGTTGTGGGACCTTACCTGCCGGCGAGAGCTCGCCAGTGCCGGTTCATTCTGACCACTACGGACTTCTTCTACAAATGGGCAGAGGCGATTCCGCTCAGAGAGGTCAAATCCTATTCGATCGCTGACTTCGTGACCTCCAACATCATTTATCGATTTGGAGTGCCTCACGCTATCCTCACGGATAACGGCGCCAATTTCCGAGCAGCCGAGTTGAAGAAGTTGTATGCCAAGTACAACATTCGCTCGAACCACACATCTCACTATCATGCGCAGGCGAATGGATAGATTGAGGTGTTTAACAAGACCCTCTCTAACATTCTACAAAAGATGGTTGGTCAGAACAAGAAGAGTTGGCCGGACAAGCTCCCCAACGCCCTCTGGGCTTATCGGACGACGACTCGCAATTCCACCCAGATGACCCCTTATTCCCTGGTGTATGGAGCTGAGGCCGTCCTGCCCATCGAGATCCAGTTACCGTCCTTGCGCACTGCGGTCTACGACCAGCAAGCGCCGGACAGAGCTGCTGAAGCCTGTCTAGTCGAGTTGGAAGCACTAGATGAGAATAGACTTCGCGCTTTGCACAACTTGGAGAGGCATCAGAGCAGGATGGCTCGAGCTTTCAATAAGAAGGTTCACCTCCGCTCCTTACTGCAGGGTGACCTAGTATTATCCCTGAGAGCACCAATGATCCCCGGTAGGAAGCCGCCCAAGTTGGAGCCCAAGTGGGAGGGACCTTTTGTCGTCCACAAGGTCTATCCCAATGGCGCGTACTCCCTAGCAACTATGAATGGTGAGCATGTCACTCATCCCACCAACGCTAGGTTCCTCAAGAAGTACTTTGCCTGAGTTCATCTTCGTCCAAGCTACAAGACGTTAAACTGTTCAGCATTCGTCCAACATGACGTTAAACTGTACCACGTCCGCGATGCAAGACGTTAAACTGCCAAGCATCTATGTCCTTCATGACGCTAAACTGCACCACGTCCGAGCTACAAGACGTTAAACTGTTCAGCATTCGTCCTGAATGACGTTAAACTGCCTCTCAAGAACTACGTGCGGCTTGATTCCCATCCTTATGGGATACGTAGGACCGCCTGAACATTCATGTTTCAGGCCCAGCCCCATTTCCCGGGAATCTCTATCCCGCGTTGGGCCTCTGGCCCAAGTTCCCCTCCTTTTTGTGCGAGGCGTGTGGAGTGAGCGGGGGATTATGTCCTCATTCACGTTGGTCTACTGGTCGCGCCGTACGCCTCCCCCGTGTGTGGGACTACCTCACACCCCTCATCGTCCTGCATGACGTTAAAATGTCTCTCAAGAACTACGTACGGCTTGATTCCCATCCTTATGGGATACGTAGGACCGCCTGGACGCTTGTGCTTTAGGTCCAGCCCCGTCTCTTGGTTGATCACGGGGATCTGCCGTCTTTTGGTTGCTCTCAGGGTGAGTCCTCCGACCCTTTCCGGTGATCTGTTAACATGTTTTGGGTACTTCGGTCTATGACCCGTAGTGTCGGATTCAATCCCGACAAGTCCTGTGTTGCTTGTCGGGCCTCGCGCTTCCTCTTGTTCGAGCCTTCACTCAAAGGGATCCTCGTTAGCGGTTTGGGTACGATGCCTCAGTGCTCTCCTACCGCTCCGGGTCGATTTACCGGCGAGTCCTGGGCCGCAAATCGATATGAATCCTGCGCTTGAGCGGTTGATGCTCATTTTCTTGCCCCATCCTAGGCTGACGCGATCGGATGTTGTGTTGCGAATATGGTCAGCGACATCCTTGATCGCCATGTCGGCTCTTTCAGGCTCTGAACATTGGTTGCGCAGTCCTCATCACACTCCGCCTTTGTGCGTTGTAGTGGACACTCTCCTCATACTGACCTGTAATACACCTTTACACGTTAGGCAGGCCAACCAGGGCAATGGTGTCTTTCAAGGCTCCCACGATCTGAGCACCAAGGATATATGCTGATGTCCTCCCTAAGGGCCATGTGTAGCTGGACCCTCGTCCCCATAAGGAGGAAGGAGTCGCCCGAACAATCGCGTTCTGGGCCCAGTATAGCTGGAGGCTAGCATCTCTGCCCCTCGGGTGATGGACATACGCATGCCCCTATCCCAGGATCCTTCTCCTGGAATCGTGCGTGACCGCAGGGCTGGGTATGTTCCCACCTCCGCTGGGTCTGCCATATCGCAATGAGCGGATTCCTCCATGGTCTGAACCACATGACCTTAAACTGTGTTGTCTGGTCCTACCACACGACCGTAAACTGTGATCGTCTTGGCCGCCCGACGAGAAACGGCACTGCATCGTGATGTTCTCCTCAGGGGACACTCGCGTTGGGCGCTGGTTAATAACCACGCCATTTATCAATGCCTTTCATGGCTTGATTATTGTGGCGACGCCAGGGATTCCTTAATCACAGGAATATCGCTGCACAAAGAAAAACCATCCACCTTTAAGGACAAATAAGAAATATCAAATACCGCTTCTTCTGTGTGCGAGGGTCAGACCCGCACCCCTCCCCGCGCTGGTGCCCGATTGTGTTGCGCCGCGCTTCAAGAACTACGTGTGGCTTGATTCCCATCCTTATGGGATACGTAGGAACGCCCGGATGTTTGAAACTTCGGGTCCAACCCCCACCTCTTAAAGATTCCCCCTTCTCTTGGGAATCCGCCGCCTTCGGGTCACCCTCAAGGCGTGTCCCTCGACCCCTTGCAGTGGTCCACCGGTGTGAAGAGCACTCTGGTCTATTGCCAGGAGGGTCAGGTTCAGCTTGGTCAGGCTCCTTCCACTTTCCAGGCTTCGTGCTCCCTTTCATTCGGACCCATCACCTACGCCCTGGGTGGAGCCCCCGTGAGCGGTCTGGGCCTCAGTGCTCTCCCACCGACTCGGGCTGGTGCCCCCAAGGGCCTCGGGCATCAAATCGATATGAATCCTGCGCTTGAGCGGTTGATGCTCGTTTGCTGCCTCATTCCATCAACGGTCAGTACGATATTGATGCTGCTTTTCCGCCACGGTCGGCAGTACTCCCATATCGTTATGCCGGTGCCCCCAGTCCTTGAGTGAATGGCCGCATGATTCACATTACATTTTCCACCCCCCATTCTGACCAAGCAAAATCTCGACACTCTTGACACTATCCCTCAGTGCATCTTCGCATATCCAGGGGATAGGACCATGATGTGGCATACTTTGAGGTTCCTATGGTCCGAGCTCTAGGACCTTAAACTAAGATCTGTCCCTATGGTCCGAGCTCTACGACTTTAAACTAAGATCTCCCTAATCGGGGTTCTACGTCCTGCATGACATTAAACTGCACTTTCAGAACTACGTGTGGCTTGATCTCCAGCCTAATGGAGTACGTAGGAACGCTCGGGCATCTCGACTCGGGTCCAACCTCAGGGATCGCTAAGTCCCGCCCCTCCTCGTCGCCGGCCGTCTGGCTTGGCTTCTGGTCGAGTGGTGCAGTTGTGATATTCTCCCCGATTCAGCTCGGGATGCCCCATCGTAATGATGGGAAGCGACAGTTTCCTCGTCAAAGAGGTTCTGTCTGAGAATTGGGGTGATTCACGGCCAGATTAGTGCATCCGCCTAATACGCTTTCCCCATGGTGGCGCAATTTTGGGAGTGTTAGATTCTGTCCGAACAAATCATCACTTCGCCCCACGCTTCGCATGCCCTGTTAATCCGGATTTCCACCCTCATGCCTGAAGGAACCCCCAAAGCGGCATTGATGATGACATGTGATCCGCCTCCTGCAATATGAATGATGACCTTCGGTCCGTCTATTGCAGTAGTATGGTTGATTGATCCATTGTCCGCTTGCCGTCTTGGGCATTTCCTGGAAGGCTGACCGTTGTGGATTTCTGAATTCGGGACACACGATTCACCCTTTCTCATTTCCCTATGTTCGGATAAAATCTCAACGCCCCTAGCATTGTCCCGCTTGTGTGTCGGAACGAGTTGAGAGGATGATAAATTGATTAGGTCTGAGGTCTCCTTTCCTAGGAATGACCTCCCTCTTTTCTCTAGAAGTCCAGGCCCAATTGTGGATGCCTGAAGCTTGGTTAACACTCCCGCAAGACAATGAATTGTGGTTGAGCACGTTAATCCAAAAGATGCAGATAAATATATTGGTTCATACAAGTGGATCAAAGTATTGAGTAGCGGAAGCAAAATGTTCTGGGAATGGCAAAAACAAAGCCCCTAGGGATCAGCGTGCTGAATGAGTCTTTCCAATGCCGCTACCCATTGGATGGCGGCCTCCAGAGCTGCTTCTCGCTCTCTGCGTGCCCTCTCCTCGTCGGCGGTAGCAGCACGCAGCTCGCCGATCCTGGCCTGTGCACGCTCCCGCTCGACTTGAAGTGTGACCATCTGTTGGCCCGCCTCCGTCAGCTGTACCTGGGCGTCAACCAGCTGGGCCGTTAGTTGCTCCACAAGCTCAGTACACGCTGCGACAAAGGCCTCTTTCTCTGCCTCCTTCCCTTCGAGGCGCCAGACATCCTGCTCCGCCACGAGGAGCGCCCGCGTGTTCTCCAACACGTCCCGACATTGTGCGACGTCGGCACGCCGGTGGCTCTCGCGCATCTTTTCGGCCATGAAATCACGGACCGTCAGATGGAGGCGTTGAGCATCAGCTCCCCCGGCACACAGGAAGCGCAACCAGGTTTGAAGGGATCCCACGCGCCCCAGCCACTCCGATGGGTCTCGCTTGAGGAAGCGCTGGATGCACTTCCACCCCCTGCGGCGCGTTATCCGGCTCTCCTCGACCGCCTCCGCGTCCGAGTCATCCATCTCCTCGGGGTCGGCAGGCCGGTAGGCAGGGAAGGCAGCCAGCAGGTCTGCTGTAGGGTCCGCCCCTGGGATTTCCTCATGGGGGATAGGTTCCCCAACATCTGGGCGACCTTCTTCTCTCGCCCTAGCGGCGTTGACACCCTCGTCAGCCCCCGACCTCTCTCCGATGGCAGCACCGCCGGCGTCTGCAGCCTCTTGATCAGCAGTTGGTGGGGCCGGCTCGGTGTGGGAAGTCTGTTCCGGAGCAGGCGGCATGTTTGCCACCGGTCCACTCGTGGATGGCCCGGGTTTGGCAGCCCGACGAGCCTCCAGTGTTGAGATCACTGCGCAGGGCATGCCGTGGTTAGTCACGGATCGTCGACAACAAGCACCGACAGTAAGGTAAGGAGACTTACGGGAATCCAAAGCGTCATCTTCCGCTGTCCCGGCCGCCGCAGGAGCAATTGCAGCAGGGGACCCTTCCACGCTTGTCAATTCAATGATGGGTGTCGGGTCCCCGCCTTGTCCTGCTGGCGCCTCTCCTACTCCTACTGAGGATGCCTGACCAACATCCACGCACTCCTGAGAAAGGTGGAGAAATGGGTTAGAAGCTGCATAAGAGAATGGATGAAGAAGGTTGAGTAGGGATAGAAGCGGACCTCGAGGAGCTCAGTGACATCAACATTGTCAGAGTCGGCCACCTCGCCGCTCTCCCGCGGGCTCCCCTGATGAGACCTTCCCTCAGAACCTTCATCCTCCCCGTCTCCTCCTCTTCCTCGGAGTCGTCGTTACTCTCATCTCCCTCCGGCGGCATCTGTTCTGGAGCGGGCTCTAGACCGAGCATCACCTTCACCAGAAGGGACGGCTCCGCATGCTGACCACGTTGGCGCGCGTACTCGTCCATGGCCGTCAGATACGCATACCGCCGGTTGAAGTTCACCCTGTCGGCGATCTGGAGGTGCCCGACCTCTGGCAGATGGATTCCTTCTCTGAGTATCTTTCGCCAGATGGCTTCGGTCCCCAGTGACTGCCGCAGGGTCATCCAGGCCGACCACAGCGCCGGGAAGACTACATCGTGGGAGGGCTCGAGCAGACGCCTTACCTGCTTCCCGGGCCGCTCCCCGACCGCCGCATGTGCCCCCTCTCTGGGCGCTGAAGTCATGGCGGCAGCTTGCGATGTGCCCGCCGCCGAAGTCCCTGCCCGCGCCGGCTCCACTGCTTGGCGCGCCTCCGTTCTCCCCCATGTGGCGGCGCTTCGCCTCCTTCCTTGACGCCCGGTCTCCACACGGGTGACCTCGAGCCGCCGAACTGGTTTCCGTAGAAGCCCCTCGGGGTACGCGATGGCCCAGTGCTCGGCGTACTCGATTGCCAAGCCTGCGTCGACCCCGGTAGGAGGGAGAGTGATGACGTCGCCAGAGCCGAAAGCGGCAAACATTAGCCACATTTGGCGAAGGACGCAAGGGTTCGTCTCCTCCCGGAAAACAGTGAATACCCTCTTCGGCATCCGTTGAAGTCACCCGAACTGCCTGGCGAATCGGGTTGGCACGTAGGGCTCGCAGATCACCTTCCCGTCGATCCGAGCCACGAGCACCCCGCCCCGCATGTTCAGGAAGTACTCGTGCTGCTCCAGCGGACCCTGCCCATTGTCGATCATCTGGCCAACGGGAGTGGGGAATGGGCTGAAGTTGAAATTGGCATGATTTCCAATCCGAATCCTCACGCCCTCCTCATTTAGGGTCATCAGAGCGACCCCCGCGATGTTCAGCAGGGAGGGTCGCAGGCCGTTGCCCGGAGGAATGATGGCGTTTGGAAACGTGTACCCACCAAGGTGAGTAGCCACCCAGCCGTGGAAGAATTGAAAGGGCCCACAGATCCTTTGTGGCGACCCCCCTCGTGAGATGCATCCCAGGATGGCGTACAGCTTAGCCAACACTGGGACCCCGAGGTTGTATCTTTTGTTGGCGGCCATGGAGCCCGCCATCGCCAGTGTCGCCGGGCGGACGCCCATTCTCGCCTCCCGCACTGGCAGGAGCCACCCACTCAGAAAGGCGGCCAGGAACGCCGTGTACCGGACATTTGGGTCCCGGGCCTCGATGACACGGTACCCCCATGAGCGGTAGTCGCCCGTCTCCAGGACCCGCCAGTACGACCCGTTCCGGCTCCTCTGAGCCGCGGTCGGGCACCGCTTCCCCCTGCCTGGCATCTTGACCGCGGGGTCATGCTCCAAGAACTGGCTGAACCACTCCTTGTAGGCTATGTCCTTGTGGAATTCCTTGACCCCGAGCCGCTCTGTAGCCAGGTCCAGCAGATGCCATGTTAGGATGGGAGTCCGTGACCTGTCGCCCCAGGTGTTCCTCGGAGGCAGAAACTCATCATATTGGTAACCCTCCTGCGGGATACCTCCGATTCAGTGGATGTCCCAGAGACCGATGCCGACCTCCCCATGGTGAAGATGGAAGGTGTTGGTATCCGGGGACCAGCGGGTGAACAGTTCCGGCCCGAGCTCGGACTGCTGGTAGAAGTGGAACTGTGACGTCCACACCGCCTCAAACAGGCCGATGTACCGCAGCTCCTCCGCGAAGTGATCGCAGGTGTGGCGTATCCAGAACGCCCAGGGCCACTCACTGGTGAAATTTCCCCCAGACCGCAAGTCTCAGTCCTTCAGCCAGCCCTTGGTGTCGTCGGTGACACTCTGGCGATATGTGCTCGAGTAGAGGGCTGGAGAGTTCTCCGCAGTAGGCTCACTTCCGACGATGGTTCGCGTCCTCGGGTTCAGGACATAGACATCTAAGTGTCTGGTCTCTCTGGCAGGATGCCCATTGTTGGTGATGTTATAGCGGGGAAGCTCGTCCTCCCGAGTCACCCAGGTCCGTGGCGCATCAACCTCGAACCCTGGCACCGGAACCTCATCTAGGATGCCAAAGTTCCAGAGCGGCAAGTTGTCCGACAACGGATATGTCTTCTGGGCCGGCGTCAGCAAGTCGAACAAGGATTGATTGTTGGAAACAATCTCCTTGGCTCCGTAGACCTCCTCGTTCGTCGCCATCTCAGCTCTGCGAGTGGCGGCATTCCCCTCATTCCTTTGATTCGCGGCCATCTCAGAAGCTCCGGGAGTCATGTGGGTTAAGGGATGAAGCGTGCGGAAGCGGAAGAGGCTGGTAGAGAATTTTGAGGGTTGGCGCGAAATCCTAGCGGACGGCGCGCAATCGGGAAGTATGTCGCGCAAAACCCCGGGTGTTCGCGCAAAAAACAGGCCGAAATCCGGATGAGTTTGCGCGAAGAACGGGTGAATTCCGCGCCGGAAAAGGCAATTTCGTGCACGAGAGATTGAAAGCTTGTCGCGCGGAAGGCCGGTGTACGGTGCAGGGGACCCAGGGCCCCTATTTATAGGCGAGGCCGGGTGGCCGCACTGCGCGGAAAGCGCTTTGCGCGACCGAGACGGCGAATTCGGCGCCCGACGCCCTTTTTGCGCGCCACAGTCCCGCGCCCCCCAGGACTTCGGCAATCCGGCGTCTCCCTCGGAACCCGATCGTTGCGACCTCTCGCCGATCAGATTCCGAGGGGGGCTTTTGTAGACGCCGGAAAAGTCCGTTGTTCCCGAACGAAGCTCCGGATGCCAAAAGAGAGGTCATATTTGGAGTCGGAAGCCCGTTTCGGAGGGCCCGGAAGCCTTGCGGGGAATTTTGGAGGTCCGCGCGCAAAGTTGTAGTTCCGCGCGCAAACCTCCCGGGATGCGCGCAATGCGTTGGGCCGGCGCGCGATTTTGCGCGACCGTGGCCCGCGCGACTCCCTTGCGCGCCGGGCCCGATTTCGCGCCCGTGAAGGAAATTTCGCGCCCGCGAACCGGATTCCGCGCCCGGGGTTGCCTATAAATATAAGGCGACCCCCGACGTTTTGAGGGTTGCCGGAATTCGAAAGGTCTCTCGCGCGCGCAATTCAACCCCTTCCACGTGCAATGCCGATCTTCAGGTAACCTCCTTTCTTTCGCGCAAGAAAGCCTCGGGGTTCGCCTTCGCGCGCAATCCCTTTGGCTCTTTTCATTTGAATAACTTTTCACCCAAAGGACTTCGCGCGCAAAAGAATCCTCTTGCGCGCAATTGCCCCCCGGGTGCGCGCAATCCAGCCCGATTGCGCGCACCCCCTCTTCAAAGTGGCCATTCGTTAAAGAATGAGCCGTTTCCCCCGCGCGCTATCTGAAGCCCGGTGCGCGCAATCTCTATTTTCCGCGCGCAAAGCGCTGGCTCAATTGCGCGCCAGCCCGCCCATTTGCGCGCCGACCCGCGGTATTGCGCGCCAAGCTCCTCTTTTGCGCGCAATCCGCCGGGGTCGCCCCCTTTGACCCCCTGAGGATACCCGCCTGCATGGCGCCCGATGATCCTCATCGCAGGTGCCCGTACCGTACGTTGTCTTCCCGCGCGGCCCTCCAGGCTCGCGCGAAGTGACACGGACCCCTCATCGGCACCACTTCGTCCGCGTGACAAGACGTTAAACTGCCAAACATCTTAGTCCGCGCGACAAGACGTTAAACTGCCAAGCATCTTCGTCCGCGCGACAAGACGTTAAACTGCCAAGCATCTTCATCCAAGCTACAAGACGTTAAACTGTACTTTCGTCCTGCATGACGCTAAACTGCACCACGTCTGCGCTGCAAGACGTTAAACTGCCAAGCATCTTCGTCCTCAACACACGACGTTGAACTGTACTTCGTCCGGCAAGACGTTAAACCGTCCGCATCACCCGATCCCGTGCCCCGCACGCAGGGTCCTCCCGGTTTGGATTTGGCCCCCACCCGCTCGTCTCTGCAGGGATGTCGGGATTGGAGTGGCCTTCGCCCACGGGGGTAGAGTGTTACGCACCGAATGAACTACGTGGACTTTGATCCCTGTCTCCTAAACAGGGTATGTAGGAAGCCTCTCCGAGGTTCAAGCCCACCACCTGGTCGTCCCGGTCGTATTCACGTCGGTTCGTCCATCAGTGGACCCCTCCCGGGTTCACACTTGCGTCGATTCACCTATGAATCCGCCCCTGTGGGAGACTGCACGTGTGTATCTCCATTGTGCTTCCCCACTGCCTTTTTCTATTTTCCCTTTCAGCGTCCAGCATGACGTGAAACTGTGATCCACCCGGCCGTTCCATCCCCCTCTGTGCGAGGTGGTTCGGTTCAATCCTCCGCCCGACAGCCTCGATCTCCTCGTGAGTCGTCTTGCCAACGTCCAGCATGACGTGAAACTGTGATCCACCCGGCCGTTCCATCCCCATCTGTGCGAGGTGGTTCGGTTCAATCCTCCGCCCGACAGCCTCGATCTCCTCGTGAGTCGGCTTGCCAACGTCCAGCATGACGTGAAACTGTGATCCACCCGGCCGTTCCATCCCCCTCTGTGCGAGGTGGTTCGGTTCAATCCTCCGCCCGGCAGCCTCAATCTCCTCGTGAGTCGGCTTGCCAACGTCCAGCATGACGTGAAACTGTGATCCACCCGACCGTTCCATCCCCCTCTGTGCGAGGTGGTTCGGTTCAATCCTCCGCCCGGCAGCCTCGACCTCTTCGTGAGTCGGCTTGCCATCGTCCAGCATGACGTTAAACTGTATATTAGAACTACGCTGACTTTGATCCATCCTAACGCGCGGTACGTAGGAAGCCTCTACGAGGTCCAAGCTCTTCACTCCATCATCCATCCTGATCCTTACCCTGGCCGCCACATCCCGGTGGGGTCATGCCATTTCATTCCACTCCACTTCACTCGGGAAGCCGCCCATGTGCTGGCCCCAGCGTCGGAGGTTCCTCGTAAGGGGTTCTGTCATCTGATCCACTTCTCGTGTTGATCAGGCCGATGCCGTCCCTGCTGGACGTTAAACTCGCGGCATACCCCGTGTTAAACATGGGAAGCTGAGGAAAACCTCAGGTAACGCAGTTCCCCGTACCCAGCGCGGGATGCCTCAGGCCATCACGCTTTCGAGAAGCCCTATTAGGGACAGAAGGCAGACATGCAGAGTTGCAGTGTTAAGACACGCCCCCGACACCCGGAGCCACCCGGTCTCCTCACCGCAGGTTGCTGCCCCGACCAGACTCCTTGGAGCGTCTGGGCGGAAGCAGCGTAATTAACCGGTGTCCATGGAGACATGGCGCCGGGAACGAGATTCATGAGCACGTCTTAAATCTATGAGGGAGACCCAGATTAGGCGATGAGTTCCGAGGAGACGTCCAAGGAAGGAGGAGCCGACATCCCATCATCCCGGTTTCGATCAAGGAGCAGACACCCCTGAACAAGGGACGGATGCCGCCCGCCTTTGGAAAGCGGGACTGCGGGACCACAAGCCGCGCTCCCATCCCCTCGGGTCGACGGGCACACGCGCGAACGCGTCTTGGCGGAACAGCGTTGGAACAGAAACCCGGCGCACATCCGCACCGAAACAGGACCTTGTTCCAAAACTAGCATAGTTGATGATTTATTATATTTTAGAATCATGGAATCTGATTCATTATTTGTTTTACATGGATAATAGTGAATTGTGAAATCATAAAACATAGTAATTTCTATCCATAATAATTTCATCATGTTCAATAATATTTTAGTTAATATGTATTGTAATGATTTATAATAAGTATAAATTTTACATTTCATCCCATATAGTTGATGCCTCTATAATTTTTGAGCAAAAACTATTGCAACCATCCCAAGGTCATGTGTGGGATAATTCTACTAATGTGGTTTCAATTGATGATATGCATACAAGATAACCCAGTCATTATATATATCAAGATACAACCAAGGACCATTAAAGAAACATTACATTAAATAAAAAACTCCACATTTAAATATAGAAAGGATAACACATGAGAATTAACAAATTTCCTTTTTAATTCCTAAAAACATTCATCATATTCCTTCATCCAGATAAACATAACTCTTTTCTAGTGAACATAGTCACTGGTCTATATAATCAAGAGATTTTTTCAACAATCCATCAGTAGAAAAACTATAATACATGAATACTTAGAATCTACTTGACAATTATTGATATTGTCTAATATTCTACAACTTTAGTCTTAAAGAAGTAAACTATTATTAAATCTTTAGAGATAATATGTAAAATGAATTAAATATATTGAAAAAAAATTACATTACTCACTTTTTCCTATAAAATTTTTCTTTTAAAATTTTCCAAGAAATACTTATATATTTCAAATATTATTAATATATTTTAGAGTATACCATAATATCAGTGATAAATGAAACAAAAAATTTATCCAAATACTCATGGAAAACACTATTAATTATATCTACAAATAAAATGGCTACATGTTCAAACCCAAAAGGCATAACCACAAACTCATAATATCCATTCCTAGTCTATATTTCCATATTCATAGTGGCCTCTTCCTTTAATATTAGTTGATGATACTTGAACCTGATATCAATATTTGAAAAATACCTTACTTATCAAAGCTAATAAAAAAATTCAATTATATGAGTCATCTTTTACATATTCATGATAGTAATCTTATTGAGGGATCTATAATAAAGGAAAATCCTCATAAAACAATCATAATATTTAATTAAAGAAGTTTTATCAGCCAATGGTGAAGTGTTAGGGTGGATAAAACCACTATCAAGTAACTCGTGTAACCGTTTATTCAATTATAATAACTCAAAATAATCCATTATATAAGGTTGTTTTCAAAATTTTCATAGCATAAATATATAATACAATAATAAATTAAACCTCCATTTCAAGAATAAAAATTGGAAAAGCATTAAGATATATATCCTTATATTCGTTTACAATTGGTATGTCACTAATTTGAATATTTTTATTTCATTTAAATAATATGATAAAGAATAATATATCTCAAATATTTAAGTAGTTTCTCAAAAGATTTTAAAATTAAATATTTGAATTACTAGGATCATAAGGCTAAAAACTGCCATAGGTGATACTTCATCATTTTTTAGTGAACGAATGGAAACGGGATAACATATACATAGATTTCATAGTGTTATTACCAAAAAACTCTCATAGTAATATTGATATTTGGGTTATTGTTAATCATTTAACTAAATATGTAAATTTTCAACCCATTTGAGAAACAATGTCTCTGCATCATATTTCTAGACTTTATGTTAATAATTAGTCATGTTATAGGAGTCATTCACCCTATTATATCCGATCATGATCGTCTACTTATATTAAATATTTTGATAGGGATTTAAAAGTTATTGGGTATTTCATACAATTTCAGTAATTCTTTTCAACCATAATATGATGGAAAATTGAAGAAAAAAAATCCATACTTTGGAAGATATGATTTATTTTTACTTATTGAATTATTGGTGAAGTTGAGATTAATATCATTCATTGGTGAAATTTTCATATAATAATAGTTTTCATTCTAGTATACATATTATATCTTTTGAGGAATTATATAGAAAGTGACATCGAAATCCAACAAGTTGTGATGAAGTTAGTGAAAGTGACTTTTTGGGACTAAATTTGTAGAATATATTGTTTAGATGTTAAATGTGATGAATTAATATATGAGGGTATCATATAGTAAATAGAACATCTATGCAAATAATCCAAGGAAATAACTCTCATTTGAGGTCATATATCATCTCTTTCTTAAAATACCACTTTGAAATTTTGTATGTGTTTTCGAATGAGTGTAAAATTAAGTCCATGTTATATTAGTCAATATTAAATTATATAAAAATGAGGATCTATTTCATACTTAGTGTCCTTAACCTTTACTTTATATTAGAAAAAATATGTATTTCATTAGTTGTTGTTAATGAAATATGTACCCAATGAATCTCATATTTTTGTCCCTAATGTTGTAAAATTGGAAGAAAATATTTCTTATGAGGAAAATCCAGTTTAGATTCTAGATCATTGATATTATTTTTGTATAATAATTTGAATAACCTATTTATGGTTTTATATAACAGCCTTATGATTTAAGAAGAGACATGATATTTAGAAATATCTATGATGAAAAATACAATCACTTGTTTAAGAAATGAATAGAATTGTAAGGATGTGCTTCATTTAATGAAGAAGAATTTGAAAACCATATAATGGTAATAAAAAATAAAACTTATGACTTATTATTATTTTTATTATATTTTATGGATTTATTTTCATTATAATAATTTAAATTAATTTTATAATCAAAAAAATAAAAAGTTTTATTCTAGCTCGATTATTTTCAATAAATTATATGGTTTTATTTAAAAGTTAAAACTATAAATTTATAAAATTTAAATGGGTGAAATGAAATTAATTTTTGATATCATCATATCAAAAAATATTAGGGTGATTTTTTTATATTTTCTTAAAAGATATATTTTTGAGTGAATCGTAAAAAGTACAATTTTTTTAACAAAATCCATTTATTTTCAAGTATGAAAGTGTTCCACTCTATTATGGATTCGTTTTAAAGTAATATTAGCCCAATTTTATTAATAATAATCCAATTCATTATATATGAATCATAATTATAATTGATTTTTCTATAAATTAATTTTTAATCTAAAAAACAAATTTTTCTAAAAAAACGTTTTTCAAATAATTTTTCATGATTATATTAAAACTAATTTAACAAACATATAAATACAAATTCTTCAAAAAATATATTTTATAATTTTAATACTGAAGATTAATTTTTTAAATTTTTTAAATTTCATTTTTTATATTGGATATTTATTATGGTAAAAATTAGTTACCATGGTAAAGGATGAAGATGTTAATTAAGGTAAAAACTAAGTGATATGGTCAAAAAATAATATATTAAACATTATTTTTTATAATATTTCAATATTTATCACCTTATTTTTTAAATTGATTAATTTTTATCCACATTACAATGAATCATAATTTATATTATTCTAAAACCTTGAATAATTACAATAGTGCTCACCCCCTCACTTATAAAAGGGAACCCACTTCTCCTATATTATTCACATACCATGAGCCTGTTAGATCAATAAATCCTTACCAAAACACATTACCAACATCTCTATTTACATTTTAGAGTTTATGGTAACACAAAAGTACAAAACCTAGAAGTCTTAATGTTTAATCCAAATGAGGTTTTGAAACAACAGGCATAGCCCTTAATAAGGTATTTTCATGTTTATTTATCTTTATATGTAATCACAATATTCATTAACCCTGCTAATATATAACATATGTAACTTATTTATACTACAATTTAAATATTTTTATGTCACAACCATTTTTCATCTCTTTTTCTATCCAATGTGAAATGAAAACTACACTCATTTGTATGTGTGGACTATTATCTCTATGAAGTGATGTATTTTATTTTAAATTAACACATTATATGGATGGTTATAAATATATAATTAATGAATAAAAAAGTATATAAAATTATTATTAATCTTCAAATATAATATATTACTTAACTTCTTACCCATTCATCCATTTTAAAATGATATTGTCACTCATGCGTAGAAGTATACTACCACCTTGTTGAAATAATGTGATTGTTTTCATGATAACCTTATATGAATTGGTAAAAAAGTGAATACAACATATAAAATGATATTTATATAATGTTTAAGATTCAAGAGATAATGGAAAACATAACTGTTTGACCATGATCAATGAAATGATTTTATTTTACGGTTATAATACGAACAACCCCAAAACATCCAACATGAGCATAAGTGATTTAAAACGATATAATATATCTTATTTGATTCCCTTATTTTTCATGAATTATTTTTGAAATTTTAATAAGGAATTTTAATATTTTAAAACATTTTTCTTATGTAATAAATTTATTTAATAAAAATTTGGTGATTTTTAGATAATAAACAAATTTTGAGAAAAAAGTAATTGAAACTAATGAATTTAAAAGTTTAATTTGGTTTATAAAAATATGGACTTTTTTATTCAGCCTTACACAGAGACAATTTTATTTTTAAGGGTAAAATTTTCTACATATACAAAGGAGGGGGTTTTATGTAACAAATATGGATAATATAATGATTTAAATTGTCGTGTAATGGAAACCCATTGATTTCAATGGTCGCATAAGGGTAAGGTTGTAGCAGCATAAGGGTAACCATAGACTTAATGTTCTATGTAAAGGTAAAGTAGGAGGCATAATGGTACCCTCATTTTTTCATGCTCTATGTAAAGATAATTTTACTTTTTCATAAATGTGATATTTCCTCTTCGTAATAGTACCCATGTATTTAAAGCAATGCACAAAGGTAAAGTTGGTTAGATAAAGGTAATACAAGAGATATGAAAATTTAATAATGTTTGTATAATGGTAGCCAATTGCTGCATAAAGGCACCCTCAATTTTTCAAATGTTTTGTAAAGGTAACATGATTTCTCTAGAGGATACATAAGGTTTGTCAAACCACCACTTATACACCATTTCCACTAATGGTATTATAGAAACCCTACCCTTATACATATAACATTACATGATTTTAAGCATAATTAAACATTAGAGTAAAATTCAAGGATTTTTAAGTCTAGTGTATTTCATGACTATGTTTATAATCCTTAAAACATATGACTAAAAAACACTTCTTTATTTAATCTTCATAAAGAGACTGTAACTTCCTTTGATACCTTTCATCTGTAGAGGGTACCCTTGGGATCACATTAACAAAAGGATGAGCTAAAATCCCACAAGGGGAATAAACATAAGAATAAGTCTTTAGAACATGGGTAAGAGATTATGAAAGAATGATATAAAATGTCATATATAATCATAACATATAAACACGGGATCATATAAAAAAATGAATCATAGAAATGTATAAGAAACATAAAATATGACTTTATCATGAGTCAAGTCTAATTTCCATGACCACTTCACAAGGTAGCACAAGCCAAGGCTAACCGCCAAGACCATCACACATAGTAGCACAAGCCAAGGAAAACCACCAAGACTATCGCACATAACGTCTCATGAGACTCATATTTACCTAATTCATTGGAGTTCTATCTGGGAACAACAATCATAACATTTCATGAATATGTTTTCCACATAAATAATCATGCATAATCAATCTTACCTAAACAAAAGGGTTACCGATGGAAAGAATTGGGTACCACAATCTTGTCATAAAGCATAAAAATGGGTGTATCATAAAAGTGTCAATGAAAGAAAAGAACTAAAATATAAATGGAAATTCATAAGTGAAAATAGTCATGTATCATGGTAAGTGATGTCAAATATAAATGACAATATGTTAGAAAAGTATTTGAGAAATTTTATCATTAAAACATTTTTGTGAGATTTAAGGAAAATACTATAGAGCCTATAAAATGTAAAGGGAGAAATCTTGTATATAAAACCAAAACTGAATAAAAAATGTTTTCATAATAAAAATTCTGAACTTATAATTAAAATGGTGACTTTAAACAGATTATATAGTGCACTTGAAATTGGGTAAGAATTTGGGACGTTCCCTTAAAACAAGTTTGCTTATCGTTAAGTATTGAGAAGGGAATCACTTAAAAATATGAATATACCTAAAAGAGAATGATGAATGGTTCCTGATAAAATAATTTGGTACATGTTCACCAAATTTAGAATATTAACCTAAAAATATAAGATAACTTCATTTTGGTAATAAGAATGATGAGGCAAGCCGATGGAATAAGAGAGGTTTGGGTAGAATCCTTTATAGATTATTGGCATGGTATCAGGTGTACTTAAGAGGGATTAATGAGAAAGAAATGGAATTATCATCACTTATAAATCATGAGTTTAGTATGGATTAGGTGATTAATCGTACCCCATCATTAGGTATTACACTTAAAAGGTCATAATATGGAGGACATCCTTGAATAAAAGTGAAATAGAGAGGATCCCTTACATTAAGTCCATTGGTATTCTCCTCTTGATATTACTGACCTGAATAATAAAATTAGGTTCATTAATTAATAAGTGAATAAAATATTTTACATTTAAAAAATTTATTATAACAATTTTAAGTTCATTCATGACCTTTTTGATGGGTTATGTGGTTCAATTTCATTGCTCGGGTCCATTCGTTTTCTTGGTTTTTATAATCGGTTTACTTATTTTCATGAATAGAGAATCATGTATGATGAAGGTTGTTGTCTAGAATTGAAGTTATATGAAATTAGTAGACATATAAAATACTAAATGGTTATATAAATAATTTTTTTATTTGGAGTGAAGGTGAATAATTATATAAAACATTAAATATAAACGCTTGGATTAATTTGGAAATTGTGCACATAATTAACTTATTTTGTATTATAATTTTACATCATGTATAAAAAAGGATTACAAAACAACTCATAAGATAAAATAATTATCTAATAGTCTGGTTCAATAATAAAAATGGTTCGAAGACAAGAATTAAATATGGTAAAAGATATTTATAAACACTCATCCTTGAATTTGATAAATTAACACATCTTGTGCGATGTTTTTATTTCTTTCGTATAAATGAAGGAGAAAAGAGAGATAATAATAACTTATTCCATTATTATAAAACAATTTCAATAAATTTAAGGTACTAGGGTTCTCATAATGTTTTTATGTGGAGAGGTAAGGATAGAAAATAAAACAAATGAACTTGAAAAGAAAGTAAAATAATTGAAAAGTAGAATTTACCACTTGAATCGATCTTCCTTAAGAGCCTCTTAAGGGTAGAGGATTTGATATTTTGAAGGGAATACGGGTTTTTGGACGTGGGGTAGGATCTTAAGGATATATTTGGGCATAATTTAAGCATGACACAAGGCTTGAGAGGATAAAAGATATGATGTAAGGAGGGGTGGTATTTATAGTGGAGGATAGGAGGGTTTGCATAATTTTAATTCCTTAGTTTACTAATTTCTTTAAAGACCAGAATTAGTGATTATTATAAGACCAAAAACAGTAATAAGTTCATGTGTATTCTAAATAGGGTATCTTACCTCAGCGATGATGCTAGAAATTGTCTATTTAGCTTATGTTGTATATATATGGTAAATTAATGTATTTTACTACTCACAAAAAATTCAAGTATTTCAAAAAAATCCCAAAAATTCACCTTGACCATATATCAATGTTTAGAATCCAAAATAAAAAAAAACGTTTTCTAAAACTAATATTCTTAATATGATTAATTTAATTGTTAACTAAAGTCACAATTTACTTGAAAAATATAGATTTTAAAACTATACCTCAATTTACAATGCTTTCAAAAATTACCTATGGTCTTATAAAATTATATTAAAACTAGAAGAAATAAATTTTTTAATTTATGAACACTTTTTAGGAAAATACATTTTATTTTGAATTAATTAATTAATTGTAATTAATTATTCATGACTTACAAAAATACGAATACTTTTACTATGGTTATATTATCACTTATAAGATTCCAAAATTTTATTTATACATTAATTGATGATGTTACTATTCTTTTGGATGATTTAATATTCCTAAGGTTCATATTACTATTCATAAGGGTATGTTACTATTGACCAAAATACTATGTTTGTTCCATTAGACTTCAAACATCTTACTAATCGCAACCGTGTATGTCAGATTTTCAAAATCCAAATCACCAAAGTGGTAATATCATGTTTAAAGGTCACATAACACTTAGTAGTTCATTGTGTTGTAATTTCATGTGATTATATGACATAATTATAATAAGGGTTTTCCATTGATAAAACATTGGGTCGTTATCGGTATTCCATAGGGATCTTCTTGAAACCTAAAAGTAAAGACAAATATATTCGAGAATTTACACCCACTATACCACATAACATCCTTACATCATGGAAGAATTGTTGGAGTTCAAACAAGAAAGAAAAGACGTTTCATGGGATAAATTGTTTACCAATGGCTGATTTTAACCTAATTTTAAAGAAAATAGGCTCCACCTTAGGGTTTTCATGAATTATGGAGGTACTGAAAATGGATGAAGTGGGCTTTTGATGAAGATGATGATTGTGCCATGGAGAAGTTAGCTACACAATATCCATCCAGTTCCATGCAGAGGAAAACCAATTGAGGGGGTAATGCACTTCAAAATTCATATCCAAACCACAAAGAGGTTTTGTGATAAAATATCTAACACACAATATCATCAGGATATCTATGTAGATACATGTAGAGATACAAATAATAAGTTAAAAAATAACCTTTAACTGTAAATAATATATGGGGAAATACAAATGAAGATAAATTGGTTGGTCCTTTTCCAATAAAATGAAGAGTACCACACCTCACAAGGGGGAACATCTCTTGAACAATGTGAGGTGTCTGCGGCTTAGTTAGAGTGTGATGTGGTTTTTTGGTATATTTGTTATATAACCCATTATACATTTTTTAATTAATTTATTTATTCCATTCTATATATATATTTCTCTCTCACGCACACTCCCTCTCTATATTCCACCATAGTGAACTGTAATACTCAATATATTTAAGTATCTAACTTGAGGAATATTCTATGGGAGTAATATTGTATTGAATCACAGTCTATGGTTTATATGTTCTTTAGGTCAATCCATAGATGATTTTTACTGCGTTTAATCCTTATTGTGGTCATCTAAAGGTTAACTTATTATTGGAAACCCATTCTCCCAGGATTGAGGAGGGGGATGTAGGATGTTATTGGATATTTCTGAGTGCACTATAAATTTACAATTGGTTAGAATAAGGTGTTCAAACATATTATGGAGTGTGTGCATTATGTATATTTAAAATAGGATCATAAAGTTTCTCCATGAATGAATATCTTGATTGAATTACCTTTCTACACTAACATGATAACATTCAATTTTTTATAGGTATATGTTTGTCCTTGTATTTTTTTTCTCTTTCACCTCATCAATCACAAAGCTTTCATAAAATGGAAAAAACAAAAAAAAAAGCACAACAAGTGAACTACTATTAGAGTGTCGTCGAATGTGAACATCCTCTAGTGAGATGACTTTAGTGAGTCACTATACTATAAAAAGGAAAATATAATATCATTTACATATTCCTAGTATTTGTGTGTCAAAATATGATACCATTTTTTGGGATCCAAGTGGTTATCATTTTATTTTCTGTTCATAATTTCATATAGATTTATTTATTTACTATAAAAAACAATTAAAAAAATTTTCCATGGTGTATTCAAACAGACCTTATTCTACATGGATTTATTACTCATAGGTGTAACAAAATGAAAAAGTGGTTAACAATGATATAAATTATTAGTTGCAAAGTATTAAAGAAAACATATTTGTTATAAAGATACAAATGGAACAAATATCTAGTGAGTATCAAGAGAAATATGAACCTATGCTAGTAATGGAAGATATTTCTTGACTACTTTATTAAATTGAAGAACTCAAGGAGGATAAGAAGGAATTTATTAAAGATCTACTCCACCTCTCTCAAAAATTTATAGAGGTGATTCAAGATGAATATTTTCAACTGATTTATGTAATGGAGGTCAAAAAGATTTTTAAGAATTATATAATTAATATAAAGTGAAATATTATCTCCCCATAGTTAAAAAAAGTAAAATCATCACCAAATATGTATCTCTCTCTAGCCTCAGAAGAATAAGAAACCACATAAGTGTTGTAATTTTAATAGAATATGTAGGATCTTGAATTAATTTTTCCATAATCTACCACTCTACCATGATAGGCACATTCAATTTAAGAATACATTGATTATTAACCAACCCTTGGATATGATCCTTTCATGTAATCATTCTCTTTTATTGGTTTTTGAAAAATAATTGAGTATCACCCCTACTATTTTTAATAATCATATTCATCTAAATCATGTTTCTACTTGGAAGAAGTTGATGAAAAGAAAGATGCACCTGATGAGGAACATATGGATCTCCTATAACATGTTTAACACTATTTTGGTGGGAATAGATGATGATATCCAAATTTATTTTCCATATTAAACTAAGATAGAAGATAATTTTATTAAAGTGGAATAATTTTATAATGATTCTTCATGTTTATGTTTAGTTAAAATAAAATTATATTTTGGATTTCCCTTATATTATTCCCTTGATGTAACATACCTTAAGAAAGAATTAGAGAGTGAATAAGAGGATATAAAAGTGAGAGCCAAGAAAAAGGAGAACACATACTTCATATTACCCCCATCATGAAAACTATACCTCATTTATAAGGGGATGGATTTTGTGTAATATATCTATAGAGACCTCAAGAAAAATGAATAAGTAATGTAGTCCAGAAGAAATAAGTATTGTTGGTTCAAATCAAAGAAACATTACCGAACATAAAAATTTGGATGATAGCTTTTACTACCCTTCTAGCAGTAGTCAAAACCCTAGTTCCACAAGAGTGGTCAAACTAAGACTTATCTTACTTCTCATTTACTTATTTTATAAAAAATTAGATATTCATTTATTTCTTAGGAATTAATTTATTGTACTATATTAGGATGTATCCTAATCACCCTATATCTTTTTTATCCATAATTACACAATCCTTACACTTAAATTAGTGATTTTATTTTATAGGCCCATGATGATGGAACAAAATATTCCAAAACTAAGGTAAATAAGACAGAATAATACTATGGATTCATTTCCAAGGGTGTTCACCTTTCTATTTATATTTTTACTCCATTCAAATATATTTTGACATTCAAAATAAAATTTTCATGCATACACATAAAATTTTGTACATCACCTGACTGATCTAGCAGACATCAGTTTCGTAGGAATACAATGATTCAATGTTTTAGATTTAAATTTTAATGATATCGAATGATTAATATGGATAAGTAAATGATTAAAGTGATAAATAGATGTTAATATGATAAATCATAATTTTAATGAGTTAGTTGATTTATGAAAATGAAATTTCCCTACTATTTTCATTATTTTAATTTCAAAAAATCCTGTCGATTGGTTTTTTTATTATTATCCATTCCATGAGTGATTGTCCAAATTCATATGTTTCATTCTTGTGACAATTTAATAACCCAATTTATTCTAATTTCTCTTGGGAATATTTATTGAGATATCATTGGTCATGCCAAATACTAGAACATGCATTGTATCTTTTCAAATATATGATTATGAAAAGTGACATTTAATATGATTGGGAAATTTTAATTTATTTATCCCTTTTCATTGAGATAGTATTTTTTAATTAATCCATGTTTATCCCATAGCATATAGAAATATCCTTGTTTGTAATGATCCTGTAAGATCCTAGGTTTTTGAAAGGTTTGTTTTCACTATGTTTTGGATTTAATCCCTTGTTTCAGGCTTCAAGGGATGTCTTTTGAAGGTATGAGAGGATTTGGGGGTGTTCCAGGGGCTCATGGAATGAAAGAAGGAAGAGCTAGGCAAGACAGGACTGGGCGCACGACCTGCGCATGGCTGGGTAAAACCGTGTGGCCTTCCCATGTAAGTCGTGCTGCTCCTCCTCCTCTAGAAAGAATCATGCACACGGTTTGCGCACGGTTTCCCAAACTGTGCGGCCTGCCCAGGGAAAACCGTGCAACCCTTCCTCCTCCAGATAGAAGCATGCACAGGGTTTACGCACGGTTTTCTAAACCATGCGGCTAAACCATGAGGCCTCTTAAAGATGGGGAAGAAAATAACAAAATTGCCACTCCATGATTTTAAACCCCACTTGGTATTTTCTTCTCTTCCTCTTATCTCAACCCTAGTATGAACTTGGATAACCCAAGCTTCCCAAGGGTGGTTCTCCTTCGATTCTAAGGCGTTTTTGGTGCTGTTGGTTGTGGATCGAATCTTCGGGTAAGGCTAATCACATCCTTGCTTATCTTTTTGGTTTAATGATTGTATCTTCTCTCCCTCTTGTTCCGAAGCTATAAAACCCTATCTTTTGGGTGAGTTTTAGGATGAAGCTCCAAATGTTGGTCGGATCAAGGTCTAAGGACTCGATTGAGAGGGCGTTCAACCGCGGTTTTGTGGTAGGTGGTCTACAAGTTATATCCAATGGTTTAATTGAGGATTTGTTCATGTTTAGTTGTGTTCTTGGATTCCCTTTGGTTATGTTTTGAATAAACATGGCGTGTTTGGTAATAATGATGTTTGGGATGGCTAATGGGAACCCTCATGATCCCCATGGGATGTGCTGGGATGGACTTGACCTAATTTAGGGCCATCCATGGGATGTTCCGGCTTTTCCCTGGGTTTAGGGATCGTTATTAAACAAGTGATCTTATTGTAGTAAATGGTAGTGCCCTTGATGAATATGTTGTCATGATTGATTTAACTTGGGATAGAAGTTAGGTGGTGTACCTAGACTTAAGAATAACTTAAGGGACATTGGGTTAATATGTCTAAAGGATTAGGGATCACAATGTAATGGATTGTGAGCATGGTAGTGAAGCCTAGTGAGCTAAGCATAATGAATGAATGCTTAGTGAGATAAGCATAATGAAATGGTAATGTGTTAATGGGTTAAGGCATGATGTGAATTCTTGTGTGGTTTTTTGTGAACGGTTTTTCCAAGGGGAAATGGTGTGGTTGGTTGATGGTTACTTATATATATATAAGCATGTGCACATGGCTTGGTAGAGTGGCGTATATCTTGAGGATCTATGCCCATGGGTCGAGTGAAGACTGATGCTCTGAACTCCACCCTAAATGAACGGGTTAGGAATGAGGACTGAGGCTCTATTCTCCTAACGGTTGTATCCACCCGGACTGAGGATTTGAGGTGAGGATATGGTTTCTATGAGGGAGTTAGTCCTAGTGAGATAGGATAACGATGTGTTCACCCTATTTCATGTGATTGTTGGCATTAGACCCATGTAACATAATGTATGTGATTAACCCATGGAAATGTGATGAAATGGTAAGTGATGATAAATGGTAAAAAATGAATTGTAATGGAATGGAAATGGATTTGGCTCTGAATTGGTTAATGGATATTTGAATAATTACTTGGCAATTATCATTCATATCCTTTTTCATGAAATCCCTGTTTATACTGGATATTTTGTAGATACCGTTGGTGGTGGCATACTGAGTTGTACTCACACCTTACTCGGGCCACCATTGGTTACCCGAGCAGACTTCATGTTTGCAAGTCAGGACAAGGGAAAGGGTCCTTGCTAGATAGCTGAGTGGACATGTGTAGCACTTAGTGGAGGATCTGAACTTGGAGTCGGGACCATTTTGGGGATTTTAGCCATTGTCTTAATTTTGGGTTTTTTTTCACTTTATCACTTGTAGTATGACATGGCATATTTACTATTTGAAATGGTTATACATGTCCCTTTTTTATTGGTTATTGTTTCCGCTATTTGGTTTACTTTTTTTGTGGCTTACTCTGATAAAAAGGGGGTATAGTCTCCCCATCGGACTTCATGGACACCCACCGCAAGTCGGAAGCCTTTGGCGTATGGGGAGGTGAACTGAAGGTTATGTAACCACCCGGCTCGGAGCACCAGTTTTGTGGCTTCCGGGTCCGGGACATTACAAAGTGATATCATAGGAGGTCTTCCTTCTCCTTCTCTGAGGTCTTGTTATTGGGGATAGGTTGTCAAGGGTTAAGATGTGTCTGGCCTTGGTAATAAGCTCATGCTTGGGAGTTTCTAACCCATGTATGAGGGAAAGTCCAAGTCACCCTGGGTGGGAAATGTTGTTCTTGGTTGTGTGTTGTTACAGTTGATGATATTTCACCATTGAGTGATGCACATGCGGTTTGATGTGACTGTTTTATGATATTTGGTTTGTGGCCTTAATGGCATGAGGATTTGCATCCATGCATCTTCATAGGCACCTAAGGATATAGGTGACATACATTGTGTTAGGCACACGCACGGGGTGGGTGTGTGAGGCAGGAAAGTAGGGTGAATCATGAATTTCATGAAACCAAGAAATAATGAGAATAATGAAATAAAACATGTGGGTAAATGATTTTAAAATAAAATATAAAGGTTTGAAATGCAGTGGAAAATGTTTTGTAAAATTATGTGTGAGTTGGTGGTAGTGCATGGTTGTTTACCCAATGTGGACCATGGGCCGTGGTAGGGATGGTCGAGGCAGTGAATTTGAGGTGTTAATGTTGTTTAAATAGCATATGAAAATGAGTTATTGTATCTAGTAAAGAGATTTTTGATGAAGTCGTGAAAGTTTTATGGTACGCGTTCTAAATCCCGTGCTTGGAATTGTAGAGAAATGCCACCATGACGTCGGATACCCATTGGGCAATGGGAGGATATTGCTGAGAACACTCCTCCAGTAGAGGAGAAGGAAAACTTGGTGATCAATGAAGGTAGAGAAAAAAAGTTCCAGGAGAACTTGACTCACCTTATGCAGATGATGGATCGGGACCCAGGGCGGGTTGCACCGAGTATGTTTGAGCTGACCAGGGAGTTCCAGCTGCAACACCCTCCAACCTTAACCAGAGAGGGTGGGCCAGAGGCAGCGAAGTTATGGTTTAGAGTCTGTCCAGATGATACTGGATCATCTGGAGACCCCCTGTTGAAAAGCATGTAAAGATGAACATTTATATATTGCGGGGCCAGGCAAAGCATTTGTGGGAAATTCAAGCTCAGATCGAGCAGGCTAAGGGGATGTCATGGAAGATTTTCTAGGAGAAGTTTCTGGAGCATTTCTACCCAGAGACTTTGAGGCAGGAGCGGGCTACAGAGTTTATGATCCTGACTCATGGATCGCTATCAGTGATGGACTATGCGAGTCGCTTCACTGATTTGGGATGCTTTGTCCCAGTGTTAGAAGGGGATGATGCAGCGGTATCGGGGCGTTTCAAGGATGGGTTGAGACATGAGATCAGGTCTCAAGTGAATATCTTCCGCTTGAAGAGGTTTTTAGAGGTGATGGATCAGGCACTCATCTCTGAAGGGAACCTGAAGGGAGGTTTGGGTAGTGGGCTTGTGGTGCAAGTGGAGTAGATGAGTAGTGCAGCTAACGAGGGTTGAAAGCGACGCCATGAGAGCTCACAGCATGGCGGAAGTGCGAAAAGTGGCTGGAAGAGAGGGTCAGCCTCTCAGAGTGGAAATCAGGTGTTCTGCTATCAGTGTGGTAGGTTGGGTAATATGCATGGTCAGTGTCCTCAACCTCGAGTTGAGTGTCGTTCGTGTGCCAGGACGGGACATGTGTAGATGTTCTGTAGGAAAACTCAGCAGTTGGGCGAGTATGATGGTGGATGGAAGGTACTAGATATGGGGATGGATCAGTTATCCCGTATCAGGCAGGCAGTTGGAGCTCCACAGGCTGTACTAGAAGGGGCGGTGGATGTGGAACTCCAGGGAAAGATCGCTCATGCTAGCAGGGCAGTGCGGCGTAGGGTACTCAAGCTAGAGCCCAGGGTAGAGGGGTATGTCAGCTTCAGGTAGTTCAGTTTTCACCTGGTGATGGCGAATACAGACCGTCGACTATTCGAGGTATGATCATTGTAGCTTCTCCGTTTTCTAGTGCGTTGTTTAACACATGTGCCACACACTCCTTTATCTCTGGTCAACTTGTGGTAGTTCTAGGTTTACCTGTGGAGAGGGTGTGTGGAGTTATGTCAATAGACACCCCGTTGGGAGTGCAGGTTGAGGATATCAACCAGTTCAAGGGATGCGCCTTGGAAGTTAGTGGGTAACATTTTTTGTGGGATTTGTTCGTTCTCGAGATATTGGGGTTTGACCTAATCTTTAGAATGGATTGGTTGGTGTTGTATCGGGAACACGTAGACTGTTATTGTCGTAGAGTATCGTTCATGTCGCTTGAGGGTGACGCTTATGTCCACCGTGGGGAATGGGATGTTAGATCAGGGTGTGCGGGGCCATTTTTTCAAAAAATGATTGGACTCACGGCTCAAGTGGCATGTCTCATGCTTGATGATGATGAAAGAGGGTAAAAATCTGTTTTTCCTCCTGTAGTGGATCGGTTTCAGGACGTGTTTCCTGATGATTTATCAGGGTTACCACCCGAGAGGGAAGTCGAGTTCACGATCGAGTTAGTGCTGGGAGCGGAGCCTGTTTCTATTCCGCCATACCGAATGGAACCATCATAACTCCATGAATTGAAAGTCGAGCTTTAGGAGTTGAATCGTAAGGGGTTTATCCATCCTAGTACTTCTCCTTGGGGATCTCTTGTGCTTTTTTCAAAGAATGTCGATGGGTCGTTGAGGCTATGTGTTGACTATCGAATGTTGATCGAGATGATAGTGAAAAATCTGCACCCTCTTCCTAGAATTGTTTACATGTTCGATCAGTTGAGGGGTGCATCATTTTTCTATAAGATTGATCTAAGGTCGGGTTATCACCAGTTGAGGGTGAGGTCTTCTGACATACAGTGAACTGCTTTCTGGAGTCGGTATGAGTTGTTTGAGTTTGTGGTAATGCCTTTCGGCTTGAAAAATGCACCGGCAGTGTTTATGGCTTTAATGAACCGAATCATTCATCCCTATCTAGATCAGTTTGTGGTTGTCTTTTTTGAAGACATCTTAGTGTACTCGAAAACTCATGATGATCATGCCCAACATCTTGACATCATCTTGGGTACTCTAAGAGAGCATCGGCTATACACAAATCTATAAAAGTGTCGATTATGGATAGGTGAGGTGCATTTTCTTAGGTCACATCATCTCAGAGGATGGTGTGTCAGTGGATCCATTGAAAGTGCAGGCAGTTGTATCTTGGGAGCATCCCAAGAGTGTTTCTGATGTTTGGAGTTTTTTGGGTTTGGATGGGTAGTACCGAAGGTTCATTCATGATTTCTCTCGCATGGTAGCACCACTCTTGGGATTGACCAAGAATGGAATTAGGTTCGAGTGGTCTGAGGACTGTGAGAATGACTTTCAATAGTTGAAGAAGCGGTTGACGATGACACCTATCTTGATCTTACCTATGCCAGGTAAGAAGTACATTGTGTTTTTTGATGTGTATGAAATTGGATTTGGGGCTATGTTGATGCAGGATGACCGGGTTGTGGCTTATGGGTCGAGGCAGTTGAGACCCCATGATCAGAACTATCCCACTCATGAGCTTTAGCTGTCAGCAGTGGTGTACACCTTGAAGTGTAAGAGGCACTATCTGTTGGGAGAACGATTTACCTTGTTTACCGACCATAAGAGTTTAAAATACGTCTTCTCACAGTAGGATATGAATCTTCGGCAGAGAAGATGGGTTGAATATCTCTAGTATTTTGATATTGATTTGGTGTACATGTCGGGAATTGGAAATAATGTTGATGATGCTATGAGCAGGAAGGTTCAGAATCAGGTGGTTCAGGAGTCCATCACTGAGTGGAAGGTGATGGCTTTGTTTGCAGAGATGCACCTGGAGGTGCAGAAGGAGAGTGGTCAGGTCACTCTTGCTTCTTTAAAGATGGAGTCGATGCTTTTGAGTCGAGTTAAGGAAGTTCATCTTGATGATCCTGAGTGTTTGATCATGAAGGAAAAGCTTAAAGGTGGGGAGGTACCTTCTGGCGGGGCCATTGGCATGGACAGTGTTTTTCTTTTTCGTGATTGTATGGTTGTGCCAAAGTGTATGAGGGAAGAGTTGATGCGTGCGTTCCATGCATCAAAGTGGGTAGTTCATCCTGGTTTGACCAAGATGTACCGTGACCTCCAAAGGCAGTTTTGGTGTCCTGGAATGAAGAAGGAAGTTGCGGGATTTGTGGCATGGTGCCTTACCTGTCAGCAGGTGAAGGCTGCACATCAACGCCTAGGTAGTTTTTTGAATCCATTTCCCATTCCGTAATGGAAGTGGGATAATGTAATGATGGATTTTGTTGTGGGACTTTTGAGGATGCCACTGAAGAATGATGAAATATGGGTGGTTGTGGATCGATTAACAAAAGTGGCTCATTTCTTACCGATTCAAGAGATCTTTACAGTCGACCAGTTGGGTGAGCTATATGTTCAGGAGATATTTTTGTTTCATGGGGTGCCACAAACCAGAGTTTTGGACCGAGATCCACGTTTCATGTTGTGTTTCTGGAAAGGGTTACAGAAGCCTTTTGGTACGCAGGTGTTTTTGAGTACGGATTTCCACCCGCAGACGGATGGGCAGTCGAAGCGTACAATCCAAGTGTTAGAAGACATGTTGAGATCTTGTGTCTTGGACTTTGCTGGTTCTTGGGAGAGACACCTATCATTGGATGATTTCGCCTACAACAACATTTTTCAGGCTATGATTCAGATGGAACCGTTTGAGGCACTCTATGGGAGGCCATGTAGATCTCTGTTGTGATGGCTAGAGGATGGTGAATCTGAGTTGTTGGGGCCAAGTCTCATGTAGGAGACTTCATAGAGAGTTACGTTGATCAGGAATCGGATGGCTAAGGCTCAGAGTAGGCATAAGTCATATGGAGATCAGAGGCGTAGACCTCTTGAGTTTGGGGTGGGTGGTAAATTTTTTACTTCAGGTGTATCCAAAGTTGGGTCACCATCGGATTCGAAAGAAGGGTAAGTTGGCGCCCAGTTATGTGGGACCTTTTGAGACTGTGGAGAGGATCAGACCAGTGGCTTACCGATTGGATCTTCCACAGTGGTATGGTGGGATGGATGATGTGTTTCATGTGTCACAGTTTCGACGATATCACCCAGACCCATCTCACGTGGTTGATGTTGTGGATGTGGAGCTTGATACTGATACGTCCTTTGAGGAGTATCCAGTTCGTGTGGTGGATCATAGTGAAAAGGTCTTGCGAGGAAAGGTTGTGACATTAGTGTGAGTACTATGGTAGCATGGGAATGTTCAGGAGGAAACTTGGGAGTGACAATCGGATATGCGGGCTCAGTGGCCCAAACTCTTCTCTTCATTGTGTCAATGAGGCTTGCAAGCTCGCCTCGAGGACGAACCGTTATAAGGTGGGGAGGTTGTAAGATCTCAGGTTTTGGAAAGGTTTGTTTTTGCTATGTTTTGGATTTAATCCCTTGTTTCGGGCTTCAAGGGATGTCTTCTGAAGGTATAAGAGGCTTTGGGGGTGTTCGGGGGGCTCGAGGCACGAAAGGAGGAAGAGTTGGGCAAGATAGGCCTAGGTGCACGGCCTGCACACGGCCAGGGAAAACCGTGCGGCCTGCCTAGGTAAGCCGTGCAGCTCTTCCTCCTCCAGACAGAAGCATGCACACGGTTTGTGCACGGTTTTCAAAACCGTGTGGCCTGCCCAGGCAAAACCGTGGGACCCTTCCTCCTCGGTATAGAATCATGCGCACGGTTTGCGCATGGTTTTCCAAACCGCATGGCTAAACCGTCCAGCCTCTTAAAGTTGGGAAAAAATTACAAAATTTCCACTCCGGGATTTTAATCCCGACTTGGGATTTTCCTCTCTTCCTCCTCTCTCAACCCTAGGATGAACTTGGCCGACCCAAGCTTCCCAAGGGTGATTCTGCTTTGATTATAAGGTGATCTTGGTGCTGTTTGTTGCAGATCGAATCTCCGAGTAAGTCTAATCCCATCCTTGCTTCTCTTTTTGGTTTAGGGTTTGTATCTTCTCTCCCTCTTGTTCTGAAGCTCTAAAACCCTGACATTTGGGTGTGTTTTAGGTTGAAGCTCCAAAGTTTGGTTGGATCGAGGTCTAAGGACTCGATTGAGAGTGTGTTCAACTACAGTTTTGAGGTAGGTGGTCTACAAGTTATATCCAATGGTTTAATTGAGGATTTGTGCATGTTTAGTTGTGTTCTTGGTTTCCCTTTGGTTACGTTTTGAATAAACATGGCATGTTTGGTAATAATGATGTTTGGAATGGCTAATGGGAACCCTCATGATTCTCGTGGGATGTGTTGGGATGGAATTGATCTAATTTAGGGCCATCCATGGGATGTGCCGGCTTTTCCCCATGTTTTGAGATCTTTATTAAACAAGTGACCTTATTGTAGTAAACGGTAGATCCCTTGACGAATATGTTGGTGTGATTGGTTAAACTTGGGATAGAAGTTAGGCGGTGCACCTAGAATTAAGAATAACCTAAGGGGCATTGGGTTAATATGTGGAAATGATTGAGGATCACAATGTAATGGATTGTGAGCATGGTAATGAATCCTAGTGAGTTAGGCATAATGAATGAATGATTAGCAAGATAAGCATAATGAAATGGTAATGTGTTAATGGGATAAGGCATGATGTGAATTCCTGTGTGGTTTGTTGTGAATGGTTTGTCCAAGGGGCAATGGTATGGTTGGTTGATGGTTACTTATATATATATATTACCATGTGCACATGGCTTGGTAGAGTGGGGTATGACTTGAGGATCTACGCCCACGGGTCGAGCGAATATTGATGCTCTAAACTCCACCCTAAATGCACGGGTTAGGAATGAGGTCTGAGGCTCTATTATACTAACGGTTTCATCCACCCAGACTGAGGCTTCGAGGTGAGGATATGGTTCCTATGATGGAGTTAGTTCTAGTGAGATAGGATAACTATGTGTTCACCCTCTTGCATGTGATTGTTGGCCTTATACCCATGTAACATAATGTATGTGATTAACCCAAGAAAATGTGATGAAATGGTTTGTGATGGTAAATGGTAATAAATGAATGGTAATGGAATGGAAATGGCATTGGATATGAATTGGTTAATGGCTCTTGGAATAATTACTTGCCAATTATCATTCATATCCTTTTGTATGCACTCCCTATTTATACTGGATATTTTGTAGACACCGTTGGTGGTGGCCAACTAAGTTGTACTCACACCCTGCTCGGGCTGCCGTTGGGTACCCGAGCAGACATCATGTTTGTAGGTCAGGACAAGGGTAAGGTTCCTTTTTAGATAGCTGAGTGAACATGGGTATCACTTGGTGGAGGATCCTGACTTGGAGTCGGGACCATTTTGGGGATTTTGACTATTGTCTTTATTTTAGATTTTTGTTCACTTTTTCACTTGTAGTATGACATGGAATATTTACTGTTGGAAATGGTTATACATGTCCCTTGTTTATTGGTTATTGTTTCCAGTATTTGGTTTACTTCTGTTGTGGCTTACTCTGATAAAAAGGGGGTATAGTCTCCACATCTGACTTCATGGACCCCCGCTGCTAGTCAGCAGCCTTTGGCGTACGAGGAGGCGTGCTTAAGGTTATGTAACTACCCAGCTCGGAGCACCCATTTAGTGGCTTCTGGGTCAGGGACGTTACCGATCCACATTATAAGGAAATAATATCAATTACCACCATCCTCCTGGTGTATTTCCTGATAGTATAAAGTTGATGTATGGGGGTGAGGGATGAAATTGTAGAACAAATGCACTAAATTTTTTGGAATAAGTGTTGGAGTTTATTTTTTAGTTATTAGTTAAGGTTGATGATATATTCAATATAATTTTATTTTTTTACCTTTTAAAAAAATGATAAAATGATTAAATAAAGCAATTAATAAAAATAATGGGTTATAAATTTAGAGAATAAAAAATCACCATTACGGGAATAATTATGTTTATCATATGGGTTTGGGTTGTGGATGTGAAATTCATTCCAAAAAAATATTTCCAAACAATTAAAAAAAAAGAAAAACATATTTTGAAAAAAATGAAAAAAAAGATAAAATTCAATAAGTTGTAAGTATTTAATTATGCTCCCACTGTTCATGACCGTTACTTGGAGCATTGAAAGAAGGTGTCTTTATTTTTTTAAGGGTAAATTTTTGTTACACATTAATTTTGATTTAGTGCATTATGATTTAGATATAAACCTCATCTTTCAGATTTAATGTCTTAACATCAATACCAACCAACCTCAAGACATACAGTCATGAAATACTTTAGAGAAAAGTCCCCATGATTTCATGAGATTTTTATCTTTATGAAGTGGAGAATTTAGAATTATTTTAATATTATAGAAAGTAGCGTGTACTCATGGTATGAGAACAACTCTACTTGAACCTATACGATGAAGTAACAAGAGAAGAATATAATTCATAGTGAGGTCGATCAAAAATTAATATGTTCAATAATAATAAATTAATAAAAATAAATGAAATAAAGGATAAGATTCCTATTTACAATGTGAAAAATTAAAATAGTTAGGTTATTGTCTCTTTGAAAAATGTTAATTAGAATTGATATTTCATATAGAACATGAATGTTTATTTTAACATTGATAATGATTATAATTTTGTTATTTGAAAATTATTTATTGGTAACATGTTATTCTAATTTGATTTATTATTGAGATTCAATTATTGAGGAAAAGAATATATCAAGTGTGGGGGTATTTTTCCCCTCATTTTTCATGCAATATTTTTTACATTATGAAAAGTTATTTTAATGATTTTAATAATTTTACCCATGTAATTAATTTATTTATTAAAATGTGGGTGATTTTCAATTATAGAATTAAGGTGTAAAAAATTAATTGAAAAAAATTAATTTGAAAGAATAATTTGTAATAATAAATTTTGGATGTTTTTGTTTACCCTTACACCTAGTCCAGGATATGTTTAATGGTAAAATTTACTTCCTAGATGTAAGAGAGTTTTTCTAGTTCTGCGTAAAGCGTAAATTAAGGATTTTAAGTGTTTTTTAATGGTAACCTATTGATTTAAAAGTCTATTTAAAGGTAATATGGTGACTCGGTAAGGATACTTATGGATTAAAATAATAACATAAAGGTAAAGTGGGCTGCATGAAAGGTACCCATAGTTTTTCATGCTCTATTTTAAGGTAAGGTTATAGATGTGTAAATGTAAGGTTGTTTCTATGTAAGGGTACCAATGGATCTCAAGCATTTTTTAAAGGCAATGTTGGATTCGTAAAGGTAATACAAGAGCTATGTAAATTTACTAAAGGAAATATAAGGTTTGGAAGCTTCTACAGTGTGGTACCCAATATTTTGTTTTCAAAATGATAACATTAATTTTATAAATTATTTTTAAGGTTAAAATAATTCAACACAAGGGTTTCCAAATCACATCTTCTAAATATTTTCACCAATGACTATACGATAGGGATCATAATGTAAGATGAAAGAAGATATGGAACCATTAGATAATTAAAAACACCAACACCACATGCTATCCTTACATCATGGATGAAACCCTGAAATTAAAACTAAAGATGTATGTTGTGTCATGGGATAACATGAAACACCATTGCATACTGTAGTCTAAGTATGAAGGAAATAGGAAACATCGTAGGTTTTTCGTGTTCCATTCAGGTGTGAAAAATGGAATTAGTATGTTCTTAAAGAATATGGATGTTGTTTCATAGGAAAACTGGCTAAATCATAGCCACATAGGGAACAACATAGGAAAATAAAAGTTTGATGAGTTACAAATCAACATTCATGTCATTTTCAGAGATAAATGTTTCATTGAAATCCTTAACACTCAATATTTATGGGATATCCATGTAGATAAACACAGAGATCTAAATCCGAAGATAAAATTGGAAACTTTGATAGATTATAAGACCTAAGGAAATATGACTTGGGGATATGGGATAATACTTTTTCTATAAATATAGGGGTGATACACCACACAAGAGTTTCATCTCTTAACCAAATATAGGAGGATACTTCTTAGTTATATTTCTCAATAGTTTCATAACTTTCTCTTATAACCCATTATAAATGTTTTTATAGATTTTTTTATTATATTCTCACCCTATCTCTCTCTATCTCCACCATGGACTCTAATAGTCCTGATTATGAGTAACTAAACCATGAAATATTCTAGTGTAGTAATATGGTGTGGAACTAGAATCTATGGATTATATCTTCTCCTGTTTAATCCAAGGACAACTTTCGGTGTGTGTCATCCTTGTTGCGGTTATCGAAAGGTTAACTTATTATTATATAACCATTCTTCGTTGATTGAGTATGGGGTTTTAAGGTGTTATTGGAACTTATTTAGTACACTTTACATTCATAGTTGTGGTAGAAGAAGTTTTTTCACACATACGATGGAGTGTGTGAATTATGTAGATTTTAAATAGGAAGATGAAGTTTCTCCATGGATGAATGTTTTGGGAGAATTTTGTTTTCATTATAACATGCCTAAATTCTATTTTGGATGGAATATTGGAATATTATTGGATTTAATTCTTGTTCTCTCATCCTTTTTATAGCTTTTATAAAATAGAAATCCCAAAAAAAAATATAACAATTGAACTAGTATTTGTGTGTGATCGACTATGAATCTCCTCAAGTGAGATAACCATGTTTAACCACTATGCTTCACCAAAAACTAGTAGCTTTTTTACCACCCTATGATAGACATGTCAAAACGTGGAAAAAATGGGGTTCAAGAGAATGAAACCCCAACCATAGTTCACTTATTATAGCTATTGGATGATTTCTATTTTATGAAAGATAAAAAAATATGGGGGAATGATAATTAAATGTATGAATAAACATATATTCCATGAAAAACAAAAAATATAAAATTTATTTAAGAAAGTAATTAAAAATGATTAATTTGAATGTTTAATTTGTATTATTAAAATTTAGAGGTTTTTATTAAGCCTTACACATGGCCTTAGAGCTACATAAGGTTAAAATTAACTACCAATATGCAGGAGGGTTTTTTAGGTTATACATAACGGTAATATAAGGATTTATTGTGCTACATAATGGAAACCCATGGATATCAAAGGATATGTAAGGTTAAGGTTGTCTTTGTGTATGGTTACCCATTAATTTCAAGCATTGTATAAAGGTAAAGAATTTAATGTAAATCTACCCTTGGTTTTTCTAATATAGCATAAAGGTAAGGATATGGCTATATAAAGGTAAGGTTTCCACTATGTAAGGGTACCATATAATTTTTGGCACTATATAAAGGTTAACAAGGCTATATAAAGGTAATAAAGTAGCTATGTTAGGGTAAGAAAGTTGTGTAAGGGTAGGTAGCTAATAAATAAAAGTATAATTGTTTTTCTAAAGGATACATAAGAGTAGACCATGACTATATAAGGGTTTTTGGAGGACCAATTCTAAAATATTTTTTCCATTTTTATTACATAAGGATCATTGTAGAAACTTAAAAGAAATCTGAATCCACTGAGGAATTCAATCCCACTACAATGTAGGTCAGCCTTACACCATAAAAAGCAACTCTTTAGTTAAAACTGGAGATAAAGGTTGTGCCATGGGATGAGCTACTTCATTGTGTCATGTTTTAGCCCAAGTTTCAAAAAATTGGTTGTACAATAGGGTTTTCATGCACCATGGAGGTTCCAAAAATTACATTAGTGGATTTTTGAATAATATATAGGTTTTTACATTTGAAATTCATTTATATCATAGCCATGTAGATACACATAATGGAAAAAAGGATGATGATGGGAACTAGAAAATTATTCTATGTGCTATAGAGGGGTTTTGTAGGAAAATATGAAACACATGATATCACTAGGTTATATAGGTGGATATTTGAAGATATCAAAATATAAAGATAAAAAAGGAGACTTAAAAAAGATATAAGGAATGAAAAAAAGTGATGGGTTGGTCTTTTGCCGATAATTAGAGGGGTTCCCCACCACACAGGATGTATCATCTCTAGACCATAGAGAGGAGGTTACTGCTTACATAGAGACCCAATCTTAACATATATGGTTATTATATCATTTTAGTTGAATATTTAGTACATTAAAAAAATACAGGCCTAAGAACTGTAATTGTTTAGTGTATTTGGAAACCTTTATGAAAAATCTTCGATCCTGGTGAATGATCATGAATATAACCCACAAAGATGTACAACTTTAGTAATTCTACATAAAACCATTATTTATAACTTATGGAAAGGAAACATAAGAAAGGGGTGAGATCAGATGATCAATATGGGTAAATAACAGAAATTTGTATGTATAATATAGAAAAATAGGGTATAGAAATTGAGAATAACTTTTTAAGATCGTACCCTACATATTGGATATCAAGATAAAAATTGGTAGTTTAGAAGGCATAGATCATAATAGGATTAATATCATAGGTCATGAAATCATAACATCATAATAATACGTGGAATGTTTAAAATGGGCATTGATTTATAACATTGTGAACAAGTATAATTAGAAATCGGTTCAGTCATTTAGTTATCGACTTGAAATCAGTCCCTAACATCAAATTGAGGACATGAAACCAGGTTCTTTTATAACATTGTAAACCTATAATCAAGTTCATGTATAACATTATGAAAATGTAATCTAGTTCACTCAGAACATTGTGAACATGAAATCATGTTCACACATAAACTTATAAACATGCATCTAGGTCCATGCATAACATTTTTAACATGTATTTAGGTTCACACATAACATTTATGAGCATGATTCATCCTTCATTACCAAATTCATTGGAGGGAGATACATGTATCACCCATCACATAACAAAACATACATACATGTTATATAGGAAAATAAAACATGCATCATATCATGACCCATAAAAGGAGTTGGGTTTCATAGAAAAGAATCATATCACATGAATGAAATGGGTATAATTATCAATTTATCATATCATAACCTATATAAAATAGGTAGGTTTACTAATATTTTATTTAAATAATAACCCATGTAATGTAGTGGGATTCAAAAGAGTATGATACTTGGAAGAGAAACGGGTTTCATAAGAATAACTCCATCAAAACATAAACCATTCCAAAAATACTATAAATGGAACCTTTAGATCATTTCCTTGAATGGAATGAGTAATATCAGTGGATGTCATCTTAGATTTAAAATAATTTTGAAATATATTTCACAACCATGTCTTGAGAAAAATAACCTTTATTCTTTTAAAAAGTATTTCTAACACATTAAACTATTTGAAAATCAGTTTCTTTGAAAATACCTTGAAAATTTATAAAGAATACCTAAAATAATTTTGAAAACCTATTTCCTTCAAAACATATTAAATAAGATTCAAAATATTTTAAAAACCCTTTAATTTGAAAACAAATTGAAAACATATAAATAAATATTGAAAATGTTTTGAAAACCTTTTTACATGAAAGCATTTGAAATAAGAATGAATTTTTTTTTGAAATCCAATTGTTTGAAAATACTTTGGAAACATCTAAATAAGGCTAGAAAAAATTTTGAATTTTTTTTTCATCAAAACATGTAAAATAATCATGAAAAAATTTTAAAACCAATTTTCCATGAAAATAATTTTAAAAAAATTCTCATTATGATTATCCTTTAAAAAAATGAAAAGGAAGCAACAAGGAGCAGATGGAGGGTAAATCCATTCATGTTGTATGAGGTAATAAGAACATTATTTTTTCAAGGAAAAAAGGTTAAATAAATGTATTGTCTGGAAAGTTAAAAAAATATTCATTTGAAGTGATTTGTAAAAGAAAAAAGGGTAAAAATATCTTCTAAATATTATAATATAATTCTATAATATTCTTGTAAACCCAGTTTAGAATTTTTAGATTTTTGAAAGAAGGGAGGGTAATGTTAGGTTTTCTTAAAAACACATTATTAACTATCTTAGGGACTAAAGATTAGAAAAATGGTATCCATACATGATTATGTCAGGAATAACTAGAGGATAATAAAGGTCATGATCGTGTTGATATATGGGTCATAATTGTTTTTGCAAAGGATGCATAAATATAAAAAATCTTGAAAAGTGATGAGATTATTTCAATAAACACTTATAACATGGTAACTTGGGATCATACACTTCATGTTAGAAATGGAAATTAAATAAAAATTAAATTATAATTAAATTATTTATATTCATGATATGTAATTTAAAATTTATTAATATACTCCTAAAAACGAATTTAGGCACATAACAAAACACGAGTCTCGAAGAATGCAAATTGAGACAAAACTATTTTATGGATTTTATATCTTTTGAAACATAAAACCCATAAAATAATGATAATATAATTGATATCTAAATACCCATAAATTTAAGTATAATAATCATATAATACATCCATTGGTTGTATACATAGCACAAAAAATTAATGGGTGGTGAATAAAGCATCAATCTCATGAAAATAAAAAGTAAGATGAAAATCCCTTACCCTGTGTCTTGACTCTCTTTGTACTCATCGAGGATTCCAGTACAATAAATATATTTTTATTAAAAATATTTTACAGAAAAATATTCTTATATATAATACCATATATGGTTTTGTTATAGAATTATACTACTCGCTTGTTAATGGTCCTATGTTAAGGTTTCACTTTAGGTAATATTCGCTTTGTTATTCTCATGTGTCTTAATTTGTTATAACTTTATTCTTTCTACTTATACCATGATTTCAAGAATGTAAAACATGATATAAATATCATTTATATACTTTATATATGTACTATAATAATCTATATCATTAGGAATTATGAAATGTAATACACCGTTCATGGAGACATAGAGCCGTACATACGCACGAATGTTGTTTCTATTTTAATTTGTTGTATTAAAAGAAATTTTGTAAATGACATATACACACAAAAACACACACACACAAATATATATATATATAATTATTCAATTATCATTATTATATCATATATATCATAAACGTTCCCTAAAATCAACCTTAATACATTCCATGTATTCTGTGAACGAATCACATCATTTTGAGGGGGTGTTAGTCCACACTTCCTAAAATGAAATAATAGTATTAACACCAAATGGAAAGTAAATATTTTTGTGTTCTAAAAAAGAATAAATAAGATTAAAAACATAATAAATATAATATATATCATATATAAATATATTTCACAAAATAATGGCCACCATGATAGGTGATAAGGGAAAAATGGACAATCATCTTTTGGTGAGGCAGCAGTTCACCTTACACAGAAATAATATGTTTGTTACCCATTAGACGGTGGCGTGTGTAAGTGTAGGCCTAAAAAATTACATAACAAAATCCTAATATATTTAATATATTATTTTTATTATATAATAATGTAAAATAAAACTTTTGAGGTGGTGGAGAATGAAAATGAAATTAGAGGTCTTGAGAGAAGACGTTACCTCTTAATTAAGTAATTCCTTCTGGTTTGTGTTGAAAGGCATCCTTAGAAGACTTTATTCCCAAATATAGGATTCAATATGGAAGGGAGAGTTTTTAGAATGTTATTTTAGCATATTTCAGGTGATACAAGTGTCTTTATATTTGTGAGGAAGGGGGATATTTGGTTTCCATTTATAGGGAAGAATAAGGACCCACTTGGATTTTTTGAAAACAAGTTAGTTGTACACATGTTATTACCTAAAAAAGATAACAAAAAAAAAAAAAAAATCATTAATGGATGTCTTATGGCCTAAATATTAACATAAAATAGGTTTTTTACAATTCGATATGTAATTTGGCCCCTTAATATTAAGGTTTAGTCCCCAATTAAGCATAATTTGACCTTAATCGCTGTGATTAATTTCAATCACTTTTACTTAAGTTTTTGGTCAAAAAGTAATTTCACAATATTAGACTCTAAATATTGTACTGATTATAATTTTTTATGTTGGTTTTTTGAAATTTAATTCATAGAATCACCAAAATTAATATTAATCCTAATCGCACTGACGTAGTGAGAAACTGGGTTTTTAATGTAAAATGTCTAAAAGTTTATTAAGTTTTTATATTAAATTTCAAAGTAAAATTGATTATAATGACCTAAATTTATTAATATATGTATACTTGATCTAATTCGACTTTAAAAAAAATTAAAATATAATTTATCATTAATAATTATTTAAAAGAAAAGTCGGTTTTTAACTAAAAAGCAGTATTTTCACTATTTATCAAAAAATGAAGTATCTAAGAATAATCCAAAAACTTTACCCTAATATAATATTGGAATTCTAAATTAAAAAAGGTGGTTTAGTTTAAAAAATTAAATTTATTCTTTTTTCTAAAAATAATGTTATTGTTTTTCATGGAAAGACTTAAAGTGTAGTTAATTTGAGAAAATAATATTATATGAGGACATTACTAAAAATTATATATTTCATTATAAATATTTTTTATTTATATAAATAAATTATTATTATTTTTTTGAAAATTTGTTATTACCAATCATATTATTAATTTTAATGGATAGGTTAAAATTATCTTGATTAAAAAAATTTATTAATAAAACGATGTTTCATAGAAACATCGGTCTTGTGTGTAATGTACACCAAGCCAGTATTGCATGTAACACTAGTAAAGTATGATTTATATGTAGCTCATGAAAATTAGGTGTCATGTGGAAGGAATTTTTGACTAATTTTTTTAAATATATATATATAATAACTATTTCCAGTGTCACATGAAATGAAAATTATTAACAATATAAATTAATTTGAAAAGGAATATTTCACAAAATCTCAGTGTGTTTCATTCTACCCCCCTAAAAATGAATTTCATTCTCTAAATTGATCTGGGTTATCAAAGGGTTAATAATATAATGGTTCTTTCATATAAACCCACATCAAAAATATGAATACTAAAACTTCCCTTATAAAGGGGATGTTAGAACCATAATGGTTACCCAAAGTAACTCATAAAGAGATTTCAACATGGGAGAACATAGGTGGGATGTGAAAATATAGACATGGAAGGAAAATAATACCATCAAGTACTAATGGAGAGTGATAGAGAACATATTCATGAAAAGTAAACAATCACAAATCCATAAATCTATGATGACAAAAGTGACCTTCTAATTCATTGAAAATAAATGTACTAGTATGGTTTTTTTTGTTTGAAGATCTTTTTTTATAATGGTGAAGAATCTTCATGAAAATATACACTTTTTTGATTTTAGGAAAACATCACCCTTTTTTGTTCCTTGATCCACATCACCACTTTCTCAAAAAAGATAGGTGGATTTTTCATTCATTTTGTACTAAAAAATCACGAGATCCATGATATACCATCCCATTTGTCATAAATTATCATTAAAAAATGTAGTTTGAACATGATGTCTAATATTTATAAATCCTCATATAGAGAGACATCACATTAATGTTACTGGTTTCATTGGATGTTTAACTCAAATATTCCATAAATGGTCAATGTTATAATCCTTCCAAAGGATTAAAATTAGAACATTTGGAAACAATGTCATGAAATTGGATTAAAATTGATCCACAATATATCACAATGTACCACATGGTTGAAAAATTCCAAACATGTGAATACCTTCATCATATATTCCATTGAATCATGGTAAAAACCTTAATTACCATAAATCCTATTGAAAAACATGCATGCTTCTTTATTCCAATGACTATGGGATATATCCTATAAATCCAAGAAATTGTAAACATCACCCTTGATGAAATAGAAGACATTTTCAATAATCAGTTCTAGGGTAATCCATACCATTAAATTAACTAATTCATATCCATCATATATTTTTTCAAACATCATTATCTCAACATCAGTGATGGACTAATGATTACCATACCTTAATAAAAATATCACTTTTCTATGTATTCATCGCTATTAAATAAATAATTTTCAATACTCAATGAAACTGTACAAAAAAATAATTATATTTTTCATGATTCATATAACATAATATTTTAATTGAAAAACATAAGTACTTGATTCATCCAACTTTATTCTTAAACCATTACTCATTCTTCATAAACGTATTCCTTAATACTTCTTTCCAAGAATATGAAATATAAATCATTTATTAAGGTTCCTCCACCTCAATATAATCATGATTATTATGATTAATATAAATAATATAGTGATAACATCACATACCTTTCACATGTTTTTTTCTATCTATTTGTTTTAGAAGTATAACTAATACTAAAACCACATTCTTGATTCTCCTTATAGGATTTCAAATTGGGAATTCGATTTTCATAGTGCCCATACCTTCCAAATATGAAACATCCAATGTTAACCATGTTTATTTTAGTTCTCCCTATTGACTAAAACCATAAAGCACAAGGTGAGAAACACATATAATAAAAGAAAAACACATAACCCAGAAAAATTACTTATAAGATGTCTAAATCAGGAAACATTCCTTTAATTGATGAAAAAATAGCCTAATACTATTTTACCCATAATCAACTTATATTTAAATCCTTCATGATGGTTCTTGAAGAGTTTGTTGAATACCAAAGAATATTTCTTGGGATTGTCAAACTAAGTGTTCAACAAGGCCTGTTTCCATGTTCTAGATTACAAAAAGGCATTCCCTGAACATCATGTCAATGTTTCTACCCTTAGGAACATCTGTGCTAGATCCACATCCAATTGTAGTATCCACACAGGGATGCATTTCTAGAAAACCACTCACTGCATCCCTTACCATAATTCTAGGAGATTTTCTTAAATGTTAACCTATCCATATAATTATTTTTAAAGACACCCCTAAACATATATTTAGAAACATACAAAGGGATATCAGTAAAATTAATCATTCTAAATTAGAAACGCTGACTAAAACTTTCTTTTGATAACAACTATAGTGACCCAGGCTTAGCATATATGGATATTACATCATTTTAGGGGCATATTTTGTACATTGCAAAAATACATGCTCAAGGACAATAATAATTTTGTGTCTTCTAAATCTTAGAGACAAAATATTCTATCCTTATTAAATATCTCTAACATCTTCCATAAAGATCTACACCATTAGTAATTCATCCTAAAATATTTATTCATAACCTAGAGAAAGGAAACATAAGAAAGGGGTGATATAAGACGATCAATGAGGGTAAATAAAGGAAATGTGTAAGCATAACATGAACAAATAGGGTATGGAACTGGATCATAAAATTTGAAGATCATGCCTTGAATATTAGAGATCATAATAAATATTAGTAGTTAATGGGACATAGATCATAAGAGAATTAATATCATAGGTCATGAAAGAATAACATAGGAATAAGACATGGAATATTTGGCATGCATATTGGTTTATAACATTGTGAACATATATAAGGAAAAATGGGTTAACTAATTATGTGAAGAAAATAATATCAGGACCCAACATCAACTTTTTGACAGGAAACCAGGTCTATGCATAACATTGTGAATATGTAATCAAGTTCGTGCATAACCTTATGGACATGAAAACCAAGTCCATGTATAACATTATGAACATGAAATCAGGTTCATGCATAATATTTTGAATAGTTAATCAGGTTCACTCATATCATTGCAAAAATGTAATCAAGTTCTCGTATAAACTTACGAACCCGCAACCAGGTCATTGATTAACATTGTGAACATATAATCTAGTTCATGCATAAAATTTATACTCATGATCTATCCATCATTCCACAATGCATTAGAATGAGATATAAGTCCCACAAATTACATAAAAAATAACACATTCATGTGCCATAAGATACTAAAACATTCATTATATCATGAACCATAAAAGGAGATGGTTTTCATAGACAACAATCATATCCCATGAAATTAATTGGGTATCATACAAATTTTAAAACATTATAACCTATGGAAAATATATTGGTTTCCTAATAATTTAATTAAATATTATCCCCTGAAAAGGAGTGGTATTCAAGATCATATGACCCATATATGAGAAACAGATTTCCTAAGAATAACTCTGTAAAAATATAAACCATTCAAGATATAATATGAATTGAAAATTTATGTCATTTCCTACAAAGACATGTGTACTAAAATGGATGTCAATATAGATGGAAACTAATTTTGAAATATCACTCACAAAACGTTCTTGAGGAAAATAACCTTTATTCTTTGAAAAGGGGTTTTTAACATATAAAAACATTTGAAAATCATTTTCATATAATATAAATTAGAAAATTTTAAATAAGACTTAAAATAATTTTTAAAACCTTTTCAATTAAAAAATTAAGAAATAAGCTTCAAAATATTTTGAAAAACTTTTTCATTGAAAGAAATTTGAAAAATTATAAAGAAAGCTTGAAAATGTTTTGAAGCCCATTTTACATGAAAACATATGAAATAAACATGAAAAATATTTGAAGACCATTTCATAAAAATTACATAGAAAACCTGTATATAAGTATTGGAAAAATTTTGAAAAAAATCCTTGAAAATATATAAAATAACTTTTAAAATATTTTGAAAAACAATTTCCTTGAAAAATAATTTTTAAAAAATTCTCTTAAATATTACACTTTTAAAAATTAAAAGTAAGCTTCAAAGAGATAATGATTGGTAAATTCGTACATACAGTATGAGGTAAAGAGAGAATTTCTTTTTCACAGTAAAAAATCTAGAAAAATATCTGTTGTGAAAAGAATCAATACAATTCATTTGAAGAGATTATTAAAATAAAACGATGGTAAAAATTCTGTTTAAATATTATAGGATAATGGTATAATATTCTTGGGAGTACTTTTTAAAAATTATAGATTTCTGACTGAAGGGAGGGTAACTTTGGGGATTTAAAAAAATAATTTCTTAACTATCTTATGGAAAAAAGAGTAGAAAAACGGTACCCATACATTAGTATGTAATGAAAAACAATATTATAATAAAATTCATGAATTTATTGAGATATGGGTTATAAGATTTTATAAAAGGAAGCATAAATATAAACAATCTTGAAAACTGATGAGATTGTTTTAATAAACTCTTATCACTTGGTGACTTGGGATGATACCATCAATGTACGAAATGAAAATTATATGAATCTTATAATATCATTAAAATATGGAGTTTAATGATATATAATGTAAAATTGATGTATATTCACTTCAAAATGAATCTAGTTTCATAACAAAACATGAGTCCCGAAGAACGAAAATTGAGAACAATATATTTTACTGATTTGGTAACTTTTGAAACATAAACCCCATAAAAAAGATCATATAATGGACATGTAAATTACCATAAATTTATTTATAATAATTATAATATAAATCCATTTTTAGTATACACACCACATAAAAGCAATGAGTGGTGAAAAAAGTATGTGTCTCAGAGAAATAAAAATTGAGATGAAATTCCCTTACCATGTGTCTTGACTCTCTTCGTACTCATACACAGTTTATGTATAATAATTATAAGTTTATTATACATCTTTTACAGAAGAATATTCTTTTATATAATAACATATATTTTTTATTATGATATTATATAGCTTTTTAATTATCCTATGTTAAGGTTTCACTTCGGGTAATATTCACTTTGTTCATCGCATTTTCCTTAATTTATTATTAATTTAGTCCTTATACTTATATCATGATTTAGAGAATATAAACCATGATATAAATATCATGTATATACATTATATATGTATTGTTATTATCTATAGGATTATGAATTATGAAATGAAATGCATTGTTCATAGAGACCGTAGGACGTACCTACACATGAACGTTGTTTCCGTTTTAGTTGTCGTATTGTAAGAAAGTATATAAATGTCACATGTATATATAAAAATATTTGTATATATATAATTAATCCAGTATAATTATTATATAATATATATCATATAATTTCATTAAACCCATCCTTAATAAATTCCATGTTGTGTTTGAATATATCACATCACTTTGAGAGGGAGGTAATCCACACTTCCTCAAACAAAATTATCGTATTAACACCAATTGGAAAGTAAAAAGTTATGTGTTGTAAAAAATAATAAAGAATCCAAAATAAATAATAAATATAATATATAATATATATAAATATAGTGTCCATAATAATGTCTACCATGATAGTAGGAAAAGGAAAAATGAACAATCCTCGTTTTGTGATGCAGTAGTTCGCCATACAAAGAAACAATATGTTCAATACCCATTGGATGAAGATGTGTGTAATTGAAGGGAAAAATATTTACCAAAAAACAACTTAGTATATTTATGATACTTTTGTAATTATATAATCAAGTAAAAGATAAGATTTTAAGGGGTGGAGAATGGAAATGAAACTAGACATCTTGAGAGAAGACGTTACTTATTAGTAGTGAAACTCTTTTTGGTTTGTGCCAAAAGGGTTCCTTGGAAGAATTGTTTCCAAAAGGGGGGAATAAACGAGTAAGGGAATTTTGGAGATTATTTTTTTATATTTTGGGTGACATAATGGGAATTAGAGGTGTGAGTAAGGGGGATAGGTGATGACCTTTTCTAGGGAAGGAAAATGACTCACTTGGATTTTTTGAAAACAAGTTAGGTGTACACATTTTCTAACCTAACATATGTCATAAAATACAAAAAAATCATTAATGGAATGGTTATGGTCATAATATGGCCATAAAATTCGTTTTGGACCAGTGATTATGTCATTTATCCCCCTAATATTAAGTTTTAATCCTTAATTAAGATTAATTGGGCATTAATCGATGTTATTAATTTTAATAACTTTTACTAAAAACACTATGTCAAACATTCTAATCACACAACTTCTACTTTTATTGTGTTTTATTTTTCGAAATATGGACATAAAATATGGTATTTCATGTAATGGAAGCCAAGTTGGTATTATTTGAAACACAAGAAAATTAGTAGTTGTGTGAATGGAATGTTTGACATAGTGTTTTTAATAAACACACAGATATATATATATATAAGAACTATTTCTAGTGTCACATGAAATAAAAAATATAAAAAGTATAAATTAATTTAAAAATTACATTTCTCAAAATATCTGTGCTTTACAACTTTTTAAAAAAAAGTTGGGGTCGAAGCCTCATTTTATAATTAATGCAAAGAAAATATCTCTTTTAACTGGGTAGAGGGAGACCCATTAAATGTCCTGAAGGCCAAGTGGGCGTGTAACCCATTACATGGCTCATAGGCTAGAATTTGTTTGGCCTAAAGCCCATTCTGTGAATAGTTCTTCTACAGTACTTTCCTGCTACAGTACCCTACACAGTATCCACCACCACTATAGTGTCCACCGCCACTACAGTGCCTGTTGTTTCTACAGTGCCTTTACTGCTATAGTACTGCTACAGTACTGCTACAATACCTACATCCAATGGGTTTTGAACCCCCATTTTTCATGTAGTATTACGGGGTGCTTACCACTAAGCTAAACCCCAAAAACTTCAGGTGTTATAACCTAATTAGATTTTCAACATTTTTTAGTCTCTTTCTCATGTAATCCATTATATATATTTTTTATTAATGTGTTTATACCATTCTCTCTATATCTATCCACTGTGAACTCTAATACTCATGATTATGAGTAACTGGCGCAAGGAATATCCAAGCTGAGTAATCCAATGTTGAACTAGATTCTATGGTATATATTAATTTAAGTTAATATGAGGATGATTTATAGTGTGTTTAATCAACATTTTAGTTATCAAAGTGTTAACTTCTTATTTTATAACCATTTTCCCATTTTTGAGGAGGTGGATGTATGATGCTATTGGAAATTATTGAGTGCATTGTATGACAACCAAAAATTTTCATACATGATTATTACATCATTTTAAAGATAAAATGCATAATAACATTACAAATCTAGGATCAAATGGTTTAGTGTCATGGGAATATTAAGATTATACATAAATTTTACATAATAAAACATAAAAACTATTTAATTTCGTCCTCTCTATATTATTGGTGACCCTCGTGTTCTCCTTAGTACAATTAATCACCCGAGGATATACATCAATGAAATAGGTGATCTTAAATCCTAGTAAGAGGATTAATAAGGTAAATGAAACAATATAACATGATTGAAAATAATAATCATCATTATAAAATAATCATAGTATTATCATCAATATCATGGGGTGAAGAATTGATAAAGGCATGAAATGTGGCAATATATAAAACTGAAAAATAATGTTTCAGTGGTAAAATACCACACATAGTTGTAAACAAAGCTAACATCATGTTCACACATAACAAATGTGCATAATAATAACACCATGATTGTGACCAAATGTAGCATCATTTTCATGCATATTTCACATTATCACATGAGATATGTCACATTACCCAATGCATTGGGGGGATATATAATTTGTATCCCACACATCATATCATAATATTTACATATTTATGCATGCCACATAGAACATATAATAATAAAAGTCATAAAAAAATCCTTATAAATGAATGGGTTTGATAATAATTTCAAAAATTATACATTGTTCCATAAAAATTGTGGTTCCAAAGTAAAAAATGGAAAATATATTTTCTATAATAATCATCAATCTTGAGTGAAGAAGAAACAATCTCAAGAGGAGTCTAGATGTGTTTATAAAGAAGATTTATTTTGGAAAAATCATTATATTTTTCATCAAAAAAAGTTGGAAACATGTATATCATATAAAATAAGTGGGTGGAACAATTAAATTATATTTATGAAATTTTAATGTAATATCTTAATTGAAATCTGGTATGAGGGAAATGGAACCGAAAGAAAGGATGTCTGGTTCGATAATTCTCGTACCTTTATTCCCACTTTATTTCATCAAATTCAAACCTCCTGAACAATAAAATTATTTTTATGAAAACATTAATATAGGGGTGAATTATTTTAATTTATAAAACTATTTAATAATAATAATCATTGTATTATATTTCCAAATTTCTGGTGATGAAATTGGTGATTTTTGATATCATGTTTTCTTAAAATTTTCAAGTTTTTCTTCAATTTCATTATTTTGTTCAGGATAATTAATTAATAACCCATATAATATTAAAATACATATATCATAGAATTTATATATGATAAGTAATTTATTTTAACCATCTATCAGGTTGGTGATAATAAAATAATTGGAAACATCCTCATTACCGGTTAACATACCATTATCGGGAATGTTGTCCAAATATGACGAAAAAGAGGTATAAATCATAAATACAATATAAATATGATTTTTAAAACATGTTAAAATAATTGATATAATATTAACATTATGTCTAATTAAATCATATAATATTTTTTTATTTAATTTTGGAAAAGATAAATAAAAAAAGGTAAAAGTGTGAAGACTAGAAGAACACGCTCTTTCATTGGTGAAGCTTCTCTTGTACGACACTACAAATCCTTTGATATTTATAATAGTATCACTCCATAATTCTCCAATGGATTAGAATATGATTAAGAGGGAATATTTGGAAATATATTTGGATTTTTATTCGGTTTGAGGAGTGGTTTTTGAAGGAGAGTGATAGAGATTATTTATATTTGAGGAGAAGGGTATTTTTAGAATAAAACATTGAATAAAATAATTTATCAAAGGTAAAACTTATAATAGTGAATTTTTGATAATATAAATCATATATCAATATAATATAATTATTTTATGACTTTAAATCCCTTATAAAATTTTAATTCATTACTTTATTAAAAATGAAGGTGGAGAGAAATAAAAATATTTCAATTAAGGATTTACTTTTGAATTTTGGTTCAGGAAATTTATTTTAATATTTGGAAATTAATTTTTTTATATTTTAATGAATTATTTACGAAATAAAATATATCATTGATGAACCTCACCTTAAAAATATTATTATTTCATTATTACATCATGAATGATATAATTTGAATTACATGAGTTATGTGAAAAACTATATTTTTACAATTCCTGGGAAAATTGAAGTATTTTAGAAAATTACAAAGGAATCACCCTTGAAAAGTTGTACCTTTTGATTTAAAATTTGATATTAATTTTATCAAAATAAATTTCTAAAATATTTAACACAAATTTCTAATATAAAAATAATGATTTTTACAAAATATAATAAAACAAATTTTATTAAAAATGTGATTATATATTTTGGTGTTTTTAATAATGATATTGTTTTTTTTGGAATTATAAAATATATATTTACATTAATTAAACAAGATAAATATTATTTATATTACAATTTATTATTTTTGGGTAGATTTACTATTCCAATAGTCATGTGATTATACCTACTATCAGGTTACTATTCCCAACCATCATGTTATTATTCCAACACTCACAATACTATTCCAATAGTCACTTTACTCCTATAAATACCACTTCATTGTTTTTATCAATATTAAACTCAATTCATCTCAAAGTTCTATGTTCCCATTTTCTATAATGTTTCTTGGTTTAATATTATTTTTCATATTCTCTATAGTGTTTATAATAGGGGTGATGATTCTAATAGATTGGTGTGATCCCTAATTTCCAAGTTTAGCTTTTCTATTTTATATTTTTTGTCTATTTGTGATGTTTGTAATTTTAATTGGTTTCATTACTGATTAATGTAATAATATTTAGTAATGAAATAAATTCTTTGTTTATTTCATTGTATTCTTTTGTGTATAATATTATATAATAAATCACATCACACATTTATTAAGAAAACAAATATTAATAGTAAACCCTAGGTTATTACATTCTTATACTATCTAGAAATTTTTTCAATTAATTTTCAAATCATATTATTTGTTTAGAATATGTGAAGATACTTCAATTTCACTGTTTCCTCTGGTTCCCTGGTAACCTCTTCATACTTATGGTTCATCTACAACACTTTTACAAGGTGAGTTGTCTTGTTGTGTATAACTTTTTCTCTATAATCAAAGATATTCACTGGATATTCCTCATATGAGAGGTCATTATACAGTTTTATCACATCCAAATTTTGTAAATGTGAGGGGCTAGGTATGTACTTCCTTAGTAGATATACCTAGAAAACATCATGAACTTGAGCCATATTTGGTAGATGTATAAGATGATAAGCCACTATACTTATGAGATCAAGGATATCAAAGTGAAAAATGTACCCTAAACTAAGATTCCCTTTATTTTTAAAATTATTGAATCTCTTCCATAGTGATATTCAAAGGAAAAATGTTTCTCCAACATTAAACTCCAAGAACCTTTGAAGGTTGTCTTTATAGATCTTTTTCCAACTCTAATCAGATGTTATATGTTGTTGGATAGATTGAACCTTCCCTATCAACTATTTCACAAGGTGAGGTCCATGTAGATTTTTTTCACTAAATTCAAATCAACAAGTTTTAATTTTACATAAATTCCTATATAAATCTATATATTCATCCATTTTAATACACGAGTGGAAGATGTTGTTATATCAGAACTCAAACAATGGGAGATTATTATCCCAACCTCTATTAAATTCCATTGAGAAGTTTTTTAGAATATCTATAAGTATTTGAATAGTCATTTCTGATTGGCTATCTGTTTGGAGTTGAAAGGTTATGATGAAATTCAATTCAGTACTCAAAGAATGCTACAAACATCTCTAGAATTTGTAGGTGAAACATGTATCATGATCAAAGATGATCAAAAGTTTTACCCCATATAATCTCACCACTTCCTTTACATACATGTTGGAAATTTTTTTAAGTGAGAAATCTTCCAATATAGCAGTAAATTGGGAATTCTTGATGAGTCTATCCATTACAACTCGTATCACATTGTTTTCATTGGATGTTTTTAGGAGACCAGTGAAAAAGCCCATAATGAAATGCTCCCACTTCAATGTGGTTATAAGGAATTATTTCATCATTAATTTGGAATTTTGTCACCCTTATTTAACTTGAAATGATACCAATCACCTTAAGATGTAATCAACAATATATTTTATGTTTCCCATCTAGATGAATTCTCAATGATTACTATATATCGTGGTACTTCCAGGATAGATGGAGAAAGATGAGCTTCATGTATTAACAATTAGGTCCTTATCTATCTCAGGTGATGCGGGAAAAAAAGCCTCATTCCAAACTAAATCACACCATCATTATCAATATATAAATCATGTAGCTTCCATTTATTTATTTCTTTCACCTTCTATTGTATCTCTAGATCATCATTTTGGGCCTCCTTGATCTTCTCTTGGATGGGTGGTTGGGAAATATTTTTGGCGTTGTATGGTGTATTTCTTGCCGTTATTATTTCTAGATCCATCCTTTTCATTTCTTTGAAGACATGGTCCTCCTCAATCTGCATCATAGATATAGTGGTATGATATTTTCTTCAAATAGAATCGTCTACCTTATTCTCCATTACCTCATGGTAGTTAATAGAGCAATAATAGTCCTTTATTACCTCTAACCATATTCTTTGATTCATGTTGAGGTCCTTCTATGTGAATATATACTTTAGATTCTTATGATCAGTATATATGTCACAATTATCACCATAGAAGTAGTGCCTCCAAATCATTAGAGAGAATTCATAGCTACTAACTCCCAATCTTATGTAAGGTAGTTCTACTCATGGATCTTCAACTATTGTGAGATATAGGCTAAACTTTTTCATTATTCATGGGTACACAAATGAATATTTCTTTGACGAATCAATGTACATCACAAAACCTTTTTCATTAGTTGGTAGTGTGACTACAAATGCCATTATTAGCCTATTCTTGATCTCAGTGATGATTTCCTCATATTCTTCCATCTAGAAATATTTTACCATTTTCCATGTAATCATATATAGTGGGCTAGTAGATGATGATAAATTCCTCATATCGGTAGTACCTAACCAATCTAATGAACCTATGGATTTTTGTGACACTACTAGGTCTAGTCCATTCCCTAATTGACTTTATTTTTTAAGGGTACAAAAAAATTCCCTCACTTGTGATCATATTCCCTAATAATGTGACTTGTTTCATCCAAAATTCCTACCGGATAAACTTAGCATACACCCCCCTTCATTAATGTCACTAGAAAAATCATTATATTCTCTTTGTGATCCTCCTTTCTCTTGAATTAAATGAGAATATTTTATATTAACATTACGAAGAATTTGTCCTAGAAGTCCCCAAAGAATCTATTTATAAAATCCATGAAGATTTCAAGGGAAATATTATGTCCAAAGGGAATAAATATGAAATCATAGTTCCCAAACCTTTTATAGAAAGTTGTCTTCTAAATATCTTTCTTCTTCACCGTCAGTTGATGATATTCAGAACGAATATCCACATTTGATATGTATTGAGCACCTCATAGTTCATTAAAAATGATATAAACCATTCTTATATTATATTTTTTCTTTATATTTATCTTTTCATGCTCCCGGTAATCAACACACATCCACATAATCCATCATTATTCTTAAAAAATTGCATTAGTGCACCCCAAGGAGATGTACTAGGTAGTATGAAACCTTTTTACACCTTCTCTTGAGGATGATTCTTTAAAACTTATAGTTCAATCTGAGCCATCCCATAAGGGAATTTTGAGATAGGAGTAGCTTTTTGTATGATGTCTATTGAGAACTATACATCACAATCTAGTAGAAGACTTTGTGAATATTTAGTAACTACATCAATTTATTCTCTCAAAATGGAAATTTCCTCATGTTTTATGCTTTCTTTCGACAAAACAATTTGGAAAATATATGCTTCTTCACAGGGTATCAACACCCATACTGTTGATGGTTTTTATAAAAGAGATTCACGATGACAGTTTTATTTATAGCGGTGCATTGGAAAGTTTATAATATGAGAAGATATTTACTTTTCTTAACTGGTGATGTGTGTCGTATATAATGAGAGCTAATCTATGCCCAGTGTAGCATAAAATTCCACCAAGGGAAGAATTAAAAGATTCTTTGATAGAATCTTCCCACATATGAAAATAGGGGGATATTAAAATACATGGGTTCCAATTATTGCACCAATAGGAATTTATATAGATCTATCTTCTTTATGGTATCATTACTTTGATTCAACAGTTCTATAAAACTAGTAGGGAGAAAAAGGAATGTGTAAATCTAGAATCAAATAAAACTTTTTCCATTATTGAGTGAAAACGAAGTGTGCCATTATGAGTTAAATTTGTTTCCTTAACATTAGTAGTAGTAATGGAATAATATTTCCCTTTATCCTTTGTCTTTGGTTGGTGTTGATCCTTATTACTATCAAAGATTTGAAATATAGTTTATTGGCTTTTATAGTGCACTTTCACTATACATTTGAAGTATTGAACCATATGTGGGTTAATAAAAGGTGCCATATTTTTCTTCATCATATTAGCTATATCATTTATGTAATTTGAACATTCATGATATTTAATTCCTTCTCTCACACACTTGAAGTATTTATTCATCTCCCTATGATAATTCCCTTGATTCCTCATTACAAATTTTAGACATGCGGTTTGTTAGATCATCTTTCACACTTTTTCATTAAATCACAAGCTTGAAACTCTATTTTATTCTTCTTATCTCCATAACCATGTTACCATTCTCCAAAATCCATCTCTGCATTGAGATAACCTCAAACCACTTCCTCAAAAATCCCAAAGTCCCATATTTATATATCCTTTAAAAGGTTTAGTTTTAAACCAAAAAATAATATATCTATTTTTCTATCATTCTTGACAACAATATCCTAGTTATATCTTACAAGACATGTGATGATTTCCTTATAATCCGTGATATATTCACCTTAATTTTTATTCATATCTATAAATTCTCTCCATATATTGTTTCAAAGAGTTTGAGGGAAATTCTAGGTAAGAAATATATTCTTAATTTCTTCCCACTATACCTCTTACATATCATCCTTTGGTTTGGTGTTCTTTATCACCTCCCACAATTTATCAACTTCTCCATATAAATAATAGATGACCATAGTCACCTTCTCATTCTTATAATAATATATGACAGAAAAAATATTATCCATTAAGTTAACCCAATTTTCTATGGCATGTGGATTAAAAGTTCCACTAAACATTTGTGGACTTTTCTGCATAAAGGACTCAATATCTATGTAATCATTATTGAGAGAAGGTGGAAATTCCACATGATTCAGGATTTTATTTATAGATTTAAACAGATTGGTATGAATCTCCATAATGTTTTGTACTCCACCTCCCATGTAATTGAGTATTTCATTCGAACAGTCATTGCATTGTACCTCACATGGGCAGTTGGCCTTGTTCCTCTTGGTTCCAAATATTTTTGGATCTCTATGTTTATACCTATCTAAAATGATTGTCTATGTTTTTTGGAAAATATATAGACTTATACTTATGGTTTTCAATTTTTTTGTCTAATCCAAATTCCCAAATTAACTAAATTATTCCCTGATAAAAACAATAGTGACCCTACTTTTTCTTACATGACTATGGCATCATTTTAAATATAAACAGCTTAATATCATCAAAAATCTAGGATCCAAAGGTTTAAAGTCTTGGTAAAATTAGGATTATACATTAATTTTAAAAAATAAAGCATAAAAATTGTTTAATTCCTTTCTCTTTATATTCTTAGTAGCCCTCACATTATCTTTATTACAAGTAATCACCTCAGGATATCGATTAATGAAATGGGTGATCAATAATCCTAGTAAGAGGATAAATAAGGGAAATGAATCAATATAACATGGGTGATCATAATAATCTCCATAAAAACATAAGAATAGGATTATTATAAAAGTCATGAGGTAAATAATGGATAAATGAAAGGAATGTGGACATGCATAAAAATGAAACATCATGTCCTAGTGATCAAATACAACACATAATTTTGAAAAAATATAGCATCATGTTTACGCATAACATATGTCATTAATGGTAAGAAAATGATTGTGAAAATAGAGACCATGATGTCCATTTCTATTTCACATTATCTCATGATATATGTCACATTACACAATGAATTGGATGGATATATAATTTTGGGACCACAAATTATATCAAAACATTTATATATTCAAGAATTCCACATAGAATATATAAAAATCATATTCATAACATAACCCATAGAAAGGAATGGGATTCATAAGAATATTTTAAAGAGTACATTTATGAATAAAAATTTAGGTTACAAAATGAAAAATGGAAAGTATAATGGGTATAAGAATCATTAATCTTGATTAAATAAGAAATAATATCAATAGGAGTCAAGATGTGTTTTTTAAGGAAAAGTTCTTTTGGAAAAATCTCTATACCTTCTATAAAACCATTTTGGAAACATGTATATACTCAATAAGAATAGGTAAGAACAATGATATTATATTTAAGGAATATTAAAGGAAGATCCGAACTAAAATTTGGTATGAGGGATGTGTAACCCATAGAAAGGGTGTTGAATTCGAGCATACCCTTACCTTTATTCTCACTTTATTTTATCACTTTTGCATCTCCTAAATAATAAAATTATATTTTTTAAAACAATGATCCAAAAGTGAATTATATTATTTATTAAAACTATTTGTCAATTTTAATCATTGTATTATATTTCTTAATTTCTATTGAGTAAATTGATTAATTTTTAGGTCATGTTTTCTAAAAAGTTTCCCATTTTTCTTCAAATTTTCTATTTTTTCAAAGTAATTTTAAAATAAATTTTAGAAGATTAAAAAAATATTTATATATTTATATATTATAAATAAATTCTTTTAAACATTACAATGGTCGGTTAAATGAAAATAATTTGAAGCATCCATGTTGGTGGTTAACTGACCAATATCGGGAACATTGTCCAAATATGAAGGAAAGGAGTTATAAGAAATAAATACATTAAAAATATTTTTTTATGTCATTAATATAATTTTGAAATTTTACTTATTAAATATTATAATATTATATTTTTAAATAATTTTGGTAAAGAGAGATGAGATAAAGGAAATGAGTGAAGAGCTGAAAAAAATTCTTTCTTCAGTGTAACTTCTCTTGTATGACACTATGACTACTTTGATTTTATGAATTAGACTAATAAAAAGTTTCCATATGGATTATAAGAGGCTTTAGAGGGAGGATTATTAAAGGTAAATGGATTTTGGATTTGTGGGATGACTGGTTTCCCAAGGGGAGTGGGAAGGGATAATTATACTTGAGGATATGGGTATTTTTAGAATAAAATATTAAATAGAATAAGATATCAATGGTAAAATTTGTAATAGTGATATTTTTACAATATAAATCATATTTTAAAATAATATAACGAGTTTAATTCTTTAAATACACTTTATAATTCTAATTCAATATTTTATTGAAAAGGAACTTGGAAAGGAAAAAAAATATTTTTGTGGAATAACTTTTGACTTTAGGTTTTGGAATGTTTTTTTAGGATTGGAAATTAATTAATTCATATGTTAATAACTCATTTATGAAATAAAATATATCATAAATGAAACTCATGCTATATATGGTATTATTTCATAATTTCATAATGAATGATGTAATTCGAGTTACACCAGTTATGTGGAAAAATATATTTTTACAATTCACATGAAAATTGAAGTATTTAAGAAAATTACCAAAAATAAACATTGGAAAATTTTGACATGATGATTTGAAAAATTAAATTCATTTGATCAAAAAAAATTTATAAAATATTTCAATCTTTTTTTTGTATCAAAATAATGGGTTTATTAGAATAATTTATAATATAGTTTATAAAAAATTTGTTTATATTTTATTTGAGTTTTTAATTGTGATATTTATTTTTTTGGAATTATAATATTTATATTTTCATAAATTAATCATGATAACTATTATTTATATCATAATATAATATTTTTGGTAAAATTACTATTTCAGTGGTTTGTTTAGTTTTTCAATGGTTGGGTTATAATTCCCAATGGCTAGGTTACTATTCCAATATCCACATTACTATTCCAATTTTCACTTTACCACATGTAAATTCCACTTAATTCTTTTACTATATATTTAACTCAATTCCTATAAATGTTATAAATTTCCCTTTTCTATAATTCATCAATGTTTATAAATATTTTTCTTCTTCTCTATATTTCTTTTGCACTGGGGGTGATGATTCTATTATATTAAGGCGATCCCTATTTTCCCATTTTAGCTTTTCAATTTTATAATTTTTGGCCAGCTGTAATGTTTAGAATTTTAACATTTTTCATTTCTGATTATTGAAACCGTATATAGTAATTAAATAAAGTCTTTTTTCATTTCTCTATATTTTCTATATATATAATATAATATAATATAATATAATACCACCCACATTTATCCAAAAAACAAAAATTACTAATAAAAACTTTTCATTACACACTGAACATTCACAGTTGGGGTAGAAAAATGTTTTCACTCATATTATGGAACATGTGCATTAAATAGATTTAAAACTTGATGATAAAGTTTCTCAATGGATGAATTTCTCAAGACAATTTATTTTCTACTATACCTTGTATATATTCTGTTTTTAAAGGAATATTGGTTTAGTCTTTCGGTGTATTCTCTTTCTCTAATTTTTTGACTAGAAATCATATAATAGAAAACCAAAAAAATTAAGAGATCTAGTATTAGTATGTGATCCCTAGTGGTCCAGGTGACCTGGGTTGTACACCACCCTATAATAGCCATATTAAAACATGGTTCCATTTTCGAGGATTGAACCCTGGTCACTAACCTATCGTAGGGAGGTGAAAACTTGGTGCACCTAGGTCCTAGTTTATCACACACTAATATTAATTCACTATTTAGTGATTTCTATTTTATAAAATCTAAGAGAAATATTGGGATAAAAAGAAACAAATGCAATACTAAATATATATTCCATGAAAAAATCAACATATGCAAGTTAGAGTAAAATGTAAATTATCCCACAATATTTATCCATACAGAACCTTCATCATCTTATTTTAAATATAATTAATGAACATACTACTTTGAATGTGTGAACTCCTTCTTCTACCAAAATTGTGAATGTACAATGTACTCAATAATCACCAAGAACACAATACATCTACCTCCTCGATCGAGGTAGAATGGTTTTTAAACAAAAATATAACCTTTGGATGACCATAAAGAGGATTAAACGCCCTTTAAATCATCCTCTGATTAACCCAATACAGATATAAATTATAGTTTTTATTTCAACACCCTATTACTCCTCTGAGATATTCCTCAACCAAGTTATACATAATCATGAGTATTAAAGTTAATAGTAGGGGTGAATAGAGAGTGAATGGAATGAACACTTTAATAAAATATAAATAATAATTTACATGATAAAGAAACTAAAATTATAGTAAAATTTTATTAAGTAGAATGCTCCTCCTATTGGTTGAGAGATGGACACACTTATGTGGAATGACACCCCTCTACTTATAGGTAAAGGATCAAAACATCTATCTTTATTCATCTTTCCTCTTATCTTCTTTTTAGTCAAATTTTCCATTTTTAACATTAAATTTTGATCTATTCAAATATCGAAAAGGATATCAAAAATATATCAGGTGTTTGATATTTTAGTACAAAACCACTCTGTAATATTGACATGAATTATACTATGAAGCTCCTCCTCCTTTTTATTTCCTCTACATGGATCCGTATAGATACAGTGTACCCAACTTCCCTATAGAATAACCTTTATCTTCATTAAAAACTTGTTACTTCTATATTTGTTAACTCTACAATGTCTGGAAACCCTATTGTATTTCCTTATGTCTTCAAAATCAGGATAAAGTATTCCAAAATGTAGAAGCATGACCCACTATAATACCTCCATTTATGGTTCTAATTATAGGGTTACTTCCATAGTGCAAGGCTGGACTGTATCACACTGGATTTGAAATCTTCAATGGCTCCACATTTTCTTTTAACTTCCATGGGATTCGCTACAACATATAAATGGTATCCCTTATTTTGACGTGTTGGTCTAAAAATCCTTAAATAGCATTCTTTTACCCTTATGTATCCATTATGAAAATAATTTTACCTTTATGAAACCCTTGAACAACAAAAGGGAAACTTTACGCAATGGCTACATACCCTTATGTAAACATTATTATCTTTATGTATCTCTTGTCATACCTTTACATAACCTATTTTACTCCTACAAAACTCTTTAAATCCATGTGTACCATTATGCAGTAGAAAAATTACCTTTACAAAGTGGTAACCTTACCTTTACGAAACACATGAAATCCTGAGGGTACCTTTGTGCAACCTGATTTACCTTTACACAATGGTTAAAATCCATGGGTACCCTAATACAGTAGAAAAATTGTACTTATAAATAATTTTGAATCCATGATTTACCCTTATTCAACACATTAAATCACTAGATTACCATTATATAATTTCTAAAATCTCTACTTTATTTAGGTCAAACATTTTACCCTTACATAAATCCTTGGTCATCCAAAAGGGTACTTTTTATGTAAATTTACATAATAAAACTTAATCATTAAAATTTAAAAATTTTAATTCCTTTTTCTCTAAATTTATTCTCTATTAGAAAATTACTGGTATTTGAATAAATCATCCAATTACATATAGAAAATGATTCCAAACATTTCCTTAATATTTCAAATCTAAAAAGTTTTGAATTAAAAATAAGGGCATCATTAATGAATGAGGTAAAAAAGATTTTGATAAATAAATAAACCTCAACATTTTCTTAAGAATGTTTAGCTTTTTTAAATTTTTGAAAACTGTAGGACATATATGATGATTCAAGAGATGAGTTAAGTGATTTTCATTAAAATGTTGTTTTAAAATTTTTAAACTCTTTCTCTAATATATGCATGTTATTCTATATGATTGAATAATGTCATTCATCGTGATTTAATGATTTTTAAACTCATTTTCAACTATATGTGACTTTTCACAACGGTTTTAAAACCAAATCTATTAAAAATAAATTGTGTGGGTCATTTTGAATTTTTATCCAAGGGAGAATGAAAGACTTTTAATGAATATAGATTGGACACCTTTTTTATAGTAATAGTTGTTATTTGAAATAAACTTTCCTCTATAATTTTCTATGGGGTTTTCAAGAAAACAAATGAAAGGGGTGAGGTCAAGTGCTCAGTAAGGGTAAGAACACAACATAAACCATGAGTAAGTAAAGCATAAACATTATTGGAAGCTAAATAACGAAGACACATCCAATTTAACCAATAACTTGACCATAATATGATATGAATAAAATATGATCTAATAATTAAAAATAAATAATCACATGAATATGAAACATCACAATGGATATTTTAACTAATTGTATAATCACATGGAATATCAATAACTAAATTTATAATGATTAAATGAAAAATTCTGAACATCTAAAACATACTTTCAAGTCTTTATACCAAGAATCTAACACAAGAAAGGATCTACGCCCAGAATCTATAATTATCAAGGCTTCATACCAAGAATATAATAAATAGGTATGGCCTTGGCCAAAACTCAGTATGGTTTGACTCATGATACCTACTGATATATATGGGGGGATATAGCTGTCCCCTCCCATCCCTTTCTAATTCTAATGCATTCCTCAAATGAAATGGGTGAAACATAAAAAACACAAACATTTGTTTTAAAACCCATCCTATAAAATGTGAATACTTTAACCCTAAACCAAGAATGGTATCAAAATAAAAAATCCATTATCAAACAGATAAAAACATATTCAATAAATATGGTAGATGATATAATATGTGGTCAACTTAAATTATTCATAAGATTTTACAATGGTTGTTGCCATAAATGAAAATACTCTAAGAAAATCACAGAAACTTTTTTTGGGAGAAATAACCATTTAAATTTTAAATTATTTATTTAAAAAACGACAATTAAAAAATAAAAAGATTCATTTGAAAAAAAAAATTATTCTTTTAATTTAATCATAAAAACATCAATTCATCATGATGGACGAAAAATTCTCTCATTCCACATAAGCTGAAAAAACATTCCTACTGTATTTTGTATTGAAAAAGTCACAAAGTAACTTTTTGGGAAAACAAAAAAAATATTCATTTCAAATAATATAATAAAAAACAAAGCATTGGAAAAAATATATAAATTTTTTAGAATAATAGTGAAAATATTTTTTAAAACTTTTTTAGAAAATATGGACAAGGGAAAAAAGATTCCTCAGTGGGGAACTAAATATAGAGAATCTTGAATAATAATGAGATTGTGAAATAAACCTTTATGTTTCACATTATTTTATCTAAACATGTTTTAACTTCATTTATAATGGTTTAATGCATTTTATTAATCTATTCTGGAACTATATCCTTATTTATGATATCATATATGATCTTATTATATCGGTTTTTAGTAATATTTCATTATTACACTTATTTCAAGTGTTAACTACGTCATTTTCCTATGCATGTTTTTCCATGTAAGAATTACTTATTATGAATATGAGATATTCTTTCATCTATAGAGTGATATTAATTTCATAGATATCATATTTATTAAATATTTAAATTTTGAAAATCATTCATGAATTACTAACATGTAAAATTAATCACATCGTATCATGGAGATGGTAAACCTTACATACGAATGAGAGATGGTATCATTCCCTTTACAATGAATTGGTGATAAAGTCTATAGTATTTTAATTTTTCCAAAATCAATATAATATCATAAATATCATATTTATCCATTATTTCTATCATTAATCCCATCTATTTAATCTGGTGAGGGAAAACATATTACACTAAGATGTGGAGATGGTAAGCCATATACACATATGTATGGTGTTTTCATTTTTTGTAGGATGGATAAAAGGTCAAATATGGTTATACCATAATCATAGTAAAATATAAAAATATATATTATATTGTATTTACTAATTTATCTTATAAACAATTCATTAATAGGAATTACAAGAGAAAATTAACTTAGATGAGTTGTTAGAAATGATTATGTTATCCTCAATGGATTTCCTTTAGATATCTTCTTAAGGGATATAGGGTTAGTATTTTTGGAAGACCGATATATACAAAAACGTTTTATGTATTTTGATAGGATAAATGATTTTCATTTGGTCGAGCTATAAGGATCAAGGTGTTGTGAATAATTGAGGGAGGAGGGGTCCTTTTATAATTTAGGTGAGGGGAACTTTTGAAAATTCAAATAATATTAAATTATTAAAAATTAATTTTCATTTCCAAATGAATCCAAATAAAGTTATTTAAAAGATGAGATGATTATGGTTCAAATTTATCATATACAATAATTTTTAGAGATGTTTAGGTAACATTATTATCCTTACCTTTCAGTATTAACCCATATTTCATAAATTTAACTCTTTCTATGGAAAATTTTATTTTTATACTTTAAAGATCAATATTTTAACTATAAAATGAAAAAATAACCATAAATGAATCATGGTTGAAATTGTAAACCATATTTTAATAATTTTAAAGAACTTCATATTTTTATAAATTTTGTATGATTTAATAAAATATTATTTATTTGAAGATATTATTGATAAACATTCTAACACTATTCATAACTTTGACTTTTTTTAAAAATTTCAATATAGAAGATAAATTAAAAAACATTTAATACATCCATAATATGTATAGGTATTATAAAAAATTTGTTTATGAAATTAATTATCTCAAATTATATTTAATTTTATATTTTTAATATGATTTATTTAATATTTTCATTAATTAGACAACTATTACATCATCATTATGTTAGAGTTTAAGTTGATTATTTATTTTATAAAAATTTAATCTTTATTACAGTGATTAATAAAAACATGTTGGAATTAAAATAAATATTTATATTCAAATATATCTTCTGAATAAACACATATTAATAATATAGTACTTATTAAAACATGGGTATGGTATATTTGACATTAATTAAAATAAAATACTATAAAAGGAATAAAGTCTTATAAGTGGCTCCAATAAGCCATAAAGTCAGACCAAGGATGATTTTTATCAACACAAACTCATCCAATAAGTTTGGGACAAGTGCTAGGCTAATTCTATAATACTTATAATGTTAGTTTTACCCTTAATTACATGATTTACCATTAATCGTGGTAATTAAAAATAATAAGTTTACTACTCATAATGGACCAAACATAAAAGGAAAATATTTCATAAATTTGTAAGTTATTATTAAAAATATAGAATCCATTTTTCATAATTAATCTCTAATAAGTTTCAGATATTAATTTTTAATCCCTCCAATAAACGGGATGAAACAACGGGTTTTAAGAGTAAAAATGTTCAAAAGATTCTAAAGTTTTTATATCTGATTTCAAAGTGAAATTAATTATAATATCCGAAATTTGATATAGTGATTAATAATTGATGTTTTTATACATTAAAAAAATATATAATATAATTTAACTATATAAATAAATAGAATAATTCATTTTTCAATTAAAATGAAGTATTTTTTTAACTATTAATCAAAAAACAAAACATGTAAAAATATAAATAAAATTCTACCAATGTAAAATTTTATATTAATATATCAAAAATAAATTTTATTTTCTCACATATAATTTATTAAATTTTCAAAATTTACTTTTTAAAAAAAATTCTCAATTAAAATGTAACAAAATTGACTTTAGAAAAAATATATCTTTTTATGCTAAAAATTGGATATATTATTATCTTCAACCTATAAAATATATTTGTTGAATTTAAACATATTAAATGTATATAAATATCAAAATTTGGTTAATAAAATCCATTCTATCTAAATTAATAGTTATGTTATAATAATATTTCATTGTAAAGTTAAATTGGGTGTTGCATATAATGTAAGATATCGAAGATATTTAATCTAATAAGATACATGCATTAAAATATTAGGATGTTAAATTTTGACCTACTTCAAAAAAGAGAGTCCCATAAATTTGAAATAGAATTTTGAAAATCAATGGTTGATACTTAAAAACTCCTTTGTGGGAAACACACAAAAAAAAGGTTAACAAATTTTCTTCTCAATAACAGGGAAAGGGAAATATGAAGGTCACCACAAAATTGTTTTTTTGAATAGGAAAACATTATTGGGAAGTGAAAACCTAGACATGTAAGAGAAATATAACTATCATGCTCTGATGGGGAGTGATATAAAACCTGATCACTAAAATCATAATCATAACAAAACCATAAATCTTTGATTGGTTAATAGATTACTGATTTATCATAATGAAATTTAAACATATAATTTTTTCCAATGTCCATTTTATAGAGTTGAGGGATTATTTAACTATACATACAATAACATACTTTATTTTCTTCTCTATCATAAGCATAATCTCATCCTTTGAATGTTCTTTGACCTATATTTACATAGTCTCCAATAGTTGTTAATGAATGTTCAAGATGAATTTTTCATTCCTTATTCACTTTTATGAATCATATGTACCATGAGTAGTTCCCTTAGATTTTAAATTTTTAATAAAACCAAAATTTATAGCACATTTTATCCAATATGATAAACCATACTTCAACCTCAAAAAATAATATCCAAATATCAACATAAATCATTCCATAAGTATTTTCCTTAAGATTCATCCAAAACACTTCATTCCAAATTCAATGACACAAAAATTATAATAGAGGTCACTAAATTCCAAAATACACTTAACATTAGATTCCCCAGACCATATAATGTAGTTATTATTGTCGCATACCAAATATAAAAATACCTTTATCACAATGAAACCTCAATTAAAACATTAATACTTTTAAATTATTAAATAATAAATACTTCAATACAATCAGTATATATCTTATGATTCTTATAACTAGAAAAAAATACATTAATTTTTCAACTTCAACTATAGTAACAATATAAGATTTACCTTGATCCCTTTTCTTCTTCAATGGAATATTTCCTTGATGCTTGGGGTATTTATTTTTATAGTTCCCCATATCCTTATAGTGGAAGAATTTCATATAGGAAAACTCCCTCTTTTCCTTCAATCACAAGAAATGTGGCCCTTTTCCCCACATATAAAACAAACTCATTTTTCTTTTAACAATGTGCCTTGTTGTTTACTTCCAAAAGTATTACATGTTGGAAAATTATTCTTTCCATTATTCCCTTTATATGACTCTTCATCTACTATTCTCGTCATCTATAGCTTCCCTTTCAAATCATAAGGCATTGATAATTCTTTATCTAACTTGATAGTACAATAGACAATATCCCTATATGATGATAATATTTTTGAGACCAGTTACCTATGGAGAAATGGATTTAACCCCTCAAATAAATGGTCAATATTTTTCATTGGGTTACATAAGTAGTTTCCAGCATGCATTTCCAATCCTATAATGTTTTCTTCATACTTAGAAACATTTTCTTCATCCTTTTATCTCAGACGCAAGAATTATCTCTCTATATCTACTCATAGTTCGTGGGATAAATATTTTTTTTTGAAAAGTTCAATAAAATAATCACATTTTAATTTTTACATTTCTTCATCCTTCTTAGGGTTATAAATTAATGACCACCATTGATATTCATCTCCAGAGATATGATAAACATTGTAACAACCTTCTCCCTTTCATTACATCTCAAAGAGAGAAATATATTTTCTAAGGATATTATACATTTATCAGCTACAAATATATTTATAGACTCATTTAATGATGGTGTTTCTTATTTAATAAAGTGTTCAATCATTGTTACACTATGTTTTTGATTGGGATTCTCTTTAATGGTATGGTTATTGATCATAAAATTAGTCAGTCATCCCAATATAGTTATAATTTGTTCATCTGCAACTGAATCTATAGATCTATATCCATCTTCTTTGTCATACCTATGAGAAACATCTCTACATTCATTGATATAGTTTTGAATCATTCCGTTAGGTTCCATTTATAAAAGAAAATGGAATGAATTAGATTATATCATAACATTATGAAACATAATGTATAAACTTGGAAACATTGAATAACATAACCTAAATTGAAAATTTTGTATAAAACTAATATCTAAATCATAATCCTATATTAGTTGGATATATTTAGAAATTAAACCATAGGGTTTCATTTCCTAGTCTATGCTAACCTAAATCTAGTTCCCATGTTTTCTACTAAACATTATTTGATACCAATTTTAATGTCCCTAACCCCAATAGCATGAAGTTAGTGGATACTTTATTATAATGGCTTAATATACAAGGAATCACATTTAAATAGACTGAATATTTTGTTAGTTTTGGTAAACTAGATACATATATGAAACTAAAATTACATTTTATAACATAAAATAAAAAAATAATGTCATTGAGTATGCCATTATTCCCCATGCCATTATTCCCCACTTGTGTAACCCTACAAATCAGTCATAATATATTTCAAAGAATCCTGGGGGAAAATGAAACATATGAAATGGGTGATCTCAAATGCTCAGTAAGGGTAATCATAAAGAGGATTCTAAGCATAAGTAAGGCATAAAGAATATGGAAAGGGGAAAAAGTGAAATACATTAAATTTAATCAATAATTTGGCATAATATGACTAGAATAAAAGTTGATGAAATAATTCCATATAAATAATCACATGAAAATTAAACTTAATGATAGATATTATAATTTATTGAATAATCACATAGAATATTAATAACTGAATTCATATTGATGGAATGCATAATTTAGAACATCTGAATCATATCGTCAAAGTTGTTTACCAATAATATAATATTGTCATTTATTCATGCAAAGAATACAACATTATCCTAGATTCATACCCAGAATATAGTAAATGTGTAAGACCTTAGAGAGAAGCCTGATTAGATTGTCTCATGAGACCTACTGATGCATCAATGAGTAATAGAGGGCCCCTCCAATCACAAACTATGTCCAGTGCATTTCTCATATGAAAGGGGTGTAACATAAACAACATAAACATTCATATTATAAAATAGAATATGAAATGTGAATACTTCTACCAAAAACAATGAATTGTATCAAAATAGCTCATACATAGTCAAAGTAATCATAAACCAATCAATAAAATATGGTAGATGATATCATAATAAGTCAACCTCAAAAAAGAATAAGATTAATCAAATGGTTTTGACATAGATTAAAATACTCTAATAAAATCATAGAATTTTTTTAGAGGAATACCCATTTCTACTTTGAAAAAATTTATTTAGGATGCCACATAATTATAATGGAAAAAATTTTATTTGAAAACAATCCTGTAAAATTTTAAATGATTTTTTAAATATTTAAAAATAATGATGGTAGGGAAAAACACTGTTGATATATAAATTAAAAAAACATTCCTTCCATATTTTTTGTCAAAAAATTCATAATGTATATAGTTTTTAAAATGACTGTACAGTGATTCAATGTCCATTTTTACCCTTACACCATTTTATTAAAATGGTTCTGTATTGAATATTTAAAAAATAAAAACAAATTTTACTTTTAATTTCACTAAATAATTTAATTTTTATCAATATTAAAAAGGTAAATTTCACTTTTTTGATGTTTCCATTATAGGTGGAGGTGATTTGGAGGGCACAATATAAATTTGATGAAAAATGGTCCAAATTGAGCAAGAGGTCAAGAAAACATGTAGACTCAAATGCACAGTTCAACTAATAAGTAGATCCACATTGGCTGAAATATTTTGGGACGATCAAAAATTTAGTGGGATATGATTCTTATGAGGATAAACAATTCCAATTCAACCATCAAGGGGGGAAACAAAACATATATGTCCAAGGAACTGAACCTTCTTGAATTCAAATGTTTGGTTCTGTATTTCATCTATATCTTGCGATTTATTTTTCCAATTGATTCCAAATTTTCATTGGAGATAGTAAATATGTTGGGAAGTAGATTTTTAGTTTTCTAAAAATCAAGATAATTCCATCTACCTACCGAAAACTAGGGGAAAGTGGTTTCATGAAATCTTGGTTCTCAAAACTACCTTCCACTTTTCATATAAAATGGAACCTTGGGAACCCCTTTTGAATGTTCAACTAAAAAGAGAAGAACTTACTTTTTCAAGACCTAGATAAGTCCTATACTAATCCTATAATTTTTATATGCAATATTAAGTTTTACCTCAACATCTTTGTATTCCTCCCTTTGCATGGTGTTCTAAACTCCTTGCGATCACCTAGGGAGGAACATGATTTAATCTATAGCTTCTTATTTGTAATATTTGAATGATATTTGTAATTATATGTTTATATATTGTTTTCCTTCATACTCTATTATTATTAAAATGATTTTTGTAGAAATATGTCATACTCAACTCACAAGATCATGATTGGGGGTACCCATTCATGTGATGTTTCACACACCATTCACTACTTCTTCTTCCCCTTTCAATTGCAGTGTTTGTTTGGTTCATATTAGTCAATTGAACACGTAAAAACACTACAATATACATGTAAGTTAATTTTATGGTAACAAATTGAAATAATATAAAATCTTGGATAGTGCTTCGATTTCTTCAGGTGCTGCCTTGGTGATTTTCTAATATGATGTTGAGGAGAAATCACCCAATCATTAGAGGTAGTTAGTGAATCATTTTGTGTTTAAGACCATACCCTAAGAGTTATCCTAGTATAAAATCTATAAAATTATGGTCCTAGACGTTCCAAAATATGGATTAAAAGATCTAAACCCTATCTCTTGAAGTGATGAAGGATTGGCATCATGAGATTTCACCAGGTTGATCAAGTTTAATAAATTCTTTTAATTTGTGAATTGTTTTATCAATATCCTTTTTCTGTTAGATTATAAAATCATCAAACCCAAAGTTTCCCAAAATTTCGTTCACCTTTTATTTTTGTATTCAAAGACTTTTTCTTAAATAAATGATCAATGTCTCCATCGAGAGACAAACAATGGTTCCTCATTTACTGTAGAAATTCAAGTGAAAATCTAAACATCACATTTGACTCACTCAATAATGCAATAAAAATTTATCACGATTTATATGGATATACGATCATTTTTTTATTTTAATTCCTTATTTTTGTTTTTATTTATTACACATTTCAATATTTACCTATTCCCTATAGTTTTTTTTGGTTTTTTTTGTTTTTGTGTGTTTCTTTTTCCCTCTCTCTATCTAATTCTATAGTATAACATTCTATTTTTTTCTCATTCAATTCTTCTTAGGTGATTTTTTTTATTTATGTTATAATGAAAAAAAGAAAAAAAATAAAAAATAAATAAATAAGTAAAATATATTCATAACTTTTTTTCATGACATGATCTAGAGAAGAATTATTGCATCAAATTGAACAAGAAAGTCATAAGACACGTCACTCAAAAATTAGTTCATATAAAGTAGGTCATTTGGGGAACACTGAGGAACCCCTTTTGGAACCATAATTAGTTCCAAACAAATAGAAAATTGATCCAAATCAAACCATAGAAATCATGGATACAAATAATTGAATGTTAAAAGAACTGACCACCCCTAATGTGGAGTACCAACCTGGGTACATACAATACCCTAAAGAATCATAAATCATTGAGTTAAGATAAAGTCTCATCCACCTCCTTCCAAAATTTAGTGGTCTTCATGATGAAGACCCAAAAAAACAGCTCAAGGAGTTTTTCATAGTGTTCTCCACTATAAAACCCAAACATCTGACTGAGAACCTTATAAACTTTATGGACTTACCTTTATCCATTGATAGTGTATCCAATGATTGGATATAATATATTGCTATCACAGTTGGGTGATGAAATTACCTTAACTAAATATTAATAGAAAACTTTTCACCTTCCACCTAAATTGTATAAATTAGAAAATAAATCTGTGGATTTAGGAAATGACAAAGAGAGACCCTTTAAAAATATTGGGATAGATTCAAAATAAATTTCTAAATTACCAACACCACTAAATAAGTGAAAATTTTATAAATCAATACATCTATGAGGGACTTATCCCTATAGATTATTGAATGGTAGACGCTACATCGGTGGTCCCCTAGTTGATGAAACTCTTACTCTCACTCATGACATTATAAATAAAATGGTTCAAAATGTACAACAATTTGGTACAGAATAATTGATCCTACTTGAGAATTTCATGAGGTAATTCATTCATCCCTTGAACAAAAGGTAGGTAATATAATTGATTAGATTCATAGCATTATAATAAAATTTTCTAATGCTCTAGGTGGAAGTTACAACCACTGTACTGATAAGAAGAAAACACAAGATACCCTAAATAGAACTGGTGTCTACTAGGCCAAGGTATAAAAAATTATTATCATTTATTATATAAAAAATAATCCTCATCATCCCAAATATGAACCAATCATTGAGTTCATGGTAAAGAAAATGGCATCCTAGAACCTCTAGTTCTAATAGAATACACAATTGGCTTTTCAAGACCAATGAACTCATGTGGATCAATTAGAAAACACCATCAGTGTGATAAAGATGAAAGGTTCTGGAAAAATACCATCATAACCCATTGTTAATTTAATTGAAAAAGGTAATGAATGTGAAATCACACTTTGTAGTGGTAAAGCAGTTTCTTCTTCCAATGATTATACCCAATAGGTATGTTCCCCTATTTAAAACTATCTTCCCTTACCCTAAAAAGTTTCATGTGAATAAACACAATAAAAAATGAGAAAACAAACTGTCATTGAGGATTCCCTTGAATAATCTATTCCTCTTCCTTTCCCTTAATGAATATCTAAATCTATTATTTTTTAATGATAATGAGATTGATAAATAAATCGTGGATACATTTAAAAAGTTACTAGTTAAAATTCCTCTTTTGGATGTAGTTAAACAAATTCATCATTATTCCAAATTTATTAAAGTGCATTCAACCCATAGACAACAAATAAAGGGGAATTATAGAGTAAAAAATGTAAAGAATGTCTTAAACTTGATAAAACTTGTAATTCCAACCAAATTCAATGATCTAGGAAATTTTATGATAGCTAGCACAATGGGGTAGTCCTTATTTTATGATTCTATTCAAGATTTAATTTCTTAAATTAATGTGATGATTTACTCTATATACACTTCTATATAGGATGGATAACTTTAATCAATGGGCATTATCATGAAACATTACAACCATAACACAACTCACCCATCATGTGTGATTGGGATGTCCTCGTAAGAGTGAATAATCTCATTTTCCCTATTTAATTATACATTCTTGAGTTGAAAGATACCTAAACCCAAAGAAATTATCATGTCACAAATAGAAAAATTAATGTCAACATTTACAATGGTATATTGTCCATGGTGTTAGGTGCAGAAAAGTTACATTTTAATAACTCTAATGCTATGAAATACCCTATTGAAGAAAATTCACCTCTTCTATTATATTTGATGAATGTTCTCTCTAATTAAACACATGTAAAATTATATCCTCGACCCATAATCTGATTCATTTTAGTCTTCATCACCCATGGATGATATGAGTTTTGTTTATTGTTTCAAGTGTTGTGTGGGTTCATAAAAGTATAAATAATGTGCTTTAATTGATGAGTATGTTCATTCAAAGTTACCCACAACCTTTGATGATTAAAAAAGTCTAATTTCCATTTATTCTATTTCCTTAGATAATAAACATTACTAGATATATAGTTTTGTGGACTTCATTACCCTTAAATCCCTTCCATAAATCAAAAAATCAGAAGTTTTAAAATTAAAACGAATTACATCTATTTTAAAATATTCTTATATTGAGGATATTGACCAATTCCCATCATTATTTAGAAAAACCTATCTCCATTGTAGGAATCAAAACTTCTATAGATTTTGAGAGAGTAATGAAAGGTTATTGGATTGACATTATATGTTATTCTTGGGATTAACCCATATTTTTTGTGCACCATATACTTTTAGATAGACATTATAATCCCACAAATAAGGCTCAACACTGATTGAATCCCACTGTAATTGAAATGGTAAAATTATAATTCAATAAATTAATTACTACTGGGATCCTCTATCCTATATCTGATTATAAATGGGTTATCCCACTATAAAATTTTCCTAAAAAATCTAAAAAAATGGTTGTATCAAACAAGTGTAATAAATTGGTTCCAACACATGTGAAAAATAGTTTACATGTATGTATTGACTAATGTTGATTGAATCAAGTTGCATGAAAGGACCACTACCCTCTACATTTCATTGACTAGTTATTAGAAATAATACATGATAAGTCCCATTATTTTTTCCTTGATGGCTATTCAGGATATTTTCTAGTCCATATAGCCCATGAGGACCAAGAAAAGACAATATTAACCTATCCATTTGGCAAATTTTCATCCATAAGGATAAATTTGTTATCTTTAATGGTCCTGGTATTTTTTAGTGATGTATTTGGAGTATATTTTTTGATGAACATGAGAATTGTATGGAAATTTGTATGGACGATTTTATGGTTTATGCATCTTTATTTGATGATCATTTGGAACCCTTAGGATCCTCCACTATTGAATTAAAGAAGATCTTGTAATAAATCATGACAAATTATATCTCAATGTTGAGCTGGGGATAGTTCTTGGGAAAGTTATTTCAAATAATATAATTCAAGTAGTTAAATCAAAAAATGAATTTATATCATCCCTTACATATGCAAAATGTGTTTGTGAGGTGTGATCATAATTTTTTCATTCTAGTTTTTATTTCTAATTCATTAAATATTTTTGTAAGATCATACTTTCCTTGAGAATGTTATTATAAAAAAATTAGAGTTTGTGTTCGATAAAAAAAATTAGGACATATTTGATTCTCTCAAAAGGAGTCTCACATAACCTCCCAACACCAAACCACCAAGGTGGGATATCCCATTTAAAATATGTGTCATGTATCTAAATTTTTATTTGGGGATGTTTCATCACACAGGGTTAAGAAGGATACTCATGTCAATGCATATGCCTCATGTACCCTTGAACCTGCCTAGGAAAAATACCCAACCATAGAAAAAACTCATTTCTATTATTTTTTCCTTGGAAAATTTTGATTAATATCTTCTTGGGTAAATCATTTTGATTCCATGTCATATTTCCCTTCGTTTAATTCTATTGGAAACCGAGGGTAAGCCCTGCCTCATTCAATGGATGCTCCTCCTCCTAGAATTTTACCTTGAGATTAAAGATAATAGAGGAGTGAAAATGTGTTAGTAGACTACATTAGTAGTATTTCCCCACCATTGGGCCATCATGTTTAATTACCCATCCCCATTAGATAATTCTTCACTCATTAGAATATTTGTGATGTTGTGGACCTTATCCCATGCTATAAAGACATTGTGATTTTTTTAGAATCATCTGCAGTCCCAAAATATTTTAGCACATTAGAATACAAGAGACTTAAGAATGATTCATGATGGTACATTTGGGACGACCCTTTCTTTTGGAGAATTTTTAGTAACCAATTTGTTTGTCTGTGTGACCCTTTCTATTGGAGATTTTTTTTTGGGCTTCTGCCCCACTTTTTCTAGTAGGGGAAAATTTCACTCTCAACGTATCGCTTGAAAGGTCATTGACTCAGAACTTTATTTTCCAACATTATATAGATATTACCTTAAAATTTTTAATTAATGTACCTAATGTTAGTTCATAAAGAATACATCCAAGAGGAATGAAATTCCCCAATAGCCCATGTTATTTTGTGAGATCTTTGATAGATGTTGGAGTGAATTCATGGAACATTTTCCAAATTTATTGGGATTTGTGTAAATCTTATTAGCTATTGTATACATCACTAAATGTTTGGATGAAAAGTCTATGAGGACTGATGACTCTTGAGTGGTTATAGATTTTGTGATGTCCCAGGTTTTTAATATGTATTGTTTTCCCAGATTCAGCACTAGTGACTAGGGTTCAAATTTTTTAATCAAAACATGGAAAACATTCTCAGTATGTATGGGGTTTTTTCATAATGTATCCACTATTTAACACCAAACACTAACAGAGAATAAATAATCTCAAATTGGAAATTTAATAGAATATTGGAAAAAACGGTGCAACCCAATAAGAAAGATTGATGTTTTCACTTGGATGATCAAATTTGGGTGCACTGAACAGATTTTAAAACACCGATCACAATGTCACAATACAAGATTTTTTAAATTTTTTCATATCTTGTTGGAGGTATAAAACCATGCATATTGGGCTATTAAACATTGAAATAACATTCTATTAGATACATATGATCATAATAAGTTACAGATCCTCAAGTTGGACTAAATAAGTCATGATACATATAAGAACTCACAAATCTATGAAGAGAATAAAAAGGCTATCCATGGAGAGATGATTCATTAGTGTAAGTTTAAAATTAGTGATGAGGTCCTCATGTAAAATTATAGTCTGGAGCACTACCCAGGTATGATGTATTGTTGATGGATTAGTACTTACATTTTTTAATAATTTTTACCCTTTTTTAAATATATGTTTTTAATGAGAGGAGTGGATGAAGTATTACTATCAATTTGTATAAACTTAAACACTTTTTTAGGTTTCTTAGAAGAATTTGGTGGAGGAAATCAACCTTCAAGAAGAAATATACCAGGGAAACCGATAAGGTTGTATCCTTCCTTAAAACATCCTCTTTTATTACAATGGGGACACTGAAGACTCTAGGTGTGTCTGTGGGGGGGGGGGGGTACATTCCTAGGTTCATTAGGATTATCATTGTCTTTCCCCTTTATTCTATTTTCATGTGTTTAATATTATTTTTACTTTTCCACACCATATTGATTTCATTAGGGTTTTTATTGTCTTTTTTATTTCATCTTTATTTCACTTATTGAAGAGTATTTTTTCCATTTCCCCAGTATTATGCGCACAAAATCAAGGAAATTATTGAAAATTCATGTATAAATTTTTTATTCCATTTTTTTATCATTTAATCATAATTTATCTAAATTATAGAATGTTAATTTTATCATGAATTTAACATTGGGGTTTAATTTTTAGTAAATCGATTGTTTTGAATGATATAAATTATTGTATCGATATAAAACCTTTCAGATGAATGATAAAAATTATGTTAGTAGTTTATGAGAAAATTATTTAACTAACATCTCCACACATACTTGCACCCAACCGTGATGTGTGAGTATTTCTTACTCAATAGAAGGTAAATATATGTTAGGTTAATATTTATCAGCTTTATAAAATGAGTATTCTACATGTTTGTTCCTTATCTAATCTATTTATTTAATGTAATAGATTAAAATCTAAATGTGAACATGTTATCTGACTGTTGTACACCCTAAAAAATTTAAACAAATAAAAAGTCAAAAAAAATAATGATGGGAGTGATGAAATGTAAAAAATATGGGGATATATAAGCCAGGAGATTAATTTTTTACTTATGAGAATGCTTATGTTAGTGGGTCTTGAAATTTTATTACAAAGGATATGGAGTAGGTTTAGTGGAAGGAATCTGGTAAGGATAGATTTTTTAAAATAATCTATATTTACTAGATAAAGAGTGGAAAGAATATAATGAATTTTTTTTCATAGACACACACATGGAGAGTTAGATACATGGTTGGATTTTAAATTCCCATATCAGATAGTTATTGTATATCTCCATGAATTACATTATGAAAAAATTTATGAGATATCTTTTTCCTTGATCATATCGAATGATTCCTGGGGGTGGTTTCTGATTTGATCACATTGCTATAATGAAGGAAAATTTTATTAAATATTAAATATTCATGATGTTGAAAGTATACACATTCATTAATTTTTATTTTTGGAAATGTGACATTTTCTATGAGTGAAAATGTTTATGTATGGGGGTGTGTTCATGTAGCGATTAACTATTCATTTCCACATGTATAACACTATATTAAACTGATTTTATATTGAAAATTAAAAAAATAATAATAAATAAAAATTAATTTTTTGATTAAATAATTTATGGTTTTTTACTATTAAAAATGTTGATTTTAGTTGTATTAAGGTTTTAATTATAGATTGTGATGATTCAGAGGTCCTAGGATGAAGTTGAAAAAACTGGGCCAAACTGCGTAAGAGTCCAAGCACACTTGTGGACTCAAATACACACTTTAACTAATATGTAAATCCAATTAGGGTGATTTTATTTTTTAATTATACACAATGAATTGGGAGACAAATATTTAGAATACACTTAATCCCAATTAAACCATCAATAGGCCCAACCAAACAGACTTTTCCAAGGAACCAAATCTGCTTGAAGTCAAAAGTTTAGTATGGTATTTCATACATATATCATGATTTAAATTTTAAATTGATGAAAATGTTTTAGTGGATATAGTCAGTAGGTGAGGATAAAAGGTTTAATTTTTTGAAAATTGGGATAAATCTGTCTGGCCACCCAAAATATGGTCCAAGTGGTTTCTTCAAATATCAGTGCTCAAAACCACCTTCAACATTGCCTATAAAATGGAATAGTGAGAACCCCATTTTCAATTTCAAATAGGAAGAAAATGTCAACCATTTCAGATACATATATTATCCCTATAATCATCTTAGATGTTCTGGAGGCTATGTTAAGTTGTACCTCAACATATTTGGATTCCCCTATTTTCATGGAGTTCAAAACTCCTTGTGATCACCTGGGAGGAAGATGATTTGAATCCTAAGCATCTGGTTTCTAATATTTGAATGATAATTTTAATTCTATGTTTATATACTAGTTTCTTCATCCAATATTATTATTTCATTGAGTTATGTACCGGTATGTCATACTCAACTCATATGATCATGTTTAGTGTTACCCATTCTTGTGATTTTTCACGAACTATTAACCACTTATTCTTCCTCCTTTCAATTGCAATGTATGTGTGGTTAATATTTGTCAATTGAACTATTATAAACACTAACATGTCCATATAACATCATTTAATGGAATAAAATTAAAATAATATAAAAACCTGGATAGATTATATAGTTCTTAATGTGTTGCTTTGTTGAGTTTCAGTTATGAATTCAAACACAAATCGCCAAATCATTGGCTATATTTAATGAATCATTTCATATTTTCCATTCGAGACTAAGTGGTAACCTAGTATAAAATAATTAAAATTATAGTTATAGATGTCACAAAACATGTATAAACAGATATAATCCTTATCTATTTATGTTATTAAGGACTAATAAGATGATATTTCCCTGGGTTGATCATGCTTAATCAATTCTGTTAATTTTCACTTTGTTTTATCAATTTCCTTTATATATTGTATTATTAAATCATTAAATCCCACGTATTAAAAAATCTCATTCCAATTTTATTTTTATAATCAAATAAAATTTCTTAAATAAATTATATAATGCTCTACCGAGAGATTACCTATAGTTCCTTTTATATAGTAGGGATTCTCGTAAAAACTAACCATATAATTTGATACACTCTACAATGCGACAAAAAACAACAAAACGACACATTTAAAACCATTTTATAAAAATTATAAAATGGTTAAAAATATTTTAAACATTAATTTAATAATAGTAAAAATAGTTTTGAAAATATTTTTTGAAAACATGGACATGGAAGAAAATATTCCATAATGGAGACTTAAAAATAGACAAACTCGAATAATAATTAGATTGTGAAATAAACCACTAACTTGAACTTTCCTTTAGTTGAACATGAATTAATCTCCTATATAATGGTTTAAATCATGCTATTATTTTATAAAAAACTATATGAATATTTATGATATCATATATGATTATCTTATATCACTTTGCTAAAAATATTTCACTATTACCCTTGTTTCGAGTGTTAACAACTTCATTTTCCTATGCATGTTTAGTCATGTAAGTCCTATTTTTTATCCATATATTATATTTATTTCTTCTAAAAAATGATATTTACTTTAGAGATAAAATATATATTCATTATATAAATTTTTTTAATCATTTTTTAATTGTTAACATTTAAACTGAATCACATAATTTCGTGGAGACCGTAGGTCATATGTACGCATGAGTTACTATATAATTCCCTTAATAGTGAAAATGTAAGGAATTGGATGGAATATTACTTTTTATTAATAATTATCATATAATAATTATCATATATATCCACTATTTCTATCATTATATCCATCGATGTAAAGTGGTGATGAAAAACAGATTACACCATGGCATAGAGATAGTAAGTCGAACATTCACACACGTGTTGTTTTAATTTTTTTAGGATTAATAAAAGGTAGAATATGGTTTTTGAATAATAATAATAACATCACAGTATATATATTATACTGTATTAATTAATTTATCATGAAAAGACACATGAATATTAATTATAAGAAGAAAGGAACTTAGAGAGTTGGTAAAAATGATTGCCTCTTCTTCGGTAGACATCCATTAGATATCTTCTCCAGGGTTCTAGGGTAGGAATTTTTGGAAGACCAAGATATCTAAAAATAGTTTAACTATTTTGGGTGGAGAAATGGATTGTTTTTTGTTGAAATATAAGGTTCAAGGTGTTTTTAAGAAGTAAGGGAGAAGGTTCCCTTTTATAATTGAGGTGAGGGGAAATTTTGGAAACTCCAAAAATATTAAATTAATATAAATTATGATTTAATTAAAAATAGATAAAAAGTAATTTATATAGAAGATAAGATGATTATGGGTAAAAAAATACTCTCATGTAATAAATTCTATGCAATTTTAGGTCACATTATTACCCTTATCATTTGGTTTTTACTCATATTTAATCTCTTTGACTCTTACCATGATAAAATGGATTTTTACTCTTTGTGTGTCAATATTGTTACTATAAAATAAAAAACTAACCATAATTGTACCTTGAATGAAATTATAAACCTTATCTAACTATATTTTCCCTACTTTATATTCTTATAAATTTTATATCATTTAATAAAATATTATTTATTTTAAAATATCATAAATGTCAATTTAGACATTATTCATTACTTTAACTTTTAAAAAATATCAATATACAAGATTAATTTGATAAAACCATTAGTACATATATAATTTTTCTAGAGAATTAAAAAATATGTGTATTAAATTAAGTATCTCAATTTATATTTCTTTCAATATTTTAAATATCATTTATATGATATTTCAATTAATTAAACAATTGATAAATAATCATTATAAAAGCCTTTAATGTAATTATTTATTTCCTAAAAATTGATAATAAATTACCATGATTAAGATAAAAATTTTAGCTTTCAAATTACTATTTATAGTTGAAGATATATAATGAATAAACACATATTAAATATGTAATACTTATTAAAAACACAAGTATAACAGATTTGACTTTCTATAAAATAAAATAATATAAAAGGATTACCCTAACCTATTTAGCTCAAAAATTTCATAAAGTTGGACCAGTGATGATTTTTTCTAACACTAAATTATCCAAAAAAATTGGTACATGTGTTAGGGTAAATTTAAAATACTTATAATATTATTTTTCCCATTAATTATATCATTTACCTGTAATTGTGTTAATTAAAATTAAAAAAAATATAATCATATTGGAAAAAAAATAAAATGGACCTATTAAATAACTTTGAACTTTAGGATTAGAAATATGGAATTGATTTTCTAAAATTCAATTCACATAAGCTGCATAAATTAATTTAAAATTAATCCTGTAAATGAGATGAAACAAAGTGTTTTTAAAGTAAAACTTTTCAAAACATTGAAATTTTTTAATGTCCAATTCCAATGTGAAATTGATTATAATGATAAAAATTGGATTTATTGATATATAATTGAACTATTTAAACATTAAAACCAACTTAAAATATAATTTAAAATTATATATAACTGAGAAAAAAATATGTTTTCAATTAAAATTTAGTATTTTTTATTATCCATCAAATAATGAAACATTTCAGAAAAATACCAAAAATTAAAACAAAGTAAAATTTGATATTATTATTTTGAAAATAAATATCATTTTTTCCAAATAGAATTTATAAATGTTTCAATGTTTATTTTAAAATCAAGTGATCCATTAAATGATGAAAAAATTTCCTTTAAAAAAATATATCTTTTTATGCATAAATTTAGATTTATTATTATCTTATGCCTATTAAATATATTAGTTGAATATAAGAACATTTGAATATATATAAATTTGATAATTTGGTTTATAATTTTCATTCCTTAAAATTTAAAAGCTATGCTATAATAATATTTCACTGTATGATTAAGATGAGTGTTGCGTGCTACATAAGCTATCAAATAGATTGAATTTAAAAAGAGGAGTACCATACAATAGTGACATGTTACATTAATAGATAAAAGTGGTTCTCAAATATAGTTAATTATCATGGTTTCACTGACCTAAACCTATATATTAGTTATTTATGTATTGGTTTCTAAATTATATATGACATTGATTGCTTTTGGGATGGTTTATTTTTTATTTTCGAGATTTGGTTGGTGGTATTTTATATTCCTAAGATTTATGAAGTTAATTACACATATATTCCATTGATTCTAGTTTCTAAACCATGGACCTTTTCTAGTTGGATTTGGGGGGGGGGCATTCTCATCCCCATTTCTATCCCAATAGGGGTCCAATGGGGGTACGTCATGAAGTAGTGGTATTAAATATATTGTTTGAATAATGTGATTGATTTTAGTGTTATATATTCATGATTAATATATGTATTTTGTAAGAAAAAATTATCAATTGAAATTTCTATGTAATATAGGAATGAGATTCTGGCTAGGAAGATGGTGGTTTGGGCCCCCTGTGATCCAATATTAGGACCTTACGTCTAAATAAATAAATAATTAAAGTGATACTATTTGGTGGATAGTGACCTCGGTAAGGGACATATATCATTATTATTTTTACTTATGATTGAATTGGGTTGATAATAGGGATATTAAGATGAAATTAAATAAATTATTCTATGAATTTATTATTTTCGGGTTTAGAAGTCCCTATCATTCTGTTGTCTTTTAAATATGTATCATGAATTAAATACATGTGTGTTTAAATATGATTATGTGAAGTAGGATCCTCTAATAGATCATACGAGGTTTCATATTGTTTATAATGATGATTGGAGGAATATAGTGAATAATTTTTAATCTTCAATTGTACTAAATTTTGAGGTACCAATTTATGATCAGGATACCGATAAGTGGTTATAATCGCTTGAGAACAATTTCAGTTTAATACTTATAAGGAAAGGGAATAGGATTCCTTTGACAACAATATTATTATGTGGAGATAAATATCAGTGGTTGATCTAATTTTAATGTGATGATGATAAATCTAAATTTTCATTGAAAAAATTCTATAATCCAGTTCAGGTCGGGCACCTTTCATTGACTATAAATTTTTCTTGAAGGGAGGAGTTATTTTCATTCTGGTAGGGGATATCTAGTATAAAAGAGTTCAAGATTTAATTTAAGACTATCATTTTCTTTGTACAGAACTTTTTCTAGAAGAGGAGGATAGATTATATAATTTCATGGAGGTATTGCATCCAGAGATCCAATTCCAGGTCACCTGGTTCACATTACTAACATTTATGGAGGTGTTAATGAAGGCATAGATTATTGATAAGATATAGGTACAAACTAGATATTTATGGTAGAGTATTAATTAATGGTTTCTTATGAGTAGGGATATAGGAACATTTTCAATGTTGTTTATCGATTCAAATTTTTAGCTGGTAAGGATTCAGTCTTAGCTTCATTCATCCCATCTCATATAAGACAAAAGTTCTAAATCCATTAGAGGTAAACTAAGCATGAAATATTTTTCTTATAGAGGTTTTGTATATTGGAAGCATTAGTTTTTTCACTTTACATTATAGTATATATGGATATGGTGGTATATTACATGTGCAACCCCTATAGTAGTTTCCACTAAGACATTAGAATCAATAACTAGGAGCTCAGGGTTTTGATCAATAGAGACAAGATAGAGCAGGAAGAGGATAGCCTCATGATTTTTCTCATTATCAAGGGCATAGGGATGAGTATTTTGGTGGTGGTGGAAATTAGAATGTTTTGGGTTATAGAATATTGGGATGTGGAAAAATGAATATGATATCATTGTCAGTGCCAGGTCAACACAACTTTGTTGGAGATACAATTGCTTATATTTTACTATATCACATGATTTGTTCAAATTGGGACCTATACACTACTTTATCACATTTAAAATAGATTAAGATATAGGATATAGGGTGGGGAGGCATCCCATTCTCTTGGTATTGATTATTTAATTTAAAGGTTATATTATATTGTATGATGTATGTATAGATTGTATCCTTGTGTTGGGGTAACATAGACCATCAAAATATTTCCTATGTTTGAGAATAAAACAATATAATTTCATCCTTATCATGTATTAGATATATTAAACGCATGCAGTTATTTATTTTCGCTAGAAGAGGGTAGTTTTTTATAATGAAGAAGGTGATAATATTGTTTTTATCAATGATAAAGAGCATTTAATAGGGTTTCATCCTGAAAAACCTCTATATTCTATGATTATATGGTTGATGTTGAGTTTATATGAGGTTCATGTATGGTTTTTATGAGGTTCATTAAACAATATAAGGAATATTTTCATGGAAAGGGTTTAACACAACCCCCTTTTCATGAAATCAAGTTTAGGATATATTTATATCTTTAAATCACTCTGATTTCAATGTCTCCATATAGTATTTCACAATCTGTGCAATATGGGAAATAGTTTCAAATAAATTTTCCTTTTAAAAATGGTTTCATCTGACCCATGGTATCACCTTTGATTATTGCAATGTTTTTTAAAAATGTAGAAGATAATAGTCTGCGACTATTTATTAATCACTATAAATTGAATAATGTCTTGATTAATAACCACTACCCTCTCCCAAAGATTAACAATTTATTTGATCAGTTCAAGTGAGAATGATGGTTCTCAATTACCAGTTTTTAGTTTTGGTATCATTAGTTGAGGTTAAAGGATGAGGATATCTAAAAACATTCCTTTTGATGTCTTTATGGGTACATAGAGTTCAAGGTCAAGCATCTCAGATCTATCACCACACCAACCATATTTTTTGGGATAATGAAATCTATCTTCAATGGGTTTCTAGATTAGTTTATTATTGGGTTGATTTCTAATATCATCTTGTGTTTGTAGTTTTAATAGGATCATTTTGATAATTTGAGAGTGGTTTTAGAGTTTATATTTCTTTATCAACTTTATATGATGTTATCAAAGTTCATTCTTTTTATGTGATAAGTGATTCTCATTGGGCATGTTGTATATCTATAAGGAGTAGTTGTGGATCTGTTGAATATTTGAGTTATTATTTTATGGGATGTTACTAATGATGTTGTTGAGGTTTAGAGTTTCCTTAGTATCATATGCCATTATATGATATTTTGGGAATGATTATATTTTGTATGGTCACCTGGGGCTAGGTTACTTTTGAATATCTGAAGGATAATCTGGTGGGTGCTCCTATTGTTTGTCTTCTAAAAGACAAAGATATGTTTCATGTTTCCTATGATTCTTCTTATCTTGGAATGGGTTGTGTTCTAATATACTATAGGGATATTATCTTATAAGGGTCTTGATATTTGAAACATAATGGGTGTACATATTCTATACATGATCCTAAGCTTTCTACAATTGTGTCTCCCTTTAATTTAGGGAAACACTACCTAATCTGTAAGCACTTTGTAGTATTCATGGATCAGAATAACTTAATATATATTTTCTCTTAGCATGATTTGAATCTAAATCAGAGATGATGGATGGATTTATTAAAATATTATGACATTGAGAACATATATACACTATAAAATGGAAATATAGTATCTAATATGATGAGTAGAAATTATCATGGATATGTTGGTCATGATCTGGGAGACGCATAGAGATTTATGTGGGAGTTTTCAATGATGCATCTTTATATGGGTAAATGTTAACGTAAAAATTATATTTATCATATAAAAGTGAAATAATATTTGATGTAATAGTTAAAGGATTCTTGGTTGGAAGATTACGAGGTAGTGGTTTGGATAGATCATATGACATATAAAAATTCTCTCAAGGGATATTATGAGAATAATTAACATTGAGTGATGTTTTAGGGGAGACTTTTTGTTCTAGTTTTAGTGCGTGAACTTTTTCTCTAGGAGTCTCATAGATTACCATTGTAATTTAATCCTATAATTACCATGATATATCATAACATGAGGATTTTATTGTGGTGGATTTTATCTCATGTTAGTATTTGAAAGACATTTTGAGGTTCCATGGGGTTTTGAGGATGATCATCTCTGATCAATATCCTCGTCTTACCTCTTAAGAATGGTACGGTTCTCAACAAGTGTATGGATATCATATATGACTTAGCACATATTTTTATCCACATATTTATGACCATACATAGTGGTTATCTATTCAATAGAGGATATCTCATGTGCACACGTTCTAGATTTTGGAGGATTTTGGGTGAAAAAACTACCCTTGGTTGAGTTTTTATATAATAATAGATTTGAATCATCTATTAGTATGGATTTTTTAGATATACTCTAAAAATAAAATTTTATACATATATTTTTCTATAATAAGGTTGGATACCATATGATTCATAGCCTGAAATTAGTATAGAATTTGAAATATAGTGTAAGGATGATTTATGATTGGATTATTGCATTATAAGACTCTTTAGTTTATTATACTAATTAAAGGAGTAAACCATTAGTTTTTAGTGTGGGGGATTATTTATTATTAATGTTTTATCCTCTTCAATGCTAGTGGATTTTTTTCAAGGATATAATATATCCCCTTGATTAATTAGGCCTTCCAAGATTTTAGAGCTTGTATGTGAGGTTTATTATTGCTTGGATATTATTTTTTAGATGGATCGTATGTATGATGTTTTCCACACGTATCTCATTTGTTGAATTCATCATAATGATTCCCATATTATTAATTGGGATGAGGTGGATATTTAAGACGATGCAACATTCATTGAATGGATTTTTGAGATTCATCACTTTCAAGAGAATGTATTGTGATAGAATTTTATTCCCTTGGTTAATTCCTTTTGGAAACATAATAATTTATAAGATTTTACATGGGAAAAAAAGTTTCAAAAAATGTTCCTGGTATCCTTATTTTTTTTAATTATTGATTCTCGTTAAGATGATATGTATGTGTTATATTGTTTTATACTATGTGGTGATCAATTTTTTCTATAATTGGAGTTATGTTCCTTGTATCTTATGATGTTGATGATGTCCTATTACATTGGAGAGGATCCTATATGAGAGGTATATCACATGATTTATATTTAAGTGAAATTCCTTATTTTCCCAAGTTCTATTTTTATTATCTCGGATGAGAATAAATCAATCTATGTCTAATGTGATGTATTGGATTATTATGATCCTTTTTAGAGTGTTAAAGGTGTTGGGTATTCATTGGAGGTAGAATGGTGGGAGAGGAAATTTTTTGTCTTTCATTTTTCAGTTTAAAACACTAATTATACCAAATATATGAGGGCTTTGACTATAGTGTATTATATAGAAGATTGATATCAAGGTTTGGACTGGTGTGTTGTGTTGTGATATTGTGGTTTTGGTTTGGATACTTAGAAATATGGTTTTTATTTTTCTCGAGATAACGATAAGAGATTCATTGATGTATGGTGTTAATCATTGTATCATAATGTGTATCATTGAGGTTTTAATTTAATCTTCCTCATGGAATGATATATTGTGATGGTAGGTGTTTTTTTATGGATCCCTACATAACTAATTAGTTATGTTTTTCCTTTTATAGGATTTTTATGGTGTATAAGTTTCTCCATTAGCATTATCTATGGTCAATAAATTTTATAGAGAAATATAATAACTATATTGTTAATTGTAGGAGAATTTTCATAATTATTTGGTTCCTAAAAATGCACTATGATTCCCTTTGGTATGATATATTGACAAGGTCATTGATCATGAGAATCGGATAAAAACATAAGAGGGTTACATTATGATTCTTGGATCTTAGATACATTTCAGCATGCATTCCTTTATTACATAATGTTATAATCAAATCTAGTTATGGTTCTTTCATGATACTCTATGTCATGTTATGATGCAGTTCATTTAGATCTTAACATTAAATTTTAGATTCCACTTGAATTTGTTTTTCCACTTTTCATCCTTGAACCCTTTGAGATAAAGAAATCATTTCTTAGATATCATAGGATCCCATGGTTTTTCCATAGTATCCCTTTTTGTGTAATATATTTCACTAATTTTAAGTTATTTATTTTCTTTATTCCTTCCTTTTTTCTTCTTCTTCCATTTTGTATTGCTTCTATGCCACAATGGTAAGGTTTTATAATTTTGGATAGTTTTTCATTGGGTTCTGATGAGTGGATGATGTTCATAAGTTTTTTTGGGATCATCTTGGTGATCTATGGGAGTGGTCATATTATATCTCCTTATGTAATTTCATTATAGTTTGTGAAACTTTATTCAGTGTAGGGGTTTTAACCTTCTAATTTATCATAATGAATTATTATAGATTTATCATTGTTTAATTTTATTTGGGTAAATATTTTAAATTCAATTAAGCATATAATAAACTTCAATTAAAGGAAATTCATGGGGGAAGTTGTGAGGATTATGTATTTATATGTTTTTAAAGATTTTGATTATATAATATTACTTATATTGTGTGGTATTTTAGTTCTATTTTTTTACAATCATAATTAATTTATAATTTTTACTGAAATGGATAATTAAAATAAAGATGGAAATTAAGATAATATTGAACATAGACTTGATAACTGTTTATAATTATTCATATAATTATTCAAAATGGTTGATTCTTGGATTGAAAATATTTAATTGTGTTTATTTACTACTATTATTGTATATTATGGTTATAGTGGTAACATGGTTAAGTATTCTTTAAAATATTCATAAATGATAAATTATCAAAATATGGAAAAATAAAACAGGTGAGATAAAATTTTGAATTTATATATATAGTATTGTTTATGATTTCTATCTTATTTTGTAATGATTTTTGTAGAGACCCGAAGCTTATCGTACATGGACATTACATTACATTTGCGGAATACTTAGTACATAACAAAAACACACACACAAGGATCGTAATAGTTTAGTGTCTTTGGAAACTCGGAATATAATCTTCTAATCCTGGTGAAAGATCTTCAACATCTCCCATAAAGATCTTCCTTTTTTATACCTAAAACCATTCTTTATATCCTGGGGAAAAGAAAACATAAAAGGGTGAGCTCAAATGCTCAGTAAGGGTAAACAAAAGAAATATCAATCACATCATATTCATAAGAACATAACATTTTGGAAATATTATCCTGCAAAAGAGAGCATAATTTCATAACATGGGATAAATCATGGCAGTGAAATGTAATCACAATAATCATAACTTAAAACATGAAACTTTTTGGAATTCACACATAATCATAGAGAATCATTTCTTGTTAGTCAAGACTCATTGCCAAGACTATCTTAGTGGACAAAGTCCCTTTCTGAATCGAGTAACCCTCGTTTCAGTCCTGTTTCACTGAACCGGTATAACCTACCATTCCAGCCATGTCTATCTCATGAGATATAAAATCTTTACCCAATGCATTGGAGGGAGATATAGGTCCCACCCATCTCATAATGATACCATTCTTATGTGTGCCACAAAATCATAAATCATACATCATTGCATAACCCATGTATTAAAAATGGGATTCTTAAACAACATGACATCATAAAACCATTCATATAAGATAAAGGAATTCATAAAAATAATTCCATCACAACATAGTAAAATCAATGTAAAAATATGTATAGAAATAGAACCCTTTATTATCTTAGATGGAAAATAATTTTGATAAAACACTTAAATTGAATTCTTGAGGAAAATATCCTTTCTTCTTCAAAATCAATTTCTTTTCACAAAACATCATGCAATTTTAAAAGAAAGAGATTTTATTGAAAATAGTAATGAAATATTTTAGAGGAATATTCATGAAAATAAGGCTTTATAAAACATTAAAAATCCGTTCGTGCCATATAAGTTAAAAAAAACATTCTTCTCGTACTTTGTCGGAAAAGTCAAAAAGAACCTCGTACGAAAAATAACAAAAGATTCCTTTCATATCTTTTACTAAAAACTCACCAAAGGGTAAAATTGGATTTAAATAATTGTAGGTGGATAGAAATAATATTACATATTGAGGAAACATGGATTTGGATGATAAAATACACCCCAGTAAATTTCAAAGTATAAACTATCTCGGATAAAAATTGAGATTGCGAGATTTTCCCTTACCTTAGGTCCGATTTGCTTTGTACGTGTCCGAAGCTCCTGTATAATGGTTTAAATAATGTTATTGACTTATTCCAGAATCATATATATTGATATGATATCATATACGGTCATATTCTTAGCTTCTTATTAGTAATATTTCATTGTTACTTGTTACTCGGGTCTTTATTGCCTTTTGTTCTTATGCGTGTTTTGCCGAATAAATTCTTATTCATCTTTTATGGTTATAGATAACTTATATCCAGAATGGTATTAGTGTAACATATATCATATTTATTCATTCAATTCATTTATATAATTACTATGTAATGATGATCATGTAGAACGAGTCGCATCACATCGTGGAGACGGTATTCCGTACGTACGCACGAGTGATGATATCGTTCCTATGATCGTGGAATTTTATTGGAGTATATATATATTATTTCAGTATCAATATTAATTTATAATAATCATAAATAGTTACTCATTACACCATTATACCCATCCTTGTATGGTGTTGGTGGAAAATAGATTACACCACGGCGTGGAGACGGTATTCCGTACGTACGCACGCGCGGTGATTTCATTTTTCCATAGGATGGATAGAAGGTGAATTAGGGTTGTTTCATATTTATAATAACATATCAGTATGTAAGTAATACTGATGTTATTACTTTATCATGAAACAACTAAATAAGAAGAAGTTGAAGAAGAAAGAAATGGAAAAGATCGGTAATGGATATTACCTCTTCTTTGGAACGCCTCTTTGAATCCTCCATTTAGGGAACTGAGATTGGTCTTTGAAGAAGACCAGGACCTCTAGGATTATTCTAGGGAAGTGGAGAGGAGAAAATGGCAGGGGTTGGCCGAGCTTGAGTGCTCAAATTGGTGTGAGGAGGAGGGGGAGGAGGTGCCCTTTTATAAGGGAGGAGAGGGGCACCTTAGGAATATCTCAAAATATTATTTTATATTAAAGACAAAATCAGTTTAAAATGGTTCCAAAGGGTCTTATTTCGAAGCTAAAGTGGGGATGGGTCAAAATACTATCAACCAATACGATTTAGACAAGTTTAGGTTATTATTTTAACCTTATCAATTAGATTTAACTCTAAGTTAAATAATTTAACTTTTACCGTGTCTTTTTGTTTGCTTACACTATATGGTTAATACACTTACGATAACATGCCAAACGAACCCCAAATTATTTATTATTAAAATATATATTCTTATCTAAGTCATTTGGCCGAACCTTAGATTTTTAGGAATAAAATAACAATTAATTATATAATATTTGATTTAAAAACTATTTTGTGTCAATTTTGACACTATTTGATATATGATTTTTGTGAAAGTCATAACAGAATTATATTTTCGAACCAAGTTGATTTAATCAACACTAATATATCATAGTAACCTATAAAATTAGTGGAATTCATAAAAAGTCTCAAAGTACATTTATTTTGGTGTTTACAACATCAATTATTTCAATATTTCATTAATAAGATAATTACTCCATCATCATTGTGTCATAAATAAATGAAATTATTTAATGTCTAAAAATTACAAATAAAATACCATTGTGTAGGAAATCTTTTTATCTTTCTAATGAACATTTATAGTCGAATGTATCTCATGTATAACCCCATATTAAAAATGTTTTAGTAAATAAACATTGATTTTAACTCTTTTAACCCTTCTTTAAATAAATTAATAATAAATGTCCTAATCTAATCCAAGTGGGCCTAAATGGTCATATTTTATTCCTAAGTTTGTTTTTGGTCGAATATCACTTATCCAATAGAATTAGGACATGTGTTATGGTAATAATAATATCATCTTTACCCTTAATTACCCTATTTACTTTTAACCGTGGTAAAAAAAAGTAAAAAGTTATTATTCACCAAAAATTATTTTCATCTCATTGAACCACATTTTAGTCCTTGATATTAACCGTGTCTCTCGGATTTTCGAAATTCCACTCACAGAAGCGGTAAAATTAAGTTTTATGAAAAATTCAGTTTTTTTAACTACAACTTAGTGGTTTCACTATTCATCGAAAATTGAAAGTTTTCAGAAAAATACAAAAAATTAGGCCTAAGCTATATTTGATATTATGAACTCAAAAATGATTTCAATTTTACCAAATTCAAAACATATCAGTTGCATTAACTAATTTAAAAATTAATTCTCGTCGTCAAAACAAATAGCGTGTTTTTAAGAGATAATAACTATCAAAAGATTGACACTAGTTTATAACTGGTTTAAATGTGAAATTACATCCAATGACCAACATTGTATTAAATTGTAAAAATATATTCTAAATATAATTTAAAACCACTCGAATTAATAATTTATCACTATTAATTATTTCGAATGAAAAAGTTGTTTTTAATTAAAATTTAGTAATTTTCACTATTCATCAAAAATTGAAAGTTATCCGAAAAGTACCAAAATTTCACCTTAGGCTAAATTCGATACTCCGAATCCATAAATGAAGTCCATTTTGAAAAATAAAATTTACAAAATTTCAAAAAGTGGTTATTACTATTCATAACGGCTAGTTTTAATAATATCTTAATAGCATATCGTTGTTTAGCGAAACTTGGTGTTGCGTACAACACACGCTATCGTGGAAGGTCGCGATTGCGTGTAATTCAAGACAGGTCAGAGATGTGTGTTGTGAAAGCTCCTTTTGGTGTAGCATATAACACAAGACATTAATGAAATTAAAATGAATATTTTTCATAAAATCTCGGGGTGTTACATTCTACCCCCTTAAAATGAATTTCGTCCTCGAAATTCGTCAGGGTTATAAATGGTTTACTATTCGAAAGTTTCTTTAATCGAAACCCACATCGTAAAAAGGAATACCAAAAACAATCTTTAAAAACAAAAGTATGAAACGTAACGGTTACCCAAATAAACTAATCATTGGGTTTCCACATAGGTGAAAATATGGATATGGAAGAGAAATCTAACCATCATGTTATGATGGAGAGTGGTAGAGAACATGGCTATGGAAAAGCCAGCAATCACAAATCCATAAATTTGTGACGATCTAAGGTATCATCTGATTAATCAGATATAAGAGCACTAGGACAACATTTTTGGTTTTCAAGATCGTTTCCCTAAAGTTGAAGAATTTGAATTAGAATAAATACTTACATTATTTTGGTACAATCTCACTGTTGTTTGTGCCTTGAACAATTTCCACTTCATCTCTTAAATAAATGATGTTGAATTTGTTATTCGTGAAGTGCTAGTAGATCATGTGATAGAATGACGGGTCATTCCATCTGTCTCAAACAAAAGGTTAGCAAAAGTTATTAAATATACATAAGTCATTCTATAGTGAGATTTATCATATATGGTTCCTAAAATGGACTTATACTTCATATATCATACTGCTTAATATAATAAAACTAGTTTCTACTAAACAGGGACTTCCTGTAGGCCAGTGGTAGGCGATAAAGGCCAGTCGCACTTCAGTTGTGGGTTCGATTCCCACATCCTTGTCCGACGCGATGGGCTGTCGCCCGTCCTGCAGGTTGTCCTTTTTCTAAAACTATATTACTATAACATCCCATCAATAATATCAAAAAAAACTTCTATCCTTAAACAATACTAACTTATGGTTAACATAATCTATTCCAATCTGTAGGCTTATCTAAAATACTTCGGTCCAAGCTCATAGTATAAAGAAAACGATAACTTGAAATGTCATCAACCAAGCATGTGAATACCATCATTTATCCCCCATATATCTTGTTGGTCACATTCCAATCATGTGAATAACATAATCATGTATTCTCTTGAAGAATGAATACCCATTGAACCTTAGTGAAAACATTAATGCAGTTAAAAGTTAACACTTTCCATATACCAAAATCCTCAAAATTCTATATACTCAAACCATGATATCACTTAGTCCTTATATCAATCATGAGCTCATGAATACTGTCAAACATTTCATTTTCTCATTATCCCTTAATTATGCGCATATCATCCACTTTCCAAAATATTTGAATCACTTTTCATGGTTACCGGTACCTTAAAATTATTGAAAACCACAATAGACCAATACATAAATATTTCAATACACCATAAAAGTACCTCAACAACATTATTCTTGAATACCAATATATAAACACTTCTGTCCATCCACTTCAATGATTGTCCTTGAATAAGTCCTTCCTTGATTTAGAAGTAACTTTTTAGGTTAGGGCATTGAGTTGGGTAATGCCCATGTTCTCCACAAATAAGACATTGAACTCCATAACAATATGTCACTCTATGACCCTTTTCTCCACACAGATAACATCGGTCCCTCCATTTGAGGTATTCCTCAAGGTTCTTCTTCCCTTCTTTAGAAATCTCAATCTTCCTTTCTTTATGCTCCTTAACATGCGAACATGCATAATAGTTTATCTTCCTCTTCTTTGATGAATTAGGCATACCACTAAATTTAACCTTGTTAATCATATATTGCGATGACTGATTCGGCATAATCACAATATCTTTATCTCTAGGAATTACACAATTTTGTTGCTCATAGTCACCAATTTGTCCATTGGATTCAATGTTAACCGAATTCCTTCTGGTTCCCTCCATTAATAAAACACAAAAAGAATTCTGTGAGAGGCGAAATCATGCTAGGGAAGACAACATAGTAAAGGGGGAGTACCCTCAATATCTAACATCTTAGGTTTAAATTCTAAGATCATTAGCACAATTCTAGGACTATAACCTATACGTATACTTAACCTTAGAGACATCCCTAGACATACCTTAGAAATATCTCTAGGGATCTCACTAACATTTTCGCATCCTAGTTTCCAAAGGTTGACTAAACCTTTCCTCTGATACCAACTGTAGAGACCCAAAGCTTATCGTACATGGACATTACATTACATTTGCGGAATACTTAGTACATAACAAAAACACACACACAAGGATCGTAATAGTTTAGTGTCTTTGGAAACTCGGAATATAATCTTCTAATCCTGGTGAAAGATCTTCAACATCTCCCATAAAGATCTTCCGTTTTTTATACCTAAAACCATTCTTTATATCCTGGGGAAAAGAAAACATAAAAGGGTGAGCTCAAATGCTCAGTAAGGGTAAACAAAAGAAATATCAATCACATCATATTCATAAGAACATAACATTTTGGAAATCTTATCCTGCAAAAGAGAGCATAATTTCATAACATGAGATAAATCATGGCAGTGAAATGTAATCACAATAATCATAACTTAAAACATGAAACTTTGTTTAATTCACACATAATCATAGAGAATCATTTCTTGTTAGTCAAGACTCATTGCCAAGACTATCTTAGTGGACAAAGTCCCTTTCTGAATCGAGTAACCCTCGTTTCAGTCCTGTTTCACTGAACCGGTATAACCTACCATTCCAGCCATGTCTATCTCATGAGATATAAAATCTTTACACAATGCATTGGAGGGAGATATAGGTCCCACCCATATCATAATGATACCATTCTTATGTGTGCCACAAAATCATAAATCATACATCATTGCATAACCCATGTATTAAAAATGGGATTCTTAAACAACATGACATCATAAAACCATTCATATTAGATAAAGGAATTCATAAACATAATTCCATCACAACATAGTCAAATCAATGTAAAAATATGGATAGAAACAGAACCCTTTATTATCTTAGATGGAAAATAATTTTGATAAAACACTTAAATTGAATTCTTGAGGAAAATATCCTTTCTTCTTCAAAATCAATTTCTTTTCACAAAACATCATGCAATTTTAAAAGAAAGATATTTTATTGAAAATAGTCATAAAATATTTTAGAGGAAGATTCATGAAAATAAGGCTTTATAAAACATTAAAAATCCGTTTGTGCTGTATAAGTTAAAAAAACATTCTTCTCGTAATTTGTTGGAAAAGTCAAAAAGTACCTCGTACGAAAAACGACAAAAGATTCATTTCATATCTTTTACTAAAAACACACCGAAGGGTAAAATTGGATTTAAATAATTGTAGGTGGATTGAAATAATATTACATATTGAGGAAACATGGATTTGGATGATAAAATACACCCCAGTAAATTTCAAAGTATAAACAATCTCGGATAAAAATTGAGATTGCGAGATTTTCCCTTACCTTAGGTCCGATTTGCTTTGTACGTGTCCGAATCTCCTGTATAATGGTTTAAATAATGTTATTGACTTATTCCAGAATCATATATATTGATATGATATCATATATGGTCATATTCTTAGCTTCTTGTTAGTAATATTTCATTGTTACTTGTTACTCGGGTCTTTATTGCCTTTTGTTATTATGCGTGTTTTGCCGAATAAATTCTTATTCTTCTTTTAAGGTTATAGATACCTTATATCCAGAATGGTATTAGTGTAACATATATCATATTTATTCATTCAATTCTTTTATATAATTACTATGTAATGATGATCATGTAGAACGAGTCGCATCACATCGTGGAGACGGTATTCCGCACGTACACACGAGTGATGATATCGTTCCTATGATCGTGGAATTGTATTGGAGTATATATATATTTTTCCAGTATCAATATTACTTTATAATAATAATAAATAGTTACTCATTACACCATTATACCCATCCTTGTAAGGTGGTGGTGGAAAATAGATTACACCACGGCGTGGAGACGATATTCCGTATGTACGCACGCGCGGTGATTTCATTTTTCCGTAGGATGGATAGAAGGTGAATTAGGGTTGTTTCATATTTATAATAACATATCAGTATGTAAGTAATACTGATGTTATTACTTTATCATGAAACAACTAAAGAATAAGAAGTTGAAGAAGAAAGAAAATGAAAAGATCGGTAATGGATATTACCTCTTCTTTGGAACGCCTCTTTGAATCCTCCACTTAGGGAACTAAGATTGGTCTTTGAAGAAGACCAGGACCTCTAGGATTATTCTAGAAAAGTGGAGAGGAGAAAATGGCAGGGGTTGTCCGAGCTTGAGTGCTCAAATTGGTGTGAGGAGGAGGGGGAGGAGGTGCCCTTTTATAAGGGAGGAGAGGGGCACCTTAGGAATATCTCAAAATATTATTTTATATTAAAGTCAAAATCGGTTTATAATGGTTCCAAAGGGTCTTATTTAGAAGCTAAAGTGGGGATGGGTCGAATTCATATCAAACAATAGGATTTGGACAAGTTTAGGTTATTATTTTAACCTTATCAATTAGATTTAACTCTATGTTAAATAATTTGACTTTTACCGTGTCTTTTTATTTTCTTACACTATATGGTTAATACACTTACTATAACATGCCAAACGAACCCCAAATTATTTATTATTAATATATATATCCTTATCTAAGTCATTTGGCCAAACCTTAGATTTTTAGGAATAAAATAACAATTAATAATATAATATTTTATTTAAAAACTATTTTGTGTCAATTTTGACACTATTTGATATATGATTTTTGTGAAAGTCATAACAGACTTATATGTTCGAACCAAGTTGATTAAATCAACACTAATATATCCTAGTAACCTATAAAATTAGTGGAATTCATAAAAAGTCTCAAATTACATTTATTTTGGTGTTTATAACATCAATTATTTCAATATTGCATTAATAAGATAATTACTGCATCATCATTGTGTCACAAATAAATGAAATTATTTAATGTCTAAAAATTACAAATAAAATACCATTATGTAGGAAATATTGTTATCTTTCTAATGAATATTTATAGTCGAATTTATCTTATGTAAAACCCCATATTAAAAATGTTTTAGTAAATAAACATTGATTTTAACTCTTTTAACCCTTCTTTAAATAAATTAATAATAAATGTCCTAATCTAATCCAAGTGGGCCTAAATGGTCATATTTTATTCCTAAGTTTGTTTTTGGTCGAATTTCACTTATCCAATAGAATTAGGACATGTGTTAGGCTAATAATAATATCATCTTTACCCTTAATTACCCTATTTACTTTTAACCGTGGTAAAACAAGTAAAAAGTTACTAATCACCAAAAATTATTTTCATCTCATTGAACCAAATTTTAGTCCTTGATATTATCCGTGTCTCTTGGATTTTCGAAATTTCACTCACAGAAGCGGTAAAATTATGTTTTATGAAAAATTCAGTTTTTTTAACTACCACTTAGTGGTTTCACTATTCATCGAAAATTGAAAGTTTTCAGAAAAATACCAAAAATTAGGCCTAAGCTATATTTGATATTATGAACTCAAAAATGATTTCTATTTTACCAAATTCAAAACATATCAGTTGCATTAACTAATTTAAAAATTAATTCTCGTCGTCAAAACAAATAGCGTGTTTTTAAGAGATAATAACTATCAAAAGATTGACACTAGTTTATAACTGGTTTAAATGTGAAATTACATACAATGACCAACATTGTATTAAATTGTAAAAATATATTCTAAATATACTTTAAAACCACTAGAATTAATAATTTATCACTATTAATTATTTCGATTGAAAAAGTTGTTTTTAATTAAAATTTAGTAATTTTCACTATTCATCAAAAATTGAAAGTTATCCGAAAAGTACCAAAATTTCACCTTAGGCTAAATTTGATACTCCGAATCCATAAATGAAGTCCATTTTGAAAAATAAAATTTACAAAATTTCAAAAAGTGGTTATTACTATTCATAACGGCTAGATTTAATAATATCTTAATAGCATATCGTTGTTTAGCGAAAGTTGGGGTTGCGTACCACACACGCTATCGTGGAAGGTCACGATTGCGTGTAATTCAAGCCAGGTCAGAGATGTGTGTTGTGAAAGCTCCTTTTGGTGTAGCGTATAACACAAGACATTAATGAAATTAAAAAGAATATTTTTCATAAAATCTCGGGGTGTTACAATTTTCTTCTCAAGTTGATTTTTTATAATATTGTGGTTTCTTTCATAAATAATATTCACTAAAATAGTTTTAATAAAATTTATATGCTTTCTATTATAAAACAAAACATGATATTTTTGGATTTTTATAGAAATGGTTTGGTTTTTCTTGGTGTTTTGACGGTGTTAGTTTGAAGTGGTTGATCAAAGGATATAGTCAATGATATTGGGAAGTGATGGGGATGATGTTATGGTGGTTATCCTGTGTTTTCATAACGATTTTGTGTTGGTTGATTTATTGATTTTATTTTTGTTTTAAATAAATAATGATGTCTTTCTATATCCTTAAATTATGTAATAGTTATGTATTGCATAAATTATTAATGGGAATGGGTTTGGATTGATTAATAATGAGTGGTAAATTAATGCATAAATGAATGAATGAGTTAGTTAGTTAGGTGGAATAGACTGTGATATAAAAAATGATGTAAATGAGAATATTAAAGAATCTATATTTGACATTGAGTCATAGGATGATTGAAAGTTGATATATATTATTATGAAGTTGGAATTAATCTGTAATTATTATTGTTATTAAAATGTTTCTTCTTCTTGTGGCTAGACATGGTAGTTGGGTTGTGTGATGTCATTAGTCATAAGTCTGTATTTCAGTAAAATATAGTTTAACATAAATTGGTTTGTGTGATATATATATATATATATATATATTCACTATAGTTTTTTGATTTCATATGCTATACCACCCGAGTAAGATAACATGACTCATGCCAATACGAGGCATCGGGTTCTAGGTATCTTCCTAACATCTTTATTGTAGAGGATATTGAAGGTTAACCACACCACTAACCATGATCTCTCTTCCGAACTAGATATGATATGTGTACATATCCAATATATAATTGATTATGATTAAAGGATTCATACTCGTATAGTAATTAATAGAAAAAAATATGATTTAAATTTATATAAGGGGTGTGATTGTTGATCATTGGTATGAAATGTGTATATATACACTAGTTGTAATGGTCTAAGGTATATTGTTTACATAAGTGAGCTATAATTATTATTGGTTATATTATGTTGTAATGGGTATGTTATGATGACATGTACATGTTTTGAAGGTATAGATGTGTTTATGTGTTTTTGGATATATAGATATATGGTATGAGGTTTCATAATATAAGGAAGGGATGTGAGAACCAGCTCATCTGACATCAAGGATTAGTATGACTGGTTTAGTGGGAAAGTGATAGTAGGTCACCCTTTAATTATCTAAATATTGTTGATATTATGTTAACAAATTCTGTATGATATTATGTGAGTGGGCCTTGGTGAGGTTGAGAATATAGTTGTCTTGGATAGGTAATGGGTTGGTTTCACTTTTTAGTATACTTTTTCCACATTTGAATGAGTTGTTTTCTGGAGTATCCCACCAACTATACTTGTATGCTAACCCCCCCATATATATACCTGTGTGTGTGTGAGTGAGTGTGTGTGTGTCTTTTAGGGTCCATAATATGGGATTGGTGAATGGTTTGGACATTATTATATCTTGGAAATTCTCATAGTTAGTTAGTGATCGAGGAGTTACTATTGTAGGAGTATGTATTAGGTATTTCTATATTGTAATTTCAGTAATTTATGACATTTAATGCTTATTGGGATATTTTATAATATTATATTATGGTGTGGATTATTTATTATATTATATTCTTGTGATTTATAAGGACAATTCCACCTATATTTTGTGTATTCTATACGAAAAGTACTGGTTAATTATTTATGAGATATTGGAGGCAAGATGTGGGGACACACTTGTCTTCCCTTCCATCCAAATAGATGTTCAAGTTGGGTAGATTTTTGATAGAGTAGATCCAGTAAACAAAACTAGTGATATAGGATTATTTTATTAAATGTTGAAAAAGATTTCTATTACTAATTTAAACTCCTTCTCAAAGTTTCATCAATCCTTTCTTACACAAAAAATTGGCATCCGAGCATCGAGGGTACACTTCTACTAGATCCATCATGTTAAAATATGATTTTTTTAGAATACCCTATATTTTAATTTTTAATGTATTTTATGACTTATTGAATTTCATAATTCAATCATAAATAGATATATTCCTACTTTTAATTGAAATAATTTTAATTTATAGAAGAATAGATTGAATCCTTATCATTTTTCACTTGGTATGAAAGTTCATAATGCTAAGTAAATTTTCATAAAACTTATTTTAAATATGTATCCATGATTCATATAGATAAGAAAAATATCGAGAGTGATGGAGAATATATGAATTCTATTCTCACATATTTGATTGAAAATTAATTCACCATGATGAAGGTATTAAATAATTCTAAGAATATTTGGGATAAATTAAATAATATTTATAATTAGAAAATAAATTGAAATATGCTGAACTAATAATTTTTAGATTCAAGCCTAAAGATTTGAGGATGATGAATGATAAATTAATTGATGAAATGTTTACCAGAATAAATTAATTTTTATGTAATATTTGATATTTTAGAGATAATTTTGAAGAATATATTATATAAAAGTAGTTTTTAAGAATCCTTTATTATATATTTGAGGATAAGGTGTATATATTTGAATAATAATATCATAATAAACATACTTTTGAATTGTTACAAAATATAATCATTGTATATGTCTTATAGGAAAAACCTATGTTAAAAAATAGAATTAAAGAAGAAAATAAGATTAATTGTAATTCCATGAAGACATAAATATTAAGAAAAATGAAGAAGATTCATATACTAAATCGAAGTAAGAAGATAAATTTGAAGAACCATAAAATATCATATCATTGATTTCAAAGAATTTAAAAAATAGGAAGAGGCTGATATAAAGGAAATCTACCATTAAATTTCATTAATAATGGTGTTGAAGTTCATTTTTTATTAATTACCCAATGAAAAGGAATGATAGAAAAAATAATGGGCATCATGAATAAATAATATCAAATTATAAATTTAAAAATTGTTTTAATTCAAATAGGGATAAAAAATCCCTTTAGGGGAAGAACATATTTTCCAAATGTGAAATATGATTCATTAGTATAACACTTTTTTTAGTTTATTTAATAAATCTGTATAATGAAATAATTTTCCTTACAAAATAAGTATTATAATTAAAATGTGATCAAATTTTTATTTAATTAATAGATATTTTTTCATATTTATTTTATGGAATATTGGATATTGATGAGATGTGTATAATTAATTTCCGGATTTTGAAATAACACATTTAATTGGAATTTATGGAACTAAATTATGTTTTAATATAGGATTAACGATATAATTTTATTGGTTAATAAATATAGAACACAACAATAACATGGTATTATACCTTAGATTTTATAATAAATAAAAATTAGATTTTAAAGTAATATTATGGTGAGAAATAGAGAAATTATTATGTAGGAAAGAGGGAAAATATTTAATCTTGTATAGGAAAGTTCTATATGGTGCATAATTATGGGATAAATAGAATGGTTTATTAATATAGGAGTGCCTTATTATATTCAACTCTTTGATGTCACTTTATATTTCTTTGATAGTGGTAGTGAAATTATTGGCATAATGTGGTCATATGTTTGATTTTAGTTAGATTATTAATTTATGTGGAATATTTTATTCTATGTATTTCATAATAATTATTTTTTAGGGATGAACTAATTCATTTAAAATAATATTTTTTCCCATATCTAAGGCATTAAATTATAATTTATAATATTTGTAATAGGGTTTTTCCAACTAGAAAACGTGTCATTCTACTTTTCTAACTTTAAAACTTAACTCTCTTTTCTCATATATCTTAGAAATAGTGTGTTACATGCGGGTCGTTCCAAGTTATAATTTGTTTGTTCCAATAACTAAATAGGTTGTACTCAAAAATAATAAGTTACATATATTGATGACAAAATAGTATTATGGTTGTTCCAAATGTGCAAAATCCATATAAAATTACATTTATGGGAGGGTCTGTTCATTGGTTTATAGATTGGTATTTATGGAGGTTTTTAATTATAATACTTGGTGATTCAACTTGAAAAGATTATTAATTTGGTAATTTTTTTCAAATCCCTAAAATAATTACTAGGGAGGTGGATTCAATACATTCTATGATATTAACTAATCCATTTATACATTATTGATTAATTATGACCTATAAATGATTTATTAATTAGAGGTTTGTGATAAATAATGATTTTATATAAAAATTCACTGAAAAATGTTGTGTGGAAACACCCCTGGGAAAAGTTGTGTTTTATCTAAATGATTTAAATTTTATTTTTTAGGAATTCCTTTATGGGGTGAATGTGTGTGTATCAAAAATAATTTCCAATGAGAAATGTTTTTAAAACCCAATAGAATCATTTTTGGTAAAATAAAGACTTCAAAATCAATCCTTAAGGTGAGAAATGATTTGAATGAGTATTTTTAATGTGAGGTAATTTTATATTGTTAATGGTAATTAATATGGTTTGGGGTTTGACAAATTAATAGGTGAATATTTGGTTTATACACTATTATTTAGTAAATTGTGATTAAATTATGCTTGGGTGATTGATGAATCATGCTAGGTATCTTTCTAGCATTTAATTGACTAGAATATAACTTTTCTCCACATAATGAGTTAATATTCTATATGTGGAAATTTTATTTATTTACAGTGGGAAACATGGAGTTTTTGGTAATGTTATTGGGTAAATGGAAAGATTCCATGGGAACATTATAAATAACGAGTTTCTAAAAGGGTGTTTTCCAAAAAAAAAATGCGACAAATAGTTTTTTAAAATCTAGAATTGGATATGGTTTTTATAAAAAAATATGGTTTTTCAAATAAATGGATACGTAAGTATCAGAAATATTGGTTATATATATATTTTTGATAATTTATTATTTTTTAAGAATATATTTGATTTACCATTTTTGTTAAAAAAAATTACTTTTGTATTTCTCATACATAGATATTTATTGGTTCCATTAACGAAATAATACTGAGTTTCTACTCACCCGTACTTATACAATATGAGGGATATGTTGAAATGATTGGTTTTTAATAACCTAATAGAATTGTTGAAGTGTTATATATTTTTTATCCTTGAGGGAGAATCATTAATGTTATTGGGTATGTATTTAAAACCATTGTGAGTTTTTTCAAGATCATTTAAGATTCCTTGATTGGTATTAAAGAGGTTATAAGATGTTTTGGACATGTTCTAGATAAATTTTTAAGTTTTAGAATATTGTGAAAAAAGATAAATCATTTATATATAAACTTCCTCAGGACTATACGTAAAAGAAACTTCTGAATACGCTCAATAAGTAATTGTATCTTAAAGGAGAACCAAATAACTTCTAAAGGAATGGGTTGTTTAAAAGATTTTTCTAGGTATGAAAAAGTAAATTTTTCTAAAATAATAAGAAATGAAAATGAACTGAGATAAGTAAGAGTGAATAATTCTTATCTAAGTGTCATCCAAATGTTCAGATAGAAAAAGAATATTAATGTATGGAATGCGTATGAGTATTTTTTTCCAAAACATAAAAGTAACTTTTGAATCACATTATGATATATAAAATTGAATTCCTTAATATATAAAAGTATTTATTTGGAGAAATATGAGAAGATGAATATTTACAGAAGATACTTATATAATGTAAGTGTGACAATGCTATGTTTGAACTCAAATATTAAAATATCACAGGCTATTGAAAAAATCAAGATTCTAGATATGTTTTTTGGAAATTTAAGTGGAGGTTCAAAGAGTGATATTTTTTGGAATATATAATATATATTTTTTAAATCATTTAATATGGTCCAAGATTGAGATTTTATCAGGGAGTCATTGACTAGATTAAAAATGATGAATAATGGGAGAGATTATGTGGATAAAATTCAAGGGGGGATTCAATATTTAAAATGAAAAATGATATTTATAGTTGACTAAGAAATAAATTATGGAAAAACTAAAAGAATTAGTGGTAGTTATGATATAGGATTTCTATTCCTGAACTACTATATCGAACAAAGAAAAAGAAAAAGATAATGTAAAGGCTTGAAAATGATTTGATCATCTATATCAATTTAAGAAATTCCAATTCCAATCATTTGAAGGCTCACTATTGTGAAAGAGTATTAATAGTGCGTTCTTTCATGATCTCATTTAAAAGACAATCATTCTGTGATCCATAGGAGGAAGGTCAACATGAATGTAACACTACTTTATTATTTGAGCAGTCAAAGAACTCATAATAGAGGATTAAGATCTTTTAATATGATGTGAAGAGATCTAACAGTACATTGAAGATATTTTTTACATCATAGAAGATGTGGAATCATAAAAGCTAGAGATATCCAGAATAATCTCATTAAAATACTAATATTATAGTAAAAATAATATTTGATGAACAGTTTGCCTCACTTTTCTTGGCTTATATAGTTCACAATATTCATGGAAGAACACTACCCTTTCTTTTTATTCACATTATAAATTATAGTGAATATCCCAATATTGGAACTCAAATAAAATCTACTAAGTATTAAGTCACAAAATTGGGGCTTAACCTTGTAAACATGTTAATATTATTTGATGTAATTTCACCAGATTTCATATCAATAAAGTTGAGAATAAAGAGATAATGGAATAATACTCTAACCAGTCATAAAAAAATATCGATTAAAAAATTGAAAATAAAGTATTGTAATTCATTTGTACCTCTTATCAGTGATACATCAAATGATTTGGGAACATCAATTCATAATTAAAAGAAATAAAATATTTTTTACTTTGTCAGTGATAATCTTTTCATCAAAGAAAAACATATAGTCAGAGGATTTTGTGTTTTCGGATTGAGTTTATTTATATTTTTGTATTAATATAAAATTTATAAAACAAAATTCTATAAACAATTTAATGGTTTTAAATAAATATATTTCAAATTCATATGCATAATTTAAATACTTTCATATTTCATCTTTGTGGTCTAATTATTCCATGAGAAATTTATTTTACCCCTTGGCACTAATTTGTTGTATATAGCTATTAGGTTGTGATCCTACATATTTATGGATATCATATTCATATCTTATTTTTTGGGGTCTTCAACCAGGGTGTTATAAAATAGTATGAAATCATGATTTTTAAATTATGTCTCATTTTTTTAGTTATTTGTAAAAATATGACGGTTGCAAATGAAAAGACACCCACAAAAAGTTATAGCTAACCTATTTATGATGAACATCAGGTTACCAAGAAGTCTGAGTAAATCTGAAAATGATGATAAACTTATAGGTAATTTTAATTTATACCATGTTAACCCATAAGGGGTTAAAATGAGAAGGTTGATATACATATTGATAGGCTTTGGGATATTATATCAACGAACCATGGTTTGAAAGTGAGTATTTTCTTGTATAAAAATATATTTTTAGAGGCCTTATGATTTTTGGTTTTTAAGAAATTATATTTGAAATGATATTATTATTTTTAAATTATTGTGATAAAGTGATATAAAAATGATATTATGTAATGGGAAAATATAGGAATCCATGTACATGTAAGATGTTGTGTAATTTATTTGATCATCACTGATTAAGAAATAACAAGATCTTAAATGGATTACATTAGGTTTTATAGAATTATTCCTCATTGAATATTTCTTAATGGGTTAGTAAAAGGAGTGTATGAAGTTTCTCTTATAGATACTTAGATTTAGAGTATTGTAGTTCTTATCACCTATGTGAGTGGCAGTGAAGCTAATTGAGATTGGTCATGTGAGGTCGCTTGAGACTCAAAATTTTAGAAGAAAAATCCACAATCATTTAGAGGTGATGTTTACCTTATATTAAAAGATATTTGATTTTCATTGACACTTACATTGTTATTTAATGGGATCAAATAGATTTCGTGGAGGTTATGGTGGTATTTTAGAGGTCTAGAAAAGAAATAGCTTCTAGATTTGAGGTTTTAGCTAGAATAATTGCATTACAACGTGATGGTTTAGGTGTCCCCTTGAGTGTTCGGTTATAAGTTTATGTCATAATGTGAGGATGTGTCACTGATTGGGGTGTGAGCTATGATATTTATATTCAATGATTCCTTGAGTTATAGGTTTGGTCACAATCTGGTTGGTTTGGAGATAGTATGAATGGCTACAAGTTACCCTTATAAATTTAATTTCTTTTTTTAAGAGCATAGAATATTATATATGTAATTAAATATTATGTATTTATTTTTATACTCTTTGGGTAATGGAATTAATTGTATCTATCACTCCATAAAAATATATAGTTTGAGTCTCTTGGTTATATCTCTCTAGGTGTCATTGAACCATAGTGCATGGGACACACCATGAGCTTGGACAAAAGAGGGTCCAAATAAGGAAAAAGACATGGAATCACACTGTGATCTCTGAGAGTTTGAATAGTACAACATAAAATCCTTATCCATGTTATGAAACACCTCTTTCTAATTGAGGAAATGTCCATCAGGGATATTCAAGGAGATATTACACTACAATATTTGAATCTTGGCCAGTTCAAGCGTGAAAATCCCATGTCACAAAATGAAAGAGTGTTTTATAGGATTATATATAAACTTCTTGTTCCTCAAATATTCATTCTATTTTCTCATTTTTTTCTATTAAAACCTAATTTGATGTAGGAGAATTTTGGATGAATCTAGGCCTCTGGGATTGTTCCTTAGTCATTTGATTTATGCAATAACTACCTTTAATTCAAGGTATCACTCTATACCTATTTTATTTCATTGTTCTATTATTATTATTTATATGTTTTGGAATTTATAACCTATTTATTTTTTGGGTTCTTATCAATTATTGATTAATGATTAATTATTGGTTTTTTTAATTAGGGTTCATGGGTTCATTGTGAGGTTTTGTAATAGTATTCTTCAACGTTCACCCCATTCTTGTTTAGTGTTCATTGATTCTATATATTAGTATAAAGGATTCAATAATTATACGATTTAACTATTTATAAGTGTGGTATTATCATGGTTTATATTTCAATGAGTAAATAGTTAATATAGACATAAAGATTATAATAATAAAAAAAATCAATGAATTGAAAGGTATGGTATAACTTTTCATGTGATGATGATATTATTCATGTTCGTTACCTTATGATATTTTATAGATAGTGCGATGATATATTTTTGTGATTATTAATGATTTCTTTTCACATTTTACAAGAGTAAAATTGATTAAAAAATTAACTAGTATAATAAAAGAGGAATAATAAATGAGGTATTAATTGAAAATGTCATTCTTTTACCGAATTTATTATCCTAATAAATAATTTCCATAAAAAAATATTTAGATTATAATTACTTATATTAGTTGATTCCATAAAAGGTTTCATTTATTATTAAAATATTTTAATATTTAATTGAATTAGTTAAGCTAGTAAATACAGATATTGATTCTTGGAATTAATACAAGTGGAAAACATTGTTTAGTCATTAATTGATATATCTTGAATTCATTAATTAAAGTTGTATTTATTATTCATTGGAATTATTTAAGCTAGAATTATTATTTTATATCATTATTATTAAAATAACATTTATTACATTATATGATTTAAATTAAAACCTAGTATTGGTGGTTTTTATGGATAAGGTAGAGCTATTGTGAGATTGTTTTGGTAGCAGATTGATAGGATTAATGGTGGAATGGTGTGGAAATATGTTTTAGATGATTTTATAATTGTTGTTTCATTTTTGGTTTCCAATTGAGTTTCTATTTTCTAATTAAATTCTATTAATGAATTATTTCATTTTAGGTACATCATTCCTCAATGTGGGTAGTGTTTTATCATAGTACATGAGATCATGGATGCTAATAATTTATTAATTGATTAAGGTGGGATAGTTCTTGAAAACTCTATGATGATAATGATATGATAATCAGTGGAACCCATGATTTGGGTAAATTATTAAAAGTGAGTGAGTATGAAAATTAAAAATAACAAAGTTAAATTAATGAGTCATTGTATTTAGATGGTTTTTGTAAATATTAATCAAGAATTGAATAAGGGATGTTAAAAATAGTCTATATATGATTAATAATAAATTATTAGTTATAGGTTTTTAGCTTGAATCTTGTTTTCTAAAAAGTGTATTATCTACCTTGTTCCTAGTGTTTGTATCTTGGTTTCTATGTTGAATCTTATCTATAGATCATGTATTTGATTATATAGAACATGTTAGAGTGGTTCTGTGTTATAATGTTCATTATGTTTTATCATTCTTATTATACACCACCTATATCTAATAAAATGGTTGATTTAAATATATAGAATTAGGTTGTGGATGTTTTCCCAAAATCTAGGATGTTAAGGTTATAGATGATTGACTACCCTCTTAACCATGCTCTCTCTTCCATACATAGTATAAAATGTGGAATGGTATGAGTTATAATGTCTTATAGTTATTAAATGATTATGAATACAGGTTGGAATGGATCATAGCTTTAATATACATGTATATGTATGCTATAAATTATTAAGTTTATAGTGCATAAATGTATATAGAATTTAATAACTTATGGTTATTACATGTGTATTTATACACATGTTGTAATGAAACAAGTTTTAGTGCGTATTTACAAGGAAAAAAATAGATGTTTTTTAGTATATTATTATGGGGATATAATTGCAGTGTGATTGTGATACATGGTTATGGATGCGATCATGTTGATATGGCTATGATTTGTTTACATGGATTTTAATTATGAATTTTGGAGGTAATGAGAGCACTAGGATTTGAGAAGTTGTGGTTTAAGGTGACTACTTCAGTGAGAAATTGAAAGCAGTGTACCTTATTCTATATAAGACTTTAATATTATGTTACTTATGGGAGTTACATAGTGAGTGGGACTTGGGTAGTATGAGAATATAGTTGAACATTTTTAGGTAATTAGTTGTTTTATCCATCTTTTTACTAGTGATTTAGTATCCTTTGTCCATATTTTCATGATAGGATTTGGGTCGGATCTTACAAATCATACTTATATTATCACTCATATATATATATTTATATATTGAGGTCTATATGTGATATTTGGTTATAGATATGGTTCTTACTGAATCATAGAGGTTGTTCAAGGAATTTATGGTGATTAATATTTTTTATTGTATGAGTTTCATGTGGTATTTTTTTTTGTGGTTCTTTCATTGTATGAAATTGGAAGTATTAGGATATGTTAGTTATGTTTACAAATTTTATTTATTGATTCATCATCTTTTACTAATAATTTAACAGGAAATTCCTCCAAATTGCATGTATTATATAACCCCGATGCTAGTCACAAACCCATGGTCTATTTGAGACATACTTATTTGTTCTCTCATGTATTCACTTATAGCCTAGAAGGGTTACCGGTGAGGGTAGGTCATGATAAACTGGTATCAAATTTTTTGGCTGAGATATAGTACCGGTGATGATTGATTAAGATAAACTTAGTATGTGATGTAATTAGGGGAGACTAGATAGGTCATAGTTGACTAGTTGCCTCTATGATCTAATAGAAGGACCTTATGATTACTAAATATAAAAACAAATGTGTTGTTTCTTATAGGGTATAGACCGAGGAAGGGATCATGCATGATGATTTTCTATGTCCGTGATTTAGTTGGGTAGATGATGACAATTATAATGAATCTTAGTGAATTAATCATAAGGATTCTATAATTCAGGTTTCGTAAGTCCTTATCATTGTTATACTTTATAAGTATGAAACCTAGTCGACATCCTCACTACAATCATATCAATGAAGTAAAACTCTATGAACCAACCAATCATAAGAGATTTGAGTTTGAAGAAGATTACATCTAAAGGAAGATGCTTCACGAGTTCCAAAAACAGGGCCTGTGGAAGTATATGAGATTTGTTTCTAAAAAAGAGACCAATGCATTTCTAGAGCAGGTATAATATTCTTTTAGTTTTATACATGATATAAAGTAGCATTATATTCCTTTGTCTAAAATTATGTTTTAAGGAGATGCTCATTAGTAATGGGTTTTATTCCTTAGTGATAGAAAGGAATAGAAAGTTTCATGGGTTTACTTTTGTGATCATTTACCTGATGACTTCCTTTCATAAACTATGATGGTTATATATTGGTGGTATATTATTTCTATTCACCAAGGGAGTTCCAATGTATGGGATTTTAGGATTTAATTCAATAAACTCATTCGTTATGTCATAGATCTTCTAGTAGATTAAGTGGATAGAATAAGTAATTTCAAGGACATATTGTATCCAAAGATCTAATTCCATGTAAGCTTATTTATATTTTTGATGTGCCTTAATGTTATAGAGAATCTTGAGGTTATAAATAAGATACTATTTTGAACTAGATCATATGGAAATGAATTCATCAAAATTTATCAAGTAGTATATATATGAGCATATGTTATTAGATTCCTTGTCATTTGATGTTTTATAAAATAAATAGTCGGCCTTAACTACCATAATTTAGTTCTACCAAAGAAATAATTTCTCTAAAATATACCTAGATATCATATGATTTTTACCTTTTATATGAAATCCAAATCCATTTAGATGCTCGAGTACCCAACCTTCCCCTACTGTAAGTGTGAGGATAGCGACTCACTTCAGGTTTAGTAATTTTTGCAGCATCCTTTGAACAAAAAAAATCAATGGTTGGTCTAAAATTTAATTATAGGATAGGATATAGGGTGGGAAAAGGAAATCCCCAAGATATCCTCATCCATAGGGTTACATGGTAGAGTGTTGTCAGGGATGTGGTTGATAACAGGTCCAGTAATGTCATGGAGTATGATGTAGTTAGATGTAAACAATAGAGAAGTTGGAATGAGGAAAGATATATGTTGTGTATGTTACCATATATATATTTTCTACTTGCGTATATGATTTTTTTTATTCAGAAATTACGAAATTATTCTTAGAAAAAACCATGGTCTAGGCTCATAGATTTTAGGTAGAGAGGTATCCAGTTTTCTTGGTGTTGACTATGCTAGTTGGAGTTTGAGTTAGATTATATCATGTATGTTGAGATTGTGAATTGTTTCTAGGTAATCATAATCATTAAATATAATTCCAATTTGTACATATAAATTCATATAATATAGGTATAATCATGAATAGTTTTATGTTCTACATGCTATAATTGATTACTTTAGGAGCAGTTTTTTCTAATATAATTATAACAGTTATCATTCCAAGTTCATTAGTGAGTGGGACCAATAGGTATATCATAGAGGTACTAATATTTTATCTTATATGATGACGAAACTACTGTTCAGTTCAGAAAAAGTTAAACTAGTGGTGTTTCTAATTGTTATAGAAGAGCACCTTGATGTCTTCCCTAAAGAGGTTTTAATTATAACCCCTCATTGTTAATTTTACTTTTAGATAGATTTACAACTAAGGATCTCTATGATATAAATGTCTTTATATAGGATACTTACTTATAAATTGTGGGATCCATGGATTCAAAATGATGATATTTTGTAGAAATGTTTTGTCCAACCAATCTTGTTGCATTAGAGTACATCAGTCTTGTTAGGAAAAAGGCGGATGGTATTCTATGACTATGTGTCAATTTTTATTACTTGAATCTGGTGATAATAAAGATCCCTTATTCCCTTTATCTATTTATGATCTATTCAACCAAGTAAAGGGAGAAAGTGGTTATCTATGATTTATAAAAAATTATGGCATTATTATATGTGGGTGAATGCAGAAGATATTTCAACAATTTCATGCATGTGTTGTTATGAGTAATATGAATTCATGTAAATTCACTTAGGTTGTACTAAAATACTATCCATGTTTATGGGACTGAAAAACTATAAGTTTTGTGAGTTCCAAGGACAGTTCTCACCTTGTTCATTAAAGTCATCCTTTTGTATTCTGATTCTATTAAATGGAATGCAATGTTTCCATGAAAAAATTTAGAGGTTCTTTAGAGCCATCAACTATTTGGGAAGTTATTTAAATTTAATTTATGGGGTTATGAAGTTTATTTATTTGGGTATTTCATTTTAAAGAGATTAATATATATAGATCATTCGATGATTGAGGTGGTTTCATATTTGGAATCTCCCAAGAGTATGGTGAAGGTTCGTAGTTCACTTGGTCTTATAAGCCATTATAGGTGGGTTTTGTCTTAATGTTTTTCCATAATATAACTTTTATTATATAATTAAATATTAACGATCAATATTTTTGATGTAAGAACTAGTTTTAGTCTAATTTTGAATATTTAGTGGAGAATTTGTTAAGTTATCTTGCTTTTAATTTTATAAAGTAATGAGTTATGATTGTGTTTTTCTATGATGCTTTACACTTTGTCTTGGGTTGTGTTTTTATGTAGTAGAGATCGTTCAACTGTTATGGGTCACAAAAATTATAACCCCTTGAATAAAACAATCTTTCTCATGATATCATGATTTATGTAGTTTTGTTTTCCATAAAGTTGCAGAATAACTATCTCATTGGGGATTTCTTTGTGATCTTCATGGATCTTAATAATTCTTGATATATATACTCTTATTTATATATTAATATCCAAAAAAATTATGGATAAATTTATTATAGGATTATGTCTTTTATTTTTTCTATGCAGAAGGTAATGGGAATGTTATTGCTAACATATTAAATAATAATTCATGTGGTGATGTTGTTTATGAGTCTGACGATGATTCAATATTAATAGAGGAGATTATGATGATTAAAATTTATATGATGAATATTAATGGTAGAGTGTGTATCTAATAGATTAACAAACTATTATTCTTGGTGTAGTAGGTGGCAAATATTATTCTGGAAATAATGTGTTAAAATTAAATAAGGATTGTATTGTTTTTAGGGATTCCCTTGAGGGATATTCAGAGGATGAAATACATTGGTTTTTATTCTAGATTATTCTATTTAGTACCATAGTAAAGTGAGATGTGGTTTTCATGAGTTTCAAAACTATCCATTGGAAGAGGATCATGATATTGTGAAGATGTATTGTTCCTTAAGGGATCGGTTTTGGTGATCTGGGATGAAGAGATTAGTCATAGATTTTTTGACCCAGTGTTTGGTTTACTAGAAGGTAATGTCTGAACATCATGTTCTCTGTGAGTTTACTCATCTAATATATGTGCTTCAGTGGATGTGTGAGAAAATTTTAATATAAGTCATGACTAGTTCACCTTTAACTCAAGGTGGATATGATACTATCTAGGTGATTATGTAATGTTTAATGAAATCATATCACTTATTTGTGATTAAGTTGTTAAGCATAGTGGATGTTCGATAAGACAGTATTTGGAGGATATTATCGGACTCCATGGGGTTATGGATGATAATATATGACAATGATCCATGTTTTACCTACTAATTAATGAATGGACTCCAAAATGATTTTGCCTTTTAAAAATTCCTGAAGACAAAATTTATTCCATATATGTATCGTAAGAAAGAACTGACAATAGATATTTTGGAAGACATTTTGAAAGCATGTATTGTGAATTTTTAGGGTTCATGGGTGAGGAACCTATCCTTGGTTGAGTATTTTTATAATAACAGTTATCACTCAACCATTCATTATCCCGGTTTAAAGTGTTTTATGGATGACATTTTAGATCTCTATTGTGTTCGATCAAGGTTAGAGGGTTAGTGATTCTTAGACTAGAATTGGTGAAGAGTATGATATAGAAGGTATATGTAAATCAGGGGTGGATGAAGATAGATCTGGATATCTAGGAGTCCCATGATAGTAATAGTATGTGGCCTATTCAGTTTTAAATTGGATATCCTATATTTTTTAACGAATATCCTTGTCATGTGAATCTGTGGTCCAGTCAAAGGTGTATTTTCTCAATATTTTTTAGTATATTTGTGGTGTTTGAGTGTTCCAATGTAATTATATATCATTTATTGCTTCCTTAGTATTTTCACTAGAAAAATGAAATTATACACATGTCATATTATCATTATTATATTTATAATGAATCTGATGTCATTTACTATGGTGATTTTGAAGTTGAAGATGATGCAATGTTTAAGGAACCACCCACTGAGATTCCTAGACATTATGAGAAGGTGTTTCTTGGGAATTTAATTCCATTGGTCCATGTCCTATGGCTACATAGTGGCTTATAAGAGTGTAGTTAATTACATAAGTGATAGATTCACATATAATATCTCATATTATTCGATGATATATTATTTTGGGATGTTATGTATATACCTAGGATGAATACATATGGCAATTATGTGTTATTTTTATACCTACCCCTTATAATGAGTTGGTTGTGCACTAATTATAGTTTCATTCCTATTTGAGAGGTATCTAATATGGTGTATATTTTGAGACCTATTACAATTTTTTTCATGGGTTTGGTTTTGATTCTTACAGCTAAGAATCGTCTGATAGGTATCATTTGTAAGGGACTATATTTTCTTAAACCCTTTCTATATAATTTATATATTATTAATGGAATATTGGGAGTGGTGGTTGGTAGTATCAAAGTTGAGGGAAGGGATGAAAAACTAGTGTTATGGTTTTAACAGGAAGAGGTTTGTTGGGGTGTGATGTTATGTGTAATTCCATGATTTCTCAATTGGGAATATGTGTCATGGCATGAGGGTGAGTTACAACTAGGGGTTTATGTTGCGATAGTTTAGTGTCATGTTATCTATTTTTATAAATTTTTTCATGTTTTAATCAGTTCATTCATGGCATGAATGTCAATGGGTTACCCATATATATATATATATATGAAATTTAAACTCCATAGAAAATTATAAAACCTTATTTATGGAATAAAAAAATTATATATTTTTTTATGATATTCTAGTCTTGGCATGAAGTATGTTTAACATTTCATGAAAACTTGGAGGTGTTATAACATATCTCTATCTCTTTATGAGTCATTTCACTATGGTTCATGGGTCATTCCATAAGCCAGGCCTAGGGTTTGATCAGAAGATAAATATATTCAAAAATTATTTTAAGATCTATATTGGTTTAAATATTGTGGTGTGACACACATAGGCATGATTTAACCCTCCTTATTCTCATTGAGAAAATAATTGTCAACAGTCAGAGAAAGGGGGAGCCTCATGGGGAGATCTCACTATAATCATCTGATCTAGTCTCATTGTATCATGAAAAATTCATATCACATCATAAATAAGTGTTTTTTTGATTACCTATAAATTTCTAGAGCCTCCCAAATTATATCAACTTTATCATTCTTCATTAAATACTTATGTTGATATGGGGGAGTTTTGGATGAACCCATTTCTCTATTATTGATCATTAGACCTTTTCTTTATACACCAACTACCTTAAATGAAATTCATCACTATCTACCTCTTTCTTCTTCATTATTCCCCCATCCATATTTCCAATTCGTAGTAGTTATATCCAATAGATTTTATGGTTTCCTTATTGATTATTGATAGATTATTCATGATTATATGATGTCATTACTTTTTGTTGGTTTGTTATGAGGTTCCACATTAGTATTATTTTTCCTTCTCCGGTTCTAGTTTAGTGATAATCGAATCTTCAAATCGAGGTATTATATTTGATAATCATATTATTTAATTGTGTGTAAATGTGGGATTATCATGCTTTGGAATCCAATTCGAAAATAGTTTATATTTAACTATAGAAGATAATAATTTGAAATGAGTGAATTTAAATGGATGACATAGGTCCACATGTGATTATGTTGTTTTTCATGTTGAATGCCTCATGATACTTATTATATAGTTTGTTGATAAATTTAAATGAATATCAATATTTACTTTGAATATTTTAGATTCATAAACCTGGGTAAATAACATAATTATGGTAAGAAATGAGGGAGAACGAAAGATTCATTCATTTAACTTATCCATATTCCTTATAAAATCATAACACGATAAATAATTTCTTTGAGAATATTATTTGGATGGTTAGTACTGATATTAGTTACTTCAATATTAAGTATTTTTTCATACTCAATACTTCTTATAATGAATTGAATTAAATGTGATAATAGCGAAAAGAAATAATTACTGGAATTAACACTAGTGGTTGACTTTGTTCATCCCTTTATTTTTATAGATTTTATGCATTAACTTAAGTGGTATTGATTTCTCATTAACATTAATACTATTGGAATTATGTTTTTCATTAAATATTATTATTATTTTATAAATCTCTTGATGTGATATGAATAGAAATATGATATGATTGGTTATTATGTTGAAGGTGGAGTTATTGTGATGTTGTTGTAGTGGAATATTGATATAGTTGATTATGGAATGGTGTGGATGGTGTGGAAATCTGTTAGGGATGATGTTGGTATTGTTGCATTATGTTGGGATCCCTATTGAGTTACTATCTGTATTTTACATTCCTCTGATTGCTTATTCCATTTTTTGTATATTCATTCTCAAAATTTGTATAGTTTTTTCTTAGTGCATGAGATCATGAATGATAATAATTGATGATTTATTTAAAGGGATATGATTCTTGATGAATTAAAAATGATAATGAAATATTAATAATTAAAATCCATATGTTTTCTAAATGATTAAAAAACCATAGATATTAAAACAATAATTATAATTTAGAAATAAAGAACCTTTGTCTTTATATGGTTAATGTAAATATTAATCTATAATTAATTAAGGGATTAAATAAAATGTATAGTATTTGGAAAATGATAAATATTAATGATAATACCAAACCATGATGCTTTTTTCCTAATATATTATTATCTTATTAGTTCTCAGTGTTGATAGATGGGTTTTTATGGGTGTGTTAGTTTTATATCAAGTCTGGGATTGGATATTTTCCATTTTAATGGCTGTATTCTATAATATTAATTATTTTATAATATTTATGATACTCACCCACTTGAGTTAGATAACCAAAATGATGTGAACACTTGGAATTATGCTCTAGGTGTGTTCCCAACATCTAATATATCGAGGATGCAAATTGCTAACTACTTCTCCTACCCTGATCTACCATCTATGTATAATATAGTATTTGGTAATATCTAGGATATAATGGATTATGATTATAAGATTTATACTCATATTAATATTGTGGATAACCTTAATGTTATATATATACATATATATATTGGAGTCATAATGTTATAGTGCATACATGTATATAGGTTGTAATGTCTTGTTGTTATTACATGTGTAATTATACACAGTTTATAATTGATAATGTCATAGTGTGTATTTACATGGGATGTAATGCCTCTTAATTTTACTATATTATTTTGTGGGTGTGATTCTGATGTTTAGTTGTGGATTAGATTATGTGAGTATGTTCCTGATGTGTTTTCACATATATGAATTATGACTTATAGAGGAGATTAGAGCACTATCCCATGTGCCATTGGGATTTACAGTTTTCAAAAATGTGAATTATGACTTATGGAGGAAATGGGAGTGCTAGAATGTATGATATTGGGGTTTATAATGATTAGTTATGTGTGAAAGTGGAAGTAGGGTACCGTATTATATATATTTATATGATATTATTTTACCTACTTTTTTTCATTGCATAGTGAGAAAGGAAATATAGTTGACTAATTTTTGGTAAAGAGTTAGTGTCTCACAATATTTACAAGGGATTTAAGATTATTCTTCCATAGTTTCATGAGAGGTTTCTAGGACGATGCTTCTAAGCGTACTTCTAAGATCAGCCATATATATATATATATATATATATATCGGATTAACAAGAGGTAGTTGTTGATTGAGCTAGGCCATACAAGATTTTTGAGGTTGTTAGAGGGGTTACTAGTGATTTCTAGTAGCTATAGTGGTATTTTCCCATGATATTTACCTTTTTAGTCATGATTCATTTAAAATCACATGCATTCAGATCAATTAAATATATTTATAGAGTTTATTATTATATTATACTTCCATTCCTTGGAATTTTGTGTGTAATTACACTCTTATGTGTGTGTTTCATACCCATGATTCTAGTCACCAACCCATGACCAATTGGAGTTTTGATTCATAGGTCACTATGGTCTTCACTTCTAGCCGAGGAGGGGTATCAGTTGGGTTACGTTGTGATAGAGTTTATGGGGAAATGGTTAGGATGATTAGATTCATGTTTTTACAAGCATTGGAGATCATTATGGTTGACATCACATATTATTTATTGGAAGTTCCAAATTAAAAATTCTAATTGTTAATTCACTAGTTCAAAAAACGTTTTAAATGAAAGGTTTTTTATGTTAGTTACTTATTACTAATGCAAAAAAATTTAAACATCATTATTTTATAACGAAGATGAATGAAAAATTCCACCAAGGATTTTTTATAACTGATGTGAAAATATGAGAATTATATTTTTAATGGTTGTTATTTGATAGTTGATGCTTTTTTTTGAATTATTGGGATGAGTCATTTTTTCATTCATTCACGCAACAACCATCAATTTTCACATGCATTGACAACCATAACCCTTCATTTTATGATCTGTTGGCCTTAAATCTCTTTTATTATGAATTAACCATTGTACTCCACCCTCAATTATCATCATTTTCTTGTTTATCTCTCTAAAATATCTTCCCATTAGTGTAGTTATATCAATCACCTCCCTTTTGATATCAATTTGTGGTTTGTGATTATTGTTCCTATTTTCTATGCTTTCAAAGAATTTTTATTTATAGTTCCACTTAATATTTTCAATTATATTTTTAATTTATTTTCCATTTATTCTCATTTTGTGTTATCACTTACTATTATTTAGACATATAAGGTATTTTTCAATTAATGAATGATTTTATTGAGATTTTTTTGGTTAAATTACTTTTCAATAAATTTTTATTTTAAATAATAATATTTTACTTATTAATGTCTTTCTATTGTTTTTTTTCTATATTTTGAATATTAATTTTAATATATAGTGGAATATGGAATTTGAATAAAAATTATTTATAATATATAATTAGGAGATCATGTTGATTTAAGAATACATTTTTATTTTTTAAATAAATAATGATAATTAAATATGTTAAAAGTGTTATTTTTTTCAAATATGTTGTCTTTTTTAGTGTAATATTCAATGATATTTTTTAATTTTTATTTATAAAAGTAAATATGTAATTAAATTTTAAAATAAAATAACTTAATTTCAAATCATGGTATTTTTCAGAGGTAATAATGAGTCATAGTTGTATTACTACACTGTGAACAAGTGATGAATAAGAGGAAGGTATTAATATTTTTTTTTTGAATTTTATAAACAAAATGATCAAAACAACAAACTATTTTTTCTTTATGCTTAAAATGTTTAAATGTAAAGAAGTTAAAATTTAGAGAAATCACAGATCATTTAGTTTTTTGTAGTTTTAATCCAAGTTACAGACCTTGGATTTAGCATGGTGAAACTGGGGAGTAATATTTATTCAATTAATGATGATGATTTTTAAGATTATAAGTATGATCAAATTGAAGAAATGATTCATGATATTTAAGTAGAATAAATTGGAAATGAACTACTAATTGGGAGTCAATATGGAAATGTTGAAAAAAGCATTGTATCCTAGATATAAAATTTTTATGGTTTGATCAATAGTGATAATATTGATTAATGAAGGTGAAAATTGGAGGGAGTGACAAAATATTTACAGAGTTGTTATTTCTATTGAATGAAATACTTCATAGAGACAATGATCTTCCTAATTCACATTATAATGAAAAAAATATTATTCTTGATGGGTTTGGTGAATAGTAATATACATTCATAACTGAATGACTATGTCCTATATATGAAGGAATAAGAAGGTCTAACAGAGTATCCAAAATATAAGAAATCACATAATATATTGAAAGACAAATCCTAAGCTAATTTAGCTGTTATAGAGAGTTCATCGAAGTAAATTTGGAATCTTCCAATAATTCCTCATATGACATGTCTATTTTCAAACTGAAATGGTCAAAAAAGGTTATCATGGAATGTAGATGAAAATATATATGATGTAAAATTACATCATCAAGTTGAATTTCCATAGTGGAAGAAATTTGATCAATAGTTTCCCATAATCATAAATAAAGCTATAAATATCTAACATAGATTATTCATAAATGGAATGAATCCATATCTAATCCTTAACAACGGACATAGTTTTTAGAACATTTTATTGGTAATTTAAAACATATATCATGAATTTTTTATGAAGAGGAAATAGATCATATCAATTTTAAATATTTCTATACAAAACCATCCTGAAAATGAAAATTATGTTTTCTTATCACCAATAATAGATGATTTGAAACTTTTATATGAGAAATTTATGAGAGCGTATTATTCTTATGAAATGGAAAATTTTCACCAACATTTATGATTATGTTCCCTATAAATGACTTCCCGGTATATGGATATTTGTCATAATACAATGTTAAGGGGAATAAAGCTTATCCAATTTGTGAACAACTCACATAATTTTATGAACTTGAATAAGGGAGAAAAATAGAACACATGGGTTAGTAGTGTTTTTTGCATAAAGATCACTCTTACTGGAGATTTAAAACAATTATTCAATAACTCACAAGAATTTGATATTGATCCAAAACCTTTTTCCCCTGATCATTATTGGGAATTCATTAGACAAGGATCCTAGACTATTTTAAATAATGAGATCTCCATCTACCCTTCCCGCATGAGCTAACCCATCAGGCATAAATTTATTTTCTCTCTAAATATGTCCAACAATACTGCCCTAGTTGATTATTAATCAGAACTTCATAACATAATTATACAACTCCCTATATGGGTGTGCTTTCCCTTGAATAATATGAACCAATGTTTCATAATATAATTTAATTTCATCAACCATAGTATTGATCATTTTTTTAAATAGATTCCAGTATGAATTGATATTATCTCTACAGTTCTACAACTACTCAAACCATAAAATTAAGTAAAACTATAAAAAACTAAACCTCTCCATCTCTCACCAGTCCGCCTCCCCTCATTTCTCTAACCATGTATGATATGTCAAAATTAAGCATCATACCCCTAGCAAGAGGTAACCATAGAAACCATCATCCATGACTAGTATGTCGTGGGTTACAAATCACTAAGGACCTTGAAGGAAACCAATAAAAAGTAGTAGATTTCCACCCACCTCAGATTAACTAACCCAACTCTACAATGATCACTTTTGTGTGCACATGAAGCAAAATTAGGGATTTTTTCCCCTTCTCTTATCATGTTTCTAGCTTCCCAATGAATCCAATATACTTCCATAAATGCAAGGCCTCTAAAATTCCCTTCTAGATCATGAGGCCCTGAAAATTCAAATAAGTTTGTGAGTAAATAATTTACTTAATATTGATCACTGTAGCTATTATGAATTTTCCCTACTAAATCCCATAGACCTATTTCCCAATCACTATTAATAAAAAGGTAAACCTTAGATTTTTTATGGAAGATCACATCAAAAGTACCAAGAATCAATGTTAACTCCTTTAAGATGAACATTTTCATCTATTGAAATCTCCTAGTTTTGGATCTACTATATTTTGAAGTTCATTTTAGTGGGTATTTCTTTTCACCATATCTTTGATGCCCATAGATCCAACTAACACTATTCATGGAAAATGAAAATGTCTCCATGATTGTTAAACATTCCCAAGGTAGAACTTGTAAAAAATCATTAGTCAAGAACATCAACCAAGCATATACTTTCAAAACTCACCATTTTATCATCATTGATAATGTCCTCCATCAATATTGGGTGCCTACTCAAATCCTCAAAAGAGATGTTTGGAGGTGGAAACTCCATAAAAAACAAGATCCCTCCAGCCCCACTGTTTTTCCATAGATTGATATCTCTTCTCCAACCACCCAATGGGTATGATCTAGAAATTATTCGAAGTGATTCATCATGCATTTGGATAAACTAGATAACACCATATTTCTACCAGTATATTCCTCTCATGTACCCCCATTTCTATCCTGCATAAATTTGGACCATAAGTATTTGCATTCAATAAATTCCCACGCATATCGATCCTTTATAAAGTACATGGTTTCAACAATACTTTGAATGCCGACACCACCTTCATTTCATTTATCCATCAGTTTCCATGAGGTCCAATGAAATATTCCTACATGATTTTTATTCCATAGAAAATAATTCATGATATTTTCCATACTAGTTATTATCCCCTTTAGAGGGCTGATGATAGATAAGTCCACTGATCATTATCACTACTAGAAAAATAGACATTTTTTATGGGTCTAAAACTCTACAAAATAATAATAAATACCTTTATTTTTTTTACAGACACTGATGTTAATTTCATGAGCATTATTTGAGATGTATAATAGATATGGGAAATATTTTATGTCACTATTAGTCCTTTATGAAATTATTAGTATTGGCAGATCATGATATCCACTGCAAAAGGATTTCATAGAACTATTTTTTCTATGGATATCATGATTTCCTCGACAACATTTTTTGTGATGGAGACTCTTTCATTGTAACCCCATCATAAAAAAATTAATTAGAGAAAAAATCAACCATTTTTATTTTCACCTAACACATCCCATGAATTTTCCTTTATTCTTTTCACAATAGCCCTAGTATGCCCCTATTGGATGTTCTACCCCCAGATCCTTTCATTTAATTTGATTTTTTTTAATGAGGTACGAATCCCTTGGATACAAACTCATATTCTATATTCTTTGATCCTTTTGGATATTTTCCATTAACTCTCACTACAATTGGTTTGGTCAAACTGTTGGTAAATAAACATACCAAAATTTTATGGTTTAATTTATATTTAGGGCTACTACATGTTTATTCTTCCCTATTTTGGTGTCTTCCATATAATACGACATGTTTTGGCTCTATATGGGTTGATTCCAATTTATTTTAGGTATTTTTTCAAATTTATAACCATTATATTTAAGACACATATATAATATATATATATATATATAATCATATATATAGGGGATATTTATAGTAATACCATAAGGTGGAAATCATAATTTTAGTATCATCAAAATAATTTGGAATTAATTATTTTATGATATTTTTGGAAATATAGTTATTATGGAAATTAGTTATTGGGGTGTTTGATATTTATATTAATATTGAAAATTTTGATATGAATCTATTTAATCGGTCAATTATTGGCATTGCACGAATTAAAAATTATGACATTTATTTTAGGGAATGATGATTCCATATAATTTTATTATATAAGGAATAATATTAGAGTATTTAATAAATTGTAAATTCTTATTAAATGAACATAATAAAATATTTCATGATGGAAAAAATAAGATTACAGACATATAAAAATAAATTTAAAGTAAACCATAATTGTGATAAAATTCAAGTTAAAATGATGTATTTACTTCCAACAACGTGAATGAAGTTGAATTTATTTAAAGATCCTATCAAATAATATGTCTTATTTTTTTTATTTTAAAGGAATTCTTATTGTGATAATTTTTTTGATGAATTTTGATAATTCTTGGATTTTTCCCATGATATTAAACCATATTTGACTAATATATTATGAGTAAAATTTTGATTCTTTGAAATTGAAAAATTGAGACTATTTTATGGAAGAAGTGTGTAGTGTATTTTATGTTATGGGATTGTGTATATACTGGTAATACTTAATAAAAAATGTACAAAATGTTTTATGAATAAATTGTTTTAACAAAAAATTTTATTATGGTTTTTTTCATCTACTTAAAACATGTGAATATTTTTTAGTAAATTTTTGGATATATATATATATATATATATATAATATAATATAAAAATTTTACTATACATATATAAACATTCTAAAAAAATTCAGTTATAATTAATAATGTTTAAATTTGAGAAAATTGTGATAATTTTTAATAAATTATAAAATAAAATATATAACACTAATAATTATTAAAATTAAGTAATATTTGTTAAATTTTTAGTTATAAGTAATTAAAAATTAGTATTAAATAATAATTAATTGTATCAATTATTAAAAAAATAAAAAATTAATAATTAGATAATTTTTTATAATAACTTTTATAAAAAATATTAAAAAATACGAAAAAACTATTAAATTTTTTAAATAATTAGTAAAATTTAGTGATAGTTAAAGTAATTAGTAAGAATCATTAATTTTTGTAAATAATTAAAAAATAAAAAGTCAATATTTTGAGTTATTAGTAAATATTAGTATTAATTACAAAATTTTGTTAATTTTTTTAAATATTAGTGAATTAAAATATTTTATAATAAATTTTAATAAAAATATGAAATTATTATTATTATTAAAAAATTATAATATTCATTAAAAATAAATTATAATTAATAAATTATTATCATTACTTAATAAATAGTTTTACTAATTAGTAAGATATAAAAAATATTTATAATAGATAATAAAAATTTATAAAAATTCATGATAAGTAATCACAATTAGCCAAAATTAAAATAAAATAATAATTTTTAATTAGTCATAATGAGTAATAATTATTCTCAATTATATTTATTTTTAGATAACTATAGACTCTGGAAGTAGACCTCGGTTTCTATTACAAGATCATTATTTGATAAATCATCACAAAAATCAAAACGTATCTAGTATAAATGATGACTACATTGAGGGTGTTGAAACATCTATATCATTTGCAACATCAAATTTAGTTTTTTTTAGGAGAAAAAGAAAATGTCTATTTGAGAAATGTGATCTTATGAGATTCAACACATTTAGAATTTTTTGAGGTCGTCTATTGCATTTTGGTTTTTAGAAAGATTATATTTTTTGGTGTCACCATGGTGAAAAAAATTCAATATAAAGAAATTGGTTCATGATCCATTATTTTAGAATTTAGTACATGATCATGTTAGCTCATCTGTTCCCAAAACAACAACATGGAACGAAATTCCATGTCTTGAATGAGAACCATATCAATTTTATAATTTTTTGAAATCTTTCAAGGTTTCCTTTTTTCTGGGATTCTAGATAATAAAAAATTAATCTGTTACAAAATATATGGCTATTAAATTAGTTTTTGGAATGTAAAATAGTTATTTTGATAAAATATTTTCTTGGTTAAATCGTTGTCTCCTAATTGAAATACATTTCTTGTAAGTTTTTATAAAACTAATAAGCTAGTTTATAATTTGGTCATAGCTATGAGAATATCCATTCGTGTTCATATGACTACATCTTATATTATAGTGATTGTGAATCAATAGTTAATTTTCCAATATGTGGATAACCGTGGAATAAAGAGTAAAAATATGGAATGTCTATATTTCCAATGAAAAAATTCAGTTATTTTAAAATTATACCATGTTTACAATGTCTATTTATGTCTCGTAACATAACTCCATTGATAACATGGAATAAATAAAATATTTCCATCAATAAAAGATTAAATCATCCATATGATGGTGATTCATGGAAACACTTTTATCATATTCATAATTATTTTTCTATAGAACCTCAAAATATATGGTTTTGTTTTTCTACTGATGTTTTTTTTTCATTTGGTACTTATGGTAGTCATTATTATTATTGGTCTTTTTTTCTAAATCATTACAAATAACATACTTCTATGTTGATGAAGGAACCTTATATATATTTGGTGTTATTAATGTAAGGACATATAAAGATGAATATTGATGAATATCTGAATCCACTAATTGATGAGTTAATTTCATTATGTAATGATGATGTAAATACATCTGATATTGTTATATATAAAAAAATTTCACTATAAATTTCTTACATTCACATTTCTTTATGAATATTCCAATGAATATTTATTATAATTATGAAAAATACACTGTGGACATTAATTATCTATAATATGATCTTAATCATGCACAAATATATTCTTTATTGTATATTAATTACCATTTAGGATAATCCCCTATAGGCATTGAACATCATTGGTTTACCCTTTCCCATCAAAATCTAAAGTAGAAATGTTATCTCCCATACTATTACTCTTAATTAGATTTTGAAAATACTTCTTAGAAATCCCATTTATATAGAAAAATGACCAAACTAGTTCCCTATATTAATTCTATTTTCAAGTTCCCAATGGTTTTACAAGAAACCCGTAATGAAAATATATTCTTATATTAAACTTTTTGATTAATTACATCTTCAATAGTAAAAACCATTCTCATTAAATGGGGGCCTAGATAAACCTATACTATAATTATTTCATAATAACTAAATTGATCCACCTTTATAGGATTTAAATATTTATGGGGGTTAATACCACAGAATAAACATTAAATATGATTCATGGATTCCATAAAATCCAACTCAATGTTTTAATTATAATCCATGATTGTACTTGAGTGATTTTTAAAAGAAAAAGTATTACAAAAATACCATAATTTAATGGAAATAATACCTAGTTTAGTGTGGGATTATAGAAGTTTTTGGGAACCTAGTGGGGAACACATGGAGTACTCTAAGAAAACTAGATACATTTTATGTCTCTGAGAACCACTAGAACCATGGTGGTGAGAAACAAAACCCTAATGTTTTATTATGATCCTAGTGGTTACTATTGGGATATTGTTGGGTTGGAACAATCCCAATTTTAATATGGGATATTATCCTCATTTTTTTAATATATTTTATAAAATATTTTTATAGAATTCAGATAAACAATAATATGAATGATAATTTCCGAAAAATCACAAATAGCCTCTAGATATTCTTTTAGTTATATACATCTCATTTATTAATGAAATCAGGAATTCTATAGGGCTTTTTTACAAAAAGTATATATTTTAAAAATTAATAATGGATTTTTAATTGATTAATTTTGTTATTATATTACTTCATTTAATTTACTGAATTTATTATTTGTATTTATGATTTTTTGATTTTTGGTGATTGAAGACTAATTTGATTTTTTTTATTTTGAGAATATTGATTTTAAAATTAATTTGTTAAATAAAACCTTTTATCGATTAAAATATCATATTTAATGTGTATTTTTATATTGTTATGAATGATTTTAACTATAGAGTATCTAGAAAACCTTGAAATATTAGTAAATGTAAATTGAAATTGTTTGTATGAATTATTGGGATGGAACTAAGTATTTCAAAGATCATTAATTGATGAAAATAAATGTTTAATTCATAATTTTTTATTATTACCAATTATTTATAGAGATTAAATTCCAAATTTATATTTTAGTAAGTGTAAATAATGTTAAATTTTTGACCAATGTGTTAAAATTTATAATTTCAGGATATATGGAATTTTTGGGTGATTTGAAATTGTTTTTGACTTGTATTGATATTATGTGGATTTATTTTAGATTTATTGAAATAGGAAATTTATTTTTGAAATATATAAATATTTATATATTTGACAAAAACTAATTTTATTATTATTTAAGGTATATTTGGATATTTCCAAGATTTTAAGGAAATAGACACAATTATTTTGGTAATAATTAAATTAAATATTTATAATTATTATATTTATGATCAAAGTTTTTTTATATAATATTATTTGCATAATTTTTTTTGAAACATTATAAATGTATTTAAGATTATTCATTAATTATAAAATATGAAAATAAATTACAAATAATTTTTTGGTTTGTGGAAATTATTTTTTTCAATTGTAATGTTGTGATAAACTGGCTGATGTCACTTAGTGAAATGTATTTTTATGATGGAAGGAAATTCTTATGTTATGATATGATGAAAAATAATCCATGTGTTTTTATAATACATGAATTTGGATATGATGAAAAATAATCCATGTTTCTTTATAATACAAGACTTTGGATATGATGATAAATAATCCATGTGTTCTACTAATCCATAGATTTGGATATAATGAATGAAATCCATGTGTTTATCTGGGTTACATGATATTTTATGTGTTTAAATATGATGTGGTTTAACCAAAACACCAGGGATCTACTTGTCTGTATAAAAAGAATTTAAATAGGTTATCAAGATGGATTGGTATGAAATCCACTATATTTGATGTTGGCTATATTCAAATATCAAATTTATCATATGATACTACTTGATAAACAATTAAATGTGTTAAGATCTATAGGATGTTTGGGTTCTACAGTGTCATCCCATAGAGTTTTTTGACACACCCAATATGTAAATATCTATTTTATATAAAAATTTCACTCATCATCATATAGGTAAGGGTAGTGACATTTTATAGTATAGACTTTGCGGTTGAGTTCATTTTGAAGATTTTAGGAGGGATTAGAGGATAGTTAGTGGAGTTATTTTCTATATTTTATCTTGGTTATATCAATTGTATTTAATATTCATACGTGTACTTTGGTTTTTTGGATTATACATTTTTTAGTTGTATAACATTATGGATATTAATAAAATTAGTCTGAGTTTTATTTGATGTTGTATTTTTTGGTTTGGATATTGCTAGCATTATATAACTATTTCATTTGAGATGATACATCACTGGGTAACTCCCTCCCCAAGAAATATGATTTTATCCTCAATGTTTTTTTGTGAAATTATTTGGATTTTGGAGTATACTTGATGCCTTCAATCATTCTGTCTCAACCACATTGTTCTTCTTGGGTGAACTGCTTCAAAATAATATTAGTATAGTTTTATTTCAATTTTTAGGATTTTGATACATGGGAAATGGTATAAATGAGACTAGTTATTAGATCATGACATAAAGGTTATGAGTATGCTCTAGACCAAAACATTCATAAAGTTTTATTGAATAAGTAAAGTATGATATCTAGATAATTGGTTTTGATGTTTTAGAGTTTAGAGATATTTTAGGAATGAATTTCCAGGAGTCAATGATTTACTTATGATCGATATAAGTTGATATTTATGCATCATTTTATGTGCATTGGAACATATAATATGTGTCAATGCGTGAAATTTTTCTCGGATTTTAAATTGATATAAGAAATTATTTTTTTAAACAATGTAATCATTTATAATTTAATCAATAATTCAATGTAAAGATTATTAATAGCAAATTTATTGAATAAAATCAATTAGATGAGTATGATGGAATTATTGATTTTAATTGTTGACTATTTTAAGGATATACACTAGATATTATGGTTTACAAAATTTAATATAGTAATTTTAATTGACTTATTTCTAATTAAAGTATTCCTTTGTAAGGATATCACACCTAAGAGGTGTTATCGAGGAAAATTGGAGGAGGAGGTTAATAAGGAGCTATGGAAAGAAATTAATCCTGAGTTTGATGAAAAATATTCTCTGCCTATATAAGTAGTTGAATCTCTTGTGAATATTTTGTTGAGGAGAAGTTTTCTTTGGTACTTTAAAATTTATAGAAAGGTATGATGAGATAAATAGATAATCTAATTAATTATATCACCCAAAAAATTTAAGTATACATATCTATAACATTTAGAAAATATGTTGGGCTATAGGTTTCCACGGAATGGTTTGTGTGAATTAATGGTATATTAAATATGAATTATGATCTTATGATTATGAAAGTTAATCTTGTGGTATTAATGTTATAAGGCTCAACATGAAAATATTTGGATGTTATTTTATAGGAAAACAACATCGAGCTTCTGAATTGGGAAGAATTTTAAGCCTTGTTTTATGAGAAATTATATCTTGAGACCCTAAGGATGTATAAAGAAACTTATTTCATTAAATTTAATTAGGGGATATATATATTTTTGGAATAAATTACTAAATTCATTAATCTAATATACTTTTATTAGACTATGTGGGGAGTTATGAGATATGTATATCATAAATATTTTAATATGGATTACAAATATAAATTTAATATTTTGTGAGGTTTTTTTACCAATCTATAATTTGGTGGTAAATAAATATTTGGGGGGTTATTATGAGAATTTTTATGGGAAGAAGTTGAATAATGGGTGGAAAACATTGGATGTTTTATGTAGTTTTCTAGGTTGATGAATAATTAGGGACTTAGGGAAATGATTTTTCTTCTTTTTTTATCAATGAATTACTTATTAACAATTACAAACATTCATTCATGTAGGATATTATTGATACATGCATCCTTTTAAAATGATGGATTGAAAATCATATGGTAAACTAAAGAATATTTAATATATTATGATAGAAGGTTAGAGGATTACTGGATGAGGTTTTGAATCTATTCATACAAATCTTTTGTAGTTAGGAGTATCCAAGTAATGTTAAATATGGGAGTTTTATAGGAGATATAGTTTTAATGTTAATTTTTTTTATAGATATAAGCTTATCAAGGGTGTGTGGCTCAATATAGTAATGTATCTTGGGTTCAAAACCACCGATCTAGAATTTTTCGTTTATTTATGGTGCATCAAGTTCCAATGAATTTAAATCAGGGATATTCAATAGTCTAATGTATTAAACATGTCAATTTTACTTTTTATTGTATTTTATTTGAATCAAATCCATCCTTTCCCTTATTTTCATCTCAAATTATTTATAATAGGTTTTTCAATATGTTTTATTATCATGGTTTGATAGAATTGGATACTCTATTGGGAAAGAATATATTCCCAATTAGAAGATGTTTATAATGTTAAATTATCATTAATAGGTCTAAAAATATTTAAATTTCTAAACCTTCAATAAAAGTATTTCCTATGTGAACTTGGGTATGGATTGGTTGAAATATTATCAGGACTATAATAATTTATTTTATATATTAACTAAAGACAATATAAAGGATGTTATTTTTTAGTATTATCATTTTATATGATATTTATATGTCATATTGTATGATATATGGTAAATAAGCATATCGTATACCAAGTTATGGGTGTATTGTAAAGCTTGAATATGCATATACCAAGATCCCTCCAAGAAAATAATAATAAATGATTGGTCTATGTCATGTGAATTTTTTTTAATGGAGTCATATTATATTAATTACATAAAAAATTTATAATTAACATTGTTATTCCAATGTTAAATATTAATATTCAGGTATCTTCTATATATTCATATAATTGCATAAATGAGATGAATGAGATTATTTAATCATATGAGTATTGAAATAGTTTGCAACTATAGTATATTTACTCATAATTTATAAATGATTGAGTAAATTTAATGGAAGGGATAGCAATGTCCCAAGAACTATATAAGGAGGCATTCTATTGGGTCTAAAACCTCTAAACTAGAAGTTATCATCTAGAACAAATAATGGAAGAAACAGAGTACAAAAAACCACTGAATTAGAATGAACACAATATTAATATGTGTAAAGAACTATGAATATAACACACCATATACACACACTGCAACACACATAAAAAAACATTAAAAACTTTTAAGATATAACAATAGAAATAAACAAAAGCAAAGAACAAATAAATTCTTAACATAATTTTTATATGGTCGTACTCCATATATGGAATGTTTAAAATTCATTATTATGGATGATAATGATTATTATAAAAAAATCATCATATAGATGATATAGTTATACTGCTAAATATTTGGGCACAACAGGTCAAATAAATTTCATCACCTTCCTATATTTGTATAGAGAACGCACTTTAGATCTGATATTCTCTAGAATATCTTCACTTATTTAGATTCATTCATTAATATAAATCACCATTCTAGTGAAAAATTATTTTTTCTAAAAACTCTACTAGTTCCCCTTAAATTTCCTAATGAATAACCCTTTTATAATCCTTATAAAATATGATAACACCTTAAGTAACTTCATAATTGACCATGACATAACTACTTTTCATCTCTGATATTCCTCATTATAGACACATCACCCCCCCCAAATACCTCTAAATTTGAAATCTATTTTTCCAGTATTCTAACATTCATACTTATGAATTTTGTTCATGAAACTCCACTAGCTTTATCAAGTTTCATAAATCATTTTTTTGGAATCATTTTATTTTGAAAGATTCAAAACTTTGTTGAAAAAAGGATTTCACCTAGAGAAACAAAAAACCACCCTATTGAGAAAAATGTGAGGATCCACCACCAATTCCTTCATAAGGAATATAAAAATATATTATTTTATCAATCATCCTTTGTGGCTGAATGGTTCCCTCAAAAAGATTCTAGTTATCCCATCCCAAATGAGGCATAATATCAAGATATCATATCCCTCACTAAAATATTATTCTTTATATCATCTAGATTCAAAAATTGATCCACATTTTGTAGATCTGTAACTTGTTACTCAAAAAACATTCAGATGAAGTGACTCTTGAGATGAAAATGCTTCATCTTAGAATGAAACAATGGATTGCTGGTTAAGTTAATCAAAATTTATGAATCATAAGAAAACAGTCAAACATATTTCCTTCATCTAAGATATTATAATATCATCTTTGACTATATAAACTCCTTCTTAAATTCTTTTTGTGTAATACACTCTTCCTCCATTGTTGAAAGTGAAAATACTAGTTAATGTTTCAGAATCCAAATTATAGATTTTATTGTACATTTAAACTCATTGGTAGTGGTTCTTCGATGAATTTTTTTATCAACCCTATAGTCAGAATCTGCAAACCCATGAAACAATTCATTTGTTCTAAAATAAAGAGATAATCTTCTGGAACCTTATACACACTATAGGATCTACTTTACCACTTCCTAATGTTCTGATCCAATATTTTTCATTATCCTACAAGTAACTCCAACTACATGTGATATGTACAACCACACACAAACCATATAACGCATCAAGATTCTAGCTACTGATACAACTATAACCTTTTCCATGAATTCAACCACTAATTCCATTATAGTAACCTTATCCTTACTTATCATAGTGGTTTTTTCTAGGGGACTAATAAAATGTTTTCCTTGCTCATTCTAAAACATTCTAAAAATTTAAAAAGGTAGTTTCAATAACATTGAAATGAATTTATCAACATTATGTTATTGATAATCCATAACCCAAAGATCAATTTTTCTAGATTGATATCCTTCATCTCAAAACATGATAACAACTTAGCCTTCGATTAATAAATACTTGGCTTTCATGGTCTATACATAAGAATGTTATAAATATATATTAGTGAAATTATAAATCTTCTATGATCATTCAAAATCTATTAATAGCAATGTTTTTTATTTCTATAGATAAACATATATTGTACCATAAAATAATTAAACTTATAGTTCCTCTACCTTGGAGCTTTCCTCAAACCATAAATGAAATGATTTAGATTATATATAAGATACCTTTTTAGTTTTTCATTAAACCATTTAGATTATCTAGGTAAATATATTCATATATATATCTCTATAAATATATAATTTTTTAACATCTAACTTCACTATATTTAAAACTTATAGGTCGTATATTTCGAGTACCATCCAAATACTAATGTACTTAACAACTAGGGAAATGATATCAAAAAAATTTAAACTTATATTTATCAAAATACCTTCACTAAAGACTTTTATTATACTTATTTATACTATGCACTTTCTACACCAGATGATAGACCCACATTTTATAAATAACTCTCCTATTAGAAGGTTATTTAGTTAGCTTTCAGTTCTAAAAGGTAGGAAACAAATACTCTTCATACATAATCAATAATTACATATGAATCAATTAAAATATATTGTCTACCTCTTAAAGTCATCTAGGTTTTTTATTTTCTATGAGAATAAAATAATAAAGATCACTACCATAACTTTTCAAATGAAACAAAATTTTAGTAGACTACGAAAACTGTCATTGCGGATCATCTTCTTTCAGAACCACCAGTTCTAGAACTTCAGCTTCTAGATATCTCCCTTAATATTACATAGTTCTTATGATATCCTATAATTATATCCTTAGAGACCACATCAAAACATGACTTTGATCTTTTAGATAGTATGACCTTTTTGGAAATGATATAATCCCAAAATATTTCAAAAACATGTATAACTTCTAATTTTTCCTTCAAAAGAACCTCAAATTGTAATAATTTTTTTATATAATCTATAACTTCTACACAGGTCTAATATTTATGCCATATTTCTTCATTGATTATAAAATACTTATTTATGAAAGTCTTCTATAATTTTTTATCGCATAGTTGAAAGCTAATGTATCATTCATTATACGCTATAATGAAAAAAATATCATGACATAACTTCTAAATTTTCCCTTTATTTAGCATCAAAATGGACATAAGTGAGTTAACTAAAAAATTTAATATCATAATTATCAATATTTTTTTAAGATAATGTGCTTCAATGTGTTCCTTCCCTAATAGAGATTATGAAATTATAGTTACCATGTGGAAAAAATAATTCATGGTTTCCACCAAAATTATCTTGGGAAATGACACATGTATATTCATACCACTTTATTTCTCAAATATACTCTAATTAATCCCCTATAGGAGTCTATTTTATGAAAAAGTTCCTTGTATGGTCTTATTAAATAATATTCCTTTCTATCAATAGAACCAATAAAATTACTTGCTTCTATATTCCCTGCCAATGACAGACCTCAAACATTATATTTTACATCCAATATCCTTTTCCATAGAGGTCTTTATCGAATGATTGTTTTGAAAATGTCAAACTTATTCTTGATAAATAAAATCCATACCATTAATTTTACTTCATTAATTATGGTAACATATAATACTAAACCTCCATGAGAATGGACTAGAGCTTTCCATCATATGTTCATTTGAACAACATCAAACATTTGATTCTTATAAAATTTAAGTTATCTTCGAAACAAAAACTTATACTATATACAATGGATGTACTCTTCACATGATCTACACCCTAGGATTTTTATTTTATGTACTTAATAAGAACCATGTAATTTTATCCATTTCTCACTTTCGTGGTCAAGATGTTTATACCAAAACATTGAGAATGTGTTTTATGACATGCATTGATCATTACGAGACATCCATATAGAATAATTCTTTATCATTATCTAATTTGAAAAAAAACAACTATATGTGATTTTCTATACACCACCCACAATTTTTGTTTATAAATCTAGATTATATAGTTATTCTTACATAACCAAGTTCATCCTTAGTCTTGATATGTGCCACACTCTTTGAAATTATAATAGACTTTAATTCTTTGTCAGGATGGAAATACCACACTTAACCACTATCTAGATTGCTTCCTTCTCATTGATATATACTATTACACACACTATAGAAGTATAATTTCTCATACATCATGTCTCGGATGTTGAGTGAAATGAATCCCCAATGTCTTTAATTTGCGTATCTAGTGGATTTACGACACTCAACAAAATACCACTTGTATGTTCTAAAATGGTATTCATGGATGCACTTATAGAATCATATTATCTAAAATTAACTCTTCACTCACTAATGTTTTTCTTCATATGGAAATTCTTTTCACAATTCCAATATATAGGACCACCTTTATCTGAGCTACTTTGACTTCTACTTATTTTTTCATTTCCTTTCATCTTACTCTTCTACAGTTGAATGTACCATACCTTTTTCACTATAAATATTTTAAATAGATTCTTGGATCTAATTTCACTGAATATCTTAATTCTATATTACATCCCTAACATATGAAAAAACATTTTGTGGTTTTAGTTCTTCATCATTGTATCCATAAAATCCATTGATTCTGAGATTGATAAAAGTAATAATAATTCCCATTCTAAATCCAAACAAAATTACCTTTATTGATTTAAACTAATTAAAAATCATGTTAAAGTCATTGGAATGATGATACACCAAAATTCACTCCTAGATTCCCATAATGAATAACCACCATAATTGAAATACATTTTTCATTATACATAGATTCTCATATATATCGAAAAGAGTCTTCAAAAGATCCAAATTCTTCATAACTTCAGGATTTTATAGGACACATTCTTGTCTAGTGACATCCATATAAACAACAACTATTTCTTATCTAGCCATTATTATTCTTCATTCTTCATTTATCTTGGTTTTGGTGTTATTCAATGCAAGACCAAGATCCTTTTTTATTATATCATCGTATAATTCATCTTTAAGAATCCAAAATCCATCGCATCAAACATCTCCACCTTGAACATTCCATAAAAAAACACCACTTATTATCAAATTTATGACCACCCAATAAATCTAAATCATTTTAGTGGTATTTGATATAACTTTATAGAATTATCTTACAAATCCAAGGGATAAATGATGACAATGAATCAAGATAATAAACTCCTTTTCTAGAGTCTAGGCATATTAAACTATTCAACTGATATATTGTATAAGTTTTTGGATTTGGAACCTCAACACCAAACGTTATCCTTTTAAATGTAAATATGTGAGAAAAAAGTTGTATAAGTACTAAATAAGAATGAACTAGTGATTATGATGTGTTTATAACTAATAATACAACACACTTGTAGCGACCCAGCCCCAGATATCCCAAAGCTAATGTATGCTACTAAATACATTTGAATTGTTATAAGTAATAAATCATGGATGGAGTGATTATTTTTGTAGCCTTGGTAAACTAGATACATACATGATAATTTCATTACAAATGAGTACAGTAATTACAACTTATTTTTCTTCTTCTAACCAAATAAGCTTCTTGAGGAAAAATCTAATCCATATAGTATATTCTTACCTATATTTCATAGTATTGTTATTGGATTCTTGGAGAAAGAAACATAATAAGTTTGATCTCAAATTCTCATTAAGGGAAAAATATAGTGGAAGTAATAATGAAACAATGTGAATAGTCAATATGGAAAGGTAAATAACTTAACATACATGACATGTAATCAATAAACTGAATAAAAATACATAAGCAATATGGAAACGTAATAACTACAAACAAATTTTAATTAAATAACTATATAAGGAAAAACAGATATAGAAAGGTATGAAACTAAAACACATTCCATTAATCAATGAACTGAAATGAAATGTATTCATAGATATGTCAACGCAAAATCTCATGGATGAATAATAACTAAAACTACTTTGAGAGAAATTTATTTCTTATCATACATCATGTATTGAGAATATGAGGACCTATTACTATCACAAACATTCACAATATTGGTTAGAAGTAAGGTTAGTTTCCCATTCTCACAATTATTTGTTTTATGAGAACAAGTTGATGCATCGAGGAGCTGTATAAAGTTCAGGTTCCACCCGTCATTGCAAATCCAAAACACTCCTCATATTGAATAATAAAAATTACTAATATTCATTATCAAATAACCATATTTAATGATAAATACTGATCTATCAATAATTCTCCAATTAATCAAATAACATTCAAAATAGGCATTTTATATAAAACAGTATATGGTTTAGAAAATGACAATATCCATGATAAATGAATTGGATAATAATGGGATATTCAAAGTTAAATGGTCATAGGAAATTTAAAACATTAATGTGAACAACAAATAAATCAAGTAAATGAATGATAATATTATCCTTGGCCAAACTAAAAATAAACAATCCATAGAAATAATCAGGATGGTTTCAACATGACAAATCCCAAGTGGGGGTAAAATAGAGGGTTGTTGTCACTGATGCAATAAAAGAATAACTGTTAAAAATATTCTTGGGGAAAATATCCTTTTTTTAGAAACATTTTGAAAATATTTTTTATTTATAAATAAACCTTTTAAATTAGAAAATGAGGCGACAAAGAAATGATGGCGAATGAATTCATACTTGTCGTACGAGGTAAAAAGAATATTCCTTTTGTACGGAAAAAAGATAGAAAATGACTAATTGGGAAATAAACAACAATATTACATTGAAACATTGGTAAAAAGGTAAAAATTTATTTAAAAATCATTTAATTTTTTTTAAAACCATTTAATAAATCATTATTTTTAGAATAAAATAGGTTCTCTGAATAAAGAGATATATAAAGACGAGTTTTTTGAAGAAAAAAATCATAACAACATCTTGAGTACCAAAGAGTGGAAATGGTACTAAAACATTAAATGGTCATGAATAACCAGTGAATAATGATATTGTTTGTTGTAAAATGGTTATATAATTTCCTTGAATGGAAATTCCATTCAAAGATCATTAGAATTACTCTTGAGGAAAATAATCTTTAAACATTCCAAAGTTCCCCATAACACTTTAAAAACAAGTTAAATCATAAACCTTAGGAAATAATAATATTAAATGAAATTATTAATTATCATTTCTAAAATGGAATTCATGATCTGATATATCAAAATGTCTAGTATTTACACCACATAAATGAAGTAAGTTGTGAATATGACATTTATCTCACATATGTAAAAAGTGATATGGAAATCCTTTATAATGTAGTAACAAATGAATTAGAAAACTAAAAGGTAATGGAAATTAAATAAAGAATTTAAATACCATGATGATAATAGAACTCATTATATTATATTTCAATGTGTCATCATGTAAACTATATATATGAAATTAGGTATACAACATTAAATTATGAATCACATAATGAAAATGAGACAAGAATTCGTTACCAATGTGATAACAAAAGAATTTGAATTCCCAAAGGTAATAGTCATTTAATAAAACTTTTAAATTCCATGAATATAATATAATTAATGATATTATATGTCAATGTGTAAGTATGTACACCATATAAAAGAAATTAGGTGCACAATAAAACATTATGCCTCATGGAAAGAAGAGTGAAACAAGAATTCCTTACCTTGTGTTTCCTTTTGGGTGATCCCCTTTTAAATTCTTATATAATAAACTTATGTTTATTTTATACTTTATTTATAACATTTTTAATGTTTATAGTTACTTTTATTTCACTTATTATCATGTTGTGTACTAGTACTTAAACAATTAAGTTTACATCGGGTGTTTTTTGACCAAATTCAGTTCATGTGTCAAAACAAATATTGTTGGTCAACTATGGTCAAAGAGGTAATTATATATCATATCCAGATTTATAAACATGTAATAATTATAATATATTTACATCAATTATACTTATAAAACAAATCATTAAATATTGTAATGAAAATGATAATATGTTACACTCATGGAGACGGTAGGTCGTACGTACGCGTGAGTAACATTCCAATTTTTAAATTATAATTATAGAAAGAATTTAAGTAACTAAAATATTTTTATAATGGTAATTATATAATAAATATAATTTTACTTAATAATATATACTTATAGAATTATGTGGTGTCAATGAATCACATAATGTCGATGAGGCGGTAGTCCACACATCCACGAACGACGTTATATCTTTTGAAGTGTGTGAAGGTGTAATAATTTAAATTATATATATGTATACATATATATTTTCAGAAAGATAACTATTCCTTGAATATAATATATTTTTATTTATCCTATTTTTAATTATAAAAATCATTTATAAATTCTATGTATCGTGTGGACGAATCACATCGCTTTTTTTGGGCGATTGTCCACACTTCCTCGAATGATGTTATCATATTAACCTAAAATGGAAATCACTAAATGTATTGAAAATGAAATTTCATAAATAAGTATAAAGTGATAATAAATATCATATATAACATATATAAAAAACATGTACATCATAATGGCCACGATGAGATGAGGTAATAGAAGAATGAACAATCATCTTTTTGTGAGGAAGTAGTTGGTTGTCCACAGAAACATTATGTTCATTACTCATTAGATGGTGGTGTGTGTAATTGTAGGTTATAATATAAGCATAAAAAATCCTATTATATTTATTATAATTGTTTTGGTATAAAATAATGGAATAATGAGATTTTATGTGTAGGATACTGGAAATGAAACTAGGGAGATTGTGAAAATACATTACCTTTTAATAAGGTACCTTTTTTTTGTTTGAACCCAAAGGATTGTTTTGAAGGATTTATTCCCAAATTGATGCTTCTAAGTATAATATAGGAATTATGTTATACTATTTAGGAAGTTATTGTTCTAACTTAAGAGGTTTGAGAGGTGTGAGGAATGGGAACATGTGGTGTCCATTTACAGGGACGGAAGCAAACTCACATGGAATTTTTTAAAAGAAGTTAGGTGTGCACAGGTTTTTGTGTAATAAAATTCATAAAAAACCACACACACTAATTAATTTATGGTGAATGAAATAAATATTTCTAAAAAATTAGTGTTTTACACGAGTCTAGGTCATTTACACCATTAAACTTATATTTTAGTCCATCTTATGCCTAATTACACCTTAATCACTATAATTAATTTTAATCACCTTCAATAATCATTTTTGTCAAACATTAAGTTGGTATAATTATAAAAAAATATTATCTTGATAACCAAGGTTTTTTTTTATTTTTGAAATTCAAATTAGAGAAGAGGAAATATAAATATTAATGTTAATCTCACTGACAAACGAATTAACAGGCTTTAGTAGAAAAAAATTCAAAAGTTTATTATGCTTTTATATTAAATTTAGGATTTATATTTATTTTAATGAAAAAAATTATATTACAATATGTATAATTTATCCAATTTGGTTTTTAAAAAATTATAATTTAATTTAACAATAATAATTATTTAAACAAAAAGGATATTTTTAAATGAAATGCAGCATTTTTCACTATTCACTACGAAATGATGTTTCTCAAAAAAATACAAAAAAATAATCCTAAGATAATTTTTACATTACTAATTATAAATTATGTTTATTTAATTAAATTCAATTCATAAAAGTTTCAAAATTATGATTTAAAATAGGTTCGCCATTAAAAGGCAAATAAAAATGAGTGAATATAAGTTTTTATGTAAAATATTACTCTGGATCCAATCTTATGATTACAAAATCTATTGGATGAACATAAAAAATAATTGATAGAATATGAAACATATTTATTATGTTAATATCACTAACTATTTATAATTAATTAAATCTACTAGGGTAATACAACTTTGTGATCCAAAAATAGTTTTCTAGAAAAATATTCGTCTAATATTAAATTGGTTCTTATATTCGTTTCAAATTTATTTGTAACCAATTATTTAGTTGTATAAACCATATATTTTCATAATTTAGTTAATATTATTCGTAACGGATTGTTTATATCTTATTATATTAAATAATAACTTTTTAATTATAGAATTTTTCTTGGTAAGACTCTGTATTGTGTATAGCGCAAGCCAACAAAGAAGGTCATGTTTGTGTGTAATGAAAGATATAGAGGAAGGTCATTGTTGCATATATTGTATTTTGACCCAGTGTCATGTAAATTTCAATATGACTTGGTTTTTCATGCATTGAAATATATAGAATATATTTTAAATAGTAAATTTAATATAGTATACAGAAATTATATTAACTTATGTGCTTGCAGTCATGTGTCATACACATTATTGAACACAAGGTTCTTACATTAGTTTTTTGGGGTGTCACATTATTCCCAACTTATTTAAATTGCATCCTCTCAATTTAAAATAAATCATGGTGATAGTTTTTTTTATACTTCTTATATTTGAAATCCCTCATCATGAGAATGGTTCATAAGTAATCTTCAACAAAAAAGAGAATTGGAAGTACAATGGTCATGTGGAATAACATATAACTAGGTATCTAAGAAGAAGAACATATATGGAAAGTATAGAAATATACTTGGATGAAAAAATGTAAATATTTATAGGGATAAAATGAGGTCACCAATAAAAACCAGTGAATGATCAATTGAAAGTTAAGGGACTCAAATAAATAAATCTTTAATGATTTAGAAGGCCATCGGTTCAAAAGAAATTTAAGTATTTGGAAATTTTTTTATTTTTAAGTCATTTTACAAAAGTTGGGAAATTATTTTACTGACCAAGAATATAAAAAAATATTCTTACATGATAGGTTTAAAGGTCATATGAACAATTCTAACTTTTTTTTGTTCTTTGATCATGTTCTAATTCATCCTTTTAACCACAAAAATATTAATTACCAGCAATTAATCTTTTTTATGCCTGAAGCACTAAAAGTAACTTTTAAAGGATCATAAGGCCTATTAAAGAGTTAAAAGTCTTACTATTTGTCTTTAAATGTCTCCCAAAATAAATAAGGTTAATACATTAATTTCTAATCCTCAAAAATGTTACTACTGGTTTATAATTCATATTTATTTGTTAAATTGGATAACTAAAAATCCATAAAAATTATCAATGACATTGCATTGGTAAGAGGTTTTCATGAAACCCTTATCGTACTTCAGTCATGGTTTCAAGATATACTGCCTTCCAAGATTTGATTGGTTGTCACCCAACTTACATGTTATCCTTTTCTAAAACCATATTAATATATCATCCAAAATATATATATATATGACGAAAATCCTTGAAATTAGATTAATAAATAAATGAAATTTTAGCTAAGGTTTACAATATAACCTCAATGCATAAATACCTCAACCATTTAATTTCCACATACATCCTTCCCTAGTCTAGGGTTTATCTATTATATCATTAGTTGGATTTCAAAATAATGACACCCTATCTTTAGTCTAAAACTCCTTGGATTTAACCTAGGATAATTATTATGTATCCAAATCCTTCATAATGGATTTTAAAGAAAATGTGGATTATCCTATTCATACCCCCTGTGAGTGTCAAACCAGGTGCACAACAAGAACCATTTTCATGTACCAAGTTATCCCGAGTCAAGCCCAGAACACCTTGTCAGAGTTGTCATGCCTAGGTAAATTTTTTCCATAACCGTGTACACATTTAGTATCCATACGTAGATGTATGGTTAGGAAGACCCATATAATATATACATTGCAAATATTATAGGATTTTCATCTATACTTATTCATATTCTATATTAGGGTTATTTTCTCTATACTAGGTTTTCCTAAATCTAGTTCCCAAGGTTTCTACTAAAATTCCTTCAATACTAACTATATCGACCCATCCCTAGATAGCCCATAGCTGGTGTCTTATACTAAATACATTGGCATGCATACAAGGAATGTATCCCCTAAGGTCAGATCAGATTAGTAGTCTTGGTAAACCAGATACATAAAAGATATTTTCATTACAAATGGATACAATAATTACAACATATTTTTTTCTTCTAAACAAATAAACATGTTGAGGATAACTCTAATCCATCTAGTATATTCTTATATTCCTTTCATATTATGATTCTTGGATTCTTGGGAAAAAACATAATAAGGGTGAGATCAAATGATCAGTAAGGGAAAAATATAGTGGAAGCAATAATGAATCAATGTGAATAGTCAATATGGTAAAGTAAATAACTGAACACACATACCATGTAATCAATAAACTGAATGAAACTAAAAAATAAATAAGGCAAGGGAATATAATGGAAACACATTCCATTCAAATAACTAGATAAGTGAAAATTAATATGGAATGGTAGTAAACTAAAACAGGTGTCATTAATCAATGAAATGAAATGAAATGTATCGATAGATATGTCGATGGAAAATCTCCTAGTTTAATGATAAATGAAACTAATATGAGGGAAATTTCATTATTATCGGATGTCAAGTCTTGTCCACATGACATCCTATTACACTCAATACCTCTCACAAGACTATTTAAAACTAAGGGTAGAAACCCATTTGTTTAATTATTCATCTCATCAGAACTTGTCGATGCATCGAGGAGATATATAATGTTTGAGCTCCACATGTCATTGCCAGTCCAAAGCATTAATCATATTGAATAATAAAAATAAATAATATGCCTTATTAGAAAAAACCAAATGAATTAGAAATAAGGATCTATCAATAATTTTCAAATTAATCAAATAAATATCAAATTAGGCACCATATCTAAAATGGTATACGGTTTAGGAGAAAGTAATTTCTATAAAAAATGAAATGGATAATAAGGGGAAATTCAAATTTCAATGGTCATTGTAAATTTAATACATCAGGGTGACCAAAAAATAAATCAAAGAAGTGGATGTGAGTACTATCATTGCCCAAACCAATAATAAACTGTCCATGGGAAGAATAAGGATAGTATCAACACAAAAAATCCCATGTAGGGTAAAATAGACGGTTGTTTTCATTGATGAAATTAAAGAATAAATTTTAAAAATATTATTGATGAAAATGTCATTTTATTTTGAAAAACCATTTGAAAATATTTTTATTTAAAAATAAACCTTTTAAACCTGAAAATGAGACTTCAAATAAATGATGGAATATAAATCAATACATGTCATATGAGGTAAAAAATAATTATTTTTTTTGGGAAGAGGTTGAAAAATGACTCATTCATAAAGACAAAATAAGATTCCTTAGACAAATTGGTAAATGGAAAAGGGTAAAAATTACATTAAAAATAATGTAAACACATTTTTGAAAACCATTAAATAAAACATTATTTATAGAATTAAATAGGCTCTCCGACAAAAGAGATATATAAAGATAGGTTTTATGGAAAACATTTTCTAACCACATATTCAGTACCAATGAGTGAAAATGGTAATAAGACTTGAAATGGTCAAAAATACCCAGATAATAATGAATGTGTTTGTTGTAAAATGGTTATACAATTTCCTCTAATGGAAATTCCACTGAAAGATCATTTGGATTAGTCTTGAGAGAAAATAATCTTTAAACATTCCAAAGTGTCCCATACCACTTTGATACATTTTAAAATCATAAACCTCATAAAATAATAATATTAAATGAAATTATTAAATACCATGATGGAAAATGAATTCATGATATGATATATCAAATTTTCTAGTAGGTACAATATACAAAATAAGTAAGTGGTGAATATGACATTTATCTCATGGATGTAAAAAGTGAAATGGAAATCCATACTAATATAGTAATAAATGGATTGGAAAACCCAAAAGAAATAGTCATTAAATAAGATATTAAAATACCATGATGTTAATAGAAATAATGATATCATATGTCAAAGAGGCAGTATGTACTCCATATATACTAAAATAAGTGCACAATAATAAATTATGCCTCACATAATAAAAATGAGACAAGAATCCCTTACCAATGTAGTAACAAATGAATTGGAAATAGAAAAGGTAACAACTATTAAACAAAACATTTAAATGACATGAAGATAATATAATTCATGATATTATATGTCAATGTGGTAGTATATAGACCATATAAAAGAAATTAGGTGCACAATTATAAAATAGGTCTCATGGAATGAAGAGTGAGATTAGAATTCCTTACCATGTGTTTCCTTTCGGGTGACTATCTTTTAACATCTTGTATAATAAACTTATATTAATTTTATACTCTCTTAATAAAATTTTTCATATTTATAATTAATTTTATATCACTTGTTATCATGTCCTGTACAACTACATAAACAATTAAGTTTACATCAGGTGTTTTTTATGAAATTTGGTTTATGTGTCAAAACAACTATTGTTGGTTAAATTTGGTCAAAGGGGTCATTATATAACATATCTACAATTATAAAAATGACAAATTATAATATTTTTACATCAAATATACTTATAAAATCAATCATTAAATATGTTAATGGAAATTAGAATATGTTGCAATCATGTAGATGGTAGGTCGTACATACGCATGAGTAACATTCCCGTTTTTAAATAATTGTCGTAGAAAGAAGGTAAATAACTCAAAAATTTCTAGAATTATCATTATATAATAAATATCATATTATTTAATCATATATACTTATATGTATAATTATGTGATGTAAAAGGTATCACATCATGTCGAGGAGGTGGTAGTCCACATGTCCACGAACAACATTGTCTCTTTTAAAGTGTGTGAATGGGTAATATAGAAAATGATATATATTTTTTCATTAATGCAATTATGTCATGAATATCATAAAGACTTTTATATGTCTCAAACCTTAAATAATAACCACAATATATACATTCCATGTATCGTGTGAATGAATCACATCACTTTGAGGGGCAGTAATCCACACTTCCTCAAACGATGTAATCGTATTAAAATAAAATAGAATGTATTAAATGTATGTAATATAAAAGGTTTATAAAAGAAAAGATCCCTAATAAATATCACATATAACATATATAAACAAATTTTACATCATAATTTCCACCATGATAGGTGGTAATAGAAAAATGAGCAATCATCGTTTCAGGAGGCAGTAGTTCACCGTCCAGAGTAACATTATCATCGATAACCATTAGATGGTGGTGTGTGTAAGTGTAGGTTAAATTCTCAGAATAAAACCATCATAGTATATTTATTTTACTGTTTTGGTTTTATAATAACTAAACATGGGGATTTTGGGGGTTAAATAATGGAAATGAAACTATTGAGATTGAGGAAGGACATTACCTTTTCATCAGGTAACTTCTATGAGTTTGAAACAAAAGGCTTTGTTAGAAGAGTCTCTGTCACGAACCAGGCTGGATCGTCATCCGACCCAACGCCCGACCCGGTCCACGACATGGCCCAAAGGGCATTCCCAATCTCCACGGGCTGACAACTAGTGTCGGGCATCAAAACAAACTAGTTGGGAATGGTTTGGCCTATGAAAAAGATAAATAAACATAAACTGAACAAGCAGATAAATAACGGAAAATAAACTGTACAACGTGGCAGCGGAAAAAGGAATAAACAAAGAAACATGACATACCTCAGGTGACCTCGTGGATCACCACGGTACGACAACCACACTCGCTCCCAAGAGCGATCCAAGACTGAAACCTGCAACTAAAAAGTAAAGTAGGTGTGAGAATCGAGATGCTTAGTAGGAAAGCCAAAAATGTAACCACGTCCTATGCCCCATCCTTTAGGAAGAAATCCAGTCATCCCAGTTTGAAAAAAAAAATAATATATAATAAAATAATGTTTTCCCTTCTTTTCAAATTCAAGTAATGAGTTTGCATTTTCAAATAAATCATTTCACACTCACTACATTTTCAAAATAGGTTCCAAGCATGGATTAACATTCAAAATGAAAAGAAACCAGTTTGGAATAAAATGTGATTTTTACAAACAAGACACCAGGTATGAAGAAACTGAAAATAAAGTTAGACCACAAGCAGCATGTCACAAATGAGCACTATGGGTAATCCCTATAGGTAGCTAAAACAAGTGGGTACCTAGAGACCTCGTACCTCGGTGAAACGTGGCATAGAAGACCACAACCCTCAGATATTCATATGTTTAGTTAGTGTTGTTGCGTCAATCCTGCTAGACAAACTGGGACGAACCCCTGCGGTGTCATCTAGCGTACTAGTCCTGGTCACCCACCTAGATACCCAGGTTTCCCATTGTGCTCTATTTCAAAGGGTGGTGAGTTTTCTTTATCAAGCAATCAAACAAGTACATTACACTTTCTTTATCTAAAACGCATTCAACCTTTCACCACCGCACTCCCTAATTAAGTATATTCCCCCTCTTTACATCACAAAATCACGCACAAGCCTTTACACTAGGCACATATCACAAACCACTCATTAACACTTGCATCACATTTTATTTTTAAATTTAGGGGAATGACTAAAAAGGGGTTTTCTATTTTCGCAAACCAAATCTTAAAGTGCCAAACGGGCCTCAATAGAGGTTTTTCTATTTCATAAAACATTATTAAGATGCCAAACATGCGTAATTACATAAAGGGAACACTTTTTATAATCAACCATCCAAAAGTCCAAACACCTTTGGAAGTACACCTTATCAATTCAAAACCACTTAAGAAATCAATTTTTCAAGAAAAGTCACTTAAGACCAACGGCTTTGAAATACATTTCAATTTCCCTAATACAAGGCATAATAGTTTCTAGCAACTGAAATCAAATTCTATAGAATGTATATATAGCATAGTGTAAAACATATTTTTAAAACAATCAAGCAATTAAGAATTTCAAATTAAAAGCTTAGGCATAGGGGACCTACCTCAAACTTGTCGCTATCTGGAAATGGCCACTCGAACCGACACTTGGCGCACACACGCACATGCATTTATACATATATATATATACATACAACCCTAGATGCATTGCACATATTCCCCACGCCATGGGGGAATATGTGCAAAGAGGGCATATATGTGTACATGCCTTACCCTATTCTTGTACATGTAGGATTCCTCGACACGCGTGGCCCAATACACTACACATATAATTTAATAAAACAAATAAACACATAAATAATCTATAAAACATTTCAGAAAAACACATCACATTACTGCACCTAGATAAAATAAGATACAATGCACCCCAAGAACCATCATTTACAGACATGGATACCATTTTGAGACAATGCACCCACCAAAAGAACTCCAAAACACAATCTGCACCTCCTTTACAACTTAACAAATCATTAAAACATTTTATGAAACAATTATAAATAACAATATGAGACTTTTATCAAGAACGCACCCAAAGACAACTTCAACAACCAAGCGCACATTGAAACCATACCAAAACACTAACTGCAGTCTTTCCACACTTTGATAAACCAACAATACATTTTATAAAATAGTGATAAGAAGCTTGACACGGGTTTTCAAATAAAACACATCGTATCTCATATTAAGATACCACTTTAAAATAAAATGTATAATAAATTGTCTTAAAACTATTTTTGCACCACATAAACAATTAAATAAATTAAAGAAACACTTACTATAACATTTCCAAGGTGTGCTTCAATGTTTTACCACAAAACTACACCAAAATAATTTTGTTTGAAATCCAAAGCACACGACTCCATATGAAAATACACTCTACACCACCTGCACATATTAATAAGCTAACTGCAACATTTATTAAATCACTAACAGCAGATTAAATGTTAGTTTTTTTTAGCACGGATACACTTATAACATATAAATATGCTACCAAACAATTAAACACATATCAAACTTGAATGAAAACTAAATTCGCACCACCCAAAATAATTAAAGAACAAGCTAAATAAATTAATCCAGCCAAAACCTTCATAAAACAACATTAATAGATGAAATCACTTACCATTGGTGTCGAAAGCCCCAAATTTTGAAGCGAAGCACCAATCGCACACCAAACGCATTGCAAACAACACCAATTAACCCTAAATCAGGAAATAAAACACACAAAAAACAAAGAAATCAAACTCCAAAATAAAATGAACTCAAACCCTTGCTAAGAGGAAAAAAAGGGGGGGTACCGAAGGGTAGGAGCGGGTTTGGCCGGAAGAAGTCCGCTCGCCGGATGGAGCGCTGCTCACCGGAGGGAGAGGGGGAGGAGGCGCCGGCCAAAGGGCTTGCTGGAAGTGGGGTGCGGCCAAGGGATAGCCAGCGGAAGAGGGAGGCGTGCAGGGGGGGCTGACGTTTGGCGGCCGACGGTGCGAGGTGGCGCGAGGAGGGGAGTGGGGTGCCGGTCTGATGTGCCACTGGAAGGAAGGAGTAGGGTGGGAGAGCGTCGGCTACAAGCGGTGAGGCGTCGTGGCTTCGGCTAGAGGGGGAGGAGAGCTGCGGGTTGAGGGGGAGGAAAAAACGCAAGTAGGGGAAAATTGTTGGGGGGGGTCGCGATGGGTTAGAAGAGAACAAAGGAGAAATAAATAATAATAACACTAAAATAAAACTAAAAATAATAATAATAAAAGAAATCAGTGAAATAGGAAATAAAAAAATTAAATGAAAAAAATATTAAAAGAAATAAAATTTTAACAAATAATAAACATAATAAGAATTTTAATAAACTCAAATAATAATTATAATAATATTGTTCTTAACAACTTAAAAATAATTATAAAAAACTTGATAATAATAATATTATTAATCATAATAATAATCATAAAAATAATAATAATAATAATAATAATGTTAACAATTTTATAAATATGTCAATAATTTAATATTCTAATCCTAATTAAAATATTAACTAAAATATTAATAACAAAATTATTAATTCAGAGCGGACACCGCGCACGGTCTCACGCGCGGGGTTGCGCGCATGGTTGCGTGTCTAAAAAACAACACATTGGATAACAAACAATCCCTTAACAAAAATTAGGAACTGTGCAGGGCGCACATATGCTCGCACGTTCGTATAAAAACGAGATTTTCATTTAATTTAAAACTGGTTCAAAACATAGTTCAAAAACGAGACCCAAAATAATTAAAATAAAATAAAGCATCGGGTCGGGGTGTGACAATTCTCCCCACCAAAAAAACTTTCTGCCCCCACAAAGTCACCCAGCCAAACGAGGAATCAAACTCGAGTATGAAATTGAACGAGGCCAACAAAATCACGAACTTGGTATGACTTTTCACTCCATCAGTCACACCCGACCAACTCTGAGGGAAACTGAGAAGAGAAGAACCATCAGTAAAAGAGGAGGGTTCTCCCCACCACCAGAACCCGACTAGCACAACCAACATTGAGACCCTCAGCATGAGTTAACTCTGGAACTACTAACTTGATCCAAGAGGGAACCTCCACACAGACCAAACCACGGAGAAGGCACGACAAGGTTTATAGTGGGTCTCCCCACCATTTAAGAACCACCCAGCTTAAACCAACCAGTATAGACCGACATGAAAAATTCCAAACCAAACCAGAAACCACTGACACATGAGAAAACCCACAGAAGAATTCTACCAAATAACGGACTTAACCACAACTCATCATTCCTTCAAGAGATGAGCATCTTCAAAACGAGCATGTACTAAAACAAAACAGGTCACATTTGAGGAGGCGCAACTACCGGAATTACAAAAAGACGAGATCACCACGCCTTCTTACAACCACAGTGGGGTGATCAAAGAACAAAGACTATAATGAGAAAAAGAGACCTTTGCGCCTCTTATAGAAAAACAGAACCTTCAAAGATGAGGAAGCTTGAACCGAGAAATTTAAACAGTTCCTATTTTAGCACTGGAGAAAAAAGTTAGACCAGTGTGACCCACACCCAACGATTCCTGACTGTGTGAAAGGCTTCACTCCGAGATCTGTGGCTGGAGCTCTGATGTCTTGAAACATCTACTGCCCCACAGTCAGGAGTTAACATCTGTCAGTCGAGACTCTTTCTGATGTTACTACTAGCAGAACCTCTCTAAGTTCCCCGAACATCTACACCGACAGCAAGTCTTCAATGGATGACGATGAGGCGACTTAAAGTACCCAAACCGGCCACAAAAGAAGCAAACAAGAGAGTGGCCCAACTAATAGAAGATGGAATTGACGAGAAAACTTGTCTGAGATGGGTTCCTCCAGCTCGCTCTCATAGAATGGGAAACCATCCCAAACACCAAAGGAAACTGGTCCTTGAACAGTAGACGAAGACCCCGCACAAGAGAAACTTTAACTGATTCCGCGACGTTATCTTTTGAGAAAAGTAAACCAACATCTTGAGATGCCCAATGTAGGCCTTCACTATTCGTTGGCCTTGCTGGACACTCTCGAGCATGGTCGCTTCCCTTACCTTCACTTCCACAAATATAAACCATCAAAAAAGAGTGGTCCTAAACACCTTCCAATTCATACCATCATGCAACGATGCTAGGATTATCTCCTCTACAAATCCCAAGTTACACCTTCAAACGGACCTGAACCAACACGGACTCTCTTAGATTTGGGAGTTTTTGATAACCTGAAAACACCAACGATTTCACCAATCCAGTCCGCTACCTTTTATAGATCATGATCACCATGGGATATGAACAACAACCGAAAAGAATTCAATTCCACCGCCCTGCTAAGAGTTTGGGTAGAACCAACAACTAGAAGAGGCTCACTAGAAACTTCTGGGACTTTTCAGGGCAGCATACTCAAAAACAAGAGGCACAAATCTGAATCAAAACTCATCATAAATCAAAATTCCACACCTCAATCACAAATGAAAGCTCAAACTCAAATCACTATTACAACCACAATTCAATACGTCAAAACCAAGAACCCACGAAAAAGAATACCCAACACGAAAAGAGAACGCTAAAAAATTTCTCACTCACTTTTCTGAACATCTGAATAACCCTTTTTGAAAACCATTTTTCAGCAACCAAAACCACTTAAATATCCCCCATTGATATCCCATGAAGTCTCACACATACATATCCAGTGCTGGCTCAAGCACCCATCCACTCATATCACCAATTTCCCCACTTTCCACATGCGCACCTCAATGTATGTGATCACTCATAGGAATACCAAGGGTCAATTCAAGACACTTCTCATTTCCAAAACAGACCATTAAGCAAAAGCACAAATTCCCGACCAATTTAAGAAAGTCACTTATCATTAAAGAAACACATTTAAAAATTACAAAATGTTTTCCATTTCAAAACCATTTTCCACTCTAACAACCATATTCCCTTTTGAAAACACCTTCACAAAAATCCATTTTCATTTCTGAGATCTACTGACACAAACCAAAATGAAGGTTAAACATAACTCACATTAAAACATCCAAAAATAAGGGACTAGTGGTTATACCAACCCGGTAACATGGATTAGCAGGCCATGCTCTAAGCGAGCATCAACCACAAGAAGCATCTTAAACCGTGCGCTTGGGCTGTACTTGGGTCGCTACTCCATACAAGTCCGCCGCGTAACACCGGCTCACTTCCATGGTCATTCCTCATCCAGACATACCAATCCAAAGAAGAAAATTCAAATCCGGAACTACCCCTGGAAACTCGAGTCTCAGGATGGGCAAGGGTTCATGACGTCCTTCCCGCACCTACCTCTCGAGTCCCGACACACCTAATCACTAGCTACTTGACACCCCAAATAACAATGGAACCCTCTGATACCATTTTGTCATGAACCAGGCTAGATCGTCATCCGACACAATGCCTGACCCGGTCCGCGACATGGCCTGAAGGGCGTTCCCGATCCCCACGGGCTGGAAACTAGTGTCGGGAATCAAAACAAACCAGTTGGGAATGGTTTGTCCCATGAAAAATATAAATAAACATAAACTGAACAAGCAGATAAATAAAGGAAAATAAACTGAACAACATGGCAGTGGAAAAAGGAATAAACAAAGAAACATGACATACCTCAGGTGACGCCGTGGATCACCACGGTACGACAACCACACTCACTCCCAAGAGCGATCCAAGACTGAAACCTGCAACTGAAAAGTAAAGTAAGAGTGAGCACCAATATGCTCAGTAGGAAAGCCAAAAATGTAACCACGTCCTATGCCCCAGCCTTTAGGAAGAAATCTAGTCATCCCAGTTTGAAAAAAAAAGATATAATAAAATAATGTTTTCCCTTATTTTCAAATTCAAGTAATGAGTTTGCATTTTCAACTAAAGCATTTCACTCTCACTACATTTTCAAAAAAGGTTCCAATCATGCATTAACATTCAAAATGAAAAGAAACCAGTTTGGAATAAAATGTGATTTTTACAAACAAGACACTAGGTATGAAACAACTGAAAAGAAAGTTATATCACAAGTAGAATGTCACAAATGAGCACTATGGCTAATCCCTATAGGTAGCTAGAACAAGTGGGAACCTAGAGACCTCGTACCTTGGTGAAACGTGGCTTAGAAGACCACGACCCTCAGAAAACATGGCTTAGAAGGCCACGACGCTCAAAAAACTTGGCTTAGAAGACCACGACCCTTAGAAATTCATATGTTTAGTTAGTGTTGTTGCGTCAATCCTGCTAGAAAAACTGGGACAAACCCCTGCTGTGTCATCTAACGTACTAGTCCTGGTCACCCACCTAGATACCCAGGTTTCCCATTGTGCTCTATTTCAAATGGTGGTGAGTTTTCTTTATCAAGCAATCAAACAAGTACATTACACTTTCTTTATCTAAAACTCATTCAACCTTTCACCACCGCACTCCCTACTTAAGTACATTCCCCCTCTTTACATCACACAATCACGCATAATCCTTTATACTAGGCAAATATCACACACCACCCATTAACACTTGCATCACATTTTATTTTCAAATTTAGGGGAATGACTAAAAAGGGGTTTTCTATTTTCGCAAACCAAATCTTAAAGTGCCAAACGGGCCTCAACAGAGGTTTTTATATTTCATAAAACATTCTTAAGATGCCAAACATGCGTAATTACATAAAGGGAACACTTTTTACAGTCGATCGGCCAAAAGGCCAAACACCTTTGGAAGTACACCTTACCAATTCAAAACCACTTAAGAAATCAATTTTTCAAGAAAAGTCACTTAAGACCAACGACTTTGAAATACATTTCAATTTCCCCAATACAAGGCATAATAGTTTCTAGCAACCGCAATCAGATTCCATAGCATGTATATATAGCATCGTGAAAAACATATTTTTAAAACAATCAAGCAATTATGAATTTCAAATTAAAAGCTTAGGCATAGGGGACCTACCTCAAACTTGTCACTATCTGGCAATGGCCACTCGAACCGACACTTGGCACACACACGCACATGCATTTATACATATATATATACCCCCTAGCTGCATTTCACATATTCCCCATGCCATGAGGGAATATGTGCAAATAGGTCATATATATGTACATGCCTTACCCTATGCATGTACATGTAGGATTCCTCGACACGCGTGGGCCAACACACTACACATATAATTTAATAAAACAAATAAACACATAAACAATCTATAAAACATTTTAGAAAAACACATCACATTAACACACCCAGATAAAACAAGATATGATGCACCCCAAGAACCATCATTTACACACATGGATACCATTTTGAGACAATGCACAGACCAAAAGAACTCAAAAACACAATCTGCACCTCCTTTACAACTTAAAAAATCATTAAAACATTTTATGAAACAATTATAAATAACTATATGAGACTTTTTATCAAGAACGCACCCAATGCCAACTTCAACAACCAAGCGCACATTGAAACCACACCAAAACACTAACTTCAGTCTTTCCACACTTTGATAAACCAACAATACATTTTATAAAATAGTGATAAGAAGCTTGACATGGGTTTTTAGATAAAACACATCGTATCTCATATTAAGATACCACATTATAATCAAATGTATAATAAATTGTCTTAAAACTATTTTTGCACCACATAAAAAATTAAATAAATTAAAGAAACACTTACTATAACATTTTCAAGGTGTTCTTCAATGTTTTACCACAAAACTACACCAAAATAATTTTGTTTGAAATCCAATGCACACGACTCCATATGAAAATACACTCTGCACCACCTGCACATATTAATAAGCTAACTGCAACATTTATTAAATCACTAAAAGCAGATTAAATGTTAGTTTTTTTTAGCACGAACACACTTATAACATATAAACATGCTACCAAACAATTAAGCACGTATCAAACTTGAATGAAAACTAAATTTGCACCAACCAAAATAATTAAAGAACAAGCTAAATAAATTAATCCTGCCAAAACCTTCATCAAACAACATTAATAGATTAAATCACTTACCATTGGTGTTGAAAGCCCCAAATTTTGAAGCGAATCACCAATCGCGCACCAAACGCATTGCAAACAACAAAAATTAACCCTAAATCAGGAAATCGAACACAAAAAAAAAACAAAGAAATCAAACTCCAAAATAAAATGAACACAAACCCTTGCTAAGAGGAAAAAAAAGGGGGGTACCGAAGGGTAGGAGCGGGTTTGGCCCGAAGAAGTCTGCTCGCCGGATAGAGCGCTGCTCGCCGGAGGGATAGGGGGAGGAGGCGACGACCAAAGGGCTTGCTGGAAGTGGGGTGCGGCCAAGGGATAGCCAGCGGAAGAGGGAGGCGTGCTGGGGGGTCCGATGTCGGGCGGTTGACGGTGCGAGGTGGCATGAGGAGGGGAGTGGGGTGCCGGTCCGATGTGCTGCCGGAGGGAAGGGAGTAGGGTGGGAGAGCGTCGGCTGTAAGGGTTGAGGCGTCGTGGCTTCGCCTAGAGGGGGAGGAGAGCTGCGGGTTGAGGGGGAGGGAAAAACGCAGGTAGGGGAAAATTGGGGGGGGGGTCGCGACAGGTTAGAAGAGAACAAAAGAGAAAAAAAATACTAATAACAATAAAATAAAACTAAAAAAATAATAATAAAAGAAATAAGTGAAATAGGAAATAAAAAAAATAAAGGAAAAGAATATTAAAAGAAATAAAATATTAATAAATAATAAACATAATAAGAATTTTAATAAACTCAAATAATAATGATAATAATATTGTTCTTAACAACTTAATAATAATTATAATAAACTTGAAAATAATAATATTATTAATCATAATAATAATCATAATAATAATAATAATAATGTTAACAATTTTATAAATATGTCAATAATTTAATATTCTAAGCCTAATTAAAATATTAACTAAAATTATAATAATAAAATTATTAATTGAGAGCGGACACCGCGCACGGTCTCACGCGTGGGGTCGTGCGCATTGTTGTGTGTCTCAAAAACAACACATTGGATAACAAACAATCCCTTAACAAAAATTAGGAACTGTGCAGGGCGCACATACGCTCACACGTTTGTATAAAAATGAGATTTTCATTTAATTTAAAACCTGTTCAAAATGCAGTTCAAAAACGAGACCCAAAATAATTAAAATAAAATAAAGCATCGGGTCGGGGTGTGACTGTCTCTGCACAAAGGGATGATTCCTGGACGAAGATAGGAATTATGGGAGACTATTTTGTTAGGAAATGGCATAACATAAGAGGTTTTAGTTGTGTGAATAATGGGTAGAGGTGGTATCCTTTTATAGGGAAGTAAAAGTACTCCCTTGGTATTTTTGAAAAGAAGTTATGTGTGAACATGTTATTACCTAATAAAAATCATAAAAAACCACCAAAACTAATTAATGGATGGTTAATTCCCAAAATATTTCCACAAAATGAGTGTTTTACAAGTGGATATGTCATTTTGGTCCCTTAATCTTAGGGGTTTAGTCATTTTTTAAGCCTAGTTACACCTTAATCATAGTAATTAATTTTCATCACTTTCACTAATAATTTTTGCCAGGAATTATATTGATATTATTAGAACAAAAATATTATCTTAATTAAAATGGCGTATATTTTATTTTCAAAATTAAAATCACAGATATGGAAAAATAAATATTAATGCTAAACTCATAGAGAGACAGATTAACTGGTTTTTTTATAAAAACGTTCAAAAGACTGTTATGTTTTTATATTTAATTTAAAATTTATATTAATTATAATGAAGTAAATTAAATTAATATATGTATAATTTATCCAATGTGACTTTAAAAGAAATTTATAATATAATTTAACATTAATATTTATTTAAACAAAAATTCTGTTTTTATCAAAACACAGTATTTTTCACTATTCCCTAAAAATAAATTTTCTCAGAGAAAATCCCAAAACTTTATCGTAAGATAATTTTTAAATTATTAATTAAAAAATTATGTTTATTTTATCAAATTAAATTCATATTAGTGTCAAAATTAATATTTAAAATAGTTTCACCATTATAAGGCATTTAAAATGGTTGTATATAGGCTTTTATGTGAAATATTGGGTTTGATCCAATGTTATTCTCATAAAATGTATTGGATGAATATAAAAAATAATTGATTGAATGTATAAAATATTTATTACATTAATATCACTCACTATTTTTAATTAATTAAATCTACTATGCTAAAATAGCTTTGTGAGCAAAAAAATAGTTTTATATAAAAATATAATTTTAATATTAAATTGGTTCTTATTTTCATTTATAATTTATTTTTAACCAAAGATTTAGTTTTCTAAACCATATATTTTCATAAGTTATTTAGTATTATTCATAATATCTCGTTTATATCTTATTATATTAAATAATAATGTTTTAATTATAGATTGTTTCTCGATAAGACTCAGTATTGCGAATAGCGCTTGCTATCGAAGAAGGTCTCTTTTATCTATAATGTAAGCTATAGAGTAAGTAGATTTTTGCATATGATGTACGCTAACCAATTATATCCTAAATTTCAAGATAACTCTGTGTTTCATACGTAAAAATATATAGAATATATTTTAAATAGTAAATATATTATAATGTATATGGATATTATATTAGTTCACACACTTATTGTCACGTGTCATACATGCTATATAACACAAGGTTCATACTTTAGTTTTCTGAGGCATCCCAATACCTAATGTACCACCCAACATTTTTTTCTATTATTGTGTGTAATAGCTTTTTTCACAATAAAAAATTAACTAAGTTAAAATAGTATAATTTTATTTAGATTAAATATTAAAATTAAATGTAATAATAAATGCACTATGGTAATGAAATACGAAAGATCATTAATAAAACTACAAGAGTAATAAAACCACAAGTAAATAAAGAGACCAAAATCATTAAATACTCATCCACACTGTTTTAATTTAAGATAATTCCCTGAGATATAAAAATATAAATAATGAAAAACATTTGACATATGATATAACTTTTGAGAGAATTAAACTAATAAGATAAATGACATTTAGTGAAGCATCGAAGGCTATATAAAGGAATGTAATATGGATGTAATATATATTATAATTGGATATGTCATCATTACATATCTATCCATTGGTTATACATGTATTTAATAGGTTTATTGAATATATTATTGTTAGAGGAAAATAATGTGTTACACATTGTTTTGATCCAAAAATTTAGTTACTCATGTATATAGAATTATTCTCATTTCATATGATTTACAGAAAGGTTTATTTAGGTAACCAGAAACAACCAATGACTCCGACATCTATGAAAAGATTCATCCTTTCTTTCCAAAGGCTGGTGCTCATTGGAGTTCTTACCAATGACTCTTCCAAGAGGATGTGTAGTTAGGCTCATTGCGTCCTCTAGGGGTTATTGGACACTCCATAAGACTTATAGATTTAATAAGTATTTGTGAGTCGTTCTTCCCTAAGAGTGTCTATTTTTATTTTATCTAATAAAAACGTGGTCTAATGATACTAAGTTGGTTTCTTATTAAATATGGAACTATGAATATAGATCCCATCAGGAGTATGGTCCAATAAGGATGACATGATAGTACCCATAATAAATATAACCATATTGGTGGGGTGAATGATTCTACTTTTAATATGTCATGATGAGCGGATATTCTCATGGGAATATGTCCCAAATGGATGGGATGTTTAGACTTGGAGGAGTATGGATAGGAAAGGGAAGGAAATAAATGATGTCATGAGGGATATAGTACAATGAAGATGAAAATCGGGTGAGGGGTGTTGATGATGTTTTGTTTGAACTGCAAAGAGGCATCCTATATACCCTATTGAGAAAAGAATAAAATTCCATAAAGTTTCAGTGACATAGTTTAATATTGTGTGAAAGGACTATATCCTAGAGGTAATCATCATATGTTAAGTAAATTATCATATATTTTAATGTTGTAAATCTAGGACATTTTGTCATGAAAGGTACATCAATAGAGAATAGAGAAAGGTTTTTTCATTTAAGATTCCCTTTCGAATGGACCTTAGGGTTTATAATTAAGAAGGAGGGCCACTAAGAGGAATTTGGATTATGTTGGTGCCACAATCAACAAGAGTCCCTAAGTCCACATCAAACATACTCAGTGTGAAATATAATGAACATTAGAAAATTATACACATTTCATAAATGAATAATTGGATTTGAATGGAGCTTACGCATTGGAATCACCCAAATATCCCAAACCATAGAAGTAACCTAATTTAATTCAAGGATAAATTAGGGATTATAAATATAATAGGGGGAACATTTAAATTTATAACGGTTAAAGAAAAACTAGACCATATCTCTCTCTTATTTTGAGTCATGATCAATGTGAGAATAAAGATATGATATTATAATCTGGAACATTACATAAGTGAACAAATTTTGAATAGGGATTACACATTGAAGCTACCCTGGCCAATGGGAGCCCTCTTATTTTTGAATCTGAAGGATGTTCCATGGAAACCCATTCTCTTTTTTTTCTAATTTTTTCTAAACATAGTCAGTTTAGGGAGACAACATATTTCTACAAATACTATTTTCTTTTTCCAAGAGGAAGATCCTTTGGTTTTCTTGGGTCAACAAAGATTAGAAATTTGTCATTGAGCTCGAGCCACATCCATTATCATCCTAATGATAAATGTTCTTATTACTAAGGGGTGAATGATCGGAAACCCATGGGACCCATTATAAGTAAAAGGATTTATGTTTGATTTATTTTAATAAGGATATTCCTAATCAAAAGAGAAAGTAAACAGTGGTGTGAAAATCCAATTATGTGAATCTCATGTCTTTGGAGGGGGAATTAATTTAATCTTCCTTGGATTTTGGAATTTACATATGGAGACCATTTGGAAACTTTTAGGGGGGATACGAGCAAACCAAATGAAAAATATGAGGAGATAATTGAGAGTAGTATAAATAAACACCCCTAGGGTAACACATTACACATAGAGGACTTTCCATGTAAAATGGGGAAAACATAAAGGGTTTCCTTCATGAAAAGTGTCCAATCACGATGCTCTTCTTTCTAAAAGGAGAATACCTTCTTTGAGAACATGCAAGAAATATTATTCTTCCACAAAGGATTTGTATAAAAATAGTTTCTATTAGTTAAGGACTTGATTACAATAAGTTTCTCTTCCTTCACAGTGTGTTAATAGCCTATGATTTTTGGTAAGATCTATGTCTCAAGTCTCCACAAAAATAATTTTTTTCACATTTCTCTATATAATTATCCTTTATTTTTTAATCTATTTACCCATATAAGAAATTAATTTTATATTTATTGGTGGATTTTGGAAAAATTATTTCATGAAATCACAAACCATGTATCATATTAGATTCAATGAGGTGGGAAGATGGACAATGCCAAATGCTGCAAATAAATCATATTTTTTGAGGACATAATAAAACCACCTCAATCCAAAAAATAATATAATTTTTGTATGGATGATGAATATAGTAACACCCCAATAATTCTTAGTATGTTATCTCTTTAAAGTAATTCAATAACTTTCACCACACACAACACCAAGTTCAACCGCAAAACAATTTACAAAACTAGCCGTTCAAAAAAGTGATTATGAATAGTTTTAACTGGATTTTGAATTTTATATAATCTATATAATTTTAACTTTTTTATTACGTGTTTCTTATACATATTATAATAACAAATTCAATTTTTCAGATATAAGAAGTATTTTTTCAGAAAAATGCAATTTTATGACCATTTAATGGAGAACCCTTTTTAAATCCAATATTTGACACTTTTATATGTTCAATTTGGAAAAATAAAATTCTTATTTAGAATTGGGACATCAAAATTTACTTTGGATGAAGTTTTGGCATTTTTCTGATAATGTTCATTTGTTAATGAATAGTGAGAAATGTTGTATTTTAATTCAAAACTACCTTTTAATCTAATATATTTATGTGGCCTGATTATATTTTTAATTGGTTTTAAAGTGTAGTTAGATTATATTTTTACCATTTAATCCAATTTTGTTCATTTTATATAATTTTACTTTGAAATTGAACATAAAAAAGTGTCAATATTTTGATAGTTATTATTTCATAAAATCACGCATTTTGTTTTGAAAACGAGAATTAATTTTAAATTAATTAATGAAAATTATATGTTTTAAATTTTGTAAAATAGACATCATTTTTTAATTCAAAATATTAAATATATGTTAGTATGATTTTTTTATTTTTCTGAAAAACTTCAATTTTTTATGAATAGTGAAAACATTGAGTAGTAGTTAAAAACCCAACTTTTTCATTTAAATGAAATTTTACTGCTTCTGTGAATTTAATTTCAAAAATCTGACATATATGGTAGTTATTATTAAGTAAAATTTTGTTCAATAAGATGAAAATAATTTTTAGTGAATAGTAATTGTTTACTTTTATTTACTGTGGTTAAAGATAAACAAGGTAATTCAAGTTAAAAATAATATTATAATAATATTAAATAACCCTAACATGTTTCATAATCCTATTGGATGATACAATTTTGACCATGGTAATCCTTTAGTCTATTTTGGGGACCCCATGAAGTCACTTCTGAGTGATAATGACAATTTATATTAATTATTTTAAAGTTAAGACAAAAATGTCATAAACATATATCTTTTAGTAAATCAATTTTTACATGGTGTTATATAAGTTATCTCTTTGACTATTAATATTCATTTTAAATCTGAAAATATTTACTACATTATGGTATGTTTTTTATAATTTTTAGATATCATATAAATAAAATTATTTATGACACAATAATGATGCTTTTTTTACCTCATTAATAAATGATTTAAATAAATAAGATTATAAAAATTAAAACAATATCCAAAACCTATCCAATTCGTATTGGATGATTTTATTTTGAACAAGACTCATCTTATCTTCGATTTTAATGAGTTTTGGACCTTTAGAAAACAAAAATAATTAAATAATAAAATAATATTTTCAATGTTTCCTAAAGAGCCCCTCCTCCCCATTATAAAAATCCGTCACCTCTAACCCATTACTAACACCTCTAAAGCCCCTTTGATCATCCAACCTCTTCCTAAATAATATCTAAAGATTCCTCCCTTCCACCTAGAATCATTACCTTAGGCAAAAGGCACTTCAAGAAATCCTTTTGGTCAAACCAAAGGGAGTTACCCGATTTTAAGGTAACGTCTCCCCTAAAGTTTTCTTCTATTATTTTACTTCTCCAACCCCATAAACTATTTTTATTACTTTATTTTATAACAAAACTAGAAACCTAAATATACTAGGTTGTTTTTATGATAATGATTCAATCTACACTTATACCCACATCCATCTAATGGGAAAAGAACACATTGTTTCTTTGGACGGCGAACTACTACCTCACTAAACGAAAATTGTTTAATTATCTCCTATCACCTCTTATGGTGGACATTAATATGGAACTATATTTATATGTGATATATATTATATTTATATTATTTATATGCTTCTATATTTTTACTTTATAGCATACCTTTACGGTCTCCATAATGGGTAAATGCGATAATTTCATTTGAGGAAGTGCGGACTACCACCCCCTCAAAGTGATATGACTCGTTCATGCCATACGTGAAACGTATAATGGATGAAGGTACTGAAAATATATATGATATTATAATTTAATTATAATATACCTATGTATCATTAAATATTAATTCCATTAAAATACAAAATAGAAATGAAAGTAGCGTTCATGTGTACGTACGACTTACCATCTCCATGAACGGTGCATTTAATTTCTTATCTCCAAATGTTACGTACTATTATAAATACATATATATACTGGATATATAAGATATATTTGATATCTAAATCATGAATATCATTCTATATATAAAGTTCTTTTGACAACATGGATAACATGTAATTATAATAATTTTACTTTTGACTCAAGTACCAAATATCAACAAAACACCCATTATTAACTTAAATGAGTAAGTAATGTCTATAACGTTCTAATAAGTGATCTAAAATAAATAATAAATTTTAAAAAGATTCTAAATAAAGTATAAATTAAATTTATTCTGTTATTCCAGAGATTAAATAATGAACGGGTCAAGTCGGGCATAAGTTAAGGGGTTTCTTATCTCACTTTTAATTCCGTGAGATTTCCATAGTTCGCCACTTATTTATTGAATGTGGTGTATTTTGTACTACCATTTGTTATATATTACCATTATTATATTTATATTCATGGTATTATGTTAATAATTTGGTGGTTATTAATTTTTGGACAAATGACTCGATTGATTGCTATGTGGTATGGGGTTTTCATCTCACTTTTTATTCCCGTGAGATTCATTCTATATTTGCCATTATTCCCTTTTGTGTTGTGTATTTAATTCCAATGATTTTATTCATTGTGTAATATACTATAATTTATGGGTGTTTAAATCTTCATTGTATGATCCTTATTTCATGGGTTTTATGTTTCATAAGTTACCAAATCGGTAAGGGAATTTCTAATTTCCACTCATTGGGTTTTATGGAAACTTCATTGATTATTCTACATCAATATTATGTGTGGAATCACTATTTATTTATTTATGTTGTAATTTACACTACCATTTGTTTTGTTAAACTTTTTATACACATAATCACTCCATTGATAAATTCTCACGTCATTGATATGAACTTTTTAAGGGTAATCTAAACTCAATTTCCATTCATTGAGCTAAACATCCAAATCATTGGTATTGTTTTTACAAGAATACGTGTGAATGTCCTCTGATTGATTTATACTGAATATCCAATTATAGTGAGTGTATTTATATCTATCACACATAATTATTTCATTGATTTGTCTTTAATCTAAGTATACGGTCATTATAAGGGATTTTGTCTCAATTTACATTCCATTGAGACCTATTTGTTGTTATGCACCAATTCACTTTTATATGGTGTATATATTGTCCTTTGACATATTATATCATGAATCCCTTTATTCTAATGATATTATAATTTTTTGATTAATGATTCATTAATTATTTTAATTCAAGGGTCTCTCATTTGGTTAGGAACTCTTTAACTAAAATATCATTTTAAATGTTTTAAAGATTTGTTCTTCTAAATATTTCTCCTTAATGTCCATGTTTTAAAAAAGGTTTAAAGGAATTATTTATATAAACATGAATGTTTTGAAATTCATTTCAAAATTTTCAAAGTAGTATGGGACACTTTATTCAAAAATATATTTTAAATGACTTCTTTAATAAATAGTGAGATTTTTAAATGTTTTCAAGAAAAGGGGGATATTTATCTCAAATAGTTTTTATTTCATCTATCTCAACATACTTTGATGTATTTTACACTTGTTTAAAGATGATTTATTATGATACAATCTTCCATATTGTATTGAATGTTTTGTGATATGTTAAACTATAGATGTGTTATTTTTATACCATTCATGGTTTATGGTTAAAGTATTAACATTTTTTATGCTAGTTTTAATATGAATGTTTATGTTATGTTTCAACCTTTTCATATGATAAATACATTGGACATAGTAAGTGACGGGTGGAGCCCACTATATCTCCTTGATGCATCAACAGGTCTCATGAGACAAATTAGTGTCTTGGCACAAGGCCTTGACAAAAACTTTATTTGTACTCTTGGAACGAGGCCTTAACTATGTGGTTATGATTTTCGGAATTATGCATTCCATCGTTATGAGATTAACTATTGATATTACATGTGATTATTTATCTACTAGAATATCCATGTGAAAAAGAAAATGGAAATATTTGATTTTTATTTTCCATATTATACTAAAGTTTATGTTTTAAAGGCTTGTGTTTTAGTCTTATGCATTTCCTTAAATTTTTATGCTTATTTATGAAAGTTTATACTATATTGTTATCCTTACTGAGCATCTGATCTCACACCTTTCTATGTTTTATTTTTCCCAAGATGCGAAGAAGTATATTATGACTGACCTGTAGGGATAGTCTAAGGTATATTAATGTGGTCAATGGAGACCATGTTGATATTATTTTTCATTTTCTAATTTAATGTAAAACTTATGAATGTTTCTATTACTTCCAAGGTTACTAAACTGATCGGTCTTTAGGGATTTTATCCCTTGTGATCATGCCAATGTTATCTAATAATGCACCGACTATGGGTAACTAGGGTCAGGGCATTACAAACACCACCTCCCTCAATTATAAGGAGGAGAAAAAACACCTTTCTCATCAAATTAATTTCGTTTGAGAAAGGTGGAAGGTGATTTTTTCAATTCCATTTAGGCATTTTATGATGAATGTTTTTCACATAATATTTTTGTTTCAATGTGAAATAACATTGATTCTATACATATTTCCCTCTTTTCCAACATATACTCTCATTTTCATCTGGATCATTCCATTTTTTATCCATGAACTATTATAAATACTTTTTTCAAATGCATGTAATGTGATGTTTTCCAAAAAATGCATCCCTCGTGATTCGGCCAAATCAACAAAAATAGTTGTCAATTCAATGTAATAAACTTATACTTCATGAGTACATTGAGGTTCATTAACCTAATGGGAGGAGGTCTCATCCATATATAAAGGGTTTCAAATAATTTATTTTTAATTATCAGTATTGAGACAATTTTGGATCAACTCTAAGATTGTGATCAATGATTCATTCCATAAAGAAACCTCTATTTTTGGTCAACCTCCTTCACAATCTAAAAATTAGATCTCGCATAATGTTATTTTGTATGATATTTGTGATTATTTATGAGGGAATGTTTCCACCACATACGAAATACAAAGTTCATATAGAGATGTGGAACCTATTCAGTTTTCATAACCCTTATTATGATATCAAAAACCATTGAGTTTTTAAAATTTTATATAAAAATCTCTTAAAATCTCAATGAAATTGTTTTCTTATAGAAATTTTTTCATTCCCATGCCATTAGTACTATTGGTCAGAGAATATATTCTATAATAGAGTGTGATGCGAATGATGTGAAGTAAAAAATTCCCCCTAAACATTAGTTTCTATCAAATATCATCAGTACAAGACTCAAATATTATATTGTCTTAGATAGGATACCAATTAATGGATTTAGATTATTGTAGGATGTTCCCCTTCCAACTCCACACTGAGGAAACCAACCCCTCCCACTGCTAAATTTTCATAATGAAATACAATGATAAATCATTTAAACAAAGGGGAAATATATAAGAAATGAATCTTCTAAAGGAATCATTTTGGGTTACACTATTTTTTCATTAGTGGAAGAACCCTAAGAACTTGATTTTGACAACCATTTCTATCAATACATTATAATAAAGTACATGTATGAAATGAATATGTGGATGTCACTAAAATGGGATATTATTCCTCTAGGTTTTTCATCTTAGATTAGGGGTGACCCTTTTAGGTCCATAAAATATGATTTGAATTTAAAATGGAGTTGAATGATGTGTGGATTTACAAATCATATTGGTTATCACTAACATTATCTCATCATAACAAGTTTTTCTTTTTAAATTACCTAGAATTTAGAGTCTCAATACCAAAAAATTCCATTTTTTATATGAATAAGGTGAGATATTCCTTTGGGATGTTTGAATAATCATAGGGGCACTGATCATTGGAGACACGTATGATGAATTCATCCCACGTTTCTCTAAATGGGATGATCCGGAGAGGATGCCTCTACTCATGAATGATATTCTTACCACGGAATAAAATATTTTGGATGTTGAGCCTCATCATAGAAAATTTGTTCATTTTCATAATTGGATCTAGATATTTGTCACCCCAAATGGTTATAAGAAATGCTCTATGAGACTATGGAATTTCCTAACCCACAAAACTTGGAGGCTCATCAGTGCATACTAGCCATCATTGGAAGTAAAATTTACTCAATTGGGGTTCAAAAGATACATATGGGTTGATAGAATAGTACCAGTTTAATCCTTCATAGCCATGGTATTTAGTGACTAGTCATTACTAGTATGTGATTCATATATTGGGGTCATTGTTATAACTTTCACTGTGGAAGCCTAGTAGTAAAATTAAGAGTTGTGTTAATATGGTAATCCTAATATTAGAGAAACTATACAATCATATGTGTTGAATTATCAGGGTGAATTACTATTATTGAAATTTTGTCCCATTTATGGTTCTTTGTTGTTTCATAGTGGCTCACATGGTGGCTTTGCGATTTTTAATTTTCAACCAATCACCGAGGCTCAATTTGGCCATATTTATAGTGCATTTTTAGATTTATCCCACTGTTTCTAAAGATAGAATATGAAAGGGTATTATCAACCATTACTATCATTTCATCTACACTAGTAATGAACCTCCAATTGGTACATTGGTAAATAATGCATTTTTTAGACATGCAAGAATAGGGTACATTATTTATTTATGGGGAGATATTCTGGATATACATATCAATAAAAAGATAATTTGTTAAGGGTATTATCTTTGTTTTTTGGAAAATAATTCCTTTTCATTTAGAAAAATTATCCCAAACATATGAATAATGTGTGATGGGAAAATTTTAATAATATCTTTTCAAATTTGGATCATGTTTACATGGGATTATCTAGGCCTTTTGATTGGACTTACGTCATATTGATCCATGAATATGCTTTTGAAGATTTACAATAAGGCTTGGATTCATTCATACAAAAATAGTTGGATTGCGGAATTGGTACCCACAGTTGAGGATCCATTGGTGACTGGAATGAAGGATGAACGGGGTAAAAACTGGGTGTTTTAGTCATTAGAATTTAATTATACCAGGAAAACAACAAATATATAGTATTTAAAGAAATAGGTTTAGGATTTAAGGTTCTACTCCTAAAATACTGGTTCTACTCCCAAGACTACTAAATCAACACCCCATCCATCTGTCCGACTAAGGTTATATATATAATGGCATGGAGGGAGTGGGATTATTGAATGATATCAATTCATATCAAGGGTAAATGTTTTTTTTAATGGATGGATATCTTCCTGACCATATACAAGTGCATATTTTCCCCTAAAATAATTTCTTATGATGAGAATCACATGATAGTGGATGTTTATATCTGGGACCATGAGGCCTCCATCGACTATATTTATGGAAAAAACATATATTCAAGTTCAGTGCATGGAATTGTGAATACTTTCATGAGTGTGAGAGAAGAAGGAGAAGGCTATAGCAATGCTTTCTAAGAATAAGACAGATGATTTCCTTCATTATGTCCTCATGATATATATAAAAATATAAATTTTATAGGATTAACTCAACATTTCCCTTCATATGTAGTAGACCAATGAGTCATATTACCATAATATAAATGTTTATAGGGATGTACCTTCCCCTCCATGAGTGGGACCTCATAAAGGTACTACTTTTATGATCACTCCACTATCAAATATGCTACAGAAATATCTAATGAATTTAGATTATTCTCCTCAAATGGGAGTGGCATGATCAACATTACTTATTCACATCATGAAAATGTTTATAGAGTCCTATAAGGATTTGGATACATAGATAAGGAATGTATCCATTGAATAATTGTAGGAAGTACTTCATGTGGAGGAGATTGATTTTCCTAGATTAAATATTATCAGTGCTATCAATCAAATTTAATTTGAATAAAAACCTGAGGAATTTGGTTCCTATGTTCAAGAGATATATGCTTTGATCCACTCTTTCAGTGGTTGAATTTAGTCATCTGATTAGGTAAAATAGATACTAATATTATAATTAGAAGAAAAAAACTCTGAGGAAGAGGCAGAACAAGTTCTCATTTCAATTTTATCTTTCATTTTTATTGTTACTATCAACCCATTTTGGGATTTTCAAGAGGTTAGAAACAATTAAAAAATTAATATTTCCCTATAATATACTGAATGGGTGACACTAATTAGAGTCCATTTTCTTTCCGATGAAAGGGTTTTGGCAGAAGTCTCACTCGACATAATTGAGTATATACAAGAAATGGTTAGAATCCTATTGGATAATTACCACCTCTAACACCACTGGTTGTTTATCATGTGAGAATATCCTTGTAGTATATAATGAGTAAGAGGTTAGTGAATAATCTAGTGATACATTTTTATTAAGGAATAGTATCTGAGTATTGTACTTCCTCACCTCAATTTCAAATAGTTTTAGTGGACTCTTATTGATGAGTTAGACTGTGAGAATGTTGGAACAAGTTCTAGTTAATATTGAGTACTTATTATCTAAGGGCGTGGAACTCATTTTATATTAAAAAAATATTTAGTGATGACATAAATTATTAGTTGGCTAGGATTGAATTATGATCCAGCTATATCGATCATTCCTCCCATGGATCTGATATTGGAGAATGAAACTATAGAAATGGTAGATGCCTAGATGCCTACTCCCTAAGGAATCATAGAGCTTAATCTACATGAAGGAACTTATTTGGATGTAATGGTGAGGGATACCCAAAGTTGGTCAAGTCAATTGTTTCAACCACTGTTCATAACAAGAAGAAATTGGTAAATAATTCCCTGAGGGATCCTGATATGGGGGTCCCAATATATAAGTATCAAATAACCTCTACAATACCATAAGGGGGTTCTTTGAGGGTTGATACAAGTAAAGGGTAAAGGAAAATATATTAAACCACACCAAATATCAATCTTATCAAATTAATGTTTTAAAATAATCCTTGAATGGTTCAATAATTGGCATAAACAACTTTGTTAGAAATAATTTATCTAATTATACTAGAAGAAGTAGCTTCGAAAAAAGGTGAGACAAATGGACAGGGAAATTTAGACTCAAATATTGATCTAAGATCATTGGTTTTTATTCCTACAAGTTCACTTTCAATATAAAACCTCTTATAGGTCATAAATTTAGAAAAATATGAAAAAAAATCATTATAATTTCAATGTGTTCACTTGTGTAAAAAGTTATTTTACATTGGGATTCACCGGATTTTTTTTGATGATCAATGTAAATAATCCTTTGTATATTTTGATAGAGATAATATTTTCATTCTTCAATTAGGTATCCCTTCAGGGATTATCATTCTAGTAGATAATAGAGCACTCAATATGTCTACCAATGAGGCAATAACAACTAAGAAGATAGTACATTAAAAGGTTATTTTTACTATTTTTGAACTCTTTTTATCACATTTATTTCTATATTTATCACCTATTAATCTGAACATCAATTCTAGGAACAATGACACAAATAAATAAAGTTTTTGATATCATCTCAAAAACCAAGTTTTTAGATATTTCAAAGACATATACTGCTCTTAAAAAATCTATACTATTGGATTTGATACTAGATCTTCCCTAATAAATCTATTACCTAAACATGTCATCCAATTAAAGAGTGATTATGAATCAGATGAAGAAAATCTCAACAAATTCCATGTTTCTTAGTTAACTATATAAAGATATATGTGGAAATCGATCTCTTGGAACCCCTTACATTATTACCAATGAAATTTTCCATGTTTCATTGCATGTTCTCCCTAATTGGATATAGAGGTTTTGACTACCATGACTTATTTACTAAGGTAAAAGACATGATTACTACTCATGAGAAAGTGAGTGTCCTCTAATAAAAACTAAAAATTGTAGAGTTTATGAGCCATTTTAATATAGAAAAATATATCCTATATAGTGAATCCAGATAATCAGATGAGGTTCCCAAAAGATGATAGGGTCGAGTTACAAAAAAGATCCCCTAGAGGAATGGTTTCATCAAGAGTCTGGATAAATTTGTTGGGAGTTAGATCATCTAAATTTAGAATTGACCAACATTGAATTTGTGGTTGATCAAGTGTAAATATTAGTTGATTAGGTTGATAAAGAAGGTTTGGATTCCACTTAGTGGGAATATAACTACAGGATGATGTGGAAAAAGAATTCCCAAAATTGACCAAGCTATTCCAAGTCATAGAAGATTCTAATTAAGAAATTACTACAAGAATCTATTGAGTGTTCTCTATAATATAAATATTTTTTTATTTGGGGGAGAATATTGGATTCGGATGTTCCCATCAGTCATATCTAAATGAAGAAATTAAAACATATTTTATTATTATTTATCAATCTATTATCTCATCCTGGTTATTATTTCATAATAATATGCAATGCTTTAAAAGCTAGTATCAAGAGATCTTGTATCATACAACCACTGAATTCTAAAAAAACTATTCTATTTATAATTCATAAATACTTGGGTAAAAAAAAATCTTCTTAGGAGTGTATCATAAACATGTATAGGTATAATATTATATCACCAAAACACATGAGTTGTTCATTTGGATGGATGATCTAGTACTTTTATTTTGGAAGATTTTATTGAAATATTAGAACTAATATGATAGTAATGGAGTAATTCTCACCAAGGTACCTTAGAAACATAATTCTTTTACATTATCTAGGGCTATATGGTACTCCCTAATTTTTTTTCCATTTGTGTCATCAACCTAAATTTTTACAAATCCTGATAAAAGAAATTATTGGACACACAATACCTTTTTCTTAAGTTTCCCTTTACATTTTTTTTATCTAACAAGTTTTTTAACTCTTCAATTTAAATTTATTAATTTTTCCTAGACTATAACAAGAACTTATCTTGCAATCAGAGAACATTTTATTTCTATAATTACCTTTTTAGTTTTTTAATCGGGTGATTCCAATGTCTCTTTCTTATGATGTTTATGTACATTAAATTCTGACCATTGTAGTTGATGTTTAAGGTCTATGAACATTTATGTGGTCTTTATAGTTTATGGTTATTTAGATTTTACTAATAGTTTAAAGTGAATTATTCAATATAACCTATAAAGTATACCTAATGTGAATTGACAATGTGTGATATTATTGGTGTGGTAAACCTAAAAGATTGGTATATATATTTCATATGCATGATTCCCAATCAGACTATCCATCTCCTTTAATAATTATGAACTTACATTTTCCATGAGTGTCATTGATCCTGATGATTTGAAATCAGGTTGAATACATTATCTATATATTTTTGATAAATTAGAAAAAGATAATTCAGTATATGGTCATGGATATTAGACCATTTTATTATTTGGTTTCAACACGCTTGATGAGGACCAGTTAAATGTCTCATATAGAACATCCAATCTCTATCCTGGAAATGGGTGTGATACACAAGTGTGTAACATCAAGGGTTCTACATCTACTGGAGTAGTTGGATTAAGAATTGTGTAATTCATAACTCATATATATTAAATAATGATTTATGGAGTGAGATATATATACTGGGTACAACTGAAAACCATGCTTGAAAGATAGATTCCACTACAGGAGTGTTAGGGTGTATTTGGATTAGAGGACATTCTCCTCAAGACATATATTCCTTTAGTTTATGGGCCATATCAAGGGCCAATAACTAGATCCATATAAATATAATAGTATGTAGATTCAAACATAAGTGTTCTTTAGTGTCACATTCTATATTCATCATTACCCATAAAAGGTTATAGAGGATTTACACACTTGCATCATGAATTAGTTTTTGGGGATATTAATATTAAATAAGGATTAAAAACCCTATTAATTATATCACTTTGTATGGATCACATATTCACAGTTGGAAGATATTTTATGATATTATTTCCATGATGGTGTGAACATAGTTTATGTTCAAGGTTCTTAGACAAATTTGAAAATTATGGATCAAATGGGGTTCATGTTCATCAATGTTCCAAAATATGATGAACATGAAATGAGAACATTATCAATCATTACTCAAGGATCTTAGATACAAAAAAGGTGGTATGTCATCATTAGATAAGGAATATCTACAAAATAATTTTGAAAAGTGGATTCCATGGTGATGTTGTCGAGGTATATGAGAGTTAAAGGACCTTCTCCTCAGGATACAAATATTTATTCCTAAAAGGCCATTGTAGGGGCCGATATATTGATCCATATCATTTGAATAGTATATATAGTCAGGAAAAAATTTCCTTTAGATTTAAATATTATTTCCACTAATAGACTAGTAATGTTTATGATAATCCTAGTCGCTCAAGACACAATGTGTGGTTTTCCAAGAAATAGATGTTCAAAAAATGTATTGAAGTATATAGACATGTTCTTTTCAGGTTTGACTGGTTGTGATCTTATCATGAGGTAGGTACAAAACCCCATTTGTATCTCATATGGAATTTCATATATAGATGTAAAAGTCAATGCATTCTTGGCTAGTTACTTCTTTAGTTTGATGAAGTGAGAGGTATTTGGAGGATACTGGAGATGTTTTGGTGGATTTTGAGCTTTAGAAGAACTAAAAAAATATTTTTATGCATTAAAATAGGGTTTATATCATAAATTGGTGGTTTATGACTTGTGTTAAGTTGAGGTGAAGACCATAAGATGGGTTTACTCAATATAAAAGGGAATCACTCCATAATTTAATAAATCCCTATACGCCATATTTTTTAGTGGAAGTTGAGGTTTTGATGGTTTTTTGGTTTAATGGTTTGTTTTATGGAATAATTTTTCTGAAATGTGGACTTGATGCTATAAATAGTCGGTTTACAACATAAACCAGTCAACTTATAAACTGTTTATATCTCTTATTAGATGGATTTTTTTATCTTTTAATTTTATACTCTCTCTCTCTCTATGTATATCATTTTGAGTGAACCCTAGGTAGTTTTAGAGATATTTCATCCACCTTCCTCCTACTTCAATATGTGGGTTCCAGTTATCTAGTTTAATAGTCAGTGGTGAGATCTTATCCCTTATCCCATTATTTTCTATTGTCCTTCTCTCAGGGTTTCACTATAGTGTTTTTTGTTTTTTTGAGATGTGTTTTTTCAAACCCATTAATGTGGTGTAGTTTGATCCATGGGTTTCTTATAAGGTTGTGGAATGTAAGTTTTTTATTCTTTTCCATGAGGTGCATAGCACATTCAAAAATATTCTTTGAGGTAGGGGATCCTTGTTCTCAACTCATTAAATGTTATGTGTGGGATTTGATTGATTTTTCTTTCCTTTGAGTGGATATTAAGGGTCCTCATAATAAAGATAATTAATTGTAATAAATGAAATTGATGGGTATGGGGATATATCACATGGTTTACCACTTTGATATATGTTGTTAATAATATTTTTCATGCTTGTTTACAATACTGAAAATAATGGCTGTTAGAAGACTTGTTTTCACTGTAGAAGATATAATCTGAGACCCTTTTTAGGTTATTGTGTGATCACACCATTAATGAATCCTAAATAATTTATATTTGTATAATAAATTAGATTCTAATGGAAAATTGGTCTATTTTTATAATACTGAGGATAAATAAAGATGTAATAAAATGAAATCCCTTGAATAAATTGTGGATAATGGGATATTTTATTTTGTGTGTGTTAGTGATTTTTGTGTTTCCCTATATGATTTTTTATATTATGAGGTGGTGGTGATTACCCGATGGTCTTTGCAGTATGAAGGTTCATTATGTTAAATGGTTTATTATCATTGATATGTTATGGGAAGTTATCTAATGTGGTTCATAGTGGATGTGATGTTGGAAGTTGTGTGATATGGTGTGCATAATATTTGATGTGGTCAATTTGGTGATGTGGTGCATAGAGTTTGTAGTGTGAATTGGTGGAAAAATGTGGGGGTGATGTGTGATTTTTGTGTGTGGTGGTTGTTCTATGAGGTGTGGTAGATATGTGTGATGTGTGGGTCATATGGTGAGTTGGCTTGTCCAATGTGGTTTGATGGTGGTGGTGGATGCAAGGTGTTATGGTTGTGGTTGTGTGATATGCGATAGTTTTTGCATGGATTTTTTTTTTCAGTTTCTTGGTTGTTTATGTAATATGTTGTGATGATAAAATGAAATGAAATGTGTTAATAAATAAATGATATGGGATTGAACTAGATGTCTAGTAAAATGGATTAAATTAATTGAACGATAAATGAATAGGTTTTGTAATGTTAAATGGAATGGATAAATGAATTATAGAAGTGGAACATATAACTAAAAGTGGAAATGATGTATGGGTTTTGTGGTGGTTGTATGATGTGTTTCATATAGTCGTGGAAGTGGTTGTGACAGTCGATGTGTCGTACGGTGTTGGTGATGTGGCGTGCGCTATTCCAGTTAATGTGAACTGATAGTTTATGTGTTGTGTGATATCTACATATCATGAATCTTTATGTTATTAACATACACACCCACCCAATTTAGATAAACATACCAGCACTTAGAGGTTCTAGGTTCTAAAGGTTTTCCCCAATATCCAGGATGGTGGTGAAATAGATGAATGGCTACCCCTCTTCCTTGCACTTCCTTCGTCAATGATGGCCCAAGTATTTCCGAGTGGGATGTGTTCTGATATAATTTTTGTGGGTGATATTTAAAGAGGTAGTTATGTTATGTATTATACAATGGGGTTCGTTCATGGTGGGAGGACAGAATGTGGTGAAATTTTTTTAGGTTCCTGATAACCTACTTTTCTAGTTTTATGATGTGGCTTTGTGAAATGGCCTAGGTGTATTTGAGTGAGATGTGTAATAAAGACCCATGTTTTTTTGGGTGAGGTGATATGTTATATGGTAGTTATGTGATGTGATATGTATAGATAGAATGGGAATACATGAAATTTCACATTGTGACCTAAGAGCATTAAATCAGTGGGGAAGAGGCAATGGGGAGCCTTTCTTTGACATGGTATCAATGCTATATTATTATATTGGAATTTTGATTTTATGATGATCCATGGTAAGGCTGGTTTTTTTATTTGAACTAGTTAGATACTTTTGGTTCTATAATTTTTTTCTCCTTCATCAGTATTGTCTTTTCACATGTTCACTTGAGACCTTAGTTATATCCTTATTGAGTATACCTCTCATGCTAACCCTATATATATAAATTGTTTTTCATGTTTCTAGGATGACATTGGGGAACAAGTTGAGAATTGATAGCTGATTTATAGCTATTTTTTGTCAGTATGGTAGATTTGTATTTTTGATACATATTGGAGACTTTTACATGCATATGATTTCTTTATTCATGCATTGTGGGATGAGTTTTGGTTTACCTTCATTTTATCTACTAGATTTTTTTCGGTTTTTTTTTCATCATATATCTCAATATTATTCTATATTATTTCGGTTAATTCCTCCCATATATGTGATATTTTTTATACCCTATATGCTAGTCACTAATATAGGGCCTACTGGAGAAATGAATCATGGGAGAGGGGTCACTATTTCTCTTCCTTTATTGCGGTTTTCTAGTCTAGAGGGGTCATGAAAAGGTGGTATTATAGGATTTAGTTGACATATATAATGGAATTTTTAGCAAGGCACTATGAGTTTTTCATGGGTTGTTATTAAAAAGGTTCTAGTTTATCTTGATGGTTGACATATGCCAAAGAGATCAAATAGGATTTGGGATTTTTTGTCCCCTCATGATCTAGTGCATTGACTCTAGGCTTATTGAAGGACCAAATGAGGTGGACCTATTTTTTAGTACTGACCTATAATACGTACATGAATCATGATTGATTGTGTTCATGTCTAAATTTGGATGTTGTTTGAAAATAAAAATAAATAAATAAATAATATTTGACACAATTCAATGCCACCATGCTTCGAATCTTTATCATGATTTTCAAGAATATATCATGTCCGTTATCTGTGAGTCTCTCAAGTATTCAAGCTTCATTAATATAATTTGATAAATCATTAGAAGGTTGACCTAGAATAGATGGGTGAGTTTTGTCAGTGATCCTTTCATGCCTTTTGGTTTTGTAGTTTCATGATGTATGAGGGGAGTGTCTCGGATTTGAAGACTAATAACTGAATAGAGGTGCTCAAGATCAATTTTGATTTTATCCATGCATGGGATGAGTTTTGGGTTCCATTCGTAGTAATTCAGATGTGGTGAGCTATTTGTTTGTGGTGAATGCTATTTCATGGTGACTGTAAGGGAATAAATGTGTTATGGCTAGTATTTTAGTGGGATTTCAATTTATAAGTCTTTTCATTGATGAAAAATGGTTTAAATCATCATAATTTTCTCTCTCTTTTCTAGGGTATTCTGAGTGTGCTGGATCTTTGGTTTAGGTTCGATGACCTTTTGTGTTTTCCCAATATATTTTTATAGATGTGGAGTCTATAGTGTAGAATTTATATGAGGATATTTTCTCAGTTATCTGGTATATGGTCACACCATTTATATTTTTTAGGAACCTTGAGGTGTAGATTATGTTATCATATGGATTCCTTCCTTGGGAGTAGAGCTTTGAGAGAGTAGCCATCTTGTAGAGTTATTTTATGAGTGAGGTTTTTGGATGGGTGTTAGGCAAGTGGATTATATTTTTTATGTTGGTGGAGCTATCAGTGGAATATTAGGTTGAGTTTGTTCCTAGTATTGTGGATTAGTTCATGGATATTTTTCAGAGAAGGTTAAGGAACTACCCCCTCCATGGGATATTTAGTTGTGGATAAATATTTATCTTGAAGAATCTCTGATTTTGATGGCCCACTATTGGATTACACCTAGAATGTTATGCATGTTGAGGTCATAGGTGGATGATCTGATGGAGTGGGGTTTCATCTGACCCACTATTTTGTCATCACGTGCTCTCATTTTGTTAAGAAAGAAATATGATATTAGTATGTGGTTTTGAATAGACTGTCACAGTTTGAATCATGTGACAGTCAAGAACCATATCCCCCTTCAGAGAATTGATGATATGTTTGATGAGATGTGAGGGTCATTTTGGTTTTCTATTGTTGATCTATGTTCTGTATTCCACCAATTGAGGGTGATGAATAAGGATATCCAGAAGACTGCCTTCATTTATTAGTATGGGGACTTTCAGTTTGTACCTATCTCATTCAGTTTTATTAATGAACCAACCATTATTATGGGGATTATGTAATTTTCTTCTAAGAGTTCCTAGATTGTTTGTTTATCACATTCATCAATGATATTGTGATCTAATTGATTTCAGGGGAGGAGTATGTTGAGCATCTCAGAGCGATTTTTAGGTCCTTCAACACAACTATATTTAAGGGTAGTTGGAAAATTATAAGTTTTGGACATGGGAGGTGAATTTACATATACATGTGGTGTCTCATAAGGGTGTGGTGGTGGACCCATAAAAGTTCTAGGTAGTTATTTATTGGTAAACACACAAGAATGTGGTAGAGGTTCACTATTTCCTTTGTATCATATGCTATTATCAAATGATTGAGCCCAGTTCTTGGATTTTGTATCCTCAATGACATCATTGACTAATAAGTACTACATATTTTTGTGGATACATTATTGTTTTTAGTGTTAAGTTACGTAAAATAGATGTTGATTAGTTAAAAAATTCTTTAGTATCTTAAAGATGGTGTGTTGTTCAAGGTTTTCTATGATGTATCCCATATATTCTTAGGAGGAATTTTGAAGTTGTAGAGAGATGTAATATCTTATGGTTCTAGGTATTTATGTCCCCAATAATGTAACTATGTCACCATGATCTTGAGTTGGTGGCTGTTAGGTTTTCCCTAATGTTATGGCCTCACTACCTAATCCATGGGCACTTTGTGGTATTCAAAAACCACAAGAGAATGAAATATGTCTTTTCACAGGTTGATATGAATCTATTATAGTATAGGTGCATGTATTTTATCCATAATTACAATTTTGAGATATATTATAACCTAGGTAATGGGACTATGGATTCTAATTCCCTTAGATTGAAGTCCTCAGGAGATATGGATTAAGAGTATATAGATTTTTGGAAAATAATGGAGGAGATTTTAATTATTCAATGGGATGTGGGAGATATTAGTTTATAGTGATGTCTTTTCATATGAATATTGAGTCATAAATTTTTTCTCAGGTGGAGGAGTCTCAATGGTGAAACTTGAGGTAGAGGTGATGTTTGACCATGTTGGGCTTGGTGATGCTTCAGATGGTTGGTCATAGGATGGTTGAAACCAAATTTTATTCAAAGAGATAATATTTTTTCCTAAAGAAACGCATGAGGATTCTCTCCATGAATTTCATATCTCACCATTCTTGATGAGTCATATTATGAAAAATATGTATCATTACTTGGGGATAAAGCATTGGTACTTGGATATGAAATGGTTTGTGGAAGAGTTTTTGAAGTGGTGCCTTTTTTGTAAGTCAGTAAAAGAGGATCACCATTTTTTGGGTGATTTATTGAAGTCCTTAGAAGTTCCAGAGTGTCAGTGGGAAGACATAATGGTGTAAATTTTTATAGGGTTACCCTTCTATCAGAGAGGTTGTGACACAATCTAGTTGGTATTGGAAAAGTTGAGAAAATCATCTCACTTTCTAGAGATCCATGAGTTGAGTACCATGGATGATTTGCTACACGGTATAGGGATAACGTGTTTAGGCATCGTGGGGTAATAAGGACCATCATCTATGATTAGGATCGGAATTTTATATAGTAAGTATGAATGGGATTGCATCATGATTTAGGTTCAAAGTTTCGCCTTAGCACTACTTTTCATCCTTAGATAGATGGTAAAATAGAGTAGACCATCTGTATAATAGATGATATTTTGAAGGATTGTGTCTTGATCTTTGGTGGATCATGGGTAAGGAACTAGGATTTTGTTGTGTTTTCGTTAAAAAAATATAGTTATCACTCATCTACTGACGTGGACCCATTTGAGGTGTTGTATAGGTGGTCGTTTCATTATCTGTTATATTGAACAATGGTTGGGGAGTTAGAATTTCTTTTTCTTGATATAGTGTAGATCATGAATAATAATATCTAGCTGGATCAAGATTTATGAGGATGGAACATGGCCATCATAAGTAACATGCTAATCTTAGGTGGAGGCCAAATGGTGATCAAGGTTGGATACCTTGTGTTCTTCATAGTCTCCCCTCAATGTGGTCTAAAATGGTTTGGGAGGAAGATTAATATTTCTTCTTAGTCTATTAGGATCTTTTAGTTGTTGGGAAATATTGGAGAGGTGGAAAATTAGTTGGTGTTTCCAGTAAGGTTGGAGGGGATTAGCGATGGTTTTGGTGTTTCTCATCTTTGCTGGTATCTTCACAATGACTCCCACATCATTGACTGGGGAGATTCAGATATTAATGATGATACAACATTCCTAGAGATACTAGTAGAGATCTCAAATCATAATGAGTAGGTGTTTGATGAAGAAACCACTCCCTTGGTTCACTTGTTGTGGAGGCATGGTATCCTAAACGTGAGTACTAGGGAGAGAGAGTTCCAGACGTGTGCCCAGTACCTAAAGCTATTTTGAGTTTTTCATTGCTTTATTTGGTTTTCCTAGATGACATGATATTTGAATCCCACTATTTTATTACATGTGTTTTTTCTTATTTAAGTGTTATATGTTACATGTGATGTTTTATGTGTGATAAAGAATCAAACATATTAATAGGGGAAGACTAGAATCCTCATTCAGATGAATTATAATTTTACATGATTAAAACCACGTGGGTGATTCAGTTCTCCCAAAAGGAGATAATTTCTTGACATAGAATATGGAATTATTTATTGATGTGCTCGGTCAGTGAAGTGGTGTGTTTTAGTTTTGGAATTTCTTTTAGGGTATACAGACGTTTATATGCTAATGTGGATGGGTATGTGGAAAGTAGTGGCTTGTAGATATTACTGGATGAGTGGTGTTTTTTCTAATGAAAGGTTGTGATATGGTTTTGTGGTGATGTGGTTGATGATAAGTTATGTGGAAATTTTTCTTTAGCTTTTTTGGATGGTGGTATAGTTTGATATTTAATGAGAATATGATAGGTATCTCATGGGGTGGTTTTATAGAACCCATTCTTTTCATCGTCTTTGTTTTTTATTCATTAGGATGTGAATTTTTTGAGTGGTGTCTAATGTATTTCTCCATGCCTTCCTGACCACTTAATTTGTAAGATTGAGGAAGTTAGAGGTATTCAATGGAGGCTACAAAAGGTTCATTGGTATGATATTTAATCCCTTCATCCCATGTTTTCAATAGATGTTTAGGTTTTAAGGATTTTATTTCCTAAAGCTTAGTTTCATGACATAAATATTTGGAGAGGGGGATTTTACATCATAGAATTCGGTTTTGTGACTTTAATCAGCCAACTTACAGCCTTTTTATATCTATTGTTCAGAATATTCTTTTATCATTTGACCATATCTCTCTCTATGTTTGGGTGAACCCTATGTGTTTCATAGAGATCTTATAACCCCTTTACCCATACTATGATTTGTGGTTTCTAGTGATTGAGTTCTGGAGATTGGTCTTGAGTTCTTCTCCTTAGTCCCCTTGCTTTTCTCATTCTTCTCTCAAATATTTATGGTGTTGTTCATTGTATTGTTTGAGATGTTTTGGGATATATTTTTTATAATACATTTATGTGGTGTAGCTTGATCCATGGTTTTCTTATTTGGATGGGCTTTGAGAACTTTTTTTCTTTTTCTGTGGTGTGTATCTAGATCATAAAACTACTTTTAAGAAGGGGATCATCATTCTCACATGTTTAAGTGATATGAATGTGATTTTCATTCTTTTTCCCTCCTTTGGGTGGAAAAAATAAGGGTTTTAATAATAATTATAATTAATTTACATAACCGAAATTAATGGTTATGGGGGGATAACACATGATTGACTACATTGATATATGTTTTTGATGATATTGTGCATTCTTTGTGATAATACTAAAAATTAAAAATATTTTATTCCTTTATATGAAATATATTATATATACTAAGACCCTTTCTATGTCTCTTTTTGATCACACCATGAATAAAAGGATAAAGAATTTATATTTTGCTAATAAATCAGTTTCTCAAGGAAACCAAGTTTGTGTCATGTTACCTATGCTAAATATAGATATAATGAAATGAATTCCCTTGAATAAATTATGGAATACATAATAGGTTTTGTTTTGTGGGATTATTATTTTTTTATTTCCCTATGTGGTTCTTCTTATTGTGAGGTGGTGGTGAGATTCGGTTGGGATTTGTAGAGTGAAGGGTTGTGATGCAACATGGATGGTTGGTATGGACTTGATATGTGAAGTTGTGTGAAGCGGTTCATGATGAATGTGATGTAGGAAGTTGTGTGAGTGGAAAACAATATATGTGATGTGGTAAGTTGTCCAATGTGGTTCATGGAGGTTGTGTTGTGTTGTGGTGGTGATGTGTGGTGGTAATGTGTGGTTGTTGTGTGAGGTGGTTGTGTTGTGATATTTGGTATGAATGTGCAATGTGTGGTTACTATAGTGATTTGATATGGAAGTTGTGGTGTGATGACCATGGTGGATGAAAGGTGTTATGGTGGGGGTTGTGTGAGATGTTCTAGTTGTAAAATAAAATGGTTGTATTGGTTGACCAATTATCCATGGAATAAATTTTGATAAAAAAACATAATGAAGTAGGATGGTAAATAAACGAGATAGATTAGAAATATATGTGTGGTAAAAATGGATTAAATGTATTGAATAGTAAATGAACATATTGGGTATTTTAAAATGGGATGACTAAATGAGTAAAATTGTTCAAACCTATAACTGAAAGTGGAAATGTTGTGTGGATTGTGTGGAAGTTTCATAATGTGTTGCATATTGTGGTGGTAGTGGTAGTGATGGTTGATTTATGGTATGGTAGTGGTGATGTGGTTTATGCAAGATCAAATGATGTGAACCTATAGGTTGGGTGTTATTTGATATCTATATATCATATATCTTTATGTTATTTCTATACAAGTTACACCCAAGTTGAATAAATATATGAGGTTTTGGTTTCTTGTTGTTTTCACCAACATCTAGTACAGTGGTGATATATATGGATGGATATGACCTCTTCCATACTCTTCCTTTAGTAGTGATGGCCTATATATATTTGGGTTAGATTTTCAATCATGACATAGGTGTTTTCAAGTGAGGCGAGATGTGATGAGGTAGTGATGTGATGTGATATACAGTGGGGGTCATGCATGGTAGGATAAGTAAGTGAGGCTGATGTCATTTACATTCATGATACTATACTAATCTGATTATATGATATAGTGAGGTGTGATGGCTGAGGTGTCTTTGGAACATAGGTACAATGATGGTCCATGTTCTTTCAATTGAGGTGAGAAGTGATGAGGATGTGATGTGATTTCATATGTATTGAAGGGATGGGACCATAAGACTTTTTATATTATTGCATGAAAGTAGAAAATTACTGGGAAAGAAATATAAAGGAACCTTTAATTTTATGATTCTGATGCTATATTATTATATTAGATGTCTGATTTGGAAATAAGAGTATGGTGAGGTTGGAATTTTTTAGTTGAACCTTTTATGTTCTTATTGTTTATGTTTTTTATTCACTGGTACATTAGAATATTCTTTTCACATGTACATCGGAGACCTTGGTAATGTCCCTACCGAGTACACCTATTATACTCACCAAACATATATAAAATGTTTTTTAGTTGTCCAATTTGATTTTGGGGAACATTATAGAAATTACTAGATAGTATGGATTTTTTGTTGATTAACTTCTATAGAATTAACTTTTCAGTATATAATAGATACTTTAATATGTATTATTTTTACATTATTCGTGCATTGTAGGTTGATTTTTGATTTAACATTATTTTATCAGATGGAATTTCTTGTTTATTTTTTATCATATTTACCTATCCTATTTTATATTATAGAGGCTAAAGCCTCGGATATATGTGATGTTTTTATACCCTTGGTTCTAGTCACCCGCCTAGGGCCTACTTGAGGAAATACTCGGGGTTCATTATCTCAGTTCCATCACTGTTATATCTTTAGAGGGAAGGATTCATGAAAATAGATCTACCTTTATTATGGGAAAAAGGGTTATTTCAAATTATGTAGAGAAATATAATTTGATGAATCTCCTTGGTTATTTTAATGATAGTTCTCTATCATATATCTAGAAAATATTACCTATTAAATCATAGAGAAAATATTCAGATATTAGTATAAAAAAATAGTGTTTTGTCGATTATATAAACACCCATTTTAGACTCCCTAACATGGATCACATAATCATGATATAAAATTGATTAGAGATGAGGGAATGTTGTCTTAGTACATGCTTATTATTTCACAAATTCACAACCATTCACTAAGGATAATCATTCTGATTATCTCAAATTCCAAAATATGATCAGTTTAACTTGATATATGGTCTGATGTGGGAAAAAAGAGACCAAAAAATCCAAATTAAATGTGGTAGTTAGCTCTGTTGAAATTTACATTTGGGACTAGGATAAGTGATCTTGTCATCATTACATTATTCAATAGAAATGGGATCATGATACATGTAGTTTTGAGGAAAGTTAATGCATAGATCTAGACTATATGAAACTAAAAGTGTATTCTTTGGAATGTGTGTCTAGGCCTAAGATATAAAAAGATGACTTCACTACATTTCTTACTATAATGAAAATAAATCCACATGTAGTTATGATAATTTTCCTTATATAGATAAAACTCTTGCTTATATGTGGGGGTATTTTTTAAGAATTTATAGTTATCTGTAGGATATGGGATCTACGTGTCAATATGTATCCTAACAGAAATTCAAATCAAGACACATGTATTTCTCCATAATAAACATCATTCATATATCTTGATAATATGTATGTATGAGGGTATTTGTTTGTATTTGTAGATGAGCGCTGGACAAGAAATATTAGCACCACTACATATCTCATAAAAATGTGAATCAACACACATATATTTCTAATAAAATTCACTTATATATTTTAATCTATTATATAAATTTAAATTGATTTTTTTTTTCTGGACACTATATACTTTTATCCAAGAATCCTTACATAGATTTGGCTCTTTTGTTGCCCAAGTAGGCCATGGATGATTTGTTGTTCTAAGAAGTTTATGGTCATGTAGGATGGATAAATTGTTCCCAAATTTTGGGTGTATTATAAATTAATTATGCTAGTTTGAGTAATCATATTAAAATTATAATCTCACATGATTAATTCCTAGTGTGATAAATAATATGTAATTAGAAGATTTACCAAATCACACTAAGATTCAAATAAAGGATATTTCTGATAGACACCATCTGATTGGTCATTTTGTGTTGTGAAAGTTTTCCTAGAGTTTAATATCGTGTGATTAGGAAATATCCACCATATATTTTTATGGAATACTATAAGAGAAATGACCATTCTATTTTATGAAATATGATAAGGATATTTTCATGATGTTATACTTGTTAAACTAAGATGTGCACTAGAAAGTTTAAATTCATGAAACTATGACTAAAGGTATTGGAATTGTGAAACATATTTCTTGAGAAATATTTCTTTTGTGACTATCATGGTATGATCTCCATCCATTTTGTGGAAGTAATAAGATCTATTTTAGTAGTACTTGTGTATAGAATAAGGTCCTTTCCACATTAGTTAATGTTTTGTAGGTTTATTCCTTGGTATCATTGGGTTATAGAGAGTAAATACCAACTCCTCTTGGATGAATTAATGGAGGTTATCATTCTTATTGATGTCTTGTGATACTTATTTTTTATGAACATACATGATTTTCAAGGTACTTGACCTTTTTCCATCGAGCTATTCCAAATCATCTCATGGCTTTTGAGATTTACCATCTATAGACAACTTATTAAAAATGGAATTGTGTAGTAAAGGTTATTTGGACTCAAATGGTATAACCACTTATATCCCATATACAAGAAAGTATAGAGTGTCTTGTTTTTTTTAATGGGTTTTGGGGTGATAATCCCACAAATCCTACACAATATGTTTAGCCCAACATTTCTTATCTTTTTCCACCATATTATGGGGTATATTGAATATGGTCTTGTTGGAAGCCTCTATATTTCCATTTTATGATGAATGTTAGTGTGATGAGTTGTGGGGATAAATTCTTTATTGATGACACAATTTTTTTTCAAAATAGAAGATGTTGGTTCCATTTTTCATCAGTATTGTATGAGGGAAACCAAATATGGTAATAATTTTTGTCATCAAAAAATTGTTTATATAATTTTCCCCAAATTATTTGAGTGATATATCCTTGAACTACCTGAAGAATAAGTTAGTGAAATAAATGATTCACTTTAACATCCTGGCTATTACTGGGGGATATGGCCCCATAACATGTTTCCCCTAAACAAAAAACATTCATGAATAGTTTTTGATATGAAATAATTATGGGGATTAATGAATGAAGTTTCTGTTTCTCTGACATGCATGAAATATATTGGGGAACTTCATACAATCTAGTTTCTTTGGAAACTATAAATATCCAAGCCTCTTGATCTGGTAAAAAATATTAATCCTACAATATTTAGAACCACGTGAATATACATGGACTTCATACATGATAGTGAGAGTTTGTAACGACCCAAACTGTTATAAATAAAAGTTTCCTTGAGAGTTAATTAGATGTATTATTATATAACATTGTTATAGAAAATACATGAACTTATTTAGATTTTTTATATTCTGTCATATTTATAAAGACTGTTAAAGTATCATTACCATTGATAATTTAGATTTTGAATAGTAATCAAATAGTTAGTATAAATATAGGGTTTTGAAAAATATAATTGACATAGAAAAAGGAATTGATAACTTCAAATAGTAGGATTGTACCATATGAATCCCATTTATTAAGGATTCTAGGGTAGGTAGAATCACTAGGATTTTTCCTTGACCAAACCCACGCTGATTTCTAGCATCATAAAAATGAGTGAAACCGTTTATGGGATAAGATCAAGCTCATCGAGATCATGACCAAAACCATGAATTCTGAACCACCCAAGGATAGTCTCACCATTGCACACCTAATTCATAAGGAGTTTTCTAGTGTATTTAAGTAATATATATTAATACACTAGTCACATAAGTATATAAATTATTTTTGAGGTGAATAATAAACATATTCTCATCCTATTTTTGTTATGTTATCATAATAACCCTAAGGTGAGGTAATAATTAGTAAAAAGGGTATATAAGACCAAATATATGTGTTAACTTTATAATAATTTGATTTTAATTTAATTTTACTTATCTTATAAATCCATTGTGAATCCTCCAAAACCATTAATATATTTTAAGGTTTTAAAATCATTTCTTTAAGAGTATGAATCACATAAACATTATAAATGGACTTATTATATTAGGTTAGGCACATTTCGTTATAAAATAATGAAAACCACTCCCATTTTTCCAAAACTATGGGAAAACCCAATAAACCATCATAAGTATTTTAAATTTGGTTATTTTATTATATAGATTCGAAAAACTATGTTTGAGAAATAATAAATAAATACCCACTCTTTTCCTATATGAACCCACCCAAGAACTAATTTATCATCACCAAAACTACTTAGATAACATAATTACACCATGCTCCCCGCCATAGAGTCCTCCCAAGGTGCCCCAAGCTCTCAAGAAACTCCTCATAAGCATTTGGAATCACAGACTCAAGTAAGGGATCCTCTCATTCTATTTTTTATTCAAGTTTCTTTATTATCTTAGGGATTTTACTTCTAATTCCTATTTTTTGGATATATAATTCCATGTCACTAATACTATCCATTTTATTTACAATTATTCTATACCCGTTTCTCTCTCATCAAACCATTTAATGAGTTTTTAAGTGACATTGTTATGCTTCTAGAATTTCACTGTAATTTTCCATACCAAAACAATTATATATTGAATACCATACCCATTTCCTATCATGGGTGTTCATATTTATAAGGATATAATTCATTTAATTTGTAATTATATGTATATATTCTACACTCATTTATCTTGGAATAAAATATGATGATGCATGAGTATATGTTGTATGAACTATGTGGAACAATTAAGCATGAGAATGAAAAGAATGTGATGAGTGTGCCCAGAATTATATAGCACTCAAATGCATTGGGTAATGTTTAGTCTCATGAGACAAATTTTTTGGATTGGGAGAGAAACCAATGCCTTTATTTGATTCTATCCATTATGATATCTTGGAAGTAGCCTTGACCTATTTTTATGATGCAGTGTTGTATGTTGTTGCCACATTTCCCATGTTATGATTATCATTATATATCATGCCTTATTATTTGTGTTCCTTTTATGACCCATTGATACTCCTCGTCCAAAATTTATTTTTCTCTTCATGTTATTCCAATTTTATTTCCTTATTGGTCTTTATAGCTAATCTCACTTCTTATATAAGTCCTCGGGTTATCCTATGTAGTTTTAAGTGCAATAATGTTGAAGAAGTCTTCAATAAAGATAATGTATTTCCTATTTTAAATTGTTGTGCTATGTACATAATTACCAAAGGCACCAGACTTATCGATATTCTAGGATTTATTATGTGTAATATTAAGTAACAAATCTTGTATTAAATTATAATAAATATTAAGGATATTATAGTTGGTATCAAAAGAAACTATTAGTTATTTTGAGATTAGGATTAGAAAAATATAGAAAAAATTGTTTGGGTAAGACTTAGTATAAGAAAAAATACCTAAATTTTGGTATGTATAGAGTAAGTGGTTCAATAAGAAAATTGATCCATGTAAGGATACTACAAGTGAATGTGGTTCTGGAACAAATGACCTAGGGGTAACAACTCTGACAAGGTGTGTCGGGCCTGACATGGTGTATCTTGGTACACAACAACATGATTTATTGCGCACCTAGTTCGACACTCATAGGGGATATGCTTTTTTTATTCATAAGTTATTAAAAATTATTTTTAATGGACAAACAATGAGCATATGAATATATTTAGGGAAATATATCATGGATAACATAGATTGAATCCTAGAAATTCATAACATAAGGAAATACATGTAATTTTTTAAGTTACCTCTTTAATGTCTTTAGATTACATTTTTTTTGTTTAATAATTTTAAAATACTAATCCCTAATTTTCCTTTAGTTTTAGCATATGGATAGAAATAAGAGGAATTGGGTAAATAGTCAATGCGATAGAAAATTTGATGACTTCCCCAATAAGATGCCCACACTGATGGGAGCGGGAATCAGAAAATTTGTGACAATAATCTCTCAGATGACTCATGTTCTAAATATAAACCTAGATCAAGAGGAGCACCCAACTACCCATTAGAGATAACATGGTGAAATTGAGATCCTTATGTGGAGAAGGAATTTTAATTTCAACGTATCATATGATCCCTTAATTGTGGAACAATTGATTAAATCCATTGAGGATATATTTTCCATACTTAAATGTTACAAAGAAGAGAAGATTCTACTAGATATTTTTCATATAGATGGAGGATCTCATTAGTGGTGGATATGGATCAAGAATATGAAGCTTTATGAAGAGTTTAAAGTGATGGGGTGGAATGAATTTTGAAAAAAAATCAATAAATTTTTTCCTTGAACACTTTCACTTAAAATGGGAAGGTATTTTGTTTCCCTCATGTAAAAACGATAATGAATATATCAGGGTGTATGATGAAAACATCACAACACATGAATGATACTCCTCCATTCTTATTGTTACAACCAAATATAAGTTCGACCACTTCTTTGGTGGGTTAAAACCTATTCTATGAAAACCCCCTAGAAATACATGAAATTGATAGTTATGAGGAAATTGTGTGGTGTTCTCTCAAAGTCGAAATCAAGATTGGTGAATATTAAGGATACCATGGGGATAATAAGCACATATTGGAGTTTAATTCTGATGGTCATATGGATAAATATAACTATTCAAAGAAACTTGAACATCCAACTTATCAAATATCTAGAAAGAAGAACAATAAAAATTTCCTTAGGGGTATGATGAAATTCAATAGGTGTGGGAAGGATAAAAACCTAGCTAAAGATTACCAACACAAAAATCCAGCTAATTTTATGGATGAATGGAATGATTTGTTCCACCCTCAACAAATTCTTTATTACTTCAATTATAAGGAACCAGTGATCTTTGAAAATCAATTCCCTAAGCTAAGTGTTTTTTGGAGAAAACCAATAACATCCATGGTATTAATGGAGATATTTTTCCTCTACAATTGTTGAGGTGGATCCCAAAAATGAAGTGGTGACATGTACACTGGTTATTTATTCAAGAATAGAAAACATACTCTTTGATTATGTTGTGACACATTCATTCATATCATGAATTTTTAGTAGAATTATTCAAACACCACCACAAATAATGAAAGTATAGTTTTCAGTGAAAATGGAAAATGTGGAAATCATTGCATCCCTAGTATATAACTCCTCCCACATCACAATTTGTGGGATAAACTTCCAATGGAACCTTTTCATACTTTCTTTGGTAGAATTCTCTCAATTATCGGTATGTATAGGGTTTCCCTATATGAATCCAGCATAAATTTCCATGATAAGTAAATCACACTTTATATTTCAAATTGTTCCCCAATTAAGTACAAGTGAAAAGAGGAGGATGAATCTTCTTTATCATCAACATCATAAAGAACAGATATTTTTTACCTAAAAACAAGCGTATATAGATGAAATGATTGATTCTAAGTAAATAATCATCCCTAAAGACATTACTATTGTGAGGGAATACACAGATGTGTTTCCTGAGGAATTTCCTAGTCTTCCTCTATGACGAGAGGTTGAAATTTCAATCGAGCATATACCTGAGGTGTTACTATTATCCAAGACTCTGTATAGAATGGTTATTGTGGAACCAATAGAGATGAATAAATAACTACAAGATAACCTATATAAAGGGGTCATACAATCAAGATATTCACTATGGGGTGCACTGGTCCTCTTCATTGATAATAAAGATGGGTCAATTCCACTATTCATTGATTATCATGAGCTCAACACGATCAAATTAAAAATAAAATATCTCCTGTCATAAATTTATGACTTGTTCGATCAACTAATTAGATAACAATACATATCCATGGTGGATATATGGTTGGGATATTACCAAGTTAGGGTGAAGGAGGTAGATGTCCCCAAAATTTCTTTTTTGTACAATGTATGACCATGAAAAGTTCATAGTAATTCCATAAAAACTCACAAATGTTCGAAAAATCATCATGAACATGATGAATAGGGTTTTTAGAAATTACCTCAACATGTTTGTGATATTATTTATAGATTATATTCTAATATACTCCAAAATCAATGAGGATCATCTATGTACTATTTTAAAGGCCTTTGAGGAATGAGAATATTTATGAAAAGTTTAATAAATTTATGTGCTGGTTGAAGGAAGTCTCATAATTGAGGTGTATCATCAAAAAAATTGAGACATATGTTGACCCTCAAAGAAAAAATCAATTGAAGGATGGCTGATTCCAAAATATGTGAATGATATCTGTAGTTTCCTTAGGGTAGCTACATATTATCACTAATTTTTGATCAATTTCTCATGATTATCTAACCCTATTACCAAGATTAGTAATAAGGGACTACAATTTGTTTGGAATGATGAATGTGAATATATCTTCAAGGAGATTAAAATTCTGATTATCACTACCAATGTTCGCACAGAACCCATAAGTGGAATAGTTTTCATAATATTCAGTGATTCTTCAAATAAGGGATTGGGTTGTGTTTTAATACAAAATGAAAAGGTCATATCATATGCTTTATGTTTGTTGAAATTTCACAAACTAAACTACCCAACACATGACCTTGAGTTTGATGTAGTGATATTCTCTTTCAAAATATGGATGCATTATATCTTTGGGGAGAAGTGTGAAATATATATGAACCATAAAACCATCAAGTATATATTCACACATAAAGAGCTAAATATGTGCCAACAAATATTGTTAGAGTTGATCAAGGACTGTGATAACTCAAACCACTACCATCATGGGAAAGAAAATAAAGTGGTATATTCTCTAAGAAGAAAGGATCGATCAATTCAATCATTGATTAGAATTTAGAGGGATCTGATCCTCATAGATTTGGAAAGGATGGACAAGGGGATCATAAAATAAGGAATATCATCAATCCTTTCACAAATGAATGCTCAACCATCTATTCTATAGAGGTTAAAGGATGGTCAACGAAATGATGTGGGAATTCTGAAGAATGTAAAAACTATAAGGAAAAGGAAATCCTTGAAGTTCAATCTTAATGATGAAGGAATTGTGAGATTTGGGTAAGGGGTACATGTTCTATAAAATCCTGAGTTAATTAAGGAACTATTAGAAGATGGACATAGTTTAAATTTCTTACATTCAACCAAGAAGCTTACATACGTATCAATATCTCCATGAGCCCTATTCGAAGGATAGTATGAATAATGAGATCACTGAATATAAATAAATGTGCTTGGTATGTTAGAAATTGAAGGATGGAAGTAATAAAACTTTGAGGATGATATAACCATTACCCATACCAACCAGTAAATGGAAGAAAATCACCATCAACTTGGTCACTAGATTTCCAAAGACATCTAAGGGAAACAATGTTATATGGTTTTTATCGATCGTATTCTAAATACTACTCACATTATCCCAATTCTAGAGGACTTACTAATGGATAACCTTGTATGAATATAAATTAGAGAAGTTGTATAGATGCATGGAGAACCATTATTGATTGTATCTGATCGAGATCCAATATTCACTACCTTGATTTTGAAAATTCTCAAAAATTATCTTAACACTAAGATGACCATTAGGACAGCTTATCACACCAAATGGATGGTCAATCTGAGAAGACTATTCATACACCCGAGGACTTGTTAAGAGAAAACTCAATTCATTTATATGGAGGATGGGATTAGCATCTTCCTCTATGTAAGTTATATGACAATAACAGTTTCTAATCAGGAATCCAAATGGCTCCCTATAAATCCCCTTATGGGAAGATGTGCAGAACACTTTCATGTTGGAATAAGGTTGGGGAATGAAAAATTTTAGGTCCTAAAATTTTCATGGTAATGGTGAAAACGGTTAAGACTATTCACCAGCACATTATGAATTCTTGATGTTTAAAGAAGAGCTATGCTAAAAATCATCGACGAGACCTAGAGTTTGATGTTAGAGATATGGTAATCCTCAGCATATATACATGGAAGAAAGTGATGAGATTCTGTAAGAAGGGAAAGATTATTCCAAGATACATCATGCCCTTTGAGATCTTCGATCACATTAGTGTGGCGGTCTACCATCTTGCACTCACACCCAATATATCCCAAGTACATAATGTATTCCATGTATCCCTATTCGAAAAGTATACACCAGAACCATAATATGTACTCCTTCTAGAGGTGATACATGGGAACATGAGGAAGTGATGAAACAAAGTTATCCTAATATATTTTATTTTGGGAAAATAAAATTTCAAGGAATAAATTTCTTAAGGGGTCAAGATTTAACGACTTGAACTACTATAATTAAAATTATCATTGTAATTTAATTAGATTTAATATTATGAAACATTGTAATAGAAAACACATGAACTTATTTGGATTTAATATATTCTATAAGATTTATACATACAATTAAATTATAATTAACATTGATAATATAGATGTTGAATAATGATAAAATTGTTAGTATAAATATTTTGTTTTAACAAATCGAATTGACACAAAAAAAGGATGTGATAACCTCAACAAGTAGGACCTTACACTATAAATCCCATTTATCTATGTTTATAAGGGAGATATAATATCTATACTTTGACCATGACCAAACCAATATGAGATCCTACAACCTAAGCATGAGAGAAACCATTTATGGGATAAGTTCAAACTAATCGAGATCACGACCCAAACCATGTGCACTGATCCACCCCATGATAGTCTCACCATCACGCAACTTACTCTTGGAGATTGTTATGGTGTATTAAAGGGATATGTATCAAGAACATATATATATATATATATGAGTAAGTACATTATTTTAAAATAGAATAATGAACATATTTTCATTCTATTATTGATACTTTATAAAAAGTTTTTTTATTATAATACAACATTACATAACTAATATTTTTTTGTAATATTAAAATTCAATTAAAGAACTTATTTTATTGAATTAATGTTTTTTATAAATGATTATTTTAAAATAATAATATTATTAAATAATATTCATTGAATATAAATGATCATATAATTTTTATGAAGTCAAATGTCATTTTATAATTGTTTAAAAACTATTATTGTAAAAAGCTCTGCATTTCTTAAAAAATGATTATTTTAAATGAAAAGTGAAAATTAACATATTTAGAAAATTATTTAGATAAAATTAATATTATTTTTAGAGTTATAATGACAAAATTATCTAATGGTGTATTTTTCATAATTATTGGAGGTAGAAAAATTGTCTAGTGAAGAATAGATTTCTTATTAATATACTTTGTGTATTATTACATCATAATGACCCAAAATTAATGTAAAAAATACTATAAATCACATCCCCATCCAAATATAGTTTTTAATCTTAAATTAATTTTATTTAATTATTATTTTATTTATTTTCTAAATCCATTATGTATCCTAGAAAACCATTAATATATTTTGTGGTTTTAAACCCATTACTTTAGGGGCATTACTCATCTACACAAAAGAAATGAAATTATTATATTAAGTTCATATAATTTCCTTATAAAACAATTAAAATAAATCCCATTTGGAAGAGACCTTCATATAGAACCAGGGAATGTTTTTTGGGTTTTAGTTATTTTATTATAGAGTCCAAAACATAAGTTTGAGAAATAAAAAAACAATCGCCACTATTTTCTTATATAAACCAAAAAACGATCCAATTTATCTTCAACAAAACTCATTTTATCATGTATTTAATCTTCCATCCCCTCTATATATTCCACCCAAGGTCTTCCCATGCCCTAAATAACCTCATCCCTTGAATATGGAGTCACACACTCATGTAAGGGATCCTCTCATTCTCTTCTTTATTCGTGTTTTTTTATTACCTTATGCCTTCTATTTATAATTAATACTATTTTGATATGGATTTACACATCCCTAATATTGTAAATTTTAAGTCCAAATCATGAGAAATCCCTTTCTCTCTCATCAAACAACTTTATGAATTTTTAACTAACATTGTTATGCTGTAGAAAGTTCACCGCAATTTTCCATGCAAAAACAATTGTCTAGTGAAAACCATACCCATTTACTATCATGGATTTTCACCTTTATACACAGATACTAATTTTACATGGGATATAAATTTAAATATTCCACACTCCATTATCATGGAAAAAAAATATTTTGATCAATGAGCCCATGTTTTATGATCCATGTGGAACACTTTTGCATGAGAATGAAATAAAAGTGAGAGGTGTTCCTAGAATTTTATTGCACTTAAATGCATTGGGTAATGGTTATTATCATGATAAGACATGTTGTGATAGAGAGTGAACCTGATTAATTTATGTGACATTAAAAATCATGATGTATTAGTAGTAGCCTTGACCTATTTTCATGATGTAGTGTTGTAAGTTATTGCCACATTTCCCTTGTTATGATTATCATGGCCTATCAAGCCTTATTATTCATGTTCATTTTATTCCCAATTGTTATGCCCTATTAAATGTATTATTCTCTTCACGTTATTCCATTTTTATTCACATACTGGTCTTTATATCTCACCCTTTTCTTATGTATTTCCATAGGTTATCCCGTGTATTTTTAAGTGTGAGCATGTTAAAGAAGTTTTCAGTAAAGATGATCTATTTCTTGTTTTAAATTATTATGATATGTACCTAATTCTAAAAGGAACTAGAGTTATTGATCTTTTAGGTTTTATATATGTGTAATATTATGTTATAAATCATGAATTAATATGTAATAAAGAGATTGGTAGTCATAATGTTTCCCTTAAATCAATGAATTTGATGCTAACCCCATCAAACCATTATTTATAGAGTACTTTCTGAGAAAATGATTCATCATAAAGGGTAATGTTAAATTCCTATCATTGGACTTGGTATTTTTTACACTTTATGATGGGATCATCCTATTATGTAGGTAGTATGATATTGGGGACATCCAATAGTTCAAAAATCATCTTGTTTTTTGGTGGTGTTGACTTTCTAGTGCACAATGATTCTAATGAATGGTAACACCACCTTCTGATATAAAAATTAGATTACTATTTCATCTATGTCTGGATATTCGATGTATATATCTCCTTTGACCTATGCATTTTCTCATGCTTCCTGTGAAACTAGGATATATGTCAGTATTGGATATGAGTGAAATTATGCCATCAAACCTCACAGATTCTCAAGAAAGGTAATAAACTATTAATTTTTTATAACATGCTCACCATTAATATTATTTATTAAGAAATCTATATCGCCTTTTATTCTTATATGGGATACTAGTTTATGTAAGGATAATTAAAATACAACAATGATGGCTTAGTATACTTCCCCATTTATAGTTCATCTCTTTAACCACAATAAGGAATAATAGAAAACCACATTGGATGGAGAGAAAATTATTACTCCTAAACTAACTATGTTGAGTTTCACGTATTCCATTACTTTTCCTCCTTTTCTTCTTGATGTTTCATCAAATTATATCACTTTTTTTATTGTAAATGTATTGAACTGTGAATAATTATTCATCAAGAAACTCAATTCGAAAATTGTGTTTTTTCGATAGAGAAATACACCATAATAAAATATATTAATTCATGTACCTTTTTAGCCTTTTGTGGTATAAATCAAAGGTCAAACTATTGAAACATGATCCATAAAATTTCAAATATTTAGTTTACATTTGATTACTGGGGGTTTATTGAAGTGGGTCCTTACAACAGATGAAATGGATCCCATGATTATTTAGGTATTTTCTCAACTTCATTACTATGATGTTTAATACATCAGAATTTTTTAATAATTGAATATTTAATTTTAGTATTTATCATTGTTCTTCTAAGATAATAATTACTATTTCCATTCCCTGTGTCATTATTTTATTCACGAATGGAACCTAGTGATTTACCTAATTCTGACAGATATAAAAAGAGTGTCTTTACATTGATGGGGGAAATTAGTACTGGTGGGTTCAAATGGTTATAATTGATAATGTCAAAAGATTCTAGAAAATTATCATTTAATCAATATTTGGCTCCCTTCTTCATCAATTTATTAAAGGGTGAACATATTTTTATGGAACTCTACAACTGTCAGATGTAAATTAGAAGTAATTTTAGCCTTTTTAAGTATTTTATTTTGGGGAGTTAACTAATCAAGAATATGTTTAGTGATGGTTTAGAAAATTGGATTATATGTATCATCCACTAAAATACATGGAAATATTTATCAATGTGGGTTTTGTATCTTCCTCAGTGCCATGATTTTTTTCCCTAAGCTTATCAATAGTGGTGCAGTGACCTTCCTCAAACACTGGAGGGGTATCTATGAGATCCTTTTTTTTCTTTATCTTCCTCAATCTCAGGAGAAGTTGGTGAAAAATTGGAATCATCAAAGCTTTAAGATAAGGTGAGGTCATTTTTCCTTATGAATGACAATGAGGATTCTTTAAATTTGAAGGGTGTATCTATAAGATTGTCATTAACAATGAGATTCTGGGTAAACTCCCTATATCTATTCTATTTAGTGTAATTTTGTTCATAAGTGGTATCAACATACTGAAATTATAGATATAAAGTATAATATATCTTAAACAGTTTTGATGATATGAGAGTCTCTTCGGACGTAGCTGATGATGAAGGGGTATTTTATGAATCTTGGAAAAAAAGCGATGGAAAATTCACCACATGAATTTTTTTCAATTTTTAGGACCATATTGTTCTCCTCTGTTATTCTGTTTGGATGATATGAATGATATCATGAATCTGGTTCAAGACATTCAAAAAATTTAACTTCATTCCTCAATTTGATTGATGTTAAATTCATACCCATTGTAATCTATTTAAATGGGTTGATTGGGGTCAATTTCAAACCATTTGAAGTAGTAACTAGGGTGATATCATCAATCATGCAATGTTTTCCTTCTCCTAGGTTGAATAATACAACAATTTTTTAATACATGTAGGTCTCAAATGGATCACTATCATCATGAAATTTCCCAATTTTTCTCTCAATAGAGTATTTTCAATATTGAAGAAATGATGAGGGAACTGCCACATCCTAATTTAGTTATGGTATTGTTAAAATGACATTTAAAGTTTTATCCTATATGAAAATAATAAATTTGGGTCAAAGATGACTTATCTAAATTGATCCTTGAGAAAGATTCATCCAAGAGGATTCTATTAACATTTTTCATAACCCCAAAGTGTTAAAGAAGTGGCAGAAAAATCAAATTTTCAAAAAACCGACTAATGTAGAGTCTAAACCAGAATAAGGTTGATTGATAATTCATTATCGATGAATGACTGGTATATTCTAATTTTATTGAGTTTTATAGATATATTAAATGGTCTAATGTGTCCTCATACAATAGTTTCTCTATCTTTGTCTATGAAAGAGATATCTAAGTTACATTCATTAGAATTGGTCAATAAATGATACACTTTAACAGTTATAAACTAAGCTTCAAACTATTGGGGGATTAACAAGACCTCCAATAGTGCTTCCTATATATTTTTTTGAAAAATTAAGGATAGTTATTATTTAAATCATGGTTAAAACAAAAAAAAATATTTCAAGATTCCATTTTTTTGGAGCTTTTCACATCCCACCCTAATTATACTACTTGTCTTGAGGCTTAGGATGTGGGGTTTATATACCTTTAGATATTTTATATGATAATAGTTTATGGATATTTCCATCACATTTGAGAGAAATTGACCCTTCCTCCCCATGTTCTAATGTTTTCTAGGAAACTATTTTTTTCCACATAGAAATCAAATTTGAGGAAATTGTATTGATTCGTAGATAACTCAGATATAGACTAATGATACTATTAATATATTCAAAGTACCCATAATTGGGTTTCAGTATCATATATGGTTTCATCTATGATATTTTAGGAATGTTTAAATATGTACTAATAATTCCTTCTTTGAAACCATCACTGTAAGGAACTCTCCCCTATGTTCTATGATTTCAGTGGGGAAATCATATTTTTATGAATAATTTTCTTCATTAGAGAAAGGATTAATCATGTGAATATTATTAACAGAGTTTTAAAAAAATTCTTCATCTAATGGGGGTTCCATTTATTTTTATGGTTCGCATCATATCAATGCATAGGGAATAAAATATGATAAGGATTGAAATATATTGGGCATCGAATCAAGTTAATATTTTTATTGTTTATCCCTAACACATTAATTTATATAGTATTTAGATGATGATTATTATGAGACAGTGATGTTTAGTATGTTAGTTTATCATTTATAGAGATAGTTTTTGTCACAACTAGTTGATTCAGTAGCACTTTGAGAATAACTTCATCTTAATTCAAAATCCCTTTAATCTAGTAGTGATAAATATTTTATTTCATCCTTAAATGGAACTTATATTCATCCAATTTGTTCTCATTAAATGGAATAAACACATTCATATTTCCCTTTTAGCTTGTAAAATTTCAATTTTCCAAAATCAACCATCTTTGGATGGATGTTTTACAAAACAAATCACTCTGAGATGGTCTAACCAAATGTTCAGTGGAAGGAGAAATAAATAAATTGATCACAAAGTACAACATTATCAGGTCTTGTAAAATTAAAAAACATTAATAAATTATTTTCCATATCTAAAATGGTGTAACAATGGACCTACTCATCTCATAAATAAGAAACATTACACATTCAATCCTCATACTGTTGGTTCTTTTTCTGATTCCTCTTATATTGATGTGGATATTTTATAGTTGTTTTTATTATTAGGAGGAGTTTATGTGTAATATTTCACAGAATTGTGTTCTAGAGCTAGTGTTAGAGTTTTAGTAAGTTTAAAAGTTAAAAATTCCACTTTTCATATTATTTTTTACATGGGATTCCGATATTGGTAAAGACCTGGATTTGGTTTTTCAAATAGATTCTTCCAATATTTATGAAACTATGGAATGTTCATGGAATACAACTAAATATTTCATTATAATTAGTGGTTTTTATAGCTCTTCATATTTATTCTCTATATAGAGGCCAAAAAATATCCTTGGGAGATTTACAGATTTAGGGAGTTGGTAAAACCCATTAACATAATAATGAAGTCTAAGACTCTATCATTATCTCATTGTTTTTAATTTTAGAGATCAAGGATAGTCATCCTACATGATGTAGAGTTTGATTGATAAAGGATCTTTCAATGGTGTTAATTTCATTCTTCCACTGACTTGGATGAGAAATATGTATTCAAGAATAACTCTTGTCCATCAAATGTTTGTATAAAGAATTTTTGTTTTGAAACTTCATTATACTCTATAGTTCCCATCATTGGACCACATCAAGACCTAAAATGAATTAGGTGATTATTTTGGTCCCATGTTCCATTTAATTTAGGGAATGTAGGATTCCAAAATTTGGGTGGGGGAAGGGTTATATACACCTATTCAGGGGAAGGATTTCTCTTTATCTACATTGGTGCAAGATTCCCTTTTACATCCCCTAATTAAGATGTCACTGACTCAATGGTATTTATGAGTTCTGATGTAACAAAAGTTTGGGTTAGTATTTGAGTAGGGGAAGTGATGGTCAGAGCCTAACATGGTGGGCATGCCTATGATCATGAAACTTATGTGGGGTTTCCTTGGGTATATTACTACACATGGTATCGATTGTAAACCTAATAGAGGTAATTCATTAAATTATTTATCCACTAGATATAAATTAATTGGTTTTATAGATCCCACATTGGTTGTATGCATAACTGTTATCTGAATGGTATGGAAGAACATTCTTATTGAGATAGATTCTTAAAAATAGTATTGTGAGGCCTTTCCTAAAGAATATACCATGTGGGAATGTTTCCCATGAGTTACAAAACATAGATACTTCTTAAAATCTTTAGAAATTTATCATATTGAGTGAATATATCTTTAACTATATGGGGTTCAACAACTTTAGGCAACAGGTGGGGAATATCCATTTCCATTCCCTTTTATTTTTTTGAGTCCCTCCAGATAGGCCATAGTTGATAATTTCAGGTAACTCTCAAATTTTTTCCTTCCATTTATTGTTAAATGAACACCAATTATTTAATTGTTTTAATGTGGTCCATATTTCAAATAGACTCATCCTCCTCTTGTTCTCATATTCTGGAATCATGATCTACATCTTTTGAAGGTATAGTGTTGATGGAGTTTACTGATTTATAGTGTAGTTCTGGTATCAAATAGTCCTCATAAGGATAATGTGAAAAGTCACCCTTTGAGTATATAAAAAACGATAAGTTCCAATCCTTTAGAGCATTTTTCCTCTTGAAGGTTTTCTTTGACTTTTGGGCATGAAGGGGTTACGTATTTTACATCATATAATCACATAGAATTACTTTATAAATAGTAATCAAGAGAGAGTACCCATAAAAACATATCTTACATATTCCCAAGGATATAAATAGGTCAGGGGATGAGAAAAACTATTTAAACTTTTCTTGTGGTGCAGCTCCCAATCAATAAAAGAATTACTTCCATGGTATTTGAAGAGGTTTAGGTATAAGACCACATGCCCTACATGTTAGGGATACTCCAAGATTACTTCCTCTATAATCCTCAATTATACCCTCTTAATATTGTGATTTTTTCTTGATTATGAGTTGGATACAATGCATTATATTAATGTGAGTCAGTTTCCACCAGAGGCAGCAATCCTACTTGACGTTTGGATTTTCTCAAATGAGAGGCTTGCTTAGTCCTTTTAGAAAAATGATGTAAGATAATTTTGAGAGATCACCCCATCTAGTTTGATATTTTTTGATTTGGTTACATGATATCATTATTTATTAAACCATATATCCTCTATAGAGCGTGATTATGAGAGTCGCATAAAGTAATGACATTACAGGATGTTACATTATATAGACTTTCATGTCTGGGGAGAGAATTGAAATTCAATTCCCTATGTTCATCCCATCATCTAATATATACACAAGTGGAGTCTCATAAATTAACATACTTATATTTCTTAAAGAATCAAGACATTAACATTGAATATTATAACACTACTTTCCAAATTTAAGACATCAAACAACTTAAAAAGAAGAAAAATCTATCTATAAGTGAAATTATTCTATTACGTTGATGTTATTTTCATGTCACATTTAAGGAATGAACTTCACTTTTAATTTTTTTAGATTCAACCACATATTCAGAAAAATATAATGTAGTCGTTCCTCTTCCAAAGGATTCAATATTCTATATCGGGGGATTGTGAAGGGCCCAAAGGGAATTGTTAGTTCCCTTAGGTCCAATCAAAATAAAAATTTATAAAAATAATATCAGTGATAATTAATTAATTAAAAAGAAAATAGAAGTAGGTCAAGATAAATCCCTCATAGAACATGATATAAGATTGATTTTGTTTTCAAATGAATTGTGTTATTTCATTTGGCTTGACGAAATAGGTGAAGAAAACAAAGGAGCTTTTGGGTTTCGAAAAAAGTTTTGGGAAAATGAAAGAATAAATTTAATCACAAAATATTATTTTAAAATAATATTTCAAATTCCTTCAAGTGTTTTTTGTTTTATGATTTAGGTGTAATTAGATTTTGAAAATAAATTATATAACCCATATTTGGTATCAGAGATGAAATGAGGTGGATCCAAAGGTCATTGTATCCCCTCAATATAAAAATCATATATTTCCTTTGGTTTGGTAATTTAGGGTTTTGTGGAATTTAGTTTGTCTCAATACCATATTTAAAACTAGTTACCCTGAATATGAAAATGGTCATGCATTAATTTGGGGTATCTTGTTGTGTAATTAAAAGGATTCTTACAGAATAATAAACTAATGGTCACAAATAAACAAAAATAATTGGATTGGAAATGGATAAATAAATTGAGACTAACTAAATAAATGAAAAATAATAAAAAATAGATACAAAAAAACCTTCCATATTTGGATACATAACCCTAGAATAAGGTATGTTTTACCCCCTCGTCCTTTTGGAATGGTATTAAGGGGGTAGGAAGAAAGAAAATTAAAACATAAAAGAATGAAGAAGATGAAACTGGTGAGGACCCTACATAGCACATCTTTGCACCACAATATTTTATCTCTTAATCACTTCAAATAAGAAATATGATCCTCTATTTATAGGCATTTATTGATCCATGGTTCAATGTCGATGTCATCCCAGTCAATGCATGGATGTCCTTGGTCCAAAATCTCAAAATCCCGAAATCCATCATGTTTTAGTCATTCGTAATTTATTGTTTAGTGATGGGTTTAGAATGTAAATTAGCTTCACGCCATGAATTATATAGACCGTTCTCCTAAAAAACTAATTGAGGTATCCATTACACTACATGAAAAATTCGACTGTGGTGGATTTTCATAATATTTTATGTCTTAAAATTCCCATGATAAGAATGATATTAACAATATGTATTGTCCCATTCCATGAATATCCATTTCATGGATGTCCATGGAAGTGATTCTCCTAATACTCTCACATAATGTATTGTTTGTACAGAGTGAAAATGTCTTCCATGTGGATCTTCAGTATACTTTCACTATAGATGATGTTGGATTCATGCCTCAATATTATGGTGTCATGTTTTAATGCTATGTATCACCAAAAAAGTATCTTTTACACCATATATTCATTTATTTTTGTTACATTTTCAAAAATTGGTTGTATCCTATCCCAAAATAGAAAATAGTTTAAACAATACATGTATTGGAAAGAATATCAACTAAATTACCATAATGAGTGCATTAAAACACCATAAAACATATACATGAAATACACTTATCAAATGGAAAAAGGCTAGAACACGAATAGAATATTTTTATCATCCAATTATTTTCTTATAATCAGTATATTATATTTATCTTCTGTGAGAGATATTTTCACTTGTTCCAAATAAAGTTGTCATTTTTCGGTTGTGTTACTGTAGAGAGAAAGGTTTATTAGAACTATCTCTATTTTTGTGAAATATATGTTGTTTGAGGGTGGGTTAGATAATTAACATTACCATAGACTAACTTCTATATAATAATTGATATTTCTTATCAAAGGCAAGGCATCAAGTGTAGTCAGCCTCATTCATTCAAGTTTATTGTTATATGATTGTTTTATTAAAGTTAATTTGGAAAAGGGAGGACTCGCATGCTGAAATTTATTGTCACTATGGGGTGGATATCTGTAGTGAGTACCATAATTTGGTGGCGTACCCTAATAGACCATTGTTTGTCCATAGAGAGGAATCTTATAGAATATTCCATGGGTATGACCTTTAGGGTGGACAGTGAGAAGGAGATGACCTTTTTTATATAATCATTTGAAAATGGGGAGAGTTTCCAAAGTTCTCATCATGATAAATGTTCCCATGACATATCTTGTTATGGCCAAAAATATGAACTTCATGGTAAACACTCTAGGGAGGATCTCTCGATCTATAAGTAGAAAAATTGTCAAGAGGTCCTACACAACTACAACTGCTTCTTTCCTTTGATGAAAAATTAACAGGATCCTAGGCTTCCATTAGAAGTTGTTTGAGGGCCTCTATAACATTATTATTCATTAGATAAGGAATTTGATCATGATTCATGACTTTAGATATCCTTTTTTGAGACATTCTTTCCTACTTGGGTGACACATGTGGATTTTAAAGAACATGCTAAAATGTTTGTGTGGTTTTGGAAGAAATGTGTGTGTTCCTTAACGTGGCCATTGGAGTTGGATGATGATATCATGTTTGAAAGATAACATGTGCTTGATCATATTTTCCAGTCATCATCAGGGTCTGCTGAAAACTGTTATTAATGGGATTAAGAGTGTTTGTTCCTTTTTCTTCATAACCCTAAAATTTTGGTGTTGATATACTTTAGTATTGGGGGAGGTTATATGTACTTGTACCCTGACTAAATTTTGTACCAATATATGTTGATAGCTTTCTAAAATGTGGATACCAATGTTATCCTTCCCCTTTCTTGTTGATGATATGTGATGACCAGCTTCTATAGATTGAATGAGAATATGTGTCCATTACATGGTTAGAGTGTGAATGTTTTCATTCTCTTGTCCTGTAATTTATTCCAAAATATTCCAAATAGATTCATGTATGGGGGTGAGATTGTTCACTTTCCCTTATTCATTTTTGAAATATTCCAATGAACATCCCCTGATGCTACTGGTGTATACTAGAAGTCTTTCCATGTGTGAGATGGAATGTGTAGTTTCTAGATATTTACCAATAAATCATATTTTCAGGCGTTCTTCATGGAAGAGGGAATGTGGGATATCTCCTAGTTATTGATATTTTACCTAACTGGAATATATTTCATGGTATCTTTGTTCTAAGTGACCTGAGATGGGACCCGTGAGGTGGAATCCTTAGTGTGCAGCAAAGGGATTAGTTCCTCTTGATATTGGTGTTGAATATTATTAACATGATCCTTATATGGTGACTCCTTTATTGTGGAAATGAGGATGATAACCTAATGATCCACCTTCCTTAGATAAAGGAGGTATCTACTACTACATTCCAAGGAGATTATCTTAAAACATTTCAAAAAAATGATAGGATTTGTTTTCTTTTTTTCCCACCACTCATAATTGGGAAAAAAATTGGTGGAGTTTCATGCCTTGGAAGTCTCTACACTCAACTTATATCATTTATATACTACCATTTAGGTGGTACTACCATATTTTTTTATTAAACACCTAGTATTGAAGGCACTGGGTGAGAGACAGCTTCCTTAGATTCAATGAGGAACCATGTTGTGTAACTATTAATTTGAAATCCATTATGGTTGATAGGATTCTGTTTGGATTGAAGAGATTTTTGGTATTATGATTGAGAATAAAAAAATTATCAATGTAATATCCATTTAATCAAAATCAAGCATGAATAAATACTTCATTGTTCAATGGATTCACTTCGGGTTTACCATTTTTGTTTCAATATGAAATTTTTGTTTCTAATTGATGTTATTAATATTTTCATAACTTATTATATAATCCCTTTACTTATTTTATCTGAAATGTGCATAATTTTTGTGAAATACTAGTGTTTAAATATTAAATATAATTTTATAGCACTATTTGAATTTATCCAGATTCAAGTATGTTTAATATTTTAATAATAAATCTCACCATACATATCAAAATTGAATTATTATTGTTTTTTAGGGTTCATTACTCAAAGTAAAACATTTAATTCGAAGGAACCTTTATCCAAATCGTCCATTTTGAGGTTCATATGGTCCACACAAGAAGACCAAAAGAAACTGTGAAGAAACTGATCCAGCTATGAAGATTGAATTATTGGGATCAATAAAAAATTTAAAATTCTTTCATTATTCTAAAATTTTTGGGTTACAATGTAAGGAGTCTTGGATAAAAATTTAAAGTCCAAAATATAAATAAAAGGGGCCCACCTGATTCATTTATACTCATCCCACCATTCTGGATGAGAATTAAAATCAGTATAGTATTCATGAAATGTCTCCTGATCTATTCATCAAATCAAGATGAGTGTTTTCATTGTGAAAGAGGTGATATAGGTGGACAACTTTGTTGAATAAATAATTTGGATTTGAATTCATATTCCTGTTCATAAACCCATTCACATTTTTCCTTCTAAAAAGTATGTGTTGAATTGGACAGACTTACCTTGTTTAATCAAACGGCCATAACGTTGTCTCTATAAGACCAAATTTCTCCAAATGTTGAGATTATTTGGACAACATTATTATATAAAACTTTGAATAAGGAGATATCTTGATATTCGGCTATCTGATATATCAAAATGGCGATGCAAGTGGAGGGACAGATTGGGAATGAAAATTGACCACTTCCTTGAGCTATAAATACATCCCCCTCCTCTCCTTCAAAAGAGTTGGCATTTCAGAAGAGAGGAGAATATATTGGCACGAACAAACCCCTTCCAAATTCTTAGTAGGACCTTCCACACTCATGTTTTCACTTGATAGACCCTTCCTCCTCTCATTGTTTTCATTTACTTTTGTGTTCTTCATTATTATAATATTGTAAGTCTTTGTGTTTGTAATTCCATTTAAATGCAAGTTTCTTCTTCAGTGTATCTTATTCTCATCCACCTTCTGTAGTTTAATGTTAATGTTCTTAAAATATTTTAAATCAAGTTAAAATCCATTCCCTTATTTTGCTTCCTCATTCAATCGAAAGTCCTTTTTTAACTCTCTTCAATGATCATGTGTGTTCAACGCACTACCCTTTTCTTATCCCATTCTTTTTGTTCTATTTATAATTCAACACCCTAATAATATATTACTATATTAATAACCATATTAATGGTTGAGTAAATCTACCATTGGGGTGAGTCATTATTTAGATATGTTAAGTGATTAAGATCTTTTGCTCTATGAGTATTCTTTAATTTAACATTGTGTATGTTGGACTTAACATGTCATTGATTAATGACTTGTTTTGTTTAATATGTGGTTTCCATGGATTATTGGAATAATAAATACACTACCATAAATATGCTTTGATTTATATTATAACCCTAAGTTAAGTTAAGGCTTGGATTAAAGCCTTAACACTTGGGAATTATAATTAACGTCAACTTGTGACGTTGGTGTTAATTTAATGCAATATAAAGCAAAGGTCAAGTATATCACAAGCTTAACTGCCTAATGATGGACTCACCCAATCATTATCAATTTGTTAAATCAATCTTAATTAGTCAATAATTTTATAATATCTGCAAAAAAAAAAACCCCCAACACAAATACAATCAGCTAAAAACAATTGACTATTAAAAATTATCATCGCTGAGGATTTGACCAGAGTACTGCTATACACATTAGTAGAGCACCAGAACCTTGATTGGTCAATAGGGGACAATCAACCGCACTTTCAAATGGTGCTGTTTCTGGGGATAGTGAAATTAAATAGTATTTAGTTTCTGGTTATGGTAAAAAAACCAAAAAACCAAAATTGAAAAAAAAACTCAAAGAAAAACCTGCCTTATCATAAAAATCATAAACTAAACAAGAAAATAAAAACCCATCTTCCTCTTTCCTCCAACATCTCTCTGAATGCCCCGTAGCCTACCAAAAAATCCCTCAGATTTGTTTGAAACTAAATTTGAGTGAAGTCTTCACCAACTAAGGAGGAACATTAGGGACAATAAAATAATTCAAGAACTAGTCCTTGTCCAAGAAGTTGAATTAGAAATGGAAATTCCTAGGGAACAAACACTAAAAGAACTTGTTTCCCCTGATATGAATTAACAACCTCTTCGTATTCAATATCTAAACATAGAATCTTATTTTTAACTCAAAATTGGTTTGATTAATCTTCTCCCTCATTTCCACAGGAAAGTCGGTGGGGAACCACATCTCCACCTTAAAGAGTTTCAAGTGGTGTGCTCTACCATGAAGCCTCAAGGGGTTTCTGAGGAACAAATAAAACTCCGAGCATTCCATTTCTCCCTAGATGACACTGCTAAGTCATAGCTCTACTACTTTCCTCTTGGTTCCATAACCACATGGAATGAAATGAAGCGAATCTTCTAATATAAATTCTTTATTTTTTCTTCTACCACTTCTATCTGAAAAGAAATAAGTGGTATTAGTCAGTTCCCAAGTGAATCACTCCATGAATACTAGGAGAGGTTAAAAAGTATTATTGAAACCTGCCCACACCACCAAATCTCTGACCAACTCTTGATCCAATACTTTGATGAGGGGTTATTGGCTATGGAGAGAACTCTCATTGATACCGCAAGTGGTGGTGCTCTTATTGATAAAACTCCCGCAGTTGTAAGAGATCTCATAAGAAACATGGCTGAAAACACACAACCAGTCCATACTCAAGAACATGTTCAAGTAAAACAAGCCCAAGATAATCAATCAATAGAGCCCAACAAGATGATAGAGTGGATGAGTGAACTTACATGTCTTGTGCGACAACTAGTTATGGCTACCAAAGTCCGAATCTCATATTCTCCACAATCAACATTTACTGGACCTGTCAAAAACTATTGAATCTGCAACTCACCGCTCATCCAATAGACACATGTCCACAACTTCAAGAGGATCAATCCAATTCATCTGGACCAATGGAGCTCAATGAGTTATATACATAGAGGAACACTGATAAAAAACTATTTTATTGAATATTTTATTGATAATAAATGATATAATTTCCTCACATTGTGTTAAATATGTTTATTTATAAAATATTTTGGATTAGATCATTCATTTGTATATTTGATGAAAATTCCAGTTTTACCCTTTACAGTTCACTGTAGTATTTCGAATATAAATATTTTTATAGTTATTAGTTTAATTTTAAATTTGGTAACAATGTTCCTAACGTAATTATCGACAACTTTTATTCAGGACAATAGAGCTAAAGAGTTCATTTGGTTGTTGAAATTGGGCCATGAAGTCAAAGTTGGTCTGGGCTCTCCAGAATGGAGAAGCTTCTGTATTTCGTCCATACCTCCTTCATATGGGCCTGTATTGAGCCCAAATATGTAGAGGAGATATAAGACACTTATCCGAACATTTGATCCTTCTGGAAGGCCGGCCAATTCACGCGTTTTGGTGGTCAAATGGGCGGTGAAATTTGGCATAAAATATTTGGCCGAATTTCCACATTCACACTTGAAACCACTTGTAACCTCTCCTCCCCTCCCCTCTATAAATTGGAGTTTTTCTCATTTGTAGGGGTTTGGACGTGCATTGGGAGATTGGAGGCAGAGGAGAATTTGTTTCACCCAAATTCTCCAACCATTGTAAGAGGGGTAGCTCTTGAAGCAAGGATCCCCTCATCGAAGCCTCCTTCTCTTCTTCATTTTGTAATGTTTTCATTTGTGTAATAAACTTCTTTGTTATTCTTTTACTTCTTATCTTTTCTTCTATTTTGTTTAAATTTATTCTTCTCTTAATATTCCTATTTGGGCTGGAATTCTTGAGTAGAAGCGTTATTGGGTTATACCCATTATAAACCTTTGCACATGCAAAACGCTTCTACGATGATTACGCCACCCATGGAAGAGTAGTCTTTTAGTAATCGATCTATCTTCTACCCTCTTCATTTAATTATTTTAAATCATTGAGCTGCTGTAATTCACATAATATGATCCATGAATTATGTTTTTAAATTACAAGAAACTAAGCAAGAAATTGAACAATTAACACAAAAACCCGCGAGGTCAGGATTTTTTGTAAATTGTGAGAGTGCGATCTTAATCGGTAATACAAGACCACATGGGATAAATTTGTAGAGTTCAAATATAATCCTTAAACACAATTCATCCTCATTTCCAGAATGGATATGAGCCTTAATTTACCACTGACCATAAGCTAATCTTAGAACATCAATCAAAGCAGGGTGCTGCGATTGCATGTTCCGAAGTTAGCCTAAGGTTAAATTCACATCATCTTCGTGGTAAAGTTAATTCTCGTAGAGTTCGGGATTTAACAAATTAAGGGATCATAATTAAGTGAATGTTAATTTAAATGATAATGATTAATAATAAATTGAAGAGGTAGAGTTTGATTGATTACGCCTTTTAAAATAGATTTCTAAAAAACATCTTCTTGTTGTGCCTTTTTTTATCAAACATCATTTCAAAATTAAAAACAAAAAAAATGCAATCTTCTTCCAGCAAACTTCTTCTAGATCTATAAACTATAAAAAACCCCATCCATTCAATTAGTGTTTCTATTCTATTTTATTTTATTTTTTTTATAATACCTCTAATAAGTTGTGAAATTCACTTCCCCCTTTGAGAGTCGACCTTGGTCAGCCACTCTGCGGCACTTAAGTACCCCAAATCACACTAATCATTTGAGGGCGCCCATGACAGCGCTCTATCAAATTGGCACCGTTTTCGGGGTGGCAAGTAATTATTTCAACAAATTAGAGGTATTTATTTTATTTTACATTTTATTCTCTTCCTCTCTTCTTTCTTCCTTCTTTACCCAATTTGATTTTTCTTCATCTTCTTTTATTTTCTTCTACTTCTTTTTGGACCATCAACTCAAACTTCTCATTTTTATTTTACTATGGTCCACTTTCTTTCTTTTCATTTTTATTTGATCTATGACACGAACTAATCCCAAAGATCTCTTAGATCTTGACCCTGAGATTGAACGTAGCCTTAGGGCTCGAATCAGAAATTCTCAGTCTACGGGAAGTTTCAATATTAAACCAGTTGGTGAATTCCTCTCTTCTGGAAACATTGAAATTGGAAGCTATTAAAATTCAAACATAAAAGAGGAAACAATGACTGAAAACAATGGAAATTAACTTAATAGAACCATTCGAGAATTGGCTGCACCTGATATTAACTATCAACCAAATTGTATTGCATACCCAAATCTCAAATCGGACTTTGAACTAAAATCTGGGTTAATTCACATACTTCCAAAGTTTCATGGCCTCTCTGGTGAGGATCGCAATAAACATTTGAAAGAATTTAATGTGGTTTGCTCAACCCTAAAACCTAGAAATTTTTCTGAAGATCAAATCAAATTAAGAGCATTCCCATTTTCACTTGATGGAGCTGCAAAGGATTGGATGTACTATTTACAACCTGAAGATGTAACATGTTGGAATGATTTGAAACATCTTTTCATGCAGAGATTTTTTCCAGCATCAAGGACCACATCCATTCGAAATGAGATATCAGGGTTCAAGCAAGCACAAGGGGAGTCAATGTATGAGTATTGGTAGAGATTCAAGAAGTTGTGTGCAAGCTGCCCACATCACCAAATCAGTGAGAAACTCCTCATCCAAAACTTCTACGAAGGACTCACATCCATGGAGAGGAGCATGGTGGATGCTGTAGCTGGAGGAGCATTGGTGGACAAGACACCAGTAGCTGCACGAGCATTGATCGACAAAATGGCCCAAAACTCTCAACAATTCGGTGATAGAGGTACACCACATGTTCGAGGAGTATATCAAGTAAGTCCTTCTTCTCTTGAAAGTCATTTGATTGATACTAAGTTAGAAGAATTGATAACTATGGTGAGGCAGATTGCATTGGCTCAAAAGACATCCCAACCCCCTCCTTCAAGGCCATGTGGCAATTGCACTGAGACAACCCACCCAACTGACTGTTGCCCACAACTACAAGAGACAGAAGATTGTGCAACAGTGTTCCCTGGGAGACCATTTCAGCAGCAGCAACAACAACCATATCCCCAAAAGAAGTTTGATACAGTATACAACCAAGGGTGGAAGGATCAGTCAGACATGAGGTATGGCTTTGGACAACAACAAAGGCCCCCTTTTCAACCAAACTTCCAGCAGCCTCCACCTTACCAATAGGGTTTCCAACAACCCCAAAGGAGATTCGAAGCTCAAACATCATTGAGTCAGCAACAAGAGAATATCCAACACAAGGTAGACTCTAACACTGATGATCTTTTGAAACAAATTGTTCTTAATCAACAGAATGAGCTGAAGAGTCAAGGTTCGGAGCTGAGAAAGTTGAAGACTCAAATGAGTCAAATTGCCACCGCCCTCCATGAAATTGTGAGTAAGAATTCTGGAAATCTACCTTCCCAACCCACTCCAAATCCAAAGGGGATTGTTAGTTCCATCACACTGAGAAGTGGGAAGAAAATGAATGATACATCTGGACCTACCATTCCACCGGGATTCACCTCTACTCTAGAGAAGCCGCATTCCATACCAACTGAATAGCAATCCAAGGAGAAAGATAAAGGTAAGAAAAATATTGATGATGTACCTCCTAAACCCCTTCCTTTCCAAACATGGTTGTTCAAACCAAGAGGATGGATGAAGAAGCAATGCAAAAGGTGGTTTTGGACACATTCAAGCGTGTGGAGATCAACATTCCTCTACTTGAAGCCATTAATCAAATTCCAAGGTATGAGAATTTCTTAAAAGAACTTTGTACCAATCGAAGAGGGCTCAAGGGAAATGAGAGGATCAACCTTGGAAGGAATGTCTCAGCACTCATTACACCAACTCTAGCAATGCCAACAAAGTGCAAGGATCCCAGGACATTCACCATCCCATGTACCATAGGGGATTTTCACTTCTCTGATGCTCTTTGTGATTTAGGAGCTTCAATAAATGTGATGCCTCACTCTATATTCTCTTCCTTGTAGGTTGGTGAATTGAATCCAACAAGAGTAGTGGTGAAATTGGCAAATAGAGCTACGGCATATCCAGCAGGAGTTCTTGAGGATGTACTTGTTTGGGTAAGAGACATGATCTTTCCAGCAAACTTCTATGTGCTTAACATGGAGGACGATTAGGTAAGTTCTCATTCCCCCATTATCTTATGTAGACCATTCCTCAAAACTGCAAAAACTATCATAAATTTTAATGAGGGTACACTTTCCATGGAGTTTGGAGATGAAGTTGTGATATTTAATGTTATGGATTCCATGAAGTACCCCTCAGAGGACCATTCTGCTTTTGTTATCTCCCATTTTGAACCACCAAGTAAAAACATCATGGAATTAGATTGTCCTATGCTTAGGGAGATTCTGAGTATTGGTTCTAGTTTGATGTCTAAGAGTACTTCCACACCCGTTTCTAAGGAACAAGACTCTCTAAGATTTTATTTTGAAATGGAATCATATTCTGATTTTGATCATGTTCACTTTGATTATGAAATGGCTGTTGAGTATGCTGATGGATTTGATGCTTTATTCTTTGATTTTGATGATGTCTATTCTGATACTGATGCTCTTTGTGCACATATTTCAGTTCCTTCAATGTCTCCATCAATACTACACCCTCTTTCATTAGAACTCAAGCCATTGCCACCAAATCTGAAATACTCATACTTGTTGAGTGGTGAGAGATTACCTGTTATCATTGCTAACAATCTCCCTTTTGAACATGAAGAAAAGCTTTTGAATATTTTAAGGGAGAACATCAGGGCGATTGGGTGGACCTTGGCTGACATATCAGGTATTAGCCCCTCCATTTTCATGCATAGGATTCTCTTGGAGGATGGGGCTAAACCGGTGAGACAGCCACAAAGGAGACTCAATCCCACCCTCCTGGAAGTTGTTAAAAAAGAAGTTGAGAAATTGCTCTAGGCAAGTATAATCTTTCCCATTTCAGATTCTCAGTGGGTAAGTCCAATTCAGGTTGTGCCTATGAAAACTGGTTTTACTGTTGTTAAAAATGAGAAAGATGATTTAGTTCCAATGAGGGTGCAAAACAGTTGGCGTGTGTGTATTAATTATAGGAAACTAAATCAGACCACTCGCAAGGACCATTTCCCCCTCCCATTTATTGATCAAATGCTCGAGAGATTAGCTGGGAAAACACACTATTGTATCTTGGATGGATTTTCTGGATATTTTCAGGTTCCTATAGCTCCAGAGGATCAAGAGAAGACTACATTCACCTGTCCCTTTGGCACATTTGCCTACCGGAGGATGCCATTTGGACTTTGCAACGCCCCAGGTACCTTCCAGAGATGTGTGGTGAGTATTTTTTCTGATTTTATTGAGACCTGCATGGAGGTATTTATGGATTATTTTACAGTGTATGGGTCTTCATTTGATGAATGTCTAAGTAGTTTGGGAAAGGTGTTGAATCGTTGTATTGAGATGAATCTGGTCCTGAACTTTGAAAAGTGTCATTTTCTGGTAAAGCATGGCATTGTCTTAGGGCATGTAGTGTCAAAACATGGGATAGAGGTTGATAGATCAAAGGTAGATATTATTTCATCCTTACCATATCCTTCATGTGTGCATGATGTTAGATCTTTCCTAGGTCATGCAGGATTTTATCGGTGCTTCATCAAATATTTTAGTAAGATTGCTCTTCCTATGTCAAGATTACTTCAAAAGGATTCTGATTTTGTGTTTGATGTTTCTTGCAGGAATTCATTCAATGAGCTAAAACAACGTCTGACCACTCCACCTATCATACAGCCCCCAAGGTGGGAGATTCCTTTTGAGCTTATGTGTGATGCCTCCAACTTCGCGGTTGGAGCTGTCTTATCTCAGAGGGTGGAAGGACGTTCACATGTGATTACCTATGCATCAAGGACATTGGATTCAGCCCAATAAATCTACAAAACCATGGAAAAGGAGTTTCTTTCTATCATATTTTCTTTAGATAAATTCTGTTCATATTTATTGGGCTCTAAAGTAGTTGTTTTTTCTGACCATGCAGCTTTGAGGTACCTCTTGAAGAAGCCAGATGCAAAGCCACGACTTATCTGTTGGATTCTCTTTCTTCAAGAGTTTGACATCGAGATAAAGGACAAAAGGGGTCAGAAAACATAGTGGCGGACCACATGAGTAGGCTTACTCACACACTAGAGGATGACACCTTGGATCAGGTACCACTTCGGGATACTTTCCCTGATGAGCATCTCTATACCATCTCAGGTACGCATCCTTGGTATGCTGATTTAGTTAACTACCTTGTTGCTTCTGAAATCCCTGCAAATTTAAAGAAACATCAAGTCCAAAAATTAAAGAGTGAGTCATGATTTTATGTTTGGGATGATCCATACTTATAGCGCATGTGTAGTGACCAAGTCATTAGGAGGTGTGTTCCCGATCATGAGTTTGAGTCTGTTTGGAATTTTTGTCATACACTTGCTTGTGGTGGACACTTTGGACCCCAACGGACAGCTAGGAAGGTTTTGGACTCTGGATTATATTGGCCTAGATTATTCCATGATGCCCATGTGTTTTGTAAGTCATGCTCTCGTTGCCAACACACTGGGAACATTTCTAAGAGACATGAGATGCCCCAACAACCCATAATATTTTGTGAGATTTTTGATGTTTGGGGAATTGATTTTATTGGTCCTCTTCCTAGTTCATTTGGATTTTTGTATATTTTGGTTTCTGTTGATTATGTGAGTAGATGGGTGGAGGCCAAGGCCACCAGGACTGACGATTCTCATGTTGTAGTGGATTTTTTCAAGGCTCAAATTTTCTGCAGGTTTGGAGTACCAAAGGCCATCATCCGTGACCAAGGGACACACTTTTGCAATAGGAATTTTTCTTCCCTCCTTCGAAAGTATGGGGTGACACACAAAACATCAACACCACACCACCCCCAAACAAATGGCTAGGATGAGGTTTCAAATCGTGAGTTGAAACAAATCTTGGAGAAAACCATGCAGCCAAATAGGATGGATTGGAGCAAGCGCTTGGATGATGCATTGTGGGCTTATAGAACATCATACAAGACCCCCATTGGTATGTCCCCATTTCGGATTGTTTTTGGGAAAGTATGTCATCTCCTAGTGGAAGTCGAGCATCGGGCTTATTGGGCTATAAAGAAATGTAACATGGGTTTGGCCCAAGCTGGAATCCAAAGGAAGCTACAAATTCAAGAGCTTGAGGAGATTAGATTATCATTATATGAGAACTCAAGGCTCTACAAGGAAAGATCAAAAGCATCTCATGACAAAATGATCCAACAAAGGGAGTTTCATGTTGGATAGAAAGTCCTTCTCTATAGTTCACGACTGAAGTTGATGCCTGGTAAGTTGCGTTCCAGATGGTTAGGTCCTTATATTGTGTCTAATTTTTTTCCTTATGGTGCAGTGGAGATCACCCAAGAGGACACTGGAAGGAGCTTTACAGTCAATGGGCAACGTTTGAAGAGATACATTGAGGGACATCCTACTGATGCAGTGAATTTTATCACACTGCATGACCCCATCATCACTTGATCACATCAGGCTGTTCCTAACCCTTTCACTTTTATATTATTTGTCCTATTTTAAAATTCTGCATTTCATGTGCATATATCATCTCATGGGTTCACATTGAGGACAATGTAATATTTTAAGTGTGGGGGAGGGAACCTTTTAGTTTAGTAATTTCAATTGTTTTCCTGTTTAAAAAAACCAAAAAAAATTGTGTGTTTTTCAAAAATTTTGTGTTTATTTTACAATTTTCTGTGTGTTTTTGAAACTTTTGGGATGAAATGATTCTCATCACCATTTTTAAATCCATATCAATAAGTGAAACAATTTACCCCTTGAAACTAAGCTTAAATGAATGTTGAAATGACTTTGTTTCAAGTTAAAATATTTAGTAATTTCATGAAAAGTACGCTGACTTTTGAATCCCATGCCAATCTCACTGTCTTTATATTTGAAATCACTTTCCTGTGAGGCTTCTGAACCATTATTTTCATATTCTTTACATTCACCTCACTTCTTGAGATAACCAAACCATGCTTGATTTAACCAGAATTTGATCTATTCCTGTCAAAGCTTGAGGGTTTGAGGTACATATGTTTAAATCATTGAGGCATTTGTTTGGTATTAAAGCCCCTATTTCAAAGAATCCTTTTTTATAATGGCCTACCTTGAATATTTAATCCTTGTAGCCCTTAGAAGCCATGAAAAGCCTGTTAGGTTAGCCACATTACAAGCCAATTTTCCCTATCCAACCAACTCTTGAAGTGAAATTGCATAATCTAGTTGAGCTTAAGTGTGGGGGAAGTTGTCTTGTGTTTTGCCACCACATTCTGTGATACTTTGGGTGGAAAATTAAATTCTGAAGAGATGTGTTTGCTTCTAAAGAAAGTCATTATATTGAAAGCTGTGCCTTTTCTTGAGCCTTCATGACAAGTGAAGCTGTGCCTTTTCTGGAGCTTCTTATTGAGGTGGAAAGCTGTGCCCATCTGGAGCTTTCAAGAAAATCATGTTGGAGAAGATTGACATTTTTTATGCTGAAATGATGAATGGTGTAAACCTTTCACGACTTTTCATGATGATGGAGCTGAATTGATACTATGGGGATTGAAAATAAGACCATATTTAAGTGAAAATTAGATTAATGCAATTTTGCTTCAAAAGAGTCAAGCCCTCCTCATTCAACCTCAGAGTTTTTCACATCTTAATCCTACCAACCGAAAGCCACAGAACAACCCTGAAAAGTCCTCATGATAAACATATGTCCTTGACTCACATCGGGTAGCGATTTAGGAATCTATTAAGCCTATGGTGACCATTGTATGAGTTTGGATGAGAAAGACATTGCAAAAAAAATTGATATTTGAGTGATGAGAGAAAATTCAAGCGAGGTAAGTGTTTTGTGCATGGGCGGATAAATGAAGTGGAAATATATTGAATGATATAAATAGAGAACATGAAATAAGGTTTTTTATGAGGCATGATATCTTCTGATTCTTGGTGTGAAATTGATTGATCTTAAGGATATGTGTTTTAAAATTGGTTCTGATTTGATATTGATGTTTACTTCATATGAGGTTTTGCCCAGGTGTGCAAAAGGGTAAGTGTGGGGGAGTTGATAAAACACTATTTTATTGAATATTTTATTGATAATAAATGATATAATTTCCTCACATTGTGTTAAATATGTTTATTTATAAAATATTTGGGATTAGATCATTCATTTGAATATTTGATGATAATTCCAGTTTTACCCTTTATAGTTCACTGTAGTATTTCGAATATAAATATTTGTATGTTTATTATTTTAATTTTAAATTTTGTAAAGGTGTTCCTAACTTAAGTATATACAACTTTTATTCAGGACACTAGAGCTAAAGAGTTCATTTGGTTGTTGAAATTGGGTCATGAAGTCAAAGTTGGTCTGGGCTCTCCAGAATGGAGAATCTTTTGTATTTCGGCCATAACTCCTTCATATGGGCATGTATTGAGCCCACATATAGAGAGGAGATAGAAGACACATATACTCACATTTTATCCTTCTGGAAGGCCAGCCAATTCACGCGTTTTGGTGGTAAAATGGGTGGTGAAATTTGGCATAAAATATTTGGCCGAATTTCCACATTCACACTTGAAACCACTTGTAACCTCTCCTCCCCTCCCCTCTATAAATTGGAGTTTTTCTCATTTTGATGGGTTGGGACGTGCATTGGGAGATTGGAGGCAGAGGAGAATTTGTTTCACCCAAATTCTCCAACCATTGTAAGAAGGGTAGCTCTTGAAACAAGGATCCCCTCATCGAAGCCTCTTTCTCTTCTTCATTTTGTAATGTTTTCATTTGTGTAATAAACATATTTGTTCTTCTTTTAATTATTATCTTTTCTTCTGTTTTGTTTAAATTTCTTCTTCTCTTAATATTCCTCTTTGGGCTGGAATTCTTGAGTAGAAGCGTTATTGGGTTATACTCATTATAAACCTTTGCACATGCAAAACGCTTCTACGATGATTACGCCACCCATGGAAGAGTAGTATTTTAGTAATCGATCTATCTTCTACCCTCTTCATTTAATTATTTTGAATCATTGAGATACTGTAATTCACATAATATGATCCATCAATTGTGTTTTTAAATTACAAGAAAATATGCAAGCAATTGAACAATTAACAAAAAAACACGCGAGGTCGGGATTTTGTGTAAATTGTGAGAGCACGATCTTAAACAGTAATACAAGACCACACGGGATAAATTTGTAGAGTTCAAATATAATCCCTAAACACAATTCATCCTCATTTCCAGAATGGATATGAGCCTTAATTTACCACTGACCATAAGCTAATCTTAGAACATCAATCAAAGCAGGGTGCTGCGATTGCATGTTCCGAAGTTAGCCTAGGGTTAAATTCATATCATCTTCGTGGTAAAGTTAATTCTCATAGAGTTCAGGATTTAAAAAATTAAGGGATCATAATTAAGTTAATGTTAATTTAAATGATAATGATTAATAATAAAGTGAAGAGGTAGAGTTAGATCGATTATTCCTTTTAAAATAGATTTCTAAAAAAACATCTTCTTGTTGTGTCTTTTTAATCAAACATCGTTTCAAAATTAAAAACAAAAAAAAAATGAAATATTCTTCCAGGAAACTTCTTCTAGATCTATAAACTATAAAAAAACCCCATCCATTCAATTAGTGTTTCTATTCTATTTTATTTTTTTTATAAAACCTCTAATAAGTTGTTAAATTCACTTCCTCCTTTGAGAGTCGACCTTGGTCAGCCACTCTGCTGCACCTAAGTACCCCAAATCACACTAATCATTTGAGGGCGCCCACGACAGCGCTCTATCAAATTGGAACCGTTGCAGGGGAGGAAAGTAATTATTTCAACCAATTAGAGGTATTTATTTTATTTTACATTTTATTCTCTTCCTCTCTTCTTTCTTCCTTCTTTACCCAATTTGATTTTTCTTCTTCTTCTTTTATTTTATTCTACTTCTTTTTGGACCATCAACTCAAACTTCTCATTTTTATTTTACTATGGTCCACTTTCTTTCTTTTCAATTTTATTTGATATATGACATGAAATAATCCCAAATATCTCTTAGATCTTGACCCTGAGATTGAACATAGCCTTAGGACTCGAATCATAAATTCTCAGTCTATGGGAAGTTTCAATATTCAACCAGTTGGTGAATTCCTCTCTTCTGGAAACATTGAAATTGGAAGCTATTCAAATTCAAACATAAAAGAGGAACCAATGGCTGAAAATAATGGAAATGAACTTAATAGAACCATTCGAGAATTGGATGCACCTGATATTAACTATCAACCAAATTGTATTGCATACCCAAATCTCGAATCGGACTTTGAACTAAAATCTGGGTTAATTCACTTACTTCCAAAGTTTCATGGCCTCTCTGGTGAGGATCCCAATAAACATTTGAAAGAATTTAATGTGGTTTGCTCAAACCTAAAACCTAGAAATGTTTCTGAAGATCAAATCAAATTAAGAGCATTCCCATTTTCACTTGATGGAGCTGCAAAGGATTGGATGTACTATTTACAACCTGAAGATGTAACATGTTGGAACGATTTGAAACGTCTTTTCTTGAAGAGATTTTTTCCAGCATCAAGGACCACATCCATTCGAAAGGAGATATCAGGGATCAAGAAAGCACAAGGGGAGTCAATGTATGAGTATTGGGAGAGATTCCAGAAGTTATGTGCAAGCTGCCCACATCACCAAATCAGTGAGCAACTCCTCATCCAATACTTCTACGAAGGACTCACATCCATGGAAAGGAGCATGGTGGATGATGTAGCTGGAGGAGAATTGGTGGACAAGACACCAGTAGCTGCACGAGCATTGATCGACAAAATGGCCCAAAACTCTCAACAATTCGGTGATAGAGGTACACCACATGTTCGAGGAGTACATCAAGTAAATCCTTCTTCTCTTGAAAGTCATTTGATTGATACTAAGTTAGAAGAATTGACAACTATGGTGAGGCAGATTGCATTGGCTCAAAAGACATCCCAACCCCCTCCTTCAAGGCCATGTGGCATTTGCACTGAGACAACCCACCCAACTGACTGTTGCCCACAACTACAAGAGACAGAAGATTGTGCAGCAGTGTTCCCTGGGAGACCATTTCAGCAGCAACAACAACAACCATATCCCCAAAATAAGTTTGATATAGTATACAACCAAGGGTGGAAGGATCAGTCAGACATGAGGTATGGCTCTGGACAACAACAAAGGCCCCCTTTTCTACCAAACTTCCAGCAGCCTCCACCTTACCAATAGGGTTTCCAACAAACCCAAAAGAGATTCGAAGCTCAAACATCAATGAGTCAGCAACAAGGGAATATCCAACACAAGGTATAATCTAACACTGATGATCTTTTGAAACAAATTGTTCTTAACCAACAGAATGAGCTGAAGAGTCAAGGTTCGGAGCTGAGAGAGTTGAAGACTCAAATGAGTCAGATTGCCACCGCCCTCCATGAACTTGTGAGTAAGAATTATGGAAATTTACCTTCCCAACCCACTCCAAATCCAAAGGGGAATGTTAGTGCCATCACACTGAGAAGTGGGAAGAAAATGAATGATACATCTGGACCTACCATTCCACCGGGATTCACCTCTACTCTATAGAAGCCGCATTCCATACCAACTGATGAGCAATCCAAGGAGAAAGATAAAGGTAAGAAAAATATTGATGATGTACCTCCTAAACCCCTTCCTTTTCCAAACAGGGTTGTTCAAACCAAGAAGATGGCTGAAGAAGCAATGAAAAAGGAGGTTTTTGACACATTCAAGCGTGTGGAGATCAACATTCCTCTACTTGAAGCCATTAATCAAATTCCAAGGTATGCGAAATTATTAAAATAACTTTGTACCAATCGAAGAGGGCTCAAGGGAAATGAGAGGATCAACCTTGGAAGGAATGTCTCAGTACTCACTACACCAACTCTAGCAATGCCAACAAAGTGAAAGGATCCCGGGACATTCACCATCGCATGTACCATAGGGGAGTTGCACTTCTCTGATGCTCTTTGTGATTTAGGAGCTTCAATATATGTGATGCCTCACTCTGTATTCTTTTCCTTGCAGGTTGGTGAATTGAAGCCAACAAGAGTAGTGGTGAAATTGGCGAATAGAGCTACGACATATACAGCAGGAGTTCTTGAGGATGTACTTGTTCGGGTAAGAGACATGATCTTTCCAGCAAACTTCTATGTGCTTAACATGGAGGATGATCAGGTAAGTTCTCATGACCCCATTATCTTAGTTAGACCTTTCCTCAAAACTGCAAAAACTATCATAAATGTCAATGAGGGTACACTTTCCATGGAGTTTGGAGATGAAGTTGTGATATTTAATGTTATGGATTCCATGAAGTACCCCTCAGAGGACCATTCTGCTTTTGTTATCTCCCATTTTGAACCACCAAGTAAAAACATCATGAAATTGGATTGTCCTATTCTTAGGGAGATTCTGAGTATTGGTTCTAGTTTGATGTCTAAGAGTACTTCCACACCCGTTTCTAAGGAACAAGACTCTCTAAGATTTGATTTTGAAATGGAATCATATTCTGATTTTGATCATGTTCACTTTGATTATGAAATGGCTGTTGAGTATGCTGATGGATTTGATGCTTTATTCTCTGATTTTGATGATGTCTATTCTGATACTGATGCTCTTTGTGCACATATTTCAGTTCCTTCAATGTCTCCATCAATACTACACCCTCCTTCATTAGAACTCAATCCATTTCCACCAAATCTGAAATACTCATACTTGTTGAGTGGTGAGAGATTACCTGTTATCATTGCTAACAATCTTCCTTTTGAACATGAAGAAAAGCTTTTGAATATTTTAAGGGAGAACATCAGGGCGATTGGGTGGACCTTGGCTGACATATCAGGTATTAGCCCCTCCATTTTCATGCATAGGATTCTGTTGGAGGATGGGGCTAAACCGGTGAGACAGCCACAAAGGAGACTCAATCCCACCCTCCTGGAAGTTGTTAAAAAAGAAGTTGAGAAAATGCATGAGGCAAGTATAATCTTTCCCATTTCAGATTCTCAGTGGGTAAGTCCAATTCAGGTTGTGCCTAAAAAAACTGGTTTTACTGTTGTTAAAAATGAGAAAGATGATTTAGTTCCAATGAGGGTTCAAAATAGTTTGCGTGTGTGTATTGATTATAGGAAACTAAATCAGACCACTCACAAGGACCATTTCCCCCTCCCTTTTATTGATCAAATGCTTGAGAGACTAGCTGGGAAAACCCACTATTGTTTCTTGGATGGATTTTATGGATATTTTCAGGTTCCTATAGCTCCAGAGGATCAAGAGAAGACTACATTCACCTGTCCCTTTGGCACATTTGCCTACCGGAGGATGCCATTTAGACTTTACAACGCCCCAGGTACCTTCCAGAGATGTATGGTGAGTATTTTTTCTGATTTTATTGAGACCTGCATGGAGGTATTTATGGATGATTTTACAGTGTATGGGTCTTTATTTGATGAATGTCTAAGTAGTTTGGGAAAGGTGTTGAATCGTTGTATTGAGAAGAATCTGGTCCTGAACTTTGAAAAGTGTCATTTTATGGTAGAGCATGGCATTGTCTTAGGGCATGTAGTGTCAAAACATGGGATAGAGGTTGATAGATCAAAGGTAGATATTATTTAGTCCTTACCATATCCTTCATGTGTGCATGATGTTAGATCTTTCCTAGGTCATGCAGGATTTTATCGGCGCTTCATCAAAGATTTTATTAAGATTGCTCTTCCTATGTCAAGATTACTTCAAAAGTATTCTGATTTTGTGTTTGATGTTTATTGCAGGAATTCATTCAATGAGCTAAAACAACGTCTGACCACTCCACCTATCATACAGCCCCCAAGGTGGGAGATTCCTTTTGAGCTTATGTGTGACGCCTCCAACTTCGCAGTTGGAGCTGTCTTATCTCAGAGGGTGGAAGGACGTTCTCATGTGATTTCCTATGCATCAAGGACATTGGATTCATCCCAATCAAACTACACAACCACAGAAAAGAAGTTTCTTTCTATCATATTTGCTTTAGATAAATTCTGTTCATATTTATTGGGCTCTAAAGTAGTTGTTTTTTCTGACCATGAAGCTTTGAGGTACCTCCTGAAGAAGCTAGATGCAAATCCACGACTTATCCGTTGGATGCTCCTTCTTCAAGAGTTTGGCATCGAGATAAAGGACATAAAGGGGTCAGAAAACATGGTGGCGGACCACATGAGTAGGCTTACTCACACACTATAGGATGGAACCTTGGATCAGGTACCACTTCGGGATAATTTCCCTGATGAGAATCTCTATACCATCTCAGGTACGTATCCTTGGTATGCTGATTTAGTTAACTACCTTGTTGCATCTGAAATCCCTGCAAATTTAAAGAAACATCAAGTCCAAAAATTAAAGAGTGAGTCAAGATTTTATGTTTGGGATGATCCATACTTATGGCACATGTGTAGTGACCAAGTCATTAGGAGGTGCATTCCCAATCATGAGTTTGAGTTTGTTTTGCATTTTTGTCATACACTTGCTTGTGGTGGACACTTTGGACCCCAACGGACAGCTAGGAAGGTTTTAGACTCTGGATTATATTGGCCTAGATTATCCCATGATGCCCATGTGTTTTGTAAGTCATGCTCTCGTTGCCAACACACTGGGAACATTTCTAAGAGACATGATATTCCCCAACAACCCGTACTATTCTGTGAGATTTTTGATGTATGGGGCATTGATTTTATTGGTCCTTTTCCTAGTTCATTTGTATTTTTGTATATTTTGGTAGTTGTTGATTATGTGAGTAAATAGGTGGAGGCCAAGGCCACCAAGACTGACGATTCTCATTTTGTAGTGGATTTTGTCAAGGCTCAAATTTTCTGCAGGTTTGGAGTACCAAAGGCCATCATCAGTGACCAAGGGACAAACTTTTGTAATAGGAATTTTGCTTCCCTCCTTCGAAAGTATGGGGTGACACACAAAACATCAACACCACACCACCCCCAAACAAATGGATAGGATGAGGTTTCAAATCGTGAGTTGAAACAAATCTTGGAGAAAACCGTGCAGCCAAATAGGACAGATTGGAGCAAGCGCTTGGATGATGTATTGTGGGCTTATAGAACAGCATACAAGACCCCCATTGGTATGTCCCCATTTCGGATTTTTTTTGGGAAAGTATGTCATCTCCCAGTGGAAGTCGAGCATCAGGCTTATTGGGCTATAAAGAAATGTAACATGGGTTTGGCCCAAGCTGGAATCCAAAGGAAGCTACAAATTCAAGAGCTTGAGGAGATTAGATTATCATCATATGAGAACTCAAGGCTCTACAAGGAAATATCAAAAGCAGCTCATGACAAAATGATCCAACGAAGAGAGTTTCATGTTGGATAGAAAGTCCTTCTCTATAGTTCACGACTGAAGTTGATGCCTGGTAAGTTGCGTTCCAGATGGTTAGGTCCTTATATTGTGTCTATTGTTTTTCCTTATGGTGCAGTGGAGATCACCCAAGAGGACACTGGAAGGATCTTTACAGTCAATGGGAAACATTTGAAGAGATACATTGAGGGACATCCTACTGATGCAGTGAATTTTATCACACTGCATGACCCCATCATCACTTGATCACATCAGGCTGTTCCTAACCCTCTCACTTTTATATTATTTGTCCTATTTAAAAATTCTTCATTTCATGTGCATATATCATCTCATGGGTTCACATTGAGGACAATGTAATATTTTAAGTGTGGGGTAGGGAACCTTTTAGTTTAGTAAATTCAATTGTTTTCCTGTTTAAAAAAAACCAAAAAAAATTGTGTGTTTTTCAAAATTTGTGTGTTTATTTTACAATTTTCTGTGTGTTTTTAAAACTTTTGGGCTGAAATGATTCTCATCACCATTTTTAAATCCATATCAATAAGTGAAAAAATTTACCCCTTGAAACTAAGCTTAAATGAATACTGAAATGACTTTGTTTCAAGTTCAAATATTTAGTAATTTCATGAAAAGTACGCTAAATTTTGAATCCCATGCCAATCTCACTGTATTTATATTTGAAATCACTTTCCTGTGAGGCTTCTGAACCATTATTTTCATATTCTTTACATTCACCTCACTTCTTGAGAGAACCAAACAATGCTTGATTTGACTAGAATTTGATCTATTCTTGTCAAAACTTGAGGGTTTGAGGTACATATGTTTAAATGATTGAGTAATTTGTTTGGTATTAAAGCCCCTATTTCAAAGAACCCTTTTTTATAATGGCCTACCTTGAATATTTAATCCTTGTATCCCTTAGAAGCCATGAAAAGCCTGTTAGGTTAGCCACATTACAAGCCAATTTTCCCTATCCAACCAACTCTTGATGTGAAATTGCATAATCTAGTTGAGCTTAAGTGTGGGGGAAGTTGTCTTGTGTTTTGCCACCACATTCTGTGATACTTTGGGTGGAAAATTAAATTCTGAAGAGATGTGTTTTCTGCTAAAAAAGTCATTATATTGAAATCTGTGCCTTTTCTGGAACTTTCATGACAAGTGAAGTTGTGCCTTTTCCGGAGCTTCTAATTGAGGTGGAAAGCTGTGCCCATCTGGAGCTTTCAAGAAAATCATGTTTGAGAAGATTGACATTTTTTATGCTGAAATGATGAATGGTGTAAACCTTTCATGACTTTTCATGATGATGGAGCCTTATTGATACTATGGGGATTGAAAATAAGACCATATTTAAGTGAAAATTAGATTAATGCAATTTTGCTTCAAAAGTGTCAATCCCTCCTCATTCAGCCTCAAAGTTTTTCACATCTTAATCCTACCAACCAAAAGCCACAGAACAACCCTGAAAAGTCCTCATGATAAACATATGTCCTTGACTCACATCGGGTAGCGATGTAGGAATCTATTAAGCCTATGGTGACCCTTGTATGAGTTTGGATGAGAAAGACATTGCAAAAAAATTGATATTTGAGCGATGAGAGAAAATTCAAGGGAGGTAAGTGTTTTGTGCATGGGCGGATAAATGAAGTGGAAATATATTGAATGATATAAATGGAGAACATGAAATAAGGTTTTTTATTAGGAATGATATCTTTTTATTCTTGGTGTGAAATTGATTGATCTTAAGGATTTGTGTTTTAAAATTGGTTTGGATTTGATATTGATGTTTACTTCATATGAGGTTTTGCCCAGGTGTGCAAAAGGGTAAGTGTGGGGGAGTTGATAAAACACTATTTTATTGAATATTTTATTGATAATAAATGATATAATTTCCTCACGTTGTGTTAAATATGAATATTTATAAAATATTTGGGATTAGATCATTCATTTGAATATTTGATGAAAATTCCAGTTTTACCCTTTATAGTTCACTGTAGTATTTCAAATATAAATATTTTTATATTTATTATTTTAATCTGAACTTTTTTAACAGTGTTCCTAACCAAATTATCTACAACGTTTATTCAGGACACTAGAGCTAAAGAGTTCATTAGGTTGTTTAAATTGGGCCATGAAGTCAAAGTTGGTCTGGGCTCGCCAGAATGGAGAAGCTTCTGTATTTCGGCCATAACTCCTTCATATGGGCTTTTATTGAGCCCAAATATGGAGAGGAGATAGAAGACACATATCCGCACATTTTATCCTTCTGGAAGGCCGGCCAATTCACGCGTTTTGGTGGTCAAATGGGCGGTGAAATTTGGCATAAAATATTTGGCCGAATTTCCACATTCACACTTGAAACCACTTGTAACCTCTCCTCCCCTCCCCTCTATAAATTGGAGTTTTTCTCATTGGGAGGGGTTGGGACGTGAATTGGGAGATTTGAGGCAGAGGAGAATTTGTTTCACCCAAATTCTCCAACCATTGTAAGAGGGGTATCTCTTGAAGCAAGGATCCCCTCATCGAAGCCTCCTTCTCTTCTTCATTTTGTATTGTTTTCATTTGTGTAATAAAATTCTTTGTTCTTATTTTAATTCTTATATTTTCTTCTGTTTTGTTTAAATTTCTTCTTCTATTAATCTTCCTCTTTGGGCTGGAATTCTTGAGTAGAAGCGTTATTGGGTTATACCCATTATAAACCTTTGCACATGCAAAACGCTTCTACGATGATTACGCCACCCATGGAAGAGTAGTCTTTTAGTAATTGATCTATCTTCTACCCTCTTCATTTAATTATTTTGAATCATTGAGCTACTGTAATTAACATAATATGATCCATGAATTGTGTTTTTAAATTACAAGAAACTAAGAAAGTAATTGAACAATTAACACAAAAACACGTGAGGTCGGGATTTTTTGTAAATTGTGAGAGCGCGATCTTAATCGGTAATACAAGACCACATGGGATAAATTTGTAGAGTTCAAATATAATCCCTAAACACAATTCATCCTCATTTATAGAATGGATATTAGCCTTAATTTACCACTGAACATAATCTAATCTTAGAACATCAATCAAATTAGGGTACTGCGATTGCATGTTCCGAAGTTAGCCTAGGGTTAAATTCACATCATCTTCGTGGTAAAGTTAATTCTCGTAGAGTTCGGGATTTAACAAATTAAGGGATCATAATTAAGTGAATGTTAATTTAAATGATAATGATTAATAATAAAGTGAAGAGGTAGAGTTAGATCAATTACGCCTTTTAAAATATATTTCTAAAAAAACATCTTCTTGTTGTGTCTTTTTAATCAAACATCATTTCAAAATTAAAAACAAAAATAATGCAATATTCTTCCAGAAAACTTCTTCTAGATCTATAAACTATAAAAAAACCCCATCCATTCAATTAGTGTTTCTATTCTATTTTTTTTTATTTTTTTTATAATACCTCTAATAAGTTGTTAAATTCACTTCCTCCTTTGAGAGACGTCCTTGGTCAGCCACTCTGCTGCACCTAAGTACCCTAAATCACACTAATCATTTGAGAGCGCCCACGACAGTGCTCTATCAAACACCAACCCTTAACAATCAGGTCAATTCATTAGAAACTTCAACCAACCCCACTCGGAGCCCTTCTCTTCTTCCTATAACCAAGGCTTGAGGTATGGAAATCCCATCTCTCATCCCCCTAAATTCCCTCCTCAAAACCCAAACCAGTTCCAATATGTTCAAGGTGTTGGTAACTTCCAACAACCTTACCCTTTTGTTCCTCAACCTCAAAGCATCAATCATCCTCTTCCTCCTCTAGGCTTACACTATCCAAGTAACCCTTCCAAATTACCAAACCAATACAATCGCTTTCCCAAGAACCAAAATCAAGGCAATCCCAATCTGGGAGATTCCTCTTCTTCCAAGAAACCATGGGAATGTGTAGTTGATGGTCTATCCTCATTCACCCATTCTAGCCTTAAAAATATTGAAACCAAAATTGGTCAAATTTCATCCCACCTAAGCCAACAACAACAACAAAATTCTTCCCAACTTCGGACTCAACCATTACCCAACCTCAAGGGTAATGTAAGTTCAATTGAACATTGATCAGGAAAGAAAATTTCTATGCCTCAAGATAAGTCCTCCAACCATCCTTTGAATGTTGACCTATAAAATGAAAATAAAAAGAAATATGAAAAGGAACCAGAAGCCATTCTCTCACCTCCTTCCATTCCACTTAGGAACCCAATTCATTTTCCTCAAGCTGTTTCTAAGCCAAATAAGTCCTTTGAACCCAGTCCTGAAGTGATCGACATGTTTAGATGTGTTGAAGTAAACATTCCCCTCTTAGATTCCATTAAAAAAATCTATAAGTATTCCAAGTTTCTCAAGGAGTTTTGTACCCATAAGAGGCAACTTAGGACCTTTGAAAATGTTTCAACCCAAGACCCCATACCCATTAAGTGCAAAGATCATGGGTTTAAAGACCCATAAATTTCAAGGAAATTTTTGTTTCTTAATTTCTTTGGAATTTTATGAGACTGTAGCTTCTGACGGCACCCGATTCTAAGGCCCGGGGTACCCGGAATCAATTTCCGAAGTTTAGCTCGGGTATGCTTAGTGAACGAATAAGCGGGTTTTCCTAACATTTGAACTGGTGCTCGGAATTGAAATCTGAGGGAACCGATGAAACCACATCATCAGTATTTTCTTAGGAGAACCTTTTCCAAAGGTGATTTTTCTCTAGAGGAGTTGTTAATTTTTGTGTTTTTAGTGAGGAATAAATAAAATTATATTACAATTTTATTTATTTTCCTCTAGGTAGTTATAACCTAAGTAAGGGAGTTGGGGGTGGGACACACATGGTGTTAACCAACCATGAGAGGATAAAGGTGGGGTGGGGCCCACACGAGCCCAACCCTTCATATTCCTTAACTCCATAACCCCCCTTGACCTCCCATAACACACCTCCCTCTTTAATTTTGTAACTCTCAAAAACCCCTCTCATAACTCTTGCCAACATACACTAATTGATTAATTGAACCTACTCAATTAATTAATTAAATGTTTTGAGTTTGAATTTAAAAAGGCATGTGATAATAAAATAATTGGTTGAGCCCTTTTATTTTATTTTGGGGGGGCACACTTTGTGTTGAGGAATTTTGTAGAGAGAGAGACTTGTGAGAAGAAGAAGAAGAAGAAGGAAGAAGAGAGAATTTATCCTCGTTGAAGAACGATGCCTCTTCAACGAAGAACGACGCTTCCTTATTGAAAAACGACAACCTTCCTCTTCCACGACAAGGTAGGAGATGCCGACCGTGGAGACCGATGCCAACAACAACATTCTTCTACTTCTTCCGACGTCGACGGAATCGATGTCGTTCTTCCACGACACCCGACTACCGCGACGTTCCACTTCCGCGACTCGACGATGTGAGACGTCAATTTTGAGGTAGGGGTTTGGATTTCTGTTGGTGATTATTCCTTTCCGTCCAGCGTCAATTCCATTAGACGCTTGGTATCGGATTAACGGTAGGAGGTCAGACCGCACGAACACGGCCGACTCTCCTCCCCCTTCGATGTTGTGTTTGTCGCGGTATGAACAAAGTCGCGCGGTGCAATGGAACCACGTGGAAACAAGAAGAATGTGATGAAGAATCATGCCACCAACGTGCCGCGCCGTGGAGGCCGAACAAAGTCGCGGCGCCGTCGGGCCGTGCCGGAAAACCACGAAGTGGTCGCAGTTTTTTTATTTGACGTGTGGAACTACGAGCGATGGTGGAACCGGCCGCATGGGCGTTTTGAAGACTTCGCAGTGAATATCCGGTCACGGGAGGGTCGTTGGCGAAGACCGCAGGCAAAATGGACCACCGGAGTACGTCTGGTGGTCTGTGGAAGCGTCTGCCGGCACCGGCGACCAAAGGCGGCGGCGCCCGGCGCGCCAGCAGAAGTGTCCGCCGCGGCTGAAGCCGCGGCGGAAGGCGGCGGTCCCGCTACCGTGCGGAACCAAGGGGAGACTGGGGGTCGTAACCCCCGACGGTCAAAGGGAGCAGCCCCCACGTGGGGGGGGGGGGCTTCAATTAGGGGGGCTGTACCCGCCCCCCCTTTCCGCGACAGCTCGGCTGAGGCGAGCTGTCTGGCCAAGCGGGTCGTGCCCACCGAGGCTGGGTCAGGACGCCCAGGACGGGCCGGGCTGAGCCGGCCGGGCTGGGCCGGGCCCGCCGGGTCGGGCCGCGCCCTAGTGGGCCGGGTCGGATCGGGCCCGAACCCCCTATTTTCAGGCAGTTTTCGTTCAAACGCCCATAACATGGGCTACGAACCTCCGATCGAAGCACCGTCAGTTGCGATGAGATCCTTGGATCGAGGAGGTCATTTAAGTATATTAAACTCAAGGTTTCGGAGAACTTTGGGTACGGTCGGGTTGGTTTGAACCCGAAACAGATCGGGCCCTTGGAGAAAAAACAATTATAACATGAGCTCCGGATGTCCGATTGATGTGTCGTCGACTTTTTTGGATTACTCTTGATGAGACGGAACTTTTGGCATGCTTATCCTGAGATTTGGATGTAGTTGGATAGTGGCCGGGTTGGATTGTACCCGAAATCCAACTGGGCCTTTGGAACGGAAAAACTGATAACTTTCAGACCGGGCGTCCATTTGACGAACCGTCAGCGGCGTTGGTGATCACGTTGAGAAATGATCCCTATGAGTATACCCTATCAAAGTTCGGGGTACATTTGAGATACGGCCGGGTTGGTTCGCACACGAAACCAACCGGGCCCCTGGGACGAAAAGGCTAATAAATCACAGACCAGGCGTCTGATTGACGCGTCGTCTGTTGCGTTGAGACCCCTATAATGAGGCGATCCCTTGAGATACTTCTTCGTGGGACTTGTGATACTTTGAGTATCGACCTGTAGCTCGTGGAACGGACCCTCCCGGAGACGAGCCTACAGAGTACGGAGACCGTGTAGCTGGCTAAGACCTGATGACTACTTGACCGACTCGACTTGGAGTGAGTCGACTAGCCCAGTGGGGAGCACTACTGTGTTTGGGTGGCAGAACCATGGAGGGGAGCACTACTCTGTTTGGGTGGCAGACCCGCGGTACTCGACAGGAGGAGTACCTCTGCAGGCTATTAGGGGGGTGCACTACTGTGTTTCGGTGGCAGACCCCGACGGGGAGCACTACAGTGTTTGGGTGGCTGACCTGCGGTACTCAATAGGAGGAGTACCTCAGTACTCTTAGGTTAGTTAGAAGTACCTCAGAGTCGTGACAGGATCATTGTACTCTCCAGTGACGGAGCTCTTCAGCAGTTACAGTTTCAAAAATGAAAATCACGGTTTGAGATGAGTCCATGACCTTTGTGTTTACCTCACGATTGATATGGGTCACTTGATAACTTAGGTATATGTATGGGCATATACCTAGGCAGTGGTTATCCATTGATTTCATAACCTTTGTGTTTCCTCATGATTGAGATGGGTTACTTGATAACTTAGGTATAATTATGGGCTTATACCTAAGTAAGGGTTATCTATTGAGATCCTTATTTGTTGTTATCCTTGTTGGATTTAGTGAGACCTTGAGGGTCCTGGGGTCCCTACTGAGTATTGTATACTCACCCCTGCACGTGCTATGCCCACACCTCATTGTGTTGGTTGCAGACGACGGGCAGCGCTGAAAGAGGCCTAGTGTTCGAGGACTGGACGATACCCGGAGGTGGACCTCACGACGAGTCAGTATCCGGAGATGGACTTCACGACGAGATGATACTCAGAGGAGGTAGACAGGCGATAGTGTTTTGGAGGCTATCTATACCTTCCCTTCAGGTAGGATCTGTGGTGCACGATCCAGAAGTTGCGCTATCTGTACATATCCTTCAGGTAGGATCCGAGGTGGACGACCCAGGAGCTGCGCTATCTGTACCTACCCTTCAGGTAGGATACGAGGTGGACGACCTGGGAGCTGCGTCTATTCTTCCAACTAATTTTCTTTTCTGTTGTACTTTCTTTCATTTGTAGTTGTACTTTTGGTTGGGTTTGTATTCTGGCCCATTTACTTTTCAGCACTTCTTTTGTACTTAGTGTATTACTTCTGCTTGTACTCTGTTGTGTTTTGTTTACATTTATAAATGAAATTCCTTCCCAGTTATCAGGATTTATGCCTTTGGTGCAAGTCTCCAGCCCCTAGCCTATGGAAGGCAGTCTTGGGGTAGTCACGACACGGGCCCTGAGGACAGGTCTTGACAAATTGGTATCAAAGGAGTCGGTTCTACCGCATAACATAGGACTCTGATATTTTTTTTCTTTCTGTGAAGCAATATTGTTAAGGGTACTAAGTGTGGTTTTTAGTTCAGGGAGTCCAGTGTTGGTGCGGCGGCTGACGTATCTGTACACCAGGACCCTGACTAATGATTTCTGACTTTGTGCATGAAAACATGGATAACGTTTGTGTTTTCAAGAGTTTAAAAGTCAGCTCAAACCAGGTCATCTCACCAAGTATAAATCATTTGTCCCTGTCACATCTATTCAGGATGTCTACATGTAGACAGTCAGTTGGAGTTCTGAGATAGAACACGATGACGGCCCACCGAGCGACGAGGATCCGGTGCAGGGCCCTTTTTACTATATTGGCACCCTTGGGTGGTGTACCAGCAACACCACCACCTGTTGGGCAGCAGATGCCACTTTCTATACTAGCAAACGGTGCACGCCGACAGAGCGCGATGCATGAGTTCCAGCAATAGAGGCCTCTGAGGTTACGAGGTGAGGCAAATTTTCAGACAGTAGAGGATTGGCTGGAGGCAATTGCTAGAGATTTTTGCCTAGCTGAGACACCAGTAGAGTGTATGGTAGACTTGGCTACTAGTGTTTTCTAGTGAGTGACCATGAGGATGGTCCGCATAGTGATGAGGCTTTGGTACATGGACTGATGCCTAAGATAGTGCCTTTTGGGTAGTGTGTCAGCTATACATCACTACCTGTTGGTCAGCAGTTACAACCGGTGGTACCGGTAGGTGACACATGTAGGCTTACTGCCTTACACGTGTTCCAACATCAGATATCCTCAAGTTCCGAGGCGAGCTGACTCACAAGCAGCTGAGGACTATCTTGAGGAGGTGGCTGAGAGTTTTCTAGAGCTTATATAGCTTTGGCAGGATGACATGTCAGTAGATGAGAATTCATCGGGGCGTACCAAACCATTTCTGGTACTCGATGAATGCGATTCGATCAGTGCTATAGAGCTCGGACCTCTGAGCATGGTGTGATTAAGGACATCTGAGCCAACACCTTTTCTATATGCATTCCTACTTATGCTAGGGTGCTAGAAAGAACCTTTATGGTTGAGAATTCTTTTACTGGATGGATGCAATCAGTGAAGGTTATCAGTGGGAAAGTTGGGAACTGGTTCCAGTCTCGGAGACTTGGGCGTGTAAAATATTTCAAGTAGAAAAGGTAAAAAGGATAGATGAGTCTGTGAAGCAGTAGACGTGGAGGTAGAGCTAGGAGAGCAGCATGAGGTGGTGTACATTTCAACATGTTACAATCACCCACCTTTGTAGTCTCCGCCAGGCTCAAGGAGTTGGAGGGCAGGGGAGGAGAGTAGCTACATGCGGTCAACGAGTGTGACCCAATGGCTCTAAGAATGATTCAAGGGACAGTCTGTGTCCATTACTAGCTGCCGTAACAACAAGAATTGGATACGAATCATTCCTTCCTTCCACGAATCATGTCCCAGGCCTGGAGTTTCCAGTAAGCCGTATACTTGACCCTCACGTCTGGAGATACCTTGGGAGGAGACTCGATAATCACACTTACGCCGACAGTGTGGTCTGACCCACGAGGTGAGAGTTTCGGTTGGAATCTCTTGGTGGTAGCGTCGAGGCCTGATGACGTTGGTCTCAGTGTGGATTGGATTCATAGTTCATGCTCAGATTAACTATATTAGGAAAAAGGTTGTGGATTATATAAAACATTGGGATGGGGTTTTCCTTGGTCAGCAAAAAGGAAAACCCAGGAAGCACAGGATGGAATCATGCATAGGAAGGTGTAGCCGATCACTCTTGAGTCGACCAACTTCAACCACGTGGCAGCATGAGTTTTGAGTTTCAGTTCTAATTAGAAAAGGGAGACCTTTGGAGTTCGAGGATGAAGATCACGTCCTTATACGGGTCTCACCTCGATGAGGTTTACGGAGATGTGGCCGAGGAGGAAAGTTATCTCTGAGGTTCAACGAACCTTTCTAGGTCCTCAGCAAGGTAGGAGGGGTGGTTTACCGCTTGACCTTTCCACCTTAGTTGCACCGGGTGCATGAAATCATCCACACACCTCAGCTGAGGAGATATGTGCATGATCCTTCACACATCATCGACCTCAGGGAGTTTAACGTCGATGACAGGACAACATGCATAGAGGTTCTAGTGGAGATCGAGGATCGACAAGAGCGGGTCCTATGTGAATGGTCGATTCCTCAGGTGCGCCTTCACTGGCAGCATGGGAACCTCCAAGAGAGCACATGGGAGCGGAAGGATCAGGTGCGTGCTCAGTACCACTTTTGTTTCCCTAGTTTGTGTTATAGCTTTACGGGGACGTAAATCCCTGAGGTGGGAGTAATGTAAAGACCCAGAAATTTCAAGGAAATTTTTTTTTCTTACTTTCTATGAAATTTTATGAGACTGCAGCTTCTGACGGCACTAAATTCTGAGGCCGGGTGTGCCCGGAATCCATTTCTGAAGTTTAGCTCGGGTACGTTCAGTGAACGAACGGGCGGGTTTTCCTAACTTTTGAACCGGTGCTCGGAATTGAAATCTGAGGGCACTGATGAAACTGCAACGTTGATATTTTCTTGGGAGCACCTTTTCTGAAGGTGCGTTTGCTCTGGAGGAGTTGTTAATCTTTGAGTTTTTAGCGAGGAATAAATAAAATTCTATTACAATTTTATTTATTTTTCTCTAGGTAGTTATAACCTAAGTAAGGGAGTTGGGGGTGGGAACCACATGTTGTTAACCAACCATGAGAGGATAAAGGTGGGGTGGGGCCCACACGTTCCCAACCCCTCATATTCTTTAACTCCATAAGCCCCCTTGACCTCCCATAACTCACCTCCCTCTTTAATTTTGTAACTCTCAAAAACCCCTCTCATAACTCATTCCAACATACACTAATTGATTAATTGAACCTACTCAATTAATTAATTAAGTGTTTTGAGTTTGAATTTAAAAAGGAATGTGATAATAAAATAATTGGTTGAGCCCTTTTATTTTATTTTGGGGGGGCACACTTTGTGTTGAGGAATTTTGGAGAGAGAGAGAGCCTTGTGAGAAGAAGAAGAAGAAGAAGGAAGAGGAGAGAATTTCTCCTCATTGAAGAAAGAAACCTCTTCAACAAAGAATGACGCTTCCTTATCAAAAAACGACAACCTTTATCTTCCGTGACAAGGTAGGAGACGCCGACTGTGGAGACTAACACCAACAACAACTTTCTTCTACTTCTTCCGACGTCGATGGAATCGATGTCGTTCTTCCGCGACACCCGACTACCGCGACGTTCGACTTCCGCGACTCGACGACATGCGATGTCAATTTCGAGGTAGGGGGTTTGGATTTGTGTTTGTGATTATTACTTTCCATCCAACGTGAATTACTTTAGCCACTTGGTATCTGATTAATTGGAGGAGGTTGGACCGCACAAACACGGCCGACTCTCCTCCCCCTTCGATGTTGTGTTCGTCGCAGCATCAACAAAGTCGCGCGGTGCAACGGCCCCATGTGGAAAATAGAAGAATACGGCGAAGAAGTGCGGCACTGACGCACCATGCCGTGGAGGCCGAACAAAGCCGCGGCGCCGTCGCGCCGCGCCAGAAAACCACGAAGAGGCCGTGGTTTGTTTATTTGATGTGAAGATCGACGGGAGATGGCGGAACGGGCCGCAGGGGCGTTATGAAGACTTCACAGTGAAGAGTCGGTCCCGGGACGGCCGCTGGCGAAGACCGCATGCAAAACGGACCAACGGATCGCGTCCGGTGGTCCGCGGAAGGTCCTGCCGGCGCGCCCCCAGGAGGGTCCGTCGCGGCTGAAGCTGCGGCGGTCCCACAGCCGTGCGGGACCAAGGGGAGACCGTGGGTCATAACCCCCGGCGGTCAAAGGGAGCGGCCCCCACGTGGGGGGGGGGGCTTCAATCAGGGGGGTCGCGCGCCCCCCTTTCCGTGACAGCTCGGCCGAGCCAAGCTGTCTAGACATGCGGGCCGTGCCCACCCAAGCCTGGCTGGGCTGCACCCTAGTGGGCTGGACCCAGACCCGGGTCGGGTCGACCCGGTTCGGGCCGACCCAGGGGGTCTCGGGCCGGGTCGAACCGGGCCCGAACCCCTATTTTCGGGCAGTTTTCATTCAAATGCCCATAACTTGGGCTACGGACCTCCGATCAACGCACCGTTATTTGCGATGCGATCCTTGGATCAAGACGGTCATTTCGGTATATTACACTCAAGGTTTCAGAAAACTTTGGGTAGGGTCAGGTTGGTTCGAACCCGAAACCAACCGGGCTCTCGGAGCGGAAACGCTTATATCTTGAGCTCCGGACATCCGATGGATGTGCCGTCAACTTTGTTGGATTACTCATGATGAGACGGAACTTTTGGCATACTTAGACTGAGTTTTGGATGCAGTTGGATAGTGGTCGGGTTGGATTGTACTTGAAATCCAATCGGGCCCCTAGAATGGAAAAGCTGATAACTTTCAAACTGGACGTCCGTTTGACGAACCGTCAGCAGCGTTGGTGATCACGTTGGGAAATGGTCTATATGAGTATAACCTATGAGAGTTCGGGGTATATTTGAGATACGTCCGGGTTGGTTCGCCCACGAAACCAACCGGGCCCCTGGGACAAAAAGGCTAATAACTCAAAGACCGAGCGTCTGATTGACGCGCCGTCTATTGCGTTGAGACCCCTATGACGAGGCGGTCCATTGAGATACTTCTTCATGGGACTTGTGATACTTGGATTATTGACCTGTAGCTCGTGGATCGGACCCTCCCGGAGACGAGTGTACAGAGTACGGAGACCGTGTAGCTGGGTGAGACCTGACGACTGCTTGACCGACTCGACTTGGAGTGAGTCGACTAGCCCAGTGGGGAGCACTACTCTGTTTGGGTGGCGGACCCACGGCGGGGAGCACTACTGTGTTTGGGTGGAAGACTCGCGATACTCGACAGGAGGAGTACCTCTGCAGGTTATTAGGGGGGGTGCACTACTGTGTTTGGGTGGCAGACCCCGGCGGGGAGCACTACTGTGTTTGGGTGGCTGACCCACGGTACTCGACATGAGGAGTACCTCAGCAGTCTTAGGTGAGTGAGCAGTACCTCAGAGTCATGACTGGATCACTGTACTCTCCAGAGACGGATCTCTTCAGTAGTTACGGTTTCAATAATCAAAATCCTGGTTTGAGCTGAGCCTATAACCTTTGTGTTTACCTCATGATTGAGATGGGTCACTTGATAACTTAGGTATATGTATGGGCATATACATAGGTAGTGGTTATCCGTTGATTTCATAACCTTTGTGTTTCCTCATGATTGAGATGGGTTACTTGATAACTTAGGTATAAGTATGTGCTTATAGCTAAGTAAGGGTTATCTGTTGAGATCCTTCTTTGTGGTTATCCTTGTTGGATTTAGTGTGACCTTGAGGGTCTCGGGGTCCCTACTGAGTATCGTATACTCAACCCTATATGGGCTATGCTCGCACCTCGTTGTGTTGGTTGCAGACGACGGGCAATGCTGACAGAGGCTGAGTATTCGAGTACTGGACAGTACTCGAAGGTGGACCTCACGACGAGTCATTATCCGGAGGTGGACTTAACGACGAGACGATACTCAGAGGAGGTAGACAGGTGAGAGTGTTGTAGAGGCTATATGTACCTACCCTTCAGGTAGGATCTGTGGTGGACGATCCAGGAGATGCGCTATCTGTACCTATGCTTCAGGTAGGATCCAAGGTGGACAACCCAGGAGTTGCGCTATCTGTACCTACCCTTCAGGTAGGATCCGAGGTGGACAACCCAAGAGCTGCTTCTATTCTTCTAGCTGCTTGTATTTTCTGTTGTACTTTCTTTCAGTTGTAGCTGTACTTTCGGTTGGGTTTGTATTCTGGCCCATTTACTTTTCAGAACTTCTTTTTTACTTAGTGTATTACTTCCGCTTGTACTCTGTGGAGTTTTGTTTACATTTATAAAGTCAATTCCTTCCCAGTTATCGGGATTTATTCCTTTGGTGCTAGTCGCCAGCCCCTGGCCTATGGAAGGTAGGCTTGGGGTAGTCACAGCATGGGCCCCGAGGACAGGTCGTGACAGTGGGACCTTTATAGTTCCATACCAAATAGTAATTTCCAACTTTGATGATGCACTCGTAGACCTACGATCCTCAATTAATGTCATGACTAAATCCATCTTCTCCAACCTTGGTCTAGGTCCCTTACTTCCAATGATTGTTGTCATTAAATTGGATAATCGAAGCACTGATAGTCCTGATGGTATAATAGAGGATGTCCTTGTTCATGTGAATGATCTTATCTTCCCTGTTGATTTCTATGTCCTTGACAAGGAAGGTGAGATGAACTCTTCTGGATCTCACTTAATTCTTGGAAGAAAATTCCTAATGACAGCGAGAACCAAGATTGATGTCCATTCAGGCATCATATCCATGGAATTTGGTGACCAACTAGTCAAGTTCAACATTTTCCAAGCCATGCAATACCCATATGAGGATCACTCTGCTTTCTCAATCCATGCTTTTGAGGAAACTTCTTAGAGTCAATTGAACCCCAATCCATCATGTTCTTCATGTTCTAATGATAAAGTATCTTGTGAAATATTCACCATGATTAACCAAGTCATAAATTGTGAAGTTGTTCTGGACCTCTCATTCATAGACTTCATCCTTCTAGAGGAACTTGAAACTCTCTTAAATCCCACATCAACTCTAATCTCTACTTCTCCACCATAGACAGTATTAAGGAAAATGAATCTGAAGCAACTGAAGTCCCTTCCCCCATTCCTGAGTAGTCTAACCCACAAATTAAAGATGAGACTGATCTGAAACCTCTTCCTGAACACGAAAAATATGCATTCCATTTCCAAGATCACTCTTATCCTGACATTAATTCTAATTTACTTACTGCAACCAAGGATTTGAAACTTGTTCAAGTGTTAGAGGAAAGCAAAATGATCTTAGGGTGGACCTTAGATGGAATACCATGAATCAACCCTTCTCTTTGCATGCATCACATCCATCTTCAGGAATCATTCAAACCAATTAGAAACCCACAACGAAGACACAATCCACTCATCCTTGAGGTAGTTAGGGAAGTGATCACCAAGATTATTCAAGATGGAATTATATACCCAATTTCTGATAGTGGATGGTTTAGTCGAATTCAAGTTGTAACTAATAAGGTTGGGATAACTATTGTCACAAATGAACATGGTGAGGTAGTCCCAACTAGAGTGAAGAACCAATGGTGTGTATGCCTCAACTATAGGAAATTGAATGTTGAAACACAAAAAGATCACTACCCTCTTCCATTCCATGATCAAATTCTAGAACGATTGGCTGGAAAGTCACACTATTGATTTCTTGATGGATACACCGGCTACTTCCAAATCCCAATCGCACCTCCGGACCAAGAAAAGACTACTTTCACATGACCCTTTAGAACATATTCATATAAGATAATGTTTTTTGTCCTTTTCAGTGATCCTATAACATTCTAGAGGTTTATGATGAGTATCTTTTCTGAATTCATTGAACAATGCATGGAATTATTCATGGATGACTTTACCATTTATGGAGAGTCATTTGAATCATGCTTAAATTCACTCTCTCTAGTCCTTCAAAAGTGTGTCAAATGTTACCTTGTGTTAAATTTTTAAAAGTTTTACTTCATGGTTTCAAATGGGATTCTTATAGGGCACATAGTTTCAAAATATGGTATTGAAGTCGATCCTTCCAAAATTGATGTTATCCAATCACTTCCTGAACCCACTTCTGTTCGAGACATCCGTTCATTCCTCGGTCATGATAGTTTCTATTGGATATTCATCCATAAATTTATTAGTATTTCCCTCCCACTCACTCAGTTTCTCCAAAATAATGTCACATTCCATTTTGATGATGTTTTCAAGAGAGCCTTGATGAACTCAAAAATTCTCTTACATCTCCCCCAATAATCCAACCCCAGATTGGTCCTTACCCTTTGAGTTGATGTGTGATGCTTCTGATAGAGATGTTAGGGATGTTCTTGGTCAAAGAAGATAAAAAATTACTCATGTCATATATTATTCCTCAAAAACATTGGATGAAACTCAATATCACTACACTGTGACTGAAAAAGAACATTTAGCAGTGGTTTTTTCTATAGATAAATTCCATCCCTCTCTCTTTGGTGCCAAAATCATCATCTTTACAGACCAATCTACTATAAAGTTCTTACTCAAGAAAATTGATTCCAAACTGAGGATAATAATATAGATCCTAATGCTCCAAGAGTTTGACCTTGAAATCAAAGACAGACCGGGAAAAGAAAACCCTGTGGCTGACCACTTGAGTAGAATTTCTAATTCTTCTCATTCTGAAATAATTTATCCTGAATTCCCCACTAATCACCTTTCATCTCTCACTCCAAAGTTAATAGGGTATGCCCCAATTGTAAATTACTTGGTTTCTGGTGTTTTTCCTGAAACTTTTTCAAAATAACAATAAATTAAGTTGAAAATTAATTCAAAACACTATTTTTTAAAAGAAAATAAACTTTTGGAAAACTGGGGAAGACATGGTAATTAAGAGATGTGTTGATGAAGATGAAAATTCCTCTATCTTATAATTCTGTCACACGCTTTCCGAAGGTGGCCACTTTGGACCATAAAGGACTTCCCGAAAGGTCCTAGACTCTGGATTCTTCTATCCTTCAACCTTCAATGAATCACATGATTTCTGTCAATCATGTCCTACTTGCCCAAGGTTTGGCAAAATTTCAAAGAGAAATGATAATCCCTAAAAGAATTTAAATTTTTATGAGATATTAGATGTTTGGGGCATCGATTTCATGGGACAATTTTTCCCTTCTAATGGATTCTCATACATCTTTCTTGCGGTTGATTATGCTTCTAGGTGGGTCAAGGCTAAACCCACTGGAAAGGATGATTCAAATACTGTTAGTGAGTTCTTAAAGACACACATCTTCCACCAATTTGGAACACCTCGTGCCATGATAAGTGACTTAGGAACCCATTTTTATAATAGAACCATGGAATGTATTTTGAAAAAGAATGGTGTTGTATATAAAAACTCAACTAAATACCACCCCTAAATAAATGTCATGGATGAGATTTCAAATTGTAAAGTGAAAAGAGTGCTTGAAAGAATAATAAAACCTACCAGAAAAGACAAGCCTAAAAGACTTTGTGAAGCACTTTGGGCTTATCAAACTGCCAATAAAACACCCATTGGGATATCTCCTTTTAGGGAAATTTTTGGTAAATAATGTCATATTCCAGTTGAAATCCAATATAAGTCATTTTGGGCTATGAAAAATTGTAATTTTCATTTTGAAAACTCTGGTGAAGAAAGATTGTTGCAATTGGATGAATTAGAGGAGCTTCGACTTGATTCTTATGAGAAATCCAATCTGTAAAAATAAAAGGCTAAGGAACTCCATGACAAACACATCTTGAGAATGATACTTCATGAAGGTGAAAAGTTAACGCTTTTAAACTCTATATTTCAACTTCACCCAGGTAAGATTAATTCTCGTTGGGAAGGTCCTTTTGTTATTACAAATGTTTACCCATTTGGTGTAGTTCAAGTCCTAGACCCCTCTTCGAAAAGGACATTCACATTTAATGGACATCAGTTAATGAGTCACCATGAGAGGACACACATCCCGAGGACTACATCAACTTTAATCAAATCTCCAACCTTTATTGTTGATTCACTTCTGGATGGAAATGGTGACCCTCCAAATCCAAACCAGGGGAACCTCTTTCCCATTAACTCATCTTCTCCATCTCTCTCTCTATATTTCTTCATCTTCCTCCATCATTCTAATTTTGTTTTTTTACCACCTTCCTCATCATATTTTTTTATTTACTCTTTCTCTTTTGTGTGTGTGTGTCTTTATAAAAAAATAAAAACAAACTAAAACAAACTAAAACAAAAACTAATAATAATTAAATAACAATATGAAAAATCAAGAATCATGCATACTCGCCTTCCAATTTTCAAATCATTTCTAACCATTTTGGGGAGTCAAAAAACATGGTTTATCCTAAAAATTTTGTGGTTTCTTCATAAATTTGGATAAAGAATATTGTTTCAAACCCCAAAAATTTTGAATGCTCAATTTTTTTTGGAAAATGATTTTACTCACCCATGAGGAACAACATTTTCTTTCATTACCAGGCTACCTATGGCCCTATTTTCAAAATGTGTTTTTTTCACCCCCATTTGCGAGTCTTGAGTTTGTTGAACTTCGAGCTGAATTTCTTACTTTAGTGTGCATTAACATGATAGGGGCATTTTCTAAACCCCATGAGAATTACAATAGTCAAATAGCCTCCCATAAACTATACATTAATCCTCCTTTTGAAAGCCCCTTCGATCCTATGAAAACATTTTCTTTGATAGCCACATTTCAATCCCAATACCTTATCCCACCCAATATCATCATGGATTTTCATTGTATAACTTTTTTGAAATTTATGTGTGGGGGAATGGATTTCATTTTTTGGTTTCCCTTTTATTGATTTTCAACGTGTTATAATATGTTTGAGGAAAAAGCATCCATTTTAGTGTGGTAGAGAGGCTATCATTCAATGAGTTTTGGGAGTGTAATGTAATTTTATTTTTGTAATTTTGTAAATGTTATTAATAAGAGTTAAAAAAATAAAAAAAAAATGGAACAGAAAAAAATGGGTTTTGTCTTGGGCAGGTCAAAAATAACTCTTCCTCAACCATTGATCTTATTATAAATATTACAATTAGTGTCATGAGGAGATAAATCATGGGTTGGGATATGAGTGTGAGATCTTTTTCAAGTTCAACTTTCAAAAAAAATAAAAAAAAGAACACTTTCATTATATTCTTATGTCATTGGGAGAAGTTTCATGTCTTGTAAAGATTTCATCTTCTCATCAATTTCATATTTCCTTCCTCTTTTGTGTCTTATTTCACATTTTCATTCCCTCATAAATATGATTTTTCATTTCCTTTCATGTCTTATTTCAAAATAAATGTGCATTGCTTTTTCCATGTTGGTATTTTACCCCTTTTTCCTATCTTTTGGATATCATCTTCCGACAGTCTTATATCCATAAAAAACCCCCTAAAAAGACCTCTTGATTTTTGAGAACTTTAATATAGGGAATATAAGCAGAGATCTCTTTCAACCTCTAAGATTTTTACTTTATCTAAGTGAATGAGTGAAGCTCAATAAATTAATTTTATCATCTTGAGAGGAGTAAGTTTTGTGTGACTCCATTTTCCATTTCTAAATTTAAGAATGAAAAAATGAATTGTTTTTGGAAAATTGTTTCTGTAACAACTTGTGGTGGAATTCAATTTGGATGATTGAAATTTTCTAAACCTCCCCTGATTGGGGAAAACAAAATATTAATATTTTTTGGTGAGTGAAAATGATTTCGTCAAGTTTTTATATTTGTTGCACATGAGGACATTCACAAGACTAAGTGTGGAGGATATTATGTTATTAATATTTTTATAACTTATTATATACTCCCTTTACTTATTTTATATAAAATATGCATAATTTTTGTGAAATATTAGTGCTTAAATATTAAATATAATTTTAGAGCACTATTTGAATTCATACAGATTCATGTATGTTAAATGTTTTAATAATAACTCTCCCCATAATTATCCAAATTGCATGATTATTATTTTTTTAGTGTTTATTACTCTAATTAAAACATTTAATTAGAAGTAACCTTTGGCAAAATCGTCCATTTGAAGGGTCATATGGTCCACACAAGAAGACCCAAAGAAATTATTAAGAAATTGGACCATCTATAAAGATTGAATTTCTGGGCTCAATCCCGAATTCCAAATTCCATTAATCTTCTAAAATGTTTGGGGGACAATATAATGAGTCTTGTATAAAAATATAATGTTTCAAATAAAAATACAAGGGGACCAACTGATTCATTTAAACTTTACCCACCATTCTGAATGGTAATTAAAATCAGTACAGTATTCAAGACATGTCTCCTGATATATTCATAAAATCAAGCTGATATTCTTCAGTGTTAAAGAGGAGATATATTTGGCCGACTTTGTCAAATAAATCATTCATATTTGAAGTCATCTTCCTATTTATATACATGTTAACATTTTGGCCTTCTAAAAAGTATGGATTGAAATGGAAAGAATATAATTGTTTAATCAAACGACCATAAATTTATCTCCATAAGACCAAATTCCTCCAACTTTTTAGATTAGTTGAACAAAATTATTACCTAAGACTTTTAAGAATGTTATATCTTTATATCTTACTTTTTTAATTATCAAAATGTCGATGCAAGTGGAGGGACAGATTGGTAATACAAATAGTTCACATCCTTGGGCTATAAAGATATCCCCCTCCTCTCCTTAAAAAGAGTTGGCATTTCAGAAGAGAGGAGAATATATTTTCACTAACAAATCCTTTAAAAAGTCTTGTGAGGACCTTACATACTCATGTTTTCACTTGAGAGACCCTTCCTCTTCTCTTTGTTCTCATTTAATTTTGTGTTCTTTATTATTGTAATATTGTAAGTCTTTATTTTGTAATTCTGTTTTAATGAAAGTTTATTCTTCAATATCTCTTATTCTCATCCACATTATGTAGTTTAATATTAATGTTCATAAAATGGTTAAAATCAAGTTAAAACCCTTTCCCTTATTTTTCTTCCTCATTCAATCGAAAGCCCTTTTTAACTCTCTTCAACGATCGTGTGTGTTCGACGCACTACTCTTTTCTTATCCCATTATTTTTGTTCTATTTATAATTCATCACTATAAGTATATATTACCAGATTAATAATCATCTTAATGGATGAGTAAATATACCACTGTTTTGAGTCATTATTTAGAGGTTTTAATCGATTGAGAGCTTTTTCTCGATGAGTATTCTTTAATTTAACATTGTGTATGTCGGAAAAAACATGTTATGGATTAATGACTTGTTTTGTTTAATGTGTGGTTTCCATTGATTATTGAAACCATCAATACACTACTATCAATAATATATGATTGATATTAGAACCCTAAGTTATTTTAAGGCTTGCATTAAAGCCTTAAGACTTGGGAATTCCAATCAACATCAACTTGTGACATGGGTGTTAATTTAATGCAATATAAAGCAAAGATCATGGATATCACAAGCTTAACTACCTAATGATGAACTCACCCCAATATTTATCAATTTGTAAAATCAATATTAATCAATAAATCATTTCATAAGCTCTGCATATAGACCCCCCCAATCAGAATACAATCAAATAAAAACAATAAACAATTAAAAAGTATCAACACCGAGGATTCAACTCGAGTGTTGCTATACACATTAGCAAAGTAATGAAACCTTGACTGGTCGATAGTCGGAAATCAGCCACCCTTTCACTCATGTATCTAGAATTATTCCCCTTATATATGGTTTCGAATATGATTTATTTTTTGAACTTGAAACACTCAATGAGTCCCACATCTATGAAAATATACAGACCTTCTTTCCAATGGTTGGTGGTCCCTGGGGTTTCTGACCAGTGATTTTAAAAAACTCACATTGGTTTGAGAAGATGGGAGGTCAAGCACGTATTAAAATTTTGGTGGGTGTTATTAACAAATTTGGGAAACTTATATTTAATACATATTCATTTATCATTTTTAAGAACCTTGTATGAGACAAGTTTCCTTTAAGAGTAATTAATTTATTATCAGCACATGTCTACGTGAATATTAACACATATAAGAGTTATTTCATCGATATGGACATTTGTATGTATCATAAGTTCTTCATTAATAACACCATATATATATATACCGATGATTGTAATTCTTTATTTTTATTATTAGAAAGTTATGTTAATTGATAGGTCACTGTAGTTTAATCCACACATTTAGGAACATTGAAGTTTATCACCTTCTAGGGAAGCAGTGGTTGTTTCAATGTTGGTATTAAGCCCGTGACGGGGCTTCCAATGTATCCATGAAAAAGGAATCAAAATACATGTAAATAATTTCCACATAATAAGAAATTACATAAATTTTATATTCCATTAAAAAGTATAGATCCACACAATTTATCATCATATAATAAATAAAATTTTGAAAACGAAGACATGAAATGGTTGGTGCGGGACTGATGCATGAGTGACCATTTTGGTTGATCTTTTAGGTAATATTGACCAATGAAATTGGGTAGGTATTTCATGTAATGTGGACCAATAGAGATAGCTCCGATTGGGATTACGATATGATTAGTTTGAGATGATATGACTTTGAAAGAATATAGTTTTCCATGTGGGGTATATAATAATATCAGGAATATGGTTCGGTGAGAGAATAGTTCATAAGGAATATGGACCTAGCTGAAAGGATATACAACGTAATGGGAGTATGTCTAGGAAAATGAATGATAGAAATGATCTCATGGTGGATATGTCCCAATGAGGATGGAAATGTTGGGGGTGGGGGTTGATGAGGTTGGGTTTGAACCTCAGAGAGAATTCCTATATATCCCACTGAGATAAGAATCAAATATCATGTAGTTTGAGTGATATAATTTGAGGTTGGGTGAAGAGACTATACCACAAAATAATGTGGTAAGGATATTGTCATTTTTTATAAAATCATGTGACTAAGATATTTGTGTCATTAAAAGTGTGAAAACATTAAATAGGGTGGGGATTATTTGTTTAAGTTACAATTTTTGATGTAGTATAGGTATTACACCTATAAAGGAGGCCCATTATAGGGAATTTGGATTAGACATGTGGAACAATCATCTCGATTCCCTAAACCCTCAATATTTATAATCAATTTATTAAATAAGGAACATTGGATAATTGGAAAAATTTAAGAAAATCATAATTTTATTTTAATGGTGCTTATGCATTGGTTCCACCTTAAGATTCTTATCCTTAGAAGTGACATAATAGAAGTCACAGAGAAATTGGGGCTTATAATTATAATCAGTGTCTTATTTTGGGGAATTATGCTAAAGGCACAAAGACCCAATCTATAAGATTGTGTGAGTCATTATTATAATGAAAGAACTAATATGATATTTTTATGAGTCACATTACCTAAGATAAGAAATGTAAAATGGTACATACACATTGAAACTTCTCAGGTCAATGGGAACCCTCTTTGGTGATACACCTAAGGATGTCCTGAGGATACCCATTCCACTATCAAACCTATTATTTTTAAACCTATGAGTGGTATATAGAAAACGTTAAAAAATAAATTATAGAGGGTAACTCCAAGATGAATTTTTTTATGGTTGACATGGATCAAAGAATAGGAGAAATATTTCATTCATTCTGAAAAACTCCCATTGTCATCCTTATGATCTGGGTTTCTGTTAGCAAGGGTTGTATGATTAAAACCCAATGGGACCCATGATAAGTTAAAGGTTGAATGGAATTACTCTTTTTACAAGGTTATGAATGACCAAGGATAAATTTCAAACTCGTTTTCATATTCGACTTATGTGCATCTGGTGGCTGTAGAGGGGGCCTTAAAATAATCTTTCATTGACTTTTCCATTAATGGGAGATGACTATTTTGACACATTATAAAGGGGTTTATATGATTCCATATGAAACATGGGTGGAGAGAATTTATAATGGGGATATAAACACCCTAGGATACCCCATCTCATGTAAAGTTCATGATCTATGAAATTGGGGAACCACAAAATGGGTTATTTGTGAAAAGTGGTCAATTACAGAACGCTTCTTTCAAAAAGAAGAATACCTCCTTTGAAAATTTCAAAGAATGTTTTATATTCAAAAAATTATTTATTGATGAATGGATCCTTTTTTTATATAATAATTTATAAATATAATATATTCCTTAAAAATTAGATGACCACATGCGCTTTTTAGTAAGTTCAACATCTTGAGATTCCCTAAAAAGAGAAATTTATTCCCCTTTATTTTAGTATTTTCACTTTTTTGTATCATTGTACCCCTACTTTGGGAAGTAATTTGGTATTTAAATTCAATTTCAGGAGAAACGCTTTCCCAAAATGTTTGACCATGTAACATATTGGATGTTATGTAGAGGTAAGAGAGTACCACCTTGCTCCATAAATAAATTTTGTTTACATTGGGTGGAGAAACACCCCCATGATCTATAAATGAATTTCATTTGGAGAGGGTAGAGGGTTAAATTTTCAATTCCCTTTGCTGGTATGCAATAAAATGGTTTTTCATATCATTATGTTTTCTATTCTAAATAGCCTAGATACTATATGTATTTTAATCTGATTAATATTACTTAAGGAATATGAATAAATTATCTTTTATGCTTTAAATATATGTGTCTAAAAATAATTTCAATATTTTTTAATTTATTATTTAAAATTATTTTTAATAAATATTATAAATTGAATTTAATAAAATGGATTTCATTTTTTTAATGAGGGAATTGAATTTTGTTAAGAGGTTCAGTTTAATTTTTTTTAAACAAGTTACTGAGGTAAAAAATAAATTACCATAGTAATGTTAAAATGAGGTTAAAGGGTTAAATTAAGGGGGATTCCTAATATATCTATAAAAATATATATAAATTAGTTGAATTATGGGATTCCTAACACATATATAATTTTTATCTTCTTTGGATCTTGTATCTTTGTATAATGAAAACTTATATATAACAACATAGGAACCCCACTCCTGTATCGTATGCTGAAATCCATAAAATTACATTTTAATATTCGATTATAATAATTGTGACCCAAATACTTCATTTAAACCTATAACATAAAAAATGAAAATTTTGATCAATTACAACTTCAGAGACCTTTTAGGTTTATTTTTTTAGAGATTTAGGACAAACTGATATTAACTTAGACACATAAACAATCAGTTCATAAAGATGAAATTCATCTCCCATTTTACCAATTTTTTCTATTTCACATCAGGTCATAAGAATCATTCTTTTGAAATCCCTTATAGACATAAATTATTCAACATCATTAGTTATGACTTGGGGGAAATGAATCATAATAAGAGAGATATCAAATAGTCAAAAGGAGTAAACACAAGCATTAATAATTGGATGTCATTAATAAGCATAGGATTTCATAATGGTATGATGATATAATTAATGTGCATGAGATAATAATAGAACAACTAATTCCCATCAATATATCGATCAAAAATTATGAAAACATGGAAAAGTAAATATTCATCATAATCAATAATCATTATCAATGTGCAATAAATCTCAATTATGAGAAGCATTATAAACCCATAAAAATCATTAATGAAAATGTTACATAACTTGGATCATCATTTTAACTTAACTCTTATAGTCACTCATAAAAACAGAATGATCATACATTGTACTTCTATACCCAATGCATTGGAGGGCTATCAATGACCCGACTTTCCTTGTTTTATCATAATACTGCCCATCATTGTTTTATAACATAACCACCCATCAAATGTTAAGGTACAATTAAAATCATAAGATGTACAATTTTGAGTTATTTCATAAACTCATAGGAACCGCCATTATCCATTTCATAAATTGAATAACTTATTAAAAAGTAATATGTTCTACAAAAATATCTTTGAAACCTTATTAACCGATTGAAATGTAATATGATCTATAAAAATCTCTTTGAAACACGGAAAAGAAATGGGTTCCATAAAAATATATTTGAAACAATATTAATCCATCCTGAAAAGATTGATGATGGTATAAATACCAAATATCAAAAGTGTAGAATAATTAAAAATAATGGGTTTAAACATCAAAGAATGGAAATACCATTAAAATTTAATTAAAAATTTCTTAAAGGTAATATCCTTATCATTTTTAAAGACACATTTTGAAACATATGACAATTTAAAAATCATTTTCATTGAAAACAACCTTAGAAACATATAAAGTAAGTTTTGAAATTAATTTAATACTATTTTAAAACATAAAATATTTTTAAAATCATCTCCCTTTAAAATGAGGTTAAATTATCATTTAATAAAAATTGAAAACATTTTGAAATTTTTTTTTGAAAGAACACAATTTGTTTGAGCGAAGCATGAATTGACTTCAGATTTTCTAAAAAACACTTTATCAGAAAAATTTAATTAAAAAGTGTGGAAATACAGTACCATTTCGTGGATTTATCATGTATAACCATATTAGAATATATTTCATTATAATTAAAATATTTAAATATATGATACATAATCATACACAATCCCAATAAATGACGAGATTTTAACAAAATACTCTTACAACTTTGGTAGCTTTGAATCATAATCGCCATCAAATAATGATTTTAATCAAAACTTATAATATCATGAAACTAAATAAATCCATTATATAACTTGTTAATAGGGCAGTATACACACCTCATAAAATAAGATATGTGAATAATGGGATATAAGTCTCAAAGAAGGAAAATTGTGAAGAAATCCATTACCGCTTTGGTTACATTGAAACTAAAAACCCATGAAATATAGATCATACAAACGATATGTAAATCCCTATAAATTTATGTATAATAATATTGAAATAAATTAATTATAATTTAATACAGAAAAAAACAAAAAAACGTGTTTAATATGTCATATATCTCATATAAATAAATGTGAGAAGTGGAAAACCCTTACCCTGAGTCTAATTCATAATGATTTTTATTGATCTTCCTAAATAATAAATTTATATTAATTATTAAATTTCATGAGAAAATTGTTCATGTTTATTATTTATTTTATTTCACCATTTTATATACAACTACTAAATCAATGAACATTTTGTCAGGTGTTTTGACTATATTCTGTTTATGTGTCAAAACGACTTTGGTAGGTCGAATGAGGGAAACGAGGTTATTATTTAATCATATCCAGAATAATAATCATAAAATAATTATATTATTAAATATTTATTTATACTTATTCATGTCATTATTGTTTATGTGGTGATGAATAATGAATAATTGTGTCACTTTAAGGTGGAAGTAGTCCACATGTCCACAAACGATGTTATCACTTTTTCATCGTGTGAAATTTTAAGAAAGAATGTGATATTGAAATTATAAAAATATAATTATTTCATCAATATCATATATATTTAATTAATCTAAAATATTTTTATTAAACCCATTCTTAATTTATCCATTTAATGTTTGAATTAATTGACATCATTTTGATGAGGCAGTAGTCCACATGTCCACAAATGATGTCATCGTATTCCCACAAAATGGAAAGAATGAAGATTTGTGTTATATAAAAATTATAGATTAATAAATACATCATAAATATAATTTATTTAATATAAAATTTTATTTAAATCATTATTATAAACCTTTAGAAGTGGTAATTGAAGAACAAACATCATCAGTTCGTGAGGTGATATTCTGCTGTACACAAAAACAATGATTTTGTATCCCATTTGATGGAAGTGTGTAAAGGTTGAAGTCATACCATAAACCTAAACACATATATTAATTTTTAATATTATAAGATTATTATATAATCATGATATAAATTTAATTAAAAAATTTTATCAAAAAACAAAACAAAACATTTGTTGATGACTTTTACCTCTTCTTCGGGTATCTCCTATTGGATTCAACCAAAGGACTTCCTTGGTGGGATTTCTAAAAAAATAAGGATTATAAGATTATGGTATGGATGGTGGAAAGATACTATGATAGGTATTTTCTAAGAAAAATGGCATTAGAGGTGTGAATAGAGGTGGAGAGGTGGTGTCCTTTTATAACTGGGGGAGAGGACGCACTTGGTTTTTTTGAAAAGAATATTAGGTGCACCCATGTTTTTACCTAACCAGAGGATTACATAACATAAAAAATTGGATAAATCAATTGGAATGATCACAATATTTCCAAAAAATGTGGGATTATAAATTTTTTGGTTCCTTTTAACACCTAATAATATCTATTTAATAATTAAAAAAGATCGTTTTTATCTTAATGAGTGTATTTAATTTTAATTGTTTTCACTAACCATTTTCATAAAAAAAATGTTTAACATAAGATAAATTATAAATTATTATGATTACAAATATGGAATACATATTTCAAAATTTAATTTTTTAATTGGAATAAATTAACTTTAAATTAATCACGTAAATAGGATGAGTCAATGAGTTTTTAAAAAGAAAATGTTCAAAATTTGAAATGTTTTGACATCAAATTTCAATGTGAAATTGATTCCAATGAACTGAGTTTTATTTTTCATTATATTAAGGAACCTTTGAAACTTAAAAACCAATTCTAAATATAATTTATCATTATTAATTATTTAGATGAAAAACTAGTTTTCAGTTAAAATCAAGTATTTGTCATTATTCATCAAAAAATGAATCTTTTATGAAAAATACAAAACAATAAACCTAAGATAATTATTCCATTAATATTTAAAAAATGGATTTTATTTTTTCAAATAAAATTTTCAATAGTGTCAAAAGTTAATTTTAAAATAGTTGCGCCATTAAAAGTCAATAATACTACCTTTAGAAAAATACATCTTTTGTGTTTAAAATTAGAATTATCCTTATCATAATCCTATAAAATATATTGGATGAATGTAAAAATATATTATTGAGTATGTACTAAATATATTTCATTAATATAATTAAATAATAGTAATTAATTTTATTTATTATGATAATACATGTAACAAACCAAAAATTTATCAATAGAAATTCAATTATTATAATTATGTTATATTGTATAAATCACATATAATCACATATAGAACACAATAAAACATTTTAAATAAATAGTTAATAAATGAAGATGTATTTATAGAAATTAAGGATCATATACCAATTAAATAGTAACTAGACCCTTGGAATCATAACATGAACATTAAGAATTATAATCTGGCCAATAGAATAGTAACCTCATATATGTATGTATAAATAAAATTTAGGCATCTTATAAATGATATAATGATCTAATTACATCATAGTATGAGTAAATAAATATTTAAAAAATTCTTGATTAAGTGCTGGTATTCTTTAAAAACATTAATTTTAATTTATATTTCTATAATTAATATAACTACTTAAAATAAATTTTATTTTCATAAAATAGAATCATAAATTTAAATTTTACTATATTATGATTATAAAATAATTCTATGAGACCTTAATTAAATTTTCAAAGTGTTATAAAATTAGATATAATTTTAAAATTAGTATTTTATGAGTAAATAATTATTCTAATTAAAAATTAAATTTATATTATTTTTGAAATTATTTTTATAAAATGGATTTCATTTTTTATTCTATAAATTGAAAAAAAATTATTTTTAATTTTTTTGATTATTATAAAATACATGATTTTTTTGTGAATACTAAAATACGGTAATTTATAGTACATATAAATTATATATTAAATAATATATTCCTTGAGTAATTGCTAATTTAATTACCATAATCTCAAAATCCAATTAATTATTTTAATATATTTAGTGATGAGGTTTAACCTATTCATGTTCTTAATCCAAAATAATAAACTAATGAATAAAATTGTGTGAGAACACTTCTCTCATATTCTATAAAACCCCCCTGACCCCCCTCGTCTCCTCACACATTCAAAATATTGAATCTTATCCAATATCTACTCAATACTCTTCCCAAGAACCTCCTCGTGTCCAAAAGGTATTGTTATCATCAAAATACTAAAACCTTTTCCCTAAGGAGGTTCTCAAGGAGGAGAAATTCATGAGGTAAAATCATTCTTCTTTTTCTTTTAATTTCGTTTAAATTTCATTACATTTATTAACCTCAAATTATCAAAGTGGAATGATAACTCTAGTTTATTTTATATACCATAACTTTATTAATTTAATATAATAATTCATCTTCTAATCTATTCCCTTTTTTTATTCTAAAAATAAAAATATCATTTTTTGGTGTGTCGATTTACTGCCTCCGTGGATGATGCATTTTTATTTTCAACTACCTCCTTAATGGATGGCCATAAAACCATACTTATAGTGATATTTGATTTCATTAATAATTTATAAGTTATATAATGTACTTAAATTTATATATAAACATGTTATTAAATAAAATTACACGATTTTGTAACGGTTGTAAAATCCTGCAAATAAATTAAATCATTTTTATTGACTATTTATCTAATGATTCATACTAATACCATATAAACAAATGATATATATCATCATTTAATCTTATTAATGTTATTTAATAATATATTATTTTAATTATATATAACTATTACAATTTTACATGAATTTCCATACATATATACAAGATAACCAATCAATAAAACAAAGAAAACTAACTCTGCAGAAAGATGAAATTAAACACTATAACTCTTCAAAAAGACCATAACAACATAATAAAACAATAATAAATCAAATGCTTGTATTACTGGTTCTATATTTTTTAATTAATTTATTTTATTTTATTTTTTTGAAAGATATTAACATGAATAAATCATTTAGACATTAGTTAAGGGGATTCTTGAACCCAAATCTCTTTCTTTGGGATTTCCCTCTTTGACCTCCTTTTTAGTATGGATGTTCCTTTTATGTCACTTAAATATCATTTCATTTTTTTCTTCACTTTTATTTTCTAGTTTATACAAGTTTCCAATCATGTTTTATGAAAAATTCCAATATTTTTCAAAAAGAACCCTTCTTTCCAAAAATACATATTTTACTTCTTGTGAGATTTTTTCTTCATCACTCAAGATTGATGTTTATTTTATCAAGTTTTTTAGTCCATATTTATTTTTGGAACCTCAAAGTTTAATCATGAATGTATGATTTATAAAATCAAACCCACACCTTTCCATGGTTTACTTTATGTCTAATATTGATATACTCTTGATGTCGCATGCATGATAATGTAAATGTTTTGATGTGATGGGTATGCCTAAAATTTTATAGTGCATTTAATGTTATGATGTGAAATATGATATTAAAATTATATATAACTCCAATATATTGGGTAATGTGATGTATCTCATAATATAAAGTAAAATATGTGTGGTATTTGACTTCTAAGTCATGATGTTTCATTTTTATTTATTTCCACATTACATTCCTTTATCCAATGTTACCTCTCACGATTATGATGATGATCTCATGCTTATGTTTTGATGATGATGATTATGCTCACCCATATTCTATTGATTCAAGTTCTTATCTATCCTTTTATGTGTATTTTATCTCAACCCTCTCATTAATGTATACCCTTAGATGATTATTTGTACTAAGGAGAGTGTGAGGGCCACTAAGAAGATAGAGAAGAAGGAATTAAATAATTTTTATGTTTTATTTTGTAAAAGTCATGTATAAGGATAATTTTTCCGAGACACTAAACATCTTGATCCGAGATTTGAGAAAATATTTATTTTATCTTTCAAATTATGTTATAGGAATGTAAGAAAAATCAGGGTTGATATAGTTAGTATCAGAGAACGGTCTAGTTATTTTGGAAGATTAGTACTAGAGAACATTAGTAAGAAAACTATGGATAAATAAATCACCAAGGATAACCAAGATTAAAACATAGGAAATCAAAACATAGGATATAAGTTTCACTTATAATTTAACACTTTAATGTTATTGGTTTCCCTTTAATGTGTTTAATAGTTTAAAAATTATCATTCCAATGTCTATTTCAGATAAAGTAAATGGTTAGAACCAGAATCAAGTATTGAAAGGTAGGATTATCATTTATGGTTCTATACATTTTTTCATATCATGATATTTTAGTAAAACTATTAAAACACCCATTAAAATATGGAGGTTTATTTATCTTTGATAATATAAAATGGGGAAATTATTGCATAAAAACTATATAGAACCACCCCAATTAATTTTTATGGACTAAACCTCTTATAATATACAGTCTTACTTCCTTTAGTGGAGTTTGATTCTATTTTGGTCATGGATTGGCTATCTTAATATAAATCCAACATCAACTTTAGGGAAAAGTAAATCACTCTTCATATCCTAGGAAATCCTCCAATTCTATATATTTGTAAGGACAAAAATGCATCTTCATCAGAATCATGATCTCATGTGTGGATATTATTGCCTTATGGGAAATCGAATCTATCTCTAATGATTGATAAAAAGGAGAAAATCATGCTCAAGGACATTCCCATCACGATGGAATACACTAATGTGTTACCTAAAAATTTAATGGCCTTCCTTCTAATCAAGAGGTTGAGTTTTCAATTGAACTTATTCCAATATCTCTTCTTATATAAAAGGCACCTTATAGAATGAACACTATTAGGCTAGAGGGACTGAAGAAGTGGTTACATGTAATTATAGAAAAGGGTTTTGTACACCCGAGTGCTTCACCCTGGGGTGAACTAGTCCCCTTCATTAAGAAGAATGATAGATCAATATGCCTTGACATTAATTATCATGAGATAAAAAAATAGCAATAATGAAAAATATCCCCTTTCATGGATAGAATACTAGTTTGATATACTATGTGGAGCCAAGTATTTCTCAAAGGTGGACCTTCGGTTGGGATATTACCAATTAATGGTGAGGAAGGAATATATTCTTAATAGTTCCTTTCAGATAAGGTATAGACACTATGGGTTCATAGTGATTCCTTTCAGACTCACTAATGCTCCAATAATAATCATGTACTTAAGGAATAGAGTCTTTAGACATTACCTAGAAATTTTTTTGGTAGTATTTATTTATAACATTTTTATATACTCCATGATCAATGAGGAACTTGAGGAATATTTTAATACTATTCTAAATACTTTTTAAAGGGAGAAACATTAAGAAAAGTACAGTAAATATGAGTTCTGGACGGAGAAGTATCTTTTTTGAGGAATGTGGGAATCAAAAAAGAAATATTTGTGGACCCTTATAAGATAATGGAAATGGAAGAGTCGCTCAAGAAAACATATGAAATGGATATCCATAGTTTCCTTGGTCTAGGTGGGTATTATTGGGGATTTGTGTAGAAATTCCCATGGTTTTCAAACCCACTAACAAATCTTACTCAGATTGGAGAAAAGTTAAAATGGACCATTGAATGTGGAGATTTCTTGAAAGTGTAAAAAAAGGCTTATCAACATGCTAGTGCTCACACATCCGACAAGTGGTAAAATTTTTGTGGTAAAAAATGATGATTAAATGAGGGTATTAGGATATTTACTAATGTAAAATGATAAATTGATAGCCTACACCTCAATGCAGTTGAAAATTAATGAGCAAAACTATGCCATAGATGATCTAGATTTGGGAGATGTGATATTCCTGTTGAAAATATGGCGGCATTTTTTCTATAAAGAGAAGTGTGATATATATTTTGGTAACAATATCCTTAAACATATATTCACATAGAAGGACATTAATATGAACCAAGTAATATGGTCAGATCTCATCAAGTATTATGACTGCTCGATCCAATACCATCCCGGTGAGGAAAATAAAGTGGCAGATTCTCAAAGTAGAAAGGATCCTGTAACATCATCAATGATGAGAATTGATAAGGATCCAATAATATTAGATTTTAAATGGATGGATATAGGAATAATTATGGAAGAAACATATCTATTCCTTTCTCAAATGATTTATTAACCACCCCTTATGGAGAAAATAACAAATGCTTAGAGAAATGATGTGAAAATTCAGAAAAAATGTGGAAACTATTAGAATAGATAAATCCTTAGAGATCAAAATTGATGAGGAATGAGTTGAAAGTTTTGGGTTAGGACTATGTGTACCATAAAATCCTGAGATAATGAATGACCTTCTTGATGACCCACATTTCCATGCCTTATCTATTCACCCCAGGAGGAAAATGATGTATAAAGATCTACACGAGAACTATTGGTGGGACAATATAAAGAAAAAAATCACTAAATATAAATCAAAGTGTCTAGTATGATAGAAATTGAAGGCACAAAAAATATTTCTAAGGGTGTGATGAAATATTTACCCATACCAACATGGAAATATAGAAACATTACCATAGACTTTGTCACTATACATCCAATGACATCTATAGGAAAGAATACTATATAGGTTGTTTTGGATCATCTTACAAAGATATCTCAAATTATTGTAATTCAAGAGGACTCCTCACTAGATAAACTTGAACAGATATACATCAGAGAAGTGGTAAGGACTCATTGAGCTCCACTATCAATTTTATCCTATCGATATCGGATGTCCACGTCCATGTTGTAGAAAAGTATCCAACATGCTCTAAACATTGAGATGAACTTTAGTACTTGTTATCATCCTCAAACTAGTTTCAAATCTGAAAAAACTATTCAAACACTGGAAGACATATTGAGAGAATGTTTTATGGACTTCAAAGGAGGGTGGGAGAAACAACGCCCTCTGGTTGAGATCTCTTACAATAATGGTTTCTAATTGAGCATCCAAATATCTCTCTATGAATAATCTTATGGGAAATGATGTAGAACAGTAGTGTGCTGGGATGAAGTCAGTGAATGTAATCTTCCAGGACTTGAAATAGTTAATGAAATGGTGAAAAAAATTCATCAACATTTATGGGAAATCCAAATTCGATAGAGAAAAATTGAAGGAAATTGTCGATGAGACATAGTGTTTAAGGTTTCAAAAATTTTATTCCTCCTCATATCTCTTTTGAAGAGTGTCATGATATTTGGGATGAAAAAAATCATAGTTCTTGGTACATTGGACCATTAGAGATCCTTGATTATGTCAGAGTTGTTCACTATCTACTATAACTTCCATTGATCATGTCTCAAATACGTGATATATTTCATGTACCCTCTTGAGGAAGTACCTACCAAATCCCTTTATGTTCTAAATACCAATGTGGTACAGTTGGAAAATGATCTTCACTATATGGAGTATCTAGTGAAGATCTGGGATAGTATAGATAATGTTTTATTCAAAATGACTACTCACCTGGTCAAAGTACTATGGTGGAACCATATGTACGAAGAGGAAAAATGGGAACTATATGACGAAATTTAGGAGAAGCACCCTCACATATTCTATTCTTAGTTTGTAAAACGAAATTTCTAGGGTGAAATTTAATAAGGGGGGAAGAATGTAATGGCCTAAAATTTTATCAATGGAATTTCCCTTCTTATAATTATTTCATATAGTATAAATCACATTAAATCACATAGATAACATAATACATAATTTTTAAATGATGAGTGAATACAATAAAAGGTATTTCTAAAAATTAAAGAACCTATCCTAATGAAACAGTACCATGGGTACACACCTCCCACGACCTATACCAATCCTATAGGCAACTTACCCTTAAAATAATCTAACACATCCCATGTACTTGGGAGGTCTAAACGTCACCACAAACTAATACCCTTAAACGAGTATAGTCAGTCATCATCCATCAACCCATGCCCTCTCACTCCGAACATTGTCTGAAACCCTTATCACTCAAGGAAAAATCCCATTCCAAAACTACTACCATGTCACTTAGGGTATGGGATAACTGTAATCACACTGCCCCATCCCCACTTGTTATTGGGATCCCAAAAACAATCACAATTATAAGTATCAATATACCCAAACACCATTCTACAAACATACATTGTCTTGACGTCTCACTCATGATATCTGTCCAAATGACTAAACCCTGGACCAATATCTCACTCAAGACGACCATCCACATAACTTGATTGAACCATCATACATAAGGTTTTTCTCATTTCAAATTCTAAGCTAAGTTTTGACACCCTGATATTTTAAAATAAGGACAATATGTTCAATAACACGTATGACATGCAACATCAAGTTTAAACAAACCATGATATTCTATTAATTTATTATTATTTAAACATGAATACACAAATTCGATGTATGAAATTGAATAAATATATTATGAAAAATATCTGTAAAGTTTTTATATAATCAAAGTTTATTGATTACTTCATAATAAATAACTACTAAATCTTCAATAAATTCATTTCATACTTCAAAAATATGTTTTCTTCAAAAATGATTTTCATTATGTTTATGTGAGTATAATATAATTAATTTATTAAAATTTTAGTAATGATATTTCATAAAAAGGATATCATTTTTTAAATATTCACATGAAATTGTTTTTTGGATGAATATTTGGGATTTTTTTTAAATTATTGATTTTTTTAGTCAATAGTAAAAAATATCATATTTTTAAATACTATAATTTATTTTCATTATATCAAGTAATTTAAAATTCATAAAATATGTTTTTATTAAATATTTAATTTAAATATAAAAAAAGTATTTATAATAATAAAATTAATATCATATGAATCAATTTTTTTCATGAATTTTATATGTGTTTATTTTTATTCTAAAAAGGAATGTTTTCTAAAAACTGATTAGAAGTGCATAAAGTTTATATATTTTAATTAACTAAAAAACCCCTAATAAGTAATAATATAAACTAAATTTATATATATATATATATATATTTAATATGATTTAATATGATGATTATTATTATTCATAGAGTTAATATAAGATCATATATTGCTTGAAAATGCATTTTCTTGAAAAACTGTCTTTTCGTCACATTTTGCATAATTATTATAAAATTATTTTCAACCTCTTAAATGGATTGAATTTGTTAAAATGGAATCCAAAATTTTAATTTGTATAGTTTATATTATTTAATAAGGACAACATAATTTTGGGTCATAATGAATCGAAAAATTAATAAAAATATGTCACCATAATAAACGGGTAAATATGGTTAATCCAATTTAAAACTAAGTGATAAATCCCTAATTTTTCATATTAATTAGTATTTTATTAGTTAATTAATAATCTTTTCACATTAGTCTCTAGATTCTGTTATTTATATGATACTTTTCACGGAAATGACCTATATAATAATTTAAGTAATTAAAAACAAAAATTGTCACCCTTAGAGATTTAAGTATCTTATATTTGTTCACATAGAGAAAACGATGTTTTTAATGAATATAATTGGTTATTTTTGAAAAATTAAATTATTATCATGATTGAGATTTATTTATAATTTTTAGGGATTGAATAGTTACCTAAATTCTTATGGAACACTAACACAATATTTATTCAATTATTAAAAAAATGATATTAAAATATTAAAAGTTATATAATTTGAGTAAATTATTATGTTAAATAAATTTTATAGATAAATATTATATATTAGTCATGTGAGAAAATATTATATTATAATTCCCTCCCAATATGGGTGACATTAAAGTCTAATTAAAAAAATAATGTCAAAAATTAAATTATTGATATATTATGAAAATAATATTTTATTAAATTAGTTTTTAATAAACAAATATAGAGAGGTAAAAATAGGGGAAATATTTGATCTAAAATTTCATTACTTTGCCATTTAGTACCCAATTTTAACATTTTAAGAAAACTAATAACCCTTTAAGAGTGACATAGGTGTTACCAGCATTATAGTGAAAATAGTTTAACTAAGGGGTTAAACAAAAAGATAAGGATTAAAACCCCACTAAAAAGTGACAGAAGTTTTTTTATTTTATTTATATAATATAAAACCATATATTAAATTCAATATATTTTTTGAAGTGTTTTTCAATATAATTATATTTTTATATTTTAGTCTTTTATGAAATTTCAAGAGTTCCCCAACCCCTTTGAAAATGGAACATCATATACCCTTTTATTCAAAATAGAAATGAATTTTTATTTAAAAAACCATAAAAATAACCTTACATGATTCCCTTACAAAATTTTAGAGTCCTTGTTTTTATTATAAAACCCTTATAGAAATAATTTTATGTAATCCTAAAGAGGTTGTGTGAAGAATATGTATCGTTATTAAACAACCATTTTTGCTTTATTCAATCCTCAAGCTCCTTAAAATATTATTCAACCATTATCATATAATAACATAGTTATATACAATATAATAACCTATTATTATGTTAACTTCATAACCTACATCCATTTTATCTTCCAACAAAAGGGAAACAAAAACATCATTCTTGTTTACGGCGGACTACCACCTCATGAACTTATGTAATTCATTTTCCTTCACCATCCCTCATCATTGGATATAATGATGTATTTAATTAATATATTTAATATTCATGAAATATTCATCACTCTGTAAAATAATTATATAATATATTTTCCTAAAATTATATTTTTTTGAAAAATGATAACGTCATTCGTGAGTATGTGTGGATTAACACCTCCATGAAGTGATGTGATTCATACTTAAATAATGTATTTCATGGATGATGTATTTAAAGAAAAAAATATAATATTAAGGATATATTTATCATTCTTTAATGGTAAAATAATACTTCCATTATGTACATAATGATCTCAACAAAATACAAATGTTGCTCACGCGTATGTACGATCTACCATCTATATGATTGTAACACAATTTATTATCATTCATTAGTGTTTTTAAAATTATAATTTATGTTTAAAAATTATTATTATGTAATTATTATTATTCTTTAGATTATTTATTAAAGATATGATTGAACATTTTCAGCCTATCGATGTTATTTTGGACACATAAGTTGAAGATCGCCAAAACATCCGATGAGAACTTAACTAAGTATATGTAACATGGTAATAAATAAAATAAAAGGAATAATAAACTTGAAAATGGTTCTTAAGAAATTAAATAAGTATGCTAAATTAAATATTCAACAAGATAAGGAACATACATGAAGATTCAGATTCATGGTAAGAGAATTTCTATTTAAAAAATCATTTTTTTATGTTTCCCTTCCAACTATTCTTCATCCACGTCCATGATCTTATAAATGATTTGAAAAATTATTATATAAATTAAATTAATAATAAATTAAAAAATTACCATATTAAAATTTCATTTACATGTTTTATGAAATATTATTTTTAGGGTTTTATATCAGGTACAATTCACATTCATAAACTTATTTTAAATTTTTTAATGATTTATTCTTGAAATCATTCTCTTCCAAGTCCATATTGTAAAAATTATTTTATTGATGAGTTTATATGGGAAAAATTAATTATAAATATTTTTTTTCTACTTTTACATTCTTTCAAATATTTTCAAAAGGAATATTTCTACACATTTTATATGGAATGTATTGACTTTATTTTTCAAAGAATAATAGATTTCTATATTTTAATGCATATGACATGAATAGTTTCTTTTCCATAAGAACAAATATTGTGACAACCCAAGATTTTTTGAATTAATTTTTCCAAATTAACTTAATCATTTTGATGTTTTTCATTTCACACAACACTAAATATAGCTTCTATTATATAAAAGAACCAGGTTATTCTTTCTTTGTTCACAACACCAAGTCAAGCTTACACTACACACAACATATAGATTATCTTGCAGTACAATTAAAAATATATTTTTATTTTGTTACACATAATGTCTAGTTCCTTTAATAACTTACAAGATAGGAAAGACCTAGATTTACCAAACTATAATTTATAATTAATATTATTATTAAATTATAATTGTAGTTGTCACATAACTGTTGGAATGGTGGTTATTAATAATATTAATTAAATTATTAAATATTATTTACAATGATATATAATAATAATTATTTGGTTACTAATTAACTAGAAATGAAACTGAAACCCTTTTGATAATATATGAAATCTTTTACGGGAAAACTATAATTATGATATTAAACATGTTTTACCTAATTAAATTAATAACAAAAAATTTCTATATTATTTTAATGAAATATATATATATATATATATTATTCATTAAAATATTTAATGTTCATACTATTTTTTTTCTATATAATAGATAAGAATTAATCAAATTTTATGCATAAAGATATACATTCTTTCTAAATGGTAATTTTACCTCCTTTAATGACCCACCTATTTCAAATATAATTTTTTTGATACTTTTATAAATTTTATTTGAAAAAACAAACTTCATTTTTTAAATTATAATATCAATATTTACTTTGGTTAATTTTTTCATTTTTCTGAGAAGTTTCATTTTTTGATGAATAGTAAAAATGCTGAATATTAATTGAAAACTGATTTTTTATCTAATTTATTTATATATATTGATTTTTTTTTAATTTTTTTTAATGTATATTTAGATCAACTATAACCTTATTAATAAATTTTATTTCATTGTAATAAATGTCACATTGAAATTGGATATAAAAACAATTCAAACTTTTAAACATTTTTACTTTAAAAACTTGTTGCCTCATCCCGTATATGGGATTAATTTTAAATTAATTTCTTCCACAAATGTGTTAATAATTTAAAAAATGGATTAAATATTTGTAATCAGCATACTTTTTAATGTAATATAATTTGAACATAGTTTTTGACTAAAAGTATTAGTGCAAGTAATTAAAATTAATTTTAGCGATTATGGTAAAAACTAGTATACTTAGTTGTTAAACTCTATATTAAGGGTCCAAATGACCTAAATAGAAGTTAGAAATCCATTTCATGACCATATTTAGACTATATTATCCATTTTATTAAAAATTAACCATTATTTTAAAAACACAATGTAAGGGAGACCTCTTATTAGTACTTACCTTTTTATATTTATAAGAATGCCACTACTCCTCCATTGTAAAAGGGAAATCGCCTCTAACTTATTCACACCTCTCAATGCCTTTTTCTAAGAAAAAATTAAATATATCCTCATGAATTTACTCTCTTTTTACTAAATTCCTCACTATGATAATAAATACATCCAATAAAGCTCTTTGGTGAAAACAAAAATTTGTTACCCAAAGAAGAGGTAACATCCTTCCATAAGCACTTTTGTTTTATTTATTTCTCCATACCCTTAATTATTCTTATATAAATATTATATAATAATAAAATTACAATAAATATAATGATATTTTTTATGTTATGGGTTTAAAATACACTCACACACTCTTCCATTTAATGGGATATGCAGTCATCATTCATGTCTACAATAGAAAACTGCCTCGTGAAAAGATATTATTTGTTCTTCCATTACCACATTTAAAAATTAGGAATAATGATGGGAATAAAATTTATATAATAAATATGTTATATTTATGATGTCTATATGCTTACTGAATTATTATATAACATATAACTTCATACATTCCATTTTTTGGGAAATTGATAACTTCATTTGTGTGTGTGTGCACTACGACCTCCTCAAAGTGTTGTGATTCGTTCATGCTAATAGAGTTTATTAAAGATATATTTAATAAAAAACTATGTGATAATTATGACCTAATAATTCTAATATAAATGTTATATATATATATATATATCATTTACTTATCATTCTTTAGAAATACGACCTGAAAATTGAATCACCATTCAGGCATACATACGACCTATCGTCTTCATTAATGATGTATTTAATTTCATATTTATATCATTTATATATTTTTATATGTACTTATATAATTAATATATTTGATATTTATATCATTTTTCTCATTCATGAAATTATTAAATCATGATCTAAGTAAGTGTATCAATAATAACAAGTCAAAACATATAGAAAAAACAAAGAAACTATTATCGGAAATGTAACTTTAACATGTAATTATTAATAAATGGGTAATATAAATTCAAAATAAAATTATATATTGTATGATATATAATATTTTTTTCTTTTTTATAAGTAAAATAAAATTATATTTTTTATAAATGATGTTTGAAAGTGTATAAGGAAATAATTAAGATAATGGTTTTCTCATCACACTTTTATTTCTCTGATATATGTGTTATATTCACCACTTATTGTTTTTTGGTGTATATAATGACCTATTAAATGTTATATAGAGTTTTATTTAATTCATGATATTAAATGTTTCAATTTATGTTATTTTTTCACGGTTCTAATGATATCAAAGTTACTCAAGTTGTAAGGGGATTTCTAGTATCACTTTTACTTTGCAAGACTTATGCCTTATTCATCACTCGTTTCTTTTGTGTGGTGTATATAATTACCATGAGTGTATTATATTATTATTATACTTAAATTTATGGTTATTTAAATATATTTTTTATAATATCTCTATATTATGAGGATTATGGTTCAAAAGTTACCAAATCTATAATGTAATTTTTTCTCAATTTACCTTATTTGAGACGCATGCCATGTTATTCTTCTATATTCTCATAAGAGGTGTATATAAATCCCTTTTACATGTAATAACATGAATATAATTATTTTAATTATATTTTATGATTCAGTTAATTTTTTTTCTTCATTATTTAGATTCAATGTTACTAGTGTGGTAACCGTTTATTTCTATAATCTAATAGATTATTATAATTATTTATGATTCTGCTGCCATTGATGAAATATTATGGTCGATATATAAATAAATATGATGAATCTTATTATTATATGTTTATTCATGATATATTCATGTAATTATATAGATTTTACACTTGTTGGTACTTAAGATAATTAGGAAAGTGTTTTTAAGAAAATATGGCCTTATCTATCTCTTCACTCAGAAATCTATGTTCATTCGAAACAATTTTTATAAAAATGTTGACTTTTTTTTTAAATGACTATTATTATAATTTTCATGGAATTTTTTTGAAATTTTGATTTTCTTAAAATTTATTTAAATGTTTTTTAAATCGTCCTTTATATGTTTTCAAGGTTTTTTTCAAAGAAAATGGTTTCTAGAATGTTTTATGTTATAAAAAGAGTTTTTCAAAGTAGAAAGGATACTTTCTTTAATAAATGTATTAAATTAGTTTTAAGTATTCAATTATATATTATCAATTTTTTTCAAATAAACTGACTTTCAAAATGTTTTCTATTTTAAAAATAGAATTTTCAAATAATGGTTATATTCCATGTGATCCTTCAAAATATTTCTCCAGTGAAGATGATGAACTTTGATATAGTTTTTGCTTTGATAGTGATATCATCCAAGATACCATTAATTTTATTTCTATGAATGGTTTATGTTTTTATGGAATTATTCTTATAGAAAATGTTTCTTTTACATGGGATAATCACGTTTCGAAGAGATTGAAATGAAATCCATTTATTTCCCATGGGATAATCATGTTACGAAATAATAATTATCTTTATGAGTTTTATGATGATATGAACGATATTTTGTACATTATTCATGTTGTGGTTCATATAAATAACTACTATAACAGGGTGGCCCAGGTAGCTCCATGTGATCTAGTTTCATCTTATATGATTGGGTGGCCCAGATTACATCATGTAATCCCATTAAAACTTTTATGATGGGGAAGCACATAAAGAACCAGGTAATCCAATTAAAAAATATATGATGTGGTGGCCCATATTTCACCTGGTAATCCTATTATATATTATTCTATGTTTTTGACCAAATAGCACCAAGTAAGACCATTACAGATTATACTTTGGGGTTTCCCAGATAGCTCGTGATAACATATATAATGGGGTTCCATACATAACATTGGGTAATCCCATTACAGCTTATACAATGGGTTAGCGCAAATAGTTCTGAGTGAGTCTATTATAGATCTCCAATTTATTGGTTAAAGATATATATCTCATAATATAATGATTGTAACAATTCTATTGTCTTGATATACTATGGTTAGAATGTATAACCTGATCCACAATAAGGAAAGGGACATGACAAGGGATGGTGGTATCTCCCACATATTTGGTGCATCCCCCATGAACTTCCATGACATATTTAGAAATGATCCTTTCCTAGTAAGGAATGATTTTATAAACTTTTGGTATACCAAAAATTCAATATTTTATTCATATGTTATGATTTCATGGTTTATGATCTCGATTATGTTATGATTAATGTCTTATGAACTAGCTATATTTATTCCATGATTCATGTTTGTGATCATTAATATATAGGGTTTGATCTTATAATGAAATGATCAGATTATCGTACACTTATGATCATGTTGTGCATAAATATATATCGTGCTTACTCTTATTAAGCATATGAGCTCACCATTTTCTTATGTTTCCTTTCCTAAGGGTATGAAGAAATGTTTTAAGTAGGAGTGCTAAAGGGGAATAACTTTAAGGGATGTGTTTAATCTCTTTAACCAAGATAGAAGATTATATTTCCTAGCTTCCAAATACACTATACTTTTATGGTCCTCAAGAATTTATTTTTTTAATTTGTTTAATATTCATCTAAAATGATTTAATATCCATGTATGTTAAGTATGGGTCACTATATCTTTTATTAAAGGAAATATTTAGTCATCCTTTGTAAACTAGGATAAGAAAAAATTAGTTAGATACCTAAGTATATTTATAAATATATGTTTAGGAATGTCTATAAGGATAAACCTAGGTGTTATAGACTTAAAATTAGGTGTTATGATTTATGAAACCTATAAGTAATTTTTCATGATTATGTGTTTTTCTACTATGATAAGTTTTCTTGAACTATGTCTCCTCATCTTAGTAAATATTATTTACTAGATGAAATTGTATTAACATTTAATGTTTTAGATGTATAAATTATGTGATTTATTCAAACGGATGTCCTAAGTGGAAATCTCATGTAGAGAATTAGGAAGGTGGTACAATTATTGGTAATACTGCTAAAGATAAAGAGGTTTCAAATGAAAAATGAATGGTATGGGATGTTTTAATAGTATTTTTTACATTTAACATATAAATAATGATCAAATTGAGGTTAAGGAACCTTAATACATGATTCATATTTCATATTATAGGAAATAGGTATTAAAGAATAAGTTCACGAATCCTAAGTAATAGTCTAAGAATAATATTGTATGATTGAATTATAAATGTTTTAGAATTAAAGGATTTTGTTTTATTAATCATGAAGTATGTAAGGATTGTTTATTGAAGGATATTCTTTATGTATTTTCAATAATATTTTAAATTATATTGATAACATATAAAAGTGATTTAGTGGCATGGTTACATTAAGGGAAGGTAACCCTTAACATGATCCTAAGGGTGAGAAAATGATTTCAGTTTGGAAAAATAGATAATGATATGGATAAAATAAATTTAATAGTATTTATGACCTCATAACTGATGAAATATTTGTTGAAAAAGTTTTTTATTCTATCATTTATGGATATTACATCATTTTTAGATTTGAGGAACATATCCAATAATCTTGGGAATAAAGAAGAATGCATTCTTTCAATAAGGATTTATGGTATTTTTGGTTTGTTATATTTTTCAAGAGAGTACATGATGAAGGTATTCTCATGTTTGATTTTTTTAAAATAAGATCTACTTTATGATATATGGGGGATCAATATTAATTTGATTTTTAGAAATTTAGTGACCTTCTTTCTATGGTTGTGGACATTAAACATTCGAGCGGGTTATAAGGTTAACTAGATAAGGAATGATTTAAGCTGGAATTTAGATGAGGTGTTAAATATCAACAAATTAATTCACCATAACCTAATGATATCTTTTAACTATATATAGAAGGACCGATTATTGCATATTTTTTTATCCCTTATTTTCTTAGACATAAGGAAAATTTCACCTTCCTTTTTTTGGAGTAAGATATGATGTTGAAATTGGTCAAGACACAACCAAAATGGTAAGACTATTCAAAAATCAAGTACAAATATATTCTCTTGAAAATTCATCAACTCTTGGAGAAGGGGCTTGAAATAAAATTTTGTCCCATTATCATCATTTTAGATATTATCAATGAACTTTTTAAAGCCTTTTTGGGTTATGGTTTGTTATCACTAACTTTCTACTAACCATTTTTATCACTCTCCATCATAACTTTATAGTTATATTTATCATCCATGCCCATGTTTTAACTTTCCATCTATGTTCTATAATGTGGAAACCTAGTTATGCGTTACTTTGAGCAACAATTATGTTTCTAATATTCTCTTTTTGAAGGGAATTTTAGTATTCATTTTTATAATGTGGGCTTCAATGAAAGAACTTTAAAGTATTTTACCATTGATAACCCAAATGAATTTTGGGGGTGAAATTATTTTTCAGTTGGGTAGAATATAACACCCTAAGCTTTTGTGAAATATATTTTTGGAATTAATTAAATCTTTTTGATATTTTTCATTTCACACAACACTAAATATATCCTATGTTATGTGGAAGCACCATGTTATTCTTGCTTTATATGAAACACCAAGTAAATCTCGTACTACATGCAACAATTATATTAGATTGTGGTACATGAAACACTATCTTTGTAATTTTTTACACATAATTCTGAGTTAAATTGATAAATTGCATGACATGTAAGACATAGTTTTACCAAACAAAATATTACTATTAATAATACTATTATAATATTATTATAATTTTCACCATGCAGTTGAATGATGGTTATGAATAAGATTAATTAAATTATAAAAATTTGGTTTATACATGTATATAAGAAGAAATATTTAGTGACCAATTAAATATAAATTAAAATCAAACCCTTTTCATAATATTTGTAATTTTTGCTGAAAAACTATATTGATGAAATAAGACACTTTTTACCAAAACAAAATAATTTAAAAACTTTTGATATATAATTTCAATGAAATATATCTCTATATATTATATTTAGTCAAATATTTAATATATTTGTTATGTTTTTTATAGACAAGAGATAAGAATAAATCCAATTTTACAAATAAAGATAGATATTTGTTTAAAAAGTTAATTTTACAACCATTTAATGACACACCTATTTTAAATATAATTTTCAAAAATTTTATAATTTTTTTGAAATTATAAAATCTATTTTTGAAAGATTAATATCAAATTTTATTTTGGTTAATTTTTTGGAATTTTTTGTGAAGTTTTATTTCCTGATTAATAGTAAAAAACGCTAAATTTCAATTGAAATCTACCTTTTCCTCTTAATTATTAATATAGATAAATTATAATTTAATTTTGTTTAAAATCAAATTTATATCAAATTTATATCTATTAATTAAATTTAGTTCATTTTAGTTAATTTCACATTGAAATTGGATATAAAAAAGTTCAATCTTTTGAACAATTTAACTTTTAAAAATCAATCTATCATCACATGTGTTGGATTAATTTTAAATTAATTTCTACAAATTATGATATTAGAATTGGAAAAAATTGATTCCATATTCAGAATCATAAAAATTTATAATTTATTGTAATTTCAATATAGTTTTTAATAAAAAATATTAGTGAATGTAATTAAAAATAAATACATATATTAAGGTAAAACCGAGTTTAATTAGTGTTTAGATATTATATTAAGGGAACAAGTAACCTAAAAACATGTCTAAAATACATTTTATGGGAATATTTAAACCATAAAATAAATTTTATAGAAAATTAACCATTATTGTAAACACATGATGTAATGGAGACCTCTAAATACTCTTCACCTTGTTATATTTATAAGAATGTAACTCATCCCCCACTATAAAAGCGCACTCACCCCACACATCTTCAAACCTATGAATCAATTTTTCTCAAATTATATATTACAAAATATCCACAAAAAATCCATAGCAAAATCCAAGAGGCCTCAAATGGTCATAAATCCAACCAAGGAAGCCCTTTGGAGGAAAACAAAAAAAAAGTTAACCAAAGAGGAGGTGGCATCTTTCCACAAGTACTTTTGTTTTATTTATTTCCCAATCCCCCAAATTATTCTTATATAAATATTATAAAATAAAGTATGTATCCTGAATATACTTATATAATTTTATATTAAATCTTATAACTACACTCACACACACTACCATGAAATAGGATACATAATCATCGTTCATGTTTATGGCAGACTACAGCCTCACGAACTAATGTCATTCATTCTTCCATTACTACCATGAAATGTTAGGTTTACTAATATAGTTAATATTTTAATATGATTTATATGATACATATGATATATTTATTCCCCTAGTATTATTTTATATCACATACCATTTTATATTCGATTTTGTGGGAATATGATAACATCGTCTGTGGATATGTGGACTACCACCCCCTCAAAGCGATGTTATTCGTTCAGATGTTACATGGAATGTATTATGGATGATTTTAATAAAATTATGTGTTATATATAAAATAATAATGTTACTAGATATATATATATATATATTATTCACTTTTCTTTCTAAGAAATATGACAAGAAAATTGAAATAATGTTCATGCATACGTACCGACAACTATCACCATGAACGGTGTATTTTATTTCATATTTATATATTTTATAGATTATTATAAATAATTATAAACTGAATATATATATATAATATTTATTTAACTTTTTACATAATTAATATAATTAAATCATGATCTAAGTTAGGGGATCAAGAATAAAAAGTCAAAACATATAGAAAAACCAATCTGATTATTACCCAAAATGTAACATTAACATGAAATTGTAAATAAAAACATATTATAATGCCATAATAAGATCATATATTTTATCATATTTAAGAATATAGTTATTTTTGAAATTTATGATAAAATTATATTTATTATACTTGAGTATTGAACATGTACGTAGAACATCAAAACATAAGGTAAGGGTTTTCTCGTATCACTTTTATTTTTGTGACATATGTGCTATAATCACCAATTATTATTGTTGGGTTGTGTATTTAATGACCTGTTAAATTTTATATCATTAAATTAATTTATTTTGTGATATTAAATGTTTGAATTGATTTTATTATTTCATAGATCTAATGTTTCAAAAGTTATTGATGTAGTATTAGGATTTCTAGTCTCACTTTTGTTCTATGATACTTATACCTTATTCACCACTCATTTCATTTTTTAGTCTATATACTTAAAATGAATGTATTATATGATTATTATACTTAAATTTATGGATATTTACCTATCTATTGTATGATCTCTCCTTCATGTGTTTTATGGATCAAAATCTTCCAAATCAATAAATTAATTTTATCTTAATTTGCGTTCTCTAAGATACGTGTCATTTTATGCACCTATCTTCTACTACAAGGTGTATATAATTCTTTCTTACATGTAATATTAGGAGTATTCATCTTTTAATTTATACTTCATGTACTCTTTTTCACTCATGGGTATTAGGATCCCAAGTTACCGAAGTGGTAATAGTTTTTTACTACAATCTTTTCTCAGGATTATTTATGATTATGCTTACATTGATGAAGTCTTAAGATCCATAACTCAAGAACTCCCAAGTATTTTCTTTTCTTATGGTAATAAATTATATATTCATACAATGATACTGTTGACCTAGGAAAACGAGTTCTAGAAATTTTCCAAATGTTTCCATACATTATCCAATAGCGTAGTTCGTTTCGTAAGCTTCGATTTGATAGGTCGTAGAGCCCAAATGGAGTTACAGATTTGGATTTATGGACATTTGAAGTTGGGCTGGAAAACTGGTTCGCAGAGCCCATTTGTGAAGCTCCCTCTGCCGTTGAGCAAGGAGGCGGGATGCTCCGTGAACTCCTTTGACATTCATGAAGTCTCCACGGAGCAAGGAGGTGGGATGCTCCGTGAACCCCTTTGACGTTCGTGAAGCTGCCATGGAGCATGCACCGTCTTCGCGTCGAGCGATCTCTGCTTCACAGTGCCTCTCCCCTATAAATACCCATCTTCCCCCCCATCGTCATGAGGATGGGGACTCCTCCCCTTCAGTGGATGATCTCCCAATTTGTGGAGCTCTTCTTCCCTTCACGAAGCAGCTCCGCGATTCCATGATCTGTGAGGAGCTTCCTTCGGGAAGCTGCTCCGCGAGTCCATGCTCTGCGAGCAGCTTCCTTTGTAAAGCTGCTCCGCGAGTCCATGCTCTGCGAGCACCTTTCCTTTGCAAAGATTCTCCGCGAGACCCCACGCTCCAGGAGCCCCCTTTTCTCCATGAAGCTACTTCGTGAAGAATTATCATTTGCGAGGCTCCTACCATCGTGCCCACTGGACCATACCGCAGGGGGCTACGCCCCCACACCCCGAGTAGGGGCCATTGTTGGGCTATGGTCCCAGCCCTCCAGGCCAGTCCCTTCACTACCATCACTGACCCCTATGAAAAATGGAGAGTCGCACCGCAAACTTCTCAGGCCAGGACGTCGGCATTTTCCACTGCACCCTTATGCACAGCAACCTTACACCTATGAAATACCATAATTCGTGATACTCCTCCAAACACCAAGAAATACCTTGAGTCAGCATATTCCTCTTGTTCCCTTTCAAATATCGTGAGTTGAGATTCTCATCATCAATTTCTTGAGTACCTTGAGTTGAACCATTCCTCCAAAAATTCCTCCAAACCCTATCACTTAGCTCCTATGCCTGGTTCAACCAAACTAGGCCGCTCTTGTGTAAGTCCCACCACCAACCATTTTTAGGCGCCTTATGCCTAACAATCCTCTCTAAATGACTATAAACTGTAGCACACCCTATGTTCCCAACATAGGATCCCTCTTGCTCCAAAAAAAGGGATGCCTTATTCTCCAAGCATAAGATACTAATAGTCCTCTCTACATGACTATAAACTGTAGCATATCCTATGTTCCAAACATAGCTTGCCTCTTACTCCAAACAAGTGATTCCTTATGCTCTAAGCATAAGATTCTAACAAACCTCTCTACATGACTATAAACTGTAGTACACCTTATGTGACAAACATAGGATACCTCTTGTTTCAAATAAGAGATCCCTTATGCCCCAAGAAAAAGATGACAATAGTCCTCTCAACATGATTATAAACTGTAGCACAACCTATATTCTAAACATGGGATGCCACATACTCCAAACAAGGGATGCCTTATGTGACAAGCATAATATGCCTCATTCCATGATTATAGTGGCATAATTTCAATTCAAACATTCCATCACTCCACCTCATGTTTTGCATGTCCTTTATTCGGATATTCATCCTCTTTCTTGTCTAAAGGGACCCCCTAATGGCCTGGTCCCATGCTAGCTCATCTCACCTACCGTCCTAGGCCAACACCCCGTAAGACTTTAGACGACACATTGAGACAGGTCCTGTGTTTCGAACACGGTCAACAGTCGACCCTCATTTGTTTGTTCCCATTTTAGGCTAACACGATATGGAAGTTGTGTTTCGAACGTGGTCAACAGTTATCCTCTATTGTCACGCCACCCTCACCGCATTCCAAATATCAAGCATTTGATTCACACTCTTCATATCCCTTTGTTCAGACTGAATATAATTCCCTTGGCATTGTCTCTCTTATGCACATGTGCATGGGTGTAGGCCTCAGCTATATGCCTCAACCCACTAGTGAGTTGGGATGCCCTCATGGCCAGACATGAGGAAGAAATCTGGGCAGCTTCCATGCATAAGCCCCATCCACCATTGCCGCTCCATAGCGGCACCCGGGCAGCTTCCATGCGTAAGCCCCATTCACCATTGCTTCTCCATAGCGCCACTCGTGCAGCATACATGCAGAAGCCCCATCAACCGTTTCCTCTCCATAGCGGCTCCCGGGCATCTTCCATGCGTAAGCCCCATTCACCATTGCTGCTCCATAGCATCACCCGGGAAGCTTCCATACGTAAGCCCCATTCACCATTGCTGCTCCATAGCCGCACCGAGGCAGCTTCCATGCGTAACACCCATTCACCATTACCTTTCCATAGCGGCACCCGGGCAGCATACATGCGTAATCCCCATCCACCGTTTCCGCTCCATAGTGTCACCCATGCAGCTTCCATGCGTAAGCACCATTCACCATTTCTGCTTCATAGCGGCACCTGGGCAGGTTCCATGCATAAACCGCATTCACCATTTTCTATCCATAGAAGCATCCGGATAGCTTCCATGCATAAGCCCCATTCACCATTGCTGGTCTGTAGCAGCACCTGGGCAGCTTCCATACATAATCCCCATTCACCATTATCACTCCATAGTTCCACCCAGGTAGCATCCATGCATAAGCCCCATTAATCGTTTCCGCTCCTTAGAGGTGCTCAAGAAACTTTCATAATCCCCATTCACCAATGCCGCTCCTTGGCAGCACCCAGGAAATTTGCTTGTGTAAGCCCCATCCATCGTCAGGTCTCTGCTACCTCTTGTTTCTCACACCGATCATGACTCACGTATGCTTAGAGTAAGCATCGACCATGAAAACCACCCTTGGCCTCCAAAAGTGTACGCCCCACACCCATTCAAAAATAAGTGGACTTTTATCCTTTCCATGTCAAGATACGTAGGAAGCCTCCATGAGGTTCAAGCCCAAAAACCACTGGTCTCAGCTCCCTTCATGTCGGTTCACCAACACTCTCGTCCGCCTATAGCGTAAACCCGAATACCCCCCTTGTGAACTACGTGGACTTTGATCCTAGTCAATGCAAGGTACGAAGGAAGCCTCCATAAGGTTCAAGCCCACCATCCATATGGACCCCAGGTCCTCATTCACATCAGTTCTTGGACCCCCATCCTGAACTATGTGGAATTTGATCCCTGCCAAGGTAGGATACGTAGGAAGCCTCCCCGAAGTTCAAGACCAACAACCCGTCGTACCTGACCACCTCACATCGGTTCACCCTCATCCCGCATGATGTTAAGATGTAGACCTCAATCAGAGGTAGTCCATTGTTCCCCACACAGTAGCATTCCATTGTAATCCCCTTGGCTGGTACCCACTTCTTTGGTCCGTCCTAGTAGCGTCAGACCAACCCAAGCGGCATCCATGCATAAGAACCATCTAGTATTGTTGCTCCTTAGCAGCACCCAAGCATCTAACCATGTGTAAGACCCAAAAATATCCATGATAATCCAACCAAGATTCTCACTCTTGTGATGGGCGGTTGTCCATGCATAATCCCAAACATGTTTCCAGGTCATTGTCCCTTTGTGTACAACCTGATGCATCACCCCTTCGAACTATGTGGGTTTTGATCCTTATCTCCTAGACAGGGTACATAGGAATCCTCCTTGAGGTTCAATCCCAACCATTGGTAAACCTTGGTGCTCCCCTTATAGGGTGCACTCTCCATGATCTGCCCTTCATGGCATCTAGATCAACCTTCACAATGTGATATCTTCCCTTTATGGGGCACACCACCCCGGGTCCTCTCATATTGAGCATTCTGATCCATCCACCTGGTAATAGGGATGTGATTATCTTATCTGCCTCTATGGGGAATTCCAATAACTCTCATTAATCTCTGTAAGACGTTAAATTCACGACCTACCTCGTATTAAACATGAGATTCCTGAGGAAAACCTCGGAAGACACGCCTTTGGAGTAACCGTCTCCGCAGGACGTTAAACTCACGACATACTCTGTGTTAAACACAGGAAGCTGAGGAAAACCTCAGAGACATGCCTCCAGCATAAGACATCCCACAATCGACATGGGATGCCTCAGGTTCTGTGCCATTGAGATGCCCTAATAAGAGGAAGAATACAGGTTCCCCAATGTCCACGCACCCAGAGATGCCTCGATATTCCTGATGTTATCGTCTACTCTTACCGAAGGTCGCTACCCTATCAAGACCCCTTGGAATGTCTTGATAGAAGCAGTATAATTAACCAGCATCCACAAAGATATGACACTGGGAAGAGATTCACGAACAACGTCTTAATCTATAAGGGATACCGGGACTAGGTAACGAGCTCCGAGGAAGAATCCATGGAAGGAGAGACTGACATCCCGTCATCTCATTTTGATCAAGGAGAATACGCCCCTGAACAAGAAACTGATGTCGCACACCTCTGGAAAGTGGGAATGCGGGGCAACAGAGCTGTGCATCCCAACAAACGGATGCACGTGCCCCGGTGAAAGCATCGGAAATAGATACCATTTTCCACTCTTTGGTGCATAAGATAATTAATAACGTGTCATTAAGAAAATCCATCCTTATATCTCTCTTTAGTTGGAAATATGTGTTCTTTCAAAATAATATTTTATAAAAACGATTGAAAAATGTTTTCAATAAAATTTTAAAAAACAAATCATGGAAAATAATTTTTAAAGCGTATTATGTTTTAAAATGTGATTTAAACTTTTTTTCAAAGTATCCTTTGTAAGTATTCAAGGTTATTTTCAAAGGAAATGGTTTTTAGAATTTTTTGTATTCTAAAAATATGTTTTTAATGAATAAAGGATATTTTTCATCAAGTAATGTTTTAAATGGATTTTAATTCTTCCTCATATTTTTTCAATGAGGTTTTCAAAGATAATTATTTTTTAAAATTTTATATGTTTTAAATAATGATTTTGTAATGGAAGGTTGTGTTCCAAGTGATACTTCAAAATACTTTTCCATATAAGGTGATTTCCTTTGATATAGTTTATACTTTAAATGAGATATGATCCAAATATATAATTCATATTATTTCTCAAAATGGTTTATGTTTTTATTGCATGATATTTATGGAACTCATTTATCATCCATAGGAAAATCGTGTTTCAAAGAGATTGACATGAAACACATTTATTTTCCATGGGTTAATCATGTTATTAAAGAAAATTTGTTTTTATAAGTTTTTTGGTCATATGAAATATCTTTGTACTTTATTAATTTTGTGGTTCATTGAAACAGCTTATATGATGTGGTGGCCTAGATACCACCATTTAATCTCGTTACAGCTTATATGATGTGGTGTCCAAGATAGCATTGAGTAATCTTGGTACATATTAAATGATGGATGTACTAGATAGTGTCGAGTAAGTCCATTATATCTTATATAATGGGGTGTCCCAGATAGCACCAGTTAGGACCATTATGGATTATAAGACTGAGTGTCCCAGATAGAACTAAGTAATCTTGTCACATCTTATATGATGGGGTGACCCGTATAGCACCAGGTAATATTGTCACAGCTTATACGATGGAGTGGTCTACATATCCCACTACATCTTATATTAGAGGGTGGACCTGATAGCATAGAGTAATCTCGTTATAACTTTTATGGTGGGGAGACCTAGAAAGCATTAGGTGAGCCCATTTTAACTATATATTGCATTGGGAAAAAATTTATGCCTTATAAGATAATTATGGGAAGAAGTTTAAAGTCTTGATCCAATATGAGAAGAAGGTATAACCTAATCACCTATAAGGTAAGGGTTGTGACTGGGTATAGTGGTGTGTCTCGCCCAGTAGGTGCATCCCCCATGAAGTACCTTATCAAGTGTGATAATGATCCTTGACATATAGGGAATGATTTTATATGCTTATGTGTATGGTAAAAGTTCTATATCTTATTCCAATGTTATGATTTCATAGATTATTCACTTGATTATCTTATGATTCATAACTTTGGAACTTGAAATATGTATTCCATGATTCATGTTTATGATCTTTTATATGTAGGGTATAAAATTTTAATGAAATGAAAATGTTCTCATACCCTTTTTCTATTGTTATGATTATAAATATCCATTTTTAACCTTATTGAGTATCTGAGATCAACCCTTTATTATGTTTCCTTTCCCTAGGTTATGAAATAAGGTTTTAAGTAGGAGTACTAAGGATAAATATCATTAAAATAGATTTTGTAGATCTTTCACCAAGATATAATATTATGTTTCCTAGTTTCCAAAGACAATAGACAACTATTGTCCTCAGGCATGAATTTTGGTAATGTACTGAATATTCATCTAAAATGATGTAATATACTTGTATGTTATGCCTGGTTCACTTTAAATGTTAAATGCTGTTTTGATTCCATTATAATATCCCATTTTTTATTTAATAAAAACATCTGAATTTTACCCTAATAATTTATAAAAATGGTTCTTATGTGGAGTGTATATTTTGATATTTTTAAATATTTTCCTATGGATGTAAGGTATCTCTTTAAACCATCATTTTCTTCATGTTCTGACTTTTATCTCACTAAATAATTTTTTCTCTCCCTTTAATTTTATTTTATTCTTCAAAATTCTATATATATGTCTTTGGCATATATACCTATCTTATTATTCCTTCCTTTAATGGTGAAATATATTCCTTATGATAATTTATCAAATAAAATATTTAAAAAAAATCTTTTGATTATGATACGAGGAACGATTATTTAACCTATTGTATTACCATGGGTAATTACTATACTTTTGACTTTGGATTTATATCTTTTTTGGGGCACACATAATCATGACCATGATATGATGGGTGTTTCCAAATATAACTCCAATTCATTATTTAATGTTTTTGTCTCCTGATACATAATGTATAATATTAGGGAGTATTTATAATCCAACATGGGTCTCTATCTAACAAGTGATGTTGTCTTGGCAGTTACCCTTGAGTTATAATTATTCCATGTTTTGTGTTACCACTACATTTTCTATGTTTCCAGGATTACATGGTACCATGTTCATTATATTATTCTCTAATGTGATCACTATGTGGGTCCTGAAAATTACACATTCAAGAAAAAGAGAATTATACCATGATCATAAAAGGGTTAGAAATGAAATAAAAAAGAAAACTAAAGAAAGGATTCAAAGGGACGAGAACATGAAGAAACAATTGCTTCAAAGGCCACCACTCCACATGGAATTTGACCATGCCTGAAAGGGTTTGTAAACGAATTGATTCACAGATGGTGGAGGTACTGTCAGATCCTGTAAATGAAACAAAGTCATTTGCAGGACCCAAGGGGTGATTTCTTCCTCTATGAATGAGTATCCACCATAAACTAAATAGTATTTGGGATGAGGCAGTATTGTTAGCTCCTAAAAAAACGAATTCATTTGTGGGATTGAGGTGGTGATCTCCACCCCTATGGAGGACTTCTCCCATTGAATAAGACATTCACGAGTTGAGGATACTTAAGTGGGATTCTGTAAATGATTCTTTATGGCCTACCACAATTTACCAGACATAATGATATCTAGTCTCTCTGGACTTCTATAAATTGACCCTGATTGGGATCAAAACAAAATGAGGAGAACTAAAGGAATATATGAGAAAAACCCCCAAGAGAACTGAATAAAACATGGTTACAAGAGAACCAAATCCACATCAATGATTCTCAGTAGGTAAAAGATCATCCTCTTAGCAAGAATAATGGAATAATAAACCAATCATTACCCATGATCTTAAAACCCCTTTAGGGACCATCCCATAAGGCATAACGATTATTACCTTTTATAGATATGTACCATTTTTACCAAACATGGTATGTGGGTGGAACCCTTCACCACCTAAAAACACTATAAGGGGAAACTTGGACCTACATAGAAAAATGCTACGCAGGTAGAACCTGGACCCATGAAGCAGCATTCTATGTGAGAAGAACCGAGGTTCGCGTATTATAGTGCTATGCAAAAAATCCTGTCACTGATGTAGCACCTCGTTATGTGAAGGGAACCCCATACTTCATAAGAACCTTTTTTATGGAATGGGGAATCTTATGGAATTACATTATCCCACTCACATCACTCCCTTATATCATGTCATCTGCCCCCATGTTGGAACCTCTGTGAACCGGTCTAACGGTATCATGCCAAAGCCCCACTAGAAGCTGCCAGACACATATGAACAAATAATTAGAAACATCAGTGTGTACCATCATGTTTACATACCCATTGTAAGTTGAGTCATATGGTTAATTTATACATCAAGGTGTACCATATAATATCCTCGGGTTTACATTCCCATGGTACCCCAGGTTCTGACCTTAGGGTGCTCACGCGAACCTCCCCATTCTGGAAAGGATGGGTAAGGATCACACTTTCCCTTCCCTTTGAAAATAAATGAGATACTCCACCTAGGACCAATTTTATGTCACTCCACCTAAGGTTATACACTATAATTTCTTGTTGGAGGTGTAACTTTTTCTCCTCTTCACCTCTACCAGGGACATATCCGAATAGATCACCAAATGTGACTATCTTTGATATCAAAACTGAAGCAGAGGCAGGCACCCTCAAATCACTCTACCTCTTCCTTCCAGTTCTAGTACCATCCATCATCAGATAAAGTGGTATGTGAGATCTTCATATCCATTACTTCCTCTTGTTTCTCATGTTGATCATAACTCACATGATCATATAGGTTAGTGGCGATCATTACTTTCACATGATCCCATACCTCAAATGGGCCTTCACCATAGATGTAATCCCCAATTTCAATTATAAAATTGATTTTCTATACGGTATAAACCCCAATCTTGTCCTCTAAAATTGTTCTCAAATGTGCCTTCTCTAAAGATGTAATCCCCAACATTAAACCTCAATTGGTCATTCTATAAAATATAAACCCCCATAAAATCCCCTAAAACGTGCCTTCTCCATAGATATAAGCTCTAACTCGAAACCTAAAATGTTCTACCTATATGGTATACTCCCCAAACATTCCCCAACCTTCAAAGGACCATATTTCCAAGGAAGTTGTACTATATGGAAAACATCCATACATAAGGCACGAAACATTGAACTACAAGGTCTTTGATTCCCAACAAAATGGGATAAATAGGAATCCTCCTTATGGTCCAAACCGATAACCCTAATCCACCCTAAACTTATCTAGACCAAATCCTAAAGAGAATCATATCTACCTAGGAGGCCATCTCTCTCCTGATCACCTCAGGTTGCATCACTATAAGTCCCACACCATCCTTGAACATTTTCCTTTCACCTAGACATCCTCTCTGCATGACATTAATTAACATGGTTGGGTCCTGGTCACAAAACCATATAAGGTGATGTTCCTCACTAAGTGGCACTGAACTACATGTGTTCTAATTCCTCTCATGGGGATACATATGAATCATATGTCATGGGTTTGATCCCGACAAAAAACAACTCATGTCCCACATGAATGATGGTTTACTTCAAATCACCTCATCACATGGCATAAAATCAGTTTCTCCCAAGTGACCAAGGAATCTCTAATCCATGATTTTGAATAGGTACTATTGATAGGGAACCTTTGATATATATAGAAGATTTTGAACCCATGCATATTTATGATCAATCATTATCTAGTGGTATTTAGCCTATGCATATTTGGGAATAAACTAAGGATTCATGATCATATATTAAATCAATATAAGAGTCCCTAAATAGAAAATAGTTCAACCAAAAAAGGTGTGATGAGCCAAAAATCCCATCCCCTCGACCAATGTTCCTTCTTAAGTGTTGTGGATAAGTTTCTCAATTAATTCCTACCTTTGGAAAGTAGTTCCATAAATCATGGATGTGAGATCCATTGGAAATTTTTGGCTCCATGAACAAACCCATTGGAGATTGTTCAAAGATGTTGTACCTGAAATTAGTAAGTACACACAATTCAACCCCCTAAAATCAACCACCTAGTGAAAATGGTTTCATCCAGAAACAAAGTAAACCTGAACTAAATGACTTAACTACGACACATCCTTCCAAATATAAAAAGGGTATACTACATAATACCCATCATACCACTTTGTTCTTGACCAAAACACATCATTGAGGTAAATAAAATGGTAAACCCGACATGAATAATTAACCATGGTGTTTTTGTTATATTTCTTTAGGCCCATTTCAAAATTAAAATGGAAGAGGGTCAAATGAGACCATTAATTATGAATATAGTCATGTGATTCTACTTTGATGTGGTTTTTTTGTCTGAATTTGTCACATATATTATAGGCACTCTTTATAGATCACTTTAATATAATGGAATCTCAATGGAAATCACCTACACGGGAATCAAACACCACACTATCTAAGTACTCATCCCAACTGAGGACATCATTTTCTACCTAAATTATTCAATTTTGGGTTTCAATTGTAATGGTTAGAGAGTACAACCAGAAGGGTACTCTCCTTACCATGGAGGTGGGTTGGCATGCCCACTAGGCCTTGAACCCCCGCCATCCATCTTCCCAGTGTCGATTGATAGTACAAAATCTGACAGCTTCACTATGTTCCTCCAACAATTTTGGGAGATTTTCCTCAGAACTTGATGATGATTTAATCCATTAGTTAATGGGGGTTAATGAATTCTTCATCAACAACTTCTTCCTATAATAACAAGGGTTCCTCCTAATCCCCCTTCTAGAAATCATCACCAAAAATTCAGTAAGGCACAAAATCCTCACCGTGAAGAAGGTACTTCCCCAAGGGACCCTGGTGAAGTCAAATAGACCCAGATCTCTTGGTAGGACCACCAAGGTTGATGACGAATCAATTTGAAATAGGACATTACCCTCATTACTACTAAATAATACCGATATAAAAAAATGAAAAAACACTATGGGAATATGTATATTCCTTCTATATCTTATGAATCTCATCGGTCAAATACAATGGAAAATTATGAGTAGGTGAAAATTCATACTACTACTCGCCAAGACCGCCATGAAAATTGGGTGGAAATATAAAGGTAGGCACATATTCTAGCTAAACCACATGATGCTTGTCATTAAAATAGGGTGGAAACCAGCTATGATTAGATTCAAATTCTATTTAATACATGCCAAGCTCTTCAGCCTAATAGGGAGGAGAATTAATAAAAGAAACATATCCCTACCAAACAATATCAATATCATCAGTCAATTATGATGGAAACAAAATAAAAGAATATAAAAATTTGTACAGATGCATATCAATACCGTTAGTCAAAAATGATGGAAACCAATGAGAAGACAAAAATACTTGCTCACAAGTATGAAGTACACGATTCAAATTCAGCATAAATTCCAGAAAACTACTGGTGATCCTAGTTGTAAATCTGGGTCAAACTGATATATATTCCCCCACACAAGATAACTTTCAATACACAAAATAAGAAAATAGAGTACTAGAGAAAGAACATATTCTTACTCTGACTGCACAATGGGAATATATTCCCATTCCAACCAAATATGTCTCTCAACATGTCTTAGAAATGATTTAGGATCATTCATCAATTCATGAACATATCTCTCAAACTTTTCAAGATGTAATCACATTTTCAGAAATAGAAAGTAGTCAGGACCAAAACTCTACCTCCCCAAGTGGGGCGGCTCATCCACAAAATGTGCTGGTCACTTTTGAGTAGAACTGTATTTCTACTCTATCCCCAGAGGGTTGTTGGAAATATTCCTTGATAATTGGACAAACTGATTGGGAAAAAATACCCATTCAAACTATGGGACATTAGTTCACTTCGGTGGCTCCTCTATGGTCGATAAATATCCCTTCTGAAACCCAGGATGCTTATAGGTGTATCATGGTAGAACCACATGATCCCCTCAAATAGGTGCCCATATATGAAGGTCATCAACCACCACAAGCGGACCAATCCACCCATTAGAGAGAACATAAACATGAAATGTTCCAAAGGAAGTTGGAAAATGAGGTGTATATTCATGATCCTTCTCTACTGGATGCTCGAGTTCTTAATTCTATAAAACACCTATCAATGGGGGATCAGGATCCTACTAATCTATTACCAAATTATGAAAGAGGTATTAGAAGATGTGAAGGTTATCCCCAAATCATTTTTATCTTCAGTTCTGGAGGTCCTCCCCAGAGTATCTACTATAAATGCTTAATTATTTTACACCAAACTATCGATCGTGAGAGCTTATCTCTTGATGATAGTCATTGTATCCCTCCTCATGGCTAGATTTTCAAATATAAAGATGTTAATCCCACTTCGTATGTTCTCCCTGAAGGTCCCCCTAGGGTATACAATATAAAAAGTCTCCCTACAGTAGAACATCAAGATATTATGGAAGTCCTCACCATTGTGGTGTCCACTGTGAATGTCCTACCTACAGTGGCATATCATTTCAGCAAGAAGGTCCACCCCTTATTGATGTCAACCCTAAATGTCCTCCCCATTTTATAAACTACCTGAATTATATAAATAATTGTAAACCAACCTATGATGATTTTCCTCACCATTGTGGTACCCACTACAATGGTCCTCCCCACATTGAAATATCCTTTTAGGAAGAAGGTCCTCTTATTGCTAATGTACACCCTGATGGTCCTACCTAGGGTATATACTATAGAAATTCTCCCTAAAGTAAGAAATTAGGATATGATGGTAGTCCTCACCGTTGGGAACCTACTGTTAAGGTCCTCCCCATAGTGGCATCTCATTTCACTAAGAAGGTCCTCCTATAGGCAATTCGAATAAAATAAATACCCCATATGTCGCCGTTCTTGAAAGGATGGTGTTATACAATTTAGGAACACTATAAATAACAAGAGAGACCATTTCTAAACTAAGAGATAGTCCGAGAGGATTCTAATCCTATGAGACACCCCCAGACCATTCATGTAACAACATGACCCCTACCATCCCCAATAATTGTGAAAAAATAGTCAAGAAGCATCCATGTTGGGAAGACTACATAGATTAATCTCTAGAGAAAGAACAAGAGGATATGTTTCTCATGATAAGATAATTGTCTAGGAATGATATACCCGTTATGTTTTGGCCCTCATGCACTTCTCAGTTTGACATACCAAGTGCTTTATTAGTCGAATGTATAAACAACATTAATCTTAATATTTGGACAACTCTAAACCACTTAAATGAAAAATTATTTCCTCGTGATGGGTATACAGACCATGTCAAAATAATGAGATAGATTCTTCATCAAATCAATATAGAATACCATCCATCTATATGGAGACCCGAATTAGATAGGAAGCAGAAAGATCTCCAATTTACCTACCTCAATGCAATGCATAAGTTGTGTTGTCCAATTATTAACAACTCTTCTAGTATTTACATTCGGGGATGGGGATATCATGGAGCTTTGTATTTCACCCATACACTATCCAACGGAACCCAATAGGAATTATATCCTATAATGTAATTTTTTAAAGGCATCTATTAGGAAAAATCCCTACTCAGGAGAGGTGATATACTCAATAATAACTGGCCTTGAGTAAGTCTCTAAATCATTAGGTCTGACGAGAGAAATCCATCGAAAACTCTTGTACTAGGAAACCATGAAAATTCAAAATCACTCTCTCCTAAGGGGATAAAATATTCTAGAACACATAATAACCTTAGATACAAATAGATGACGTATAAGACCAACATCATATCTAGATAATTATTATATAAGAATGTGTGAGATTAAAAGTGTGGCGACAATAGCAAGAGCCGCCTCGATACAAGATTATCCCTAGCCTGTAGGGATGGGGGAATTTTTAACACAAAGTACCCTCGTAAGTCCATCAATCTTAGGACAATGTACAATAGTAAAGGAACATGATCAACCCCATATTGTAGGTCTTAGGTCATTTTTACCTCAAACGCCCCCTCGACAGAAATAAGTCATTTACTATTTATGGAGGACGACATGTAAAGAGGTATCTCATTCCATCATGTCTCATGAATCATTTTACCCATAATAGAGGCATACAAAAAGGATACATAGAGGATACCTACAAGTCACCATTTTCTAGGAATCTTGAAAAGGATCCAAGGAAGGAAGGGAGTGGTCCAACAGAGGATACAAATAGATCTCCTATGATTCGGAAGCCAGTACGACAGTTACAATGTGTTACATATTAAAGAATGTCATGGACATCAATACTGTTTAAGGAATCAAAAATAATGTGAATGAAAAAGTTCAAGGAGAGTATAATTCCACCCAAAATCTGATCCACATTGAAAATGAAGGTGTCATTACCTGGAACCAAATAATATCCCTAAACTTGGGTTCTCCCTCACTCAACCCTCCAATAACTCATCAACATACCTATACTACAGAGAAGAATATAATTAATGTTTCATATGACCTAGATACTCATATCGATGAGAAAGATCTCCTTATTCATGATGAAATATTCACTTTACATGACAAAGTAATGAAATATTTAAGGAAAATCAATGTTGATCTTCTCTGAGGTAACCAACCTATTGATTATGCTCGCTGGGAGGAGACTCAACATACAATTCCTGAAGGTGCACCTTATCCACAAGGATTCATCCCGTCAATTGAAGAAAGGCTATAATATCTTCCCAACTCAATGTCGGGACCATTGGTTCCCCTTGACCCAGTATTGGAAAAATATCCTGATTTCCCCCCACTATGGAGACAACCTGAATAGGTTGATGTAAATCCTAAAAAGACATCCCAGACAGGATATCCCCCACAAATAATTGCATAACCTATACATCTGATTAAAACCCTTAATGCACCTTTCAAATCTTAGGATCAACAGACCATGCATCAAGTGAATATTCACACCATCAAGGCCTTTGTAGCCCTATTGTAAGTCGTGGAGGAGTGGTGTACACCAGCACAGTTGGAAGGGAAGCCTTACCCTGAATGGGTGAGTGACACCCCACCACCCCAAACACCAAGAGCCCTATGTTCCTAGTATTCAAAGGATCAAGTGATCTAGAATAACATCTTTCTAAAAATGCATCCCTTTATATTCCCATGTTGGGAGATATTTATAAACAAGAAGTAGTTAAACTCAAAAGCTTCATGTGAACCCTTTAAGGGACATACTTTGTGTGGTACACTAGTTTTCCAGCTCAGTCTATCATGGGATGTAAATAACTATGATGATAGTTCATCTTCCAATTCAGCTCAATGCTATATAAGATAACACTTAGTGACCTATGAAAATAAAAATATTTATAGAATAAGATAGTTTTTTATTACATATTCATATAGGAATGGTTTACATACTCCATGAACTAAATACTTCCCAAAGAAGATATGATCCTTCTAGGAATTGATAACCTCCATGAAGAGCTGCAAAAACTACTTGTCCTAGTGAAATACAAATGTAGGTTTCATGAATTTTCCACCATTGTAAAACAAATGGAGGACTCCATACAATAGACTAAGTTCATGTCCCAGATAACCTCATCTATCCTGAGGAAAACAGAAGGAAAGTTGGAGGTAACATCAGTCACACATAAGCCAACCCCCATGCATGGATCAGCTCTTAAGCCTACACCATATTGTGTAGAACCCACTAGGAATCAACACGAACCCCCAACCAAAGAGGATGAGCATAGGAGACCAAGGATAAATCAATTCCAGGAATGAATAAATAATTTTTAATCATTCCGAGATGATAATGTCCATTTCTATTTCATAGAGGCTATGGACCATTAATTACTCATTTTACCAGAACAAAGAAGGAAATATCAGGTGGGTATCGAGGATCAAAAAAAATATCTCCCATTTCATCAGACTCTGGGACACACCATTCATGAATGTTTCATCTTCAAATACCTCATGTAGATAATTATAGATTTTGGGAAAAAATTGGCACAACCACTAGTGCAAGTGAATTGTGATTCCACTACTCTACTTGAGGGAGGAGGTGAGGGACAAGAAGTAATTAGTATAAGGGAACAATAGTATGATAATTATATGACTCATAAAACAAGTAACTGAGATTATGGAATACTCTAAGAATAGTTGAAATAACAAACAATGCCCCCAGTGCCCCCTACTACAACACAACTGACACCATTGGAGCCCCAACTCTCCGAGGGCTAGCCATTCAAAAATAATCCTAGCCCGAAATACATAGATAAAGCACATGAGGAATTAATTTCACCAATTCCAAATTCATATTTGACACTCTTTGATTTCATTCCCCTAGATCTGAAATAACGGGCTCTGACCTACTAAATGGTACCACCGGAAATGGTCACCTGAGAAGATTCATCATTGGAAGAGGATTTGATTTTTAGTTCTCTTAATGTCAATAACATAATGGATACCTTTTCTTATGATGATAATGGCTATGAACCATAGTTCCCCACATTCGATCAGGGAACCATAGGAAGATCTTGCATGAGACGAGGAGACCGAGGAAGACACAGTCATAGAAGGAATAAGAATTTTGGTTATGTCCCCACTCAGACTGTCAATATTGATGAAACTCAGGGATGATCCCTTTAGAGGGTCTAATATGAAAAAAACCCACCCCTACACCGTCTATAAGGCACTATGACATGATCAATATGGTATATCAATCAGGAGAAAAATAGGTATTTGATCGACCTAAACAAGCAGGTTGACCTACCCAGGAAAAGCTACTAAGGACGGGAGAACCTCCACATAATTTCCTGAGGATGATTTATATTAATCGAATACCCAGGCCCCTAAAGTGATTTTGAACGATCATACCAAAAATGGAAAACAAAAGCCTTTATAAAAGAAGTATGACATTCTGGAATAGTTTTCTTCAGTACAAGAAAAACTATTGATTATGGATTCCTTGATTTTGTCAAAAGACCTCATGAAAGAACTCGCGGAAGAATTTTCAAGCCCCCTGAGTTCCAAGAAAAATTAGCCACTACTGGGTTTTATTGAGAAAATAATGATTATAAATAATTACATCTAGTTATATCCTTATAAAAAAAGATGAATACACTATTATATAAGGGAACATCAAACCCTTGTATGTGTATAGAAAGATAAATATGTTGATATCCATAAAATTTTCATTGATAATGTCTCTGGAGTTAATCTAATTAGAGTATAGAAACATATTTAGCTTTGTTGTGATGAAAATAACATAGTTCCTTCTCCCATAACATTTCAAGGCTATAATAAAATCAAGAGAAAGTTGTTGGGACAAATTAGGCTCATGGAACCATTTTGAGACATTATAGCTGACTCAAGAATTCTTTGTGGTTTGAAAAAGAATTACCTTTAATGTCTTTCTAGTAAGGCCCTAGTTTCACCAACATGAGTAAATACACTTTCAATACCATCAATACCTTAGAATTTTCTTCAATGTAAAAATCATAACATTGTATGTCGATAAGGCACTATTCATAACCAATGATTCCCTTTATATCAATGTAGGATTCTATCTAAAGCAACGGAAGAAACCCCTGGTTGATGGTGCTGAATGGATCACTACCCTGAATAGTCTGGAACTAGTCCCATCCAACCCCTTTATGAATCACGATGACGATTATGTTCTACCCATTAAATAGATTGAGAATATTAGCCCAATTTCATAAATTTACTCATAAATTCTCATTATTTAAGTATTGAATATTGAGACTTGTAGGGTTGTAAATTCAACTAACTCTCTAGAAAATGAAAAAATCTCTGATGAAAATTCCTTCAATCAATGACTAACTCAATGAGTTATAAGAAGATGTATCATCACTCAAATAGGATGAAGACACTCCCACACCCCCACATCATCCTCTCCGGAGTTCCCAGGGATTCCCTTGTGGTCAACTAGTTTAGAGGGATTTTCTTCATCTTTTCAATACCAAGATCTCAAATCCTCTCTCTACCTATGAGATCTCATCCCAAGACTTGTTTCCACATCAAAATAATATGAAGAAGAAAAAATAAGATGATTAAGTAGAAGAGTAAGTGAAAGACAAAGACATTAGGGAATCCCCTCTAGTATGTAAGGAGGGTGTCTCTATATCAATTGATGAACTCAAATAAGGAAATTTTGGTACAGTGGAAGATACTTGACCCACATTGGTTTTATGTGGCCATGTATTCCATAGAACAAGAGGTAAATAAATCATTCATAAGACAATATTGAGATGTATTCTCCAAGAAAAACACATAATTTCAAGGAATTGATCTCAAGTTTTCCACTTATCACCTGGACCTACTAGAGGACCACTGGGGGTATAAACAAGCCTCTAGATAGTTAGACATAACATTATCTGCCAAAATAGAAGCTAAAGTTAAAATACTCACTAGAGAAAACATTATTTGGGAGATCAAATATCGCATATAGCTTTCCAAAATCATTTCCTTGAACAAAAATAATGAGAACTTCATAGATGGCATCGGTTTAAATGGTCTCAACTAGCACTGCAACAAAACAATACCCAGTATCCCAGAGTCTGTGACTTTTTTATTATAATGGCATAGATACAAGTCACCAAACTTCCATTGAATTGTTGTTTTAGAAGTATTGAAGAAACTAGATGCCTAAAAGTTTCCCTTATTACATCAGTAAATAAAAATTGTACATAAAAAAGAAAATAAACTACTTCATTACACTTACTGAAGGATCCGATCTTCAGAACCAGGGGATGGAAAACAACTAAATGGGTGAAATTAACCTCTTAGTAAGGGTTATATATATATATTACAATCACGATTCAATAAAAATTGACTCACAAAAAATTATACATAATCAATAAGGAATGGTGAATAGATAAAAAATACACACCATAAATAGATTAAGAATGAAAATGCATCCATATATTTTGGCATAGAGAAAACCTCATGAAAAGTAATCACAGAATACTGAATAAAGAAACTTTTTAGTATTTGAATGTGATTTATCAAGAACATTGACCATCATATCATCAATATAGTTTTAGTACATGGGTATATACCCATATAATTCTATTTAGAATCAAACATAAAGGGTCTGATGCCAACTAGTTTGTGCCAAGAGACTTCTTGATGCATCGAGGTTATATAATAGGCCCCGCCCATCACTGTAAGTCTAAATAATTCTATTTAAATTGATTTAATTCATAAAAAATATTCTATTTCAATATCCTTATTGAGTAAATGATATATATTCATCAATATTTATCTATATTGAGTAGAGTACATAGATTTATCATTATTTCCCAAGTTAAAACAACATTAAAATTAAAATATACATGTAAAAAGAAATATGGATTAGAAAATAATAATATCCATAATAAAAGAATATTTTTATTCAATAAAAATATAATTTAAAATGAAATATGATATCAAAGGGGCATTATATACCCCAAACAAGAATTTTTAGGTGCATAATACCAATTGAGTCTTAATGAAATGGAAATTGAGATGAAGTCCCTTACCTCAGGTTTAACTTTCTTTAAATGTGTTCAAAACTATTATATAATGGTTTATAGAGTTTTTTTAATTTATTATAGAACTATATATATTAATAATACCTTATATGTTCTTCTAATATTATTTTGTTATTAATATTTTAGTATTACCATTATTTCAGGTGTTAACTACTTCATTGTCCTATGCATGTTTTGTCATGTAATTCATGTTTTGTATGTATAGGATATATTATATTCATATACGAAATGATATTAAATTCATAAATATTATATTTACTCATAATATGAATTTTATAGTCATTATTGAATAGTTAACATGGAGAATGAATCTCATCGCGTCGTGGAGACAGTAGACCGTACATACACACAAGTAATGGTATCATTCCCTTAATGGTGAAATGATAAAGAATTAGATATTATATTAATTATATAAAATAAATATAATTAAATAATTATAATTTTACCCATTATATAAATCATTATACTCATCCAAATAAATAAGTGATAAAAAACAAATTACACCATGGTGTGAAGATTATAAGCCGTACGTAGGCACACATGGTGATATTTTTTTCATTAGATGGATAAAAGGAGGAATATGGTTTCCCCATAATTATAATAAATTATAAGAATTTATATTATATTGGAGTCATTAAATGAATATCAAAAAACATATTAAGAGGAAGTAGAATAATAAAAGAAGTTAAATGATATGGTAAATAATTACCTCTTCCTCAGGTATCTCCTTTTTATTTGCACAAAAGGACTTCTTAGGATGCATTTATGACCAATGTATGAACTCTAGTATAAATTAATGGATGTTTAGGGGATACATTTTCATGGGATGGCTAAGAAAAGGGTCTTTTAGGTGTGAATAAAAGATGAGGAGATGCGACCTTTTATAAGATAGGGGAGTGGGACTTTAGAAACCTCCAAAACTATTAATTTAATATAAATTTATTATTGATTTAAAATAGATCAAGGTGAGTGATTTAAAATATATTACGATTATTAGTTAAAATCATCTAAACCAATTAATTTTATATTTTCATAGGTCACAAAATTAACCTTACCTTTTGGCTTTATCCATTAGCTAAACAATTTAACTCTTACTGTGACAACATGTCTTTTTACACTATAATGTTAATATATTTACTATAAAATGACAAAAACCCCAATTGGATCATTTATGACATAATATATATTATTATAGTTATTTTTACGAAATATAAATTTTTATGAATTTTATATCATTTAATAAAATATAATTTATCTTAAAATATGATTTTTGTCAATTTTGACAATACATGACATTTTAAAAACTCATAACATCTTGATTCCTCCGAAACACTATAGTATGTAATCCCTAACATTTCAGCTTCATCCAAAAAATTCGTGGATGTCATGAAATATATTAAATTATATTTATCTCAATATTATCAATATCAATTATTTGATATTTCTTTTAATCAAGTAATTATTACATCATCATTGTGAAAGTCTTTAATTAAATTATATCTTCTCTAAAAATTACAAATAAATTATCATGATGAAGATAAATTTATTAGATTTAAAATTAATATTTATTTCTTAATTTATCTTATGTATAACCGTATATTAAATATTAATTATGTATAAAAATTATTAGAATGACATTTTCAACATATCATTAAATAAAATATAATAAAAATCCATATTCTTACCGAAGTGGATAAAAAAGATCATAATTTCTGGATAAGGTTTATTTTGGTGGAAACCCCTTTTAAAATGAAATTAGGATAAGTGTTATGGTAATTTTTCAATATTATAATATTATTTTTATCTTTATTTACCTGATTTACCCTTAACCGTGTTAAATAAATAAAAGTTAACTAAAGTTACTATTCCCAAAAAAAATTATGTTGATCCTATTAGATCAAAAAATTATTACTAATTAAAACCATGTATATTGGTTTTTTTAAACTCAATTCATATAAATCGAAAAATTAATTTTAATGTCAATCCTGCTGATGTGGTGAGAATGCAGGTAAAAGGGATGTTCAAAAGTTTAATAAATTTTTATATCTAATTTAAATATAAAAAGTGGTTATAATATCATAAATTGGATTAATATATTTATTATTCATTTATTGTGACTTTAAAATTAATTTAATGGATAATAATTATTTATACAAAATCCAGTTTTTAACTATAATATAGTATTATTCACTATTCATAAAAAATTGAAAAATTTAAAAAAATACCAAAAATACACCATAATTTTATTTTTATATTTCACATTCAAAAATGAAGACTTTTTCAAAAAATAAAATTTACAAATTTCATAATGTGGTTAATAGTATTCATAATCTCTTTTTAAACATCTAGTTTGATAAATCATGGTGCGCTCAAAATCAGTGTTGCATGCATTACATACTATTGAATTTATTTAAAAAGAAATGTAACATGGAATATTGGGTTGTTACACAATTCCCTATTTCAATAAATTCATCCTAAAAATTCTAAAATATCACCTAATAAAAATATTTTGGTGGTTCATCATCATAAATTCTTCTAGTTCCCATGTCGCCTATTCCATTGTATGGTTTCTCCAAAGAACCTTTGCCCATCAAGTCATCTAATTACTCAACACTTGATCCCTATTATCCATAATATTTATAGGCTCCTCAAAATAAGATAGATCTGGTTCTATTTCTCTTTATTCATTGTTTAGTACATGTGTTGGGTCTTGCAAGTCTTTCCTTAATAGTGATATGTGGAACACATCATAAACTTTGGAGAGACTTGGTGGAATTGATAAACCCTAAGCTATAACTCTATTTAGTTCCAGAATATCAAATGGTCTATTGTACCTAGTACTTAATTTACCCTTCTTACTGAATCTTATAACACCCTTCCATAGAGATAACTTCAAGAAAACATGATCTCCCACTTAAAATTCAAAATCCTTCTATCTGTTATTGGCATATCACTATTTCATACTTTGAGATTCTTTAATGTGTGTTTGAATAATTTTCACATTTTCCGATGTTTCCTTAAAACATTATTGGCCTATGAGTTATCATTCACCAACATCATCCTAACAAGTTGTTGTATGACATCTCTTTATATGTAACGCTTCATATGGTGCCATCTGAATACATGAATGGAAGCTATTGTAATAAAAAATTTCTTCTAGAGGTAAATATTGATCCCACATACCTTTAAAGTCATGTGATAAAGATCTTAACATATATTATAAATCATGAATTGTCCTCTCTGATTGCTCATTAGTATGAGGGTGGTAAGCAGTGATCAAATGAAGCTCAGTATCTTGGGCCTTTTGAATACTTTTCTAGCATTTTTATGTAAAACGGGGATCCCAATCAGAAACAATCGATAGGGGTACACCATGATGTCTTACAACATCGTTAATATAAATTCTTGATAAAGGTTCATGTAACACACCATAATTTTTTTGAGATTGATTTTTTTGATGTCTTGTATGGTATTCTACGCCATGATAAGATTGTGTTACACACAATACATGCATAGCTTGTGGTATAAAAAACATTATAATTGGCTTGTGTTATACAATACTTAAATCTCTTTTGATATAATTAATTTAACTCAAGACCAAGTATAAGTGACCAACTAAATATTATAACATTATTATTATAATGGTGAGTATGAATAGTATTAACTTTCTTCTGAAAAACTGTTTAAATTCAAATAAACGAGTCTATAAAATAATAAAACCAACCTTTATGGGTTTTATTAATGAAAAATATATTTAATATATTCAATTTAATGTTTAAAATTTGCCTAATATTTATTCTAGAGAAGATATTAGAAAAAATTTGATTTTTCAAATAAATGAAGTATTTTTAAAAAATACAGGTTTACCGCCTTTTAATGGCACACACATTTTAGATATAGTTTTTCAATCTTTTATATATTTTATTTAATAAAAATTTTCTTCTTCTTTAGTAGCGGGATATAAAAAATTTCTTTGGATTAATTTTTTTTATTTTTCTATTAAGTTTTAAGTTTTGATGAATAGTAAAATTTACTAGATTCTAATTGAAAAAACATTTTTCATCAAAATAATTTTTGTGGATAACTTGAATTATTTAATTGTTTTAGTGTAAAAATAGAATATATTTTCATCATATAATATAAATTTGACCATTAGCATTAATTTTCCCTTCATTTTTGAGGTAAAAACATTTCAATCTTTTGTAATGTTTTAACTTTTAAGAACTTGTTCTTCATTTTTACAATGGGATAAATTTAAAATTAATTAATGAAACTTATGTGTTTTTAATTTTTTTTAATTGATACAATATTTGTAATATGTATATACACAATTTGTAAATAGAAATATTTTATATATGGGAACTATGAATAATAACATCAGTGATTTTTATTAATACAGTTAAAAGGTAAATCAAGTAATTAAGGGTAAATATAATATTTCAAAGTTACCTTACCACTTTTCCAAATATGAAATGGTGAGTGATTTTCTACCTAAAAAATACTTGGGTCAAAATAATACCCTTTTTAATCCACTTTGGTAAGATTAGGTCATTTACTATATTTTATTTAAGGAAAAATTAAATATGTATCTCTCAAATTTAAAAAAATTAATCATTTTTTAAATAAGATTATACAGATTTTAAATTATACTATATGTACAAAATTTAAATATAAAATATTTTTCTTTATCATGTTAATTTATTTTTAATTTTTTGTAAATAAATTATTTCTTTAAAGGATTATACATTGATGATGTAGAAATTATTTAATTCATGAGAAATCAATAGAATAATTTTTATTAAAATTATAATAACTAATTAAAGTATGAAACACTTGAACAAATATTATTTTTCGAGTATATCTTGACCAAAATCATCCTAGGGTAGAGTTATGGACTGTTTAGAGCGATATGGAAAAGATAATGACACTTATAATATTTTACATAAAGTGATGTTAAAGTTGTAACATTCATGCTTCAATAAATATAACATATTTAATGTAAAACTATACATAATATATATATAATATAAGTATTCCATTTAAATTTATAATATTTAGCTTCATCATAGTATTTTATTTTTAATTTTACCCAACAAATATATATTTTAAATAATTACACAAAACTATTGTTGTAATTATTATATTAAAGGAAATATCAAATTAATATAATTAAAAATAAAAAAAATATAATTTGGCTTAATTAATATATAAATTAATTCTCTAGATTACCTAGAAGTAATAGGTATATAATAAAATATTTGGTTTGTGGATAAAATTTTATCTTGAAATTTTTGAAATTCTAAGAATTGAATAGTGTCAAAATTGAAACTCTTGTTGTTTTTTCAAAATAATGTTTTATTAAATTATAGAGAAAAAAATTTAAAATTATATAAAAATTATAAAATGGTAAAATATTATTTAAATTATTTATTTATGGTTTTTTTACATCAAATAAATAAACATTTCATCCTTTTAATATTGAAATAATTGTTACCCTAGTTAAAATGAAACAGATTAACTAAGTGTTAAATTAAAATGATAAAGTTTAAATTGACATTAAAACTTGCCCAAAATTTATTGGTTGATGAGTTATAACCTTATCTAATATATTCATTGAAATTATGATATTTTAAAGGTTTTTGGATGTGGTTGTTTTTATTATAAATAAATATTTTTCGCGATTCCAAATGTTCCCCTCACCTCAATTAGAAAAGGGAACTGCCTCCCTCATCTATTCACATCACATTGATCATTAAAGGTCGTCCATCACATGACCATTTCTATTCTCAAATTATCTAGTTATATTCTAGAAGTTTTTGTCTTCGCAAAAGTCTATCTATAGTGCCTTTAAGAGAAGATTTAGTGGGAGCATGTCGAAGAAGAGGTAATCTCCTCTACCGATTTTCCAAATTATGTATTCTTCTACTTCCTCTTCATTAGTGGTTTCCATTATCAATTAATAAATATATTATAAATTATATTCTGAGATGATATTATGGTTATTTAAGAACTATATTCCACCTTCTATAGATCCTACAAAAAATGAAATCATCACTCGTGCGTACATACATCTTACTGTCTCTACTCCGTAGTGTAAGTTGTTTTTACCAACTTAATTGGATGGATATAATGATGGAGATAAAAAATATTTACAAATATTATAACAAGATATTCATTCTTTAACAACATATATACCATCCTCTTCAATAACATTTCACAATTATAATAATGATATCGTCGCTCGTTCCTGCGTACGGTCTACCGTCTCCACGATACGATGTGAATCATTATACATGATATCAATTAAAACATGATTATATTAATGTATAGAATGAATATATGTGGTATATATATAATGATAATATAATTTTTAATGATATAAATTTGACCTTAAAAGTATAACAAAAACTTATTCCACAAAACAAGCATAAGAACACAAAGCAATTAATATCTAAATAATGAGTAACAATGAAATGTTATTAACATATAGATGATAAATTCATCATATATGGTATCAAAAATTTACTATTATTCTGGATAAGTCAATTAAATTATTTTAATCATTATATATGAGGTTTATATAGATACAATGGATATCATATATAAGGTATGAGATAATTTCATAATATCATTTTTATCAGTGATTGTTTATACATAAGTATTTATTAGGGTATATTTATCATCCATTTTCATGTTTTAAAAATATATATTAAAAAATAGTATTTTTATCCTTCTACAAATTTTTTAAAATTACTTTTACCCATTGGGGAATTTTTATTAAATGGTATGAATGGAATATTTTATCGTTTTTAGTACATAGTACTTTTTGACATTCTAATAATAGTATGAGTAGAATGTTTTCTTTTAACTTATATAGAGTGAATAGATTTTAACATTTTCATAACTCATTATTTACATGAAAAATACTTTATAATATTTCAAGGATACTTTCAAATAAATTATTTTCTTTTAAAATTGTTCTTCATTTTTAGAAAATAATACATCGTTAAAGAATAAATGATATTTTATATAAAAATTAATTTAAAGTATTGTATCAAAAGTTTCTTCTATATAAGATGAAATTATTTAATAGGGTTATATTTCAAGTATACTATCCCAATTTTTTTCAATGGTTTTATTGTGTTTATGATGTGATTTTATTAATGAAATCTAATTGTTTTATATGGATAATGTTATGATGGAATGATGTTTATAAAACCCATTTTATTATTTCAGTTATGGTATGTTTAATAATTTATGTTTTTGTGGAACATGTAAGAATAATTTAATTATGATATTGATAAAGCCTATATATCCATCCAATGCATTGGGTAATGATTTATATCTCATGAGACAGAAATTAATGGAAAGGAAAGTAAATCTGGTTCAGTAATATAGGACTGAAACACGAAGTAAATCATGTTCTGTAATACAGGGCTAGAATGACAAGTAAATATGGTTTAGTAATACAGAGCTAGAACATGGATTGAACTAGGTTAAATAATGTACTTCATCAGCAATGATGGTCTTAGAAATTATATTTGGATAATATGGGAATGATTTTGTATTCTTGCGTGTTTTCGACAATTCCATGTTTTATGCCAATGCTACTTTCTCATAGTTTATGATTCCTTTATGATTTATGCCTTATGAACTACCAAGGTTTATTTCATGACTCAAGATTTCAATATTTTTTATACACGGTATGATTTTAAAATTTTATATTCATATTCTTACATTCTTATGTTTATGTTTTGTTTGAAATTTTCCATTTTTACCCTTACTGAACATTTGATCTCACCTTTTCATATGTTTTCATTCCCCCAGATATAAATAAATGTTTTAGGTTAGAAAACTAAAGAGGAATATCTTTATGAGAGATATTAAAGATCTTTCACCAATTAGAGGAATGTGTTATATGTTGCTAAAGTCACTAAAATAATAGGTTTTTTGGGCATCTGTTTATTTCATGTATTAAGTTTTCTGCAAAAGTTTTGTAATGTCCATGTACATCAATCTGGGGGCTTTATAGTTGGTATCCGAGGAAAGATTTAGTCATACTTTGAAAAATATGATGCAAATAACTTTAGGAAGGTACCTAGAGATATTTATAACTATATTTATTAGGATTTCCTACGGATATATCTAATTATAGGTTACAGTTTGAAAATATTCGGTAACAATCATGAATAACCTCGAATTAAACATCAGACATTACTGATTGAATGTAATCTCGCATGATTAGTTTTTTCCCTATTATTATTTTTGAATCTCACACTTTTATTTTTGGGTTGTAGATAATGGATAGAACCCAAATTAACCATGTTAATGACAAATGCAATGGGAAATTCAACAGCTGTCATTCTGAGAAACAAATGTTACGGGAGCTGGAATACATAATCTTATTTCTATAACCACAAATCATTATAAAGTCATGAATCTTTCTATGCTTCCAAATGAACATTGGAGAGAACAAAATTCTCTTTCATCATTCTTAAGGAAATATCCACCTTATTTTAGTGGAAATTTTGATCCCCTAGTTTCTAAGAAATAGATCTTCACCATTGAATGGTTGTTTATCATTCTACATTGTTGAAAACATGGAAATGTTAAGTTGGGCACTTATCACTTGAATGATAACGTGAATTTGTGGTGAAACATTATCAATAATATAATGAAAAAAAAAGATAATATTGAATCTATGAATTGGGATGAGTTCAAGAACTTATTTTTTTAGTATGTACCATCTCTTATTCTTCTTTAAAAAAGGAAGATTATAGATTCCCATCTATCTCATGGTTCTGATAAGAAAAGAAATATAGAATTCAATGGAAACTCGAAAAATTATGGTGAAAAGAATATTATATTTTTTTATTCTCAATGTGTGTAAGGACACATATATTAAATTATCTTATGAGGACTAATAAATATTTTAAGTGTTGGAGAGAAGGTCATTGGGTACCTTTCTACCGAGGTAATTGGAATAAACAGAAATCTCCAAAGAGTGAACCTCCCACAAATTAGTGCTAAAAGTGAAATTAAATTGGGCATTATGCTAACAAATACCCCAATAAAAGGGTTATTGATGGTGATCAGTGTGAAAAATCTATAAAGAATAAAGGAAAAGGAAAATATCATGGAATAACTATTGGCTATGTGGAGTACAATAATGAATTTGTGGAATGATTGAGTGTTTATGTAATGGGATTCCAGATTAATTTTGTAGAAGCACTATTATGGTATTATAGATTAATGAAATATCAATGTAGTGTTCTATTTTGGTCTTCCACATTTATTTTAAAGTATATGCTGAGTGTTATTGATAACCATGAAAATTTATTGAGGAAATAAGGTGATGTTTTTGGAAACACGTGATTAAAGGAAGGATAACCCTTAATATGATCATGATTTTTATATAATGAAATTTGGATAAATATATGTTCGGTATGAATGAAGAAATTAGATAATATTAGTTACCTTGGAACTGGTTAAGAATAGGTTGACATGTGGTTTATGTTTTCATGGATGAAGTACACAAAATTTTGGGACATAAGGAATATATCCAATATGTTTTGGAAAAAGGAAACATATATGTTTTCAATAAGGATATATGGTAATTTAGGTTATTTCCATGAATTAATAGAATACATGATGATTTCATTGACATGTTTGTAATTTGAACAATAAGAGATACGTTATAATAAATGGGGGATAAATATTAATCTGAGTTAGTGCACCTCTTTCTAGAGTTTTGTATTTTTAGCTTTTAGAAGGATTGCATGGTTATAAATTTATGGAAATTTTATGTTAAAATTTAAATTATTTTTGTTATAATAGAGTATTATTTGACTATGGGGGGAGTTATATATATTTCATAAATTGTGACACCTTTTGGTTTTTATAGATATAGATGTAATGACCTATCATTATATATATGGATCTCATGATGTGCTAACGCTTCAGGAATGAAAGATTAAACTTCATTTATTTAGATTTTGAGATAAAGTGGAAAATGTTTGATGGCATGACCAAAGGTGGTATTGTACCAAAATAAATTAACTATATATTCTGATGAAAATTATTCAACATTAGGAAAAAGGACTGTGATGTAATAGGGTGTCTTATTATCATCATTTTTTATGATTTCAATAACCTCATTCACGCTTATATTTTTATGATTTTGTGTTTTTTAAAATTAATTAGATCACCAACATTATTATGATAAGTGATATATATCAATCTATATGATTATTAATTCTTTTCTTCCATTCCCCAATCTTAACCATTTTTATCCTACATAGAGATCTAGTTATGATTTATTTTGGGTAACTGTTATTTTTTAACTATTCATTTTTTAAAGGAAGTTTTAGTCATTTTTTTACAATATGAGTTTCTATGAAAGAAACATTCAAGTATTAATCCTTTTATTACCTAGATTAATTTAAGGTGAGAAATTAATTTTAAGGCGGGAAGACTGTAACACCCCTATTTTTTTATGATATTTTTTTTGATGTTATGTGTTTTATGATACACCAAGATAAGATTTCACTACATGTAACACTAGCATAGTTTGCGGCATAAGAAACACTATGATTGTAATTTGTTACACATAATTTCATGTTATTTTGATATAATTTATTTCACTCAGTACTGAGTATAATTGAACAACTAAATATTATAACCTATTCATTATAACGGAAGGTATGAATAGTATTAACTTTCTTCTAAAAAACAATTTAAATGAAAATAAGAGAGTCTATAAAATAATAAAACCAAACCTGATGGAATTTATTAATGAAAAAAATATTTAACATATTCAATATAATGGTTAAAATTTATCTTTTATGTTTTCTGGGCACGATATAAGAACAAAATCATTTTTTAGATAAAAGAAGTATTTTTTAAGAATTGTAGTTTTACCACCTTTTGATGGAGCACCCATTTTAAATATATTTTTTCACACTTTTATATATTATGTTTAAAAAATAAACTTATTCTTTGTAATATGTATTTAAAATATTACTTATGATGAATTCTTGATATTTTTCTGAATAGTTTTATGTTTTGATGAATAGAAAAATTTTACTAAATTGTAATTTAAAACAACTATTTTCATCTAAATAATTTATATAAACAAAATATATTATTGAATGGTTTTAAAATAAAAATAGAATATATTTTTTTAATTAATATATTTTTGGTCATTTGTCATTAATTTTACAATGAATTTTGATTTAAAAACATTCCAATATTTTGTAATGTTTTAACTTTTAAAAACCAATTCTTCATTCTGGAAACAAGATTAATTTAAAATTAATCACTAAAAAAATTTTCCTTTTTATTTTTTAAAAATGGATTCTCTATTTGGAATCATTAGTTCCAAATTATTTAAATAGAATTCATTTATTTTTTGGTATTATGAATAGTAACTTTAGTAATTTTTATTAATATGGTAAAAATATAAATCATGTAATTTAGCGTAAATATAATAATATAAAATTAAATTAAAACTTTTCTTAATATTATTAGATGAGTTATTTTCAACCTAAATCGTCCTTGGGTCTAAATGATACCCTTTGGAAGCCACCTCGATGAGATTGCTACATTTAATATATTTTATTTAATAAAAAGTTAAATAAGTCTTACTCAAATTTTAACAACTTAATAAATGTTTAAATAATGTTATACAAAATCTAGATTTGACTATAATTACTCATTTAATGACCCAAAAATTCCATATAAATTAGTTTTTAATTATATGGAATTATAAAAAGAATGCTAAATTCAATGGCACGTGATTTCGATGCCAGGAGAGCCCAGATCCAAATTTTGAACTTTTTTAAGGTATGCCCAGTAAATGTGCGAGTGGTATTTTAAAACTTTTGAACCGATGCTCAGACTAGAATTATGAGAGAATCGTTTAATTTTAGTTCCTGGAATCGCTTAGGTGAAGCATAAGTTTCACATGAAAAGTTCAGAAGGAAAATTTAATTTTGGATCATTTTTTAAAAATAATAAATTAACTCTTTGAGTTATTTTATTCTTTCTTAACCATTAAGCAATGGTTGGCGGGACCATGGTGTAACAACATTAATTAAATTAGAGTCATTTAATTACATATTACCTTGTTTGTGTAACTGAAATTCTCGTATGATTAATGGGTTCATTAATTAAGGTTCATTAATGAACCACATTAATGAACATAACACAGAGCTTATTCCTTTTTATTTAATCAATTTGTTGGAAAACAAATAGACAACCATGGGGGAAGCTCTGACGAAACTCTAGAGATGTCAACCGACAACGAAGAATATTGATCAATCGATTACCATTGGAGGATTTGAACCGTACATCGATGAACAATGACGAATGACTTCGAGCACGGAATTCCTTCCTTCGTCTGCAGCACATACCAATGAATCTAGGCAGTGGATTTATGAGTTTAATATTCATCTTTTCCCATTCTTGAATAATATGAAGAATGTGGATCAACCGAAAATCGGTTTTATCCCTGATTAATTGTTTATTACGGGAGGTTATTTTGGGGTTTCACTTTGGGGGTTTCTTAATCTTTTTAGTGATTGTGATCACCCCTTAATGAAATGCTAACGTGGAGGGTGCGGGAAAATCCGAACAAGGCCCGAACCCTCCGCCTCTATTGGTTTTTTTTCTTTCATCATGGGAGACAAAGAAACATGGAGGAAATGTGATTTTTGTAGATTCATAGTAAAGGTGACGACCCAGGAGGCCTTTAGGTGTAGACGGGAAGAAAAACGGACCATCGGAGCATCCCCGGTGGCCTGTGGAAGCAGCTGCTCGTGACGGGCAGCGGCGGAAAGCCTGTGTCGTCCACGTGGAGAAGCAGTGACAGCAGGCACCACAGCGACAAGAGTCATGGAAAACCGGGCCGTAGCTGGTGGAGACGTAGTGCTAGTGCACTACGTGGGAGAGGAGCAGCCAGCTCGGGCTTCCCGGCTGGCACAATGGCTGATTCATGCTAGCCGTTTCGGGAGGAGGGGTGGTGCCCCGCAGGCACCTCCAACTGGGGAAAATGAACGCGTTGTGGCCAATCCAACAAAATCGGGCCACATGCGGGCCAGGTTTTCCAGGTGGGCCATATCCGCTAGGCGGGTCAGATCTTTCGGTCCGGCCGGACCTGCCAGCCATGCTAGATCTGACCGGTCTCATTTCACTAAAACTGATATATCTCTCAAATTGGGAATCTGATTGACACATCGTCAGTAGTGTTGGGACCCTTGGGACGATGCGTTCCTTTTGAGATACTCCACTTGGGTTTTAGCAGAAGTTTGAGTATGGATAGGTTAGATCATACTCGAATCTAACTGGGCTCTATTTACATTTTTTTCTTATAACTTAAAGACCAGGCATCCGATTGATGCACCATCTATCACGTTAGAAACCTCACAACAATACAGTCCTTTAGGTAACTTCTAAGTGGGACATTGTTGTAGTTGTGTTATTATAGATATCTTGAGGAGAAGAATCTATGGAACTGAATCATTCTATGTGTAGGAATCTAGTGGTTGGGTTTCAAGTGAAGAGTGACCCTCCATGGAACAGCATGGGAGAGACCCTCCCTAGACCGACACCATTGTGACCCTCAATGAATCTACAATGAGAGATACCCTCCATGGATATGAAGCAGTGTGACCCTCTATGGATCAGCAACAGTGAGACCCTCTATGGATCATCAGTAGTGTTAGCCTCTATGGATCAGTAGTAGCGACCCTTTCTGGATTGGTAGCATAAAAACCGTTCTCAGATTTGTAGTCGTGCCACCCAACATAATAAAATGATCTAGTTTAAGACTAATCAACTTTATTCGTATTCTTTAAGTTGTAAACCTGGTGTGATATTTATTTTACTTGTTATTTTTGATTGAGATCATGCTTTGTGGATTTTTCCGTGTAGAATTCTGTGATACCATCCGGAGTCTCGGTATCCCAACTAGGCATTGTTATAGTCACCCTTTCACAGGCTTTTCATGCACCTTGTTGTGTCTTGGGCATACGACAGACAACTTGACTGAGACATGGGGAGCTAGGGCTAGACGGTGCTCAGAGGTGATTGATAGACGTGGTGAAGGATAGTGATGACCAACAACGAGTTGTACCTACCCTTCAGGTAGGATCCTTGGTGGACGTCCTCTAAAGCATGTTTTTTCTTTTTTTCTGTACTTTCATTCCAGTTGGGTTTGTATACTTTTAATTTTTCCTTTCAGTTCACACTTTTACTCTCAGCAGTTCTACTTCGTGGTTTGATTTTGGTGTGTACCTAGTCTTTGTGTGTACAAGTTTAAAGGAAATTCCTTCCCTTTTTAGGGGATACCTTTCTAGTGCTATTCACCAACCCCTGACCTATAGAATTTGGGCTTGGGGTAGTCATGACACGGTCCCTGGGGGATGAGTCATGACAAAGTGGTATCAAAGGGGTCAGTTCTACCAGACGATCTAAGAGTGTATGTTTTCAATGGAGCAATAGTGTTATGTGTCTTGAGTTCAGATAATTGTTCAGGGAGTCCAGTGTTGGTGCGATGGCCTACGTTTCCATACACCAGGACTATGAGTTCTGATTTTCAACTCGATACATGAAAACACAGTTTGTGTGTGTTTTGAAAATTTTTTCCTTTTGACCTCTTTTGAGTCATCTCACCAGGTATAACTTATTGATAGTGGCACATCTATTTCTTTACAAGATGCTGCCACGTAGATAGCCAGCTAGGATTCCTATTAGAGATCATGACGATGGTCCACCAAGAAATGAGGCATCGGTGTAGGTCCCTCTTACAATGATAACACCTTAGAGTGGTGTACTTGCAGCGCCACCACACGTAGGGCTGCAGTTGCCACAAGTCCCACCAGTAGACTATGCACGTTGAATGAGCACATTGCATGAGTTCTAATGATAGAGGACTCTATGGTGTCCGATCTGAATCTAATGATTATACACAAGAGGGGGTGAATTGTGTCTTTTACAATTTTTCGATAACTCTTTTCTTGAACGAGTTCTATCCTTTATACTTTATCAGATTTGAGTGTGCAGCGGAATAAGTAAAATCAAGAACACAAAGATGTATAGTGTTTTGGGGAAAAGAAGGCCCCTAGTCCACTCCACCAATGCTCAACTCCACGAGCTTGGTGATTTTCACTATCTGGTCCTCTTTTCCATAGACCGATTCACAACTGAGTATAGGCAATTGATACCTTTACAATCCAAGGAAAAACAAAGCCTTTTGGTTCAAACATGAACCTACACAACTTAGAACGAGAAGCTGGTTACTCAAGAATAAAAAATAATTTCTGAATGAAATTTCCAGTTGATCTTCACAATTACAACAGAATGAAATTGACAGTAGATGGATCAAAGTCTCTAGAAATATTGATCTTTAAGACGAATAATTTCTAAGTTGATCCAGTTCCAGTGGATATAGAGATATAGTTCACAACCTTAGCTATAGTAGATCAATAGTAGATATTCTATGTATAATAGGTGAATCTTCTATAGAGTTTCTTCTTCTTGAACAAACAGATCTTTGATTCTCCTCTTGAATCAGCAGATCAATCGTGAATAGTTGTAATCTCTATTTTCCACCTTTTTCAACAATAGATTGATCACATCCTCATATACATGGTGTATCAGAGATAACATATATAATAAATCATATCTCCTGCACATTTAGATCCATAAAAGTCACCTTCTGATTCGCGATATTCAAAAATTTGAATTTACAGAGAAGGCGTAACTTCCCTTAAGACTCGGCATAAAAATATCATTTTAATTCAATCTTAAATCCATTAATAAAACAGCTTTGAATCAGTCAAAGTCGTACTTTAAAAACGACTTTAAATCCGACTTGAAATCCGCCCAGAAATCAGCTTACTTATCGTTGCACATAAATATCGTCTGTCAAAATTCCCGACACCAAATGTAAGGTTGATGACGCGGCCTCCAAATGTAGGGTTAATAACATAGTCTTCAAACGTAAGGTTAACAACATAAGGTTGAACACAAACGTAGGGTTGAAAACGTAAGGTTGAACACAAACGTAGGGTTGATCATTCATACTTTTTCTTCAAAACTCAAACGTACAGTAAAAGATCCATAATTTTACTTGATCCATACATTTCAAAGAACATATGGTTGTTTAAAAAAGTATGGTTGATGAACCATACTTTTGAGAAACAAATGTATCACATAGAATTTACGTACGGTTCTCCTTCTATACATTGCTGATAACCAAAACGTAAGGTTCCTTCCTAATGTAAGGTTCTCCTTCCATACTTTTCTGAAAACGTATGGTTGTTTAACCATACTTTTCTCTTATCTCAAAAAGTATACACACTTTTCATCCTTACGCTACGTTTATCCACGTAGGGTACGAACAGTGATTCCAGAACGCACTAAAGCATATTCCACACTATATTTATCTACGTAAGGTATGAACAGTGATTCCAGAACACGCCTAAAGCAGATTCCGAATAATTAATAGATTCTCATAATTTCAATAGTAAAATAAATTAATAAATTCCTCAAAAATACTAAATAAAATCATTAGATAATAACTAAGGGTATTTGTGAGCATCAAAATTATCATAAAGAGACAGAGTATTATTTTTAATAATCTCCCCCTTTAAATAATATAAACATGTATTGTTGAAAACAATACTTTGATCAACGATCTCCCCTTTTTTGATGATCACAAACCCCATAAAATAATTAAAATTATTTAAACAAAAATTAACTTTCAAAATTAGTTATAAAGTTTTAAATAAAAACTTCTCCGTCAAAAAGATAATTATAAATCCAAATTTCTCGTTTAATTTTCTCCCCCAATAAAATGAATTCTCCCCCTAAATAAAATGTAGGTTTTAATGTTGTGTTTATCCAAATTCTCCCCCTTTTGTGATATCAAAAAGAATGAAAAATCATGGATTTTAACTCGTTTAATATTGCACTGAACTATTAATAAATTCTATTATGAATTGTTTATCAATAATTAAATCTAAAGTACTGACATATCAAAAATAAAGTCAGTAAAATAAATAAGGAAAGAGACAAATAAATAATGAAGAAAATTTTCATTCAAAAAACAGTAGTATATACATGACAATGATATACACAAGAATCAAGGGTTAGGTAAGATAGGCAACAGGGTCTATCTCCTCTGGATTGCAGACTTGATTTCTGTAAACTACTCCTGAAGTCTCTTCATCATCCCATCTTCAAGATTGATAATGAGCTCTCTGTTCTCTTGAGTCATATGAATATATTTAATTAAATTGACTCTGAAAAACTCAGGCATCCTTTCCTCTTCATCAACAAATACTGACAGCTTCTCTGATAACTGATTTAATAGAATTCGGATTGATGGCTAACTAGATGTTAGTTGATCCACTAAGAACTTCTGATTGTCCAGAAACACTGACAAAGGAGCACTATTACATTGAAGATCGTGTATCCTTTCATTAATGTTTCTCTTCGCAGCTGTGATAGCCTGAAACCTTCTGATTAAATCTGGTGAAGTACCTGATCCACTAACAGCATTATTTGCAACTGATGCAAATTGATTCTCTATAAACAACTTCATATCTGATAAATCTGGCTTCATAACCATTTCATATTTTAATTTTGTAACAGCAGTCAACATATCCTCTTTAATCATTTCAACTTCTTACCTTGAAACTGTACACTCCTTCAGCTTTTGAAACTTTAAATGCTCTAAATCTAAGGCATTTCTCAGAGAAACATTCTCAGACTCCAACTGAGATACTTTTCTGTACAGTTCTTCAACTTCTTCTTTTCTTGAATCAGATAAACCCTGTGCTTGATTCACAGTCTCAGGTTGATGCATTAGTACCAATGGAAATGATTCACCATCAGATTTTTCTTTTTCTCTATCCTGAGAAGGTTTGTCCACAGATTTTTCCTTAGAGTTTTCAAAATCCTCCACAGAAAAATACTCTTGAAGTACCACTGTGTGAGCTTCAGAAGCATGCTCACCACAAACATCAGTATCTATGCCTTCCATTGGGTTTTCAAGAACAATTTCTTCAGTAGTTTCCTGGGGTATGGCCACTTCTTCACCAGGCATTGCCTCCATCTCTTATTCCTGTGGAAGTGCAACTGCAACATTAGCTACAATCTGTTCCCGATTTACCCTTTGAGATTCTTCTTGAGCTCTTGATTTATCTACTGGAGCTATTCTCTCAGTAAAATATTACATGGTCTTATCAACAACAGCTTCTCTCACAAAAGATTATGAAATTAAAGCTTTTGTTGTAGTTTCCAAAGCAGTGGAAGTGACTTCCTCATTTACTGGTCTTTTTCTTTTTGATTGAAGTCCCTCCTGACTTCTGTCTTCCTCAACATCTGCCACTTCAAAGTGAATCCTCCTTGCTGCATTGCTGACTCTGGATTCAGCTTGTCCCTCCTTGGACTTAGCAGGTTGAGCCTGACCCCTCTCCGAGTCTTCCTCAGCTCATACTGGCAAAACTTTTCATGGTGCTCCAGAAATATCCGACTTTCCTCAAAGTTCCATCATTAAACATATTACTGTGATGACAGTTAACTCTAGAATCCACTAATCTCACCAAGTCTTTCTTAAACAACAGTTTAGAAATAAATCTACCGAAAGGGTAGAAATTCATCCTGGCCTCGATTTGACAGCAGTAACTGAGATACCTTATCATATATCTTGGAAAGTTTAACTTAATATCACTTAACATAAGAAACATTATATATATATCAGGGTACAAAATATTCTCCATTTCTGCCATCTGTGGAGCTATTCCTGTCTGAATAAATTTGACCAAAATCTTCTGATCAGGCTCCAAATCCTTGAAAAAAATTTCTTTATTTTCTTGGTACCAAGAAGAAAAGACATGATGTCTTTGGATTTATGCATAGAATCTCAAATATTCTTCAAGTCGAAATGAAAAAATCCCTCATGAGGGCAGTTGAGAATATGACAAATCTCTACTGAAGAGATTCAGAAATCCCTATCCTCTATCTTAGCCATCATATTATCCTTTGTATCTCTCAGACTAAATTGTACAGATTTGAAGAAGTATCTAAGTTCAACTTCATACAGAAATTCCGTATTTTCACTATTGATCATCTATTCAAGATTTTGAAACGACAGCACTTGCTTCAATAATAGATTTGTCTGAAATAACCAGTCGAGATCGATTACCTTACCCTGTAAGATTTTTTTCCCTCGATGCATTCTCTCTTGGCATTTCTTGGCTTAGCCTCAATGGCTCTTTTAGTCCTTACCATTTCCGCAAGAGTCTCTGAAGGTTTGAAGGTTAGGGTTTCAGAAGAAGAAGTGCGATTTTCAGATTTCGAAAGGGTTTTGATAGAAGTGAAAGGGTTTAAAAGTCGAAAAGGCTCTGATAGCCTTGATTCCTGTGTAATCACTAATCATTACATATATTTAAAAACAAATAAATTTTTCATATGACGAAAGAACGAAAAACTTAAACAGTATTCAACAAAATTTACATAAATAAATAAAAGTAAATAAAAAATTAAAAAAATTATCTAAAAATAAATAAACCTAGATCCCCCTTAATGAAATCAAACCTTGTAGTGGGAAGTGGTTTAGTAAAAATATCTGCTAATTGAATTTCAGTATTTATAAATTCTAAAAATATATCTTTTTTAATAACATGAGCTCTTAAAAAGTGATTCCTTATATCAATGTGCTTAGTTCTAGAATGACTAATATGATTTTTTGAAAAATTAATTGCACTAATTTTATCACATAAAATATGTGTATTATTAAAATTCAATCCAAAGTCCATAAGAGTGTTTTTCATACACAACACTTGTGCACAACAACTGCCAGCAGAAACATATTCTGCATCAGCTGTTGACAGGGCAACTGAATGTTGTTTCTTACTAGACCATGATACTAAGGACTTTCCTAAAAAGTGACATATACCTGATGTGATTTTTCTATCTAACCTACAACTTCTAGAGTCAGCATATGAATATGAAATCAAATTAGAATCATAAGTTTTAGGATAAAGAAGAGATTGAAAAAAAGTTTTTTTAAAATATTTAAAAATTCTCTTAACAGTAGTTAGATGAGATTCTTTAGGATTTGATTGAAATCTAGAACAAAGACATATTGAATACATTATATCTGGCCTGCTAGGAGTAAGATATAACACACTACTAATCATACCTCTATATAACTTGTTGTCAACTGATTTTCCAGTTTCATCCAAATCAAGTTTTATATTAGTACACATAGGATTTTTAAATGGCTTGCTGTTCTCAAGTCCAAATTTTTTAAGTAAATCAGTAATGTATTTGCTTTGATTTAAAAAATTTCCAAAATATTTTTGAAATATTTGAAGACCCAAAAAGAAATTTAATTCTCCCATCATACTCATTTCAAATTCTTCTTGCATTAATTTTGAAAATTCATGACAAATAGTTTTATTAGTTGATCCAAAGATTACACCATCAACATAAATTTGAACCAATAAAACATTATTTTTCACAGTTTTTTTAAATAGTGTTGGGTCTGCCATACCAATAGTAAAATCATTTTTCAAAATAAAAGAACATAATCTTTCATATCAATCTCGAGGTTCTTGTTTAAGGCCATAAATAGCTTTAGTAAGTTTAAAATCAGAATCAGGTTTTTGAGAGTTTTCAAAACCAAGAGGTTGCTCAACATAAACTTCCTCCATTAAATAACCATTTAAAAAGGTAGATTTAACATCCATCTCAAATAATTTATAATTCATATAAGATGCATAAGCTAAAAGGATTATAAAGGATTTTAACCTAGATACAGGTGCAAAAGTCTCATCATAATCTATTCCTTCTTCTTGATTATATCCTTTAGCTACTAATCTTTCTTTATTTATAGTTATTGTGCCTTTGTCATCCTGTTTATTTCTAAAGACACATTTGGTTCCTATTACAGGATAATTATTAGTTCTTTCCACTAATTCTCAAACTTCATTTCTTTTAAACTGGTTTAATTTATCTTGCATTGTTATTACCCATCTTTCATCATCTAAAGCTTCTTCTATAGTCTTGGGTTCTTGTTGAGATATGAAGGCAGAGAATTCCACTAGGTTTCCTAAGTTTCTTCTAGTTTGAACACCAGTTTCTAGGTCACTTATTATAGTTTCTAAAGGATGATTCTTTAGGGTTATAGACTATCTAGGTAATATATTTAAAGGTTCTTCAGTATCATGTGTCCTCTGAACTGGACTGAATTTCTTTTATATCATTTTCAAAATCATTCTTTAAATTCTCAAGTCTCATGTTATCATTAGAGTCATGTTCGTCCATTTGTTCTGTCCTTTTCTCAAAGGGATCAGATTCATCAAATTTCACATGAACTGATTCTTCAACAATCCTTGACTTCTTATTATAAACTCTATAAGCTTTGGAGGTAGCAGAATATCCTAAGAAAATACCTTCATCAGATTTTGGATCGAACTTACCAAGATTATCCTAGGTGTTTAAGATATAAACCATGCATCCAAAAACATTAAAGTAATTTACTTTAGGTTTTCTGTTATTCCATAGTTCATAGGGTGTCTTTTTCAAAATAGGTCTAATTAAAACTCTATTAATTATATAACATGCTATATTCATAGATTTTTCCCAGAAATATATAGGTAAGATATATTCATTTAACATAGTTCTAGCCATTTCTTGAATTGTTCTATTTCTTCTTTCTACAATCCCATTGTGTTGAGGTGTTCTAGGTGGAGAAAAGATATGTTTAATACCCATATTTGAGAAAAATGAATTAAATTCCAGATTCTCAAATTCTCCACCATGATCACTTCTCAATGAGATAATATTGAAACTTTTTTCATTTTTAATAGATTTGCAGAACCTTTCAAATAATGTAAAAGCTTCATTTTTAAATTTCAAAAAGAAAATCCATGTATATCTTGAATAGTCGTCAACTAAAACATATACATATAATTTACCAGCTAATCTTGCTACTCTTGAAGGTCCAAAAAAATGCATATGAATAAGTTCTAGAGGTTTAGATGTAGAAACCTTATTAACAGATTTGAAGGATGATTTGTGTTGTTTGCCAAGTTGACATGCATCACAAAATCTGTCACTTTCAAATTTGAGACAAGGTAAATCAGAAACTAAATTTTTCTTAGATAACTTATGTAAAAAATATACATTGCAATGACCAAGTCTCCTATGCCAGATCCCGGATTCACTTACTTTAGCAGTCAAGTAGTTTACTTGTTGTTTACACAAAGAATTTAAATCAAAAGTATAGACATTTTTTGTTCTTTGTGCTTTAAATTTAAACGGTTTATCATTAGAAACAATACAACAATTGTTAGTAAAATGAATAGTATATCCATCATCACAAAGTTTAGAGATACTTATCAGATTGTGTTTTAGTCCTTGTACATAAAGTACTTTGTTGATTGAGACTGTTTTTGGATCTCCAACAGTTCCAATGCCAATGATTTTTCCTTTGGCATTGTCACCAAATGCGACAAGTCCTCCTTCCTTTTGAGTGAGTGAAGAAAAATTAAATTCGTTTCCACTCATATGTCTTGAGCAGCCATTGTCCATGTACCATATATCTTTTCTTTTCTGGTGTCCTGCTACTTGCAAAGTCATTCAAACAAATTGCTTTGGTGCCCATATTTTGTTGGGTCTAGGAGTGTTAGCCAGCAATGATTTGGGTATCCAGATTTTCTTTGCTCCTTTAAAATTACTGAATCATATAAGTCTTTTGAAACATAGGCTTTCTTAATACCACAAATTTGAGGTTGTCTTAAGAAACAGTTTTTAGCTATATGTCCCTTTGTCCCACAAAAATTACAATTAACCTTTTTAGAGCTTGGAACAAAATAATTTTTATATAGATTTGGTTTTTCTCATTTACTACCAATTCCAAATCTCTCCATTTTAATGACAGTTTTTCCAAGAATTTCATTTAATGAATTCTCTCCTTTTGTAAAAACCAATGCAGCCAGTTTGTAAGATTCTACTTCATCCTGTAGTGTTTTTATTCTTGATTCATAATTAATATAGTTAGAGTTAATCGAATTGTATTTATCAGTTAATTATTTATGTTGTTTTAGCATTGTATCTCTTTCATCTAAAATGACTTTATGTTTATTTTTTAGTGACTTATGTTTCTTAAATAGTGAGTCATATCATTCTTCAAGAATATTTCAGTAGGATGCAAGTTTTTCATTTGTGTAGATTGATTCAGAATTTGATTCAAAGGAGTAATATGAGTGTACCTCATCAGTTTCTGCCATGAAACACATGTTTTCGTTTAGATTGACTTATTCTTTCTCTGAGCTTGATTCGGAAGATCTATTAGAGTCTTCAGATACAATCCAAGTGTCTTTCAAAGCTTTCTTGTCTTTCTTCTCAAAGTCATTTCATTTTAAGAATTTCTTCTTCTTTGCATCCTTCAATTGTGTGAAATATGGTCTGATATGTCTCATCTTTTTGCATTCATAACATCTTACTTCCTTATTATCTCCCTTAAAGGATTTTTTGAAGCCTCTTTTATTGCTGTAGAATTTTCTAAATTTCCTGGCTAGCTGAGCCAGCTCTTCATCTGAGTTGGATGAGTCAGATCTTTCTGATTTAGCTTTGGCTTCTCTGTTCTTCATCTTTCTATTCTTTTGTTGTGAAGTAACCTTCAAGGTAGTATCTTCTCATTTGATAATCAATTTATGTTCATTAGCCTCATCTTGCATTTCAGCTTCATACATCATCAATGTACCAATCAGCTCTCTCATAGTTAGATCTTTGACAGGTGTTGATTGTCTGATTGCAGCAGAGATACCATTCCATCGAGTAGGAAGTACTCTCAGTACTTTTAATTCTTGATCAACCTGCTTGATAGGTTCTCCTAGAGCAGTTATGTTATTGACAATTTCCGTCAATCTCTCATTCATTTGGGTAATGCTCTCACCTTCAACCATTCTGAAAGTATCGAATTTCAATTTTGCAGTGGCATATCTCATTTGCCTCACATTGTATGTTCCTTCATATGTCACAGCTATTGTTTTCCACATCTCATATGCTATCGGGCACTGAGATACTCTGTTAAATTCATCTGGTCCTAGACCGCAGATAATTGCATTCATAGCCTTCGAGTTCATATCGTATTCTACCTCTATAGCAGCACTCCATATCTCAGGATTTTCAGGAATTTCATAAGGAGTCAGAATATTTGAATAGACTCTATATCTGAGGTTTTTCAGATATATTATCATGTGCGATTTCCAGCAATCATAGTTCTCTCTATTAAAATATGGTGCTCTAACCATCGACATCCCTTATCTTGTATCAGTCATGATGAGCTGTTGTATAATCCTTAAATTCTTTTAGCTTTCTAAGGCTCTATCAGAAGCTCCACCTCTGATACCAATTGTTGGATCTGAATCTATAGATTATACACAAGAGGGGGGTGAATTGTGTCTTTTTGCAATTTTTCGATAACTCTTTTCTTGAATGAGTTCTATCCTTTATACTTTATCAGATTTGATTGTGCAGTGGAATAAGTAAAATCAAGAACACAAAGATGTATAGTGGTTCAGGGAAAAGAAGGCCCCTAGTCCACTCCACCAATGCTCAACTCCATGAGCTTGGTGATTTTCACTATCTGGTCCTCTTTTCCATAGACCGATTCACAACTGAGTACAGGCTGTTGATACCTTTACAATCCAAGGAAAAACAAAGCCTTCTAGTTCAAACATGAACCTTCACAGCTTAGAACGAGAAGCTGGTTACTCAAGAATAAAAAATAATTTCAGAAAGAAATTTCCTGTTGATCTTCACAATTGAAACAGAATGCAATTGACAACAGATGGATCGAAGTCTCTAGAAATATTGATCTTCAAGACGTAGCAGTTCTGAGTTGATCCAGTTGTAGTGGATATAGAGATATAGTTCACAACCTTAGCAGTAGTAGATCCATAGTAGATATTTGATGTAGAACAGGTGAATCTTCTATCAAGTTCCTTCTTCTTGAACAAACCGATCTTTGACGCTCCTCTTGAATCACCAGATGAATTGTAAATAGTTTCAATCTCTGTTTTCCACCTTTTTCAACAATAGATCAATCACATCCTCATATACGTGGTGTTTCAGAGAGAATATATATAATAAAGCATATCTCCTGCACATTTAGATCCATAAAAGTCGCCTTCTGATTCGCGATATTCAAAAATTTGAATTTACAGAGAAGTAGTAACTTCCCTTAAGACTCGGCATAAAAAGATCCTTTTAATTCGATCTTAAATCCATTAATAAAACATCTTTGAATTAGTCAAAGTCATACTTTAAAAACAACTTTAAATCCAACTTGAAATCCGCCCAGAAATCAGCTTACTTATCGTTGCACATAAATATCGTCTGTCAAAATTCCCGATGCCAAACGTAAGGTTGATGGCGTGGCCTCCAAACGCAGGGTTAATAACATAGTCTTCAAACGTAAGGTTAACAGCATAAGTTTGAACACAAACGTAGGGTTCACAACGTAAGTTTGAACACAAACGTAGGGTTAATCATTCATACTTTTTCTTCAACACTGAAACATATGGTAAATTATCCATACTTTTACTTGATCCATACTTTTCCAAGAACGTATGGTTGTTTACCAAAGTAAGGTTGATGAACCATACTTTTGAGAAATAAATGTATCACTTAGAATTTACGTACGGTTCCCCTTCCATACTTTGCTGATAACCAAAACTTAAGGTTCCTTCATAACGTAAGGTTCTCCTTCCATACTTTGCTGAAAATGTATGGTTGTTTAACCATACTTTTCTCTTATCTCAAAAAGTATACACGCTTTTCATCCTTATGCTACGTTTATCCACGTCGGGTACGAACAGTGATTCCAGAACGCGCTAAAGTAGATTCCGCTCTATATTTATCTATGTAAGGTATGAACAATGATTCCAGAACGCGCTTAAAGTAGATTCCGAATAAGTAATAGATTCTCATTATTTCAAGAGTAAAACAAATTAATAAATTCCTAAAAAATACTAAATAAAATCATTAGAAAATAACTAGGGTATTTGTGAGCATCAAAATTATCATAAAGAGATAGAGTATTATTTTCAATAATCTCCCCCTTTTAAATAACATTAATATTTATTGTTGAAAACAATACTTTGCTCAACATAAGGTTTTGAGGATAGATAGATCCCCAGGCATCTGAGGACTAGATGGAGGTTGTGGCATGATTTTATAGCTTGGTTGAGACACTAGCATACCAAATAGTGATCCAAGCTGCTAGTCTCTTTCAGGGCACAAATGAGATATGGTGGATCCTGATGCTCCAGACACACGTGGAGACAACTCTTTTTTCGTTGGAATTTGAGACCCCATTCAAGGAAGAGTTTGTACCATAAACATTATACTCAATGCGTATTCAGGAGCTACTTCACTTACAATAGGATAACCTGATAGTGTCCTAGAACTTGACGAGATTCACTAACCTCTTTCGCTACTCCACCGACATGGTACAAGACCTTTTCTTCAGGGCCTGGAACTTTGAGCAGGGACACCAATGGGAGATAAGATTGTCGATGATATCTCTCAACATCCAAATATAGGATGGAGTTCTAGAGTGGGCATTATTGGTGGATAGATTCCTAGATAATCATGAACTAGTGGTGAGACCCACCACCAGACGACAGGCAGTCGAGTCATCTATAGAAGGCAGTAGACATATGACATAGAGGACCAAGTGGGCCAGACCTTCCATAGGATGACCCCAAGATATAGGGTTGAAGGTAGGGAGCTCACAAGGAAGAGGATGTCATTAGAGGAGAAGACTGTGCTACTCATGTGGTGGGTAGGGTCACATGGTTTGCGATTGCATGAACTACCATACTAAAGATTAACAGATGGTTGAAGGACCACTAAGGCAGAGGTAGGGGTTCGAGCGAGGAGGTCCGTAGGGTGGCAGATGTCATAGAGAATTAGGTCGTGCAGTAGGTGGTGGGAGACGGTTTGAGATACGACCGCCACCACCCCCAGGTAGTCCATCTCGACCACAGGGAGTAGGTGGACATGGACGAGCTCAGCTTCAGGCGGTAGAGGCTTATGACCATGGTGATCCAAATATGATTCGAGGTACAATATATGATTACTCAACCCTAGCCGCAATTCTCGTAGACAGAGGTTAAAGTCACTCAATTATTGACATGACTCTCATTTAGAGTTATGATATTCTAGTGGAGTATTTGGATCAATACTTACGATTAGAGACTCATACGGGAGAGGATTCAAAAATTATACACTTTTGCTGGCAGTGTTATCTTACTCTAGAAGGTGAGATATTTGGATCGGATCTCCAAGTAGCAGCATTGAGGCCTTATGGCATCATCTTGGGTATGGACTGGTTATACATGGTCCATGCTCAGATCGACTATTTTAGGTGCAAAGTGAGGTGTGTCCATGCGGATGCGACCTGGTTTTCCTTCACTGGTGAAAAGGGAATCTTTGTAGCAATGGATAGACTTTCTCGGAGGAAGGTGTAGTCGATCACTCAATAGTTTGCTAGCCTCACCCTTAGTGTAGTAGATGAGAAGAGTCAGATATATCTTGTAGTAGTGGACCAGTATTCTAATGTATCTCCTGAGGATGTTCTGGGACTACCTCCTCGCAAATAGGTAGACTTATACATCGACCTGTACCCTAGGACGACACCAATATCTACACCAGCATATTGGATGTCTCCCGTAAAGCTTTTTGATTTGAGGGTACAGTTGGAGTACTTTCATAGTAAGGGGTTTGTAACACCTAGTGTTTCACCATGGGTATCCCAATTCTTTTCACCAAGAGGGAAGATGGAAGTTTGAGTCTTTGTGTGGACTATCAGTGCCCGAACCATGTGACCATAAAGAACATGTATCCTATACCTAGGATTTATGATCTCTTTGAACAGATGAAGGGAGCTCTGTGGTTTTTGTAGATAGACCTAGATCAGGCTATCATTAGCTTCAGGTGCGGGGTGAGGACATACCGAAGATAGCCTTCCAATACTGGTATGTACACTATGAGTTCTTGGTGATGCCTTTCGGCATGACCAACACCCCAACAATGTTCATGGGGATCATGAATAGTATCTTCTTTCCTTACCTCGATCTATTCATGGTGGCCTTCATTGACGACATCTTGGTGTACTCGACATCGGAGGAAGAGCATGCCACACATCTGTGAATAGTACCTTGACACACTTTGAAAACACCAACATTATGGTAAGCTCTCGAAGTTCCAATTCTGGATACATGAATTGCACTTTCTAGGACACGTTATCTCAGAGGTTGGATTCGCGGTGGATCTAGAAAAAATATAGGTAGTGCTTTCTTGGGGGCCACCCAGAAGCGTGAATGAGGTGTGGAGTTTCCTAGGGTTGGTTGGGTACTACTGGAGATTTGTACCCGAATTTTCAAAAGTAGAAGCACCCTTTGAAGCTTTGAAAAAGATCAGAAAATCCTTCATATGGACGGAGAGGTACTAGTAGATTTTCTAGGAACTGAGGTGGAGATTGAAGAGTTCCCCCATTTTGAGGCTACCACAAGAGGGTGTTGGGTATGTAGTATACTATAACGCATCAGGGAAAAGACTGGGATGTGTCCTGATGCAGGAGTGAGCGGTGATCTCCTACAGCTCACTAATGCTAAGGAAACATGAGATGAACTATGTGACCCATGACCTGGAGTTAGAAGCAATGGTATTTGTGTTGAATATGTGGTGACACTACTTGATGGGTGAACGGTTTACTGTCTTCTCCATTCACAAGAGTCTCAGGTATATCTTCTCACAGAAGGGCTTAAACCAGAGACAACAGAGATAGATAGAGTTATTCCAGGACAATGACCTTGAGATTGTATACACCCCGAAGGAGGGAAATGTAGTAGCAGACACACTCAGTAAGAGGTCGGGTCTACAACTACTAAGTGACGAAACAAAGTAGCTAGCCGCATTTAAGGAATTCTTCGTGGACAGTGATGATGCAGCTTACCTTCAATCTATGACGGTCACTCCCCCACTTCTTCAGAGAGTTTGGGAGGAACAGCTTGGGGACATTGACTGTGAGGATAATCATGCTAAGATATCCTCAGGACAGGCTCTTGATGGATGTTTGATAGGTGGGGATCATGTCATTATTTTTGGAGGATTCACCATGATACTAGTGACATATCAGGAGGAGGTGTTGAAGGAGTTCCATACATCCCCTTTGGCGGTACATCCTAGAGTGCCGAAGATGTACCAGGACCTCCAACGTCAGTATTGGTGGCCATGGACAAAGAAAGCAGTGGGAAAGTTCATTTCAAGATGCCTCACTTGTCCTTAAGTGAAGGTTGAGCATTAGGTTACAACAGGCTTAGCACAACAACTATAGGTACCAGAATGGAAGTGGGATGGTATCTCCATGGAATTCTTGACTGGGTTACCATGCACGTCCAGGGGCCACAACTTTATCTGGGTGATCGTTGCTCGAATCACGAGGTCATCCCATTTTCAACCCATCCGAGAGCAGGGATCAGTAGAGGGTTTGAGACGCCTCTATGTCCAGGAGATAATACGGCTTCATGGGGTACCGTTGACAGTCATTTCATATTGTGATGATTATTTTACATCCTGGTTGTGGAAGGGATTACAGGAGGCATTCAGGACTTATATACTCTTGAGAATTACCTTTCACCCTTAGACATATGGTCAGATGGAGTGGACCATACAGACACTGGAGGACATGCTTTGTTCTTATGTCCTTGATTTTGGTGGTAGTTGGGAGGACCACCTACCACTGGTGGAGCTCTCATAAAAAAATAATTATCACTCCACCATCAGCATAGCACCGTTTGAGGCCTTATACGGGAGACCATGTAGATCACCTCTATGATGTACAGAACCAGGGGAGTCAGCACTTATGGGTCCAGAGTTGGTACGAGCTACCACTGAGAAGGTGAAGGTCATCCAAGAGTAGATGAAGACTGCACAAAGAAGGCATAAGTCTTATACTAACAAGAGATGGAGACCCTTGGAGTTTGAGGAGGGTGGTCATGTTTTCCTTTGGATCTCACATTGATGAGGATTATAGAGATTTGGATGGTGTGGAAAGTTATCTTTGAGGTTCATCAGACCTTTCTAGATTATCAACAAAGCTAGCGAGTTGGTGTACCACCTAGATCGTTCCCCATATATACACTAGGTGCATAATGTTTTCCATGTGTTGCAGCTGAGGAGATATATGCATGATCCATTTTACGTCATCGATTGGGGAAAGCTAGACATTGACGATGGGGAGATGTTCACAAAGTTCCCGGTAGAGATAGAGGATCGATAAAGGTGGATCCTACAAGGGACAGGTCATGAAAACTCATTGGAAGTCTAAAATGATTTTCTTTATCATGTAAATTTAGTTGTAATTTTTAGTAATTAAATAATTGCATTAAATTCTTATACATTGATGATCAAGAAATTATTTAATTGGTGAAAAATCAATAGAATATTTTTTATTAAATTGATAATAACTATTTTAATACCAAAAAAATAGGATAAAATCTTATTGGTTGAGAATATCTCGACCATAATCATCAAAGGGTAGAGTTAATGACCATTTGTAGCCATATGAGGAAGAATATGACACTTATAATATTTTTTTCACAGTGATGTTAAAGTTGCCACATTCATGTTTTATTAAATATAATAATTTTAATGTAGGATTCTATAGAATATATATTCAACTATAAGTATTACTATGAAATATAATAGATTTATATTTATCTTAATATTTTTTTTAATTTTCCCCCAAAAAAATTATATTAAATACTTATACAAAAATGATGAAATAATTATTTTATTAAAAGAACTATCAAATTAATGTCATTTAAAATATTAAGATAAATATAATTTGTCTTAATTAAGATATCCAATAAATTTATAGACCACCTGTACTGCATAGGGATATAATGAAATATTTGGTTCGAGGATAACATCATATATTGATATTTTTTAAATTCTATCAATTGAATAGTGACAAAATTGGCACTATTGTTGAATTGTTAAAGCAATGTTTATTAATTTATTTAATATTCATAATTTTTTTTTAAAAGTATATAATAATTATAATGTGGTCTAAAATGATCTGAATTATTTATTTGTGGTTTAATTTTCATCAAATATGTAGATATTTTACCCTTTTAATATTGAAATAATTTTTACCCTAGTTAATATGAAATAGAATAGCTAAGCGTTAAATAAAAATGATAAGGTTTAAATTTACATAACAACTTGTTCAATATTTATTGGTTGATTATATTACATTATTATCTCATATAATCTTCAAAACTATTATATTTTGGAGGTTTCTGGATGTAGTTTTATTTTATTATAAATTAATATTTTTGGAGACTTCAAATGTTCCCCTAACCTCAATTATAAATGGACACCTCCTCCCTCACCTATTCACTTCACTTTAATCCTTGACGTTATTCAATACCATACCCATTTCCCTTCTAAACTTTTATAGTTACATTTTAGAGGCTCTTTTATTCTGAAAAGTCCAACTCATGTGCATTTGAGAGGAGATTTAGAGGGAACATGTCGAAGAAAAGGCAATCTCCTCTACCAATTTTTCAAATTATTTCTTATTCTACTTCCTATTTATGAGTTTTTTCCATTATAAAGTAATATTTATAGTATAAGTTATATTATGATATGTTATTATGGTTATGTAGCTACCATATTCCACCTTCTATCTATCCTACGAAAAATGAAATCACCACGCGTGCGTACATACGGCTTACCATCTAAACATCATAGTGTAAGGTGTTTTTCACCACCTTACTTGGATGGATATAATAACTGAAATAATAACTATATATGATTATTATAACATGATATGTATTCTATAACAACATATATACCATTCACTTCAATATCATTTCACAATTATCAGAATTATATCGTCGCTCGTGCATACAGACGACCGACCGTCTCCACGATGCGATATGATTCATTCTACATGATATCAATTAAAACATGATTATATTAATGTATAGAATGAATAAATATGGTATATATATTATTATAATATCATTTTTAGTGATATAAATATGACTTAATAATGAGAACCTGAACTTATTCTACAGAACATGCATGTTAATATAGAGCAGTTAATATCTAAATAACGAGTAACAATGAAATACTATTAACAAACAGATAATAATATAATCATATATGATATCATAAAAATTATTATGATTCTGTAATAAGTCAATGAAATCGTTTAAATCATTTTATAGGATGTTCGGATACATACAACAGATATTAGACCTAAGGTAGGGGAAAATTTTGCAATCTCATTTTTATTCAAGATTGATTATATGTAAGTATTTATTGGGATATATTTATCATCCATGTCCCTGTTTTATACACATGTATTATAAAATATTATTTATAAAGTTATACATTTTTTTAAAATCTTTTTTACCCATTGGTGAATTTTTATTAAATGGTATGAAAGGAATATCTTGTGATTTTCTGTATTAGATACATTTTTACTTTATGAAAAATGTACAAGATGAATGTTTTCTTTTAACTTATACGGCAAGAAATTTTTTTTATATTTTCATAATGTCTTATTTCCATGAAACCTATTTTATACTCTTTCATGGTTATTTTAAAATAAATTCTTTTCTTTTAAAATTTCATGGAATTTTTAGAAAAGATAACATTTTTTAATAAGAAAGGATATTTTCCTAAAGAATTAATTTAAACTATTTTATCAAAATTATTTTCCATCAAGGATGACATTATTTAATAAGTTTATATTTCAAGTAGTGTATTCCTACTATTTCTATGGTTTGATTATTTTTATGATGGACTTTTATTTAATAAATCTACTATTTTTATATGTATTATGTTATAATAGAATGATCTTTATAAAACCCATTTTATTTTTGGGTTATGATATTAGGGATGATTTCACTTTTTGTGGAACATATAAGAATGATTTCCTTATGATATTTGTGGGACCTATATCTACCTCAAATTCATTGGGTAAATATTTATATCCCATGGGATAGATAGAACTGGAAATATAAATAAATCTAGATCATTAATATTGGGTTAGAACAACAAGTATATTCAGTTTTGTAATACAGGGATGGAATAGTAGTAAATCCGGTTCGATAATATAGGTCTAGAACAAGGAGTTAACTCATTCAATTAATGGACTTAGTTTGCTTTGATGGTCTTGGAAATGAGCCTTTTCTAATATGGAAATGATTTTCTATTCTTATGGGTTTTTCAAAATTCCATATTTTATGCCAATGCTAATTTATCTTGGTTCAAGGTTCCTTTATGATTTATGCCTTATGAACTACCAAAGTTTATTTCATGACATGTGATTTTGATATTTTTTATACATGGTATGATTTCTATAATTTATGTTCTCAGTTTTAAATTATTTTGTTCAAGTTTTGTTTGACAATTTCCCTGTTTATCCTTATGGATCATTTGATCTCACCTTTTTCACAAATTTTCTTTTCCCTAGGATATAAAGAATGGTTTTAGGTAGGAAAAATAAATATGAATTCTTTATGGTAGATGTTGAAGATCTTTCAAAAATTAGAAGAACATGATTCATGTTTCCAGAGGCACTAAATTAATACCTTCTTTGGGTGTCTATTTGTGTCATGTATTAAGTATTCCAAAAAAGTGATGTAATTTAAATGTACATCATGATTGGTTCCTTATAGGTCAATTGATAAATCATCTCTTAAAGAATGAAAATAAGCAAATTTTGAAAGATGATCAATAATAACCAATATCACATCATTTCATCTCAAAGTCCTTGGTTTACCCATGATAAATTCTATCATAATATCATCCCATTTCAACATAGGTATAGGTAGAGGGTTCATATATACTCTAAGAAATTGTCTTCCAACATTCACCTATTGAAAAACAAAACACCTAGACACATAATCAGAAATCTCCATCTTCATTTTGTCCTGCCAATATTTTTCCTTCAAATATCTGTACATCTTGGTGATACCAGAGTGAATAGAGAAATTTGATCTTTGAGAATCATTTAATAGTTCCATTTTTAACTCATATTTTGATAGAACAAATAACCTATTTCCAATATTCATAACTCTATACCTATAAAAAAGTCTTCCACTCTCTTATCCTTAATGGAATTAATTTTATTTTCAATATTCTTATCATCAAAATGAGTGTTTTTTATCTTCTCTAGTAATAATGGTATATCGATAATTTTAAAAGGAGTGATGTGTCCTCTTACATTAAAATCCCCATATCCATCATTATAAGATCAATAAACATAATATCATTCGCAAACCCAATTTGGATTAGAATTCCATGATCCTTCTAGTTTAATGCAACTTCTACCTTATTTTCCTTTCCTAGGTGGTAGTGTATTGAACAATAATAATCATTGAGTAACTCGAGCCATCTCCTTTTTGTCATGCTGATTTCATTCTTTGTAAAAATGTATTTCAAACTTTTTTGATCTTTATATATCTCACAAATTTCACCATAGAGATATTGTCTCCAAATTTTTAGAGGAAAGTTTATGGATGCTAACTCAAGATCAGGAATTGGATAATTTGGTTCATTTCTAACTTTATTTGTTTTCATAAGGACACAACCCAGTCCATTCATTAATGTATCACTGAATATCCTAAACCCATAATTTTCAAATGGAATAGTCAAAATTGGAACATTGACTAATATACTCTTCTATTCTTCAAAAAAAATTACATTCTTTTTTCTATACAAACTTAACCCCTTTACATACGATCTTGGATAAATGGTTAGAAAACTGGGAAATTTCTATACAAAACGCCAATAGTAACCTACTATGCCAATAAAACTACATACCTTTGTATTTTTATTTGGAATATTCCATTCTTGTATTTTATTTTCCTTTATAGGATCAATTAATATTCCATCCTTATAGATAATATTTTTTAGAAAATAACTTGGTTGATGCTGGAATTCAATCTTACTAAACATACCATATAACTATTTTATTCTAAGTGTCCCAAAAACAACCCACATGTGGTTCTCATAGTCCTCATATTTTTTAGAATATATCAACATATCATCAATAAATATCACAACAAAATTATAAAGATATTCCCTGAAAACATTGTTCACAAGATCCATGAAAATGGAGGGTGAATTAGTTATTCGAAATGGCATTACTATGAACTCATAATTTCAATAAATGGTTCTAAATGATCTCTTCGGAATATATTAATTCCTCACATGAAAATAATGATAGTCGGATCAAAGATCAATATTTGAAAAATATTTCCCTCTGTGATGTTTATCAACTAGATCATCAATGTGAGGAATAGGATACTTGTTATTCATTATAATAGCGTTCATTTCTCTATAATCGATTCACAATCACATTGATCCATATTTCTTCTTTACAAAGAGAATATGGGATCCCCATGGAGAAACACTTGGGATAATAATTCCCTTGTCACTAAATTATTGTAGATGTTTCTTCAAATACACTAATTCCATAGTGTCCATTCTATAGGGTGTCTTTCATATAGTTCTTGAATTGGGAATTAAATCAATATAGAACTTGACTTCTTGCTCTAGAAGATGTCTAGGTACATCCTATGGACGTACATCAATATATTCTTTCATAATTGGTATGTACTCAATTTGAAGATTAATTTCCTCATCCCTAAATGTTGTTTTCTCTTCCACCCATAGAATTTCATTTATTAAAGCTATAATAGGTGGATCTAGATAAGAACCAGATGATGATGTTTCTTCACTAAAGATAAGGGATTCTACATCATCCTCACAAATTGTAATTTCATCCTTTTTTCAATATATTTTTGCCTTATATTTTGAAATACAGTCTATCCAAAGGATTATATCAATATCAACCATATGTATGATGATAAGGTTTGTAACTAAAGAATGTTTATGTGTCATAAAGGGGACTCATTGAGGCATCTTTGTTGCAATGATACTTCCCTTCTGTGTTTTCACAGACAACTCATTTATTAAATAAAAATATAAATGTATAATTTTCGTGGAAAATTAAGAAGGAATAAATGAATGTGATAACCTAGAATAAAATTAAACATTGGTTAAGTTTGATTAAATGATTAAAGTTATTGCTACCACATCATTAGGAACTTCAAGTTCCGTAGTTGTGGTCATATAAGATTGGCCATATCCCTGTGGACTATTCTATTATAGATTCACTTGAATATTTGAGAAATTGATTATAATAATGCTCTATTTAATTATAGTTGATGCGTTGAAAATAATTTATTTGTTTCTTGTCATTACAGTCATTATCCTGATGATCCTTTTCTCTAAAATTATAGAAAACTTCCATGCCTTTGAAGAATTTCCCAGGATGAGTCTTTGCACAATTTTTATATAATGGAAATTGAATTATTCTATTATTATTATTTGATGCTTCACCCTTTCCATGGTTATTAGAATACCTATTATTATCTTTATTTCTCTTAAAAAAATTTGATCTAGTAAATTCCTTCTCAGTTTTGATGGAATAAATTACTATTTAATCAAATGATGAAAATTTTTGTGAATCTAGTTCCCTTCAAAGACATGGATTAAGACCATAAAATAAATGATAAATATCATATTATATGAAATTTTTGTAATCAATAGAATACTAGGATAGTATTGTGATGGTAGCCTCATACTCTATAATACTCTCTTCTTTCCATTTCATTAAGCTAAAGAATTTTCTCTTCATTTCTGTTTATTTCTCACGAGGGAAGTATTTATTGAATAATATTTCCTTAAAATTTCTCTATTACTTGTCTTCTATTTCAACTTCATCCTCAGTATTTTGGATCAACGACCACCATTGACCAACATCATCCTTAATAAAATATACTTCCATCACTACCTTTTTTTTCATTGCATCTCAATGCTAGAAATGACTTTTAAAGGGACTTGACCCACTACTTATCTACCACTGGATTAGAAGTCCCACTAAAGTATGTGTTCTTCTACCACATGAAAATATCCATTATATTTTTATTATTATTTTTCTTCTTATCCATAGTAAGATGTCCTAATATGGTCATTATCTGCTTAGCTCTAACATTGACTATGTTAACTTTCTCAATGGAGGAATCACTACATTTTCCATGGGTATTGAATTATTTACTTCTATTATGAGACATTTATAAACATTTGAATACACTAAATTTGGTTATAAATCACAATGCATAATTTAACACTAGAAAAACACATAACATAAATCGAATATTTATGCATAGCTAATATCATAAAAATATTTTCTTTGGGGACAAACTTACTTGTAAATAATTTATAATTGTTTGTAAAGAAAATGTGATTTATCCTAAGAATAAAATATGGTAGTGTCAAACATGGGGTTTAGAAAGGAATATTTTCATGTACCAAGTTACCTCGAGTTAGCCTCAGGACACCTTGTCAGAGTTGTTACCCCAAGGTACATCTGTGCCAATACCACATCAACATGTATTATCCACATAGGGATGTATTGTTATAAAGACCCACATAATCTCTACCTTAACAAAATTATAGTATGTTATTCTATTATTATCCTCAAGTTCTATTTTAGGGTTATGATCCCTAAACTATGCCTTTTAAATCTAGTTCCCACTGTTTCTACTAAACTTACTCTAATACCAACCGTAACAACCCATACCACAATAGCCCAGAGTCGGTGGTAATTTTATCCTAATGGGATAGATATAAGAGACTAAATACCCAATGAATGATCATTTTAGTCATTTTTTAGAAACTAAATACATGAATTTTTTCCATTATTACATTGGTAAATAAACATAATACGTATCAAAATAAAATAAACTACTTCTTTCCACTTATTCAAAGATCCCATCTACATAACCTAGGGATAGAAAATAGATGAAAGGGTGAGATCAAAATCTCAGTAAGGGAAATATATATTGAGGAATCACGAATCAATAGAAATTGAATAATAATTAATTAATCATAGTCAATATGGAATGGCTAATAACTGAAAAAAACATTCCATAAATAAACTAAGAATGAAAATCCATCCATAGATTTTTTTCATACTATAAACCTCATGGAAAGTAATAACTAAATTAAAAAAATAAACTTTTTTGTTATTTTAATGTCTTGTATATAGAATATTAACCATCCTATAATAAAGATGTTTTAATTATACTGTGATATAGCCGTATGATTCTATTTGGAAATAAACACGAGCGGTTTTCTACTAACTGGTTTTTCTCATGATACCTGTCCACACATCGAGGGGCTATAACTGCCACACCCATCATTAAAAGTCCAAATAATTATTTATACATAGATTTAATTAAATAAAAATATGAATTTTAAATATATTTATTGAGTATATGATACATATTCATTAATAATTATCCATATTTACTAGAGGGTACACATTCCTCAATATTTCCCGTGTTAAAACAATATTCATAATAAACACCACGTGTAAAATGGAATAAAACGTAGAATATAATATTATCCATGATAAAATTATATTTTTATTTAATTTAAATTTAATTTAAAATAAAAAAATGATCTCAATGGGGTAGTAGATACACCATATAATAATTATTAGATACATAATATCATGTATGTCTCAATAAAAAGGAAATTGAGATGAAGTCCCTTAATTTAGGTTCAAGTTATTTAAAATCTATTAAAAACTCATTTAAAATGGTTTAAAGAGTGTTATTAATTTATTAAATAACTATATATATATTTTTAATACCTTATATGATCATATTATATCAACTTTTAATAATATTTCAGTATTATCATTGTTTCAGTTGTTAACTGCTTTGTTTTTCGATGCATGTTTTCTCATGTAATTCCTATTTTTAATGCATAAGATATATTTTATTCATATCTTGAATGATATTAAATTAATAAATATTATATTTATTGATAATTTTAATTTTATAATCATTCTTGAATAGTTAACATGGATAATTAATCTCACTGCGTCATGGAGACGGTAGGCCATACGTACACAAGTGCGACAGTATCATTCCCTTAATGTTGAAATGGTAAATAATTGGATGGTATATTAATTATAAAGAATAAATATCATGTAATTAATATTATTTAACAAATTTAATCCATTATTATATCTATATAAATAATGTATTTATTAGAAATAAATTACACCACGATGTGGAGATGTTAAGCGGTACGTAGGAACACATGGTGGTATTATTTTTCATATGATGGATAAAAGTAAGAATATGGTCACCCCATAATTATTATAAAATATTAGAATATATATGAAATTTTATTTATTACTTTAATATGGAAAAAATATAGTAAGAGTATGTTGAAGAAGAAAAGATGTTAAATGATTTGGTAAAATAATTACCTCTTCTTCGGGTGTCTCCTTTTAATTTTCACAAAGAGCTTCTTTAGCTGGTTTTATTCCCAATGTATTTCCTCTAGGATGAAGTAAGGGAAGTTTAGAGGATAAATGGTCAGGTTTTGGATGATACAGAGGTTTTGAGGTGTTAATAAAAGATAAGGATACATTCGCTTTTATAAGAGAGGGGATAGGCACTTTAGGAAATTCCAAAACTATTAATTTAATATATATTGTTTTTTGATTTCAAATAGCTCCAAACTGGGTTATTTTGAATATATGACGAGGATGGTTCTAAATAATTTCAACAAATTAATGTTATACTTTCTTAGGTCACAAAATTAACCTTATCTTTTGGATTTAACATTTATTTAAACAATTTAACTCAAACAGTGACAACTTATCTGTTTTATATTAGAGGGTTAATATATTGACTATAAAAGGCCAAAATAACCCCAATTGGATTATTTATGAAATATTTTAAATTATCCTAGTTATTTATCTAAAATATAGTATTTTTTTAATTTTATATCATTTAATAAAATATTATTTATTTTCAAATCTCATTTATGCCAATGTTGACATTATTTATTACTTGGCTTTGTAAAAACTCATAACAACATGATTAATTCGAAAAAACTATGTTAACTCATCCCTAAAATGAAATTTCATTCAAAAAATTCATGTATTACATAAAATATTTAAAATTATATTTATGATAATATTGATAATATCATTTATTTTGTATTTATTTTAATTAAACAATTACAACATTATCATTGTGAAAGCCATTAATTAATTTATTTCTTCTGTAAAAACTACAAATAAATTCTCATTATGAAGTTAAATTTATTATATTTAAAATGACTATTTATAGTAGAATTTATCTTATGTATATCCCTATATTAAAAAATATTTATTTATTAATATTATGAGTATGACATTTTTAATTTATCTTTAAATAAAATATAATAAAAGTCTTATTCTTACTCAAGTGGCTTAAAAAGATCATAATTTACTCATATAGATGATTTTGGTCAAAAACCACTTATAAAATAAAATTAGGACTTGTTTTTGGGTAACTTTTAAATATTATAATATAATTTTTACCTTTAATTACCTGATTTACCATTTTCCTTTGCAAATAAATAAAGGTTTACTAAGGTTAATATTCACCAAAAAATTATGTTAATCCTATTAGATAAAACAAATCATACTATTTAAAACCATTTATATCTATTTTTTGAAATTCAAATCACAAAAATGGAAAATTTGATTCTAATGATTATCCTGCAGATGTGGTGAGAATGTGGGTAAAAGGGACGTTCAAAAGTACATTAAATATTTAGATCTAATTTATATATAAAAATAATTCCAATAACCTGAATTGGATTAATATATGTATTATTTATATATTGTGACTTGAAAATAAATTTAATGTATTATAATTATTTATATTAAAATTCATTTTTTAATTATAATGCATTATTTTTCACTATTCATCAAAAATTGAAACTTTTTAGAAAAATAAAAAAAATCACCCTAAGATAATTTTGGTATTCTAGATTCAAAAATGTTGTCTATTTTAAAAAATTAAATTTATAAATTTCATAATGCGGTCAATACAATTCATTACAACTTTTTAAATGGCTAGTTTGATAGATCATGGTGTGCTCGAACTCGGTGTTGTGTGTTGTCCAAGCTATTGAATTTATTTAAACAGAAATGTACCATAGAATATTAGGGTGTTATATGAACTACCTAAAGGATGATTTCATAGTCTCAATCAATAAACTGTTTATCAATGCAATAACTAGATACCAGGATCTCTCCTTTATGGATGGATATTAGGAATACAACCAAAGCCGAATAGCCCAAGAATATGAAGAATTCACAGCCTTTAGGGACCCAGAGAGTATTTTTCTATTCGGTAATTCTATTTGTCTTTAAGAATTTCAACTCTACATACCAATTCTCTTTGCATGACATCTTCAAACCCTTCCTAGGAAAATTCACTGAATTCTATTTTGATGACCTGGTGGTCAAATATTGACTACTCTAAGACCACCTATAAGATCTTGAAACCATCTTTGACAAACTACTTCAACATATCATAAAAATGAACCACTTGAAATGCGTTTTGGGAATTTAATTAGGGAATTTTTTTGGATTTTCCATATTCCATCATGGCATCAAAGTTGACCCTTAGAAGAATAAGCCTATCCTTTGAATTTCACATCATCGCAACCTCACAAAGTTGAGGGAACTTCAAGGAAAAATAGACAACATCAGGAGCTTCATATCCAACCTTATATTAAAAAATTTTCCATTCACTAGGCTGGTGAAAAAAGGGTTACATACCAATGGACTAAGGATTCTCGAGAAGTATTTGATAGTATCACAAAATACCTCTTGAGTCCTCCAGTGCTAATCACACATAAAAAAGGAAGACCAATTATTTTACATGTGACCACTTTAGAGAAATAAATGGTTGCCTTCTTCGAAAAAAAGAATGATGCTAGTGGAAAAAACAACATCTATTATCTCAGTCAAATCATGATCGATTCTAACACTCGGTATTCAGATATCGAGAAGAGTTGTCCAACACTAATATTTGTAGTCCAGAAACTAATACAATACCTACAGAACACTGAGTTCTATTTTTGAAATCATAGTAACACAATAAAATATACCCTCATTCATCCAATGATGACAGGGAATCTGTCATTGTGGGTGGTTATCATGTAGAAGTTTGACATCCTGTTCTTGACTCAAAAATCAATAATAGGACAGGTATTAAATAATTTTCTAATGGTGTAACACTAGGAAATAATGACTTCATTGGTTAATGAACTATCCAACGAAGAGGTTTTCAATGTTCAATAGAACCCCCATATATAATAGATGAATTTTTATTATGGCTCTAGAATCCCAACATAGATGATAATCGAAGTACCCAGGATCAAAAAAGTTGAAGTGGGAGTCGTACTCATATCATCAGGAAAGGTAGTCCTACCTTGCTCCTTCCTACAGTCAGAGGGATTCTCAAACAATGGAATGGAAGATCATGCTCTCATTGTAGGTCTAGAGCTAGAACATCAACTACAAGTAAAACATTTGAAGATAAATGGTGATTTAGAAATAGTAATCAAGTAGGCTAGCAATGATTATACTATTAAAAAGGAAGAGTTAATCCCCTTTCTAAATCACATTAGAGGAATAATAGAGGAATTCACTTCAGCAATGACATTGACTCGTGTTACAAGGTCATCGAAATAATAGGACGATGCCTCAGTAAACACAACCACCAATCTAGCCAATCTTGAGAGGGGTGAAACAATCCTAGTCATTTCACACTGTCGGATGGTCTCACACTTCATTCAAACCAATATGGAAGAGATAGAAGAGATTAGTCCCATACGTGAACCATATGGTCCTACCATTATATGGATGACACCGGTAGTTGGCTAACATAAAAGTGGAAAACTCCCACTAGATAGTGATTGGAAAGAGAAGATCATATGAATAGTGATTAACGTTATTCTCCATATGGGAACAAACCATAAAAAAGGACAACATAAACGGATCCTTGATGGGGACCTTCTAAGGTGAATTTATGGAGAAGAGATCACTATAGTCATGAAATAGGTTCACACCAGAGCCTGTGTTGCCAACCAATTAGGACTCAATATTTCTAACCAAATCTGAAGTATTTGGTACTACTGACCCACACTATTGAAAGACTGTACTATATTCACCAAAATGTGACATTCATGTCAAGTTCTTGCCAATTTCATTCACCAGCCTAAGGAGTTGTTTCACATATCCATGTACTCCTAGAAATTTTCCATAAGGGGAATAGATGACGTGGGGCTATATCATCTCACTACATCAATTTAGTTTAAAAACATTCTTACTACAACTAACTTGTTCTACAAGTGGTCTAAAGCCGTACCACTCAAAGAAGTCAGGGAAAGGAATATTTTTAGATTTTTGTAAGCAAACATCTCCACTATATTTCATGTCCCTCATACAATAATGATGGAAAACAACCCTAATTCCTATTTTTCTAAATTGAAAAATCAATATCAAGAGTATGATATCAAATTAAACCATTGATCCAACTACCACATAGAATTTAATAGAAAGATAGTGGATTTCAGCACAAACCTATCCAATATACTCTAGAAGAAGGTATATAATGATAAAATGTCATGGATGGAAAAATCCTACAAGACTTGTGGGATTAATGGACCACAACCCACACTGACACATAGTATACCCCATAATGATTGGTGTATGGGAAATAGGTGGTTCTTCCCATAGAAGTTAAATTTTCCATGCTCTGTGTGGTAATTTGTGATCAATTATCCAGGGATGAGCAATCACTGAAGCAGATGGTGGAATTGGAGTGACTGGATGATAAAATATTGTGTACCATGCATCATCTAGATGTCCACCAATACCATATCATGTGATCCTTCAACAAAAAGGTTTTCCTCAATTCTTTCCTTGAAGAATAGATTATATTGTTTATCTGAACTCTAATGATAATTGGAATGAATACTCCAATTTTGGAACCAAAATGGGATGGAACTTAAGAAATACATAAGTTTTGTGACAATATATCTTATTCTCTAATTTCCATGGATGGAAAGCTCAACAATACTCCCACCAACACAAGGATCCCAAAGATATATTTCATGTAATCAAAATTAAAATCATCCTGACATCATGATGACAAACTAAATGATGGTATCAACCTCCCCATATGACATTAAATTTCATGGGAATCATCACTTCAATAATATATTTGTTGTATATGAGTTTGATCTTTGTGGGGGAAAAGAAACATTCCCCAACCCACCAAGTGAGATTAAATCCACATAGGGAGTATCTTTCTCTAGAAGAAGGTATGAATTGATTCCAGTTGATAAAAAATACATAATGATGCATAAAAATTTAATATTTTGAGCAAACAAAAAATTTCATCCATTCATGGGTTGATTTTCTTTCCAGCCTTTGGCCTTAGAGCCTATATTCATGTCAGGATTGATGCTGGTCTACAAATTTTTCCTTCCCATAACTACAAGTTTATTTTCCTAATCACATGATGTTAACCTGCATGATAAAATTTTCATTTGAAAATATAAGAATATTCATAAAACCAATTTCCAGGGTGTGTGATGTTAAACTGCATAACACTGTAATACTCACACGAGAGAATAGTGACCTTGACATGAGTTATATATCGTTTCATATTACTAAACTACATACAAATTGATCACCTTCCCATGGTATATGTAGCGATACCTAGATTTTACCTCCTGGTCCAGGCACCCCAAAGAAAAAAAAAATTGCCCCCCTTCCTACATATGGGACTGAGTTGCATAAGAAAATTTTAACCAAGAACCACGTACATCATGATTCTCAAAATAATGAGATACTTAGTGATTCACATTACCTTTGTCTTGGGGACAACAGTTATGTATTGAAAATTTACCATCCCTTGTAAAAAAAACTAAATCAATGTAAGGGACTAAAAAATAGACCCAATCTATAGGAAAATTTCAAGCGAAATTCCATCTCCCCAAACATGAGTCAGATCTATATGGGGAAGTGCATTGAGAACTACATGTGGCTTGATTCTTATTCATAAAGCATATGCAGTGAAATTGATATCCCCATTCGTGGGTCCATCCATAAAAAAGATTAAAAAATTTCCTCATCTTTGTGTATGAGTCAGATTTGCATAGGGATCCCTTTTCAAGAACTACCTATGGATTGATTTCTGTCCACATGGAATATGTAGCAATGCCCAGATTCTACATCTCAGTCTAGCCAATACAATTTAAAAAATATTATATTCTTAATTTTATTTCCTCTATGTGTTTTTGTAATCCTTTCCCACCCCTTGTTTCTCACACTAAACAATGCTCATGTGGGCTTAGGTGGTCCAGCAGGGGATTCCTGATAGGACCAAGGAATATCCATCTACATCAGTGTTTCTATGGTCTTAGTAGGAAGAACATAAAATGAATATCATTTATCATCCCTGCAAGATGTTAATCTGCATTGATCCATGATTTCAATTTTCATTAACTTCGATTGGATATTATCATTATGATATGACAATACTAGGACCCAGGTAAACTGTACAGGTTTTCAAGAACTGTGTGTGGCATGATTTCTATCATCTTGAGATATATAGTGATTTCCAGATCAATAATATTAGGTCCATCCATAATATTTCCTCTTCACATCAGTAATCCCATGTCCTTACCATAAGTCATTGAACTACATGGTGCCTCAGGAATGATGTATGGCTTGACCCTCGTTTTGAAGAGACAAATAATGACTTCTAGGGCCATTTCCCTAGTCAACCATAGAGAAAATAAAAATAAAAATGTTCACATATCCTTAATGAAAATATAGATCTATGTAGGGTATTTCATGTTTGGGTACCTCATTCAAGGATCAATCAAGGAAATAGAAATGACCCCTTATGTATGAGTCAAATATATGTAGGGAATTTTACACTTAATGTCCAATCATGGTATGAATTTTTATTGGAGGCACAGAAACATTCCTTCTATTTTTCATACTCTGTTCCCCAATCAATTTTAGATCTTCAAAATCTTCCTAACATCATTAGAAATGGAGGGTTAGATTCATGGGGAATTTTTTTTTGATTATGCATAATATTCCCTAGTCAGATCTATATAGGTTACCAATAAAAACGGCATGCTATCCAAAGGAAAATTCATCCTCAGGAGTGGCCAATTCCATCACTATAAGTCCAAATAAATTCCATTCCCTAAATAATTTCTCCTGATCCAATAATTCTAGAGATCATGGTTTACACCTTCTCCCCCCCTCAGTTCTGAGGCATGTTAGAACATCCCAACCCAATTAGATTCCAGTTAATCATGGTTCATATGAAAACATTTCCTATAAATATGAACATAAAATATAGGACTCCATGTATTCCTCACCACATAACATTAAACTAAATAGATAATGTCCCAGTCACATGGTAGTAAACTACATGATATTATGAACTATGTGTGGCTTGATTCCTATCATGATAGGATATGTAGTGACAACTGAATGTTCAATCATGGGTCTCTCCATAGAACAAATTACAAATCCCCCTTCTCTATGCACGAGTCAGATCTTTACATGGAAACTTAAAAGAACTATATTTTGATTTATTCCTCTCAACATAGGATATATAGTGATGCCCAAACCTCATATCTCAGGTCAATCCATGGGGTAAAAATGTCCCCTTATCCTGTGTATGGGTAGCACCTACATGGAGAACCTCCCCAGAACTATACATGGGTTGATTATCATTTCGATGACATGTGTAGTGATGTAAAGACCTAATGTTTCATGACTATCAAAATATATATAAATCTTTCCTACATTTCAGTGAGACCAATAGTATAGAAATGTCTCTACATATTCCCAAAGAATTTCAGCTTGGAACACCCCTTTCATATCAGGAAACCAGCCTTGAAAAAACTATACACTCTTTTTAGAATGGTCCAGATCCCCATAAACCTCCTTGGAAATCAGAAGTGGAGGGCCATTATCCTATGGACATTTTTTTTACTATGAATAATATGTTCTAGTCATTTCTTCATATGTTTCCCACAAGGAAGGATTGTCAACCAAAGTCCAATTCATCCCTATGAGAGGATTTTCCTACCCCTATACAACCCAAATCATGTGTATGTTCCAAATCACTCCTTGGATTTGAAAACCCCCATATTAAAGTTTATAACCATTCAAATATTCATGAATGATGATGATAGGAAATTCTTAGTTAGAATACCATGAAAATGATGAATCATTTATCCCTCAGTCAAATGAATGAAACACTAATTCTTAATACCCAAATGTCTTATTTGTAAGAATATAAATTATACCTTCCATATATTAGTTTCAAAATATTAAACCATACTATTCATCAACCATCCTTTACAAAATCCAAATATATTAGGAGTGGTTTCTCATTCATATCCAAATTTGATACATGTTCCCTCATTATTTTCATCCATCATTCCCCTAACAATATACCCTTTGTGGTCTTGAGAAATATGAATTTAAATAATATTAAATGGCCATTAGAAATAGAGGGTCAGTGTTTTTAGGAAACCTTTGTTTGACTATGCATAATATTCCCTAGTCGACTCTACATAAGTGTCACAAAAAAAGGTATTCCAACCAATGGAAAATTAATTCTAAGAGAGGATTTTCCTACATCCATACGCCCCAAAAACAGTATTTTGGAAACCACTCTTATAGTAACTCCTCACATAATTATCCACTATCATATCTCGAATTGAGAAATATTAAATCCAAGGTCATGAAAAATCCCACATTCATGTCTGAAAAATATTGACACATTCTAAAAAAATAAGCCTTATTGGGGCCCTCGCATCGTAATTCATAGTCAAAGCGGTTTGAACTAAAACATCATTTATAATAGTCTAGTTTTCATGAAAATAAACTACACATGAAAGGATATAGAAAACTTTCCATGTTGAAAACCCTCAAAGGGAGTCATGGGTAAAAGTCAAGTATCAGCTCACTAGACCAATGATTTTCATGGTTTAGGCACAAATATAGCAATAAAAATGGTATAAAGACACAAATATTGATAGGCTGAAAACTCGAAAAGGGAGGCCTAATAAAAATTCAATTTATTCCTACTAGGTCTCTATCATACTTGACTTTGAAAAAAAATTAGGGTATTATTAGAAAAGAAACAATGTTTTTGGGTTTTCCTTATAACCCTAGTAACAATCAAAACCACACTCATTGAGTCCTTTGAATCAGGCAATGATCAGATCATTTCATGTGCTTTTCAATTTCGTTATCCCAAATTGTGACTAAACGTGATATGCATTGATGAGATTATTCAAGTCATATGATAAATTATATTTCAAAAAACATTAAAAATTAGGGTTGGTGAATGTTTCAGGAAATGAAAAAAGACATACATATGAGAGAGAAAATGTTTTCATTCCATAAAATGGGAATTGAGGAGCATCCACATACTGAGGTATCTCCCTAATGATTTCAAAAAAAAAGTAGAAGATAGATAGAATATTTGAAATGGTTACAATGAATCATGACTAGAATTCATCAAAAAATTGAAACCCACCTGATGCATGCAATTAAGAATCCATTCTAATGTTTTCCTTTTCTTGGAATCAATTTTAGTTATTGGGTGAATTTACTTGATGATGGACTTGAGATCTTGACCCTACTTCTTTATGGAGGAAAAATTTTCATTTTTCAATGATAATTGTGCCCTTAACCATGCAATTTGAGCCTTAAATTTTGGTAGCATCTCAGTATATGAAACCACTTGATCATAATAACATTCTTATTCAGCAGCCAAGTGGTGCTTCTCAATGGTGACATCATGTAATGATCTCGTCAGATGACATGTAGCATTAAACTAAGCGATGTCATATTCACGAGTAGTTAAGTCTTCCTGATCTATGACAACCTTTAGGATAAGGATATCTCGGTTTTGTAATCTATCCCACGTAATCCAATTCCAATGAAAAGATAGCAATGGCTATACAACTTATCGACCATCTATTCTAGGGGGTCTTGGTTATAATAGTTCAAATGTGGTGCTAGGACCATATTTTTATAGGTTGGTGTTTGGTCAGAAGGAAAGAATCTTGATCATGATCTATCATATCTACATGTATATAATCTAGTAGTGCAACCACATAGGGAATGTACGTATTATAGAACAAATCAAAAGTGGTAAAATATTCTTCCCTCACCTCTTAACTAGCAATGGGAACCATACTGATAGGCTCAAAATTAATTTATGGGCTTCCCAAAGCTATCCCACTGGGACCAGCATCAGTAGAGCTATTATCATCATCAGTTAAAAGACTCAGATCCTTATCACTTTTGGTAAGTAGGGGGTATGAGTTTGAAGCTATTATAAGAGGATTATATCTTCAAGATTCTATCCATTCTCCCTTTGAAACCGATGAGGAGGGTGCATTAGGAACATGAACAGTAGATATTAATGGCTTGGGTACCCTTCAAACTGCATTCCCCAGTATCACAATAGGATAGTATTCTATCCACACCCAAGCATAATCATGGGATATATTAACTGGAATTTCAATTTTAGGTGGGGAAATTTTCATCCTTGAATATTTAGGCATCTTCATAAGCTAAAATTAGTGAAGAATAGTTTTTTTGTGATTTCAGAGTTTATGGAAAGGGAAAATAGGAAACCTATTTCATACATTCCAATTGGCGGGAAAACCTATAAGGAGTATATAATTCATGGATTGTTACCCCATCCACCCATTTAGCTAGATTTCTATTTCATAGAGGGGTGATGTAAGAACACTCCTATAAATCCCCTTTAATATTATCAACCACCATGCCTGATGGCGTGGGGTAAGCTATGGAGTTAAAGATGGGACAATTCAATCAAATGTCCAATAGCTCCAATGATACCCAGTGATCTTAGGTGAGAAACAACAATATTAAGATAAACTTAGAGGAAGGAGAAATCAAGAATTGTCCCAGTATACTAATATTCCTAACATCAACAGTGATCTACCACTGAATCATACAATAAATGTAATGACCTACAGTGATGATGTAGAGAAATTCATTCTTACATATGACCCCATAATTTTTAGATGCAATCAAGGGTGGGTACAACTAGGTTAAAAAGGTGTCCCCTAGCCATATTGGTCACCATTATTAGAGTAAAAATACTAACACCATTGTAATAATCCCTATATGTTAAGATCCATCTATTCTGGAACATGGAAAAGAAACCCAACAACCTAAATTTAGGAGACACTTATGGACAGATTCTGTATCCCCATGTGGTATATTGTCCAAGATCAATAGTATCCTAGTAAAAACCCTGAATGACTCATGTATGTTGGGTTGGGTGAGTCATTCTATGGTGAAATTTCAGTTTTAGAGCACTATCTTTCAAGAAAGACATTATCCAATCATCATATGGAATGATTGAGCTGGTGTGGAGAGGTTGACCAAGTAATTTATTTTCTACAATCACCGGGTCTCTTGCTAATGGAGATACGTTCTCCATGTCTTCCTAAGTACTGGCTAGAGGATGGAATTTTCCATAAATGTTTCCAAGAATGGGGATTCCCCACAACTGATAGAATTCCATTTGGATGATCGGAACATCACTATGTGAGAGATGGGAAGTGTTTGTTCTCAAGTACCAATGGATGATTAATTTGGGTAGCACTTTGGTCAGGGAATAAATTTTGAATTGAGAGACCTGTATTTCAAAGTATAATCTAACATCCTCTAACTATTAAGGTAATGTAATGTAGTTTCGGTTCACCCAAAAGGACTATGGCCATTTATTTGAGAATCTTCCAACGAACCGAAAATCCCACTTTGAGATCAACCCTCATTAAGATTACTTCATGAGAGGTTAAAAATTGGCGGATATTACTTAATGGATTATTACAAGGATATATCATGATTCTGTCTATTATTTTCATACACATTGTTCCATTCATAATAAAGATATTCTATGGACCTGAACTGGAAATGATCTACCCTATGGCAGTGTTGTCCACTTGGGAAAGATCCTTAGACACCTCAGACTAGGAATATGGGAGACTCAGAACAATTGGTGAAAGGGGAATATCATCGTAAATTCCAAAATTATAAAATGGCAGTCATTTTGATAGTGGTTTGGCAAGATGTTCTGGAGAAAGAGGGTTCTTTAGAATACCCTCCTCAAGAATGATATGATTTCTAAGGTCCTCCTTAATATCCTCAGCCATGGAATTGAGTCTCTTAGTATAAGACATCAACACAAAAGACATTTTATCCCCATGATAAGATCAAGAACAATTTAAAATTAATTTTTGAATGATGAGGAATAGGCCGGAATTCTAATAGTTGGTAGAATGGACCATAAACCATTTTATTGTGAAATCATTTGTCCACAAACCATCATCTTAGAAACATGACAGACCGTGAAGTGTTGGATAGTGAAGTGATGGTCCATAGAGATATTCATCCACAAAGCATCGATCTGTTATGTTGGAAATCATGTTTTACCATTCTATTTTAAAGCTTTTGGTTCATGTGTAAAGAAACTCAGTTCGCGAAAGTGAGGGATGAAAATGGGATAGTTCACGAAAGCAATTTGAGATCAAGATAATTTGTGGAGTTCCATGTTTGCATAGGAATCTATTAAATGACAACTAAGATGGGTCCATTATTTATAGTCATGGTATCCTCTTTTGGGTCCACCAATGTACCACAAACTGGTTCAAAACAAGAACTCTTTCTTCATCAGAATAACCTCCTTTTCATATTGATTAGAACCCATTCCAATGATAGGATTTTATTGTGTCCTAAAAAGTTTTATTTTAAGAAGAGTAGAAATATAGAAATTTTGAAAGCAAGGTATAACTAAAATCAAGAAAAAAATTGAATACAATATTCCAGGGGATGGGACTAAAATCACAACTTGTTCCATATACCACCACTATTCATGGAATTCCATAGTGTCACAAAGAATCCAGGAATTAAATAGTTCACAAAATGGAGATTATTCCACTAGCACCTAGAATCTAATAAAGTCATTTTTGGAACCGAGGTGATGATTTCCACCCCCACGAAACATTTTCCCCCATGAACTAAATACTTTTCTAGATGAGGTAGTACTGTCGACTCCCAATAGAGGAACAATATTTTTTATAGGATCAATGCAGTGATTTACACCCCGAATAATGACTTCTCTTATGGAATAAGTCATTTGTGGGTTTGAGCACCATCATTGGGATCCCACAAAGGAATCCCTCAAGGCCTACCATGGACGACCTATTATGTTGGTATCTGGTCCGTACACCCTTATATAAATAGAACCTAAGGGGGGCCAAAAAATGGAGGATGACTGATAGAATTAATATGAAGAAAAGAGAGCTGAAGAAAATGAGGAACCATAAGACTTGAATCCCATTGTGATGATTCCCACCAGGAAAAAAATAAAATGCTTAACAGGAAGGAGGGATTAATAAAATAATCAAAACCTATGAATATAAAACCACTTTGGAGTCCATCCCATGGGGAATAACAGATATCCCATTTTGTGGATAATCACCCCATGTAGAAAACATACTATGCGGGTGGAGCCCTTCCCTTCATAAAAAAAAGATACGTGGGAGGAACTCGGTCCTAAATTATAAAACTATATGCCAGAATAATCTAGACCTGTGAAGTATCATGCTATATGAGTAGAACCTAGGTCTTCATATAACAATGCTATGTGGATGGTACCCTCAACCTCATAGGACCATGCTACGTGTAGAGAACTCTATCATGCTTATGAACATGCTATGTGGAATGGGGGTCCTAGGGAATTCCACTCTATAGATCCCATCACTCCCTTCTGTCATGTCATCAGCCCCTATGTTGTCCCCTCTATGAACCATTCTAACAATATCAGGTCAGGGACCCTCCCAAATCCACCTAAAAAGTATGAAAAATCATCGAGCACATCAACATGTCCAATAAGGTTTACATTCCCATGGTAAGTAGAGTCGCAGGGGTAATCTACACAGTAAGGCAGAGCCTCAGAATATCATTGGGTTTTCATTCTCATGAAAACCTAGGTTCCGACCATGGGGTTCTCATGTGAACCTTCACATTCTGAGGGGGTGGGTAAGGTTCACACTTTCCTTTCTTTTTGATATTGAATTATTTCCCCCCCCCGAAACAAATTTTATAGCACTCCTCTTGAGGTAATCTCATAGCCTTTCTTGTGAGATCTAATACTTTTTCTCCTCTTCTTATCCATCCGAGACATATCCAAATAGATCACCAATTATTAATATTATATATATCAAACAAAATATGAGGCGGATACACTCAAATCCATATCCCTCTCCATTTGGCCTCTAACACCATCCATCAGCAGATTTTGTTGGTCGTTTGATCTTTATATCCATTACTTCCTCTTGTTTCTCAGACCAAGTATGAATCACATGGGATTAGAGGATAGTGGGGTCCATGTCATCTACATGATTATAGATCTCAAATGGTTCTGCTCTATGTATGTAATACCCTAATTCAAATGTCAAATAGGCTCTAATATGGTATAATAAGCAATAATGTCTCCTCAAATGGTCCATCTCTATAGATGTATGTACCAACTGCAAACCTCAAATGGGCCTCCTATACGATATAAGACCCAATCATATCACCTCAAATAGGTCATATCCATAGATATAATCCCAAAATCCAAACCTAAAATAATACTCATCTATGGTACAACCCCAACCACACCTTAACCTTCAAATGGACATATTCCCAATAAAGTATCACCAGACGGGCATCTTCAATGTGTAAGACCCAAAAAATCAAACTATGTGGGATTTGATTCCCAACTAACTGGGATGTGAAGGACGCCTCAATGAGGTCCAAACCCACCACCCAAATCCACCCTAAAATCCTCCATGTCACATCCCCAGTAGAGTCATATCTATCCAATAGACCATATCTCTCCTGATCACCTTGGTCCACCTCAGTATAACTCCCACACCATCTTTGACTAGGTACCTTCCATCGGGACATCCCCTCCATATGACGTTAAAATGTACGGTTGGGACCTTTTCACATAACTCTAAATTGGTAATTTTCCCTGTTAAGTATCATATAACTACATGGGTAATGATTCCTCTCATAGGTATACATAGGAAGACCATATCATGGGTTCAATCTAGATATCAAAACAACTTCTTTCCCCCTAGATGATAGTAAACTCCATTGTGCCTCACCATGTTGATTAAAATATGTGTCATCCTAATAAATGACCAAATAATCTCTGATCCATCCCTATTGAATGGTATGATTCATGGAGAACCTTGAATTCATACATATTATTTTGAACACCTGAATATTTATGATGAATAGTTACCTAGGGTTAATCTATGTATTCATATTTGGGAATAACCCAAGTATTATAGAACATATCTTAAATCTAAAAGAGAGTGTTGAAATAGGAAATAGTTCCTCCCAAAAGGGTGTGATGATCCTAACATCCCATCGTCTCAAATAATGTGAGTTGTTAAGTATCATTGGAAAAATTTCTGAATAAGCACCAACCATTGGATAGTAATTCAATTAAAAATGGATGTGAGATCTATTGGGAATTTCTGGTTCCACAAACTAACTCATTAGTGACCGTTCAAAGATGTTCTTCTAGATATTAGTAATTGAAAATTGTCCAACCCCCGACAATCACCTACCTGCATGCAATCAGTTTTCATTAGAAAAAAAAACCTTAACATGAACATGATAATTATTTCCTCTCCTTAACAAGATAAAAATGATATAATTCCCAGTCCCCATTATACCACTTTTTCCCTTACCCAAAAACATCTTCGAGGGAAACAATTTCTCATGTGTTTATGTATAAGTAAGAGTATATGATAATATTTAAGATTGAAATGTATAACATTTTCAAAAAAAATCATATTTTTTTATTGATTATAAAGGAAAATTTATGAGATTTATTCCACCTTCAAGATTTCCTATGAAATGGTTTTTGAAATTCAATGTGTAGAAAAGTTTGTCTTAAGGATGAAAAAAAATTTATTTGGATCACAATGTCTTATTTTGAAAACACAAATCTTGTATAATTATTCATGAACTAGCATGTTTCTTTCTTTCTTTTTATATTTTCCATAAAGTTATTTTATACTGATCATATGTTTTTAATTGTTTTCAATGGTTTAAACATGGGTAAAAGTAATGAATAATTCATGATGGAATTTATTAATACTAGTTATGATAAGAAAAAATTATTCATTTTAAAAGGTTTATTTTTTGGGAAAGATGAATATTTAGTATAAGTGTCCACTTTTCAATTTATTAGTTCATTATGTAAGAGTTTTTCCATGTTCTTTAAAACTATAATCCTAAAAGATCATTTTGAATACAAAAAGAGAAATTTCTAGACTAGAGACTCTAGATTATGTAATTTCTATGACTGGGTCCTTATAGTTGGTATCATAGATAGGTTTAGATGGAATTGGATATTAGTATGTTTTCATGGGAGCTTATCCAAAGAGCTATGAATAGTATCATGGGTCTATTATTTTAAGGTTGATTATAAGTTCAAATTATATAGACGCCAGACATGATTATTTTTCATGCTTATTTTCAAATATAATTGAATGATTTTTTGATGGATTTAAATGAATAATACCATGAAATGTAATACTTTATAATAATTGTGAAAATTTGAAGGAAATAATTAAAATGGATTAAATTGGGTGATTTTAATGGTTTATATTGATTATTAACATGTTGAGAAGTTTTTAATTTTATTAAATGATTTGAAATGAATGAATTTGTTATGATTTGAAATTTTATAATGGGTGTATCATATTTTTCAAGTACCAAAGAAATTAGTTATACCCAAGATAGCCCACCAACAAAGGAAAGTCCACTATTTATCAATATAACAAGGTGGAAACTGATTGGGCTATCCCTTGGATGGCCTACTCAAGTTATAATAGCATGGGGTCATTAATCCCTTACAATGGATCATGTGGATTTATGCCTACTCTTGGATATCCCACTCAGCCTCATTCCATCATAGATCCACCGCTTAACATCACCATCCACTACTTCTTTATCCCTGAAATAACCATTGACACACTAGAGATCTTGAGATTGAGGTCACCTCCACTTTTACCACCTAAGATTAGTATGGGTACCCCTGAATGAACCCCATGAGCTCATTTCAATCTCCCTTTGACCACTTTTAAGCTCATAGGGGAATAGAATACATCAAATAACATTCCACCACATCCACTACCATGTCACTTGACTATATTAAAGGAACCAGATAGTAACCTCATGCACATTGAAAGGATAACATCATTGCTTCCCCTCATGGATTTATTCCATGACATAGAAGGATACACCAAAGAACCTCTTATGCAATTCGAATACACTCTAGCTCTTAAGGATCAGTTGAATATCCTTTTGAGGTGAATAAATCATCCTTCCAACCTATAAAATAGGCCAAGGAAAACCCATTATGAGAGTTGGACACCGCGATGGTAGAGGCTACCGAAGGCCGAGATTGCTACATCATTTATTCTCTTTTCTATTTCATTCTTCCTTTTATTTTTTCCATAGTTCATATTTTATGTAATTTTTGATTAATTTATTTTATATAAAATAATTCATGCATGTTTATTTTATTAAAGTTTTTTCCACCACCTAAATTATATTTTTATCCGTCTCATCATCTTCTTCTTCCAACTTTAACATCCATTATTTTTTATTTTAATTTCACTCATAACTATTTTTATGTTATTTGTATTATTATTTTCCTTCTCCTTCTTCTAATTGTTTTATTTTTTTATTTTTTTGTGTTTTACTGTTATTTATATTATCCTCATTCTATTTTTATTTCTATTTTATTTCTTTCTCTTATTCTCTTATTTATCTTCACACCACCATGATATCATACCATAAGAAATGAGGGGTTAACCTGAGGCTTGTCTTATAAGAGATATACGGTGCTTCCATCAACTCTTCATGTAAAGTCATAAGTTTTATTATGTTTGTTGCGAGAAATAGTGAAATTCGTGAGTTTGGTGATTTTCCACCATGATATTGAACAAAAGATCACTTCTATACTTCTATTAATTCATTTCCCTCTCTTTTACAATATATAAGATCTTCATACAATGGAGTTGATCCATCCAGTAGATGAAAAGGCATATGATAGAGCTAGGTCTTGGAAGGTGTCACATTCTCACATATAGTGTGTTATCAACATTGATTATAGGAGGAGGTGGAATTAAGATTGATAATGACATTCAATATTTCACACCACTATATAATGAAATAGGAATTCATGCATGAGATCATAGAATTAAATTATAAAACTAAATTTAAACTCAAACAAGGATAATGATGGAACCCATAAACTAAACCACAAATTCCAAGTTATTTCTTTTATAATCACATTATTTCATTTCATGTTACATGAAATTTGATAAATTTAGTTTTCTTCTAATATGTCATTGATTTCATTGGATAAATAAATAAAAAAGTAGTTTAGGTAAATTAGATTATGTCAGTGAAAAATAGAGAAATCTCATCAACGGAGAAGACCCCAGTCAGCCTATTACATACATTAGAAAAATCAATTTACTTTTTCCACACCTTATGAGAAGAATTCATCCAAACTATAACCATTACCGAGGTAGAAAATTAGGGTTTTATTGTCGTTTTATATTTTCAAATTATTTATATATTTTCATATTTTTATTTAAAATAAATACTAAACATTTATTTTTCCATTATTTTCTCAAAAATTCATTTTTTAAATACATGGAAAAAAACTCAGGGGTGTCGAATCAAAAGAAGGTTACACACAATACTCTAAAGGCCCTCCTACAAAAGTTTGATGAAATCACCTACCACATCAAGTATATGTTTAATGGGCATGACACATCACTTTTTTTTTCTAGGTTTGAAAGATAATGTAGATAAATTCAAAGTTGTTTATAAAAAATTAAAGTCTAAGAAAGAAGTGACCCTAGAGTTTCCTAATTTCATAGAAGAAATAAAATATGTTGATTCCCAATTCATGGAATATTAATACCCCAAAAAATTTAAAAACTAGATTAATGAGCACCAGAAATAGATATAGCGTGAAGATAAAGACTCATGTGTTGATAGGAATATGGGAAATGATTTTACTCTGTTTTGGAGTAATTGGGATAAAAATAAAATTTAATGACATCTTCCCTTCTACAATATTAAATAATGATCACCTAGGTACCTATTTCTAAACATGGAAGAAGAACACACCACCCACCCATGTGGGGGATTTTTAGGAAAATATGGGGGATCCCAAATACCTACATCAATCAATAGAGATCCAACTTTAAAAGGAATTTATCATTAATAAATATATTATACCAGAACCAACTTGGGGAGATAATATTATTTTTAACTCTTTATTTTATAATTTTATTCAATCTATTTTTTAGAACTCCATATTTTTTTGAATTTCCTGATTTGGTCAATTTTTTCCATGCCTTAGAGGAAGATGAAGAAGTAGAACATGCACATACTGAGGAACACATAGAGCTCCCTAGTTTTTATGACCATACATTTGAGGAGGCCCATTAATTAGTCCAAGTAGTTGAGCCAGGGAAAATCATGATAGATAACAATCATATTAAAAGTGATAAATTTCTTATTAATAATTTAAATTTAAATTTTATTCAAGTAAAAATAACTTCTTACTTTATGTTTGATCATTTAATTCATGTAGCCCATGTTGATCCATCACTGGACATGAATGAGGATGTTCCATAAGTAGAAACCAAGGAAGAGGATTATCCACACATAACCCTAACCCTACTATGAAATATGTACATAATTTTGACGTTTGAAGATCTGGAATACTCTATCCATGTACAATTACTCCGCATGAAAGAAGAAACACAATCTTAGAAAAGCCCTATTTGGTGGATCAAATCCAAGAAACTCCAACCACCATCATAATATGTATAATAGTTGGAACTACCATCTAGAGGAGATAAAAATTTCGGCCCCACTTTGGAGATCATACCAAGACATATCCTTTCTTTTTATTTCTATAATTTATATTTAAAATTAATTCATATGATTAGTCTAGCAAGCATCCCCACTCCCTTCACAATTTTTGACATTAAATGAAATGATTATTGTACTTAATTGAGTAATTTTGTTTAATAAGTTCATGATGGAACTGGTAAGAACCCAAATAAGTAAATAAAAAAGGCTAAGCTTCATGGGAAATAAATTTCAATTTTAGGTTTATATTTTGAACTCCCTATATTTTTGTCTAGAAACATGTATTATGATTATCACTGGGAAATTTCATTCCGACATTTCAGTTTTTTATTTACATTACTTATCTACGAGTCATGAATTTATTAGGTATCTTATGATACTAGGTCTTAGAATTCAATGATAATGATATTTAATGAGTAAAATAGATAATTGAATTATTAAAGCATGGATACTAAAATGAGTACTCATGATTTAAGGTAATCAGTTGATTCATGTAAATTAAATCTCCCTAAAATTTTCCATGCTTTAAATTTTGGAAATTCATCTAAATAGATTTTTTATTTTTAGTCATACCAATAGTTGTTTCCCCAAATCAAATGTTCAATTACCATAGGTATTTCTCGACCATGTACATCTTATTATATCTTTAGCATATTTCTTAAGTGATATTGGGACATTCAACCACCTAGAACTTGCATTTGTAATTTTCAAAGCTATGACTATGAAAAAACACATTGAAAATTATTGAGGCATCTTTTGGGAGGCCCTTATCCTTAAAATTCAACCTTGTAATTAATCTTTTTTAGACCATAGAAACCATGAATGCCTATTTTAGGGATGAGCCATGTTTTAAGCCATTTTAATCCATTCCTACCCACCTCCTAGTATTTCGATGATATCATAATGTTGAAGTGTGAGGGTGAATGGATTATTGATAAAAGGGATAAAATATATTATAAGAGAAACGTGAGGGGTATGAATTATGGTTGTTGATAAATTTTGTCGATTCACTCAATATACTTTACTTTTTTCCTTCTTGAAAAACATGTAAAAGATAAAAATATAATATGACTTATAAGAATAAAAAAACCACCCTCACTAGACCGATGATTTTTATCATATGTGGTAAGATGGGTAATGTGAATTTTTTTATAAGAATAAGATTCAGAAAAAATGAAATAGTAATTTGAGAAATAAAATTAGTATAAAAATATAGAAAAATTCAAGAGGGTTTACAAATCATTTGATATGATTTATTTTGATCATGATATTTACATTGTGTTATTAGAAAGTGGGAGTTATTTCTATTTTATGGGTAAATTTTCATAACACTTTTACTTGTGATATCTTGATATAGGCTTCAATATAGAAACCTTATCTTTGAGATTTAAATTTTAAAATATCAATTCGTACCAACCTTAAGCCTCAATTCGATATGAACCTTAATTACTAGTATTCATGATTTTACGTGTCTATTGTATTTACAAAGTGGAGAAAGAATTCTTGTAGAAGCCTATGGATAATGAGAATCATAAAATGATATGAGTATAAATATTCTATAATTACATAATGGGAGATGATTCGAATGATTAAAAGTGAGGTAAATCATGATTTGGAATGTTTGATAATAATAAATTTAGGAACATGAATGAATTAGAATAGATGTACCATCATTTCTAAAAAGGGAGAGAGTAAAATACTTGAGTTTTATTTTTTACTTTTAAAGTTGAGAAATTAAATTTATATTTTATGTTTTTTTGAAAATTTGATTCAATATTGATAATTCTTTTATTTTACTATGTTGATATTAAAATAATAGTAATAGTGGTGCCCTCATATTTTTAATGTTTATATTTTTTCTTGATGAAAAGCATGTTTTATGTGTGGGGTTATTTGATTGACTTATATTTCATGCATATTTTCATACATAATTAAATAATTTTTTCATCAATTTAACTAAATAATACCCTAAAATTTAATTCTTTAAAAGAATATTTACAATTTTAAGGAAAACATTAAAATGAATTAAAATGGGAGATTTTAATTATTTTTATTAATTAATAACATGTTAATAATTTTCGAAGTTTATTAAATGAATTGAAATTAATAAATTTATTTTAATTTGATATTGTATTAAGAGTGTTTCCTATTTTTCAGGTATCTAAAAAATTATCCATACCCAAGTTAGCCCATCAACTAAGGAAAAACCACTATTTAGTCATCTCATTGTCGGGGAGGCCGACAATGACAGCCCTGGGAGGGCCTTATCAATTCACCATAGCATGAGAGAATGAATTTGTGTAGTGGCCCAAGGAGATTCAAGCACATGGGGTAACATAGAGGGCTCGTAGGCCCACACAAGCCACGTGTCTGTGCGGCTTATATATAAGTTTTTAATGTGTCCTATAGGCACCCATCCCTAACACAGTATGGATGCTAATCCCATGGATTTCAATATAAACACTCACAAAATCAACCTAAAATTTCAATGCAGGATGATGCTATTTGGGTACTATTCACACATTATACCGAACAACATCATCCTGAATGATTCGGTCACACCGTTTCTTTGACACCAATATCCACCTCTCACTATCGTGGCTCCATTGCATGATGTCACTGGCCACCACTTCATCATCTTGAGAACCACTATTTCAATGTTGGAGAGCTTGATATCGAGATCTCCTCTGCTACCTCCACCTTATATCACTAATGACACCCTCGACTGAAACTCATGATCTCATTTGGTCTCCCTCTGACCACTTATTATGGCAAAGGGGAAGATGAGACCTCCTCTGCCATTCCACGGGATCCTCTTATACATCACATGCCTCTATGAATGGAATGAGGCACACATCTCATGGACATACAAAGGAGATCCACAGGGATACACCATATGGATTTATTATAGTCTAAAGAATGAGACACTCAATATCCTTGAGGGTAATTTCAGGACCTCGTAGATCTTATAGGATCATTTGAATATCCTGTTGAGGCCAATATTTCCTCCTCTCTACCTATAAAAAGAGTTAATTAAGACCCACTAGGAGAGTTTGACTCTACAGAGGGAGAGGCGAGCAAAGGCTAAGACTTCTGCACTATTTCTTCTCTGTTTTACTTTTTTATTTCTTGTATTTTTCAATAAATTATATTTTATGTAATTTTAAATTGATTTATTGTATACCAAATAATTCATGTATGTTTATTTTATTAAAGTTTTTCCCCCATCAAACTTTTCTTCATATATGTATTCTTATCTTCTTCTTATACCAACATAAACATTATTTATTTTTATTTTAGTTTATTTTTTATGTTAATTTACTTTATTTTTATTATTATTTATCATCTACTTTATCTTTTATTTTTAATTTATTTTTTTATGCATCAAAATTTCCTTTATCTTTTCTTCACTCTCTTTTCTTTTAATTTTTTTTCTTTCATTTCTTCCCTTCATTCTTATCTTACTACCATGACCTATTACCATAAAAATTAAATGGCTAACTCAAGGATTTTCTTGGGGGAGGTATATGGTGTTTCTGTTCATTCTACATGTAAATTAATAAGTTTTATTAAGTTTATGGTGACAAGGATTGAAGTAAATGAGTGTGGTAATTTACCACCATGTCATGGAATTCAAACTCTTTTTTATACTTTTATTAAATGTTCCCCCTATACCGGATACAATATCTATATATGATGGAGTTGAGCCATCAAATGGATGAAATTAAATATGATGGATCTAGGTCCTAAAAGGTGTTACATTCTCAACTGATGAGTACCATCAACCTTTATTACATGAGGTTTTCAAATTATTATTTATAAAGGCATTCAATATTTCACACTGCTAACTAAAATAATAGTAATTCATTCATGAGATCTCATTATTGAATTATCAAACTAAATTTAAACAATAATAAGGAGAATGATGGAAAGTAAAAACCAAACTAAAAATGACAAATTCTTTCCTTTCTAATCTATTTATTTCGTTATCTGTTGGTATAAATTTTAGAATTTCATTTAACTTCTCAAATTCTATTTTATTCATAGAATAAATAAAAACAAAAAGAAATAAGTATTTTGGTTGAATTAGATTATGTAAGTGAAAAAATATGAAATCCCATCATGTGAGATGATTTTGGTCAGCCTCTGTACATTATTAGGAGTATAAATGTTCTTTTTACATTCCCTAAAGAAGGCATGTGTCAAAACTGGAATTGTTTACCAAGATTCCTATTAGTGTTTTATTATCTTTTTCAATTTTCAAATTATAGATATATTTTAATTTTTTTTCTATAAAAAACCACAAAAATGTTCTTTTACCATTATTTTTTCAAATTATCATTTTTCAAACACATGTAACAATTTCAAAGGGGTGAAGAATCAAAAAAAGGCCCTACACATTGATATGAAGGCCTTTTATCAAAATCTCGATGAGTTCATTGAATAGGCCAAGTATATTTTGAATAGTATTGAAATAGGAATTTCATTTCATGAGTTGGTAGATATAGTTGATAACGTAAAAGTTTATTATCAATCAATAGAGAACAAAAATGAACTTCCATAGGTGTATCCTAATTTCAATGATGAAATCAAAGAGATTGATGCCCAATTTATGGAATATCAACTACCCAACCATTTTAAGAACCAGATTGAGGAGCACCGTATAGAGCTACAGAGTGAAGATGAAGACTCATGTGCTGATTGGAATATTGGAAAATAATCAGAACCATTTTTTTTGTCACCAGGAATAACATGAAATTTAATGAGATCTTCCCATATACAAGATTGAAGAAACATCACATGTCTTCTTATTTCTATCCATGTAATTATAATAGACAACCTAAGTGGTGGAATTTCCTGAAACAATGAAGGATCATGGCTACTTACTTCTAACCACTAAGATCCTAATTCAAGGGGAACTCATCATTAATAAAGAGATTGAACCCAAACCAACTCAAGGAGATGAACTTATACTAAAATATTTATTTTCTAATTTTATTCTATCTGATTTTAGTATCACTTCTTATTGTTTGGAAATTTCATATTTATTTAATATTTATATGCTATAGAAAATGATAAAGAAACAACACATGCACCTACTGAGGAAAACATGGTGCTCCTTGATTTTGGTGACTATACATATGTGGAGGCCAATGAAGAAGTACAAGTAGTTGAGCCTAATGAAATAAAGACATGTGTTTCTCATAATTAAATTGAAATTTTGTTATTAATAATTTAAAATTAAATTTTAGACAAGTAAAAATATCGTCTTACATTACATTTGATCATTTATTTCATTCACCCCATGTTGATTCAGCACTAAAAAAGAAGGTGGAGGTTGCACAAGTAGTATCAAATGAAGAGGATTATCCATAATTCATCCTACCCCCTCCATGAAATCTATAATAAATTCTGAAGGGTGAGGATCTAATATTATCTATCCATAAATAATTCCTCACCATGAAAGGAGAAACATATACTGGGAAACTCCAAATGTGGTGGTTCAAATCCAAGAAACTCCAATAGTCATGAGACTATAAATAACAGCTGGTACTACCCTCTGGATGTAGTAAAAATCCAAGGCCTACTTTGGGTATCATACCAAGACTTATCCTTTAATTTTATTTATAGGAATTGAAATTTAAATTTAATTCTTAAGATTAGTCCATTATATAGCCCCACTCCATATATCATTTTGAGCTTAAATAAAATTATACATTTTCATAATTTAGTAAATTTCTTTTATAGGTTTGTTATGAAACAAGGAAGCCCCCAAACAAGTGAAGGCAGAAGTATAAGAATGATGGGAAAGAGGGTTAACTTTTATGTTTATCTTTTAAACTCCCAATTCTCTTGTATGAAAACTTGTTTTGAGAATTATATTGGGAAATTCTAGTCCCATGTTTGAATTTATTATTTACATGACTTATCTGGGACACTCTAGTTTCTTAGGAATCTTATGATTCCATGAATTAGATTTCAATGATAAAGATATCTAACAATTAAAAAGGAGAATTTAATTGTTAGAGTTAATCGTGGAAATTAAAATGATGAATCATGATTTATTAGAATTGGGAGATTCATTTAAATGAAAGTTTCCTAAAAAGTTTTCATGCTTTGAATTTTTAAAACTCATTTTAATTGATTTATTATTATTATTATTTCCAAGAGTGATTGTCCCAATTCAAATGTTCCATTATCGAGAGAATTTATTGACCAATTACTTCATATTTTGACTTGAGAATTTTTTCTGAGTGATCTTGGGAAATTAACTCTACTATAATTTTCATTTGAACTTGTAAAACTTATGAATCTAAAAATAGAAATTGAAAATGATTGGGGTTTCTTTTTAAAATTCATTATCCTTGATGTCTAAATTTACATTAATCCATGTTTATCCTATAGAAACCATGAATGAAATTCTTAGGAATGATCCATGTTTTAGGCCATTTTTTATCCATTCATTCCCTCCTATTACTATTTTTCTAATATTTGAAATATTATGTTTGGGGTGAATGAAATAATGATAAAAGGGAAGAAATGCGTTGTAAGGAAAAAAATATGGGGGTGTAATTTGTGGATGTTGAGAAAGGTTGTTGATTTATTCACTATGTTTAATTTTCTTTCCTTATAGAAGAAAAAAATGAAACATATAGGAATGAGTTATAACTTAGAAGAATAAAAACTCACCGTGACTGGAATATTGATATTTATCATATGTGGTTTCGTGGTAAATGTGAAGTTTCTTCTATTTTTAACTTTTTAAAAATAAAAAAAAATGAAAAAGTTCTTTTAAAAAAAGTATGAAAATAGTGAAAATTTCAAGAGGATACAAACCACTCAATATTCATTATTTTTCTCATCACTACTACAAAATAGGTTTTATTAGTGCTAAAAAAGTGTTGTATAGATCAGCGTTGATAAATGGGTACTTTATCAGTGATAAAAAAGAGCTGATAAAGTAAACCTTTATCAACACTAAAAATGCGCTGATAAAGGGAGATTTTATCAGCACCAAAAAGGGGCTGAAAATGTGTTTTTATCAACGCTCTTTTAGCACTGATAAACTAATCCTTTATCAATACTTTTTTGGCATAGATAAAGGTGAATTTTACCAGCGCTTTTATAGTGTGGATAAAGGCTACCTTTATCAGTGCTAAAAAAGCACTGATAAATGCCATGTCTACTGCAACAAAAAATTATGTAGCAGCACACCCAAACAATACCTGCAAAAAATTCATCATCTCAATAAGTAAGTATACCCATACAAAATTAACACATAAATCATAAGGTAATTACACCAAGTATTCCCATAAACCATTAGCACATAATTCATAAGTTAATTAAATACATAAACAATTCAATTCAGAATTCAGGGGGTTGGGGGGTTGTTCAACGGTTTGGGGTGGCTGTCTAATGGGGGGTAGGGGGTGTCCGGGGGGATGGGGGTGTCTGGGGGGATAGGGGTGTCCACAAGGGTGGGGCAGGTCCAGGAGGTTGGGGGGCTGTCCAAGGAGGGTGGGGGTGTCTAGGGGGCGGGGGTGTCTAGCTGGTGGGGTGGTGTCTAAGAGGGGGTGTCCAGGTGAGGGGGGATATCCATGGGGGTGGGCTAGTGTCCAGGGTGTCAGGGGGGCTTTCCTGGGGGTGGGGTGTCTGGGGGGTGGGGGTGGTCCAGGGGGTTGGTGGTGCTATCCAAGGGGGGGTGTCGAGGAGGGTGGGATTGGGGTGTCCGGGGGGATAGGGGTGTCCATGGGGTAGGGGTGTTCAGGGGGTGGGGGCTGTCCAGGAGGTTGGGGGTCTATCCATGGTGGGTGGGTGGTGTCTAAAAAGGGGGGTGTCTAGGTGGGGGTTGTTTATGGTGTGTCCAGGGGGTGGGCTGGTGTCCAGGGTGTCAGGGGGGGGGGGCTTTCTAGGGGGTGGGGTGTCCGGGGGGTGGGGGCGGTCCATGGGGTTGATGGGGCTTTCCAAGGAGAGTGGGGTGTCTAAGAGGGTGGTATGGGGGTGTCCGGGGGGATTGGGGTGTCCAGTGGGGTGGGGGTGTCCAGGGGTGGGGACATTCAAGGATGTTGGGGTTGTCCAAGGGGGGTGGGGTGGTGTCCAAGGAGGGGGGGTCCAGCTGGGGGGGGGAGGGGGGGGGCTGTACATGGGGTTTCCAGGGGGTGGGCTGGTGTCCAGGGTGTCGGGGGGCTTTCTAGGGGTAAGGGGTGACCAGGGTGTGGGGGAAGTCCAGGGGGTTAGTGGGGCTGTCCAAGGGGGTGGGTGGTGTTAGGGAGGGTGGGGGTGACAGTCCATGGCTGGGGGGTGTCCAAGGGGGTGGGGGTGTCTAGGTGGTGGGTGGTGTCTAGGATGGGTGGGGGTTCTGTCCAGGGGGTTGGTAGTTGTCCAGGGGGTTGGGGGTGTCTAGGGGGGCTGTTCGAGGTGGGGTGGTGTCCAAGGAGGGGGGGTCCAGGTGGGGGGCTGTCTATGGGGTGTCCAGGGGGTGGGCTGGTGTCCAGGGTGTCGGGAGGGTTTCCAGGGGTGGGGGTGACTGGGGGTTGGGGGGCAGTCCAGGGGGTTGGTGGGGCTGTCCAAGGGGGGTGGGGTGGTGTCTGGGAGGGTGGGGGTGGCAGTCCATGGGTGGGGGTGTCCAAGGGGGTGGGGGTGTCCAGGTGGTTGGGTGGTGTCTAGGAGGGTGGGGATTCCGTCCAGTGGGTTGGTGGTTTTTCAAGGGGTGGGGGTGTCAAGGGGAAGTTGTCCGAGGTGGGGGGGGGGCTGTCTATGGGCATGTCCAGGGGGTGGGGGTGTCTAGGGGGTTGGGGGGCTTTCCAGTGGGTGGGGGTGTCCAGAGGGGTGGGGGTGTCCAGGGGGTGGGTTGGTGTCCCGAGGGGTGGGGGCGGTCTAGGGGGTTGGTGGGGATGTCCAAGGGGGTTGGGATGGTTACCAAGGGGTGGGGGTGGCTGTCCATAGGGGTGGGGGTGTCTAGGGGGTGGGGGAGGTGTCCAGGTGGTGGGGTGGTGTCTAGGGATGGGGGCGTCCAGGGGTTGGGGGGACACACTATGCCTCAGATTGAGATGGGGTTGACTCTTACATGTCTCAAAGGACCCATGAATCGTTCTCCTAAAGTATCAACATAATACGAATGCATTTGGTCAGATTTTATTAGGTTAGTTGTTGTTTTCGCTTAAAATTGTGTCCATTTTAAATAAAAGAGAGACACTTTGAGTGATACCTGCAACACCATGACTCGGATTGAGGTGGGGTTGACTCTTAAATGTCACAAAATACCCATGTATTTTTCTCCTAAAGGATCAACACAATCTGAATGCGTTTGGTTGGATTTCCATAGGTCGATTTTTGTTTTCACTTAAAATTCTATTCATTTTAAACAAAAGATAGACTCTTTGAGTGATACTGGCCACACTGTGCCTCAGATTGAGGCAGGGTTGACTCTTACAGATCACAAAAGACCCATGGATCATTATCATAAAGGATCAACACAATCCGAATGCGTTTCATCGGATTTCCATAGGTTAGTTGTTGTTTTCACTTAAAATTGTGTTCATTTTAAACAAAAGATAGACACTTTGAGTGATACCGGCCACACCGTGCCTCGTACTGAGTCAGGGTTGACTCTTACACATCACCAATGCACACATGGATTGTTCTCCTAAAGGATCAACACAATCTGAATGTGTTTGGTCGGATTTTTGTATGTCAATTTTTGTTTTCACTTAAAATTGTGTCCATTTTAAACAAAAGACAGACACTTTGAGTGATACTAGCCTCACCGTGCCTTGTATTGAGTTGGGGTTGACTCTTAAATGTCACAAAGGACCCATTAATAGTTTTCTTAAAGGATTAACGCAATCCTAATATGTTTGTTAGATTTCCGTACGTCAGTTATTGTTTTCACTTAAAATTTTGTCCATTTTAAACAAAAGAGAGACCCTTTGAGTGATACCGGCCACACTGTGCCTTGGATTAAGGAAAGGTTCACTAATACAGATCAAAAAGGACCTATTTATAGTTCTAATAAAGTATCAACACAATCAGAATGCGTTTGGCAAGATTTTCATACGTCAGTAATTTTTTTCACTTAAAATTATGTCCATTTTAAACAAAAGAGAGACCCTTTGAGTAATACTGGCCACACCGTGCCTCGGATTGATGTGGGGTTGACTCTTACATGTCAAAAAGGGCCCATATATCGTTCTATTAAAGGATCAACACAATTTGAATGCGTTTGTTTCGATTTCTGTAGGACTGTTGTTTTTTCACTTAAAATTCTGTCCATTTTAAACAAAAGACAGACACTTTGAGTGATACCGGCCACACTGTGCACCAGATTGAGGCAGGGTTGACTTTTACATGTCACAAAAGACCCATGTATCATTCTACTAAATGATAAACACAATACGAATGTGTTTGTTTGGATTTTCATAGGTCAGGTGTTGTTTTTACTTAAAATTGTGTCCATTTTAAACAAAAGATAGACACTTTGAGTGATGTCAGCCACACCGTGCCTCGGATTGAGTTGGGGTTGACTTTTACATGACACCAACTCTACCATGGATCATTCTATTAAATAATGAATAAAATATGAATGATTTTTGTTAGATTTGCGTATGTTAGTTGTTGTTTTCACTTAAAATTGTGTCTATTTTAAAAAAAAGACAGACACTTTGAGTGATACCAGCCACTCCATGCCTCAGATTGAGGAGGGGTTGACTCGTACACGTTAAAAAGGTCCCATGGATCATTCTCCAAAAGGATCAACACAATCCAAATGCGTTTTGTTGGATTTTTGTATGTCAATAGTTTTTTCACTTAAAATTGTGTCCATTTTTAACAAAAGACAGACACTTTGAGTGACATCAGCCATACCATGCCTTAGATTGAGGAGGGGTTGACTTGTACACATTAAAAAGGACTCATAGATCATTATCCTAAAGTATCAACACAATCTGAATGTGTTTGGTTGGATTTCCATATGTCAGTTGTTGTTTTCACTTAAAATTAAGTCTATTTTAAACAAGAGAGACCCTTTGAGTGATACCAGCCACACCGTGCCTCGGATTGAGTTAGGGTTGACTCATACACGTCAAAAAGTACCCATGGATCTTTCTCCTAAAGTATCAAAAGAATCCAAATGTATTTGGTTGGATTTTAGTAGGTTAGTTCTTGTTTTCACTTGAAATTTTGTCCACTTTAAAAAAAAAGAGAGACACTTTGAGTGATACCGGACACACCATGCCTAAAATTGAGTTAGATTTGACTCATACACGTCAAAAAAGACTCGTGGATCATTCTCCTAAAGCATCAACACAATCCGAATGAATTTGGTTGGATTTTCGTACGTCAGTTTTGTTTTCACTTAAAATTTTGTCCATTTTAAACAAAAGACAGACACTTTGAGTGATATCGGCCACATCGTGCCTCGGATTGAAGAAAGTTTGACTCGTACACATCACCAATGCACACATGGATCATTATCCTAAAAAATCAACTCAATACGAATGTTTTGTGTCATATTTTCGTACATCCGTTTTGTTTTCACTTAAAATTATGTCCATTTTAAACAAAAGACAGACACTTTGAGTGATACTGGCCACACCGTGCCTCAGATTGAGGTAGGTTTGACTCATACATGTCACTAATGCACCCATGGATCGTTCTCCAAAACAATAAATAGATTCCAAATGCATTTGGTCAGATTTCTATAATTCAGTTGTTTTTTTCACTTATAAAATTGTCCATTTTAAACAAAAGAGAGACACTTTGAGTGGTTCATCATTCTTGCATGTTGTCGGTGAATATCATCTGTTAAAATGGGAAAATAACTCATTGGAAAAAGTTTGATTAATTTAATAACAATTACAATTTTCCTACAAACATTTACATACAACAATGTTTTATCTTTTGATCCCTTTAACCCCTCTCAAAAAAACTGCCAATTGTACACGTCCCCAAGTCAGATCTTCATGATATTTTTGTACAATCTACCATCAGGTATGCGGCCCACTCATTTCTGAACAAATCTATATCTTCTTGTGAGTATGGGGATTTTTGACAGTCAGATTAGTACTGCAGAATATAAAAATAAAGAATTAATAAATAAATTAAATGAAATAGTAGCTGTTTTTGAAAATACCTCTTTAGGGATGCTAGTTTGTTTATGAAAAAGGATCTCTTTCATAAATTTAGATACATAATAACCATAATCATTATTGTTTGTTTGTTTTGGACACTGCAAAAAAAATTGATCATTAGGAGAATAATTAACTTGTGTTGATATGTGTTTGGATAGTGAAATTTTATTATATATACCTTGATATTGGTCTAGACGTAGTACTTGCTAGCCTCCTTATGCTTAGCCCTTGTCCTCATTCCTTTTCTTGGATGATAATGATACACTGCCCTATCATAACGGAATCCTCAGTAAAAGATAATATAAATTAAATTACTTGATGTTTATACCTAAAACGTAGGATGTAGTGTCTTACAGATTCACAAACTCCATCATGTGTGGTTGGTTTGAAGAATATCCTAGCTTTGAATCTAGAAAATAAATCTTTGTAGTATCTAAGTTCACCGAAATTAGCATCCAATGTTGCCTAAAAACAAAAAAAAGGAATAAGTAATAAAAGAAGTGAAAATATAATTGATATGCTTTAATCTTAGAGTTTTACCCCTGCATGGTTGGTATTAGGAAGAGTCTGTCATCTGCAATCTTGATTTTCAATGTTTTCCGCAAGCCATTCACAATTTCTTTTTTTTATGGCTCTAATTTCGTTAGATGTGTTGATGTGTTATAAGGACTAACGAGTCCGAATTTTGGCTCATGGGAAAATTACTTCAAATGTTTTTTCATATACATAGATCTGTCAATAATATAAAATGCATTTAGTCATAATTTTCACATAGATCAGCTTTTAGAAAATCAATTCATGCAAACATGCCTCATATATATATTTACAACTATGACACCTATCCAACCATTTTCAAGGATCTCATTTACATTTTCAACAGCAATGAAATCGTGGACTTTCCTCTCCATATATATTCTTTTCAAAAACCACTATATGACTACTACCACCTCTTAGCTTCGTATCCACATGAGTCTTCAATGCTAGTAAATGGTGGATAGAGAACAGGTGGTGTTATTGTGCTTTTAGTAACTCCTTGGTATCGGTTGGTCGATCCTTTAGATGGTTTTGAGCTGATGTTTGTCACCCCATTCCCTTTCTCTGTCTATAATAAACATTCATTGGTTGAGACCCTTTTTTCATTAATTTTTAAAGGTTTAGATTGAATTAAAAGTAAATAAATACCTCTTTGTACGCATGTACTCTTACAAGTTGTGACAGCCATGCAATGAATGTACCAATGGCCTTTTTGACCGTATTAATATCATCGTCATCAAGTGGAATAGGTAACTATGCATTTGGCTCATGAGCTACAGTAATCATCACTTTCAGATGATCTTTAGGAAGTGGTCTATTATGCATCTTATCATCTAGGATGTTGAACACTATAGCCCTCACTATAATGTGATAGGTGGGTATTGATAGATGTAAATCACAGTCATTATCACCCTATAGAATATCAGTATAGTAAAAGTATCAGTGTTTGTCTGATTCAGATTTCATGGGAATAATTATTAGAATATTGATTACCATGGCTAAGACATCTCTTTGAGGGAAATGGCTTGCCTCAAATCTGGTGGGTGTTGGGGTGGGATCTTCACATGCTGGTTGTTCCTGAGTTGTGTCTTCTCCTTGATTCCCACCCATAAAGTTGCTAGAAACTCACCCTGCCATTGCAATCGTTCTCCAAGAGTTTCGAGTCTTTTACTCATTTGTTTCAATTTTTCATCTCTATCACCCGTTTTTTCTCTCAAAATATACTCAGGGTGTCACCCCAAACCACGCGCCTCTGACACGACCGTATTGTTCTGGCTGCTTCAAAGTCGTCGATAATAGGTCTGTATCCGCTATAGGAGTAGGTGATTCCTGTGACTGTAGGATATAGGTAAATAACAAATTATTTTTATATAATAGCAATTTAAAACAAATCTTTTTATCGTCATGTCATACTTACACATTTTTCCCACACTTTTTGTGTGTTCTCATCTACTAGCTTCCCTTCCTTATTCACACGTGCCTCCTTCCATAGTACATGACGTGAGATGGAAGTGTCTTTATTTTTAGACTCATTAATCTACATATAAATATAGAAAGATAACTATGATGTTGTTTATTAGAACCTAACAATCTTACTGGAAATTTAAAATACGTACCATTTTCTTTTCTAGTAAAGCGTACCCCATTGTTGCTTTACGATAGAGGTATGCTGGTTTTGATGCACGTTCCTTATTTTCAGTACAGAGTTGATGTTTTATAAATGAAATATTGAAAATCAAAGTGATGAATACATGTATCCTAAAATAACGTATTATCACCCACAATGTACCTGAAACTTCTCATCCCCACAACGGCCAATAAATGCATCTCATGCTTCTTGGGATATAAGGTGAGTGTAGAAAATGGGTGAGTTCGGGTTTATTTTACCTTTGGAATCTTTCAGGTGACATCTTGTTAAAATAGTGCGAAAACCACGATGAATCCTTCTTATAAGCCTTAGTACATAATCCTCGTGTGAATTGTCTACTATAAATATATTCTTCAAGATATTGAGAAGAGTAAGACATTGTTTCATTATTTTATTTGCTACTAAATTAAAGAAATAATATCATAATGTTACCATAATTTCTTCCCATGTCACAACCTTCATCCCAGACACAACATGGTTCCATGAATCTATGTCAATCGGTACGTGTTGGCGAGTGACAACTCCAATGTAACTACTAAACATAGCCTTATTAGGATTCACATGTTGGCCTCCTGCATTCTATCTGACATCAAATTTGATGCCTTTGCTTTTCGCCTTAAGAACTTTGGCTAACACTGTCGAACTACGACGCACCTGTGTTTTCTGCAATGTTGGTCCTTCATTCCCGACCATTTCATCGATATCAACATAATCTATATGTTCATCTGAAATGGTAGCAATGGAATGTGTTGATGGTTGTTGGACCTCAAAACTAGGAGCAACAACAGGTTCAAAAACTTGTTTTTACTCTACACTGTGTGTAGCCGTAACAGGAGTAGCAGCAGCAGTAGCTTGAGAGACTTATTCAGCCCCAAGGTTAGGACCACCAGAACGTGGAGAAGTAATTATCTACAAAAGTGGTTGAATAGTTAATTTATATTACATAAATTTACTAATGATAATATAATAACATGAGATAACAAGATCTATATTACAAAAATAATAACTTGTTTATTGAACTCTATTTCTTTTTTTCAATGGCTGAAGGGATTTTCCACCGCTATCGATTATCCAAATCCCATCATTATGGTCTCCCCTAACATACAAAACATCATCTACATTTGGACAGCTGTGAAATGATTGTGACGTATCACTGAAAGGATCGCCCTCAACTGAATTTTCATCAGACCCTTCAATAGTTTTTGATGATAACTAAACAACCGACCACTTTTGTTTTGCAGGATCTGGAACATAAAAACCATTCACCGCTTGTTATACCATTATAAATTGTTCATATTTGTACCCTTCTTTACTAAAATCAACTTTCACAAATCCCCATTCATCTATTTTAAAACCACTGTTGTTATCAACCCATTTTCATTGAAAAATAGGCAATTGGAATGTCGTATAATCCAACTCCCATATTTGTTTGATAATGCCAAAGTATGACATATTTGCATAAACTGGATTTCTATCCTTACTTCCAGAAACATGAATCACTTCAGCCAATAGTGTAACTCCACTATTTTACATGGTATTATCTTCATCATGTTCATCTTTATAGAATGTATAACCATTAATTACATAACCATTGTAAGATAATACATACACACTTGGTTCGGCAGCTAGCCATCGAAGTCCTTCTGAAATTAAATTCAGATTTTCATCCAAATACTTAAAAATATAGTCCTAAAACCATCATATAAACTAGTGATTATGTGTATTTGATAACCATTTTTCAGCCCTTTATGGATTCAACAGCCTAAGAATTTCTATGTGAGTTTCAATATATATAGCAACCTCCCAACTATTATGAAAAACATAAAGGTGGGCCTACTTCTGATCTATAATACTAATTTTCACAACATCTCTTCCATAAATTCCCTCACCCTCAATGTGTCTAGTGTGACAAGATTTTGGGAGACCAATGTGTTCCATGTCAGATAGGTATTCGGTATAAAATTAAATGGCTTCCTCAACAATATATCGCCCCACTATATAACCCTCTGGTCGATTTCTATTTTTGACATACCCTTTCAAAATATACATATACCGTTCAACGGGGTACATCCATCTATAGTGCAAAGGACCACAAAGTTGAATCTCTCCCACCAAGTGAATCATCAAATGAACCATCGTATCAAAGAATGTTGGCGGGAAGAGAATTTCTAATTCACATAATATGATGACAATTTCTTTTTCCAATGCTGGCAATTTCACCAGGTCTAAAACATTGCTACATATATCTTTGAAAAGGAAACAAAGTTTGGTTAACATGTGATGAACATTCTTGGGTAAAATGCAACGTAACCCTATAGGAATTAGATCTTGCATGCAAACATGGCAGTCATGTGATTTCAAACCTTTTAACTTCAAATCATTCATTGACACAATGTTCTTGATATTTGATGAATACCCCTCTGGAACCTTTACATCATTGAAGAAGTTGAAAAACTGATATCTCTCCTCTGTAGAAAGAGTATAACCAGCTGGAGGAAGAAACATTCGATTTTCTCCCTTTATGGGAGCCAACACTTCTCGTATTCCAAAGTTAACTATGTCCAACCTTGCCTTAATTCCATACTTTGTTTTGCCATGGGGATTTAGAAACATTCTGATAACACTATCACATTAATATTTTTTCACATGCATCACATCAAGAAAATTTATGACGTACAAACAATTCTATTATGGTAATTCAAAAAAAACTGATCTCTATTTCCAACCGATTTTCATAAGGTTTTTCTAAAATGGTTTACCAAAAACAGTGTTCACATCTTTTACTTTCTCAAACAGCTGAACAACTATTAGTGTAGACGGTGTTGTGCGTTATTCTGAACTTCCATTGAATGATGTCATCCAAGATCAGTACTTATGCCGATGAGGTAGAAATCTATGATGTCCTAGAAACACATATTTTGATGAATGTTTCAACCTAATTGATTCTCTATCTTCTTCCCACATGGAACACCCTTGAGTTCCTTTAATGCTATAGACTGAAAAATTTCTATAAGCAGGGAAATCATTTATTTTCCCATACAACATCACTCTCAACATGAAGTATTCACTTTTATAAGCATCATACAACATAACACCTGAATCCCACAATAACTTCAAATCCTCGATCAAAGGAGCCAGATAAAAATCAATATCGTTACCTAGTTGTTTTGGTCCTGATATAATCATAGATAACATGATGAATTTTCACTTCATTCATAACCAGGGTGGAAAGTTAAAATTTACCAACATAAAAGGCCATGTAATATGAGTGCTGGTTTGAAACCCAAAAGGATTCACTCCATCTGTAGATAATGTAAGACGAAGGTTTCTCGAATCTTTTACAAATTCAGGATACTCATGATCAATTTTCTTTCATTTAAGAGAGTCGGCCGGATGATGTAATTTCCTATCTTTATTTCTTTTATCTACATGCCACGACAGTTTTTCTTGCAGTTTCTTCACTTCCATATAGACTCCTAAACCTTGGAATGATTGAAAATTACCATAAAACTTTCATAGGATTGGATTCATCTTTCTTGTATTGAGAAGCACCACAATTTGGGCATTCTTGAAGTGATTTGTTTTCCTTGCGAAACAATATAAAGTCTTTCGGGCAGGCATGTATTCTTTCAGAAATCATACCCATCGAGCATAGCATTTTTTAGCTTCATATGTCCGGATTGGGAGCTCATTATCTTCTGGGATCATGTCATTCAAGAGATCAAGTAGTTCCGTAAAACTGACATCACTCCATCAGTTTCCTTCTTTCAATTTATACAACTTCAGTATAGCTGACAATGGTGTATATTTAGTTCAACCAGCATACAATGGCATCTTTGCACAACTCTTTTTCTTCTCAAAAAATTTTGGGCAATCACGGAGTTCGTCTTAAATTATCTTTTTAATTTCCTCAATATGATCTTCATCATCATTGATATCTTTAATCACATCCTCCATACAGTCTTCTTCATTATCCATATTTGTATTCATATCTAATGATCCATAAAACGCAGTTTTATCCCATCTAGAAGATACATTCTCTTTTTCTCTATGTTTATTCAATCATTTATAACTCTGATCTATTCTATGACATATCAAATGTTCTTCCAACTCCTATGTAGTAAGTAGTCTATAATAACAACAACTTAAACATGAAAAAGGATTTGAGAAGGAAACTTTGCGTGATCCTTTAAAAACTTAATGAACTCTTTCACTCTGTTCTCATACTCTATTGTCAAACGATTAGCATCCATCCAATCTTTATTCATCTCCATCCTATTTGAATCTCAAATATTAGTATTTATGGTTCAAGTACACAAAACAAGACTTCCAAATATAGTAGAAGAGAACCGCTTCCTTATAAAAATAGAGATTAATAGAGCCTAACCATTTCCAATAAATATTTGGAAATCAACAGAATCAGGATAGACCCCCCATCAAAATCAACACAGTTTCCAAACACAAAGTGGTTCGCGGGGATAATCACTTGTGTCATAGATGGTAAAACTCACACGGCATCATCCTCTATGGCTCATCTTCCTCTATCGGGTCAACCCTTCTATGGTCATCTAGTCCATCTTTTATACCACACCAACCTAAAATTCATATGGATGAAAACCAGTAGCCAACTTTATAAGTAAATAAAGGATTCTCATAATCTCTACAATATGGAATTAATTAAATATAATTACTTTAGATTCATTATAGTTTCCTCAAATCACCCCGGTCCAAGCACAATAATAATAAATAATGATACATCTACCACTCCTAGGTCTCTATCCTACATTCAATATCATCATGCCTAATATTTTTGGTAAGCTCAAGTTTCATACTTTAAATCATAGGGGGATAATCACTTGTTTCATAGATGGTCTCCCATGTTATTCCATATGAAAATTTTAAGAAATATTATTGAACTATCATCCCATTCAATCCTCATGAATGTCTAATTCCAAACTCTATCTTAAGTGTAATATCAAAAGAATATATATTAATAAATTACACCACATCCACTTCCCCACTAATCTGGTCATTCTCACACTTTAATGGAATATTTCATATACTTCAACCCCTTCTATATAATCTCATAACCATATATTCACACATACACATGTCACAAACACATAAAAAATCATATCCACATCACAACCACACATCACATCCCCATCATAGTATGATATTGTAAACATGAGGGACATAAACATCATACTCTACTCCTACAATGCACAACCCCCACTATGTATCCACACCAAATACGCATAATCATCTCAAAAATAATATATATACACCAAAACCTAAAATAGTTTTAGGTCATATATATACACCCACTATGAGCCATTACAACTCATACTAAGTGTGAAGGGGGAGAAGGGAAGAGGGAGTGGTTCTATATGTGTTCCCTCTGTAACCTAGATATTGAAAAAAATACTCAGAACCAAAGTACCCATATGGATTTCAATCAGGTTACTCGAATCAAGTGGTGGCGTGTAAGAAATAATAAGAAAATATAATAAGTATATAGTCACACATAAATCTTTCCTAAGGGTTTACACTAAACTAACACTGCAAACACCCTCATCAACCATTTCCTTATTACTACCACCCTCTTATAACCACTTTCATTATAATGCCACAAATAATCCCTAACAAATCACATAAGCATCCATATCAACATTACCAACTTATAATTTAATTTAATATTATAATTTATTGGATTTTTATTACCATATGCATTTCAATTGTTAACCATTTTAATGCAAAACTAATCATTAAATCACTACCCACTATAATCCATTCATTAATCATTAATAACATTTATTCTATCTTTAACCATTTATTAAACATAATTATTCCAATCATTATCATTAATCATTTAACAAACCATCATTTATCATTTCAAACCCATCACCCATTACTATTTTCCTTTATTCCAACCATATTCCATGCCAAAAGGAAACTATAACACCACCCAATAACAACTAAATTTTCATGACATAATATGCAACTAAACACATTCTAAAATCCATAAAACCACTTTTTTTTCTTAAATATCCATATCATTGCTATCATAACCACACAATAATACATCCATCACTACTGTATTAATTACCACACCACATGCTCCCAACCACATCAATCAACCATCACCCTTATAATCATAGTGATAAATACCCCATACATAGTAGCATGAAAGAGAAAACATATAATAAATTCACACTAAAAGTCCTATGTATGACCATTAACCATTAAAAACTTAACAAAAAAACACAAAAACTGAATCATCATTGCAGTCACATCCTTCATAAGAAGAAAGTTCAAGAAGAGAATCAAGAACAAGAGAAATGAAATTCACCTTAGAGGAGGAGAAGTAGGGAACCTTCTACACTATGTTGAGAGGGGAAGGCGCGAAAGGAAGAGGTGGAAATGCATGGGAGGATTCACCAACCATTGAGAAATGGAGGAGTAGGGTTCACGGGGAGTAGGGTCGATCGGAGAGGAGGAGAAGTGAGGTTTTCAGGGAGGAGGATCCGCCGAAGGGGTTCGAGGGGGGGATTAGGAGAAGGTCTAGTGGTGGAGGTCCGGCAACGCGAAGATCGGGGGTGGCGGAGGTCTGGCAACGCAAAGATTGGGGGGCAGAGGAGGGGGGTCGCAGGGTTATAGTACCATGAGAGACTTAGGGCATGATAAACCAAGGACACTATGCGACTGATTTTATAAAATATGGGACGACGGTTTTATCAGTGCTAAAATTTTAGCGCTGATAAAGAAACCCTTTATCAGCACTAAAAAAACACAGATAAATCTTTCATGTATCAGTGCTAACATTTTAGTGCTCATACAGTCCTTCTTTATCAGTGGTTTTTTAGCGCTGATAAAGAGTACCTTTATCAGTGCTTTTTTAGTGCTGATACAGGGAGTCTTTATCAGTGGTTTTTTCTTAGGACTGATATAAGGTGGCACTTCCCTTTCTGTTTTTGTAGTAGTGCATGATATTAACTTTGAGTTTTTTGGAAAGTGGGAGTTATTTAAATTTAAAGGGGAGAATTTAATTACTCTTTTACTTATGAAGTCATGCTCTATACTTCAAGAGACAAACCTCCTCTTTGAGCCTTAATTATTAAGACATCAATTCCTACAAACCATAACCTTCAGATAGATAAGAAATATTATTAAAATTACTCATGATTTTATGTTTATTTTTTCATTAAAAAGTAGAGAAAGAATTTATTTACAAGCCAATGGATAAGGATCTTTTTTAAATGATATGAGCAGAACTCTACTTGAATTACATCATAAGAGATGAGAGGAAAGATGCAATGTAAGGTAAAACATGATTTAGCATGTTTGATAATTATAAATTGAGGAACTTGAATGAATGAGAACATATTACAATTATTTTTCAAAATAGAGAAAATAAAATACATGAGTTGATTTTTTTTCATTGAAATTTGTGAAATTAAATTGATATTTTATGTGGAATTTTGAAAACATGAATTAACATTGATAATTATTTTACTTTATTTCTTTGATATTTCAATAATCATAACCTGCATGCCCTATTATTTTCAATGTTAAGATTTTATGCTTGCGGACAAGCATGGTTTAATTGTGGGGGAATTTGAGAGACAAATATTTGAAGTATATTTTCAAACATAAATGAATTATTTTTTTAATGGATTTAAATAATCAATACCTTGAAATGTAATGTTTTATAATAATATTGCAAATTTAAAGGATTTAATTAAAATGGATTTAAATCGGAGATTTTAATGGATTATCATAATTAAGAACATGTTGGGATGTTTTAGATGTTATTAAATGTTTTGAAATGAATGATTTTTTTATGATTTGAAATTATATTTAGAGCTTTCTATATTTTTTAAGTACAAAAAAAATTGGGTAGACCCCAGATATCCCATAAACCAAGGAAAATTTTCAATTTAGCTAGCCTAAAAGGGGGCAGTTAGACTCGCCGGATCTAGTAGGGACTACTCAATTCAGTATAGCTCATGTGCATCATGTTTGTGTGGTGGCCCATATGGGATCATAGTGGGATCTAAGGCCCATATGGGCCGTATGTGTGTGGCCCATATTTATGTGTGTGAAGTTCCCTACGGGAACCATTCCCTATTGTGTTTTTTATTTTAATCCCACGATTTTCATTATAAACACTCGTGGAATCCACCTAAAGATTCAATTTGGAACACTATTTTCTGGGTAATATTCAAATTTTAACTAAAAAAATCCATCATTTTCTATTCACACATACCTCCACTCGTACAACCCACTCCACCTCGTACAACCACGACTCTGTTGCTTAACATCACTAGTCACTGCTGGTTCATCTTGTGAACCACCATTTTAATGCTGGAGTGCTCTGGCTTAAACTCATCTTTACTACCGACACCTCAGATAACCATTGGACCCTTCTACCGAACCCCATGGGCTCATTTCAAGCTCCTTATAGCCATATTGAAGGCTAGAGAGGAGAGGAGACATCCACTACTATTCCACCGCATCTGTTACCATGTCACCTGCCTCCATGAACAACAGGAGACAAGAATCCCTTAGACATCCGATGTAGATTCACATAGTATCCCCATATGGATTTATTCCACCCCAAAGAAGGATACAATCGAGATCCTTAGGTGTAAATTGAAGAGCCATGCAGGTCTTTAGGGATTATTTGAATATCATGTCGTGGCCCAGGGTTCCACCTCACTGTCTATAAAAGGAGTTGAGGAATAACCACTATGAGAGTTGGACACAACTGAGGGAGAGGCTACCAAAGGCGTATTTTTTTAAAATTTTTTCTTTTTAATATTTCTGAAAAACATCTTAGGTTAAATTTGTTAACAAAAATACGCTACAAAGGCGGCATCACGTATGCCGTCTTTGTGTTGGTGCGCAAAGGCGGCATCGACGATGCCGCCTTTCGGGTTAAATGGAAAAGCGGCAACCTCGTTGCGGCCTTCCTACTAAAACCAAAAAATACTGATTTTTTGTTTTAAAAATTTTTATTTTTGTTTTGTTTTGTTTTGTTTATATATATATATATATGTATATAAACAAAACAAAACAAAATTAAAATTAAAATTACAATTTTCAGCAGAATTTATCCGCTATTTAAAATCCAGCAGTACTACCATTAAGGCAGTTTGGATTCTGACAGAAGTTCTAACCCAAGGCTCCCTTTTATAAGAGAGCTTACCCTGGAAATCATTCTGCATTTCTAATGTGGGATTCTGGGTCTCCATTTCCTGAGCAGAACATTCTGCATTTCAATGTGGGATTTTGTTTCAAGTACGTGACTTTGAAAGACTATAAAATATAAACTATAAGACCAATATAAATGAAACTTAAAACATGGATTAAACATATAAAAAATAGTTGGCAAAAAAACTAATTTCATAAAAAATGATGATAAAAATTAATTTATAAGCTTCCATACCCACATACTTGAAACATAAAAAGTTTCAAGTACCTGACTTTAGAAGCCTATAAAATATAAACTACAAGACCAATATAAATGAAACCTAATACATGGATTAAACATATAACAAATAGTTGAAAATAAAAATATTTTCGTAAAAAAAAATTATGGAAAATAATTTATAAGTTTTCAAAGACACCTACATGATACTTAAAAATGATTTAAGAACGTGACTTTGAAAGCCTATAAAATATAAACTATACGACGGATATAAATGAAACTTAAAACGTGGATTAAACATATAACAAATAGTTGAAAATAAAATAAATTTTGTAAAAAATGTTAATGAAAAATAATTTATAAGCTTTCAAAACCACTTACTTGAAACTTAAAAATTATTCAAGTATGTGGCTTTGAAATACTATAAAATATAAACTATATGACTGATATAATTTAAAGTTAAAATATGGATTAAACATATAATAAATTATTAAATTATTAAATTAATATTATTAAAAATTAATTATATAATAATTAATTAGTTAATTAGTAATTATTAATAATTAAATATATAATAATTAACAAATTAATTAGTAATATAATGACTTTTAATAATTACAATTTAATAATTATAATGAAAATTTATAATTTATAACTATATTACTAATTAACTAATTAACTATTATATAATTAATAATTATATTACCAATTAACTAATTAATTATTATATAATAATTTTTAATAAATAATAAATAATAATTATTAGGAATAATTATAATTTATAATTATATTACTAATTAATTAATTATAAAAAGAGCCTCGACTCTATCTTTCTAAAAAAAGTTAACTAATTAACTATTATATATTTAATAATTATATTACTAATTAACTAATTAATTATTATATAATTAATGATTAATAATTTATGATTAACTAACTACAAATTATATAATTAATAATTATATTACTAATTAACTAATTAATTTTTATATAATTAATAATTATATAAGTAAGTAACTAATTGATTATTAAATAATTAATAATTATCCTACTAATTAACTAATTATATTACTAATTAATTATAATATAATCAATTACTAATAATTATTAATTAACTAAATAATTATTATACAATTAATAGTTATATAATTGATAATTATATTATTAATTAACTAATTAATAAATAATAATTAATAATTAATAGTTATAATGAATAATTATAATGAATAATTATAAAGAATAATTATATTATAAATTAACTAATTAATTATTATATAATTATTTTTAATAATTGTTAATTAATAATTATAATGAATAATTATATTACTAATTACCTACTAAACTATTATATAATAAATAATTATATTACCAATTAACTAATTAATTATAATATAATAATTTTTAATAAATACTAATTAATAATTATAATGAATAATTATAATTTATAATTATATTACTAATTAACTAATTATAAAAAGGGCCCCACCTCTATCTTTCTCAAAAAATTAACTAATTAACTATTATATATTTAATAAGAGTATTACTAATTAACTAATTAGTTATTATATAATTAATAATTAACTAATTACAAATTATATAATTAATAATTATATTACTAATTAATTAATTAATTATTATATAATTAATAATTATATTACTAATTAACTAATTATATTACTAATTAAGTAATTATATTACTAATTAACTAATTATATTACTAATTAACTAATTATATTACTAATTAAGTAATTAATTATTATATAATTAATTATTATATAATTAATTATTAATAATTAATAATTAACTAACTAATTGTTATATAATTAATAGTTATACAAGTAAAAATTATATTAGTAGTTAATAATTAATAATTAATAATTATAATGAATAATTATAATGAATAATTATATAGAATAATTATATTACCAATTAACTAATTAATTATTGTATAATAATTTTTAATAATTACTAATTAATACTTATACTGAATAATTATATTACTAATTAACTAATTAACTATTATATAATTAATAATTGTATTACCAATTAACTAATTAATTATTATATAATAATTTTTAATAAATACTAATTCATAATTATAACAAATAATTATAATTTATAATTATATTACTAATTAACCAATAATAAAAAGGGTCTTGACTCTATCTTTCTCAAAAAATTAACTAATTAACTATTATATAATTAATAATTATACTACTAATTAACTAATTAGTTACTGTATAATTAATGATTAATAATTACTAATTTTCTAATTGAAAATTATATAATTAATAATTCTATTACAAATTATTTAATTAATTATTATATAATTCATAATTATATTACTAAGTAACTAATTAATTATTAAATAGTTAATAATTATATTACGAATTAACAAATTATATTACTGTTTAACTAATTAATTATTATATAAATAATTATTAATAATTACTAATTAAGTAACTAATTATTATACAAATAATAGTTATATAATTAATAATTATATTATTAATTAATAATTAATAATTAATAATTAATAATTAATAATTAATAATTAATAGTTATAACTATTAATTATAATTAATAATTATAATTAGTAATTATAATGAACATTTAGAATTAATATTTATAACGAATAATGATAATTTTATTTATATTACTAATTAACTAATTAGCTATTATATAATTAATAATTATATTACCAATAAACTAATTAATTATCATATAATAATTTTTAATAATTACTAATTATTAATTATAATGAATAAATATAATTTATCATTATATTAATAATTAACTAATTAACTATTATATACTGAATAATTATATTACTAATTAATTGGTTCATTATTATATAATTAATTAATAATAATTACTAATTAACTAATTAAATGTTATATAATTAATTTTTAATAATATTAATTTAATAATTTAATAATTTAGTATATGTCTAATCCATATTTTAACTTTAAATTATATCGATCTTATAGTTTATATTTTATAGTATTTCAAAGGCACATACTTGAATCATTTTTAAGTTTCAAGTAGGTGGTTTTGAAAGCATATAAATTATTTTTCATGAACATTTTTTTATGAAATTCATTTTATTTTCAACTATTTTTTATATGTTTAATCCATGTTTTAAGTTTCGTTTATATCGGTCGTATAGTTTATATTTTATAGGCTTTTAAAGTCACGTGCTGGAAACATTTTTAAGTTTCATTTAGGTGTCTTTGAAAACTTATAAATTATTTTCCATCAACATTTTTTACGAAAATATTTTTATTTTTAACTATTTTTCATATGCTTATTCCATGTATTAAGTTTCATTTATATTGGTCTTGTAGTTTATATTTTATAGGCTTTTAAAGTCACGTACTTGAAACTTTTTATGTTTCAAGTATGTGGTTATGAAAGCTTATAAATTATTTTTTATCATTATTTTTTATTATTTTTTTTTGTTTTCAACTATTTTGTATTTTTTTAATCCATGTTTTAAGTTTCATTTATATTGGTCTTATAGTTTATATTTTGTAGTCTTTCAAAGTCATGTACTTGAAACAGAATCCCACATCGGAAATGCAGAATGTTCTGCGCAGGAAATGGAGAACCAAAATCCTACATCGGAAATGCATAATAATTTCTAGGGTAAGATCCCTTATAAAAGGGATCCCTGGGTGAGAGCTTCTATCAGAATCGAGACTACCTTAATAGTAGTACTGCTGGATTTTAAATAGCAGATAAATTCTGCTGAAAATTTTATTTTTATTTTTATTTTTTCTTGTTTTGTTTATATATATATATATATATATAACAAAAAAAAAATAAAAAATTTTAAAACAAAAAAATAGTAACTTTTTTTGGGTTTTAGTAGAAAGGCGGCAAGGAGGTCGTAGCCTTTCCATTTAACATGAAAGGCGGCATCATTGATGCCGCCTTTGTAGCATATTTTTAAAAAAATAACCTAAGCTGTTTTTTAGAAATATTTTTTTTAAACGCATTTCAAAAAATTCCTACCGAAGGCTAATACTATATCATCAATTCTTCTATATTTTATTTTTTTCCTTTTATTTTTCCCCTACTTATATTTTATGTAATTTTATATAAATTTCTATTATATAAAATAATTCTTTCATGTATATTTTCTTAAAATGTTTCCACCAACCAATTTTTCTTCTCATTCTTATCATAATATTCTTCTTTCTACTTCAACAATCATTCTTTTTTTAATTTAATTTATGTTTACTATTATTTTATTATTATTCATTAATTATTACTTTATTATTTTATGTGTTTAAATTTCCTTTCTCTAAACCTCATCAATTTCATTTTTATTTTATTTCTTCTTTTTATTGTATACTTTTTTATCTTACCACCATGAAATATTACCATAAAAATTAAGGGCTAATATTAAGATTGTACTGGGGGAGGTATATAGTGTTTCCATTCGTTCTGAAAATAAATTCATAAGTTTTAATATGTTTTCTATAGAAAGATTAAAGAGTACTAGTTTAGAAATTTCCAACCATGATACTGAACTCAATTTCATTTCTAAAATTTTATTAAATATTTTCCCTCTCTTCAACTAGATACAAGACCTTCATACAATGGAGATGATCTATCTAGTGGATAAAATGGAATACTATTAAGCTAGGTATTGGAAGGTTTCACATTCTTGATTAAATAGTGTCATCCACATTGATTCCAAGAAGAGGTAGAATTAAGAATGATAAAGGTAATTTAGATTTCACACCACTAAATAAAATAATATTAATTCATGCATGAGATCTTTGAATTGATTTATGAAATTAAATTTGAACAGTAATAAGAAGAATGATGGAACCCATAATGAAAAGCACAAAAGCTAAGTTATTTCTTTTCTAATCAATTTTTTTTCTTTGCATGTCAGTATAAATTTTAGCATCTCATTTATATTCTCATATTCCATTTCCCTCATAGAATAAATAATAACAAACAAAAAGAAGTATTTTAGGTTAATTAGATTAATTAAGTGAAAAACAGAGAAAGATCATCATGTTAGACGTCCCTAGTTAGCCTTTGTATTACATTAGAAAAATAAATTTTATTTTTGTATGCCCTATGAAAGGAATGCATCAACACCACTTTTTAGGTTTTATATAATAGGCTTGAAAGGTGATTCATGATAATTTGGGAGAAAATTTATTGGGTTGAGTAATACGTAATACTTCTATATAAAATAATGGATTATTTTATAAGAATGATATTAAATTGTTTCAGATGTAAGCTGAATTGTATGAGAAAACCATTGAGGTTATAAAAATATTTATTGTTAATTTTATTTAGGTTATTTTTGAGTTTCTTCATCATATTATGGGAATTTTATAGGAATTATATTAATATTATTTTAGAAAAATTATAAACTGAATGTTCGGTTATAGCTCATCATATTCAGAAAGGTTGTGAGGCATGAACCCGCGACTAAAGGTCTATAAGGGACCAATGCATACCATTAGCATATTGGACGTCCAGGGCAGTATGAAAATATTTTTCTTTTAAATATACTATTTTATTATGTTGATTTTTTGAGTAAATGTTTTAGCATGTAGATAACCATGAGATTGAAAATTGATTTGGATATAAAGTTATTAACATTATTTCTGAAGAAGTTCACTCTATTGGTAACCTAATATGATTAAGGACAATGTAATTTTTATGTATAATATGGGATTTTATTTTAGGAATAAAGGTTTAATTATATTTTGGAAGAATATATTATATTAATGAGGATTAATGGTGATTTAGTTTATCTATGGGAATGGTTTGAAAATATTGGAGATTATATGATTGAGGTGTAATATTTTAGGGTAAATGGCCTTATAAGTGAATAATGGTGATTGGGGAAAAATGTTAAATTAATATCGGATGAATTTGTGATAAAATACTTATGTTTTTTTGTGTTTAATTCTTAGTAGAGAATATTTGAAAAATATTGAGGTTAGTAAATTATCAAATAGATAAGTTGATTTGTGGGAGTTATTATTGAGTATTTTAAAATTAATATGAAGGTTTATTCAATTTGAGAAATATCTGTTGAAAAATATATTGGTTTTATTTCAGGAGGAAGGGTCTTTTATCCTTTATTATCTTATTTTACCCATTATAGGTTGATTTTAGTGCTTTAGGAATAAAAAATCCATACTGGATATTCATTTCACAGAGTAAGAAATGAAGTTGAAATCGATCGAAGAATAACCAAAATATGTAATTTCTCGTATGAAATAAAAAGATATGAAGTAAATGAGTTTTCTAATATTCTCTATCTTGATAGTAAAATAATCCTGTAACTTTAAGAAAAGGGTCATGCAATAAAAATATTATACATTTTCCATCATTTCTTTTAAACCAATGACATTTTCACCCAAAAAAGATTTATGAATTTTTTGTCATTAAATTTCCCATGAACATGATCTATATCACTTAATATTAGTATCTTAGTGTTAATTTTGTCCTCAATATGTATATTTTTTACTTCCCATTTGTTTTCTCCTATTTTGAAACATATTTATGTGTTATTCCAGATGACATTCATACTTCCATTTTATCTCTTTTCAAAAGGAAGTTTCATTAAACATTTTTAGGATGTGAGATTTCAATAAAAGTATTTTAAAGTATGGAAACTCTGATTACCAATCTGAAATTAAATATTTTATGTTGGAATTTAGTCAAGGTGGGGGGTAGAATGTAAAACCCCAAGATTTTAAAATAATAACACTATCTTAGATAGCCTATATAACAAGGAACACTGAATTTAAGCGAACAACAATATACAATTAATATATTTCTATTTAAACTTCAACATTAAAAGTGGTGGTACAAATAGGAATAAAAATATTATAATAAATATATATAAAGGTTTTAAATAATATAAAGATATTTATTAATGCATAATAAATAAGTTATAAATTTTCAATAAAGACTTTTTAAGCTTCGATAATACAATTTCTTCAAAAATTATTTTTATCGATTTTGTAGTGATGGTATTTTATAAAAAAGATCTCATTTTTTGAAATAATCATATCAGAATTATCTTAGTGTGAAATATTTTGATTTCATTTGAAATGATTATTTTTTCTATGAATGGTGAAATTACAGGATTTCTAAATATTATAATTTATTTTCATTAGATGAAGTTATATAAATGTAATATTATATTTTTAATTTTATATTAAACTGAATTTTAAACCATTTTTTTATAATAAAATAATTAATTTCATTTGAATCGAAATTTTTATGATTTTGGTATAAGGATATTTTAATTCTCAGGAACATAGTTTTAAGAAAACTATTTTTAAATGGAAAATGTTCATCCATTTTAATTAATTATGATAACCCCTAATAATTCATTATTTAAATGAAAAATATATATTATATATTTATTTATATGAATTATGATTTATATAATGAAGATTACAATTCATAGATTTAATATAAGAACATATATTTCTTGAAAAAGGAATTTTCCTGAAAAATTGCTTTTCGTCGCATTTTAATGAATTGTTATAAAATGAAAATATGACACTTATAGGGGTTGAATTTTCTAAAATGTATTTTATATTTTTAATCATAATAAATTATATTATTTAATGAGTTCAACAAAATTTTTAGTACTAATGAATAGTAAAAATAGCGAAACGTTTTCACCACAATAAAAGGGTAAATCAGGTTAAACTATGTTTAATAGTAAGTGATAAGGGCACAATTTTTCATATTAATTCTTATTAATTTAATTTATTAAGACCATAAAAACATTAGGATTGAAATTAAATTATTTCTTTCACACCTGTATATGAAAATTACACAAGTAATGAAAAAGACAATAGGTCATTCTCTCACTTTTAAATATCTTCTATGTGTTCACATAAGGGGAAAAAAATTTATAAACAAATATAAATGGTTATTATTATGATAATGAATTTATTTTAATGATGAAAATTTTTTTCTAGTTTTTTTATTGAATAATTACATTAACTTCTTATGCATCATCGATTTAGTATTTATTCAACTAGTAAAAAAATAAAGAAATGATATTAAAAATATTAAAAGTAATATAATTTGAATAAATTATTGTGTTCTGTGAATTATATAGATATATTTGATATATTATAGATGTTATGAAATATTATATTCAAATTACCTCTTTATATTGGTGTATTTAAATACATATTAAATGAATAGTTTCAAAAATGACATTATTAATATTTTATGAAAATATTATTTTGTTAAATTAGTTACAGATCATAAAAATATTGAAAGAGAAAAATTTAGATATTATATGGTTGAAAAGTTCATCCACTTTCCATTTATGATCTGATTTTTAACTTATAATGAAAATAATAACCCTTTATGATTGAAATATATGTTACCACATTCAAGGTTTAAAGAAGTTAACAAAAGAGTTAAACTAAAAGATAATATTTAAAACACCACATAAACTTGTAAAAAACACCATTTTAAGGGATTTAAACCACATAATACCATATCCTCGAATTTATTTCCATTGGGATTAATTTTTATTGAAAATTAAATTTTTATATTTTAGTCTATTAAGAAAGTCCACATTTTCCCCTCCCCTAACCTAAAATTGGGATCCTCCTGTCCACTTTTTGTAAAAATTGGAAATGATTTTTGTTCATAAATTCCATTCCAAAATAAATTACTTTTATTACCTACCCAAATAATATATATTTTTTATTATAAAACCTTTATAGGAAGGCTTTTGGAGTAATCTTAAAGAGGTTGTCTGAAGAAGAGATGTCATTCATAACAGAGCATTATTTACATCATCTTCCAAATTATTCAAATATTATTCAATTATTATGATATAAAAAATCATTATCTACCATTAAATATATAATATTATGTTTATTTTATAACCTATATCCATATCCTCTCTCATCAAATGTGAAACAAAACCATAGTTCGTGTGTAAGAAAAACAACTGCCTCATGAACCAATGTAATTAATTTTCTGTCACCGCCTCTGATATATGAATAACACGATGTATTTAATATATATATATATATATATATGTTATTTATAACATATTAATAATTGAGGAAAATTATTATATAATATATTTTATTACCTTTCTATTCATTAATACAGTTTAACATCATTTGTGTGCACGTGTAGATTAAAACCTCCAAAAATTATTGTGTTTTGTTTTTCATTAACAAATCACATTGAGGAAATATTTAAATTAATAATTTTATATTTTTGATTTATTTATTATTCTATAAATAAAAAAATAATACTTACCTTCATTCCGTAATTATCATTGAAAAATGAATTCATTATTAATGCATTTGTACGACCTATAATCTTCATGATTTTAACAATGTTTGTTATTCATAATCAAAATTAACGGGTTGTTTTAAAATTAAAATTGATGTATAAAAAATAATTATGTAATTATTATTATTATAGGGATTATGTATTAATGATATCATTGAACCTTGTCAACAAACTAAATACATTTTGGATACATAATTTTAATATCGTTAAAACATCCGACTGGAACTTATATAACAATATGTAACATAGTAATAAATAAAATATATGGAATAATAAACTTGACAAAGTATCTTAAAAAATTAAATAATTAATATATTCTTATTTTTAAAAAAGATAAAGAAATTTTGTTATTATTTATACTCAATTTATTAGACATTCTGCAAAACTATCATCTTTTAAAGTTTCCCTTCAAACTCTTATCTTCCATGTTCATGTTCTTATAAATTATTCAAAAGAAATCATATATATAATTAAATTTATGGTAAATTTAATTGCTTAAAACATTTAAATTTCCTTATTATTTTCTAGAAAAATAATTTTTCAATTTATTATGTATGGGACTCTATACTTTAAAAACACTGGTTTAAATGTTTTAAGGATATATTTTCTAAATCATTCTCTTACATATGAATATAATTTAAGTTTTTTTTATTCATGAATTAATTTACACATAAATGAATAATAATGAATATTTTATGTCCCATTGGAAATTATTTCAGTGGTTTTCAAAATGAATCATTTTAGACATTTTAAATGAAACATTTCGACTTTATTAAAATATAGTTCTATTTTAATAGATATGACATTAATGGTTTTTTCATTCAACCATAACCATTATATGATGTTTGGATTACATTGTAAACTTCTATATTTTCATTAATAAAGAAACCTCTTTCCCTCATTCTATTTATTTTAAAACTAGTTTTTTAGATGGAATGAATACATTGATATCTGGAAATGTTTTCCTTATGGGTGTATGAGATATCTGTAACCAACCTTTTTTAGTCTATAACTGTTGTATCTCTAGCTTGCTTTATATCTATCTTTAAATTTGGTAATGATTGTAAATAATATATATATGTCTCCCACATATATAACAAGCTTATTATCCTTTCCATTAAAGAGGTAATACAAGACTTATTATCCTTTCTCAAATGCAGTCTTTAAGAAATATCCTTTTATTTGGATATGAGGAAATATTATGTAACCCATTTTTTCTTTTCTTAATTATTATGTTTAATCATTATGATTGAGTTTCATTTTGTGGAACATAAAATTATGAACACATTATTAGGGTTTCACCTAGATAGTTCACGAATGTATTGGGTAATGTTTTTGTCTCATGAGACATTTTTCATGGTATTATGGAGTAAACATAATCCACAATGGGAATATATCCATGAGGTTATATTGTCTTGGAAATCATCCTTAACATATTATTATTTCATCCTTTATGTTGCTCCCATGTTTCATAATTTCAATAATCTTATGATAACATGTTCTATATCTTATTCTCCAATGTGATTACTCATGATATTATTATTTATTTAAGTTGTACACTACTTTGGAAGAATAAATTTTATAACTTTTTATAAAAAACATTTCAAAAGTTTTTCATGATGTGAAGGGAACCTTTATTAGTTTTATTTTTCCATTAATATTTCTTATGAAATATTTATAAGAATTATTTTGGTAGAAAAGTCTTAGATTGGGTTCCTTAGAACCAACTTATGTGTGCTTTATTATTACCCACTTTATTATTTTTTAATATTAATAAAATTATTATCACATCATGATTTATCTTCTGTGTAACATATCATGTGATAATTTCCTAAGAGTAGCTATCACACTTAATGGTCATAATAGTTCCCTACTATGATGAGAACACATAAGTTCCATGATAATATTTTGAAATATATTTTCTATAGATAAAATAAATAATTTTATAAATAAAATGATTTAGGCTATGAGAGGTGGAGACTCGTTATAATTTTAGGAACATTCTCATGTTGTACACCATTGGTAATTTCCAATGCAGGATATTATGAGAACGTGACCCACTAGTAGGTAACATAAATGTATATCATTCATTGGATTATTCTATCTATAGATGTGTGTTTTGGATCTTAGAGTTTAAAATTGTCATTAATGGATATTTTGAGTAACATAATATGATTTATTAAATATATCCATGATGATAGATGTTTATTGAGAAGTAGGATATATCAGGTGCATCAGGAATAATACTTCATTAATGAATAATGAAACAATGATTTGTTCCTTATTTTTCTAATATTAGTTTATATCTCATTACCTTAATGGAAATGATATAGTGTAAATAAATATATGGCCAAGGTTTTATATAGGAAAGTTCATTTTATAGATATTCAAATAAAGAGACATCGAGTAGATAGATTAATGGAATGATCATGCAATCTACTTGATTACGATATTGTGAAATATGGATTATATTAAATGGTAATATTTTGTTTGAGGTTCTATATAATTGAGACATTAATGTCTAGATAGATTGAATAGAACCCTTACTTGAAGAGATTTTTTGGGGTAATCAAAGGTGAATGACACAAGCATCAGGTTCTACCATGATAGCACTAGGATATTCCTATGATAATATCTAGTGGTTTGTGGAATGCGTGTTGATCACTGTTAGAGGGAACCCAATATTTATTCCTATAATTCAATTACCTTACAACATAGATACATTTTCAAATCTAGAAATTATTATGAAATTCATTTTAGGGTAATTATATAATTATATAAATTAATTATGAATAATATAAAATGATCCTCTATCTTGGTTCCAATGTCTAATTTTCAATTAATCATTGAATAAATTTCATTGATCATGGTGTTTATTAGCAGGTAAATTTAAAATTATTCATTGATTATGAAAGAAATCTAAGTTAGAGAAGACCCCCTAAAACTTCTATTTCACCTTGAACCTTTATATTGTATCATAGAGATCACAAAATTATTTAAATTTTTTTAGATATCATTTATTTATTTTATTAATTTTATCATTAGTTTTCCATTCTAGTTTAATCAATATTTAATAAAAATCTTGAGATCTTATCTTCTTCCTCTTTATTATCACAAATATAATCAAACTAAAAAATTATTTTAATAAAATACATTCAAAGAACTAATTCAATGGTGATGAGGATTTTGATCGGTTAACACAAGAGTACATACTGTGTATCATGTTGGCATACATCATGTACCCATGTTCAATACAATAATAATTAATTGGGAATTAATTAGATACATGTGAATTTATTTCATGAAGTTTATATTTCAATACACATCATGTTAATTGGGCATGGTTTGTGCATGGTCACCTGGACTATACAACATGTAACATCTATACAGCACATGTAGTCTATTAGTCACAGATGTGTTGTGCATTCTATTATACGAGTTACATGACTATTTACCATGTAACATAGACACCATGCACCATATATCCCATAAATCATGTACACTATTATGACCATGGTAAGATTACACATCGGGACACTAGGTGTGTTTTGTGGATATATGGTCAGAAATACATTTGTAATTTTTGACGCTTCATTCGTCACAGAGTCCAAACGACAGAAAAATGAGAATACCTCAAGGAAAAAAGATTCATCCTTTGAAGAAACATCAAAAATGGACAAAGGAATGAATAAGGAGAACTTTGCACATGGGACGTGCAACTTATTCCATAGTCGCGCAAGTACACTTGCGCGCCACATTTTTTTCACGCAGGTGACTTGCACGCCCTATGTGATTTTCTCCCAAGGCCTTCAGAAGCCTATAAATACCACTGGTGGGCCCCCATTTCAAAGACGGAAAATTCCAAAAGTCAGATTGAAGCTCCTGGTTCCCTAGTCTCTACTTGAAGTCTTCCGAACACTTCTAAGGTAATTTCTTACCTAGAATAGAAGGTCTAATGAAGGGGAACAAGGCATAAGTGTTGAAATTCATCAACACTTGCGCGCCTAGGTGTTTAAACCTTAAGGGAAATGAACACACTTGCGCGCCGCCTAATCCTCTCAACAGAACTTGCACGCCGCCCTTTTAAAAACCTTTAGGGATAATTCTAAGGGCTTGGATCAAGTGTCGCTCAAGTTTTAACTTACTGGTTAGCCGTCTCCCAAGTACACATGTGTCACGCAAGTATACTTGCACAGCCAAGACTTGCGCGCCCGAACAGTACTTACACATCTGCCTCTTTTTGGGTGCCCCTCTTACTTATACACTACTCCTCTTTGGGATTTATCCTTCATAACCCTCTTCAAATCCATTCATGGCATAATTTCTTTGTTGTCTTTTTTATTTAAAAGGAGTTCTATGGAACATCTCTCAAAACATTGTGATCTATATAGATTTATATCACTATGGTTAGAGGTTCCCTTCATTCAACCTCGTCCTTTAAAGATGATATGACCATTAACATTGGGCACCCTCCTGAGGAGTAAGCCCCAAGTCCCCCCTTTAACTCTGGGTGTCCTTCTCAGGAGTAAATCCCAAGTTATAAGTCCCTTTAACCTGGACCTCCTTCTCAGGAATAAGCCTCAATCTTAATCTATTTTGATTTGGGCCTCCTTCTCAGGAACAAGTCCCAATCATGAGTTACAATCCTCCCCAATTTGGGCCTCCTTCTCAGGAGTAAGCCTCAAGTTATAGTATCCAAATATCTACAAAACACATATACCTTTATGGACCCTGTTCCTAGGATTCTTTCCCAAAGTAAGTCATAGTCTTCATCATTGGGAAGTAATAAATACATAAGCCCCATATCATTCCTTGTGACCACATATTTCATGGCACAATCATCAGGATTACTGATACCTCTTGTTTCTCACAACGAGCATTACTCACGTGATCTTAGAGTGTAAAAGTAACCACAATTCATCTTCATGGGCCGTCAATCATACTTAAGCCCCATATTTCTCCACCCGAACTACATGGACTTTGATCTCTACCTTAAAAGTAGAGTACGTAGGAAGCCTTTATAAGGTTCAATCACATCACTCATTAATTCTCATATGTCCCATATGACGATAAGTTGTATCTTAATTCCCGAACGATATGGGTTCTGATTCCTTTACAAGGATACGTAGGTAGCCCATCTACGGGTACGATCCCAACTCTAAAATAATCATTGTCCTCCTGAATGAAAATAAACTTCAAGTGCCCCACTGAGTGGCTTTAAAACCCGTATGGTCATCATAACAACCAGGAGATTTCAACATAATGTATTAAAGGATACCATTGACTAAGAATCCCTAAACACATATGGATGATTCTCTATCGATGAAGAACCTCAAATACATATAAAAGATTCTCTAAATCCCTTACATATCAATTATTGATTGCTAGGAACAAAATAAAACTCATTATTTTTCTTGGTAAATTAATATGGATTCATGAACATAACATAAATCTATAAGAGAGTCCCGGAATAGGCAATAATTCCCCTGAAAAGGGTGTGATGATCTTGACCTCCCATCCTCTCGACCAATGCAAATTCTTAAGCCACATCGGTCCACAACTAATGAGCACATACCTTTGGAAAGTAGGTCCAAATGGATATAGAATCATTGGGTGTTTCCAGTTCTATGAATAAACCTATTGAAAACTGATTGGAAAAGTTTGAACCTTAAACAAACAAGGTCATCCCCATTTCCAAGTGAGAAACAAAAAATGGTGAACCCGACGTGAATCCTTAACCAAGTTAAAATGATGTTCTACTTATTTTTTAGGCCCCTATTAAACTCAATATGCGGGCCAACAAAGCAATCAATAACATATGTTCTCATCCAAAATATTTAGTAGTCGAACCTATCTTGATTATTTCTGTTATATTAAATAGGCACTCATTTCCAAGATCTCTCTGCATTTCCGAAATAGCTTCTCTGAAGTTTACACCTGTGAATGCCCCGACTGCTGCTCCTGCTGGATCCTCGTCCTCTCTGAGGACGACATCACCTACTCAGTGTCTACAATGCTGGTTCTCAAATGCACTAGTTAGGGAGTACCGTCAACATGGTACCATCCCTACTCTGGAGGCCACTCGACAAGCCCTCCAAGTTAACAATTCCCCCTGGTAGTCCGGACAGCAACAACCAGTGGTCAAGAAGCAGGCGATGATAACCACCGTCTCCAACTATTTTGGGTCGTTATCCCCAGAATAAAACAGCAAGTCTCCCCCATACTATAGGGAGGTGGACCAGGAGGTCACTCAAGGCCTCGGTTCAAGTAGACATGAGTCCTTCCCGAGGGCTCCCATCAATAATCGCCACCATACTCGTGTGGTAGTGCACCTTCAATATAATGAGGGTGTCTCCTTCAAGAATTCAGCTCAAGTCCCTTAGACCCGAGCATGCAAGATGAATTGCCAAAGGCGAAATCCAGCCAACAGGGAGCAGGTTATTACTTCTGTCCCCTCCGTAGAAGTCCATCAATCCAACATGATGGCAGGCAATGAGCGGGCACATACACCCGTCTGTTCTAATTCCACTGTCCAGCAGACTCGTCTGGCAGCAACCCAAAAATCCCGCCAGGAAATTCTGGCAGAGTATTATAGATATGCATATACACCTATTTAGAATTCATCAACCAATCAGCAAGCTCGTCTGACTATACCCAAATAAGCTTGCCAATCTAATATGGTGGAAACTAGTAAGCAGGAACATACACCTGTTTACAATCAACAATTCTGTCAGCAGTCTCGTCTGCCTGTATTGAAGGGAACTCTTCAACCATACTTGATGAAGGATACACAGAAGGCACATACACCTGCCAATGTTCATCAGGTGTGCCAACAGTCTCATTTGGTAGCACCCGGAGAAGTCAGTCGGAAATCTCCGATGACAAATTTGGAGCAGACTCAACTCTCTTCCCCTATGAATATGTACTATCAGAACCCACTGACAGGAAAAGGAGGACAGGAGCAGGCACATACACCTACTCCAGACATAGAATGTACGTATATTCCTATTCCGTCAGCTGAAGTCAGCAAACAAATTTTAACAATGGTGAAAGAGAAGAATCAAATCTCTGCCCACATTCTGGATGCCTGCCTGGATATTATAACAACTTCAGCAGCATCACTGGGAAAGACACATAAATCTATCCCTATCAGTGGAGTGATTCATTGGCATGTCACTCTGGAGCAGACACACACCTCTGTTCCATTCCGAGAGGGTCATGGTGCATACTCCCCCATGTCATACGGACAATCAAGTCAGGCAGATACACCTGATTTAAATGAGTATCGTCAGCCTAACCTGGCCGTTTCTCTTAAGCAAGAATATACACCTGCCCATGATAACCACTTCCACCAAAAAGTGGTTCCTAAAGTGAGTAAGAAGATTTCTAAGAAAAAGACTCGTTCAGCCCAGTCGATAAATAAAAATCCAATCTGTAATAAGGCCTTGCTCAATGTTGGAGTTCTTGAAGCCCTCAGACAATTATCTCTTGTGGATCAAGATTCTACTCTCTCAGTTCCCAATAGTGGTAACATTGATTCTAAAGGTCTCTATTAGACACTTCCTCATGAAGGCTTGCTTCATGATAGTGTGGTTGATCTTGAAGTATCATCTTCAGATGAGAGTTGCGATAACCCTCTATGTAGCCAGAAGACCAAGTAGCAAGAGGGTTCATCTCTTACTATAACCCACCATGGTGGTCCTCCCCATGATGATGAATCTGGCTGCGAAATTCCTCTCCACAGTAGTAACTCACATTTACTAGATAATTATCCAATAGACAATGTAGTTATGAGAAATCCCTCTTATCTAGAGGCACTTGCAAATAAAAATTCTATCATGACTGATGCCTTATCGCTAGCAGGTGAAATACTTTGTCAATCAGAAGATAGCTCAAGGTTTCGGTCATTCTCTGAACCACCCTTGGGCCAGTCATCTTCTAGTTTGACAAATGAATGCTCTACCAATATTGTTTAATCTGATGAAGCAATAAGGAAGCACCAACTTTGGTCTAATCGGGTAGAAGAATACTCAATAAATGACAAAGAAGAAGTACTAAACATGAGAAAACAACTGGCGAAAGATGAAATACCAGTTATGTTTTGGCCCTTGGCTAAATATCATAACGATATTCCAGAGATGTTGATGGAAGATTGTATTCACAATATACGTCTCAACATATGGAAAACTCTTTGTCAGTTAAAGGAGAAAATATTATCTTATGATGAAGATCAAAATCATGTCAAGATAATAGAAGGGTTGCAACGCCAAATCGACTTGGCATCTCTCTCAGTCTCCTGGAATCCAAGGGTTGAAAAGTAGAAGAGAACCCTTCAATGTTCATGCCTTAGCGCACTAAGAAGATATCACCAGTTAATTTCCAATGCCCCATATAGTATTCATATCAGAGGATGGGGTGTTCATGGAGAACTGCATTTCACTGTGCTCTCCATTCAGCAAAGCCCACCAAAAGTGGTCTAATGCAATTTTATTGGCCACGGCTGGCCACAAACAATTGGTTTTATGTGTAACCAAAGGCTTGCTCAGGAATAGGCCTCAACTAGTTCTTCCCAAAGTCAGGAATACAAAGAACAAGTTGTTGAATTACTCTTGAATCAGGCAAATGATAATATCAAACGGGCTTCTCGTTTAGAGCATGTGCATCGACAAGTGACTGAAGTGTCAGCAATCATACAACAGTCATATGGGCCATGTGATTTGAGTTGATGTAGGTTGATGAATCCAGCCAATTTCTGGACAAAATTCCACAATATCATGAGATATTTTAAGAAGATCTCATATGTAACAGCTCAAGATCCACCTCAGCATGCCAGACTGGGGACTCTTTTAACCCAACCCTAAGAATCAACAAATAGGATTCGAGGAGTTGAGCAGGAACAACAGGAATGGCCCCAGTCCACTGGACTGGGGAGTTTTTCAAATCCTCAATCTCCTCCTCAGTGAAATTTGGTCTTTTCTCAAATAGGGAAGAAGCCACAAGAGGAACGCAGAGCCAAATTATCAGAATATTCCCTCCAAATTACAGTTCATTGAGAAGTTCCTGAGGGATCAGCACAACAAAAGTCAATGTATTATCAAGGAAATGGAAGAAGACAGTATTGCAAAATGCCAATAGAAAAGATGCAATGCATTATGCATCAATAAATGTCATCAATACTGTTTTCATTGATCCTCCAGAACATGAGGCTCATTCAGAGGAATCAGATAAATAGGTTCCTGATCAAGAGTCCATACACCCAGAGACAAGTGAAGGTGTGCGTACTCGAAATCAAAGGCTTACTCAGAATTTGGGTATTCCTTCAAGTAGTCAACTCCCTCATTTTCAAAAGACGTCCAACAAGGGGAAAGGAAAAAAGTCAGGTTACATTCCACCCTACCTCTAGAGAAGTCCAATCACTCTCATTAGAGGAACGGTTTGTACGTCAAGAAGAGTAAATTAAAGAGTTAAGGAGGTTGAATGCAGAACTAATTCAAGGTAGTCTTCCTCCTAGGCAAGATGGAGTCAGTCAGTCAAGGGAATTTGTTGCAGCTATTGGGATGGATCAAGAATATCCTCCTTTACCAGTATACCCTCACATGTCTAATCCTATGGGTAATGCAAAACAACAATCGGTAGTGCTACTGTCAGTTGCAGTACCAGCCACCATACCCGTCCAAACTCCATTTGTCGCACCTGGTTAGGTCCATGCTCAACCAGATGTTTCTTAAAAGTTAATAACTACTATTGAATCATTAATAGCTTTGTTGGAAGCTATGGAAAGAAAGCGTGCATAGGTTCAACCAGAAAATAGGGTATACCCTGAATGGGTAGATGAAATTCCTCCCCCATCAAATTTTGGGAGCCATGTATTCCCCATTTTCAATGGATTAGGTGATCCAGAATAGCATTTGACGCACTACGCATCTTGTTGCGATCCTATGATGGGAACTCCAAAACAGTAAGAGGTAGTGAAACTCAGATGCTTCATGCGGACCTTGTAAGGACCTGCTTTTATCTGGTATACAAGTTTGTCATCTCGGTCGATTACTCGGTGGGAGGATCTCCATCAAAAGTTCCTTCTTCAAGTTAGCTCAACTTTACCTAAGACAATAGTTTTTGATCTTACTAATGGTAATCAAAGGGAGAATGAATGGGTTTTAGATTTCATTGCTCGCAGGAAGAGATTAACATATTCCTTAAGACTAGCACTCCCTTAATAATAGTTGTTGTCGATCTGTGTGGAAAATTTTCATGATGAATTGCGCACACCATTGATCCCTGTGAAATACACAGGAGGGTTTTGAGACCTTACTTCAATCGCTCAGCAGATTGAAGACTCTCTTATATAGACTAAGGCAAAAACTCATATAATTCCACCAGTTCCAGGAAGTATAATAGGTAAAGTAGAGACTGCTACATTTACACTTAAACAAGAACCTATACCTGCTTAAACTTCAAATCCTTCATCATATGAAAGGGCTTTACCTCCTAAGAGTCAACAACAACGACTGCCTCATCAAGATGATAAAAGAGGTCAAAGGCGGAAACAGTTTGATGACTTAAAGAACAATGTTTATTTTTTCTGGAATGAACAAGTTCCTGGTTTCTTTATCTCGGATCTGGAAAACAATCTCGTTCAATTTCTAAGGCCCAAAAGGCCAAACAAGGAAGGAGATGAGGACCATCCCAATTATTGCTCGTTTCATCAGATGTTGGGGCATCCCATCCAGGATTGTTTTGTCTTCAAAGACTTCCTGCAAAATATGGTGGACTCTAGACTGGTAAAACTGAAAGTCTCTTCAGCCCAGGTAGCATGTGTTACTGCTATTGATACACAGAAAGAAGGTGACTGGTAATAAGTTAAAAGTAAAAATGCGCAGAAATATGATGATTGGATGGTCAAGAAAACAATCAACCGAACTAATGCCATTTTACGAACAGAGTTGAATCAACCAGTTGTGTCTTTTTCTATGAATTCTAAAGGAAACTCTTCAAATAAGGATAATGATTTGAAGATAGAAGAGCAATCAGAAGAAGATGGGATCATGTTAAAGCCAAAATTGTCTTTGACTCTGGCAGATTTTATGCCATCTACTTCGAAAGAACGGGCGCCTCCCCACCAAACGGTACAGTCTAAATGGGATAATCAGGTAGAATCTTCATCAAATGAAGATTTTATCTTTAGTTCTATTAATATGATTCACTTAATGGATCCATATGTTGATCACGACTTCGATCTTGATGAGTGTGAGTTCCCTGTATCAAATAGAGGAATTAGAGGAAGTTCCAGAGGTCTAGGATATAGGGAAAGACGTGGATATTTCATAAGCCACTATTCCAATCATACCCCTGCTAGAACTATATATGTAGTAGAAACTCATGGTAGATCCCTTAAGCGGGCTCAACAAGAGCAAGAAAGTTCTTCCACACATGGAAGATCTAGTCCTGGCACAATTTTTTTGGAAGATCGGTTTGAGGTTACACCTTCTTCCTCTCATCAAGTAAATATACCTAATCAGTCTAATCTGCCAAATCCAGGAGTATTTCCAACTCCCACCCCAGTACAAGATGCATCTACTTCCAAAGCATCAACATCTAAGGCACCTGCAAAACCATATGTTCCTTTTGGGAAACGCAGACCCTTGGATCAAAAGTATGATTTCTTAAAACATCTGGCCCAAGTACCAGCCAAGTTATCGATTCTGGATAATTTGAATCTATCAAAGGATCTTCGAGAGGCACTCATTAAGGCTTTGTAAAGTCCTCAGGAATTCGAAACTGAAATTCCAGTGGCTGAAGTCTACCATATAGCGAATGATCCTGCAGAATGTCATGCAGTGATATCTTTTACAGATAAATATGAAGATGATGTTGTGCATGGGCATATCAGACCATTGTATCTATCTGTAAAAGTTAATGATATAGACATCAGATGAGCTTTAATCGATAATGGATCAGGATTCAACCTTATTCCAATTCATACACTTTGTCGATTGGGCCTCACAGAATCTGATTTATCTGCTTCTACTTTAATGTTGCAAGGGTATGATAAAAATGAACAAGAACCTCTGGGTGAGATCACACTCAGAACCCAGTTCAGAGACCTTGTATCCAATTCATATTTCATGGCTGTTCGTCATGACACAACTTTCAACATTTTTCTTGGAAGACCTTGGATACATCAACATGTGGTTATCCCTTCATCATACCATCAATGTATCTAATATTGTTTCAATGGTCAAATTGGGACATTTTATGGTGATAAAGCCCCATTCAAAACATGTGGATCTCAATACATTGAGGTAGAGTTATATAACATGAATGGAAAGGGGAAGCCCATGGAAAAGGAGGTTACCAAAATCAATGCTCCGTATGGTTTGGGAAAGATTCCAGTAAACCCATTCACACATGTGAGTACAGATTATGTGTTGCCTATCGGTCAAATTGATAGGATAGACCCAAATCCAAATAATCTTATGAGAACTTCCATAATATCAATTACAGCAATCAAGCCAGACAACATGGGAGAAATTGGTGATTCACCAAGCATTGATGAAAGCTCAAATAGAGATGTCTTCATTTCATCTGCTAAAATTCAGGAATTCTATACTTCACCAATCAGGTCAGTAGAAGTTATAGCTATGTCATAAATTAACAATGGTGTTGATTCTCAATCCATTATCTCCCCTTCATTACCCAAGGAAGACCCTTCATCGTCAATAGGGTCAAAAATGGAAGTCTATTCCTCAGGATTTTCAGGTTTTAACTCTCATCTTGACTATGGAAATTTTTCTTCATCGTCTACTATGCAAGTAGAAGCAGAAGAAGTAACACATACTAAAGAAGATGAGGAAGATCTTATGGATGATCCTCCAGCATTTGAAGAGGGTATCTCTACCACCATGGATGAACTCAGAGAAGTAAATATAGGTACAAAATAAGATTCACACCCCACTTTAATTAGTACGGCCATGACTCTTGAGGAACAAGAAATGCATATTTCATTCTTAAAGAAAAACTGAGATATATTTGCTTGGAAATATACAAAAATTTCGGGGCTTGATCCTAATGTTTCCATTCAGCATTTGGGTTTTCCAGAAGAACATCGAGGATTCAAGCAAGCTGCAAGGAAAACACACCCAACATATGCCTCCAAAATTGAAGTTGAAGTGGATAAGATTATCAAAGATAACTTCATCGGAGAAGTTCAATATCCTAAATGGATGGCTAATACTGTCCCTATAAAAAAGAATAATGAAAAAATTAGAGTTTGCATTGATTTCAGAGATCTTAATCGGCATTTTCCTAAGGATGATTTTCCTATTCCGATCACATAACTCATGATTGATGCAATATCTAGCTATGAAGATCTTTCATTCATAGATGGATACTCTGGGTACAATCAAATACAAATGGCCCCAACAGATGAGGATTCTATAGCCTTAAGATCCCCTCAAAGTGTGTTCTGATATCGGTTAATGCCCTTTGGCCTAAAAAATGCATGTGCAACGTATCAACGTGCCATGCACCGTATCTTCAAACCCTTTTTAGGGAAATTTTTTGAATGTTACATGGATGATTTGGTGGTTAAATCCAAACAATGTTCCAATCACTTGGATGATTTGGAAGTCATATTCCACAAACTTCAACAACACAATATGAAGATGAACCCCTTGAAATGTGCTTTCGGGGTAACCTCAGGAAAATTTCTTGGATTTGTTGTATGCAATCTTGGCATCGAATTTGATCCTGAGAAGACAAAGTCAATCCTTGGTATGTCCCCTCCTCAAAATTTTAATTAATTGAGAGGACTTCAAGGAAACGTGGCCTATATTCGGCGTTTCATTGCGAATTTGGCAAGAAAATGTTTACCCTTCACCAAACTTATGAAGAAGGGAGTCACTTACCAGTGGAGTGAAGATTTACAAGAGGCATTTGATATTCTCAAGAAATACCTCTTGAGTCCAGCAGTATTAATGCCATGTGTTGAATAAAGACAACTTATTCTCTATGTGACAACTTTAGAGTGATCATTAGGTGCCTTCCTTGGTCAGAATAATGGTATTGGGAATGAAACCAGCCTTTACTACCTCAGTCGAACTATGATTGATGTAGAAACTCGATATTAAAGTATTGAAAAATGCTACCTGTCGTTAATCTTTGTTGTTCAGAAATTGTGACACTATCTGCAACATCCTGAGGTCCAATTGGTATCTCGCAATAACCCACTCAAGTTTATCCCTAGTCTTCCAATTCTTAAAGGACGTCTGGAAAGGTGGGCAGTTATTTTGCAATAGTTTGATATCCAGTACGTGTCTTAAAAGGCAATAAAAGTCAAATATTTGTCTAATTTCCTTTTTGAACACCCATATGTTGAAGATACATCTTTAGAGGTTGAACTTCCTGATGAAGAAGTCTTCTCTATCCAAGATAATCCTCAAACATGGGAGATGTATTTTGATGGTGCCTCCAGAAGTCCAACGGGGAAGAAGATGGAAGATCCTAAATTCAACAAAGTTGGATTTGGAATCGTGCTTATTTCCCTAGAAAAGGCAGTGTTACCCTATTCCTTCTTATTGTGGGGAGGTGGCACAAACAATGAATCAGAAAATCAAGCTCTCATTGCAAGTTTGGAATTGGAACTTCATGCATAGGTGAATCAGTTAAAAGTTAAAGGTGATTTAGACTTGGTAATCAAACAAGTCAACGGGGATTATGCCATCATAAAGGAAGAGTTAATCCCTTTGTGTAATTATGTCAGAGAATTAATGGCAGAATTTCCTTCGGAACGGACATTTTCTTATGTCCCTTGATGACAAAATGCCCAAGCTGATGCACTGGCTAGTATAGCCACAGCCCTAGCAGATCCAAACCGGGATGAGACAATCATCATTATTGCCCACCGTTGTGTGGTTTCACCATATGTTCAAATTGGAACAGAGGAAATCAATGAAATCAGTCCCATTCCTGAACCATATGGTCATACTATAGGATGGATGACAGCTATCAGGGAGTACCTTCAAAATGGAACACTCCCACTTGATAGAGCCGAGAAAGAACAAGTCCAACGACGTGTGGTCAATTTCACTCATTATGATAGCCCAGATCACCAAAAGATCCTCTACAAGTGAGGTTTTGATGGAACTATCATCAGATATATTGATGGTGAAGAGACAATGGCTATAGTGAAAGAAGTGCATGCAGAAGTCTGTGGTGCCCACCAGTCTTGACATAGACTTTCTGATCAAATTCAAAGGCTTGAATACTTATGGCCTTCAATGACACAGGATTGTGTTGATTTCACTAAGAATTGTCATTCTTTCCAAGTACATTCCAACTTCATTCATCAACCCCTTGAGCTGCATCATACAGATAAATACTCGAGGCTATTTTTCACATGAAGAATGGATGTAGTATGACCATATCCTTCGGCTACAGCCAAGCAGTTTAAGTACATTCTTACTACTAATGACTTCTTCTCCAAATGGGCAGAGGTAATAACACTCAAAGAAGTTAGTTCTAAATACATTGTTAGATCTTTCATGTCTAACATCATTACCAGATTTGGTGTCCCTCATACCATATTGATGGACAATGGCACCAATTTCTGTTCATATGAGGTAAGGAAGTTGTATCAAGAATACAACATCAAATCCAACCATTTATATCGGTATCATGTAGCGGCCCATGGTCAAATAGAGGCTTTAAATAAGACTATTTCAAATATACTATAAAAGATGGTGGATAAATATAAGAAATCATGTCCTGATAAACTTTTTCATTCTTTATGGGCTTATCGGACCACCACCTGCACTGCCACACGGTCAACCCATATTCATTAGTATATGGAACAGAAGTAGTCTTTCCCATTGAGGTTCAATTACCCTCGCTCAGAGTAGATTTTTGTGATCAGTCATCTATAGATGAACAATATCAAAAGCGATTGGATGAATTTGAATGATTGGATGAAAGAAGATTGTGCACCTTGCACCACTTATAAGTTTATGAGAATCGAATTGCACGAGCCTTCAAAAAAAAGGTTCGTATTCATTCATTCATTCAAGGAGAATTGGTATTGGTCCTCAGAACCCCAATGATACAAGGAAAGAAACCTCCAAATATTGAGCCTAAGTGGGAAGGACCTTACTAAATTCATAAGTTCTACTCCAATGGAGCTTATTCTTTAATCTCAATGGATAGAGAACTCATTACAACTCCAACCAATGCCAGATTTCTGAAGAAGTATTTTGTGTAACACATAGTACTTTTCCTATCATCCAACATGACGTTAAACTATTTTTTCCCTATTACATGACATTAAACTGTGCAGCACTGGTCCATGCATATGACCTTAAAATATTCGCACTTTTGAGTCCTTACTGCAAGACTTTAAACTACACAGTCCCCTCATAGTCCTGCAAGAATTTAAATTGCATAATTCATTTTAGTCATCATCGTACGACTTTAAACTACATGGCCTCTCTATTGTCCAACATGACATTAAAATATGTCCCCTTTTTCGTCCCCCATGACATTATACTATGATAAAATTCCCTTAATAAGTCTTACATGACATTAAACTGTGCATTTTCCATGCTACATGACACTAAACTTTATAGCATCCTCGTCCTACATGATGTTAAACTGTACAACACCTATATGTCCTACATGATATTAAACTATACATAGTTAGGTTTGTTTTACCTCTTGTTTCTCACATCGAGTATGACTCACGTGAGCTTAGAGTAAACTTCAACCGTAACACTTTTACTGGGTCGCTAACCATGCGTAAGTCCCGACACCATTTTTTGGTCGTTGTCCTCAAATACAACTCAATCACTAATTCATTATTTAATTGAACTACGTGGACTTTCATCCTTAAATTCTAGGCTGGGTACGTAGGAAACCTCCCGAGGTTCAAGACCAAAACTAATCTCTTCACATTGGTTCACTTTCGTCCCACATGATGTTAAACTATGTACGTTCCTTTTGTCCTTTCTACATGACACTAAATTGTGCAGCATCATCGTCCTCGCTATACGATGTTAAACTATACAGTCCCCCATTGTCCCTCACCTGAGAGGGAGTCATCATTGACATTGATATCCAATCATTTCATGTTCCAAGGACCATGTGCATACATGGAAATTTCCAAACCTTTTATCTTGGGTCAAACCATCATTGCACTAATGTCCCCTTTCACCCTTCACATGTATGAACTAAATATGTACAGAGGGTATTTCATGAACTACGTGCAGCTTGATTCATATCCTTATGGGATACGTAGGAAGGTTCGAGCATCCCTCGAACCCAGCCCCGAGTCTTTGGGCCTAACCCTAAACTCCATTTTCAGTCCCTTGGCTGAAAAGTTCCCCTTCTAGCCACAACATGATTATGGTCGGCATTGGTCTATGTGTCTTTTTCATATATTGGACAATACCCATTTTCATGTGTTATACTCCTAACCTTAAATGCTTACAGATCTCCATAACCATTTTCTTGACTTCTAGTCACAAAATTTCTGATACTTGGGAATTCTTTTGTCTGACCATGCAGCACGTGCCCTTAGGCAGCCTTGCATAAACAAGTCTACATAATGGTCTGGTCATCTAAAATATGCTATTATTTGACTATGTAGCCAATTACCTTAGGCGGCCCTTCATAATTCAACCCCCTAACGGGTTCATCAAATAATAGTAACTTCATTCTTGTGGAGAAAACCTCTTTTGTTCTTATCTGTCTTAACAACGATATGTAGGGATCAGTAAAAACAAGTATACTTAACATATTTGTTCCACACACTTTTTCATGATCTGAAAGTATTCAAGTTTATGGTTTATATTTCCTTTTCCTACATTTGGTTCAGACCCTCGCAGGAGTGACATTCACCCAATTATTTGACAATCTTGATTGGGAATATCCTCTCGATATTCAAGTACCTCTCTCCATACAGCAGACTCTGTGCTTTGGAAAATTTGAATCTCCATAAACTTCCACTGGGTTTTTAGCAATAAAAAAGTAATTTTTTGAGATTTCTTTTTCCTGACTATGCAGCCCGTGCCCTTAGGTGGCCTTGCATAAACCAGTCTACATAATGGACCTGTCAGCCAAAAGATGCTATTATTTGACTATAAATCCAATTCCCTTAAGTGGCCCTACATAATTCAACCCCCTAACGGGTTTGTCAACTAGTGGTAAATTCATTCTTAGGAAATACTTTCTCCAATGCCTTTTAGCCATTTTCCCATGTCATTCCTCAGATCCAAATTTTCTTAAGTCTCAATTTACAATTTTCCCCTCCATACCTGAATGTGGTAATATGTTTCCAAACAAATTATCAAGGAATTGAGTCAATTTTAATCCAATTGGTCAAAGGTATTTCGACCTTAAACATTAACCTTTTTTATGTCCGACATGCATGACTTTAAACTGCCAATAAGAGAATAAAAGAACAAATAATTGAAGATGAAAGTGTTTTTCATTAATGCAAAAGAGTTAGAAGGACATCCACAGATTGGAGTCTCTTCTATTTTTTCAATGAATTACAGAAGGTTTTCAATAAAAGTTCTCATTTGTTTTACTGAATCCCGAACTTCATCAGCAGTCTTTTGAAGTTCATGCACTCAACCAGCTTCACTCTTTTCAGTTGGACGAAGTGATTTCTTGGCATCTGTGATGGCTTTCATACCATCTGTTTGAACTCCTTCCAGTGAATTTTTAAGCTGTTCAAGTTCCCTAGTAACAGCTTCTAACTATTGCTGGAGGTGCATCTACTGGACAACTTTCTCCTTGATCTTCTGCTTCAACTCCTTCAGCTTAGCAGCATCATCAGCCTCAGCTTGGGACACTGCAGCCTCAAATTCTCCAAGATTGATCAACAGCCTTGCTCTAATCAGATCTTCATGGCACTTTTTCTCCTTCTCCCTCCATAGAATGACTTGATTCACTATGGTATGGATCTCTTGATATCCAAAACTACCAAGTCCCAACATAATGAATAGGGATGACAGTCACGGGATCTTCGAAGGTAACTCTTCAAGAGGCACTTCAGATATGATCTTCCATATGTTATTCCATGCCTTGCGTCATGAAAAGAAGAGTGCCTTTAGCACCTCCAGGTCTAATTCAGCATCATCATCACAGGGGGGAATGTAATTTGGGATTAATGCACTTAGAGAAGTGCTCTGTTCTACTCCTTCCCCCCTAACCCTAGTTGCTTCATCTTCTGCTACTATTTGGGTGGAGGCTGAGGCCTCATCTCTAGATCTGGCCATTGAAGTTGACAGCCCTGTTTGATTAATTAAAAGTATGGTTAGTTTCAAAGGAAAATGAAAGTTGATCGTCTGTCTTGCAGATTCAGTACAATAACTACCTAACAGTAGATCAGCATCTTTAGAATACTCATCCCCATATTTCACAGCTTCAACAGGATCTTCAGGATGGGTCTCAGGAGGGTCTACCGTGTTAAGTTCCACTTGAGCTAATGTTTCTGCAATGGCAGGGTTGACATCAATGTCCATATCCTCTTCAAGCGTTATTGGAGCAGCATCTTCTTTGGATGGAACTACACATTATTTTCAACCATGATTAGAAGTGTAAATCATAAGAAAATTTATAGGATGAAGGATAACACTCACATCCAAAATCTTCTAAATCACATGATAAATTAGAATGATCTAAAAATTCTTCAAAATACACACGAAGGTTCATCATTTCATCCAATGATATCTCAGATTCCTGGTTAGTCTCACCAGTGGGAGCATTCGAAGTGTCTTCTTGACAACCCTCCTTCTGCGGCCTCTAACCTCGAACAGCTTCTTCAGATAAGATTACAGAATTAGTTTCAGTGGCTGCCAAATGTTCTTGTGCATGTGTTGAACCTAAAGTATCATAGAATAGAATTCAGTTGACATTTTAATTCAACATTTAATAAAGAATTTTTAATTTACCAGAAGTAGTCTCTTATCTCCCTGTAGTAGTGCTGGGAACAGGTGTTGGTTCCTCTTCTCTCCTCATTTCTTCAGGAGCAGTCAGGTCAGCACGAGCTTGCGACTATTCGCTAGCACCCTCCGTCGTTCTTGGAAGAGGGTAAATCCTTTCCATTAGGGGAGAAATTGAAGAACCCCTACAATCCCAAGAAATTTGAGCATTTCTTCGTGAGTTAAAATTCATGAATATCATAAAGACTTACCATTACTGATAAAGCATTTTGATATGGTCTTCTTTCTTTGGTGCTTTTTCTTCTTGGCCTTCTTGGGGGGACTGGTGTCATCATCTCCAAATATAGGAATTGGAGTATGAAAAGCCATGTCCAACTCCTCTTCCATGGCCTGCAGGCCTGAAGACACCTCACCTCGCTCGCGAGGTGATTCATTAACTCTAATGGCGGTGCCACCAGGGATATACTGTGGTGAAGGGACCTCAGCAGTTCCTTTCCTTGTAAGCTACATGATAAAGAAAGTAATTTCCTTAATTAACAAAGCTTTAACTAAATCAAAGTTGCGAAGCAAGTGTAAGGAAAGAAATTTGCATCTTCAGGAGCCACATAATCATGAAACTCCTCGTCATTCCCCTCAGTGGCGCCACGATTCATCATTTCCTTCACTCGCTTGGTGATAGGGATGGAATCATCAGTGGCATATATATACATCTCCAGCTCTCTGATGTAGGCCTGCACTTCATCGGGATTATCCTGGAAATGGAAATCAGTAGAAGCCTAAAGATTCCCTACTCCAGGTAAATGTATCCCTTCATATAGGTCCATCCATACAGTTTCAGCATCACAATATATATTCTGCCATGTCTGGATAGTCTCTGGTCATAGATATGCATGTGTACCAGAAGGCTGCGAAGAGGGTCCTACTATCTTGGATTTTAATTTCTTTCCAGCTCCTGCAACTATAGATAGAGAATAAGAAAATAAAAAAAACATGTTTCTCTATAAAGTTAATAGCGATTAAATTGCCTCAATGAAGTAACTCACCAAGAGTTGATGGAGTGTCTCTCTTGATTCTAACAGGAGGATTATATATGGAATGAGGCCGCTTTGATGCATGTTGTGCCTCATCATCATCCACATCCTGGGAATCCGGAGAATTAGCCCTGGGTGAGGAACCCAGTGAATCAACTCTGGGTGTGGAAGAATCACCTGCCACCTGAATGGTTTCTTTCTCAACAGCTCTCTTTTTCTTCCCCACCCAATGAACAGGTTGATTCAATATCCCTTTAGGATATGATGCTATCCAATTCTCGGCATACCAAATGGTCAAGTTACTCGCCGCTTCAGCCTCTGGTAGATAAAACACTGCCCCGGTCTTCCCCATAACTGTCAACAGCCGTAGTTGTCAGGAAACCATTGGATGTTTCTCTGACCTAACATGCATAGGAGGGGATACAACAGCTGTCTGCAGAAATTTGAATTGGAATTAAAATCGATATGGAGCATAGGCCTCACATATAATCTCTCCATCAATTCTGGTGGCCAGTACACCATCTCTGCAAGCCAACATGTAAGACCTCTGTTCTGGGATGGCTGATCTATCGTCAAAAAACTTCCATGTTGGCGGACTTCCATAAGGAAAGAAGTGGAATTCCTTGAACATACTCAGACTTGGCCTAATATCATATGCGTTGAGGGATAAAGGATAAATTCCAGAAAATGCCTGAACAGATGGCCTGAAAGAACCTCCAGGAATCTATACTTCATTCTATACAGTGTATGTCCTGAAGTGAGTGGTGACCCATCCCCATAAAACTTGGAATGGTCGTACTAATCTCAAGGGAGACTTACCCATATAGACATGGAGTAAGCTTCTATGAATCTTCTCCAAAACTGGGGTAGCCAACCCCACCATCTTCCTCTAGGCCAACTTGGCTTCAATAACGAAGGTCCCTGGCCTGACGCCTCCATTCAAATCTATAACTGGCAAGAGATAAACACTGAGCCATAAGGCTAAGAAGCCCTCCAGATGGGTCTTTTCTGGTATTCTTTGATCCACTTCATACCCCCACTTTTCAAATTCTCCCACTTTCAGAGTCGGTCTGAATGTGCCAGGAGCACCCTTCTTATCTGTTCTGGGGAAGTTGGTAGGATGAGTATAGGTGGGCCCCTTCTCCTTATTCTTGGTAAGAAACACATCCATCTACTACTCTGGGTGAATATCCCTTCTAGAATGTGTCTTTGAAGTCTTTGAAATTTTGATCTTATGGTAAATCTTCAATAATTCTCGAACCATAGTCGGTGTCTTCTCTGAATCATTCCAAGTTGCCTTTGGAGGGTTGAATTCATCATAAATATTGGCTAAAATTGGAACCCCTAAGATATTGTAGACATCCCATAGACTGATTCCTACTTCTCCATGAGTCAGATGAAAAGAATTGGTTTCTGAGCTCTAGCGGCTAAGCAACTCCGGTACAAAGTCATCATTCATATAGACATACGTCTGTCCAACCCATAAGGCTTCATATATTTCAGATCCCATCAGATCTTTAATAAACTCTTCACAAGATTGTCACACCCAATAAGCCCACATCCAAGTAGGCTTCACACCTCCTCCGGGACGGAATTCCCAACTCTTCTTCCAGCCTTTTGATTGATCCATCTGAGAATTTAGAAATATTGAAGGATAACAATGTGTTTACAGATCAACCTTGTGAGGTTTCAGATTTGGGGAACACGGGCTATGATGCATTATATAGGCCTTCTTTACTGTTCTAGAATTAGAAAATGTTCCTCCAACTGAGACATTTGCTGAAGAAAAGTTGGTATAAGACTGAAACCAGGAATGCGGGAGATAGTTCTTTGCCTTTGGAATGTTGACTCCTTGCAAATGATCATAGCCATACAGAGGTAGGTAGATGCTGTGTGGGAAATTGATATGATAATTCTTCAAGTACTTCGCCAATTCTAGGAGATTACTTTCATAGATGGTGTAATAGTCATGACCAATGACGTTCATCATATCATCAATTCTCTTACTGGTCAGCTCATCAGCCCTTCCAATTCTCTTGGGAGCCATTTAATCTGCACAATGGTCGAATAATTAACTCTCAAGTAAGTTTATTTTTCATAAAATTTGAGAAGAAAAGTGAAAAAATGGCTAAGGCATTAAGGCGCACAAGTCTCATATTGGCACGCAAGTCTCATTCGTCCGCACAAGTTTGGGCGCACAGGTATCACCGTGCAAGTCAAAATACCTCTACAGAAGCATGACATGATAAAAAGAAGTGTGAAACCAGCGAAGGCCGAGTCACTTGCACAGATGAGCAGAAATCTGGGAGACCACTTGTGCGATGAGAGAAAAGTTCGTTCAAAACTAGGTGCTTTGAGAAAAGTGATGCCACCTATATATAGGTGAGGTTGGACACTGCGTGCTGCTACATGTGCGCCATACCCTGTGCGCCCAAATTCCTTTGCATATCATTTTCCTTAAAGCCAAATCCTCTTTCCTTTTTCAGATCCAACTCTAAGGGGGGACTTTTGTTGATGCTCCTTTCCTCACAGAGTCTAAACGAATGAAAAAGGAGAATACCTCAAGCAAAGAAGATTCATCCTTTAAAGAAACATCAAAAATGGACAAAGGCATGAACAAGGAGAACTTTGCACATGGGTTGCGCAACTTCTTCCATATTTGCACAAGTACACTTGCGCACCGCATTTTTTTCACACAGGTGACTTGCGTGCCCTATGTGATTTTCTCCCAAATCCTTCAGAAGCCTACAAATACCCCGGGTGGGCCCCCCATTTTAGAGATGGAAAATTCCAAATGTCAGATTGAAGCTCCCAGCGCCCTAGTCTCTACTTGATGTCTTCTGAACACTTATAAGGTAATTTCTTACCTAGAATGGAATGTCTAAAGAAGGGGAACAAGTCCTAAGTATTGAAATTCATCAACACTTGCACGCCTAGGTGTTTAATCCTTAAGGGAAATGAACACACTTGCGCGCCGCCTAATCCTCTCAACAGAACCTGCACACCGCCTTTTTGGAAGCCTTTAGGTATAATTATAAGGGCTTGGATGTTGCCCAATTTTTACCTTACTGGTTAGTCGTCGCCCAAGTACACATGTGTCACGCAAGTATAATTGCGCGACCAAGACTTGTGTGCCCAAACAAGACTTGTGCGCCCGAATAGTACTTGCGCACCTGCCTCTTTTTGGGTGCCCCTCTTGCTTATACACATCTCCTCTTCAGGATTTAGCCTTTAGAACCCTCTTCAAATCCATTCATGGCATGGTTTCTTTGTTGGATTCCTTATTCAAAAGGAGTTTTGTGGAACATCTCTCAAAACCCTGTGCTCTATATAGCTTTATATCACTATGGTTAGAGGTACCTTCATTCAACCTCATCCTTTAAAGATGAGATGATCCTTAACCTTGGGCATCCTCCTTAGGAGTAAGCCCCAAGTCCCCCCTTTAACTCTAGGTTTCCTTCTCAGGAGTAATATAAAGACCCGCACTTGTTACATACATAATCTTGAATTTATTCAAGAAAACTCTTCCTTTTACATTGAGGATCTTTTCAAGTTTATAGATTTAGATAATTAAGACAAAACATTCATAACATTACACATTGTTGCATAGTGGATACCATAAAATCAGTTTCCATTTTTCTCAGAATATAAAACATTAAACTTAAAACAAGACTCCATGACAATTATTCAACATTTAACATGTATTCTTTCCTTGTATTACTCATACATTAACCTGTGAAAAATCGTTTAAAAACTTGGGATGAGAACAAAAGCTCAGTAAGGTATGAAAAAGAAGGAAAAATCACATTAGTCCATGAATACTAATAATGTATGAAAACATTTTCAAAAGACATGATTTCCACCCATAAATACTTCGTGTAATATGAGATTTACACAAATCCACAAAAACATAAATATAATCATAGAGGTATCTTAGGGCATTACTTACATAATCTTTTAACCATCTTGGCTACCTTAAAATTTGTAACCATCACGGCTACCATACTTTGTGTAACCATCGTAGTTACACGTGGAGTAACCATACAGTCAACCTCCAACTTACTCATACCCAATTCATTGGAGGGAAATATAGGACCCATAGTTTATCATAAACAATGCCCAAAACCAAAACATAATCATACAACATAAATAATATCATAAAAACATTGCTTTTGAATCTTGTAAAATAGAATTTTTAAAGTGGATTTTAGAAGAAAATTTCCTTATAAACATCATATACCTGAAGTGAGACTTAATAGAGTGGATGGAATATGTATATACTCTGTAAATACACATAATAAAACATAATATAAACATAATCCATCACACAAACAATTTAAATAGCCCATAAATATTAAAATAGAAGGTTAACCCAAAGAATGGAAATCGGGTTAATAATTCTCTTACCTTAAGCTTGTCTTACTTAAAACTTGTTAAAACATCCTGTATAATGTTTAAAAGAGTGTTATTAGTATTTTACATAAACATGTTCATGTTTATAACATCTTATATGTTCATTTCATAACCTCACTTCACCCCTTAATTGTTAGTATTTTGTTCCTTGCATTATTTTGGGTGAGTTCTTTTGTGATTTCCACGATCGGTTCACGATGAATTGTTCTTGTTGATTGGAAGTGAAACTACAAAATTGGAATGGATTAGTATTTACATATTTTCAGTACCATAAATTATACCATTTACCACTTTGATTCTTTATATGAGGATGATTCATTAGATAAAACATTAATGATGTTCGTTTAGATCATTTAAGTGGTTCTTTGATAATAACAACCTCTTTTTGTCTATTAAATTTGAAACATGAGTACAAAAGAATTACAGAACCTTATATGAGTCATAAAACATATATTATAACCTGGTTCAACCATATAAATGGTTTCATGACCAGACTTTAAATAATTAATGGAAATTGAAAATACATCGTCCACGATGTCGGTAATTCGACACAAATGGACAATGTTTTTTGATTCTTTAAATAAGTGGAAGAGGAGAAGAATAATGATGAGGAATTTTCCATAATCATGACAACATAATGAATATAAATGATTCTGGAGATTACATTCCCCTTGGATAAGAGGGAGTGAGGAAAGAAGAAAAACGAATCATGAAATAAAAGAAAATCTTGAGAAATTTATCACGAAAATTCGGCAGCCTAACGACGTCTCTTAAAATTTCATAAAAACAAGATTGATGAGAGGAATGGAATATATCATCATTAATAAAATATATGGATAGTAAGGGGGTAATATTTAATGAAATATCCCAACACAAGACAAAGGGAATGGAATAAAATAACAAAAAATGAATGAAAAGAAAGAAAATAAAAGAGGTTGTTTACCTATTGATCTCTTCTCCTTGAGATCCTTCTTAAGGGCTTTGATTTTGGTCTTTTGGTGAGACCAGTAGTTCTAAGCCGTGGGGAAGAATATTGGAGATGGAATTTGGTAGAAATTATACAATTATCAAGGTATGAGAGGTTTGGGAAGAAGAGGGGAGTGAGGGTGATATTTATAGTGGAGGAGGGGAGGTATTTTAGATTATTTTAATCATTATTATAATATTTTTATCAAGACTATGAATAATCTCAAATAAAGTGGCCCTAAATAGTGATAATATCATGTGAGTTCGAAGAATGTGGCCTTTCATCACTTATGATGTCATAAATAGTGCATTTTTACTGATAAATTGATTATACGGTATTTTATCGTATTTCACTATTCACCGAAAATTCAAGAGTTTCAGAAAAATACCAAAAATTTACCCCAACCATTTTTTGACATGTAGAATTCAAAAATGAACTCCATTTTTCAAAAATAATTTTCTAAATATTATTAATTTAACTTTTAAATAAGGTCACAGTTAATTTGAAAAATAACAATATTGAAGTGCAATTAGTTTTATGTGACATTGGAAAATTAATTAAGATCCCATTATCCTATTGCCTTGGGAAAATAAAATAATAATATTATTTAATATTCATGAGTTCATATTACTATTCATATTACTATTCATATGGGCATGTTACTATTCACCAAAAAAACAAGTTTGTTTCATCAGACTCTAAATAACATACTGAACACAATTGTAGATGACAGTTTCTTGAAATTCAAAACATATAAGAAATAAAATTTTGTTTAAAGGATACTTATAAATATATACCTTAAACAAAATTTCAAGCATTTTCAATTTATTTTTAGAAAACCTTGGGATGTTACATTATCCCCACCTTCTTGAAATTTCGTCCTCGCAATTTTATTTACTTATTAAACAACTGAGGATATTTTTCCCTCATAGCATTTTCTGACTCCCATGTTGCTTCTTCAACCATGTGGTTTCTCCACAAAACCTTTACCTGGTGTATTACCTTATTCCGCAATACCTGTTCTCTTCGATCAAGAATCTGAACCGGTTTTTCTTCATAAGAAAGGTTCTCTGCCAGCTGAACTGCTTCTGGACTCAAGACATATGATGAATCTGGAACATACTTCCTCAACATCGAAACATGAAAAACATTGTGTACCTGAAACCATCTCGGAGGCAAAGCTACGTGGTATGCAACTGTTCCAACTTTATCCAAGATTTCAAAAGGACCGATGAACCGGGGACTTAGTTTCCCTTTCTTACCGAAACACATCTCACTTTTCCAAGGAGATATTTTAAGGAAATCATGGTCACCTACCTCGAAAGTGAAGTCTTTCCTTCTATTATCTACATAACTTTTCTGCCTGCTCTGAGATGTCCTCATGTGTTGCTGGATCATCCTCACTTTCTCAGCCACTTCTTCTACTAATTCTGTCCCCATCAACTTTCTTTCACCGACTTCATCCCAAAACGCAGGAGTCCGACACCGCTTTCCATACAAGGCCTCAAAAGGTGCCATCTGAATACTAGAATGGAAACTGTTATTATAAGAAAACTCAACTAAATAAATATGATGATCCCAACTTCCCTGATAGTCCATTGAACAAGCTCAAAGCATATCATCCAAATTTTGAATCGTTTTTTCTGACTGCCCATCTAATTGAGGATGAAAAGTTTTACTGAAATTCAACTGTGTTCCCAAAGACATCTGAAGTCCCTTCCAAAATTTAGAAGTGAACCTGGGATCTCAGTCAGACAGAATGGAAAGAGGAACTCCATGTAACCTGACAATCTCCTTGAGGTACAATCGAGAAAGCTGATCTAATGTCATTGTATCTCGAATAGAAAGAAAATGTGCAGACTTTGTTTGCCGGTCAACAATAACCCAAATCGCATTGTTACCTCGAGAAGTCTTTGGTAGTCCCACCACAAAATCCATGGATATATTCTCCCATTTCCAGTCTGGCACTGGAAAAGGTTGAAGGATCCCCTTCGGTAACTGTCTCCCTGCTTTAACCTATTGACATGTCAAACATTTCATTGTAAAATCAGCAATATATCCATTCATCCCATTCCACCAATAATACTCTCGATGGTCTCTCTACATCTTAGTACTTCCAGGATGAACAGAAAATGGAGAACTATGAGCTTCACCCAATAATTCTTTCTTCAACTGGGAATCACAAGGCACACACAACCTTTTTCCAAATCTTAAAACACAATCTTTATCAAGTTTAAATTCTGTCAACTTACCCATTTTAACCAATTCTACATTTTTCTGTAGCTCATGGTCTTCCCTCTGCGCTTTCATAATTCTGTCTGACAACGAAGACTGCACTGAAACCTGAAACAAAAGAAAGGTATTCCCTGCACCAACAACTTCCAATCCAAAATTCATCAAATCATTAATCAAGGGATCATGTTCTAAATGTAGCATGGTTAATGATGCATGATGTTTCCGACTTAAGGCATCCGCTACTTTCTTTGCTTTTCAAGGATGGTAATTGATCGTGCAGTCATAATCCTTTATCAGTTCTAGCCATCTTCTCTGCCTCATGTTTAATTCCTTCTGAGTGAATATATACTTTAGACTTTTATGGTCAGTATATATTTGGAATTTGGTTCCGTAAAGATGATACCTCCATATTTTCAATGCAAAAACCACAACTGCCAATTCAAAATCAGGTGTGGGATAATTTAGCTCATGAGGTTTATGTTGTCTCGAAGCATAGGCAATTACCGGATCATTATGCACCAAAACACAACCAAGTACCTTCAAATAAGCATCACTGTAGATGACAAACTCACCATTCCAGGAAGGTAAGGCCAAAACTGGATCATTCACCAATCTCTTCTTTTGTTCCTGAAAACAAACATCACATTCCTTTATCCAAACAAATTTAACCCCTTTCCGTGTTAACTTAGATATCGGGCTAGATAACCGTGCAAAGTTCTTAACAAATCATCGGTAATAACTTGCTAAGCCCAGAAAACTATGAATCTCTGTAACATTTGTGGGTCTTGGCCATTCATCAACTACTTTTGTTTTGGAAGGATAAATTGTTATTCCATCTTTATTTACAATGTTCCCAAGAAAAGAAATCTATTGCAACCAAAAATCACACTTTCTGAATTTTCCATATAGTTTCTTTTCCTTTAAAGTTTGTAAAACAACCCTTAGATGTTTTTCATGCTCCTATTTATTTTTATAAAAAACCAGAATGTCATCAATAAATAAAACCACAAACTTATCCAAGAACTAATGAAATACTCTATTCATAATATTCATGAATACAGCAGGTGCATTAGTTAACCCAAATGGCATAACAAAAAATTCATAATGCCCATATCTAGTACGAAAGGCCATTTTCGGGATGTCATCCTCCTTCACCTTCAGCTGATGGTATCTGGATCTCAAGTCAATCTTGGAAAAGTACTGAGCTCCCTGGAGCTTATCAAACAAGTCATCAATATGAGGCAAAGGATACTTGTTTTTAACAGTGATGTTATTCAAATCTCTATAATCAATGCAAAGTCTCATGGAACCATCTTTCTTTTCAACAAACAAAATAGGGGCTCCCCATGGTGAAGTTCTGGGACGAATGAAGCCTTTGACAAGAAAATCCTGCAACTGATTTTTCAATTCCAGAAGTTCTATTGGAGCCATATGATATGGGGTTTTTGAAATTGGCTTAGCATCAGGAACTAAGTCAATTGTGAATTCGACTTCTCGTTCAGGTATGAAACTGGGTAACTCCTCAGGAAAAACGTCAAGGTATTCATTTACCACTGGCACATCATTAATTTGAATAGTTCCCTTGTTTTCAACAATATGAGCAAGATAAATTTCACTTCCATATTTCAGTAGTTTCTCAGCTTCCTGACATGTTATCAATTGTATGGGTTCATTCTTGTATACAAACAGAAACTCTTTCTGAAAAACAACTTCTTTAGCTCTATATTCAATCTTAGAATGATAATAAAAAAGCCAGTCCATCCCCAGAATAACATCAAACTCGACTAAGGGTAAAACAACAAGGGTTGTAGGTAAGGTCTTTCCACATACCACAATAGAAATATTCTTATAATTCCTCTTTGCTATAACATTTCCCCTGGTGTTTTAACAACAAGTTCGGGTCTCATTTGTTGAGTTGATATTTCCAATTTACTAGAAAATTTCTCAGAGATGAAGGAATGTGTAGACCCCATATCAAACAAAACTTTAGCAAAATCTGAGTGAACAAACAAAGTACCTGATACAACTTCATTGGATGGCCCAACACCTGCTGACGTAGTCGCAAAGGATCTCACTACACCTTTCTTCTTGTAGTCTGGCTTCTTTGCATCATTTGGATCCCTCTTTGGACATGCATTTGCATAGTGACCCATCTCACCACATTTAAAACATTTTACTGTTTGCTTATCAGGATTAGTCTTTGGATCATTTTCATTGCAATCTCGGGCCATATGTCTAAACTTACCACATTTAAAACACTTCCCAGTTTTGATAAGACATTCCCCAGGGTTCTTCGTGCCACACTTTTCACAAACTGGAAACTGGATTTTCTTACCATCAGATTTCTTTGGTTGATTCTTACCCATTGCTTGCCAACGGGACCTCTTCTTCTCTTTGTTTCCAAAATGCATGTGATCATCAGCAAACTCCATCTCTACCCTCTCAATACATCGGACAAGTTTCTCATAACTTTTGTATTCATGGGAAGCCAATGCCCTTCGATACCTTGGCTTCAATCCTGAGTAAAAGTAGTTGATTTCGCTATCGAGGTCCAGAATAAGATTTGGAGCATACCTTGCCAGTCGGGTAAAGTTCGCCTCATACATAGCCACTGAATATTCCTCCTTTTGTTTCAATTCAAGGAATTTCTTCTCTATTCTAAGTCACACCACCTTAGGAAAATATTTTTCAAGAAAAAGACTTTTAAATTCATCCCACACTAAGGCATCAAAATCATCTCTACCCCTGATATTCTTTACCATCGACCACCACTGATCAGCTTCCCCTTCAAAATGATAAATGGCAAGACTTACCTTTTGATTTTCTGAACATCCCATAACATCAAATATCTTTTCAAGTGCTTTAATCCATCCTTCTGTTGACACTGGGTCAGAAGATCCATTGAATGTAGGAGGATGTTGTTTCATAAAATGTTCTACCACTGTCATGTTCCGTTGGGGTACCTCTATTTGATCTCTTGCATAGATTCCACCACCATTTATTGCCTGCGTTAGCTGAGCCATTACTGTCACAAACTGCTCGGTTCCAATCCCTACCATTCTGGGTTGTAGATCAGGAAGGATGTCATTCTGTCAGTGCCTCTCATCTTCAGCATCCATGTTCCTTCTGTGGACAAACATTCTAAAAAAACATTTCTTAGATGAAGCAACATGGTAATCTTTAAATTCTATTACAAATTAAACATAGAGTGAAAATTATTTATGGTATTCTATTCGCATCACCTTAACCCCTAAAGTTATCTAAACCATCCTCTAGTACCAACTATAAAGACCCGCACTTGTTACATACATAATATTTAATTTATTCAAGAAAACACTTCCTTTTACATTGAGGATCTTTTCAAGTTTATAGCTTCAGAAAATTAATACAAAACATTCATAACATTACACATTGTTACATAGTGGATACCATAAAATCAGTTTCCATTTTTCTCAGAATATAAAACATTAAAACTTAAAACAAGACTCCTTAACAATTCTTAAACATTTAAAATGTCTTCCTTCCTTGTATTACTCATCCATTAACCTGTGAAAAATCATTTAAAAACTTGGGATGAGCAGAAAAGCTCAGTAAGGTATGAAAAAGAAGGAAAAATCACATTAGTCCATGAATACTCATAACGTATGAAAACATTTTCAAAAGACATGCTTTCCACCCATAAATACTTACTTCGTGTAACATGATATTTACACAAGATCCAAAAAAACATAAATATAATCATAGAGGTATCTTAGGGCATTACTTACATAATCTTGTAACCATCTTGGCTACCTTAAAATTTGTAACCCTCACGGCTACCATACTTTGTGTAATCATCGCAGTTACACGTGGAGTAACCATACGGCCAACCTCCAACTTACTCATACCCAATGCATTGGAGGGAAATATAGATCTCACCCTTCATCATAAAAAATTCCCAAAACCAAAACATAATCATAAAACATAAATAATATCATAAAAACATTGCTTTTGAATCTTGTAAAACAGAATTTTTAAAGTGGATTTTAGAAGAAAAGTCCCTTATAAACATCATATACTTGAAGTGAGACTTAATAGAGTGGATGGAATATGTATATACTCTGTAAATACACATAATTAAACATAATATAAATAGAACCCATCCCAAAAACAATTTAAATATCCCATAAATATTAAATTAGATGGTTAACCCAAAGAATTGAAATCGGGTTAAGAATTCCCTTACCTTAAGCTTGTCTTACTTAAAACTTGTTAAAACCTCCTCTATAATGTTTAAAAGAGTGTTATTAGTATTTTACAGAAACATTTTAATGTTCATAACATCTTATATGGTCATTTAATAACCTCACATCACCCCTTAATTGTTTGCATTTTATTCCTTGCATTATTTTGGGTGAGTTCTTTTGTGATTTCCACGATCGATTCACGATGAATCGTTCTTGTTGATTGGAAGTGAAACTCCAGAATTGGAATGGATTAGTATTTACATATTTCTAGTACCATAAATTATACCATTTATCACATTGATTCTTTATATGAGGATGATTCATTAGATAAAACATTAATGATGTTTGTTTAAATCATTTAAGTGTTTCTTTGATAATAACAACCTCTTTTTGTATATTAAATTTGAAAAATGAGTAAAAAAGAATTTCAGAACCTTATATGAGTTATAAAAAATATATTATAACCTGGTTCAACCATATAAATGGTTTCATGACCAGACTTTAAAGAATTAATGGAAATTGAAAATACATCGTCCATGATGTCGGTAATTCGACACAAATGGACAATGTTTTTTGATTCTTTAAATAAGTGGAAGAGGAGAAGAATACTGATGAGGAATCTTCCATAATAATGAGAACATAATTAATATAAATTATTCTGGAGATTTCATTCCCCTTGGATAAGAGGGAGTGAGGAAAGAAGAAAAACGTATCATTAAATTAATGAAAATCTTGAGAAATTTCTCACAAGAATTCGGCAGCCTAACGATGCCTCTTAAAATTTCATAAAAACAAGATTGATGAGAGGAATGGAATATATCATCATTCATACAATAAGTGGATAGTAAGGGGGGAATATTTAATGAAATATCCCAACACAAGACAAAGGGAATGGAATAGAATAACAAAAAATGAAAGAAAAGAAAGAAAATAAAAGAGGTTGTTTACCTCTTGATCTCTTCTCCTTGAGATCCTTCTTAAGGGATTTGATTTTGGTCTTTTGGTGAGACCAGAAGTTCTAGGACGTGGGGAATAATATTGGAGAGGGAATTTGGAAGAAATTAGACAATTCTCACGGCTTGAGAGGAGTGGGAGGAAGAGGGGAGTGAGGGTGATATTTATAGTGGAGGAGGGGAGGTATTTTAGATTATTTTAATCATTATTATAATATTTTTATCAAGACTATGAATAATCTCAAATAAAGTGGCCCTAAATAGTGATAATATCATGTGAGTTCAAATAAAGTGGCCTTGTATCACTTATGATGTCATAAATAGTGCATTTTTACTGATAAATTGATTATACGGTATTTTATCATATTTCACTATTCACCGAAAATTCAAGAGTTTCAGAAAAATACCAAAAAATTAGCCCAACCATTTTTCGACTTGTAGAATTCAAAAATGAACTCCATTTTTCAAAAATAATTTTCTAAATAATATTAATTTATGTTTTAAATAAGGTCACAGTTAATTCAAAAAATAACAATATTGAAGTGCAATTAGTTTTATGTGACATTGGAAAATTAAATAAGATCTCATTATCCTATTTCCTTGGGAAAATAAAATAATAATATTATTTACTATTTATGAGGTCATATTACCATTCATATTACTATTCATATGGGCATGTTACTATTCACCAAAAAAACAAGTTTGTTTCATCAAACTCTAAATAACATACTGAACACAATTGTAGATGACAGTTTCTTGAAATTCAAAACATATAAGAAATAAAATTATGTTTAAAGAATACTTATAAATATATACCTTAAACAAAATTTCAAGCATTTTCAATTTATTTTTAGAAAACCTTGGGATGTCACAAGTAAAGCCCAAGTTACAAGTCCCTTTAACCTGGGCCTCCTTCTTAGTAATAATCCCCAGTCTTAACCTCTTTTGATTTGGGCCACCTTCTCAGGAACAAGTCCCAATCATTAGTTAAAATCCCCTCTAATTTGGGCCTCCTTACCAGGAGTAATCCCCAAGATAGAATATCCAAATCTCCACAAAGCACATATAACTTTATGGAAAAGTTCCTAGGATTCTTTCCCAAAGTAAGTCCTAGTCTTCATCATTGGGTAGTCATACATACATAGGCCCCTTGTCATTCCTTGTGACCACATCTTTCATGGAACAATCATTAGGATTACTGATACCTCTTGTTTCTCACAACGAGCATTACTCACGTGAGCTTAGAGCATAAAAGTAAGCAAAATTCATCTTCATGGGATGTCAATCATACTTAAACCCCATATTTCTCCACCACATCTACGTGGACTTTTGATCTCTACCTTAAAAGTAGAGTATGTAGGAAGCCTTTTTAAGGTTCAAGCCCATCACTAATTAATTATCATCAGTCCCATATGACGTTAAGCTATATCTTAATTCCCGAACTACGTGGGTTCTGATTCCTTTACAAGGATACATAGGCAGCCCATCTACGGGTACGATCCCAACTTTAAAATAATCATTGTCCTCCTGAATGAAAATAAACATCAAGTGCCCCACTGAGTGGCTTTAAAACTAGTATGGTCATCATAATGACCAGGAGATTTCTACATAATGTATTAAAGGATACCATTGACTAAGAATCCCTAAACACTTACGGATAATTCTATATCGATGAAGAACATCAAATACATGTAAAAGATTCTCTAAATCCCTTACATATCAATTATTGATTGCTAGGAACAAAAGAAAATTCATTCTTATACTTGGTAAGGATTCGTGACCATAACTTAAATCTATAAGAGATTCCCAGAATAGGCATTAATTCCCCCCAAAAGGGTGTGATGAGCCTGACCTCCCATCCTCTCGACCAATGCAAATTTTTAAGCCTCATCATTCCATAACTAATGAGCACCTACCTTTAGAAAGTATGTCCAAATGGATATAGAATCATTGGGTGTTTCCGGTTCTACGAATAAACCTGTTAGAAACCGATTTGAAAAGTTTGAACCTTAAACAAACAAGGTCATCCCAATTTCCATGGAAGAAAAGTCATGTAGCTAGATTGTACACACAATATATATTATTAAATTATGAATAATATAAAGTTAATTTATTATGCTGCTTAAACCATATCAACAAAAGTTCAATGTGTTATTTAATTATATAGTACTCATCATGTAATAGGTTATATACATACATACATACATACATATATATATATGTAAATATATATCTATTAAATATATAACTAATTTGTACATAATTTTCAAAACTGAATATCATGTATATGTTGTAATACTATCATTACTCTACATGCATTGAAACCTAAAATTATATGTAAATACCATGATTTATGTGTGGTTAGTATGTTGATAGTATACTATAGGGAATTGTGTAATAATTTCAGCATGACACATGTCACCTATGTAAAATGTATATGAATATAATACACATTCAGAAGTTTGTACAGGTACTCACTGTGTTGCCTCTAAGAAATATTTTTGTACCAAATTAATATTAAATAAATATATTAATTTTTTTTAAAATAATGATAGATGTGAATCTAAAGAAAATTTTTAATAGAATTAAGAAAAAATAATTGACTAATTAAAGAAGGTAATTAATTGATTCATGTAAAATTTATCTTAAATAAGAATGATAAGAATTGAATGTCATTTTAGTAAATGTAAAATTCATTGTATATATGTGGATGATCATGAACATAGAAAATACCTTTAAATGTGATTAGATAATTTTAATTTGTTATTAAATTAGATAGATGACCTATGTGTCATTACTCCTCTCATTATATAAGGGTCTTTGATTCCACCATTTCATTTATGTAAACAACTTTGCTAATAATTTGGTTTCCCTCACATTCAAGTGAGTAAAAGATTGTTTAATTGATAGATCTTCCAAGCTATTAAAGGTTGTTCATATTTGGAGTTGTGGAGAAACCAATCCAAGAGTGATACCTAGGTGGAAAGGTGAAAGGATATGATATGAACCATTTCATAGTTCAAGTTCACCCTAAGTCAACAGTTAGTTTACCATATGCATGATAAACTAACCATTAGTAAAAGATCATGATCAAACCACTTTTTTATTTTATTTCTATCATGTTCAGGGTAAATTAAATTGTGTATTTTTAGCAATGATCCCATGAATTAATTAATTGATTAAAATTCATGATAGAACTAAAATAAATTAGATTATGTGTATACTTTATTGAATACATGGTTAATCACTAAAGTAAACCATAATAATATTAACAATCATCTGATAAAGATAAATATGTGATATATACACATAAAGATAAAAATCCATTAATTATATATTAAGTCGGTATATCGTTACACTACATAGGATTGAATTTAACCATAGAACAAAGTGTTTTACCATCCAATGTCATTGTTCTTAGAATTCTTGGTGGAATTATTACCTGAATTTTAGGTTTGACATAAATTATTTTACATCCGGGGCTGAATTGTTATGTAGGTCTTGGATTAACAAAGAGGAAAAGGTTTAAGAAATCAAATTTAAGTATTTTATGATTGGGGATTATACTCAATAGTTCAAGTAACTATGATTTAATTTAGTGGAATTTGTAAGGCCTACCTAAAACCCTTCAAAGTTATTGACTGGAAATAGCTGGTGTTGTGAGAATGGGTATATGAATCCTTGATGTAAGAATTTTCAAGTAACAAGATATATTATACCAATGGTGTGGTATATTAGGTTTTCATAAATTATAATTTAATTAATGAATATACTATAATATTTTTTATCCACCCTTTATTAGATAAATTACAATAATTAATCTCATCTTATTTGTAGAAATGATAACAAACAAGAAAACAAACATATCATTGTGATCAATGCTTTTGAAGGATAAAATTCTCACCATCACAAAGTTACATGAGTATAAAAGGTGTTTAAACATTTTCCTATTCCATTAAATGAAAATTTGTGTATCAACAAACCTATTACTAAAGCTCATGGTAAGTAGGATAGTGAGGAAGAGTTGTCTCACTATGTCAACCATTTGAATGATGCCACAAATTTCCAATGCTTCATGTAGTCATCCAAGACCAATTATTTTATAATAAAACATAGGGAGATGGATATGTGTAACACGATGTATCAGTATTGTGATCTTTATCAGGAGAATGTGAGACCAGTGATATATGAGATCTCTAGTTCTCTATTTATAACCATTCTTGGAGAGTCTACAACAGTTGGGAATCATGTAGTCAAGATTATCGGATACATTAAAAACATAGATATATAAGGTATTATATTACAATATTATTTGTGAACATATCCCATAATTTCCTCACTACCCAAGTCCTTATCCATATTTCTTGTTAATTATAACATGATTAATAATGAGAAGAGTCTTTCAAAAATTATTACTCTATTTCTGCAAGTGGAAAAGGGCATGTGGCATTAAATACTCAAAGTACTTATGGTGAATATAAAAAGGAATAAAATGGAACTGGGTTCCAAGAATCATACAAAATTTAAAGCCCTGCAGCACCTTTCTTCTAGGAAGAGAATGATTTTGAGGCACATAAAGTAAAAGGAAGTAGTATATTCTTAATTTGGAATGTAAGGCCACTAGAAGAGGAACTATACATAGAATTAATGATAAGATAAATGTGAATTCCTTATTAAATGTAATATTTAAATATCTAAACATTGGGTATTCTAAAGATATTATGTGGCGCAAATATGTATCAAAAATATGGAAGCAAGTAAATTTCAAAAAAAATGGAGGATAGGTAGATTTACGAGCTACTAATAGTGTGAGGATAGATACTCTTTCCACTGTAGTCTACCACAATTTATTAGAAAAATTAATGATATTGGTTTTAAGATATTATTATTATGTACTGACTATTACTATGAAAATATTTTTTGTATCCTTCCAAGATATAGATGGTTTTATTATTAAATTTGGAAATAAAAGTTTCTTCATTTATAAAGTAAACATATGTTGTGGTATGACACACTTAAATTGTAACACCTAAAGTTATTTATGGTTTTTTTCAATTAAATTATATTTTATTGATGGATTGAATTACATGAAACAAAATTTTATTATTATGTTATATATAACACCAGGCTAAGCTTTTTCTACATGAAACACTAGCTTATCTTACTTTTCACAGAACACTAAGTTTTTGTAAAACCTCGATATATTGTTAATATTTTTATTTAAACAAGATCATTATAACCTATACATTAAACATATAAATATGAACTGTAATAAATAATTTTTAAATATTACATATAATGGTTGTATATAAATAAAATATATAATTTTCAGTAAAGTCATTATATGTTTCAGAAATATTATTTTCTCAAAAAAAGGTAATTTTGTATTATTGTCAACAATAATAAAATTAATTTTTGACACTAATATAAAATAAATTTTTTTAAATGAACATAATTTTGGTATTTAGAATGTCAAAATTATCTTAGTGTGGATTTTTGGGATTTTTCTGAAAAGTTTTATTTTTTTGATGAATAGTTAATAATACTGAATTTTAATTAAAAACTGTCTATAGTTATAATTATTTAAAAATATAAAACATATTAAAAATTGGTTTTAAAGAATAATTAGTTCTATTATAAATAAATCTATCCAATTTAGTTTATTATAATCTATTTTATATTTAATTCAAATATAAAAACGTTGTAAAATTTTGACCATTTTTTCTTTAAAAACAACTATCTTGACACTTCTACAAGATTTGTTTAAAATTTATTTTTAAAACATATAGGAATTGAATTTGGAAAAATTGATTAAATATTTTTAATAATAAAAATCTATAATTTCTAAAAAGATCAACACAATTTTTTTACAGAATTAATATTGAATGTAGTAATAATTAATTACGGCAATTACGGAAAAAATGAGTTTAACAGGAGTTACACTAAAATGAGAAGGGAAAAATTACATATAAACATGCAAAAATAAATTTTATGGCCATATTTTGATCATATCATCTATAATGATCTAATTTGATCAATTTTGGACCATTTTCATGCGAAAAATGTGGGAGCACTCAATTATTTTCCAAAATGACATCTGTGTCCTCTCCCTCACTTATAAAAGGCCACCCCCACACCTCTATTCTTCCCACCTAAAAACCTATTTGGTTCATCCAATACCTACCCATATAACTTCCAAAATTAACTTCCCTCATCCTACAAGCCTTATTTTGGGCTGAAACCCATCCATGGAAGGCTTTGGTGTAATCCAAAGGAGGATACCTAGAGAAGAGGTAGCATTGATCAACGAGGGTCTCTATTTTATTTTATCCTATACCCACTTAAATTATTATTACATAATGATTATATAATAAAATAATCATATTAAATATAATTATATGGTTGTATATAAGGTTCATGACCTAATACTATATTTACATCAATCTAATGAGTTACAAAATAATAATTTGTGTGTATGATAGACTACCGCCTTGCGAAGGGATGTCATTCATTTTTCCATTACCACATATCACGGTTGAGCATAATAATGTATTTATAGTTTATATAAGATATATATGATATTTACAATGTTATTTTGATTCTTTATTTATTTTATCACTTATAGATTCAGAATCTCCATTTTGTGGGAATGTGATAATGTCGTTCATGTGTACGGTAAACTACCACCTCGTGAATCGATGTGATTCATTCATTATCTACATGGAATATATTAAGGATGGGTATAATATAAGAATGTGATATATTTTATGTAAAAAATATTCTTTAATTATTATATATCAATTAATTTTTCATATTTTTAATATAATAAATAAATTTAAATAGCATTCATGTGTACATACGACATACCGTCTCAATGAATGGTGTATTTAATTTCATATCGCTAAATATTATGGATTAATATAAATACATATATACTGATATTATTTGATATTAATATAACTACTTGCATTATAGATATGATTAAGTCATCATCCAAGTAAGAGGACAAAAAAATTGACATATCATAACATATAAGAAAAACCAAGTTGTTATTACCCAAAATATAACTTTAACAAGGAATTATTAATAAAAAGGTGATAAAAAGTAATAATAGAATCATATATTGTCTGATATATCATAATATAGTATATTGATAGATGTATTATAAACTTATATTATGATACAGGATGTTTTAACGAGCACGGTGGAAGTCAATAATTAAGGTAAGAGATTTTTGTCTTACTTTGCCTGCTTGGAGACGTATGTTACGTTATAAACCAATATTCTTCCATGAGGTGTATATACAGCCCCATTTTAAATTTAAAATCATAAAATAATTCATAATAATGATAATATATGTATCACATTATTTTATTCATTCATGGGTATTATGATTCAATGTTACCAAAGTGTAAAGGTTTTATGTTACAATCTCATAATTTATCGGAAGTGCTTATGATTAATTATCCAATGTGTAAATCTCATGATATAGCTATCAAGAATTCTCACGAATTATATTATAATATGGTTATTAATGATACATTCTAGTAATGGAACCATTTTTCAAACCATTTGTAGTTATAATTATTAAGAAAATTATTTTTTATAAAATATAACATTATTTATCCCTTCTGTCAGAAATCAATTTTCTTCTAAAACCATTTTTCTAAAAAAAATTCCATTTTTATTAATCTCTTATAATTTATAATATAAAAATGTACCCATTTTTTAGTTTTTAGAATTTCTTTGAAAGGAATCTTCATGTCATTTTCCAAGTAATTCTCTTTAGGATTTTACAAAAAATTTGAAAGGAATCTTCATTTTAACATGTACAGTATGAACAAAATTTTCCAACATCTCGATAAAGCATTGATTCATAAAATAACTTATATTTTTTCAAGGATATATACAATTAAATTGGTTTTCAAAATGTTTTAGGTTTAAAAAATATTGTTTTAAATCGGAAAGGTTATTTTCCTCAAGAAATGTTTTTAATGATCTATAAAAATTATTTTCCATATAAGAAGAAATCTATTGGTTTTACCAATAACTTACTAGGGATATGATCCAACGACTATTTTTTAAATTTTTTATGTTTAGATTGTATGATTTTTTTGAAAACTATTTCTCTTCCACATGTTACACCATGAGGAAATGGTTATGAAAACCTCTTCGCTTAATGGGTTACTCTATGATTAAATGAATATGAAAATTATATCTTTTCCCTAGGTTATGATATGATGAAATGTTTATGATACCCATTTCATTTCAAGGGTTATGATATGATTAATTTTTGTAGTCTTGTGTCACACATATATATGATTTCATTATGTAACAAGTTGTACCTATATTTGTCTCTAATGAATAGGGAAAATATTTATAACTAATGAGATAGACATGAATGAAATTCTGTATGAACTTATTTCTATATGATAGGGATAGAACAAGGAGTAAACCCTCCAAATACATTTTTTTGGTATTTTCAAATGACACTTTTAAGGGTAAGTGATAACCCTAACAAGAACATCCAAATAAATCATTAAAAGTAAAAGTAACCCAAATCAAGATTATTTGGAGCTGCCTCTACCCAGCATCAACATCGTTCAGTAAAGCCTCCACCTTCGCATGGCCACTCAGAAAGCTATCCCATGAAAAGATGCACAGGCCTGGTACTGATGGAATTCACCATACCCTCTCAATCATCGAAATCTGAATGGAATGCGCAGGTGAACTCTCCCTGCTCTGAAACCACATCTGAGGCAAATCCAGTAGTGTGACTGAAGACTTTCACAAAAAAAAGCAACTCAAAAAAGTCAATGCAGCATAAAACATCCACTTCTATTAAATTCTTGACTTTACTTCTCATGAAAATACTACTCAGCACCACTAATGCCATCTTCCTGTCCTATCCCCTTAGAGATAGGGGAGGAGAATTAGATAGATTCAGGAAAATGTCTCATAACGGAGAATGCACCACATTACTAGGACTAGATCGATGAGAGGTAGAACCGCCACCCATGTCAGCATTGGGGGTAACATTACTTTTACTAGTTTCCCTGCATTTAGGAGGGAAGGATGGGATCCCTACTTCAGATCTTAACATTCCATCATGAGGGGAGGCATAATATTTACACAATTTTGACCTCCTACCAAGATAAAGAGTAAAACCATCCTCATCAACCATCACATGTTTACCCTCCTTCAATGGATACCTATATGAATCCTTCACAATCAGAACCACTCCAGCAGTAGCCAGCGAGAGGAACCTCTAGCCAGTGCCTCCACTCGATGCCACTACTGGAAATAAAGGATATACCAACGGTTTAGAACCGTTGGTATAGTCTGGAGAACCGTTGGTATATTCTATACCAACGGTTGTCCAAACCGTAGGGAAGTAAGGCGTGGGGAAAGATTTATACCAACGGTTTGCAGTAAACCGTTGGTATAGCCCACTCTAGGTATGGATTTGCCAACGGTTCAACAAGAACCGTTGGTATAGGTTTACCCAACGGTTCTAAAACATTGGGAATACTATAATTCTGATCTTATACCAATGGTTCACAACCGTTGGTATAGTATTTTTCCCAATGGTTTTCATAAAACCGTTGGGAATTCAATGGTTTTGATCTTATACTAATGGTTTACAACCATTGGTATAGATGTTTTCCCAACAGTTTCAATGAAACTGTAGGGATATGTTTAAGTATGGTTTTTTACCAACGGTTTATTGAACCATTGGTATAATTCTTTCTCAAAGTATACCAACGGATTACAACTGTTGGTATTCTGTATTTCCAGAATTGTTGCACAGCAGCCCCTCCAGTAGCCCCTCCAGTGCATACACCTGCATAAAAAACAGCACTAAAAATAGTGACAGACTTAAAACAACAAAAAAGAACACCACCTATTTGATTACACCACCTATTTGATTAGAGTCATGGTGAATAATTCCCCCTATGAATCTTAATATGACAAAAATCATCCAGTATAGTTGAATCAGAGTTTCACTAAATCAAATATTATTTACACCCATTTCAATATTCATACGACAACCACTTTTATAATATATGGTGCAAAGGTATTTTCATAGGAGTCTCATCACTTGTGACTCAATAAGTGCCACACCATGCCTCGAATTGAGGCTGGGTTGACTGGTACACATCACATATGATCCATGGATCATTTTCCTAAAGTTTCAACACAATCAATATCCGTTTGATCGGTTTGGCATATGTACATAAAATATTAATCCATTTTGAACAAATGAGAGGAAGTTTGGGTGGTCCCCGCCACACGGTGACTCGTATTGAGGCGGGGTTGACTCGTACACGTCACATATGACCCATGGATCGTTTTCCTAAAGTGTCAAAAGAATTAGAATATATTTGGTCTGTTTCCCATATGTCAATTGTTGATATCACTTACAATTTAGTCTATTTTGAAGAAAAGAGAGACAGTTTGAGTGGTCCTGGCCACACCGTGGCTTGGATTGATGTAGGGTTGACTCGTACACATCAAATATGACCCATGGATCGTTTTACTAAAATTTAAATAGAATCCTAATTTGTTTGGTTGGTTTGGCGTATGTCAACTGTTGTTTTCACTTAAAATTATGTCCATTTTAAACAAAAGAGAGACACTTTGAGTGGTGTCGGCCACACCAAGCCTCAGATTGAGGCGGGGTTGACTCGTACATGTCACATATGAGCCATGAATCATTATCCTAATGTTTCAACACAATCAGAATCTGTTTGATCATTTTGGCGTATGTATGTAAAATATTGTCCATTTTTAACATAAGAGAGACAGTTTGGGTGGTGTCGGCCTCACCGTGCCTCGGATTGATGTGGTATTGACTCTTACACATCACATATGACCCGTGGATTTTTTTCCAAAAGTGTAAATAGAATCCGAACGCATTTGGTCAGTTTCCCGTATGACAGTTGTTGATTTCACTTACAATTTAGTCCATTTCAACAAAAGAGAGAATGTTTTAGTGGTCCTAGCCACACCGTGGCTTGGATTGAGGTAGGGTTGACTCGTACACATCACATATGACCCATGGATTATTTTCCTAAAGTTTAAACAGAATCCATAGGTGTTTGGTCGGTTTTCCATATGTCAGTTTCTGTTTTCACTTAAAATTAAGTACATTTAAAAAAAAGAGGCACTTTCTGTGGTTACGGCCACACCGGGCCTCGGATTGAGGCGGGGTTGAATCATACACGTCACATATGAGGCATGAATCATTGTCCTAAAGTTTCAACACAATCAGAATCTGTTTGATCAGTTTGACGTATGTACATAAAATATTGTCCATTTGGAACAAAAGAGAGGCAGTTTGGGTGGTCCCGGCCCCACGGTGCCTCGGATTGAGGTGGGGTTGACTCGTACACATCACATATGACCCATGAATCATTTTACTAAAATTTAAATAGAATCTGAAGGTGTTTGATCAGTTTCCCGTATGTCAGTTGTTGATTTCACTTACAATTTAGTCCATTTTGAACAAAAGAGAGACAGTTTGAGTGGTCCCGGTCACACCGCAGCTCGGATTGAGTCAGAGTTGACTCATACACATCAAATGTGATCCATGGATCATTTTCGTAATGTTTCAACAGAATAAGAAGTCGTTTGGTTGGTTTTGCATATGTTAGTTGTTGTTTTCACTTAAAATTATGTCTATTTTAAACAAAAGAGAGATAGTTTGAGTGGTTCCGGCCACACCGCAGCTCGGATTGAGGCGATATTGACTCGTAAACATCACATATGACCCATGGATCCTTTTCCTAAAGTTTCAATATAATCCAAAGGCGTTTGGTCTGTTTCCCGTATGTTAGTTGTTGATTTCACTTACAATTTAGTCCATTTTCAACAAAAGAGAGAATGTTTTAGTGGTCCTAGCCACACCGTGGCTCGGATTGAGGTGGGGTTGACTCGTACACATCACATATGACCCATGGATTATTTTCCTAAAGTTTAAACAGAATCCGTAGGTGTTTGGTCGGTTTTCCATATGTTAGTTTTTGTTTTCACTTAAAATTAAGTACATTTTAAAAAAAGAGGCACTTTCAGTGTTTTCGGCCACACCGGGCCTCGGATTGAGGCGGGGTTGAATCATAAACTTCAAATATGAGGCATGAATCATTGTCCTAAAGTTTCAACACAATCAGAATCTGTTTGATCAGTTTGGCGTATGTACATAAAATATTGTCCATTTGGAACAAAAGAGAGGCAGTTTGGGTGGTCCCGGCCCCACGGTGCCTCAGATTGAGGTGGGGTTGACTTGTACACATCACATATGACCCATAGATCATTTTCCTAAAATTGAAATAGAATCCGAAGGTGTTTTATCAGTTTCTCGTATGTCAGTTGTTGATTTCACTTACAATTTAGTCCATTTTGAACAAAAGAGAGACAGTTTGAGTGGTCCCGGTCACACCGTAGCTCGGATTGATGTAGAGTTGACTCGTACACATCAAATTTGATCCATGGATCATTTTCGTAATGTTTCAATATAATAATAAGTCGTTTGGTTTGTTTTGCGTATGTTAGTTGTTGTTTTCACTTATAATTATGTCTATTTTAAACAAAAGAGAGATAGTTTGAGTGGTTCCGGCCACACCGCAGCTCGGATTGAGGCGATATTGACTCGTAAACATCACATATGACCCATGGATCCTTTTCCTAAAGTTTCAATAGAATCTGAAGGCGTTTGGTCCGTTTCCCGTATGTCAGTTGTTGATTTCACTTACAATTTAGTCCATTTTCAACAAAAGAGAGAAAGTTTTAGTGGTCCTAGCCACACCGTGGCTCGTATTGAGGTGGGGTTGACTCGTACACATCAAATATGACCCATGGATTGTTGTCCTAAAGTTTAAACAGAATCCGTAGGTTTTTGGTCGGTTTTCCATATGTCAGTTTTTGTTTTCACTTAAAATTAAGTACATTATTTAAAAAAAAGAGGCACTTTCAGTGGTTTCGGACACACCGGGCCTCGGATTGAGGCGGGGTTGAATCATACACCTCACATATGAGGCATGAATCATTTTCCTAATGTTTCAACACAATCAGAATCCGTTTGATCAGTTTAGCATATGTACATAAAATATTGTCAATTTGGAACAAAAGAGAGGTAGTTTGGGTGGTCCCGGCCCCACGGTGCCTCGGATTGAGGTGGGGTTGACTCGTACACCTCACATATGACCCATGGATCATTTCCCTAAAATTTAAATAGAATCTGAAGGTGTTTGATCAGTTTCCCATATGTCAGTTGTAGATTTCACTTACAATTTAGTCCATTTTGAACAAAAGAGAGACAGTTTGAGTGGTCCCGGTCACACCGCAGCTCGGATTGAGGCATAGTTGACTCTTACACATCATATTTGATCCATGGATCATTTTCGTAATGTTTCAACAGAATATAAAGTCGTTTGGTTGGTTTTGCATATGTTAGTTGTTGTTTTCACTTAAAATTATGTCTATTTTAAACAAAAGAGAGATAGTTTGAGTGGTTCCGGCCACACCGCAGCTCAGATTGAGGCGATATTGACTCGTAAACATCACATATGACCCATGAATCCTTTTCCTAAAGTTTCAATAGAATCTGATGGCGTTTGGTCCGTTTCCCGTATGTCAGTTGTTGATTTCACTTACAATTTTGTCCATTTTTAACAAAAGAGATACATTTTGAGTAGTCCTGGCCACACCGTGGCTCATTTTTTGGCGGGTTTGACTTTTACACGTCATATATGACACATGTATTGTTGTCCTAAAGTTTCGACATAATTCGTTGGCTTTTGGTCGGTTTCTCGTTTGTCAGTTGTTGTTTTCACTTAAAATTAAATACATTTAAAAAAAAGAGAGGCACTTTGAGTGGTGTTGGCCACACCGGGCCTTGGATTGAGGCAGGGTTGACTCATACACGTCACATATGATCCAAGTATGATTTTCATAAAGTTTAAACACAATCAGAATCCGTTTTCTTGGTTTGGCGTATGTACGTAAAATATTGTCCATTTTGAACAAAAGAGAGGCAGTTTGGGTGGTCCCGGCCACCCGTCGCCTCGGATTATGGCATAGTTGATTCATACACCTAAAATATGACCCATGGATCATTTTCCTAACGTTTCAATTGAATCTGAATGCTTTTGGTCCGTTTCCCGTATGTCAGTGGTTGATTTCACTTACAATTTAGTCCATTTTAAACAAAAGAGAGAGAGTTTGAGTGGTCTCGGCCACATCGTGGCTCGGTTTGTGGCAGGGTTGACCCATACACGTCACATATGACCCATGGATCGTTTTCCTACTGTTTCAATAGAATCTGTAGGTGTTTGTTCAGTTTGGCGTATGTCAGTTGTTGTTTTCACTTAAAATTAAGTTCATTTTAAACAAAAGAGAGGCACTTTGAGTGGTTTCGGCCACAACAGGACTCAGATTGATGCGGGGTTGACTCGTACACGTCACATATGACTCATGGATTGTTTTCATAAAGTTTCAACATAATTTTTAGGCGTTTGGTCGGTTTCTCGTATGTTAGTTGTTGTTTTCACTTAAAATTAAATACATTTTAAAAAAAGAGAGGCACTTTGAGTGGTGTCGTCCACACCGGGCCTCAGATTGAGGTGGGGTTGACTATTACACGTCACATATGATCCAGGTATAATTTTCATAAAGTTTAAACACAATCAGAATCTGTTTGATCGGTTTGGCGTATGTACGTAAAATATTGTCCATTTTGAACAAAAGAGAGGCAGTTTGGGTGGTCCCGGCCACACGGCACCTCGGATTAAGGCGGAGTTGATTCATACACATCACATATGAACCATGGATCATTTTCCTAACGTTTCAATAGAATCCGAAGGCGTTTGGTCCGTTTCCCGTATGTCAGTTGTTGATTTCACTTACAATTTAGTACATTTTTAACAAAAGAGATACAGTTTGAGTAGTCCCGGCCACACCGTGGCTCAGGTTTTGGCGGGGTTGACTCATACATGTCACATATGACTCATGGATCGTTCTCCCTAAGAATGACGAGTCCATCCATGAGTCCATAACTTGTAACCCATCTCTTATCCTAATAATTAACAAGTAAACCAAATCAAACAAGGCATAATTCACATAACATGGAGAATGTACAACAAGGATTTGTATTCAAATTAAAGAATATAATCACATGCATTTGATGAGCATGAATTGATAATCTTACCAAGAAATTCATATATTTCAAGACATAAAAAAATAGAATAAACCTAAATAACATTGCATGATCATATAAATAAAAAAGGCATGTGAAATCAATATGCCTACAATTACATATCATCCATGAGGTATAACATTTAATCAACTTGTAATAGAATTATACATAAGGCATATGAGTCTCATTAACTTGCATACACAGTGGTACAAAAGGAAAATGTTATTCAAGTCCGGGGGGCTGTCCGGGGTCCAAGGAGGAGGGTGGGGGGCTATCCAGGGAGCTATCCGGGGTCCAGGGAGGGTGGGGGGATGTCCGAGGGGCTGTCCAGGGACCAAGGAGGAGGGTGGGGGGCTGTCCGGGGGGTTATTCGGGGTCCAGTGAGGAGGGTAGGGGGGCTGTCTAGGCTCCAGGGCGGAGGGTGGGGGGCTGTCTGGGGGGGGTGTCCGGGGACCAAGGAGGATGGGGGGGGGGGGCTGTCCGGTGGCAAGGAGGAGGGGGTTGTCCGGGGGGTCATCCGGGGACCAAGGAGGAGGGGGGGGGGGGGGGGGGGGGGCTGTTCGGGGACCAAGGAGGAGGGTGGGGGGTTAACCGGGGGCTGTTCGGGGGGCTATCCGGGGGCAGTCCAAGGGCTATTTGGGGGGGTGCCCGGGGGGCTGTCCGGGGTCCAGGGAGTAGGGTGGGGTGGATGTATAGGGGGCTGTCCAGGGGACTTTTCGGGGACTGAGGAGGAGCGTGGGGGGATGTCCGAGGGGGGGGGGGCTGTCTGGGGTCCAAGGAAGAGGGTGGGGGCTATCTAGGGGGTGTCCAGGGGGCTGTCCGGGGACCATGGAGGAGGGTGGAGGGGTTATACAATGTCCTGGGTGGAGGGTGGAGGAGGTACTATACAAGGTCTTGGGTGGAGGGTGGAGGGGGTTGTCCAGGGTCCAGGAGGGTGGTGGCTATCCAGGTTTCAAGAAAGAGGGGGTGGGCTGTCCATGTTCCAGGAGGGGGGTGTCTAGGGTCCAAGAGGGGGGTATCCATGGTCCAGGAGGAGGGGGGCTTTGTTAAAGAGAGGAAATCCCCATATAATTCTTTGAAAATTATCTAAAATCAATCCAAGAAACATCACAATTCCAATCCATCACCCAACCAAAATCCAATTCATCCTCAATATCAGTAACCTTCCCATTATTCCTTAAACAAAAACTATAAATACAAAACACATATCCATTTTTTGAACTAAACTAAAGTCCATAGATACTACCATATCACCCCACTAAAAAAATGGAAAACCACCTATGCCACTACCCCAACCGTCCACAATCACTTCACATGAAACATACTTATATCCATTACATACCCCGAGACAATATGACTAAACAAACTCTTTATCATCTTTGAGTGGGGATACATCTCACCAGAGCCTCCATTGGTTCATATGGTTCACTAAATACAGGAAAGGATTGGCTATGTAGACTTCAAATAATGTTGACCCATACAATCATGAAACTTCAGTATTGAAGAAAGCCAAAAAACAAATCAAAGTGCACTTGTTGGGTATTCCATGCCATAAACATCACAAAAAGGTTTATACCAAATTAAAAAAGAAAACGAAAATTATAGATGCAAAACATTTAAACAAAGGTAGTACATACAGATTTAGAGTGTAGAACTACAAAATTATTTGATTTAAGATGGATCTATCAAGTGGAGCGAGTTTCTCAATCTGGGTATAGAGAGATCGCTCACATTTAGGTCAAATAAAAATAGAAAATAGAAAAGATAGATGAATAAAATTAGAAATAATGTAGGACTTACAGATTTGATGTCTTGAACAGAAAAGTTGTTTGATTGAAGAGGATGGATGGAGTTTCCAATACCCGTAAGGAGAGAGCATCGGGAGAGAATCAATTTTAGGGCTGTAGTCGCACGAATAGAGAATTGTGGGCTCACAGTATTTGGAGAGAATTTTTCCCAATGGTTTTTAAAAACCATTGGGAAATCTATGATTGAATATGAAGATTTCCCAACGGTTTTGTTGAACCGTTGGGAAAAGTCTTAATTTTAATGACATATTCCAACGGTTTACATTAAACCGTTGGAAAAAGTTGGTTGAAATCAAGCTTTCCCAACGGTTTACATAAACCATTGGTAAAAGTTGTCCCATAGTGAGATATCCCAACAGTTTAATGAAACCATTGGGAAAGAGGTCTGTAATCCACATATGCCAATGGTTTTCTAAAACCATTGGCACCAAACTGTTGGTATAGCTCTCCATTCCAGTAGTGTGCCTTCCCATCCCTAGGAGAACAGAGAGCTTGAGGCACCCCCTGATCTCCTATAATCGGAGTCAAATGAAAAGGGGATCTTGGGAAGCCAGGGTGCACCGAGACCGGGGCCTGAACTAAGGGCGGAGCCAGTAACTGTATAGATACTAGAGGCTGAACATGATCCTCAATCACAGAGGGTAACTGACTCTACTGAGCATCACAGGCTGTTGAGGGACCACTTCGATGGAAAACTCCTCGCTAGCGACATCTGGATCGTGAATGTCCTTGACAGAAGCAGAATGAACAATAACTTACAACCTCCTCATAGATGATGTGTTTCCAGAATCCATCCTCACCACCAACAGATAGCCAAATTCGGCGAGGAAGGACCCTAGACAAATCCATTTCAACACACAAGCACGCAAAACATGGCTGCAAGACTCGAGCGGTAGAATATTCAACGCACAGGAAGCAGCCAAGACGGTCGCCAATCCCTTTCAGTACACTAGGGTTCTGAAAAGGAAGCAACAGTCCTGGGAGGCGGATCTATAGGGCAGAGCGATTACAATCACGTCCCCTATGGAATAGGGAGTGAAAATGATCCAGTAAAGGAACTTTTCTACTATGATGGTCTTGACTATGAGCCTTGAATAGTATGTAAATGATAATATGTGCTTATTTTTATGCCACAAATTCTTTGTATTATTCCAATATTAATATCATATGGTCATGTTCCTTGATTGTCTTATGATTTATATGAACTTCCAATCTATATTCCATGATTTCAAGATTATGATATCTTATAAGTAGGGTTTTCTTTTCAAATGTTATGATCAAGTTCTCATACACTTTTTCTCATGTTATGATTACTTATCTCCCTTGTTAACCCATACTGAGCATCTAAGCTCACCCTTTATTATGAATTATTTAACTTGGTTATAAATATATGTATTGTTTATCATATGTCTAAGAAGGGTTATATTTGTGAAAAACATAATAAGAGATGATATATCTCTCTTATAGACCATTAATTATGTTTCCAAGTTTCCAAAGGAAAAAAATGGTACTGTCCTTAGGAATGTGTTCAATTAACATTATGAATAATTATAAAGAATTATGTCATATCTATGAATAAAATTATTTGGTGGTTATTATTAGAATTTGATAAAAGGATTAAAAATCCTTTGGAAACTAAGTTGAGAAAATATTAGAGAAGTTCATAAGGACATGTCTAAGGTAAGTCTAAGGATGAGACAAAGTATAGGAAAATGACTAATAATTTTGGTTAATGATATAATGAGTAGTTTCCTAGAAATAAATCTATATCTGGATACTATAAGTGGATATGGCTCTGGTATAGATAGAACAACAAAGGACCCATGCTCTGTGATCCTATTCTGAAATCCATAACAATAAATTTCTGACTTTTATGCTGATAATTTTTTACCAAAAGTTTTCATTTAAACCTTAAAACATCAAAAGGAAAACATGGATCACTTACAACCTGAGGGATAAATTAGGTTTTGAGTTTTTGAGAATTAGGAAAGACACTTATATCAAAATATCATATAAAATTGGTCTCACAAAAAACTAGTACATGAAGTTGAACATCATCTACCGTTATACCGAGGTTTTCTTATTTAACATTTGGTCACGAACACTATCTTTGTGAAATTCATTATGTACATAAATCATTGAACCACATTCATTATAACCTGGGGAAAAGGAACCATAATATGGTTGATCTCAAAAGATTAGAAAGGTAAAATATTAGAATTATCAATCGAATTATATCAATGAGCATAAGAGTGCATAATGGTTTGATAATGTAATCAAAGTGCATCTGAAAATCATAAAAGAACTCATACACATCAATAACTGGATCATGAAATATAAATAAACAGCATTGGAAAGAGTAATCAGAATAAATAATAATGAATTATTTTATATCAATATCATTAATTAGAAGAATTATAAATCAATATAAATCATAAAGAAAACAAATATGTACATGGGACCTCATTTTAACTTAACTTTTACATTCACCATTGTAAATAAAAAAACCATACGGTTAGATTCCATACCCAATTCATTGGATGGATATCATGGATCCAAAATTCCTTGTATTATCATGGAACCATTCAACATTGGATTATCATGGAAGCACCTATCATTGGTTTTTCAGATAACCACCCATAAAATATCCAAGTACAATTACATAATCATAACAAATAAATGATTCCATTTAATCATAAACTCATAGGAACAAAAATTATCACATTTATAACTTTATTAACCAAAGAAATGAAATAGGATCGATAAAAATATCTTTGAAACGTGATTAAACCATTAAAAAGAAATGGGTCCCATAATAATCTATTTGAATCAGGATTAACCCATGGAAAAGAAACGAGTTCTATAACAATCACTTTGAAACATGAATAACCCATGGAAAAGGAATAGGTTCCATAAAAATATATTTCAAACATGATTAAACCATGTATAATAAATTTAATCCCTAAAAGCATCTTTGAAACATGATTAACCTATGTAAAATAAATGGGTTCCATAAAATTGTCATTAAAACATGATTAACTCATGGAAAAAAATGGTTCCATAAAAATATAATTCAAACATGATTAACCCATGAAAAAGAAATAGGTTCCAAAAAAATATATTAGAAACACGGTTATCCTATGGAAAATAAATGGGTTCTATAACAATCTCATTGAAATATGATTAACACATGGAAAAGAAATGGGTTCCACAACAATCTCTTTGTAACATTATTAACCCGTGGAATAGAAATGGGTTCCTTCACAATATCATTGAAACAATAATAATCTACCTAATGAAATAATGATGATGTTATAAATTTTTTTTCCTAGATTAAGATAAGTAAAAAAGGGATTTTGATGTTGATTAAAGTAAATTCCGTAAAATATCATAAAAAATATTTTTAAGGAAAATAATTTTTAAACATTCAAAGTGTCCCGTACCACTTTGAAATGTTTGAATCACAATCCCCATGAATGGAATAAGATTAAATTAAAAATATAATATCATTTGAATAATGAGATTCATGATATATCATGTAAATGGAGTAGTATATAGACCTTATAAATTAATATAGGTGTATAACATAATAAACGTCTCAAAGAAGGAAAATTGTGGAAAAAATCCATTACTCTATGGTAACATTGAAACTGTATCCACAATAATAGAGAGAGCATAAAATGGATATGTAAATCATCATAAAACAAAGTATAAGAATCATAATATATATTGATGGGATTCATATACACTACATAATAATCATAAGTGGTGAATAATACATTTATCTTATAGATCTAAAAAGTTAGATAAAAATCCACTAACTTGAGTATGATTTGTCACGATTGTCCTCAATATTTATGAATAATAGACTAATATTAATTATTTACTTTCTTAAAATCATTTTAAAAGTTTTTTTATACATGTATTTCACTTATAAGTAAGTTATGTACAATTATGTAATCAATTAATTTTAAGTAGGGTGTTTTGATCATATTCTGATAATGTGTCAAAGGTGACTTTGATAGGTTGACTAATGACAGTGAGATAATTATTTAAAAATATAGAGAATAATAATAATGACATAATTATCAAATTTTTACATTATTTATACTTTTAAAATCACATATTAATGATGGTAATGAATAATGAACCAACATTACGATCATGTAGATGGTATGCGGTATATACACATGAGTAACATTCCCATTATTTGATTAATATTATGGAATGAAGGTAAGTAAAGTTTATCATTAAATAATGAACATTATATAAAAAATAAAATATTATATATATATATATAATTCATTTTTTGTGGTGATGAAACAAGTGGAATCACATAGCTACGAGGAGGTGGTAGTCCACACATCCACAAACAATGTTAAAACTATTTGAATGTGTGAAATAGAAAGAATAACATTATATATTATATATAAAGGTATATAATTATGTCATGAATATCATAAATATTCTATTTTCATCATATATGTTTTTATGTCTATAAAGACCCATAAATTTTAAGGAAAGTTTTTTCTTAATTTTTTTGGGATTTTACGAGTACGCAGTTTCTGAAGGCACCTGATTTTGAGGCCTAGTGTGCCCAGAATCATTTTCTGAAGTTTATCTCAGGTATGTTCAGTGAACGAATGAGTGGGTTTTTTTATCTTTTGAACCAGTACACGGAATCGAAATATGAGGGCACCGATGAAACCGTAGCGGTGGTATTTTCTTAAGAGGACCTTTTCCGAAGGTGCGTTTGCTTGGGAGGAGTTGTTAAAAATTGAGGATTAAAATGTGAAGTAAATAAAATTGTGTTACAATTTTATTTACTTTAACTAATGGTTATATCTTATATGGGGTAGTTGGGGTGGGACCCACAAGCCCCTAACTACCCATGTGTAACGACCCGAATCTGGAGCCCTTCCACTGGTGCCCCGTACCCGGTTTGCCACATGACCTCAAGCGCATTTCCCCAAACGCCAGAGGCTGCCGACTAGCTGTGAGGGCCTTGGTAAGTTATTGGGGAAACTATGCCCTCATTTGGTAAGGTATACAAGGCAAGAAAAACAACAGTCAATAGCAGAAGCAGTAAACAGCATACAAACACTGAAACTAAACAACGGAAGCAATGAAGACATAATGATAATGATGCAGTAGGTACAAGTATCTAAGGAATGCAACAAACACAACAACGTGCTGAAATACAGGTGAAAAACAAAGTACGAAAGTAAATAGCATTTCCAGTAGCATCGTAAACCTAATCTCGGTCCTATGCTCCCCAGCTCCAACCAACAATCATGTACCCGAAGTAGAAGGGCCACAATCCCTATCCACACCTATAACCATATAACCTATTTGGGCCAAAAAGCAGGACCCAAACATGGTGTGAGACTAATCCCAGTAGGCAATCACCACAATATCTATTCCCTACTATTAGTGAGTAATATAGCAAAAGTAAAGGAAATAAATGCAGTAGAGAAACATAAATACACTAAATTAAACAATCCTATAAATCTCCATTCACATTTATTTAGCAGTTCAGTACAACCTTTTAGCTATCAACCATGGAAGCTAGCAACAACTCTATACTCCCAAGGAAAGAAAGTAATCATAATAGGTAACTCAACAGTCTACCTAAACAGCAAGCAGTACAAACCCAAGCTTGTTATTTGGCTTGGTGGACTCGTCACAACCAACCAAAAAATAAAGTACTGACTCTCTGGGTGGCTCCTACAAGCAAAACCCCTCTAGTTAAGTAAACGTACAAAGGCACAGACACTCTGAGAAGCTCTCACCGTCAATTCCCTTGTGGTCTTGCAACGAAAGATATAGACTCTCTGAGGAAGAACTTACGTCTAATTCTCCCTATAGTCTCGCTACGTAACTAAGTACACTCTTAGTAAGAAGAAAGTCTCATTCCCATAGGTCCTGCGATCGATACTAATTATAACAGACTCTCTAGGGAAGACCTAATCGTCAATTCCCCCTTTAGTCTACCACACCAGGTTCACTTAGCCCTGAGAAGTTTAGTCGTGCATAAATGATAGTTAGAAGCCTAAGTAAGTTCAGAAACTACTTGGATAATAGCTACAAGCATCCACAAGCATATAAACAGCAGGCAATACATGCAATCAATTCAACAGGCATACTAGAAATGTGCAAAAGGGTTGCCTCGTAGGCAAAACCGCGTCAAAGGGCAATAAACAGCCAAAACAAGGGGAAACACCCATGGGGTGCTCCTCAAAAATTCTAACAAGAAATTATTAATCATCCAATAACCTCAATCATATAAGAAATCTAAGGCAGATAACAAAATAGGATCAAAACCCTAACCCGAGATACCTGATGCATGGGTATCCCGCACGTTTACACCAAAAACTCAAGGACATTCAACGTAGGGCAACAAACCACCTAACCCGATCCTAGTAGATCGATATATGTGAACCAAAACGATAGATTCCCCTTATAACGACATAGATCTGAGAAAACCCACAAAAATATCAACCTATGATAACTTGAAAATGAGGAGGAATCCAGAAAAAAGGCTAAAGAAGAACGGGGAACTCACCGTTGCGCTTCCAACGCAATCGACGGAAGCTGGAACAGAGGTCAGACGGAGGCACGGTGGCTCGGAGAAGATTCGGCCGTACAGTCACTCTTGGATGAACGAAACCTAGAGAAGAAGACGATTCTGTGCATCAGGCGTGACCCTGGTCCATTTAATGAAAAAAAAGTACACGGCGTGTACTTTTAGAGTACACAGTGTGTACTAGGTCTTTTCTATACTCTTCCAAAATCAGCCTCCACATCACCCTTACACACCATGTGTGTGGCCCGGACACGGCCAGCACACGGCTTCGACGGGAAAAGAGTACACGGCGTGTACTTCCAAAATTTCCAGAAACTTCTTTTTTCTCAAAACCTCCAGAAAAAGGAAAAGCATACCTAAAACGAAGATCCTGGTTCTTACAAACTCCCCCCTTAAAGAAATTCATCCCTGAATTTCCCTAACGAGGCGGAGAAGAAGAAACTTCAAACAGCTCCGGCCACTGCGATCGTACATCGGCCTCCCTCTCCCAGGTCTTTCCTGGTACTTGCCTGTGCTGCCATAGCACCCATACAAGAGGAATAGACCGCCCGCGGAGAACCTACGTACTTCGATCGACAATCCGGATTGGATGCTCCTCGAACTATGCATCTTCTTCAAGCTCGACTTCCTCGGGCTGAAAGATATGAGACGGGTCTGAAAAGTAATGTCAGAACTGAGAGATGTGGAAGACGTCGTGCATGGCCTGATACCTCTAAGGTAGCTGTAACTGATAGGCAACCGGCCCAAATCTCTCCAAGACCCCAAACGACCTGACGTACCATGGTGAAAGCTTACCCTGTCTCTGAATCCTCTGGTGTCCCAACCTCAGTGCGACACTTAGGAAAACCTGATCACCGACCTCTAACTCTAGAGGTTATCTCCGCTGATCAGCATAAGACTTCTGTCGAGACTACACTGTATCCATCCTCTTTCGAATCAGCTCTATCTGCTCTGAAGTCTCCTAAATAGGACAATGTCCCAGCAAAGCTGCCTCTCCTTCCTCCAGCCAGCATAAAGGTGATCGGCATGGCCTACCGTACAAGGCCTCGTAAGGTTCCATCTGAATAGTTTCCTGAAAATTGTTGTTATAGGAAAACTACACGAGAGGAATATGCTTCTCCTAAGAACCGCCAAAGTCTAGGATGCAAGCTTAGAGAATATACTCAAGCACCTGGATCGTGCACTCAGACTGGCCATCAGTCTTGGGATGGTATGTTGTACTCAAAAGTACCTGTGTACCCAAGGCCTTCTGAAGTCCCTGCCAGAACTGAGAGGTAAAACACGCATCCCTGTCTGAAATAATGGATTGTGGAACTCCATGCAGACGAACGATCTCTCGGATGTAAATTCATCCCAAATCATCGACACTGAAAGTCTCATTGATTGGAAAGAAGTGATCAACCTTTGTAAGCCTATCGACGATGACCCAAATAGCATCGTTCCCTCGAGGTGACCTCGGCAAACCAGTCATGAAGTCCATCGCGACATCGTTCCACTTCCACTCTGGAATGGGTAACTACTGCAAAAGCCCTTCTGGTCGCTGATGCTCTGCTTTCACCTGCTGACAAGTAGAACATCTCATGAAAAAACCAACCACATCTCTCTTCATACCTGGCCACCAGTACTGGCAGTGTAAATCACGGTACAACTTGGTGACGCCAGGATGAACTACCCAAACTGAGGAATGAAATTCTCAAATCAGCTCTTTGCGTATATCTGCAGGCACCCATACGCGTTCCTGGAAACAGAAGATCTCATCCTCACCAACGGTACACCTTGGAAGAGGAACCTCTCCTGATATGCTTTCCCATAGGACTAGCCCTTCTAAATCTTCCATTTGCCTCATTTGAACTCGGTCTAGAAGCGCATAGGTAACAGCCATAGAAGATAGGAAAGTTTTCCCTGGCCTATCGTGCACCTCTAGATGCATCTCTCAGAACAGAGCCATTAGTTTCCACTCACTGTTGTCCTCCTGAACTTCCTGTATCTGAGTTCTCCTGCTCAGTGCATCAGCCACTACATTACTTTTCCCAAGCGTATAGGCAAGCTCGAAATCGAAGGATTGGAGATACTCAACCCACCTCCATTGTATCAGATTAAGGTCATGCTACATGAAGATGTACTTGAGACTTTTGTGGTCAGTTTATACCACAAAATGATCTCCCAGAAGGTAATGTATCTAGAAACATAAAGCATGAACAACCGCAGCCAACTCCAGGCCATGCTTAGGACAATTCCTCTCATGTGGCCTCAACTGCCGAGATCCATACGCAACCACTCGATCCTCCTACATAAGCACTACTCCAAGTCTGATTCCAGATGCATCACAGAAAACTGTATAGCTCTTGCCCGGCTCCGAAAAAACTAGGATCAGTGCTGAAGTCAATCTCCCCTTCAGCTCCTGGAAGGCTAAGTCACAGGCTTCTGACCAAACAAACTTCACCTCCTTCTTAGTCAAGCCTGTCAACAGTGCTTCTAGCCATGAGAGGTCCTATATAAACCGTCTGTAGTAACCAGCAAGTCCCAAGAAGCTCCGTACCTCGAAGACGTTCTTCGGCTTCTCCCAGGTAACTACTACTCTCACCTTCTCTAGGTCTACTGATACTTCTGTCTCTGAGATGACATGACCCAGGAAGTGAATCTTGTCCATCCAAAAGTGTCACTTTGAGAGTTTAGCATATATCCGATGCTCCCTCAGTGTACTCAAAACGATCTCAAGATGGGTTGCATGGTCGTGTCGAGTATGAGAGTACACCAAGATATCATCCACAAAGACCACGAAGAAGGAATCCAAGTAAAGATGGAACACTCGGTTCATCCATGCCATGAAAACCTTTGGCGTGTTCGTAAGACCGAACGGAATAACCGTATACTCGTAGAGGCCATACCTGCTCTTGAAGGCTGTTAGAGTTATATTTGAATGTCTAACGCGCAGATGATGATAACTGGACCTCAAATCGATCTTCGAGAACACCCGAGCTCCTCGAATCTGATCGAAGAGATCACCAATCCTTGGAAATGGATATCGGTTCTTGACTGCTGACTGGTTCAACTTCCGATAATCCACGCAAAGCCGAAGGGTATCGTCTACTTTATTCATGAAAAGAACAGGCGAACCCCAAGGAGAAGTACTGGGTCTGATGAAACTCTTTTCCTGCAACTCCTCCAACTGCTTCTTGAGCTCCTACAACTCAGGGGTAGCCATCCTATAGGGAGGAATGGATACCGGTGCTACTCTTTTCACGAGCTCAATCGATAAGTCTACCTCACGCTCTGGAGGGAAACCTGAAAAGTCTTTTGGGAAGACATCTGGAAAGAGATCAACCACTGGAGGAAAATATAACTGTGAAGTCCCCTGGTCATCTAGATAAAGACTAGAAATTTGGGCCATAACTCCTTCAAGCCCATGATGCTCGAGTCTGGCTTGACTCTACTTAACATCCCACTCGCCCTTATGAAGGAAGGATCAACCCTCTGGTGATACGAAACTCACCCTACGGCGATAGAAATCGACGACTGCCTGGGAGGGAACCAACCAGTAAATACTAAGAATGACGTCATAGCCCGCCATCTCTAGGACATAGAGGTCCCATAAGAAACGACACCCTGCAACCTAGAGAGGGAACTCCTTGCACTGACGTACGCTAGATGTCCTCGTTCCCAAAGGCGTGTCGAGAGTCAACATGTCAGTAGACAAAAAGACACAGAGCTCAAGGCTTTCCAGGACAACAATAGAGATAAAGCTATGTGATGCACCAGTATCAAAAAGGGATGAAGATAAAACTGAGGCTACTAAGATCGTACCTCGAACTATAGAGGGTCTGGGATCCTACTCCCGATGAATCTGCTCTACATCAAAAGTCTGGCCGGTACCATGGCCCTGTGTAGCCTGAAAACCCTGAGAGGCTCCTCCATGAGCCTGACCACTACGTCCATGGCCTCTACCCTGACCTGAACAACCTACAAAACTCCAGCCCAGTGTCTTATGTGGAGCTGGTAATCCTTCTCCTGGATGCAGGGTCGAAACTGATCCTCCTTCACTAGCCGCTGGAAGGGGAACCTTGCAGAAACGTTATAGATGACCCATATTGCCACAGGATTGGCACTCCACTGGGTCCCTCGGGCACTGGGGCTTCTTTTTCCCACTCCTCCCACACAGATAACACACCACTTGGATTCCATAAGAGAGGTCTCGTCTACTAGAAGGAATACCACGCTTCCTCGGGTCACCACAGGTAGACTCTCGGTGGCGCTTCCTGCTGCCTGTCTCGAGGGAATTAGTCTTGGATGTTGTACCGCCCTAGTCCACAGCTCTAGTATCCCTTAGGTTCATCTCCATGATGAGTGCCTGGTTGACTATCAGAGTAATAGAAATCAACTAAAAGACATTCACCTGCGATCTGATCTCTGGTCTGAGGCCTTCCTCAAACTTTCTTGCTAGAAACAACTCGTCATTCCCCAGAATGGGAGTGAATCACTGTAACTCAGTGAAGCAGGAGGAATACTCCATAACTGAGAGAGTACCCTGCTACAGGTTCATGAACTCCCTGGCTCTGTCAGCCCTCAGCGTCGCTGGGTAGAAGTAGTCGTAAAACATAATCTGAAACTCATACCAAGCCATAGCTTGCTGGCGCCCTGTCTGAGAGACTACGTCCCACCATGTCTTGGCGGAATCTCGCAGCATATACGTCGCGAGATTCACCCTCCTCTCTGGAGGAATCTCCAGATTCTCGAAGATGGACAGCATGGCTTCCATCCATGACTCTGTATCCTGGGGTCCTCCATCCCCTGTGAAGGTGGGAGGATGATACTGCTGGAAGACCCGCGTCAGCTCTGCCATAGTCGAGGCAGGATGCTGAACTCCCTGGAAGGTCTGCATGAATCTCATGAAACCCTCTCTGAACTGAGAATTGGCACCAGTGTTTGGAATCACTTCAGGTGTCACATCTGGAACGATGGGTGGAACTACTGGCAGTGCCTGATCGGTCGTATCAGGCGTACGATCGCTGCCTAGTTCCTAGTGTGCAATAGGAGGAAGTCTCGGTTCCATAGTTCTAAAAGACCAAAACAAACCTTCATTAAAAGCGAACATAGTTGAAACATAGGAGAGTAAAACAGAACATGAGGGAAAAACCTTTAAATCTGGAAAAAAACATAACTACACGGCGTGTAATACCGATACACGGCGTGTTTTCAGAAATCTTACCCTGGGTGTGTACCTTGGCCATACATGGAAGTGTAAACAACCCGACTACATGGCGTGTTCTTAAACTACACGGCGTGTACTGACCCTCTTCACCCTGCCCGATTACTCCTACAAGACTAAGTCACACAGACTATCTGAGCTGAAGACTACACAGCGTGTTTGAGGCAGACATGGCGTGTACTGGACATGCCTTACCTGGGCCGTGTTATTAGCGACACGACCTGACACACTGTCGACACTACACGGCGTGTTTCCTAGGGACACGTCATGCACTTTAATGGAAACCTTGGTCCGTGTTGTTCATGACACGGCCGGGTACTCGTCTGATCCTTACACGATGTGTTCCGAACAAACACGTCATGTATAAGAGAAGATAACACCGACCCGTGTTTTTCAAGACACGGTCGGGTACCTGGGAAAGGATACACGGCGTGTGCATACCAAACACGGCGCGTACAAAACAAGAATTAATTGGCCCGTGTTGTTAGTTACACGTTCGGGCTCCTAGTTAACCCCTACACGGCGTGTACCTTGAGTACACAGCGTGTTCCTGAAAACCATTTGCAGCTCCGTGTCCCTGTCCACACGGTCAGTGGCACGGCCAAAAAATACACAGCGTGTATCTATAAAGTAAACGCCGTTTATTCTAGGTTTTTATGAACAGTAGCCTCATAACTAAACCAGAGCCCAGAAAACATAGAAAAAAGGAGGTTAAGGTGCCAAATTCTGATTCGTGGGGGCCCATACTCCCCGTGAATCAAAGCTTGGCATCATAGCGGTGTATAGAACAAGCCACAGTATAAGAACTCATGACCCACCAAATTCCGATCCTTGAGGGCCCATAATACCTCTAAGATTAAAGTTTGGCATTCGTGATAAGAAAACTCCAACAACGATACCCTATCAACATAGAAGATATTCTATCACAGCAGCTATCAAAACAACATGCATTGTCTATCACAAATCCTATCACAACAGCATGCAATATCAAATGAATCCTAGATGGCATGGAAAGATACATGGCTTGTGATATTCTAACATGTGCCTATATGATGCTTGAGATGGCATACCCTCATCTCATCGGGTTGAAACAAAATAGAACCGCAATTATATAAACAGTAACAGCACAAAACAAGTGCATCACCCAATGGTGAAATCAATTAAACTGTAACATTCACAAAAATCAAATTGGAAATATTTGAGGTAATCTAGCTTTTTCCCTGTACATGGGTTCTAGAACGCTCGGGCACAACTATTTACCATTTACCTATTCCTTCCTATCCCTGTCTAATGTCGCTAAAAATTAAGTCAGTAGAAAAAGGAAATAACCTGCCTTTGATACCACTTTGTAACGACCTGAATCTGGAGCCCTTCCACTGGTACCCCGTACCCGGTTCGTCACATCACCTCAAGCCCATTTCCCCAAATGCCAGAGGCTGCCGACTAGCAGTGAGGTCCTTGGTAAGTTATTGGGGAAACTATGCCCTCATTTGGTAAGGTATACATGGCAAGAAAAACAACAATCAATAGCGGAAGCAGTAAACAGCATACAAACACTGGAACTAAACAGCGGAAGCAATGAACACATAATGATAATGATAATGATGCAGTAGGTACAAGTATCTAAGGAAAGCAGCAAACACAACAATGTGATGAAATACAGCTGAAAAAAAAGTATGAAAGTAAACAGCATCTCCAGCAGCATTGCAAGCCTAAGCTCGGTCCTATGCTCAATTCGGCTGAAAAGCAGGACCCGAATAGGGTGTGAGACTAATCCCAGTAGGCAATCACCATTACATCCGTGCCCTACTGTCAGTGAGTAATATAGAAAAAGTAAAGGAAATAAATGCAGTAGAGAAATATAAATACACTAAAGTAAACAATTCTACAAATATCCATTCACATTTATTTAGCAGTTCAGTACAACCTTTTAGCTATCAACCATGGAACCTAGCAACAGCTCTATACTCCCAAGGAAAGAAAGTAATCACAAGAGGTAACTCAGCAGTCTACATAAACAGCAAGCAGTACAAACCCAAGCCTGTTCTTTGTCTTGGTGGACTCATCACAACCATCCAAAAAATAAAGCAATGACTCTCTGGGTAGCTCCTACTAGAAAAACCCCTCTAGTCAAGTAAACGTACAAAGGCACAGACACTATGGGAAGCTCTCACCGTCAATTCCCCTTTGGTCTTGCAACGAAAGATATAGACTCTCTGAGGAAGAACTTACATCTAACCCCCCCTATATTATCGCTACGTAACTAAGGACACTCTTAGGAAGCAAAAAGTCTCATTCCCATAGGTCTTTCAATCGATACTAATTATAAAAGACTCTCTAGGGAAGCCCTAATCGTCAATTCCCCCTTTAGTCTACCACACCAGGTTCACTCATCCCTGAGCAGTTTAATCATGTGTAAATGATGGTTAGAAGAATAAGTAATTTCATCAACTACTTGGCTAATAGCTACAAGCATCCACAAGCATATAAACAGCAGACAATACATGCAATCAATTCAACAGGCATACCAGCAATGTGCAAAAGGGTTGCCTCGTAGGCAAAACTACGCCAAACGGTAATAAATAGCCAAAACAAGGGGAAACACCCATGGGTTAATCCCCAACCATGCTAACAAGGAATTATTAATCATCCAATAACCTCAAGCATACAAAAAATCTAAGTGAGATAACAAAACATGATCAAAACCATAACCCGAGATACCTGATGCATGGGTATCCAGAACTTTTGCACCAAAAACTCAAGGACATTCAACGTAGGGTAACAAACCACCTACCTCGATCCCAGTAGATCAATATATGTGAACCACGATGATAGATTCCCCTTAGAATGACGTAGATCTGAGAAAACAAACAAAACGCTCAACCTACGATAACTTGAAAACAAGGAGGAATCAAAAAACAAGGCTAAAGCATAACAGGGAACTCACCGCTGCGCTTCCAATGCAATCAGCGGCGGTTGGAATGGAGGTCAGATGGAGGCACGGAGGGTCGAAGAAGATTCAGCCGTACGGTCTCTCTCAGACGAACAAAACCTAGAGAAGAAGACGCTTCTGTGCATCAGGCGCGACCCCGGTCTGTTTATTGAAAAAAAATTACACGACGTGTAGTTTTAGAGTACACGACAAGTACTAGGTCTTTTCCATACTCCACCAAAATCGGCCTCCATGTCACCCTTACACATCATGTGTGTGTCCCGGACACGGCCAACACACAACTTCGGTATGAAAATATTACACTGCGTGTACTTAGAAAGTACACGACGTGTACTTCAAAAATTTCAAGAAACATTGTTTTTCTCAAAAACTCCAGAAAAAGGAAAAGCGTACCTAAAACGATGATACGGGTTCTTACATCATGTTAGGATATTTGTAAGGTGGGTCCCACATGAGCCCCACCCCTTCACATTCCTTTAACTCTCTAACTCGCACTTTATGTGAGTAACTCCTCCCTCTCACACTCATTAAGCTTGCCAACTTAAGAACCCATTTAATTAGAAAACTCAAGCTTAATCAATGAAGTGAATCATGTGTTTGAATTTTTAAATTGAAATGCATGGCTTGAAGTAATAAAATAAGATAAGTCTTATTTTATTTTGGGGGTTAGTTGTTGTGTGAAGATATTGGGAGAGAGAGCTCTAAACTCTTGAAGAACTTCATCTTCTTCGTTGAAGAACGTGAAGAACGTTGGAGCCAACCTCAGCTTCTTTCTTCTCGATGTTGACGAAGCGACGCCTCCTTTCTGCGGAAACATCAACAAAAGCATCTCCATCCTTCATCAATCGATCAAACTTATTGAATTGAGGTAGGGGTGTGTTTTGAATTGAGAAATATTGGTTTTCCTTCCATGTTGATGATTCACTCTAAACCTTTTGCTATCAAATTAATGCGGAAGGAACCAGACCAAAATAACATGGTCTGATTCCTCCACTGTTCTTATTGTATGGTGTTCTCCAACCGTTCTTGAGTGGTGAATCAAGGCAAGTTTTCGGAGCCGGTCGGAGGCCCAAAAACATCAGAAACAGCCTCAGAACATCAGGACGACCTAAGAACTGGAGTTTTGTAGCAAACGGATCATCGGAAAAAAGGACGGACGCCTTGGGAGGCGTTCTGGCCAGAGGCATCGTTTCTGGAAAATTCCAGAATACACGACGTGTACTTCCAAAGAACATGCCGTGTAGTACAAGTGTTCAGCAGCAGAAGTAACGGACATCAGAAAAATTGACACACGACATGTGACACTGGTCACATGGCGTGTATTGTCCACACAATTTGATAGAGGATACTTCTATAGACATGGAATGTATTCAAGGAAAATACACCGACACAGACAAAAATACACATCCACGAGGCACAGCGTGTATTATATTCATTGAAAGGAAGAAGCGGCTTTGCGAGGCTCGGCGTGTAATCCGGGAGATACACGGACATGGGCAGAATCACACGGCCAAGAGGCACGGAATGTACTACCTTCACCTTTGCAGAAGCAGCTTTGTGATGACTCGGCATGTATTCTGAGAATACACAAACACGGGGTAGAGTAAACGGGCAGGTACTCTACCACACATCAAGGCATGGCAAGCGTACACAGAGTCGACCCCGGAAGTTTGGACACATCTTGTAACCATACCACACACCGTGTACTTACTTTTTACATGAAAAACCCTTTAACACGGGTTGTGGTACACGGACAGTACCCGTGGACTGAAGACACGGCGTGTAACCATAACACACACCGTGTACTTAATTTTTACACGAACATCCCCATGACACAGGCCGTTTCACATGGGCAGTACCCGGTGTTTGATGACACGACGTGTATTGATTACCTACACGCCGTGTACTTTTGGATAATGGCTTGGTAGTCTTGTTCTCCAAGACTCGGGCATGTTTTATGGTTTTTCCCCTATGAAGTGGGACAGAACGTTGGGATACATCATCTCTGGTCTTCGTGATGGTTGATGTATCCACCCCTTTGACTCGAGGAGAGGACCCTCCCGAAATCGAGTATGCTGTGTGCGGGAACCCTAGAGCTTGTTGTGACTGCGACGACTACCATGCTGGGATCCTCCGTGGGTTAGACGATGATAATGACTATACTTGGATCCTACGTGTGTTCGTAGTGAGGAAAACTGTACTTGGATCCTCCGTGGGTTCGGCAGCGATGACGACTGTACTTGGATCCTACATGGGTTCGGCAGTGATTGTTACTGTACTAGGATCCTACGTGGGTTCAGAAGTGATGACTTCTGTACTTGGATCCTACATGGGTTCAGCAGGGAAGATGATTTAGAGGCTACATCTATCATCTCCACCCCTCTTTGTGAGTAGTATACCTGTGTGAGCTGAGTCTTGACTTTCAATCATTATCTTCGATATGGTTGACTTGTTATCCTATGTGGATTGTGTTGTGCTTTCCTGTCTGGATTGGGTTGTACTTTCCAGTGTGGACTAGGTTGAACTTGGGCTCGTGAGTTGGAGGAGAACTGGAATTGATGACTTAGGTATATGTAGGGGAATATACCTAAGTAGAGTTGGTTGATACTTTGTGATTGTATCTTTCCTTTGTGGTTTATCCTTTTTGGATTCTGGAAGACCTTCGGGGGTCTCGGGGTCCCTACTGAGTATCATATTCTCACCCCTGCCCGGGCTATTGCCGCACTACGTTGTGTTGGATGCAGACGACAGATAGTGCTGATCGAGGTGGAGGCTCATGGAGCTGGACGGTATATGGAGGTGGATCACTAGACGGGACATACACGGAGCGGAGGGCTGGACCCGAGAAGCTGAGGAGACTATCTGCACCCACGCTTCTGGTGGGATCTATAGGGGATGACTCGGAGTTGTTGTTTTACTTTTTTTCTGTTGTACTTTCTTTTCAGTTGTACTTTACTTTCAGTTGGGTTTGTATTATGGACCATTTACTTTCCAGCACTTACTTTTGTACTCAATTTACTTAGTGTTTACTTCATCTTGCGTACTCTGTGGTGTTTGTTACTTTATAAAGGAAATGTCTTCCCTTTTTATTGGGATTTATGTCTTTGGTGCTAGTCGCCAGCCCTTGGCATATAGAAGGCGGGCTTGGGGTAGTCACGGAACGAGCCCGAATATGGTTTGTGACAAATTGGAATCAGAGGAGTCGGTTCTACCATAGAACTCAAGACTCTGATAATTTCTTCTGTGTGAAGCAATAGTGTTTAGGGTATTGTGTGTGGTTATCAGTCTAGGGATTCCAGTGTAGGTGCGGCGGCCGACGTATCCATACACCAAGTCCCTAACTTTTGATTTCCGACTAAATGAACGAAAACATTGATTGCATGTATGTTTCAAAAGTTATCTTTGTGATTACTTTGTGTCAACTCACCAGGTATACTGTATTAACCATGGTGCAGCTGTTTCTTTTAGGATGGTCCCACGACGGCAGCCAGCTAGGGATCTGAGTTCTGTGTGAAACATCAGCCCACCGAGTGATGAGGCCTCAGTGTAGGGCCCCATTACAGTGGAGGCACCGTCGGTACCTCTCCCCACTGAGCCACTGATGCCACCAGCCCCAGCAGCTGAGCGTGCATGTCGCCTAAGTGCACTGCATGAGTTTCATCATCAGAGACCGCCCAGGTTCCATGGGGAGACGGACCCTCAGGCAGCCAAAGATTGGCTGGAGGCTGTTGTTCGAGTCTTCAGATTGGTAGGGACACCATCATACCTCATGGTGATCCTTGTAGTGAGTATCCTACACGCGGTAGCAGGTAGATGATGGATCCTGATGCTCTAGGTGCACGATGAGGCATCTCTTCTTTGGACGGACTTCAAGAGCCTCTTCCGCTCGGAGTTCGTACCTGCCACCCTCCGTACGGTGCGCATTCAGGAGTTAATACAGTTGCGGCAGGGCAACATGATAGTAGCCCAGTACTCGGTGATATTTACTGATCTCTCGCACTACTCCATGGACATGGTACGAGACCCATTCTTCCGAGCCTAGACCTTCGAGCAGGGACTGAGGCATGAGATCAGGGAATCGATGATCTCCCTCAGCATTCTGATGTAAGAAGGAGTACTGGAGCAAGCTCTTCTTGTGGAGAGCTTTCTAGCTGAGCCTACACCAGCAGTGAGGCCTACTGCAGGGCGACATGTAGCGGAGTCTTCTGCAGCTGGCAGTAGACATACGTCGTAGAGGTCCAGGCGGACTAGGCCATCAGGTGGGAGACCTCAGGACACTGGTTCAGATGTGCAGGGAACACGCATTAGAGCCAGTCATACGAGAGGCAGACAGTGCTATGCATGTGGAGGACAGGGCCACATGGCTCAAGACTGTCCAACCTACCATGCAGAGGAGCAACAGACGGTTGAGGGACCACCCAAGAAGAGGCAGAGTTTTGACCGTGGTGGTCCATAGGGAGCAGGAGAACGAGGTAGAGGAGTTGGCCGATCAGTGGGTGGTGGGAGACACTTTGAGGCTCTACCACCACCACCACCAGGAGGTCCACCCCGACCACAGGGAGCTGGCGGACATAGACAGGCTCAGCTTCAGGCAGTGGAGGCCTACGACCACGGCGTACTTGAAATGATTCAAGGTACTATCTGTGTCTACTCCACCCTTACTTTAGTTCTTATAAACACAGGAGCGAGTCATTATTTCATTGCTGCTTCCCTTGTTCGAAGCTTGGAGATTCTGACGGAGCCGTTGGCTCGATCCTTACAGCTAGAGACTCCTATGGGAGAAGACTCAACGATTACGCACTAGTGCCGGTAGTGTGAGCTTACTCTAGGAGGCGAGATCTTCGGCTGGGATCTTCTTGTAGCGGCGTCGAGGCCTTATGACATCATCTTGGGCATGGATTGGTTATCTACGGTCCATGCTCATATCGACTGTATTAGGCGCAATGTGCGATGTGTTTGCGCCGATGGGAGCAGGTTCACCTTCACCGGCGAGAAAGGAGCCTTTCCAGTGTAGGATGGAATCACACAGAGGAGAGGATAGCTGATTACTCATCAGTTGGCTAGTCTCATCCTAGGAGCAGTTGATGTGCGGAGACCGAGTTTTCCTATAGTGGTGGATCATTATGTGGACGTTTTTCCTGACGACGTTCTAGGACTACCTCCTCATAGATAGGTAGACTTCTACATTGACCTGTACCCCGAGACAACCCTGATATCTACTCCATCATATCAGAAGGATCTCGCTAAGCTTTGTGAGCTATGGTTATAGATGGAGGACTTGCAGGGCAAGGGATTCATTTGACCCAGTGTTTCACCCTGGGCTTCCCTGATTTTGTTCGCCAAGAAGGCGGACGGGAGCTTGCGACCATGTGTCGACTACCGTTGCCTGAACCATGTGACCGTGAGGAACAAGTATTCACTACCAAGGATTGAAGACCTATTCAATCATCTCAAGGGAGCACGATGGTTCTTGAAGATAGACCTTAGGTCAGGCTATCATCAGCTTAGAGTTCGAGACAAGGATGTGCCGAAGATGGCCTTCAGGTGTCGGTATGGCCACTATGAGTTCTTGTTTATGTATTTCGACGTAACCAATGCTCTAGAAGTGTTCATGAGTCTCACGAACATGATCTTCCAGCCTTACCTTGATCGATTTGTCGTAGTCTTCATCGACGACATATTGATATACTCAACTACTAAGGAGGATCACACCTACCACTTGTGGGTTATACTGGATACACTCTGAGAGCACCAGCTTTATGGTAAGATCTCGAAGTGTCAGTTCTAGATACGTGAGGTCCACTTCATGGGGCATGTCATCTCTGATGCAGGAGTTGCAGTGGATCCTGTGAAGATCAAGGCAGTGCTAGCTTGGGAGCCACCCAGGAGCATGACAAAGGTGAGGAGTTTCCTAGGTCTGGCTGGGTACTATTGAAGACTTGTGCAAGAATTCTCCAGAGTTACAGCACCACTTTCAGATTTGACGAAGAAGGAGAAACCCTTCGTGTGGGAAGATAGATGTCAGCAGAGCTTCCAGGAGCTGAGACAGAGATTGAGCAGTGCACCCATCTTGAGGCTACCAGAGGAGGGAGTAGGGTACGTAGTTTACTGCGATGCATCAGGGACCGGACTCGGGTGTGTCCTGATACATGAGTGGGCAGTGATCGCATATGGATCACGATAGTTGAGGCAACACAAGCAGAACTATGCTACCCATGACCTGGAGTTATCATTAGTGGTATTCGCCTTGATGATATGGTGGCACTATCTGATGGGAGAGCACTTTATAGTCTACTCTGACCACCAAAGTCTCTGGTACATCTTCTCGCATAAGGACCTGAACCTGAGACAACGGTGATGGCTCGAGTTCCTCCAGGACTATGACTTTGTGATAGTCTATACTCCTAGGAAGGGGAACGTAGTAGCTGATTCTCTCAGTAGGAGGTTGGGCATTCAGCTACTTGGAGAGGCGACAGAGCAGTTAGCCGCTTTGTAGATATCCTTCATGGATAGAGATGGGGAAGACTTTCTACAGTCACTCCTCCACTACTTCAGCGGGTCAGAGAGGCACATCGTGGGGACGTTGACTGTTAGACGTGATGTGCACAGATATCCTCAGGATAGGCACATGATGGATTTTCTGTAGGAGGAGAGAACATCATCCTTTTCAGTGGACATACCATGTTACCAGCTGCTTTATAGAAGGAGGTGCTGAGGGAGTTTCACACTTCCCCTTTGTCGGTACATCTAGGAGTAGCGAAGATGTACCAGGATCTCAGGCGACAGCACTGGTGGCCGGGTATGAAGAAGGTTGTGGCAGAGTTAGTTTCATGATGCCTCACCTGCCAGTAGGTAAAGGCAGAGCACCAGGTACCAGAAGGCTTAGTACAGGCCTTAGAGGTCCCAAAGTGGAAGTGGGACGGGATATCTATGGATTTCGCGACAGGGCTTCCACGTAATTCCAGAGGACAGCTCAGAGATGTCGTTTTACTTTTCGGCTACTATACTTTCTTTTCAGTTGTACTTTACTTTCAGTTGGGTTTGTATTTTGGCCCATTTACTTTACATCACTTACTTCTGTACTCAGTTTACTTAGTGTTTACTTCATCTTGCGTACTCTGTGGTGTTTTTTACTTTATAAAGGCAATGCCTTCCCTTTTTATCAGGATTTACGCCTTTGGTGGTAGTCGCCAGCCCCTGTCCTATGGAAGGCGGGCTTGGGGTAGTCACGGCACGGGCCCCGAGGATGGTTCATGACAATTTCTATCCTTAATACATTCTATGTAAAGTGTTAACGTATCACATCGCTTTGAGGAGTCAGTAGTCCATACATTCATAAAGGATGTTATCGTATGTGCACAAAATGGAAAGCTTGAAGGTATGTGTTATTTAATAATTACTGACGTATTGATACATAATTAATATAATATATATCATATTAAAAGAGTATTTCCATCATAATTCTAAACCATACTAGGTGGTAAAGGAAAAAAACAAATGACATCATTTCATAAGGTGATAGTCCACCGTACACACGAATGATGGTTTCGTTACTCATTTATTGTAATTATGGTTATATGTAGATAGAAATAATAACATATAAAAAGTATTAGTATATTTTGGATAATTATGTTACTAAATAATCATTGAATAAGAATAATTTAAGGGTTTTAAAATGAAATAAATGAAAAGTTCTTATTAGAGAATGTTACCTCTTCTTCAGGTAACTCCATTGGTTTCTACAAAAAAACACCCTTGGTTTTATTTATTATAAATGTGTCGGTTATAGAATTATATGTGTTATTTTGAAATTTTATTTTGGTAGTTTTTGGAAGATATATAATTATTTATTGGTGTAAAGATATGGGAGAGATTGCGGCCTTTTGTTAGTGAGAGAGATGACACACATTGTATTTTTAAAAACAATGTTAGGTGTAACAACATTTTTAGCTAAAAAGAGGATTTTATAACTCAAAAAATATATAATAGTGGTTTAATGGTCTATATAAATCCATAAAATGGGTTTTTAACAAGTTTATAGGTCATTTGGATTTATAATATTAAGGTTTAATCACTACGAAAACTCATTTCACCTTAATCGCTGTAATTAATTTTAATTGCTTTCACTAATATTTTTTCTCAAAAAATAAAATGAACTTAAAATATATTAAAAATTATACATATTAAAAATAAGGAATAAAATTTTCAAAATTCCAAATATATAAGTGGAATAATTAAAATTAAAATTAATCCTGCAGATGGAACGAGAAAGAGTGTTTTTAAATTAAAAAAGATCAAAATTTTGAATTCTTTTTATATAAAATTACAAGGTGAAATTGATTACAAATAACCCAAATTGGATTAAAATATATAAAATTGATATAAATATAATTTTAATCCAATTATATATATAATCTAAAACTATAAATTTTTTATATGAAAAATATTTTCTCAATTAAAATCCAATATTTTCTACTATTCATGAGAACATGAATCTTCTCAGAAAAACCAAAATTCAACAAAAGTAAATTTTTATATTCATATTTAAAAATTTAAGTTTATTTTTTCATATAAAATTTATAGAAGTTTGAAATTTTCATTTTAAAACCAGTCTTCCATTAAAAGGCGGTAACACTGCCTTTCAGAAAAAATAGATCTATTGGGCTTAAAATTGGATCTATTATTATCTTATGCCCAAAAAATATATTTTATGAATGTAAAAACATTTTATTCAATATATAATATATAAATTTCTTTTTGTTAATTCAATAATAGTGATTAATATAATTTATTAAGATAAAACGCCTTTGTGGTCATAAAAATAGTTTTTTTAAACACATCCATTATATTCAATTGGTTTATATTTTAATTTATAATTAATTGGTCACAAAAGGAATCATTATATAAAAATTTGTAAACCATATATCAGTAATCTAGTTAACCATATTAATTTCCATTATTCTAATAGCTAGGTGATAACTATTATGTGAAATATATAATATTAATAGTATATTGTTATCACGTAAGACTCGACCTTGCATGTAATGAAGGATATCGATGAAACTCAATATTATGTGCAATTTCAGGTATTTGGAGTTTTGTATAAGAAAAGATAAACTATTTATTGAATTTTGTACAAGCTATAAAGTAATTTAAATTAATTTTAATGAAGATATTCCATAAATTATGGATTTGTTACATCCTACCCCCATTAAAATGAATTTCTCCCTCAAAACTTATCAGGGTTATCAATGGTTTTTTAATAATTTATTTATTGAATCCAACATCATAGAAATGGTAAATAAAACTCCACTTAAAATGATAAAGTTTGAAATATAATCATTACCTGAAGATACACATATTTAGGATTCCACATAAGGAGAACATTGATGGGAAATTAAAAGATTGATTTGGAAGTAAAAACTAATTACCATGGGTTCATAGAGAGTTATAGGGAATGTGGTAAAGAGTATGTCAATTAAAACAAAACCACAAACCAAATAGGTGTTGAATATGTAACACCCCATTGTTTTAAAAATTAGTTCAAATTCATGAAACTTTTCTTTAATTAGATAGTTATAACTAGCCTTTAATATAATTTTGTCGCTTCTATGTTTTGAATTTCAAATAATGGTCATCTAAAATTGTGATCAGTAAGTTATTTGGAGTATAATGGAAACAAATTGATTTTTTTGTGAATAGTAACATACCATTATTAATAGAAATATGATTAGTAATATGACCCTAATGAATATTAAATTGTATTATTATTTTATTTTCTTAGGGATTTAAGATAATGACAATTGATAAATATTTCAAGGTGTTAAAAATGAGTTATAGATTAAAAATTATTATTTTTGAATAATTTATGATTTTAATTAAAAATTAAATTCATAATATTTAAAAAAAAGTGAAAAATGGAGTTCATTTTTTAATTCTACACATCTAAAAATGGTTAGGCTGAATTTTTTGGATTTTTATAAAATACATGAATTTTTCTTGAATAGTAAAAATATAGTTTTGAGTTTTCAGAATGTTTAATGACATTATAATGATGTAATAATTAAAAGAAAATTCTAGAAGAATTTTGTATGGTAGAATATGATATTAGGTGTCCCAAGTGGCTAAAACATTGGTAAATACCACGCAAAATCCCATGGTTTTTCAAAAACCAATAATGAGCTATCCTTTGAAATTAATAAAAATGTCTATCTCATTTACTATAAATTCCCACTCATTACTTCGTTTTATTTCATTAAAAAATCATAATCCTCAAATATCTGGTAGTTTTACTGCCCTATTAGTCCTCCCAAGGTGTCCTTGAGCCCCCAAGGTCCCAACTTTTAATTCTTAGGAATTACTCTACATGGTAAGAGAATTCTCAACTTCTCTTTTCCATTCATGTTCTCTTTTATGTGGTATGTATTTCATGTTATCATACCTTGTTATTATTTCCATATTATTATATCCATGTACTATTTTATTAGTCTTTTATTAATGGTTTACCCATGTCCCCTCTCTTTTTAATGTAATCTAAAACCGTGTTGCATATCCCTTATGCTGCAGAATTTTAGTCTCAAAATGTCCCTCTTTTTCAAGCACTCTTATTATGTTATTATCTTTTAATTAAAATTGGATTATGTTGGGTTATTTAATTCCATATCCCCATTACTGTCCATATTATTTAATAATGATGATATACCCTTTTTCTCTCATCAAAATATTTTATGAATTTTTATGTAACGTCGTTAGGCTTCCTAATTTTCGTGATGGATTCATCAACTTTTATTTTATTTTGAGTTCCTTTATTTCCCTTTTCCTTCCTCATATATCATAATCCAAGTTATATCTTAATTATAGTAACATACATTAACTTTAATATTATTATTCTAATTTAATATTTCATTATCATTTGTTTTTTTCCCTCTTCTTCTTGTTCTAAAAATAAAAACACTGTCCATGATGTGTCGATTTACCAAAATCGTGGATGATGTGTTTGTAACATCCATTACATCCTTCAATGATGATCAAAAAACCATTTTAATGGTTGAAAAAAATTCAAATTGTATGTCTTAATATATTTTATGTTCTAGAATTAACTTCTATGCATGACATTAAATTATATAATGAAACAAGTTCATGATTATCGAGGAACCGCTAAAAATGATCTAAACAAATATTATTAATGTTTCATGTAAGGATCCATCATCATATATATTAAAAAAAATATAGTATCATTATATATTATGGAAAAATATGAATATCATTTCATTCCACTTCTAGAATTTTATTTCCGTATGATAAGAAAATAAAATACAAACCTGCCATGGAAATCATATAAATAACGTACATAAAACAATAGAGGGAGAAAAATACTAAAAATTAAATGGTAAAATGATGTAATGAAATGATTATATAATGTATTAAAAATATTAATATTTTTCCATAATATATTAATAACACTTTTTAACCATTATACAAGAGGTTTAAGCATGTTTGATGTAAGAAAAACCCAAGGTAAAAGAATTCTTAACCAAAAGTCCATTCTTTGGGTTAACCTTATAATTCATTATTTATGTGGTATTTAAATTTAATTTATGATGAATTTTGTTTATATTATGATTAATTATGTCTATTTATAGTGTATTTACTTATTTCATATACTCTATTTGGTCTCACATCAATTATATGATATTTTTATGGGGTGTTTCTTTTAAAATCCTTTTCTAAAAGTTTGTTTTACAAAATTAAAAAGAAATGATTTAATGCAATTATTAGTGTTGTATGATAATTTTATAGTTCTTGTGAATTTTATATGATGAAGGGTGGGACCTATATCTCCCTAAAATTAATTGGTTATGCGAATGTTGGAGGTCATCCACATGGTTACTCATAGTGTAACTTTGATGGTTACACAAATTGTAAGGTAGCCTTGAGGGTTACAAATTATTAGGCAGTTGAGAGGGTTACAGGATTATGTAATTAATTCCCCAAGATACCTTTATGGTTATATTTATGTTATTTATGTTTTTTTAAATCTCATGGAAATCTAAATTTTCACAAATTATGTTTTATGGGTAACAAGTATGTCTTTTATGAAAATGATTTCATATGTTGCAAGTATTCATGGACTAATGTTTTCTTTCCTTATTTTTATATCCCGTACTGAGATTTTTGTGCTCATCCAATGTCTTAAATTATTTTCATAGGTTATATGTATGTGTAAGATAAATAGGGAATCCAATTTAAATGTTATGAATTTTTGACAAAGAAATCATGTTTTATTTGAAAAGTGTTATATTTTAGAAGAAATGAATGCTATTTTTATTGTATCCACTCATTATTAAAGTGGAATGTTATAAATTTATTTTGTCCTAATTCCTTAAAACTATCTATTTGAAAATATACTTAATATTAAATTAAGTGAGTTCTTGAGTAAAATTGAGATTTTGTAATGTATTAAGGTCAGGTCCTTATAGAAAAGTTCATTGATATCTTCAAAAACTATTATAACACGAAAAAAATTCTATATCAAGAACCTTTTCCAAATATTGAAGGATTCATTCACAATCTGGATTGAAAACATAGATAAATATACTTACATGAAAATTTAATTTTATAATTTAACAAAATATCATATTTTTCTTTATATTATGAGTATTTAAGATGATTTTTTCCGAACTAAAGTACTAAAATAAAATTTTAATAGCACATAACCTTGAAATGGATAACAACCTATTACTCTTGTCTTTAAATAATATCCAAAATGAATTGTTATAACATTTATATATAATTCCCAAAATTAATAAACCTTCAGATGATACATTAAGCTTCAAAACTAATGCCAAATTTTTAAAACAAATGATTTTATAAATAACTATCCTTAACACTCTTCAAACATTTCCTAAATAAGTTTGAAAACCAAAGATTAAAAGGATTTGATCACATAATCTTCCAAGATAAATGAACCATTATTTCTAAAGTAAAGTCCTATAATTTTCCAAAATAAATTTAGTCATAACATACAAGAATGTCAAACTAACCAGGATATCAAGTTGGATAATGGTGGTAGTGAAACCATTATCGTCCTTTAGTCAGGGGTCTAAGGCCCACCATCGAGCAGGATACGATGATTTATCACCTAACATTTGTTTTGTACCTGTTTTTCCTTTAATCATACAAAAAAATTATCAAAAAATAATAATTTATTTTGATAATATGGGTTACAAATACCTAAAACAAATAAAACACATCCAAATATTCCATCAATCTCATTAATAACTCATCACTGAATACCTCAAAGGGGTGTCTTTGAATTTAAATTTATGATCATCCTTTATCATATAGACATATGAAGGTATCAATAACTCTTAAGATAACCTCATATAAAAGCATACTAATTTCTAAATTCATCTAAAAAATCATTTAATGAAACTATAATAACTTAGGACCTGGACTCTCATATTCTGTGCTAAAATCAATAACATTACATTTATGGATTTTATCCGGATGATTGTGACCCAAATTTTTATTTAAAACTTATAACATTAAAATTAAATATTGGATCAATTATATCATTAGATAAATTTTTGGTTTAGGTTTTTATAGAATTAGTAAAAACTATTACATAAAAAACTCATATCAACTTAGACTCATAAATAGATAGTTCATAAATTAGAACATCATCTCCCATTATACCCAACTTCTCTTATTTCACATAAGGTCATCAATATAATCCTTGTGAAATCCTCTATCAACAGAAGTAATTCAACCTAATTCTTTATAACTTGGGGAAAAAGAAACATAATAAGGGTGAACTCAAATTCTATGTAAGGGTAAAACATCATTAATAATTGAATGTCATTAATGAGAATAATCGTGCGTAAGGGTGGATAACATAACCAAAGTGAAATACCAATCATAAACCAAATTATACCCATCAAAACCTGGATCATAAAATATGAAATCAAGTTAAAGGAATGAGTCATCAGAATATACAGTCATGAGCCATGTGATATAAATATCGATCATTGGAAATATTAAAAACCTATATCAATCATAAAGAAAACATATATTTATTGGGACATCATTTTCACTTTAATTTTACATTCACTATTAAAAATAGAATAAATATATGGTTGAATTCCATAACCAATGCATTTGAGTACTATCAAAAATCAACCCATCCTTAGATTATCAAGGATCCACCCATCATTGGTTTAATAGGGAACCACTCGTCATTGTTTTGTAATGTAACAACCCATCAAATTTCCTAGTACCATTAAATAATAAATTCATATAAATGTTATCATTTCATCATAAAATCATTGGAACAAAAATTATCCCATTTATAACATGATTGAAACATGGGAAATAAATGGGTTCTATAATAATCTCTTCAAAAATTTATTAACCCATTAAATGGATAGGGGTTCCAAAAAATCATTTAAAAACATGATTAGACCATGGAAAAGAAATAGGTTCTATGACAATCTCTTCAGACAATATTAAATAGTGGAAAAGAAATGGGTTCTATAAAAGTATCTTAGAAACATGAGTAACCGATGTAAAAGAAATGGGTTACATAATAATCTATTTGAAACATGATTAACCCATTGAAAAAGAAAGGGGTTCTATAAAAATGTCTCTATAATGTGATTAACTAGTGGAAATGAGATGAGTTCCATAAAATGATCATTAAAACATGATTTACCTATAAAAAATAAACAGGTTCCCTAATAATATTTTTGAAGCATGGTTATCTTGTGTAAAATAAATTGGTTCCATAAAAATATAATAGAAATATCATTATACCATGGAAAATAAATGAGTTTTATAACAATCTCTTTGAAACATTAATAATCTGTGGAAATAAAATGAGTTACATAAAAATATACTTGAGAAGTCAAATCCATCCAATTATTGAATGATGATGTTATTGACAAAAATATCCCCATTGTAGGATAATTAACAACAAGGTATTTGATTTTTATGAATGTAAATTCCCTTATAATATTATTAAAAACAATCTTGTGGAAAATAATCTTTAATCATTCAAAGTGTCTCATACCACTTTGAAACATTTCAATAGTAATCCCCAAAAATTGAACAAAAATAAATAAAAAATATAATATCATGAAAATAAGGATATTCATGATATATCATGTGAAAATAGTATTATATACACCTCATACAAGAAGATAGGTTTATAACATAACAAATGTCTCAAAGAAGGAAAACTGTGACAAAAATCCATTACTGGTTTGGTAAATTTTAAACCATAAACTCCATGAAATAAATACTAAAAAATGGATATTAAAATCCTCATAAATTAAATTATATAAATCAAAATATATATTATTGGTTATTATATACACCACAAAACAAAAATAAGTGTTGAATAAGCCATTAATCTCACAGTTTTAAAAGGTGATATGAAAATATCTTACCTTGAGTTGGATTTATCATGGTTGTTGTATATCATTTAAGATAATAACCTTATGTTAATTATTTAAATTCTTGAGAAAAATTTTAATGTTTATTATTAAATTTATTTCACTTATAAGTTACTTATATTCAATTACATCATAAATTAATTTTAAGTCAGCTGTTTAGAACATATTCGGCTTATACATCAAAATTGTATTTGATTGGTCGAATAAACTTGATGATTTCATTATTTAAAAACATCCAAAATAATAACTATGAAATAATTTTCACATCATTAAATCAATTAAGATTTTAAAATCAAATAGTAAATATGGTTATGGAAAATGAACAAATGTTACGATTATGCGGACAGTAGGATGTACGTACGCATGAGCAATGATTTAATTTTTCAATGATCATTTTGGAAAGAAGGTAAGTAAAAATTATAATTATAGAATTACCATTATATCATAATATAATTATTATTTAATTATAAATAATTATATATATCATTTCGGTATGTGGTGATGAAAAACTAAGAATCACATCGCTTTGAGGAGGTGGTACTATAAAGGATGTTATCACATTTTTAGTGTAAAATCAAAAAATAAAATGGTATTTTATATTTATAGACATATAGTTATGTAATTAATATATTAAATATATCATTTATATAATATATATACTTTTAACACATCCTTAGTGCATTTTATGTAATGTGTGAACGTATATCATTACTTTGAGGAGGTGGTAGTCCACATGCCCATAAACGATGTTATCATATTCAAAAAAAAATGTAAATCATGACTGTATGTGTTATATAATAATTTCATCAGTATTAAGATATTTTAAATATATTATATATTATATTAAAATTGTATGTACATCATAATTCCCAACAATATGATTTGGGAAAAGGAAAAATGAACAACATTGTTTCTAGAGGAGGTAGTTTACCATACACATGAATGATGATCTTGTTTCCCATTTTATGGAAGTGTGTGTAGGATTAGGTTAAAAATTAACTAAAAATCTAATTATGTTGATTATACATATGTTTTTAAAGTAAAAGTTTCAAATGGTTGAAATTTTTTTATCTAATTTAAATGTGAAATTGATTCCAATGACATATATTGGATTAAATTATATAAAATTTATATAATTATACATTGAAAACAATTAAAAATATAATTTAACTCTATAAATTATTTAGATGAAAAATATGTTTTTAATTTAAATCTATTATTTTTCACTATTTAACAAAACATGAAACTTCTTTTAAAAATACCAAAACATCACCCAATGTAAATTTTGACATTATAAATTCTAAAATAAAGTTTATTTGGTCATTTTATTTTTATGAATGTGTCAAAATTTAGTTTTAAACCCATTATTCCATTATAAGGTGTCAAAACTACCTTTTAGAAAAATAGATCTTTTTATGATTAAAATTGGATTTACTCGTATCTTATTCCTATCATATATATTGGATGAATGTAAAATTTTTATTGAATATATAACATATAGATTTCATAAATAATATTCAATAATAGTTATTAATTTAATTTATTTAGATTAAACCCCTTTATGGGTATAAAAATACTTTTCCATAAAAACACATCCTTTATATTCAATTGATTTTTATATTCATTTAATATTAATTGGTCACCAAAGGACTCATTATATAAACGTATGTACAAAATATATTCATAATATAGATAATCATATTCATTCCTTCTATTTCAATGGCTAGGTGATAACTATTATGTTAAATAAATAATGTTAATAATATATTGTTTTTTGATGAAACTCAACCATATGTGTCACATATGTTATCGAATAAACTCAATGTTATGTGAAACATAACATTTTTTTAATATAATAAAAGTTAAAATTTTCATTAGGTGTAAGAAAATATATAAAATAATTAAAATTAATTTGAAAGAATATATTCCTTAAAATCATAGGATGTTTCATCCTACTAGATTAAAATGAATTTTACCCGATAAATTCATCATGGTTATCAATTTTTTTCATTAGAATTAATTTATTGAAAGTCGAATCATATAACGGTTTATTAAAACATCCTCTTAATAAGGGAAAGTGGGAAATATAATGGTCACATGATGAAACACATAATAAGGATTCAACATAGGGAGAATGTTGGTGGGAAATTATAAGACTGATTTGGATGGAAAAACTAATTCCCACTGATTAATATTGAGTGTCAGAAAACATGGTCAAGAGTAAGTCAATGACAATAAAACCACATGCCAAATAGGTGTTGAAATGGATATTAATATAATCATAAAATTTGATAATAGGACAAAACAATTATAACAAGAGCCTTTCCCTAATGTTGAAGGATTTCATACCATTTAGAGTGAAAATATAAAGAAATATACCTACTGGACAAGTAAATTTCATACTTTACCAGAAGATTATACTTTTTTCTATAGGATGAGTATTTAAGATGAATTTTTGTAAACTAAAGCATAAAAATCAAATGTTAAAGTCCACATGATCAGGAAATGCGTAACAATTTATTACTTTTGTCTTTAAACATTATCAAAAACCAAAAAGGTTATCACATGGTTAGATAATTCCAAAAATTAATAAACTATCATATAATACATTAATATTCATATTTAATACCCAAGGTTCTAACTAAACCATTCTATAAACAACTATCCTTAAAATTCTTCGATTGTTTCAAGATTAAGTTTGAAACACAAATACTAGAACGATTTGATCACATATTATTTCAGGATAAATCATCAATAATTCATATAACAAATTTTCATATGTTTCCAAAAAAATAATCATAACATGTATGAATTTCAGATGAAACAAGACATCACTTAGTCTAGTCATCGGTGTGATAACCATTTCAACCTTTGGTCATAGGTTCAAGCCCCACTGCCTGGAAAAATGTGACAAGTTATCAACCTTCAAATGGGTTATCCCCCTTTTCTTATTTAATTATGAAAAATAAATCATCCCTAAATAATAAATTATATTTATCTTAGGGGTTAAAAATACATAAAATTAATAAAACATCTAAAAAATTTCATTAATCACGTTAAGATCTCATCTCATAAAACCTAAAAGGGGTTTCTATGAAATTGAATTTATGATAATCGTTAATCTTATAGATCTATTATGGTATCCATAACTCTTAAGAAAACATCATAAGAAAAAAATCATAATTTGTAAATTTATCTAAACCAAACATTAATACTGACTATAATAACCTAGGACAGATGCTCTCAGATCCTGTACTGAAATCCATAACAATACATTTCTGGATTTTATGAAAAGAATTATGACCCAAATTTTTCATCTAAACGTTAAAACATAAAAATGAAAACATGGATCACTTACAACCTCAAGGGACTTTTAGATTTAGAGTTTTAGGTAATTAGGAATGAATTTTACAAAAACAACTCAAGTCAACATGGAATCAAACAAAATTGTATCATAAATTTGAACATCATCCCCAGTTATAACAGGCTTTTATTATTTCACATTATTTAATAAAAATAATCCTTATTAAATCCTTTATAGACATAAATCATTCAAACTAATTTATTATAACTTTGGGAAAAGGAAACATAATAAAGGTGAGATCAAATTATCATTAAGTGTAAATATAAGCATTAGAAATTTAATCTCATCAATGAGCATAAGATTTCATAATGGTATGACAACATAATCAAAGTGCATGAAAAAATCATAAAATAACTCATACCCATCAATACCTGGAGCATCAAATATGAAAAAATAGAATTGGAATATATCATTAGAATAAATAATCATGTGACATTTGAAACTAATATCGATCATTAGAAACATTATAAACCCATATCAAGCATAAATAAAACATTTAAATACTTGGTACATTATTTTCATTTCACTCTTATATTCAATATTACAAATGGAATATCTATAATTTTTAATTTCATACCAAATGAATTATAGGGCAATCATCAATGCACCCATCCTTGGTTTATCACATTACCGCTCATCATTGGATTATAATGAAACCATTCATCATTGGTTTATCACGTAACCACCCATAAAATTTACAAGTACTATTACATAATAATTACACATAAAATCATGAATTCCATCATAAACTTATTGGAAATACCATTATACCTTTTTTAACTTGATTGACCCATGTAAAAGAAAAATTCTCTATAAAAATGTATTTGAAACATGATTAACCCATGGGAAGGAAATGGCTTCCACAAAAATATCTTTGAAACATTATTAACCCATGAAAAAGAAATAGGTTCCAAAATAATCTATTTGAAACATCATTAACCCATTGAAAAGAAATAGGTTCGGTAATAATCACTGTTAAACATGTGTAACCCATAGAAAAGAAATGAGTTCTATAACAGTCTATTTGAAACATTATTAACCTTTGGAAAATAAAGTTTTTCCATAACAATATCATTGAGACATGATTAACATATGTAAAAGATTCATGTTCCATGAATATCTCATTGAAACATGATTAACCATTTTAAAAGAAATGGATTACCCATATATCTATTTGAAACAAGATTTTCCCATGTAAAATAAATGGGTTTCATAACAATATCATTGAAACATTATTAACCAATGTAACAAAAATGGGTTCTATAACAATCTCTTCGAAACATGATTTACCTGTGGAAAAGAATCAGGTTCCGTAACAATATTATTAAAACAATCAGAATCCATCCAAATAAATAATGATGATGGTATCAATAAAAAATTTCCCTAGTGGATGATAATTAACATCAAGGGTTTTTGACATTGATGAATTTAAATTCACTTAAACTATTATTAGAAACATTCTTGAGGATACTAATCTTTTAACATTTAAGGTGTCTCAAACCACTTTGAAACATTTGAATCAAAACCCCTGTGAATTGAATAAAATTAAATGAATCATATTTTATCATGAGAATAAATATATTCATGTTATATTATTTCAAAGGATTATTTCAAAGAACTCATAAAATAATAATGGTTTATAACATAACAAACTTATCAAAGAAAAACAATTCTGAAAAAAATCCATTTTTTCTTTGGTAACATTGAAACCTTAAACCCCATGAATGTGAGACCATAAAATGGATATGTAAATACTCATTAATTGAAGTATAATAATAATAAAATATCTTCATGGTAATAATTTACACTATGCAACAAAAATAAGTGGTGAATATGACATTTATATGATAGATGAAAAAAGTGAGATGAAAGTCCCTTACCATGAGTTCAATTATTCAAACTCGTCCTCTATCTTCATGAATAATATAATTATGTTAATTATTTATATTCTTTAGAAAATTTTAAAATTTTAAAATTTTAAAATTACTTTTATTTCAATCATAAATAATTTATATACAATTATGTAATAAAATATGCTCAATTCGGATGTTTTGATCGTATTCGACTTATGTGTCAAAAAAGAAATTGATAGGTCGAATAAGGTCAATGAGGTAATTGTTTAATCATATATAGAATTATAATCTTGAATTAATTGTCAAATTTTTACTTTAATTATACTTTTGAAATAAAATTGAAAATATGTTTTTGATAAATGAATCAACACTACAATCATGGAGATTGTAGGCCGTAAATACACATGAACAACGTTCCCATTTTTCAATTATCATTTTTGAATGAAGGTAAGAAACATTTAACATTAAATAATGAACATTATATCACAAATACTATATTTTTTAATTATATATTTTTATATATATCAATATTGGGATATGGTGATCAAAAAAGGAAAAATCACATCACTTTGAGTATGTAGTAGTCCACAGAAGACTTTATCACTTTTTCAGTGTGTAAAATCAAAAGAAAAAAATGCTATGTTATATGACCAAATAGATAATTATTTCATGAATATCATAATTATGTAATTTTTATGATATATGTTTTTTAACCCATACTTACTACATTCCATGAAAATTGAAAATGTATCACATCTCTTTGAGGAGGCAAAAGTCTTTAAGTCCACAAACAATGTTATCACATTCCCAACGAATGGAAAGCATGAAGGTATGTGTAATATAATAATCCATTAAATATGAATAAATTATATATATATATATATAATATTATTAATATAAAATAGTATTTCCATTATAATTCCCAATCGTAGTAGGTTGTAAAGTAAAAAATGAACAAAGGAATATCTTTGTTTTATTTCCATTATATCATAAGTTATTATTGAAGAATTGTTAGGTCCAATAGGTTGAAAACCCTAAGGGTGGGGGGATTTAGTGTATGATATATTTAAACTTTCTCCCATTCGGATCTTGTTTTTTTGTTAGAAAAAACTTAATTCTCTCTTCATCCTATAGCAATATATGAATAGATATGAAATAATTCACATGACACAATGATTTTTACTTGGTTCACCCTCACTAGGAAATGTCTAAGGAGCATAAAATGGCAATGTGACTATGTACAAAATTCACTAAGGATCACTACCAATAATGATTAAAATTTTCAGGCTAAATCTTTTATGCACAGGATCACTACCTTTACAAGGATAAGGGTCTGCTCACTGCATTCCCAAGGGTCACTCCCTATACCTGTTTCTCTGGATCACTGTCAGTGGAAAGGGTCACCGTCTTCCTCTTCCTTTGCTCATTTATTTTGGAAAATAATCCACTCACAGTTTGTGGTCTTTTAGGTCAAACACAGTTTATGGACATTTAGGTCACCTCATTTTCATGAATTCTTATATACTCAACTATAGGTAGATGCTCTATTAAAGTTCCTTTTTCACCCGTAGATGAAGACCACCATCCCGATAATAGCTAGGTACCAAAAAATCCTTTCGCCAAATGATTTGAAGCATTGGAAATATTCCTTGTGAAAATCATGAACCACCTGCTCTTCCTGCATACAGTGTACCGAGTTTTGTATGCGGGATACCTTCTTCGCATACTGCTGCTGCTACCGTGAATCACCCTTTGTGAGTTTTTTACTCTTTCTGATATTTTTTAAAATTTCATAGGTTAATGTTTTTTTTAAAATACTACTCAAATGCAGAATCTGCGATACCTCCATTTCCCTAAAAAATTAATTTTTTTATATTAATTATGGTTTTTATAAATTTAAAATTTTCATGTTTTATTATTATGTTCATAAGGTTATATATTTATATAACATAATGTTTCAATATAATTTATCTTTTATTCAAGTTAGTGACTTTTCTAACCTATAAAATATAAACTATAAGACCTGTATGAATGAAATTTTAAACATTGATTACTCTTATAACATGTAGTCCAAAATAAAAATAATTTCTTAAAAAATGTTGGTGAAAAATTATTTATAAGCTTTCTAATCCACTTACTTGAATTTTAAAAAAATTTCAAGTATGTGACTTTGCTAGATTATATAATATAAACTATAAGACAAATATGAATGAAATTTTAAACATTGCTTAAACATATAACAAATAGTCTAAAATAAAAATTATTTATTAAAAAATATTGGTGAAAAATTATTTATAATATTTCTAATTCACTTACTTGAAACATAAAAATGTTTCAAGTACGTGACTTTTCTAGACTATATAATATAAACTATAAGACATATATGAATGAAATTTTAAACATCGCTTAAATATATAACAAGTAGTCCAAAATAAAAATTATTTCTTAAAAAATGATGGTGAAAATTATTTCTAAGCTTTCTAATTCACCAACTTGAAACTTAAAAATGATTCAAGTACGTGACTTTGCTAGCCCATATAATATAAACTATAAAGACCGATATGAATGAAAGTTTAAAAAATTCTTAAACATATAACTAGTAGTCCAAAATAAAAATAAATTATTAAAAAATGTTAGTGAGAAGTTATTTATATGCTTTCTAATCCACCTACTTGAAACATAAAAATGTTTCCAGTACATGACTTTGCTAGCCTATATAATATAAACTATAAGACAGATATGAATAAAATTTTAAATATTGCTTAAACATATAACAAGTAGTTGAATTTTTTATTTTAATTTATATGGGTCTTATAGTTTATATTTTATAGGCTTTCAAAGTCACGTATGTGGCTTAGGATCCTCCTCAACATTAATTCTTTTCTCTCTCACTTCTGAGTTACATTTATTACATTCCTTTCATTATAATTTATTTATTTTATTTATGAAACTATTTATTTTCAACAACTTTTTAGATGATTAGTATATCTTTTAAATTTTATTTACATTGTTTTTATATTATATATTTTTTAATTTTTTAAAGTTATTTACTTGAAATTTACTAATTATTTCCATGTTTCAATTAGTCAACTTTGAAATCTATAAAATATATATTTTGTGCCTAAAATATAAATTAAAACTAAAATATTGGATAAAAATATAAGAAGAGATAATATTAATAATAGTATTTTGATTTTAGTAGACATAAAACATGTAAATAAACATGTACAATCAATGTCTATGTCTATGGCGATGAGATGTTGTCCCACATGGTGGTCTGCGAATATGATGTTCATGCCGAGTTCGCAGTGGAGTCTGATGACGTGGAGATGGTTGATCCTTGAGCACTAGAACATTGACCGACGCATCCTCCATCTGTGTGTCAGTGGGAGGAGCTGTCAACTACTTCTCGTACAGCCCACCGGATCCTTCTCCCACTAGGGTGGTAGAAGGACTTGCCTCCATCACAGTGGGGAACCAAGCCTACGATGGAGATATACCCCAAGACGGAAATGGATATGGAACCCAAGGCTGTGATGGATCCCATGGCTGTGATGGATCTGGAACCCAAGATGGAGAGAATTGCATATATCCTGCCAGGAAAGATGGATCCCATGCCACCTAAGGCACAACCTGAATCGGCTGATCCTAGACTACTAGAGGGTCGACCTCGGCTTGTGGAATAGGTGAGGCCTCACATGCAGCACGACATTGTCTATGTCGTTATGGTCATGGTTCTTTAGCCTCAACAATAGCTGCAGGATGTTCCACTGGGGAAGGAACCTCCTCTCTCTGGGACGAACACACGAAGATTCTCCTGGAAAGCGCTAGAAAATATTCCCTCGCCTCCGGCGTTGTATCATGGATGACTGACCAGCTAAAGGCCCCCTCTTTTTCTTCATCACTCATGCAAACAAGTTTCTCTGTGTGACTGCCCTGTAGAGAGATTCAAATTGAATTAGAAAATATTTCAATAAATAAACTAATTGAAATTTATTGAATTACTATACTCTGCATATCTATGCTGTGTTCAGTACGATTCAATATAGACTTCAGTCTATACCATGGCGCATACTCAACATGCTCCAAAAGAGAAAATTGATTTGTAGGAACAACCTGAATACAAAACTCTGCATGTCTGTGCTAGCAGTCGATAAAGATGGCATGTACTCGAGATCAGTCATCATCCTTCCTCCCTATCAGCTTCATCCCATGAAGCTGCTATGTCTATCTTGATGGCAATGGAATCAGATGAGTACTAAACAATTGGCGCTTAACTCGGTTAGGCTGCTGCCACTCAATAATATGAAAGTGAATGAGGGGCACTACAACCATAACATCATCAAGCCCATCGGTGTAGTATGCTAGAAACTGGTCTGTAATACTTCAATATAGAAGCCATGAAATCTGAAATGACAAGTGATTTTGTCAAAAAAAACACCTAACTAAAAACATAAATTGATGCTATTATTAAATATATTTAACAGTGATAGATTGTATATAAATACCTGATTTGGTAAGAGAAAGTCCAACTGTAGCCGATATTCAACCATAAGTTATCTCTGAACCACGTCAATATTGTGTTGCTGACACCACCTATAAAATATATCATCGACAGTGAAAAATAATGAGAAATTAATGTCAATAACTAATAGTAGCATTAGAAACCAATAGAAATGACTGATCATACTAGCGTCCACGCAGAGCGTCATGCAGTACCTCCATCTTGACCAGTGGACCAGCAAGATCAGGGAAGAATGCGGGGATACGCTCCAATGGAAACATCTGAATAAGGATAATGCATCCCTGAGACTTGTGTGGTCCCTATGGGATAGCCTGCATAATGCTATGTATGTGTATGCCAAGCAGGCTGATCCCCAGCTGTACGTCCCAGCCTAATAAAAGTCTTCTAGTAGGGGTAGATATATCATGTTCACGTGCATCCCTGAGTGATCAGTACACATGGTCTCGCCAATGAGACATAATATATATTCACACGCGTAATACATGATAGTTTTCACATCATCATCACCTTGTAAATATGGAATTTGTGACTCCATGAAAGGTATAGATATAGACACTCCATATGTATCCCTACGTTCGGACAAAATATCAACTCCTAACAAGCGCTGAGCAAGGTCTGGTCAAGCTGGATGAGTGAGTTCAATAATGGGTCTCCCCTAGATAGGAAGACCGAGAAGCACTACCACATCCTTAAGGGTGATGGTCGTCTCTCCCTCAGGTAGGTGTAATGTGTGTGACTCTGGTCTCCACCTCTCAACGAGGGAATCAAGTAGGTAATGGTCTACAAATGTGAAATCAGATACGGTAAGGCCATAGAAGCCATCACGGTGCAAGTATGGTCTAATTGCATGTTAGGATCCATGTGTTGAAAATGGTCCGCTCGACACACCCTGATCGATCAATCTGCACGACCCTCTAACACGGCCTACAAAATATGGGTACGCTGCTGAGTGAGTAGTATTGTATCATCCATATGCATATAAACAAATGAAATGAGTTGTAATTGTAAAATGTAAATATAACTTTATGGTTAGCATAATGTTATGACTTGTATAATGAAAGACATGGCATGTTTATTCACAATTTTTATGAAGTTATTTTCACCAAAAGAAATATAATTCTCTATTTGTTTTTGTTATGAATGAAATAAATATAACAAGAGGAAATAAGAGAAAAAAATATATGGAAAAAATTATGTTGTGAAAGAATTTTATTAATGAAAATATCATTGTAAGATGTTTATTAATTGATACAAGCTTTAATGGAATATATCTACCTTTTTGGATTTTTTTTATGATTTTAGGGTTTAGGAATATGATTTTTGGGATAGGGTTTAGGTTTGAGGGTTTAGGGTTTTGAATGTTGATATTAAGGTTTAGGAAAGATGTTTCTGGGTTAAGTTTTCTGCTTTTCGGTTTTGGGGTTTAGAAAACTAAGAAAAAAAAAGAGATAATAACATTAAATTTACGATATGGGTTAAGTGTTCTACTTTTGGATTAATCAAATAAATTCTATTATCTAAGATTTTATTTAAGGAATAATGATAAAGTTATTTCTTGAAAGCATGCATGTTTTTATTAAAGATTTAAGATTAATAGAGAATTTGGATATTAGGTATGTGTCACTAAGATATAATTTTTTTGAATAATGGCATACTGATTTTTAGAATCATAGAGACGATATTTCTAAATTATTAGGTCTTGAATTAGGTTAGACATATTTTGGAGTAGCTTTATGATTAAATAATTATGTATTGGATTAGGATAAATAATTTCAATTACTAATTATGTTTTAGGAATTTATTTAATTTTCTGTATTGAATAACTTATGCTAATCATTATGATACTATTATTTCGTTATATAAAATTTTATTAAAATATCACACATAATGTTATCAAAAACCGTGGTAAAGGAATGTTATTTTTGGTTTGGGGTTTAGGTTTGAGGGTCTAGGGTTTCAAATTTTGATATTAAGGTTTAAGAAAGCTATTTCTGGGTTAAGTATTTTGCTTTTGGGTTTTGGGGATTAGAAAACTGGGAAAAAAAGAAGAGATAATAACATTTAATTTACGATATGGGTTATGTGTTCTGCTTTTGGATTTATGAGATAAATTCTATTATCTAATATTTTATTTAAGGAGTAAGGAGGAAATTATTTATTGAAATCATGCATGTTTTTATTAAGGATTTAAGATTAATAGGGTATTTAGATATTAGGTATGTGTCACTAAGAAATACATTTTTGGAATAACGGAAAACTGATTTTTAGAATCATAGAGCCAATATTTCTAAATTATTGGGTCTTGAATTTGGTTAGACATATTTTGGAGGATCTTTATGATTAACTAATTATGGATTGGATTAAGATAATCAATGTCAATTAATAATGATGTTTTAGGAATTTATCTAATAATCTATATAGAATAACTTATTCTAATCATTATGATACTATGGTTTTGTTATGTAAAAGTTTCTTAAAATATCACACAAAATGTTATCAAAAACCATGATAAAGGAAAGATATTTTTGGTTTGGGGTTTAGGTTTGAGGGTTTAGGGTTTAAAATTATGATATTAAGTTTAGGAAATATGTTTCTTGGTTATGTGTTATGCTTTTGGGTTTTGGGGTTTAGAAAATCAAGAAAAAAGAAGAGATAACAAAATTTAATTTACAAAATGAGAATGTCACAATGAAGTCAATATATCATTCTGAATGAGACTGTGAACTCGACCCAACAAAGTTAGGGCATTATTTCCAGTTACGACCTTATTTATGAAATATCATGCATCTCAAACTCTTCAATTGGTCTTGAGTCCAGTCTAACTCATTATGCATCCTACTAGCCTTCGGTCTAACATGAGGACGCAACTGATTGATGTCAAGTATCACTATCGGCTGGCCTTCAGGCATTGGGAAATAAGGATACTCCCCAACAGGTGTCCATGGTGGACCATAACAGTTAGAAATGGTATCCATTCGATACACTAGATCAACATATGCTTCCAATGATATGTTCACAGAGGCACATGCTATGATGGCGTGTCTGCATGGAAATTATAAGGCATGAATGTTTCCACATTAACATTTCCTTGTTTCCAATAATACCACAATTTTTTTACCGATGTGACTTGTGATGGCGTCTGAATTCTATTGAACTCCAAATCGGGATTCTTCTCGTCAAAAAAGTTAGACATGATAACCAGAAGCTTCCTCAATATTCTTTTCAATCTCTCATTGAAAGTGTCTTCTGTATCTTTACCCCTATTGTATTTCATTTGATGCTAGTTTTTTTCTATCAACAAAGTACTTCACGCATCGATATAATGTCTCTTGAAATAGGGCGGTTATAGGTAGCTTTTGAATCCCTTTTAAGAAACCATTGATACACTCTACAATGTTTTTCTTCATTTTTCCATACCTCTTCCCCCTATCATATGCCAATGTCCATTTCTATTTTTGAATCTGCATCATATAATCATAAACTTCTTCATTATCCTGGCGGATTTTTTCAAAATGTTCTTCAAACCGCCATTGGTATGACTCATATTCAACATTGAATAGATGATATTTCACACAATTTGATTTTATCTATTTGTTGAAATAGTAAAAAATATCAAATAAAATGTGTACTAAGCCTCGTGATTGCCTTCTTTATCGGTTCGTTGTAGAAATTTTTATGAAAATTTCTAGCAATGTGTCTAATGCAGAACCAATGATGTGCATTTGGGTATCTACATATATCATGATCCGTATTTATTGCCTCATTAATTTCCTAATGGCGATCAGATATCAAATAAACACCCCAAATTTTGGTGAAATGGTTGCTGATACATGCTAGAAACCAACTGCATGATTCATAGTTTTCTTTCTCTACAATGGAATAGGAAAGTGGAAGAGGTGAACGGTTTCCATTTTGGGTTGCCGCAAACAAAAATACGCCCTTGTATTTTCCTTATAGAAATGTTCCATGAATCTAAATAAACTGTTTGCTGAAATGAAATGTGGAGATACATGGAAGGAATGCCCAGAACAACCGATGAAATTGAACATGAGATGGATCAAGTCAGTTATCATGAGACACATGTTTGTTTGTATCCAGAAAGAAGAAAACATTTTTATGATTCCTTAGTATGGCTAGAAATTGCGGCAGCACCTGATATGAGTAATCCTAATCACCATAGACCTTCACAATTGCTTTTTGTTTCACCATCCATGCCTTATTATAGGAAATCTTATAACTTAATATCTATTAAATCCTCTCTTGCACAAGGGATATTGGAACATAATTTCATGTCTGAATAATCTCAAAAAAAATAGATGAAACAAATTATTCATCCAATGAGGTATAATCTTGTGTGAGGATTGGTTGAATGCAAGTGTAAGCTGCCTCAATCCTCGAGATTCTCCAACTTCCGAATGTAATGTCCGGAATCACCCTCAAGAGAAATCTACAATCATCCCCATACTTGTCACAACGTATGAAATATTTACTATGACATGATTCATGAACTATGTAGTTGAAGTGCCTCTTAATATGAAACCTCTTTAGCATTATTTTTAATGCATATTTACTTGGAAAATTCCTTCCAATATATAAGGTTTTGTCCAGCTCATTAAACCTATCTGGCACAACTCTGGGGAACTCAGTTGCCAGTGTGAGAAAATTATTGTCAAATTTAGGCACATGTATCATTGCTTCTGACCAAGATGAAAGAATTGGTGGATGATTTATTATAGGTATAGGTTGATGTACAACTAATGCATTTCACGGTTCCTCCATCCTAACTTTAGTTGATCCCTCCTAATCAGTACTATTGTCACCATCTGATCCGTCATTACAAAAATCCTCATCGGAAGTTAGATTGACATGTATATCCGGGAGATCACCTAGGTTGTCCTCTTCTGCTGCATCATTTGGAATAGTCTCAATTTCATGGGGCAGATTGTCTTTAACCACTCTTGTAATTCTACATCTTCATACAACTGGATGTTGTTGTTGTACACTAGCAACATCAACATATAACTCCACCATGGTACCATCTGACCATTGAGAAAATAAATTAATTGCTTTGACCCACCTCACATCAACAACCAATAGATAATCTAGATGCCACATTGTTTCCATGAATTGAAAATTTCTATAGCTCATAGACATGATCTCTTTATCGGGTCCTAGATTTAAGGAACCACAAATTCTCTCTTGAAGTTCACTTACGGTTACACAATCAGTTGTACTAACCACCGTTATTGGTTGTGTACTGTAAGAAGCTCCTTGCTCATTTTTAATAACCTCCCCATAGCAGTACACATAGAAAAAAATGACTCTCTACATCAAAAATGTTTTTTTCATCAGAATTTTGATACTATAACAAATATTAATAGTCAATAATAATTAACTAATCATATGTATTCATTTTTAATCCCAAGTTATCATTAATTTATCTATAATTAATCATTACTAATAATTAGTATTATTTCTAAACTATATATAACAAATTAAACTACTTAATACATAACATATTTAATTACTAATAATAACTTTTTTAACCAATCACTCATTCATTAATCACTAGTTAATCATTATTAAGTTATTCTTCAATTATTTATTCTTTAATCCTTAATCATATTATATTCATTAGTTATTTATAACTAACTAATCATATGTATTCATTTTTAATCCTATGTTATCATTAACTACTCTATAATTAATCATTACTAATAATAAGTATTATTTCTAAACTATATATAACTAATAAAACTACTTAAACATCTTTATTTACTAATAATAACTTTCATTTATTAATTATTTTTTCCTTATTTCATTCTATAACATCATAATTATCATTTTATCATAGATAAATATACTAATTTTATTTTTTTCTTAGATATTTTAGTAGTTTATAAAGAAAATATGAATCATCTTAAGCATATCCCTCGGGGGTGTTAAACCAGGAGTGCAACAAGGCCTGTTGTCGTATACCAGGATACCCCAGGTCAAGCCTAAAACTTCTTGTCCGAGTTTTCACTCCAAGGTACATCTGTGCCAGAGCCACATCCACTTGTTTGTATCCAAACATAGATTTTATTGCTTAGATAACCACATAATCTTTATGCTACCAAATTTTCACAATACTTAATCCTAAGATAATCTTAAGTTAATCTATACTTAATCTCTACTTAATCTATACTACTAACAATAATTATTTCAAACTATATATATCTAATTACACAACCTATTAAACAAAATATTAAGGACTACCGAAACTACATAAAAAATGAAATATTTAAAACTAAAAAGAATTAAATTTAATAAATAAAAAACATTAAAATAAATAAATAAAAATACCTCTAAATGATGCTTTGCGAAAACCCACACAAAAAAATGATTTTTTAGAGAGAGACAGAGAGGATTTAGGAGAGAAGAAGGAAAAAATTGAGTGATGAGAAGGGGGGCTACCCTTTTATATGGAGCGGAGGCAAAGGAGGAATCCCCCCACCGCCTTTACCATGTCATCGATCCGGGCCAAAGGTGGTGCGGGGGAGAAAAGGTGGCATCGTCGATACTGCCCTTGTGAATCAACAGAAAGGCGACATTGGCGATGCCGCATTTGTAGCATCTATTTTTTAAAAAAATTAACCAATGTCATTAAATTGTTTTTTTTCATAAAACATATAAAAAACCTTCCCTTTGTCTGCAGACTGTCTTTGCATTCGCTATCACGTACCGCTACTACATACCGATTTCGTGAACCTCCTATGTGAAACCCCACTAGTCCGCGAATTATTCTCTGTTCTCAGGCTGCCATCACTTCCGCGTACCAGAGCTACCCCTCCACATACCACTTAAGGAACTATCCCTCTTGCATACTAGAGATTCCTTCTATACATAACAAGTCAACTCCTTCTGCATATCATACTTCCTCCTCCGCGTACCAGACTTCCTTTACAGGTTAAGAATCCCCATAAACACCTTCATCTTGAACAACTTTCGGACTTTGCTAAATTACTGAAGCAAAATATACTTCTTAATGATGTTCAATATCCACAGTAATCGGTGTGATTAACAATTATTATATATGCAAATATATTCTCTTAATCCGCTAAATCAAGATTTACCAAATCTTCAATCTGGCCTCCACTACTTACCGATCCTCATGCCACCGCGAACGGCAAGCCACCCACGAACCATTTTTCATATGCGATCTGAATACTGTCTTTTCTTCTATGCGGTCACTCTCTCTCATCGACGACACTCCAACCACATACCGCACCTTCCTCTACCATGAACTATTGTTACTTTTGTGAACCACTACCGTATACCATTTCTTTCGTTCTGCATACCATTCCCAGGATATGGTATGCGGTCCCTGAATTTTGGTATTCAGTTTTCCCCCTTTTCTGATTTTAATTAATGTTCTTCATACCATTCACTCCTATGAAGAAATCCTTCCTTTGCCAACCTCAAAATCCAGATTTTGAGGCCCAAAAATTTGGAAAACACTGTGAAATTGTGCCACCTTAAGAACTTGTCTTTGAAAAACACCAACCATACTTATTTGCAGTTATCTTTATTTTTCAACAAATACAACCACACCCAAAACATACCGAGAAGATGCCTTGAGTGATTTTTTCCCAACATGAATATTATATATTCTTCTTGTAAATACTTTTGGTTTGACCCAAATGAATAACTTGGTTTTATTTCATACTAATGTGATGTTTATAGGATGAGATGAGTTATACTGGGTGTTTATTTGGTTAGGCATTAGAAAATACAAAATTCTTGGGAGTTGTGAATAGAGGGGGAGAGTCAGTGGCCTTTTATATATGAGTGAGAGGACACACTCTTTATTTTTGAAAAAAATGTTAGGTGTACCAAATTTTTTACCTAGAAATAAAATTCTATTATAGAAAAAAAATTCAATACTAGAGGTTCAGTTGTTTAAATAAGTCCATTAAATGGGGTTTGGACATATTTTTAGGTCATTTGACACATTAATATAAAATCTTAACCACTAAGTAAACTAATTTTAACCTGAATCACTCTAATTAATTTTAATTTCTTTCACTAATATTTTATGTAAAAAATGTTATTCATACTATAAATTATAAATTATTATTATTAAAATTATAGAATACATTCTTTAAAATTCCAACCAATTATGCGGCCGAATTTAATTAAAAATTAATCTTGTAAACAGAAGGAGAAAGGAAGATTTTAAATTAAGAATTTCAAATGTTTAAAAACTTTTCATATCCAATTTCAATGTGAAATGGATTCAAATGACCTAAATTAGATTAAATATTATATAAATTATACAATTATATCTTTAATCTAATTAAAAATATAATTTATCAACATAACATATTTAGACTAAAAGATATTGTCAATTAAAATTCAACATTTTTAACTATTCATCAAAACATGAAACTTCTCAAAAAAATATAACATATTCACCCAAAGTAAATTTTTATATTGTGATTTCAAATATGAATATTATTTTTCTTATTAAATTTTAAAAAAAATTAAAACATAATTTTAAGGAAAGTCTTCCATTAAAAGACGATATAACAAACTTTTAGAAAAAAATTACTTTTTATGCTTAAAATTTGATTTATTCTTATATTATGCCTATAAAATATATGGAATGAATTAAAATAAATTTGATTGAATATTTAACATATAAATTTTATTATTTTCATTCAAAAATAGTGATTAATTTTATTTATTTAGAAAATAGACCTTTTTGGGAATAAAAAAAGTTTTCCATAAAAACATATATGTTATATTCAATTGGTTTTTATTTTACTTTACAATTAATTAGACACTAAAGGATTCATTATACAAACATGTGAAAACAATATATTAATACTTCTTTTAATAATATTCATTATTGTAATTCCAAAGGATAGGTGATAACTATTATGTTTAATAAAAAATATTAATAATATATTGTTGTCTGGTATGACTTGGCATTTCTTGTAACACATGTTATTGAAGAAACTGAATGTTATGTGAAACTTAAGATAAATTAAGTGTTATTTATAACACAATATAAAAATTTCATTTTTTGTAACATATGATATCAATTAATTTTAATTAATTTTAAGGAATATACTCCTTAAAATCTTGGGATGCTACTATAGATGTTACTAGGATGAAAAACCCTCAAAAATTGTATTGAGATTGAGTTGATCAAGAACTAGTGCACAATAATTATCCTTTATTCACACCGAATTTAACATTCTCTAGGGATATTATTTGGAAATTCACAAACTCTTTACGAACCATCCTAAAGTATTTAAATATAATATGTCAATGATGACCTGGGAAAAAACTAAGGTATCGTAGATTAGAGAAGATGGTGACATGATTTAGACATCATATAATTGATTTTATATGATTATATAGTTCTTTGGAGTGATTATTTTTTCATAATCTATAATTCTAGGATTTACTCAACGGTTTGAACTTGATGGAACAATGTCAATGCTAAGTGCGGCAGACAATTAAATTATTTTCCTTCTAAGCATCAAAATTTTATTAGAGCTGAAATGAATAATCTCATTACTATGCTCACACAAATTTATTAATCTATGAATCATGTTGGAAATTAAAACAAAAAATGGTTGGAATAATATTATGTTGATTCCTTCATTAGGAAATATCCACCTAATTTCAATGGGTCATTTGATACACAAGTTTTTTAAAAATAAATCAATTCCACTGAAAATGAATTTTCCATTCCCTAGTGTTCATTACATGAAAAAAGAAATTCTTTTTATTTATAATTTTAATGGTGAATTGGATCAATGGTGGACTCTTATCATGAATATGAGGCAATATGATGAAATTCAATCTATGGATTGGGTTGAGTTCAAGAAAATATTTTTCTATAAGTACATTCCTCACATTCAACATATGAAGATGGAGAATGAGTTCCATAGTTAAAGAAAAGGGATGATGATTCAATTGGTGACTATATGGAAAATTCTACATGACTTATGAGGTATGCTTCATGTATTATAATCTAATCTGAATGCATGGTTGATTCATTTTTTATTATCTTAAAGGCATGTTTTCGAGGCACATTATCCATAAGAGGATTTAGTAGCTATGAAGAGATTTTTTTATGCTCTATCAAGGAGGAAATAGAGGATGGAGTTATATATTAATCTCATGGTTTCAACAAGAAAAGGAAGATACATTTCAATGTAAAATCTAAAAACCATGGAGAGAATATGATGTGATTTATTTTATGATAAGAGTGTGTGATTAATCATAGAGGAAACATTATTAGGGGGACTTTTAAATGTTTTATGTGTGGAAGGGATGGTTACAAGGAAATAGATTTCTTAATTGATAGTACAAAATTTAAGAATGGTGCAAATAGAGTGAAAGCTTCCCAAAATACACTAGTGACACTTAAGTGTTTAATGTGTAAAGATAATAGTAATTATAATTACCTACTACCAAACCCTAGGGTTAATGATTAGGATTAATGTTAGTAACCACTAAAGGTAGTGAAAATGAAAATATCATGTGTTCTCTATTTATAATGAGGGGTGCGAAAATGGTATGGTGAAAGTTACACTTACCATCAAATCTATAACTTCTATGGTATTATTTGATTTTTAATCTACCCATACTATAATATCTGACAAATTTTCTAAGGGTATCAAGATTTCAACCAAACTATTATATGTAGAATTGGTAGTGAAAGCCCATAATGGTATATTTTTCTCATCTCAAGGATATGATTCCTCTCTGATTGATGTTGGTGGGAAAGTGCTCCCTATAAAACTTTTCCATGTTCCTATGGTTGAAATTGATGTCATCCTTGGCGTTAATTGAATTTCTATGCCCAAATTACATATCAATTTTCTTGGAAGGGAACTCATATTTTAATTTCAAAACAAATTTTTAAACTTCTATCAATGTGATGCTAAGTACAAATATCTAAAGAATATCACATCCATAGTATGAGTCTTAATTCCCATTTTGAAGGGGTGTTTATTTTGTATGGTTGGGGAGAAACTCAACATCAATATTATGCCTATTGTGAATGAATTTGTTGATGAATTTTTTAATAGTTTCCTATATTTCCACCAAAACATGAATTTGGGTTCTAAAAAGAACTCATACCTAATGCGACACTAATTTTAATGAATCTTAATAAAATGGCCCCAATCGAGTTACTGGAATTAAAGAAGAAACTACAAGAAAAACATGACAAGAAATTTATTTTCAAATGTCTTTCAACTTGTAAGAAAACTTTTAGTTTTTGTTAAAAAGAAATATGGCTCAATCCAACTCTGCATTGATTATTATAAGCTGAATAAGATCCATATTATGAAAAAATATCCACTTCCCCATATTGATGATTTATTTGTTCAATTGTATGAATATCAATACTTTTCCAAGATTTAAAATTGTTATGGATATAATTTTTAAGGTTGATGAAATAGGATATACAAAATATGACATTCCTTACATGGTATGGGCACTATAAATATATAATAATCCCATTATTTCTTAAAACCCCCCCACAATATTTTCAGATTTAATGAAAATACTCTTTAGAGACTATCATCGTATATTTTTTTTGTAGTCTTTATGGACAATTTCTTATCTACTAAAATATAATCTAAGAGCATGAATACCACTATAGAATTTTACTAAATATCCTAAAGAAGGATAATCTACATGAAAAAATTAAAAAAAAATTAATTTCGGAAAAAAATTTAATTTTTATATCACAAAATCTTAAGAAAGGGTATATCACAAGAACCATCAAAGACGGAAGCTATTGAATGTTTTCCCAGACCAACTATGATGCTTGTGACCCATAGTTTTCTTAGTTTAGATATCGATGGTTTGTGGAGAATTTATTATGACTATCAAATCCTATGACCATGTTAACTCAGAATGGGGCTTAGTTTCTCTGGATATATGAATGCGAGGATAATTTCATGGAACCAAAGAGAAGATTAGTAAGCCCGTATACGATTACATTACCTAGTAGTAGAGAAGAATTTGTAATCTATATCGATACATCCAACATGTGATTGGAGTTTGTTCTTATGTAGATCAACATGGTTATATCTTATGCCTTATGATAGTTGATGTTTCATCAAAGAAATTACCCAACTCAGGATTTGCAGTTAGATGAGGTAATTGTTTCATTAATGATATGGAGGCATTATATTTTTTGAGAAATGTGTGATTAATATATATCGATAAAAATGATTAAAGTATATATTAACACTGAAGGAATTGAATATTCTCTAAACAAGATGGTTATATCAAATTAAATATTATGACTCATTAATACATTACCACCATGGGAAATAGAACAAGGTGGATAATGCTTTGAGTTTAAAGGATCATATTATCTTATACATGATGAGGATCATAAAATATCCAATATATATGGATTTTTAGGGGATAGATTTAGAAATCCTAAAAATGGTTAGGACTCTTTCTTGTTAAATTAAATTTTCGAACATCAATATAGGTGATGATTAAAGAGGCCCAAAAGGGATATGAAGATCTACAAATGATGGTCGTAAATGTTGTTGAGTTTAACCTAAATCATGTTGGAATGATAAATTTCAAGAACTATGTATGTGTTTCTTCAATACCAAACTTGTAGAAGACTTTTTTAAAGGAATCCCAATATTCTTTATTCTCTATTGATCCTATAAGTATGAATATTTATAAATTTTTTAAAGAATAATTCTAGAGGGAAGGCATAAAGAGAGAAATTGTGGAGTTTGTATCTTATTCCTTGGTATGCCAGTATGTTAAGGCTGAAAGAAAAATGAATAAGGGGATGTTACAACCAGTTTCCATACAATAATGGTAATGGGAGAACATCTCCATGTGTTTTTTATTGGAATCCCCAAAACATCTAATGGGAATAATGTTATGTAGGTGGTAGTCTATCACCTTACTATGTTAGCACACTTCATCTCTATCAGATAAGAATTATATTTAGATTATATTGAAAGGGAATGAATTAAGGAAGTGGTAATGTTTCATAGAGTACCAAATTCTATTTTATCTGATCTAGATCTGAGGTTTACCTCAAAAAAAATTTAGTAATATTTAGTAATATCTTGATATAGAATTGAGCTTCAGCACTGCATATCATCACCAAACCGATGGTCAGTTTAAAAGATAAATTCAAACCCTATAGGATATGTTGAGATCTTAATTAATAAATTTAAAATGTGTTTGGGATCAACACATTCACCTAGTTCAGTTTTTTACAACAATATCATTCACTCGAGAATTCATATGTATCCTTATGAAGATCTTTGTGTAATTCCATAAAATGCTCGAATGTGATGGAATGAAGTTGGAAAAATAATGTTATTGGGAAATGAGATAGACAATGAAAAAAAACAAGGTTAGATCCATTTTGTAACATATCAAGGCCTCTCAGATTCGGTAGAAAAAATCTACTGACAAGCACCTGTATAATCTATAATTTTGATTGGGTGATAATGGGTTTCTAAGAATTTATCAATTGAATAAGGTTATGAGATTTAGGGAAAAGGGAAACCAATCCTTAGGTATATAATTCCCTTTTAAATACTTCATCATATCATAATGGTATCCTATTGATTGGAACTTATAGTTAATCTCTCTCAAGTCCATGATATGTTCCATGTATCTCTCTCGAGGAATTAAAAACATGAACCTTCAAAAGTACTAAACTCAGAGGTTATACCACTGAAGAAATAGATTTATTATGAGAAAAAACTGGTAGAAATGCCATATGGTATATAGAATTTTCTACAAAATAATACCACTCACCTAGTCAAATTTTTTTGGTGAAACTACCAGCTTGAGAAAGCTATATGGGAAATTTAAAATATAACGAGGAAGAATTATCATCAATTGTTTTTATCAGAATAATGAATTTTGAGGGATAAATTCATTTTATGGGGGTATAATGTAACACCCTGTATATTTATGGTTTTTTGGATAAATTAAATTTCATTGAGCGATTTAATTATACAAAACACCAAGATAAACTTGTGTTATATAAAACACCAAGATAAACTTGTGCTATATGTAACACTTGAATATATTTCATTTCAAATAACAACATGTTTTAACAAAACCATGATATATAATTAATATTGTTATTTAAATGTGACAGTTATAACATAACTATTAAACATAGAGATATGAATATTAATAAATTTATTTTAAATATTATGTGTAAAAATTTTATATAATAAAAACATATGGACAATAAACACCTCATTTTTGGTAAATCCTTTATATGTTTTAAAAATACTATTTTCTAAATAAATATTTTTATGTATTTTTGTGAAAAATAATAAAAGTAATGTTTGAGACTTTTAGAAAGTATATTTGATAAAATATGCTTAATTTTTTAATTCATAGTTCCAAAGTTAACTTAGTGTGATTTTTTTGACATATTTTTTGAAATGTTTCATTCTCTGATGAATAATAAGAAATATTGAATTTCCATTGAAAAATGTTTTTTAACCTAAATTATTTAGAATGGTAATTTACATTTCAAATTGGTTTTAAAGTGTAATTAGTTCAATTATACATAAATTAATTAATTTTTTGTCCTTTTATCAATTTCATATTGAAACTAATTATAAAATCATTGTAAAATTTTGATCATTTCTCTTTAAACCCACTCTTTCTCAACACATCTACGGTATTATTTTTAAAGTAATTTTAATAATGTTATTTGAATTTAATATGGAAAAATTGATTCCATAATATTATTCAAAAAAATTTATAATTTATAATAAGGTAAACTTATTTTTTAACCAAAACAAATAGTGAATACAGAAAAACTAATTACTGTAGTTGAGGTAAAAATAGGTCTACTAGTGGTTAACATAAAAAGATATGTGTCATATTTACCTATAAAATATTTTAAAAAATATTTTATTTATATTTTAGACATTATCGTGTCTTTGGATCAAATATTATTTAATATTAATCCTTTTTCCTTATGAAAAACATGGTAGAACTCAAACATTTTAAAAAATTCGAAGTGTGTTATCTCCCCCCTTATAAAATGCCAACAACTACTCTCTTCTTCACACCTTAAAACCTATTTTTTCTGACGATATATATCAAAATTATTTCACAAATCCACCCCTCTCATTATGGAAGACTTCGTTTGGGTAGAAATCCATCCTACTAAGGCTTTAAGAGCAAACCTAAGGTAGATACCAGAAGAAGAGGAAATGATCAGCAACGAGCGCCTTTGTTTTATTTCTTCCTCCATACCATTAAATTATTATTATATAAAGATTATTTAACATCCTCAATATCTTAAATATACCTACATTTTTTTATAAATGTCTATTGACCTACTACCATATCTACTTCCATCAAATGGGTTATAGAATCATTATTCGTGTGTTTGGTGGACTATCGCCTCGTGAACTGATGTCGTTCATTTTTTTCCATTACTAAAACTTAAATTTGGAAATAATGATGAGTTTATAGTTTATATATGATATTAATGATTTTATTATGATTCTGGAATTATGATATTACACATACCTCTATACTCTCCATTTTTTGTGAATATGATAATGTTAGTCATGTGTACGATAGATTAATGTCACACGAAGCGATCCAATTCATTCACACATTACATGGAATGTATTAAGGATAAGTTTGATGAATATATGTTATATATTTGATAGAAAAATGATTCTTCAATAATAATATATTATTTAATTTTATTTCTTTCAATCCAATAAAAATATCAAAATATAGTTCACGTGTGCGTACGTCCTACCGTCTTAATGAATTGTTTATTTAATTTCCTATCACTAAAATGTATGGATAACTATAAATACATATATAAGGAATATATATGATATTTATATCATGGATTAATTTATGTTGATGATGAAATCATGATCTAATTAATAGGAAAAAAATAACAAGTCATAACATATATGAAAAACAGAGTGGTTATTAATTAAAATGTAACTTTAACATGAATTCTTAATAAATGGGTAATAAAAGGTCATAATAGACTAATATATAATATTATATATTTAAATATGGTTATTTAATATATTTATATTAAAATTATATATATTATATATGAGGTTTTAATGAGTATGAGGGAAGTCAAGACTTACGTTAATGGGTTTTTTTTGAAATTTTACTTTTCTTGAGATGTACATTACGTTATGCACCTATATTCTTTACTGAGGTGTATATACACCCATTCTGAAATTTAATATAATGAAAAAATTAATCTTCCTGATAATTTAAGTTTCGCTTGATGTTATTCTTTCATGGGTCTATATGATTCAATGTTTCCAAAGTGATACAAATTTTAGGCCATGATCTCATAATTTATTAGGATTGTTTATGATTAATTCTCCAATGTTTAAATCTCATTATAAAAATATCAATAATCATCATTTCAATTATTATTCTATAGTTATTCCAAATATATTTAATTAATTATAAAATTTTCTTACTCTTTTACACTTAAAATTATTATGAAATTATTTTTAATAAATTACGACAATATTTCTCTCTTTGGTCAGATTTTTTTTCTTCAAAAACCATGTTTTTAAAAAATGTTTTTAAATAAAGTTTTTAAAAAAGTTTTATTACTATATTTTTATTTTTTTAATGAAATGTTTTCCAATTTTTATCTTCTTAACAAATGTTTCTTAGTATAATCCTTATGTTATTTTCCCTTATGTCATTTTCCATAGAATTCCTATTTGGGTTTTACTTAAAATGTGGAACGAATCTATTTTTAACATGTACAATAAGAATTGAATTTTAAAAAATCATGGTAAAAAAATTCTTAAAAGTTTCGTTTATATGATTTCATGGTTATCATTGTAGAAAATGGTTTTCAAAATGTTTTTTTAATTATTTTTCATAGTAGAAGGGTTTTTTTTAAGAAGTGTTTTTAATGATCTTCCAATACTATTTTCTATTAAAGGTGGCATCTGTTAGTTTTTCCTATTCCTCATTGGGTATATGATCCAAGGATACTGTTAATATTGTTTCTTTTAATGTTTTATGTTTTTATGGAATGATGTTCATCAAACCCTTTTCTCTTCCACATGTTACACCATGAAGAAATGCTTATGAAATCTGATTCCTTTCAAGGGATATTCTTTGACAAAATAACTTTGATGCCTCTCTCTTTTCCACAGTTCATGATATGTTAAAATGTTTCTAATACCCATTTCATTTCATGGGTTATTATTTGATGAATTTTTATGAACATGTGGCACACATATGTATGAATTAATTTTTTGACGGGTGGAATTGATATCTCCCTCCACTACATTGGATAAATATTTATATATCCTGAGATAAAAAGGATTGGATTGAGGAATAAAACAATTTCAGTAAGATAGGACTAGAATGGGGAGTGAACTCAATTGAATAAGAATGGGATGGAACATGGATTGAACCCGATCTAGTAAAATAATTTTTCCACTATGATGGTCTTGGAAGCGATCTGTGACTAATATGGAAATGATTTCTATACTTATGTGTATAAATAAAATTCCATGCCTTATTCCAAATTTATGATCTCATGTTCATGTTCTTTTACTTCATTATGACTCATATGAACTTTTTATCATTATTCCATGATTTCAAGATTATAATATATGATATGAAGGGTTTTATTTTTAAATTTTATACTAATTTTCTCAAAACTTTACTATCATGTTATGCTTAAGTATCTCCCTTATTTACTCTTACTGATTATCTGAACTCATCCTTTATTATTTTCCTTTCCCCTAGTTATGAAGTTATGTATTATGTATGACACGTCTAAGAATGGTTCAAGTTGTGAAAAAACATAGTGGTAGATGATGTAACTCACTTATGTACCAGTTTTTATGTTTCTATGTTTCCAAAACCACTAAACTATTATGGTCCTCAAGCATGTGCTTATGTAGTATATTGAATAATCATAAAAAATGAGGTAATATATATGTATGAAAGTCATAAGATTCTATATATGTAATCGTATTTATGTATTTAATTATGAAAACCATGTATTGATAATTGATAATTAATAATATTTGCAAGAATTATATAATAACTAGCTATAGAATAACCATCTTGTTCATCTAAATGAGAAGTGTTTGACAACGATCTGTTAAGATGGTAATTTATAATCTTTAAAGCTAAAACCACTTGAAATATGTTTTTATTTGTTACAAGAAAAAATTAATGTAGAACCATTCGATGGACATGGTTATATGGATATAGATATTATAGTATTGGTAAAAATTAATGTGGGTGGACCATTTACAATAGATGATAGAGGTGGTTATTCATATTTAAAAACATTTGTTGATGGATTTATTAGATATGGATATATCTATTTGATGAAGAAGAAGTTTGAATCCATTTATAAGTTCAAAGAATTCAAGAATAAAGTAGAGAATAAACTTGATAAAAAGATACATATTATTTGATTGGATCAAGGTGGTCAATTTCATAACCAAGAGTTTATGAACTTTCTAATGAAGTTTGGGATTTTAACTCAAATCACTCCACCATACACACCATAGTGGTATGTTTTTTTGAATATGGATGAAACGTACCATACTAAACATGTTGTGGTTGATGATGAGTCATGTAAGATATTCCATTATACTTTCAGGGATATGAATCACATAATATGTAATATACATTAAACTAAGTACCAAATAAATAGTAAAATAAAAATAACTTCGAGATATGGAGTGGAAGGAAACCCATTTTGTTTCATAAATGTATTGGGCTATGAGGAAATTTGTAAGGCCTAATTAGGAAATATACTTCAACACCAAGTCACAAAGTGTATCTTTATAGGGTATCCTAAGAGAATAAAGGGATACTACCTATACAACCCCTTATAATAAAGTAAATGTTCTAAGAAAATTCTTCTTCCATGAGCGGGAGAACATACTCAAGGAGGATAATGGCATAAAGATTGACTTCGATGAAGTTGATGCTCAAGATACACAATAGTTGTTAAAGTAGAAAATTCCACATGTCCCCATGGAAGAAGTTGTTCCTGAAACACATGTAATATGTAGGATCACCAAAGAGGTAGTAGAACTAGGGAGAGTTGTCTTTATAGTCACTGAAAATGATAACTCATTATTGGTTGAAAATAATGAACCTATATTCTATTAATAAGTATTATAAAGCTCAAAATATTCAAGGTGGAAAGAATCCAATAATTATAATATGGATTCCATTTATCATTTCTATGTTTTTGTTTTAATCAATCCACTAGTTTATGTAAATCCAATTGGGTGAAATTTTGTATTCAAGAGAAAATTAGACATAAAGGGTAAATTAAGTTCCAATACAACATATATTGTGTAAAAAGTGTTAAAAATTCCAAGGAATTAACTAAGATTAAATCTTTTATCTAGTTTACATTCTTAATCATTTATAATTATACTATCTGCTACTATATTCCCTGATTTTGAAATTTGGAAGATGGATGCAAAAAAATCTTTCTCTAAAGGGAAATTCATGAAGATGTTTATATGAAACAACAAGAAGGTTTTGTGAATCTTGTTTATTCCAAGAGAATATAAAATTTATAGAGACCCATTTATGGAATAATGGAAGCATCTATGTCATGGAACATTTGGCTCGATGAATCAATAAGATAATTTGGTTTCATTAAGAAATAATGTAATCCATTTTTTTATAATTGATTTAATATTTATGTGGACATCATCTTAGTATAAAATTTTGATGACATATTACTTAATAGAAATGATATAACCATTTTACATTCTGTTAAGTACTAATTAAACAAGAATTTTATATAAAGGAATTATGAAAAATAGTATATATTATAAGATTCAAGATCATTAATGATATATCCAAGAGGTTTCTTAGACCAATTCAAGGTATACACATTGAATATATTCTGAGGATATTTCTTATTGAACAATCTAATAGGAGATTGGTTCCAATGTCACATGGTATAAATATTTCTAGGAAAATGTATCTTTAGACACAACATGAGAAATATAGAATTTTTTGTACCCATATACATAGATGATAAGATCAATCATTTATTCCATTATTTTTACTAGATTTGAGGTTTTATATTCATTGATCATGGTTGGAATATATCAAGATGATCACAGAGGACATCATTGGTATGCTATTAAGGAAATCATTATGTATCTAAGAAGAAAAAAAGATATGTTCTCGGTGAATAGAGGAAATTAAGGACTAGTAATTAGGGGTTATACAGATTATAGTTTTCAAACATATCATAATTATCATAAATTGAAATCAATATATTTTTCTCAGTCCCAGTAGAGGGGCTATGAGCTGGAAGACATCCAAGTTCCCAGTTTTCACAAATTCTATACTGGATTTAAGGTATATAGTAGTTTTTATGTATCCAAATAATCCTTTTGGATATGAAACATTGTCTAGGATCAAAATACGATACTAATTAGTAATAAATATATCAAATTTTATAGATATAATACTGCAGTAGTGGATCTTTCAAAACATATAAGGTCACACACAAAATCACATACTTTGAAAGTATCATTTCTTGTTAGTTTTTTCATAGGGTTGAAGTTGTAGTAATCAAAGTTTCCATTAAATAATACATGGTAGAATCCATGAATAAATCATTATATCGGTAGAGGACTGTGTATAATGTGAGGTCTAGCAGACTGAAGGTTGTTTGTAGTTGGCTCTAGTGCAAGTGGGAGTCTATTGGATTTGGTGACAAAAAATAAACTTATGTGTACTTTATGAGTATATGTATACATATTTTTTATTATTAATATACTTATTATCACATATTTATTGTTCTTATTAGTATTATAGCATTTGATAATGTCCTAATAGTATCTATCACACTGAATTTTCATAGTAGTTCACCATTATGATGAGAACCAATAAGTATCACAATATCATTCCTCAAAATATTTTCTATATCTAGAAGAGATCATTTGAGGGAAAAAATCATAAAGGATATCAAAATTGGAGACTCATAGGAATTTGAGTCACTGTATCATGATATACACACTTGGTAATTTCATTATAGGAGATTATGTAAATGAGACCCTCTAGTAGGAAATCCACGTCTATGTGTCACTAGATGTTCTTATCTACAAACGTGTGTATTGGTATTTGACTTTAAGAATACTATTAATGAATATCATAGGTCATGTAGTTTTATGTATTGATGAAATCAATGAAAATATATGTTTTTCAAAAAGTAGGATATCTTGGGTGTGTCATGAATAATACTTTATTAATGAATAATGTGAGAAAGTTTGTGTCCCTTATGATCTTTAATATAATTTTATATCCTATGTTTTTTTATGGAAATGATATAGCCTATATAAGTTTATATCCATGGTGTTCTATGGGAAAGTTTAATTTCTGTAAATTCAATGAAAGATTCATTGAGCATATTGGTTGATGACACCATCATACAACCTTATTGATTAGAGATATCATTATAAATGGAGTATATTACATGCTATGTATTTCCATTAGTAATTATATCATTTAGACATTAAATTACTTCTACAAGGGTTGCTAGGAGTGTTTAAAGATTCCAACATTGTAATTTGGGCTGCATCACATAATGATTTTGTGAAATAGGCCTAGAGTTTCACACACTATGTGTATCTAAAACTTCAGTTAAATAATAATATTTTTTATGATTTAACAAGTTGAATAAATATGATTCCCTTATTTGGATTAATAATTATTCATGTTTAATTGACTTCATATATTCCATTAACAGTTATTTGAGAGAATATTTTGGGTGTATAATATTTAATGAATATTTATTTTCTATTTAGTGAATATAATATTTATTTATTTATTATTGAATAATTAAGAGATATTTTTTTTAATAAATAATTTTTCATTACTCAAGGTACAATATATATTATGGAGGAATGAAAGATCTAGTTTTATAGTCCCACAAGAAATAATATAAATTGAATTTTATTTGTAAAAAAATATAATATAATTTAATTTGTGAGTTTAGAGCATGTCAATAAATAATAATAATATTATTATTATAAAAAATTAGTTTTTTCATGAATTAATAAAAATAATAAGGCACATGAAAAACTACTTTTTCTAACATGAATAGTATTTGACCCCAAATATATTATTTCTCCAGGGTTTATTCATATTTGTTTTATTGTGAACAACGACATTTAAAGTGAACCCTATAGAAGCCCTATAGAGATTCCCCTCAAAGAAATCTATCAAGAATGAAGAGAAATCCTCCTCCACCACCACTCTCGTGTATAGAGAGATCTAAGAGAACACTGCCAGGAAGAGATTCTCTAGGCATTCAGAAGAGAGAGATATAAGAATCGGGATCTACCGGGATAGATCTAATATATTCCTATGGTAACATTCGTTGGGTCACTAAACACACATGGATCACTTTAGAAGGGAATATGATCTTGATTCCTACAACATAATGATGGTATGATGTAGTAATTTATTCAGGTCTATAAAAAAACAAAGTAATTCCTCACAAGGCAATTCATTAATTTCATAAATTAATTATAAATAATATGGGTTAATCCTTAATTATGGTTCCATCATTAAATCATGAATTAATATTTGATTTAATTACATTAATTGTGGTGTTTATCTTCCTGAAAATATTATAATAATTATCAATTATGACAAAAAATTGAGTTAGGATTTCCCCATCAAGCCCTTCCACTACACCAGAACCTTCAACAAGTTGATTTCTTGGGTGCTATATTTTTTACTATGATCCCATAGTTTAATTTAGAAAAGAAAAATATTTTATAAGTATTCATGAATAAAAAAGTATCTTGCATTCTTTTTGAATGTTCCTTACTAAGATATTATGCTCATCACACAATTTTAAATGTTTTTCACCTGGTTAAAAGATGAATACAAACAATAAGGAAGCCATGTTTATATTCATAAAGATTAGTAATAGTAATAAAACATGTTTCATTTTAAATTTTTTAAATTTTTTAAAATAGTATACGGAGTAGAAGTTTCCAATTTTACATTTTAATGTTTTTTATGTTTGTTTTTTACTAATTCTCTAAAACTATAAACCTAAAATATTATAGGGAATGAAATAAAGTGAATTATAGTCAAAAGACACAAAATTATGTAATGTTTAAGGAATAGTCCATACATAATACATAAAACCCATGGTGATCCCATGTTTTCTAAAGAACCCATCCATCATCATTATTCATAACAGCCCTACAAAATAAAGGGAGAACACCACCCAATACCTTATTCCACTTACCAAGATATCCTATCCCTTCTCTCAATCTAACAATACTTTCAATGTTAAAATTATGATGCCCCAGACCCATACTCCTAGATCCAATGCCTAAAACACTTACTTTACATACTATCATCAATAAAAACTAATGATTTTCAGACATAACTATCCTATAATTAAATTACTTAAAGAAAATATCAAATTACATACATTACCTGCACCATCTAGGTTATAGATTTATATAATTTGAACAAAAACTAAACTAATAAATCATATTTATTTATCAACTAATGGAAATTTTTTACACTATAAGAAACTAATTAATCCATAATAATTCCTAATAATCTCACTCAAATTATCCAAAAAACTATCTTATTATAAATATCATGTTTAATAAGTTTCATAATAACATGGTGAATTTGAAACATAAGAATGGGTGATGTCAAATGCTCAATAAGGGAAACATATAACTGATACTGCCAAAAACATTATAATGGATTACATAGTTTGGAAATAATAAATAATATGAATAATTCTATAATAACCTTAAAATGAGAACATTATATATCCAGTATAAAAATGAAAATATGGATAATAATGATTACTAAACTCATATTGATTGAATTCATAATTCCAGACATTATAATATGACGCCAATGCCTTGTGCGAAGACACTATACTAATATGGGGGAATGTATAAACCAAAACCCAATAGGTTTTGACACATGAGACATGTAAAAAAATTAGGAGGTAATATAATTTCATACACCACCTATCAATTGTTTAATTCCAATGCATTCACTGTAATAATCAACAAGACCTTTCATTCCATTCCTTAAGGAACATTAGGCCAAATAAAAACATGGTTATCTGTATAATTAATAATATTGAATTTCAATACCTAACCAATCAGTGTTAGAAGTTAACATCCTCAAGGGTTTCAATACTTCCCAATCAAATATATAAATATTTTTAAATGTGATTATCCTCCAATTTGATTTTTGTATAATGAGATGTTCACATCACATAGGGTAATGAGTATATGGTCAAGTAAATATTAGAATAACATGAAAAAAAACCATCTAGAGAATGAAACTGGATGGTTTAAAAATAACATATCCTCAATGTAATAATGGAAACATATAAGGGTGATGAAAAAAATGAAAAACACCCTAGTAAAAAAATTATTCTAACATTATCACAAAATAAGAGATCAATAATTAAATTGCTTGATACTATGGGTTCAATACCGCAAATTATAAATATATATTAGAGGTTCATTAATGAAACATAAAAATAATTATGGTAAATAATTTTTAAAATGATATGGTAAATGGAATCGAAAACACAAACAAGATTTTAGATTTTTTAAACATTGACATAAAATACAATTTTACAAATCTCTTTCAAAGGTAACTTTTTAAAATGTGGTTTGGATGTTTTTAAAAATCCATTAATTTCGAAAATAATATCGAATAATAAATCCCTAAAAATAATTGATGAATATCTTTTAGAAATGATAAAAGGAAGACATAACATATGATTTTTAATAGAAGACACTTTTGATTATTTTAAAAATATTTTTTAAAGCTCACATTGTTATAAGAGTAAAAAAGAATTAATTTGTTTAAAAATATATTCATTCCACATAGAAGAAGATAAATTAATATATAATAAAATATCAGGGTGGAATAATATAATCATTAAGAATGATGTTCATTATTAAACAACAGTACTCAAAGAAGGTATACTTCAGTTGTTAATGTCCTTTATATGCAATATACACCATGAAGTAAGAAATATTTCAAATAGGGGGTTTTATGTGGTAGAAATGTAAAGAATTAAAAATACACCTATCATAATCAATGGGAATAATTTACCCAACTTTTATTAAAAATGTAAAATAGAAATGATCATAGCTCAATGAATGAAAATTGAGTTACCAAAAAGCCATATATCTGATGCAATAGATCATTCAAAAGAAATTTCATGAAAAGTAACTGATATTTTTGTAGTATTTCCCATGAATAAAAAATTATATGATAATGATACATATATATAGTGTATAAAATACTAAAATTAATTCATGGTTTATAACATAAACTTGTCTCATGAAAGGAAAGCATGAGGCAATGATCCCTTATAGCTTGACAATCATTTTTATCAAAACCCCTTGAAGAGTGGTATTATAATTGAACTTAATAATACATTATTAATGTATATTTAAAGATTTGATATCTCATATAAGTATTATAGACACCACATAATTAAATTTTGTTCATAATAGAAAACATGTATCAAAGAGTGCAATTTGAGATGAAAACACTTACTATTATTTCTCCTTATCCAAATATGCTATAACCCCTATATAACGAAGATAAATATATTTAATAATTTTATTATATCCTTAATATAAATTAATACTCATTTTGAAATTATTTTATAACTTTATTTAACAAATATACTAACTGATCATACGAGACAAGTCCATCCAGAAGTAATGCTTCTAGCAAGTTATTAATAATAAAAAAATAAAGTACAAGGGAGACGTATGGGGTCAAACAATGGTACATCCCCTCATCCTTCAAGAAAGGAGTTAAAAATCATGATAAAACTTTTAATTTCCATAATCAGAGTCATCAATGGTTTCACACTCATATTGGGACTTTCCATGGTTGATGATCTTAAGGATATATGTGTTGAATTTACCTAACAACATAAAAGAGGATCAGGTAGACATGGTCTGAGGTGTGTAACATTAATCCTTCCTCGGAACTACCTTAAAAGGATAAGGAGTGAAACCCTAAATGTAAACTACCATCCAATTTCTAGTTAATAGAGCATATTTAAAAGAATAATGACCACTACTTCTCATTGCCTTTATTGGGTACAATCATTCTTCCCTTCCATGTATGAGATGTTCCCCCACTACTTAGATAATACAAAGGAGATTAACATTTTCTTAATCTTATAATGATAGTAAATATGTTAAGGGGGATCATTGTGGACCTCCAAAATAGGATTCAGGTTAGTAGTCCCATCACATTACAAGCTTGTAACAGGGTTAGCATTCATGTGTGAATTTGGAGGGTTAGTGGAAATAGGAGACCCATCAACTGTGAGACTAGTAGTCACAGTTCCAATATCATCTAAACCAATTTGGGTGGGATCATCATTTAAAAACTCCTTAGAAAAATATACCCTATAATTAGAAGGAATAATATTCACTCGCATTGAGGACTTATCCTTCATATTAGACAACTGAGAGTCAAAAGTTTCAAAATCCAAGGTATCAGCTTTGGTGGGTAATAGAGGCGTTGACAAAGCTATATCCTTCTTCTATGGTTTCCTTCTACAAAGATTAGTTGGATGTCCCTTCATCACACATCTATCACATGAGATATGTTTCCAACATAACTAAAAATAATTCCCAACATCCATACATTCATTATAGAAAAAGTGCTTCCTTTTGTACTCAACATCAATATGAATACTAACTAAATACATTTTATATTCATTATCTGGTTTCACAACTTTTGGTTGCATGTTTCATACAAACATCATGAAGAAATGATAAATTATCACAAAGGGGATTCATTTTAACGATCCCTAGGTAATTAAATATATAATAATATTTTTATTAAATTAATAAATAATTAATATTTTCATTTGGTAAATTTCATGAATATAACTTATGAATGTGAAATTGTGATGAACTAGTTTTTGACATGTTAAACAATCAAATGGTGATATATTAATAAATATTTTAAATATTAACAAAATAGTTTATAGAAAAATTAAAACATATTAAATATATCACTATAACAATATATTTCCATTACATGACATCCCATAATCATTATAAAATATTTGACATTGATGGTTTAATCGATCTAAATGGTAACATGTTATAATGATTTAATATGTACCAAGATATATTTAGATTATGATAATGTAACATATAAAGAATATAAAAAATTTCCTAAAAATAATTTATCCCCATTAAATATATTTTAGAAACCATCAATTATGTATGGTGATGAGAAATATAATTCAATATTTTTGGAGGCTGTATTTTGTACTTATTCACGATTAACAATCCAATTTCTCAATGAATGGATATAATGAAAGTATATGAAAATGATCATTTTAGAATTTTATTTGTGACAAATAAATCATATTTATTAATAAAATATATCATTAATATAACTAATGAGATGTATTTATGAACAATGAACCATATCGCATCTTGGAGGTGTTAGTCTGTACACACACACACACAAACACTATATTATGGTTTCTCTTAGGGTATGTAAAGTAAAGAATAATTATTTTTCTAGTAATATAATGAAATTTCATAATAATAATGTTACAAATTTTATCATTTTAATAATGGTATGAATTATTAATAATATAAAAGATAAACAAAGTCTAAGATGAAATTAAAAGTCATGTTGAGAAATTAAGTTTTTCTCTAGAAATCTCATTGGAAATGGAGTGATTAATAGAAAAGTATAACTCATTATTCAATGAAAATAAAATCAAAATTTATAAATAAATGACTTTAAAAAAATTTATGGTTGAAAAAAATCTCATCTAGTCTTTTTGGACACAAAATTTATTGATTTGTGGATTTTACTATTTACCTTTCTCTTTTGAAAAACAGTAATTTCACCTCGGTAAATTTTCTTTTCACCCAAGGTAATTAATTTTAATGACCATAATTAAATGTATCTTTATTTTCTCCTTGAATAATTTTAATTACTAATATAAAAATAATTTTGTCAATAAAATTTATATCCTTGATAAATTTTAATTTAAAAATAAATGCACATATTGCATAAAAATGGGTTTTAGAGCAAAATATTAAATATCTTTCTAAAATTATATACACTGGTTTTATTAAAAAGAAATATATTTTTTTAATTATTTATATTAATTAAAAAATTATATATATTATTAATAAAAATTAATGATCATTTAACCCATTATTATGATATGATAATGTCATAAAAGTGATAGATTTTAGTAAAATTATTATTCTCACTATTTACCTAAAAACAAATTACTTTAGAAAAATTCTAAAAAATAATATTGAGAGAATATTATTATTCTAAATAAAAAAATATTGTAATTTTTTAAAATTAATATTATAAAATTTAAAAATAAAATTTTTACTCATATCATAAAATATAATGAAAATCCATTTTTATTAGAAAATGAAATTTTCAAATATTGATTGTTATTATTATAATTTCATATCATTTAAAAAATTAATATGTGTTATAAAATTATTAATATGAAACATAATTTATCATCATTAATCACATGTTTCTTGAAATAGACATTCATATTTCACAGTTTCATTTAAGTTCTGTGATACATATTGCGAAAGTTATCAAATATACTTAGAAAATTTAAAAGAAGTGTTCAACTAAATTATAAGTGTAGTTATTCTCTCCCTGAAATAAATTGAATCCTAAAAATTTGATTCATATAATATTATTAATTTCTATTGGTAACTAACAATTAAACATACACTTCAAGAAGATCATGGGTTTATTTAGTATGTGGAATTACATTTTTCTATGTGAAAAAATTATTAGAAGGTATTTATAAAGTGATATAACCTATTCCTAATTTCACGTTGAATTATATTAAGTGTATAAGATCTCTATTCCTAAGGAATAAATTCCCATAAACCATGAAAATGATTTATATGATAAGCATAAAACTATGGGTTTTTATTTATAACTCAATTTCAATAGTTTGGATAAAAATTTCATGACATAGGAAACTAAAAAATCATGAGAAAAGACTCATTATCCACTAAATTAAACATAATTTAATAGGATTTTTTTTATTCATGTTGTTTTTGGTGACAATTTCTCTCATTTTCCCTTGGATTGGGATATTGATTCACATAATTCCCCACTCTCTTACAATTGAAGTAGTGGTTTTTTGTATCTTTTCACATTCTCTTACTCTTGTGAGTCTGATAGACTTCACCTCCACACATATAGCATATACCATTACCTTTAAGGATATTCCCCCATGTTTCTGGCCATATTTTTGACACTCTGGAAATTGAATATTCTTTCCATCATCATTATTACCACCTAAATTGCTACGAGATTAAAATATTCTAATGTTTAGTGTGTTTTATGTTACAACCCAAGGATTTACAAATAAATTTAATGAAATTCCTGAAACACTAATTCTCTATGAAACAACACTTTTTTTAAAGATATAGTTATAACCAATACATTAAAAATAATTTTTCCACTTCTATGTCTTAAATTCTGAAAATTCGACATACACGGTTGTGTTCATGGTAATTTTTAGGGTCTGATAGAACAAACATAATTTCTTGTGAATAGTAACCTACCCTTATGAATAGTAACATACCCTTATAAATTTTAATATGAACCATATGAATAGTAAGACATCCAAAAGAATAGTAACCTCACCCGTGAATGTATAAATAAAATTTAAGCATCTTATAATTGATAATATGACCATAGTAAAAGTATTGGTATTTTTGTAAATCATAAATAAATAATTAATAATTAATTAATAATTTTAAAATAAAACTTATTTTCTTAAAATGTGTTTATAATTTAAAAATTTTATGTCTTTTGGTTTTAATATAATTTTATAAGACCTTATGTAATTTTTGAAAGCATTATAAAATCATTATTTTTCAAGTAAATTTTGATTTTAATTAAAAATTAAATTAATTGTATTTAAAAAATCATTTTTGAAAAATGGATTTTATTTTCTAATTATACACATCGAATGATGAATAGGGTGAATTTTTGGGATTTTTATAAAATACCTGAAATTTTTTTGCATAGTGAAATACGATATTTTCCAAAATAAGTTAAATACATTAATTACTAAGTGATGGGTGATGTCATATTTATGTAAGCACCATAGGTTCAAAATACCATGCACTAATTACTATTTTTTATCATGTAAACATCACTATTTCTTGTTTTATGGAAATATAATAATCTAATGATTAAAATATTAAGAAAACCCTCCTCCCCTCCACTATAAAAACCACCCACAATCCCATCTTCTATTCACTCCTATCAAGCCTTGTTCCATTCCTAAATTCTACTCAAATATCTACCCAAGCTCCTCTCCCATTACTATAATCCCTTGGTATCCTCAAAAGACCAAATCATGTCCCCTTAAGAGGCACTCAAGGAAGATTAAATCAAGAGTTAAATTCCTCTTTTCAATTCTTTTACTTTCCTTTAATGTTCCATTGATTTCTTTTCTATCCATACCTCCCCTCATCCAAATTTTATGTAAACTATAGTAACATATATGTACTATAATTTCATTCTTATAATGGAATAAATTATTATCATCTCTCCTTTACCCTTATTTTTTACTAGTAGTAAAAACACAATCTGAGATGTGATAATTTACCACATTCAAGGATGATGGGTTTTCAATTTCCATTACCTTCTTCGATTATGGTCATGAAACCATTTTTAGTGTTGAACCAGAATATAATATAAGTATTATGACTCATCTAGGGTTCTGGAATCTATTGGTATACATGTTTTTGATATATAAAATAAAACATGATCATTGTGATCATAAAAAGCTAATTAACCCAAAAGGTTATCACTAAAGTTGTACATAATGATTAATCATCACTCCATGTAACCAAATTTAATTCACAAACATGTAAAATTATTTATGTTCAATAATACAATATAACTCCACTACTATACAAGCATCCACATTTTACATGATTATCCATTCATGTATATAAGTAAACAGATCATGAAACAAACGGACCCGAACAATATAATTCAACCACATAACCAATCAAAAGGGTTATGAATGAAATCAAAAAGGTTATAATAAATAAATTACATATAAATTAGGTTATATAATTATTAATTTATTAAACTAATTTTATTATTTAGGTAATTAGTATAATTTAGTGAACACTATCAGACTTATAGTAAGAGATTCTACCCCAACCTCCATTATTCTTTCTGGTTATTCATAATCTCTTTTTACGTAAATGAAGTCCTATATAATATTTATTTAAATATTTTAATTTCTATTTATATGTCCAAAATAATTTATCAAGATCCATTAATCATTATATTTTGGGGGTATACATGTTTTTAAGTTATTCCCTCCTCAATACTTTCTGATAAGCAAACACATTTTAAGGGAACTTTTTGATTTCTTACCCAATTTCAAGTACATTATATGATATATTTTTAATAAAAAATTATATTTATAAATATAATTTTTTTATCATGAAAACTTTCTTGGTTAACTTCTTTTTTTATATAAAATATTATTCCCTTCTTTATTTTAAATTATCATTGATAATTTCATTAATCCGCACTAAAATGTTTTAATTTTAAAGTTTCTTAAAAAAACTTTTACTTGTTATCACTTCAATTTCGCATCGCTTAATATGATGTATTCCTATAATAACTAATGAATTTACATTATTGATCTAATTCCTTTTTTTCATGGACACTTTTATGACACACCCATTCATCATGCTTTATGACATGATTATGATACCGATTTCTTTTCGTGGGTACCCTTATGTTTATGTATGATTTATTATGTAGGATTATTTATGTGGTAGGAATATTCATGAACTTGGTAAGATGGGTGCAACCATATGGAACACCAATTAATTGGGTAATTTTGAGTCTCATTATATGTTATGTGCAGTGGTCTTGGCAGTTATCCTTGACATGTAATACCATGTGCAACAGTCTTGGTGGTTAACCTTGACTTGTGATCCTCTATGTGAAATGATCCATGAATCATGATAAATTCATGTTTTATGTTGCCACCACATAATTATGACACCATTTTTATATAATCCAAGGTTTATATGTTATTATTTCACATTTTCCATGCCTTTTTATATCATTATTACATTCCTTCTAACCCATGTGCTAAAGCTTTATTACTATGCTTTTTCCCTCATTGGGATTTTAGTTGATCCCTATATTCAAGTTATCCCCAGGTTATCCTATGTAGATGTATGAGCACAATGGAAGATAATATCTCATTATGGGTAATAAATAAAAGATGTTTTTGTAATGTTTGATTACATAGCTAGCCTTCCAAGACAATAGACATCACGATTATTGGCTTGTGAAATGCAGTTTTATTATGCTTAAAATCATGTAATGATATATATAAGAGGTTAGGGTCTCTATAGTTGGTATCATAGCCATGGTCTAGTTATTTTTTGATCTTAGGAATAGAGAACATTATTAAGATCCTTAGGGATGAGATTATTTATAAGAAAACACCACTTAATTTTAGTAAGTATAGAGTATGTGGTTTATCAAGAAAATACATCCTTGTCTGGATATAAACTGGTAGAGGTGGATCTGGCATAGATATATCTAGGGGTAATAAATGAAAACACCGCTTTGAAATAGACATGAATGGGAACTGGTGCATGATAATGGGCCATGATACACTCTTTATTTGACACTCCCGGGGGATATTCTTTCATAAATTCATTTCCTTAGTACAAACCATTATTAAGGGAATAAAAAAAGATCCCATAAGAATATAAGTTAAGAAATTGATCATGGATAACCAATATTAAAACCAATAAAATCACAAGTTAGTATATTCCCTTTCATTAATATTTTATCCTTTTATGTTTAAAGTTTCTTTTTTATGCTTACTATCTAAGTATTCAAAACCTCTCCTATTTTCACCGTAGTATGTAAAATGAAATTTTGAGGGTGAAATTTCCTTAGGGGGGAGAATGTAACACCCCAAGGATTTACAAATAAATTTAATGAAATTAATGAAATGCTAGGTCTCAATTAAACAACACTTTTTATTAATAAGATATTTATAACTAATCCATTAAACTAATTTTTTCCACTTATCTGTCTTGAATTTTGAAAATCTGACATACACAGTTGTGTTCAGTGTGATTTTTGGGATTTGATGGAAGAAACTTAATTTTTTGTGAATAGTACTATACTCTTATTAATAGTAACCCAATCTTATGAATATTAATATTAACCTTATGAGTTTTAAATCGTCCAAAAGAGTAGCAAGTTCACCCTTAAATGTATATATAAAATTTAGGCATCTTATAAGTGATAATATGACCATAGCTAAAGTGTTGGTATTATTGTAAATCATAAATAATTAATTACAATTAATTAATTAATTTAAAAGAAAATTTATTTCCTTAAAATATTTTCATAAATTATAAATTTTATGTATTCTAGTTTTAATATAGGTTTATAAGACATTAAATAATTTTTGAAAGCATTATAAAATTAGTTATAGTTTTAAAATCTGTATTTTTCGAGTAAATTATTATTTTAATTAAAAATTAAATTAATCATAATAAAAAAATTATTTTTTAGAAATGGATTTCATTTTTGGATTCTAAACATCGAAAAATGGTTAGGGTGAATTATTGGTATTTTTTTAAAATACTTGAATTTTTGAAGAATAGTGAAATATAATAATTTACAAAATAAGCTAAATAAGTTAATTACTAAGTCATTGGTGATGTTCTGCTGATGTAAGCACCTTTGATTCCAACTCACATGAACTTGTTAATATTTATTTTCATGGGGTCATCACTATATATTGTTTTATGAAAACATAATAATCTTATTATTAAAATATTAAGAAAACCCTCCTCCCCTCCACTATAAAAACCACCCACACTCTCCTCTTTTCTTCAATCCTCTCAACCCTCATGAAATTTAGAAATTCTGCTCAAATAACTCTCTAAGATACTCCCCCACGTCCAACATACCTTGGTCACCACAAACACCAAATCCTCTCCCCTTATGAGGCTCTCAAGAACGATTATCTCAAGAGGTAAATTCTTTTTTTCAATTATTTTACTTTCCTTTCAAATTCCTTTGTTTTATTTTCTATCCTTACATATAATCATACAAATGTTATGATAACTTCAGTACCTTATATGTAATTTAATTTATTTATGATAATGGAATAATTTATTCTCATCTCTCTTTTACCCTTCTTTTATACTTGTAGTAAAAACAACATCCGAGATGTGTTAATTTACCACATTCTAGGACGATGGGTTTTCAATTTCCATTACCATCTGCAATTATGGACATAAAACCATTTACATGGTTGAACTAGAAATTAATATATGTATTATGTCTCATCTATGGTTCTGTAATCTTTTTTTACATGAGGTTTTTATTTATGAAACAAAATTTGTTTGTTGGGTTAAAAAACCGCCAATTAACCCAAAAGTTTATCAACAAAGTTTTACGTAATGATTCATCTTCACTCAAAGTATCCAAATAAAATTTACAAAAATGTAAACTTATAGATTTTATATAATAATATATAACTTAAATTCTAGACAACCAGCCTCATTTTATATTATTATCGATTCATGTATATTTGTAAACCGATCAAGAAACAAAGGACCCAAACAATGAAATTGAACCTCGTAACCAATCAAAAATGACATGAATGAGCTCAAAAAGATTATACTAAATCAATTAAATGTAAATGAAGTTATTGAATTATTAATTAATGAACCTAATTTTATTATTCATGTCATTAATATCAAGTGGATAACACCATCATTCATAAGGTAAGGGATTCTACCTGAACCCCCATTATTCTTTCGGGTTATTCTTACTCTATTTTTACACAAATGAAATCATATCTTCTGTTTATCCACAAATTCTCCAAATACATGTATCTAGATCCATTAATCATTATATTTTGGGCATATACATGTTTTTAGGTGATTCTCACATCAATACTTTCCGATAAGCAAACCCATTTAAAGGGAACATACCAATTTCATACCCATTTTCAATTACACTATACGATATATTTTTAAGCAACCAAAATATTTATAAAACAAATATTTTTATCATGAGAAAATTCTTGTTTCACTTCTGGTTTTATGTAAAATATTATTCCACTTTCATTGTTAAATGCTCTTTTATATTTTCATTAAACCACACAAAAATGTTTTAATTTTAAAGTTTCTTAAAAACACTTTTACGTGTTATCACGTCAATTTGGAATCACTTATTATGAAATATTCCATCTGTGCCTTATGAATGTCCATGCTTGATCTAATTATTTTTTCATGGAAACTTGTATGATGCACCCATTCATTATGCTTTATGACATGATTGTGATACCCATTTCTTTCTGTGGGTACCCTTATGTTTATGTATGATTGGTTTTGTATGATTCATTATGTTGCATGAATATTCATGAACATGTTAATATGAGTGCACCCAAATAGCACTCCAATTAATTGGGTAAACTTGAGCCTCTGGAGATGTTATGTGCAATAGTCTTGGCAGTTATCATTGACTCATGCTACCATGTGCAACTGTCTTTCTAGTTAACCTTGACTTGTTATCCTCTATGTTCAAATATCTTTGACTCAAGATAAATTTATGTTTTATGTTTCTAAAACATTATTATGACCCCATTTTTATATGATCCCATGTTTATATGTTATGATTTCACATGTTCCATGCCTTTTTATATCATTTTGCCATGCCTTCTAACCCATGTGCTAAAGCTTTATTACTATGCTTTTTCCCTTACTGGGATTTTAGCTCATCCCTTTGTTCATGACATCCCTAGGCTATCCTATGCAGATGTATGAGCATAGTGGAAGATAAGATCTCATTATGGAGAATAAATAAGATATTGTTTTTATAATGTTTGATTATGTACCTAGTATTCCAAGACACTAGACTTCACAATCATTGGCTTGTAATATGTTGTTTTATTATGCTTAAAATCGTGTAATGATATATGTGAAAGGTTAGGGTCGCTATATTTTAGATTTTAACTACTTTTACTTTGTTAATAATATTTTCAGGATAATTGGTATTATATAATATCTGGGTTTCAAAAATCGAATCTTATAACATTAGTTATCTTTTTGGGACAATATCCATAGTGCCCATGATATCTATTGTTTAAATGGATCCTTCAATATTCAACCATTACTAAAATAAAAAATATTTAATGTGATTTCTGAAAAATAATAGAATTATTGTATGATATTAAATTCCACCTCAGAGTGTCCAACTCTTTGAAATTATGTTTCAGTTTAGCCTCAATCAATCTCAGTTCAATCTAGGTTTTTTAGGATGGATTCTCACATACATCTTTACCTTATCCTCAAAATAAAGATCCAAATCTACCACAAACATTATTAAAATATTCTAATCCCAAAAAAATTGAAATCTATTCTCTCAAAATCCATCTTATCCCTTATCGATGAAAGAGAATATCAATTAATATGTTTCAATCTTTGTTATACATGGTCCTTTTACAATTTTGATATCTAACCTAAACATATTGAAATACCTAATAATGGTTCATAAATAAAATTTGACTTAATAAATTAATATCCTCTAGAGTATCAACCCAATGGTGTAGTTAGAACCTTTTTTGTGAACTAGGGGAAGATCGAGTTAATACATAATATATCCTTTTGGGATTATTACTCAAAAATACTTTTATTCCATATCCTGCATCCGTTTTTACTATTTATATAATGATATAATTTCTAGGAGAACCTTAAAATGTATACATTACAAAATAATCTGGATGTTATCATACATTTTTAATTATCTCTTAGTCATATCCTTTGGGATTTCAATAAAGTTCTCTTATCCAAATCCAGAAATAAAAAGTTCATCATTAACATAATTTTAAATCATATATTATATCAAATTATTATCTATATATATTAAATTATGATCATCCCTAACTTATTAATGATTAAATTATCATAAAAAACACCATAACCTCCAAATTTATCTAAACTCTACTATGATACCAACTTTGATGCTGCATAACGACACTCCTAGATCTAGTGCCTAAAACATGTACTTACATAATGGATTCAATACCAACTATAGATTCCTATACAAAAATATTACTTAATTAAATAACTTAAAGAAAATATTTTATTAGATACATTAATAATAACTTTTATGTTTATAGATTTAGAGAAATAGTAAAAAACATAAACTAAAGAAGCCTATGACTTTCTTATCAAAATAGAACTTTTCAACTATATAATACTGCATAATCAATAATAGTTATTCAAAACCTCCCAAAAATTTAACATATAATCTCTCCTATTAGACATAGCATGTGTACTATAATATTTCATAACTTGGGGAAACCAAAAAATAAAAAGGGGAAAGCTCAAACGCTTTATAAGGGAGACATATAACTGAAGAAATTAAAAACATAAGCATGAAATAAAAAGTATTATAGGTATTAATAATATGAATAATTACATGATAAAATTAAATGCATAGCATTCTATTTTCAAGACTATAAATGAAAACATGGATATTAATAATTATGGTTGTCATACTAACAGAATAAATAATGTAAAAAATCAGAAAATGATATTGAGGCATTTTTCCAAGACATTGTACTAATATAGGGATAGGTATACATAAATACCCAAGCTTTATTGTACCATGAAACCCAAAAATTTATTGAGGTGCTTTTAATGTCAGTCCCCACCAATCAATTGTTTAATCAAAATGAATTCACTATAATAGTAAACAATATATTTCTTATCATTCCCAATGGAACCAATGGATAAATAAAAACATGGTTATCTATATAATAAAAAATATATAGTGGAAATACATTATAATTATTTTTTAGTAGTCAATAATCATTAAAAATTTCAATACTTCCCAATACAATACATGAACATTCTTTCTAGGTGAACATCAACTAATCTAATTTTTTTAAAATTAGATTTTCACACTGTATAGGGTAATGCGTGTATGGTCATTTCAATTCTGGAATAACATAATTATAAGAAATATAGATAAATAAGGTGGATGGTTTCAAAATAATCTATCCCCATTGAAACAGAGGAAATATATAAGGTTGTTGACATAAATGAAAAATACCCTCACAAAAAGAATTCTTCAAACTATACCTCAAAAGAAGGGATCAGGAATTGAATTGTTTACAACCATGAGTTTAGTCCCTAAAATTATAAATATATATTAGAGTAAAAATCATGAAATATAAACAATAATAGGGTAAATTATTTTAAAAATTATGAGTCAAATGGAAGAAAAAAAACCTTGAAGAGATTTTAGAATACATTTTTAACATTTATATAAAATAAAAATTTACATATCTCTTTCAAAGGAAAAATTTTAAAGGTGTCAAGATTTTTTTTAAAACCATTACATTTAAAAATAATCTCTAACAATGAATTTTTAAAAATACATAAAGGTAATTTTGAAAAAAAAGAGACGAGGAAGATGTCACATATTAATGTGAAAGTAAAAACACTTTATTATTTTGAAAATAATTTTTTCAAAAAACACATCATAATATTTGTAAAAAATTGATGATTTTATCCAAATATCTTATTACCCATATATGTAGAGAAATTACCATATAATAAAATATTATGGTCGGATAACCCAATAATTTAAGAATGATGTTCATGAAGAAACAACCTTAACCTAATGAAACGATATTTGACTTATTAATATCAATTATAAGTAATACACTTATTGAAGTATGAAATGTTTAAAAATTTAGGGTTCATATATAGTAATGTGAATAATAAAAATAAAACTGAATATAATCAATGGTTATAATATACCCAACTTGTATGAAATAAGTATTAGATAAATGATAATAACCCAATGAATGAGAATAGAGTTACCAAAAAAAACATTACAACCATGGTAATGGATAAGTAAAAATCCATTTGATTAAAATTAACTGATTTGGGTTTATTTCCCATAAATAATAAAATATATAAAAAATATGCATCCAAGTATAGTTAATATACCGATAAAAAAGAAAACATGGAGTATAACATAAACATGTTTCAAGGAATTAATGTTTGAGAAAAAGAACCGTTGAAATTTGAGTAATGTTTTAATCAAAATGCCATGAAGAGAGGTCTTGAAATTAAAATTAAAATAAATTAATTAAAATATAATTCATGTAATTGTATCTAAAATTTTTATTATATAGACAAAATAAATGAAACTTGGTGCATAATAACAAACATGTATCAAAGAGAATAATTTGAGTAGAAACCCCTCAAAATTAATCCTACTTAGTAGAATACACTCTAAAATCCAATATAAGGAACATAACTATATAAAATAATTGTATTATAACCTTATTTTAAATATAATACAATTTTCATAATTATTTTATAACCATATATCACAAATATATTTTGATTTTATAGTTTATTTTCATTGTCGGTTATAAAAAATATGTGTTCCTTGTTTCATAAAAATTTTACAAAGACCGGATTGATTGCCACTAAGTGGTTTAATTTTCATCATTAATAGATCATTAAGGGTAGAATACTATTTTTTTAAATATTTACTTATTTATAAATCCAATTATATTAAGGAAACAAATACTACTTGTGAAAATGGAAATCACGATGGACGAGTTTTTGACATGTTTATTGATCGAACAGTGATATATTAATAATTATTTTATATGTTAACAAAACCATACTAGAATCATTAAAAATATTTAATATATCATTATTAAATTATATTAACAATATATGAAATCCCATAATCATTTATTACATAATCATTACAACATCGTTTACATAGGCGGTTAAATCGACCCAAATGGAAACATGTTATAAAGATTTAATGAGTAAGGAGACGTATTTAGATACTGATAATGTGAAATATACCGAAACATAAACATGAAATATAAATAATATATACCCATTAAATCCATACTAGGAACCATCAATGATGAGTGGTGATAAAAAATGAAATTCATCATTCACGGAGGTGGTAGTCTACACGTATACATGCTTACCGATCCCATTTCTCAATGAATGGATATAATGATGGTTTATGAAGAATAGTCACTTATGAAATTTATATATTAAATATAAAAAATATTATTTCATGAAATATATCATTTATACAATCCATGATAAGTAGTTAGAAAAAATGAACCACCTCGTGTCATGAAGGTGATAGTCTGCACATATGCATGATCAATGTTTTGGTCTCTCTTAGTGGATGGAAAGTGATGAATAATTTTTTAAAAAATTAATGAAATGAAATTTAAGAGCACTAATGATACTGATTTAATTTTATTAATAGTTTTAGGGTTTACTTGAAATAATAATATTAAAATAAAGACTAAGAGGAAAGTAAAACTCATCATTTGAGAAATTTAGGATTCCCATTGAAATATTCTTGGAAATGGATGGATGAAGATAAATAATTAAGGGTAAGGTATTATTTCCATGGGAGAGTGTTATAGTAGGAATAAATTATTAATTTTTAGGAATAATTTCAAAATAAATGGCATAGAATTAATGGGTGGAATTAATCCTTGTTTATAAGTGAGGGAAGGGTAGTTTTAGGAGCACACATTACATTCCAATTATACCATTTCATTATTTATGGACAATAACAAAAAAAATAGAAATTATGGACTTAGGAACATGGTAAGGACAAAGAGATCTCACACTATCATTTGTGAGAAAATTTCGAGTGATTTAAAGAATTTTCCCATTACTTTTCACTATTACCCATGAGTACTTTCACCTTTGTAAACTTTCCTTCAACTCGTGTTCATTAATTTAAATGATCACAAGTAAATTTAGAATAATTAACTAATTTGATCATTTTATTCTAAAGAATAAAAAAACTATAAAATAAAATTTTATGGTTTATACAATTTAATTTCAAAATAAATGCACATAATTTGTTATAATGGGTTTTAGTTTAAAATATTACATAATTTTCGTAAACAATATATGGAGGTTTTATAAAAATAATATATTAAATTTGGATTATTTATTTTACTTTTAAATCTATATATTTTATATAAAATTTTTTGAAAAATATTTTCATAATTATTGTATGATTATAATGTCATAAAAGTGGAACTTTTTTATAAATATCATTAATTTTTTCTATTCAACAAAAACACAATAATTTCAAAATACCCCAAAATTTTATAGTAATATAAAATTGTAATAATAAATTATAAAATTATGTTCAATTTTAAAAATTTAAATTCTAAAATTAATTAATCCAAATTTTGACTAAAATCATAAAATATAATGAAAACAGAATTTCCATGGAAAATTGCATTTTATAATATTAAATGTTATTATTCATACATAATATCATTTACCAACTAAATTGGTGTTAAAAATTATTATTGTCTAAAATAATTTATCATAATTAATCATATGTTTTGTGAAATATAACTTCATATCATTTTGAAAGGAAATTATCAAAAAATTACTTCTAAAAACAATAAATGATCTTAATTGTCATTTTAGGTAAAATAATTGATTTTAATTCATATTAGAAGTAGGAATCATTTTATTTATTCATATAATTAATTTTTTTAACTTAAAAATTTGGGTTTTCATGTATATGTAATTATTCATGTTTTGTATTGTTTTCAATGGGGCATATTCGTAGAACCAAAAACACCTTATAACTCCTACACTCATGACATGCTACATACCTTCATTCCAAAGGTAGGTGATAATTGATATTTCTTATCACTGACAATTAAGAACTAACATTAGTTAAAAAGATAAGAGTTTTGGTTCATGGAACCATGTTTGTTATAATTATTTCCTAACCTTTGAATTCCTTATATATTTAATACATATTCAAGAATCCTTCTAAAGGTCCTAGTATGAAACTAGTCTCTTTTCTAGTCTGGAAATCAATTATTAGAATATATCAATGTATACATTTGAATGTAAAGAAGGTATTCCAATGATTTGAACATCTGTATGTATCATCTGTTCCCCAACAATGAAACTATCTATATGTATCAGAGGATCTTCATCTCTTTCTTATTACTACTTGATAATGATGATTGATAGGCCACTATGGTTCAAATCCACACCACTGGGTACTATAGAGTTTATTGTCATCTAGGAAGGAAGTGATTATTTCAATGTTGGGACTAGGATTTTGATGGGGCTTACTACGTATTATTGTGAAGTGAATTAGTACCCACATTTTTTGGTACCAAATAAAAGGACATGTCAAACATTTTAAGGTTTTCTAAAAAAGATAATTCCATGTAGTTTGACATCATGTGGTAATGAATACTTGTTCAAAGGTTCCTAGAAATTTTTGTTGTAAAAAATAACATAAGAATCCAATTTTTTTAATCTTATATGGTATATGGACCAATGATATTGGGTTGGAACTACAAGTAATAGAGTCCCATGAATATTTCTCCTATTGGGATTATGACCCGATAAGGATGAGATAATAGGACCCGAAAGTAATATTTCCCTTAGGGTGTGATTTTATAAGGATTATTTCCTAATTGAGAGATGATCCATCAAGAATTTATCCTTTGTAGTGGTGGGTAAAATATTTTCAATGTTGGGTTTTTAACCTTAGAGAGGAATCCTATGCATCCCACTGAAAAAGGAATCAAATTCCATATAGTCATAGTGGCATATTTTATGGTCTTGTGACATAACTAATCCATGTAGTCTAACATCTTGTGGTATGGATGTTGTTGTGTAATTTATTTTCATTCAACAAGGATTTCATTTTTTTAAAAGGTATGAAATACAATAATAGATATGTGCATACATATATGATACTTCCATAATATTATTCATTGGGAATATGAATCTTTAAAGGAATATATCATATAGAATTTTTCCTTTTAAGAAGGAGAAAATATGGATGGGGATTACAAATAGAACATAGGCCCATGAAGAAGGAATTTTGATAATTCTAGTGGCATGATCAGCTTGAGTCCCGAAAAACATGATTCATACATGGTTTGAGAAATAAGGTATATTTGAAAATCAATCACATAACATAAATTCAGAATTGGATTTTAATGGGGATTATGAATAAGAAAATCATGGGATAAGTTAAATCTAAATCCATTTATGGATAAGGGAGGATTACATAGGGAAGAAGGGATATGGAATCATATATGAATGTATAGGGGCTTATAACAAGTGTGATTCCCTATTCCTTCTTCCTAAAAATTTTGAAAGCATGTATTGAGTCTTACCCATCCAATAATTGTAAAATAGAAGGTCTGAATACTTCTAATATCACTTCCTTTTTTAAGAAGTGGGTATGAAGTAATTCCCATGGCCTAATATGAGAATATTACCACCACTACCTCCAAGATTGGGGCCCTCATTACTAAGGGAATTCAAGATCATACACACACTAGTGACCTACATAATTTGGGAGGAAATGTTAAGGATAACAATTACCAAAGGAATTCATAATCAAAATGTGGGGAATAGACAGATGTTCTTGATACCCTAATCATGTAGGGATGGTGGCTGTGGGGGAGACCTTGGATTGGTTTCATTTGATTTTTAAAATTATCAAGCGAGGACCATTTAGACACTTTATAAAGGGGATAATATAAATTCAAACACTATATAGTAGGAGAGTATTGAGAGAGTGGATTAATACACCCTAGTGTTCCATATCAAGAATATGGGCGTGATATGTGAATTGGGGGAATCATAAAGGGGGTCCTTCACAAAGTTCTTCATTGAAGAAGGATAATTCCTCCTTATTAGACACATAGGAAAGCCTCTCCATATATAAAGGGTTTTTTTGTGGACAATATACATTCACAAAATACTCTATTGTGGGGATTTTCTCTTCATTTTCAATGAACTTATTACCTATGATTTGTAGTAAGATAACATTCTTGTACTTATCAATGAATGAAAATTTATTCCCCTCTCTCTATTCCTCTTAGTAATTATTCTTTTTCTTTATCTCTACCCAAATTCATGTAGTAATTGGGTATTTATTGGAAGTGAAAAAGAAACAACTTTCTTGAAAAGGATAACTACATAAGACTTGATCTGCTATGATGGTGTCAAATATCATTTCATTACTCTGTAAATGAAATTCATTTGTATAGGTTGGTAAATTATATCCTTTTTTCAACAAAAAAACATTTATGGAGAAAAAGGTGATTTTCAAAGCCCTTCAATCATTTTACAAATCAATATGTTTTACATAACGTCTTATTGATATAAGAAATAGGCTCTATGTTATACATATTTTTCTCCATTTCCAAAATATACTCTTATTTTTATCAAAGTGATCATCATTGTTGGTCCAAAATCTATAACCAATATATTTCATATTCCTACAATTCTCATTGTCTCCAAAAAAACCCCTCCACAAAATAGGGCCCATTTAGAAAAAAAGTAGTTATTATCGATGAATAATATTGTAAAGTGTATGATCTTTATGGGATATTGGTGGGCCAAAATGTGGACCTTATATAAAGTGTATCATGGGGTATTATATAGAATATTTTGAGATATCTCCTTTATAATTCGATATGAGCTTGTGATTAATGGTTCATTTCACATAGTCACCTCTAATTGTAGTCAATAACCTTATCATACTAGAAGTTAATTTAATACATGGGGTCCCAAAAACAATGACTGATACTTTTTAGTTGAATTTCATTTCACATAACAAATTCATATATCACATTGGGGGATCCGGGTAATTCTTGAATCATTTTGTATTATTTTTAGTTCACAGAAAACCTATTACACAATGAGAAATCCTTGATTATATCAAATTTTATAAGCATAGATCATAAAATATGACTAACAAGATTTTCCTAAAAATTTACTTTTACCCATATTAATAGTGCTACTAAAAGGAGGATTAATTCCATAATCCATAGTACTAAGGATGAATATAATAGAAGTGTTCCTATAAAACATATGATTGTTTTAGAGAATATGGGTGAAATACTCCATTATTATCCCATATCATATAGGATACCAATTTATGTATTCAGAAAGATCTTTGATGTTACCACTCATGTACTATGTCATGTAAACTAACCCCTATTCTAGATAAATAGTTAAAATCATGCACCTTAATCAAATACCTCATTAACGGGGATATATATCATAGAATACCAATCCAAAGGATTTTTCTGGGTTACATTCCTTTTTCATAAGTGGAAGAACTATGGGAAGCTAAGTTAGAAATCCATTACTATCAATAAATTATGATAAAAGCTATGACTAATGATGTCATGACCCTTTCCCCGGGGCCCATTTCGTGACTATGCCAAGCCTGCTTCTGATAGGCCAGGGGCTGGTGACTAGCACCAACTAAGAATATCCCACAAATGGGAGGCATTTTCCTAAAAACTTGTACACATGTACCAGACTCCAAGCCACATAGTCCAGAGAGTGACAACAGTAATTAAATAAAATGCATGCACACCACTACAACCCAAAAATAGAGTACAACATAAAGTAAAGTAGTATAGTGCAATTGGGCTAGAAACAATCCCACTAAAATAAAGACCACTATAAATTCTAACCTAAAAACAAGGGCACTGAAACTGATGTAGGAATCTTCCAGAAACACCTCGGATCGTCTGATCTCACAAGTCCTCATTCGGTCCTAGTCCTGACCCTACACCGCCTAGGAATCCACCAAAGTGTCGACTTTCTGCACAAGAAACGACACGTGTGGGAAAACCCCATATAGGTGTGAGTTAAACAATACTCAGTAGGGTACCCTGAAACACAAAGTAAAAGACCATAAGAGAATCACCACCAAGAAGATATAGTCAGATCAACACATGTATATTTCAACATCACATATAACCAAAATATACTAGTATACTCACAAATAATTCCAACATGCATTGTCTCATTCACTACCAGCCATATGGTTCTGCTCATACCACACTCAATTCTGGGATATCCCACTCCTCATGCTATCTGAAGGAAACAACATAGTAAAAGTCTACCAAAAGTATCCAAGAGAACATCTGGTCTCGATACGTCATGAAGTTTCCCTGAGATGTTTGGTCTCATATAGACAAGTAGTCTCGATGTCGCAACCAATCCTTGGTCTTAAGATTATTCTCAAGGCATGATTGTTCCGGGGGAACTCACTCCTTGTTCTATAAATTCATCAGAGACCCTCGTAAAGAGGTCTCATATCTTTGGGCCCTATCCAAAGAGAACATACTGAGAAATATCCAAAGTTCAGTGATCAAGACAAGTAATTAAGGAGGCAAAGATCTCGATACATAGATAGGGGGTCCTGCACCCAAGGCTCACTGGGGGATATTCTGGCCCTACTGGAATTATCATCCATGATATGGGATGAGTTCCTAGGTAAATATTGGTCACACATATGCCATAAAACATATCAAAGGTACCATGAGGAGAAGTGAGCACTGACCAGGCCTCTCAGTGCGGTCAATACTCCACTTAGACCATATGGGGCACTTAGAACTGCTCAGTCTCTTAGACATGATGGGGCACATATACCCTCTAAGTCTTTTAAACCCGTTGGAGAACATAGACCCACTGATTTAACTCACTTCATAACACGATCCATTCTCTATGAAAAGAACTATATTGCATCAAACCTTGATAGAGAAGCCCAAGGGTATGGTCTCAACCTCTACTATCACCCTATAGGACGGAATCAGGATCTAAGGTCGATCCCTCATAAGAAAGACAAATATAACTCCATGATCCCCTTATGGTACATCTAAAACCCCACCAAGTCAAATCAAAAGGTCTGCCTCTCTTCAAGGGTCCCAATGCCGCAAATGGATTTTCAATCGAACTCACGGTTTGAATGTTATGGGAATTTTAGTGAAAGGGGGTCGAAGGGGTTCAGGTCCAGACCGATCAGGTCAAACCGACCTGACCTGACCCGGTCCAATGTCCACTAATCCATCATGGGGCCAACCCGATCCACCGGGTCGACCAGACCTTTCCAAAAGAGCCTGAATTGGTTGGGCCATATGCTTTATCCCATCGAGTCACCCCGTGGCCTAGTTTACCTGGTCTGGCTAACGTCGCGTGGGCTGGTCTCCACTTGCACATGGATAGGCTACGTGTCATGTCTCTTGGTATAAGGTGTTGTGCCACCCCCACCTCATCCAGTCAGTCCACTTACACAGACTGAGATTCTCCTAAGGGGTCCATTGACCGTGTGCCACTGGCACGATGTAGAATAACTGTTTCGTCGGGCTGCCCTGGCTGAGGCCCATCACCGCCCGAGGTCGAGTCATCGCAGGTTCCTCTGGCCACCGACATGAGCGACCAACTTTCTTTGCACTAGAACATGGCCACCATCGCAGGCAGCTGGCTTCCACCGCACTCGCACGCGACTGCCAGCGCCGATGTTGGCGTGCCTATGGGGCCTTCCTCGGGCCATCAGATGCGCTCTGGTTGTTTTTTCTTCAATCCGGAAGATATTTCAGAGTCCTCGGACCGTGTTCATCATCATCAGGGGTATGGATCCCCATTATGACCCCTTTCACTAAAAAACACCTGAATGGAGGTTTATCTCATGTCGTCTCGATCCGTTCACCACTGTCGTCATCATACCTCAACCATGCCGTATCCATTCCAAACAAATGACATCGAATCATTATTCCAAGAAAGGGTTGTGCAATGATCGATCATTTTTCATCCCGCTAAGAAAGCAATGAACTCAGGAGAGAAAATCACAAAAACTAACCCAAGTAATGAACCTCACCTATTTGTTCGTTCTATCCTGAATTTGATACTTTATAAAGATCAAAAAAATGAAAAAAAATATCAATCAAATAATCAATAAAACCCCAAAATAAAACAAGAAAGTTGAATCCTCTTGAAAAAAAGATCAACCCATGGGACAACCTTTTCATGGGTTGATCCATGTTTTTCATTTAGAAATCAATAATGGAGAAAACATAATCAAAACCAAACACCCTACTTGGAAAACAGGATTAACCGGTGTCGGGGTTCGATTGTTCTTGGAAATCTGTTAAGATATGTAATGATCCATCATCTCGTCGACCCTCGATATGTGATCTTTCGTCATTAGGGATTTTTCATTTATCATCATTCATCACTCACCGATGGAATTCTTACACAGCCTCCGAGAAATCTACAAGGTTATCCCTCAATCCTGTAACTCAGATTATCAATTAAAGGAGGAAATGTGTTTAATCGTTTCCATTACGCCGAGTAGCCACATCGTTATTCTGTTTCATTTCTTAAATAGAATTTATATTATGGTTGAGTTGAAATGTTGTTACACTAATTAATTTATGAAATGAAAAATCCCACTCAGCATTTCGATGAAGAGAAAAAAAATTGTTTTAATAAAATAAATGTTCCTAAGTTTATTTTATTTTTCATTAAAATGTCATAAAATATTTTTCACAGTTGTCATGTGCCTATAGAAGTTTGGTCCTCCCTATGCAGAACCCACTACATTGAAAAAAAATGGTGCCCTCAAATTTCAAATCCAAGCACTCATTTAAATGTTACTAAAACTGAGAATGGACGTTATTTTTAGTAAACATAAAAAAGTTCAATGATTATTTTTGACAACCTAGGCCTCGAAATAACATGTCATCTCAGATCCTGGTTTCGAATTAATACATATATTTTTTTAAAAAAATTACATATAAATTATGGGACAATACTTTCACCCCACCTTAGGGATTTACATTCCTGGAAGCGAAAACAAGGGCTAAACAAACAAAAGGTGAGAGTACTGAGCACAAATATGAGCCTCCCACTCCCTTGTGCTCCTCTTGTGGTCCCTAGACTGCCTCTGAACACACACCAAGGGAAATGATCATCCATGAAGGATCCTCAATCTTAATTTGGTACTCAACCGAAGACACTCCAACATCAATGTCTAGCTCACCCCAGATTACAAAGTGAAAAGGGTTATGCATGAATCTCCTTAGCTATGACATGTGGAAGACATTGTGTACCTGGTCCCACTATAGGGTAGATCCAAGTAGTAAGCTACATTTCCAACACTACTTAGTACCTAAAAGGGGTACTACTAACCCTAGAGATAGATTTTTTCCTTTGGAAAAAATCTTCGTTACCCTCATCAAGGTGAGACCCAAAGGAAGACATAGTCTCCTTCCTCTTAATCCAAATGTCTTTGCTCTCTGACATCGTAAAACATTTGATATCCCTGTGAATTATTCATCCACTCATAGATGAACAGAACATTCCTAGAAAATGACTCGTACATGTATATGAATCCCAATACCTATACTAAACTCTATTCCTGGGTTAGTTGGGAAGTGGGCTGACTTGTGAGTCGATCTACGATGACTCTAATGGTATCATGTCTCCCATAAATACATGATAAACATGTCACGAAGTCCATTGATAGTTGTTCCCACTACCTTTCGGGTGCCTTAACAAATAAAAGGAACATCCCATGAAACTTAATCAATCATGAATTCATCTTCTTATCTCAACAGGTAATCCTAGAATCAACCCGTTATGTCATCCCTAGTGTCCTCCTTAACACCCACATGCATATCTCGATGCATACCGCCACTATTGGCATACATTTCTACACCATTTCATCTCTTGAAAAGAATGATGTACTCCCCACCATTCAAATGTCTGTCAGGGGTATTCCCTGTAGAAAACTGATCACGTAAAGACTCACATTTGGTATCACTGAGTGGTACTTCCATTACTCATTTAAGTGTGGATGGGTAAAATCCAATGACTAAAGATATGATGCTCTGTCTCCATCTGTGAAGAATAACTACAACGATGCCAACTGCTCTGATGCCTCATTTAGTAACTGCTAACTGGATTCCTACTAGGAGTATCTACTTCTATATTCCTCTTCATGAGGTTCACTGTAACTTTAGCCTCTGATATGACCTATTCAAAAAAAAGGACCTTCCATATCCATGACTAACACTTGTTGATATTCTCTTAAATCTATTTCTCTCAGAGTGTGTCCATGAACATTCTTAAGTGTCATGTGTTCTCCCTCTTGGAATCCAAGTACACTAAGATGTCATAAATGAAGATCACCTGGTGCTACCCAGGGTGAAACACTGGGTCTTACTAAGCTCTTACTCTCCAAGTCCCCTATCTACACCCCCATCTCCTTTAACTCTTCAGGGGGAATCCAATATATAGGTGTAAATATCAGTGCCACCCTAGGGTGTATACCAATACAGAAGTCAAAATCTAAATGGAGAGGTAAACTTGAAACATCTTCATGGAAGACACCCTTATTCTCTTCCATCATTACAACAAAATTGATTACTACTATCATCCACTGCATTGAGGTTCGGGCTATCCAACTGAATATAAATCAGCTACACCCTCCTCTTCCTAAGTCCATTAAGAGCTGCAAGGATTTAAACTTGTTCGATAAAGGGAAATCTAGTTCCATCACCGCGAAAAAACCACACCTTTTTCCTAAAACAATCAAGCTGAGCATGAATTGTGGATTAGTCCATACCAAGAATGACATCATAATGCCTATATTCCACTACCAAGAGATCCCAACCAAATCTCTCACCTCTAAGAGTCATGTTACACTGTCAGCACCAGTGTGTGGTCACTGAGTCTCCTCCAGTAGGAGTGTCTAAATGTGAGGTTCATGTTAATGGTTTAATCGGAACCTATAGCTATCAAAATAGAAAATTGGAAGGAATGTAAATTACTAGTATAAGTGTCTTTAAATACTATAGCTAAAGTAGAAAATCCTAGACTATACCATGAATCATTCCTAGAGTCCTATGATCATAAGCCTCGACAGCCTACAACTATCTCCTCCCCTGTCCTCCAACACCCTGAGTCTAGTATGGACTACCTGTAGGTGGTGGCGGTAACACGTCAAAATGTTGTCTACCCTCTACTACTTCCCCAGCTCTCCTACCACATCCGCCACCCAACAAATCTATCTACTCTTACCACTGCCTCTTCCTTGGAATTTCATCAACTACCTATCTAGATTCATCATGAATGGTGGGAAAATCTTGTGCGAGATGCCCCATTCTATGACAAGAATAACAAATCATATCTTTGTGGGAACTAGAATTCCCTTAGAACATCTAATGAAACCTCTGGTTCTACAGATTACATTGCGCGCTTCCTATTGGTAGGTTTTGCTGACCCTACTCACAAGGTGATCACTACCTTGGGATCCTTTTATACATGTTTAAAACCAGTGCTTAATCATCTATTTCCAAAAGAGCCATCTATGACTCTGTCTGGAAAGCTACATCCACCTTAACCATTTTAGGTGGGTCTGCTAACTGATGATTAGGAGAAACTATCACTAGTTGTCCATCCTAAAGAAAAACTACTCTAAGTTTGGCTACTATCGGGGATGACTCATCGAATATTGGGAAATACTTCTAATCCTACTGCGGAACCCTTATTGGCTGGCGTCGTGAACCAATCCTAAGGAAAACCATATGTATCATAGTAAAAAGAGTATACATGGTCAGTTGATTCATGAAGTATATGGAAAAAAGAAAACCCATTCATATATAATACATGTACTTTTATTTCCATGTATCTAATGTCTTCAGATACCGAGTCGGAAAACAGGTTCCCAGAGTCCTGCTGTATGGGTACGTTGGTTGTCGCACCAACAGTGGAATCCCTAGCATCAAAGCCTATCTCGAAACACTTAACATTTTTTCCCAAAACCAATCTCTCAAAATCTTGGTCCAAATGTGGAACCAACCACCTCTGATACCACTCTACTGTGACCCTTCCCCCAGGGCCCATACCATAACTAACCCATGCCCACCTCTGATAGGATAGGGGCTGGTGACTAGCGCCGAGTAGGCATATACCACTAGTGGGAGGAATTTTCCTATAAACCAGTACACATGCACCCAACTCAAAGTCATAAGGTCTTGAGAGTGAAAACACTATGTTAAGAAAATTCATGCATACCACTATAACCCAAAAATAGAGTAGGAAAGAAAATAATGTAGTAAAGGGAAACTGAGCCTGAAACAATACCACTAAAATTAAAACAATTGTAAAGTGTGACCTGCAGAAAAGGGAACTGAAGATGCTCTAGTAAGCTTCCATAAACACCTCATCTCATCTGACCTCACATGGACCCATCCAGTTTTGGTCTTGGTCCTGCTTCACCTAGGACTCCACCAAAGCATCATTCATATGAAAAAGACACGACACCTGCGGGAAAAGACCATGCATGGGTAAGTAAAACAACACTCAGTAGGGGACCCTAAAACACAAAGTAAAAAACCACAAGGGAAACACAACCAATAAGATTCACTCAGCTCAACACGGGTTTATGTCAACATCACATATAACCAAGACATCCAGGTATAATCTTAAATGATTCCAAGATGAAAAATCTCATCTACTGCCAGCCATATGGTTTTTCTTGAAGAACCCTCAATTTTGGGAGATCCCACTCCTCGGGCTATCCAAAGGAAAGAACGTAGAACAAGTTTACCAAAAGTATCTGAGAGAACATTTGGTCTAAATACATCATGATGTTTCTATGAGACGTCTGGTCTCGCTAAGGTAAAGAGTCTTGATATCCCAGCCAATCCTTGGTCATATGATTTTACTCAAGGAATGATCATTCATGTGGAACTCACTCATTGAGCTATAAAATCATCAAAGACCATTATAAAGGGGTCCCACTTTTTTGGGGCCCGCCCAAATAGAACAATATAAGAACTACCCAAAGAACACTGATCAGGTAAAGTCATGAATGAAGGAAAGATGTCAATTCAAAGATAGGGGGTCCAACACCCAAGGCTCACCAGGGGATATCCTGGACCTATTGGACTTATCATCTTAGAAAGGGGATGAGTTCCCATGTAAATATTGGTCACACCCATGCCGCAAACCCTATATAAGGTACCACAAAGATAAGTGAGGACCGATTGGGCCTCTCAGTGTGGTCTATACTCCACATAGGCCCGCGAGGGAACTTAGATCCTCTACGTCTCTAAGAACTATTGGGCACTTAGAACCACTGAGTCAACCCACTTCAGAACACAATCCATTATCTATGACAGGAACGGGATCACATCGAACCTTCATAGAGAATCCCAAGGGTATGCTCTCCACCTCTACTGTCACCCTCAATGATGAAATCAGGATCCTGCGTAGATCCATCATTGTAAAGACAAAGACAATGCCACCAGAACCTGGTGGACCAACTAAAACCCCCACCAAGTCAACTCAAAAGGATCGTCTCATCACAATTGTTCCTATTCCACAAACGTCTTGTCAATCAGACTTACGGTTTCTATGTTATGAGAGTTTTAGTAAAAGGGGATTTTTTGGTTCTGGGTCTAGTCTAACCTGACCCGCCGGGCTTAGCCCACCCCAGTTGGGCCCGACCTGACCTTTCAGCCTGACCCACCCTAGCTAGGCCATACGTTTCTGCCCACCGGGTCACCCTGCAACCCGATTCACCTAGTCTGGCACGTGTCGTGTAGACTGGTCTCCTTCATCACACATCTCAACTGTGTGCCATGTCACCTGGCACAATGGAGCCCGCCACCCTTGGCTCATCCTGTGGGTCCACATACATGGACTATGATTCCCACACGTGGTCCGTTGACCATGTTCCACCTGCTTGAGGCAGCTAAACTGCATCGTCAGCTCATTTTTATACTTCCTACCCTATCTATGGTCCCATCTCCACCCACGGATGAACCACCGCAGGTTCCTCTAGCCACCGTTGAGGGCAGACAGCTTCTACCGCACTAGCACACTCGCACTTCCATTGCGCCAGTGGGGACTTCTACGTTCGATCGAACATGCTCCGGTGGTCCATTATTCAATCTAGAAGATATTATGGAGTCCTCAGGCCATGTTCTTCATCGTAAGGGGTTTTGAATCCCTCTTACAACCCATTTCTCTAAAAAATATTCGAATTGTGGTATCACTTGTGATGCCTCGATCTGTTCTCCACCATCATCTTCACACCCCTATTATGCCACATCTATTCTAGATCCATGATATCATAACATTGCACCAAGAAACGGTGGCACAATGATTTACCGTTCATATCCCATGAAGAATGTGAAGAACGTGGGGGAGAAAAACACAAGAAGAAATCCAAGGATTGAACCTCGACCATTTGTTCATTTTGGCCTTGATCCAATCCATTAGAATGATCAAGAAAATGAAAAAAAAATTTAATCAATAAAATGATAAATCAAACCCCAAATTAAAACCCCCCAAGTCGAATCCTCCTTCAAGAACGATCGAACCATGGGTCAAAATGTTCATGGGTTAATCCTCATTCATTGTTTAGAAATCAAGAATGTGGAAAACAACATCAAAACCAAACACCCTACCTGGAAAACATGATCAGTCAATGTTGGGGTTCGATCATCATTGGTGATCTGTTAAGCAATGTCATGACATGTCGTCTCGTCGACCCTCAATCTGTGATCCATCATCATTGGTGATTCGCCATTCATCACCATTAGTCACTCACCAATGGAGTTCCTTCAGAGCCTCATATAAATCTCTCGGGTCATCCCATGATCCTATAACTCTGATAATCCATTAAAAGAGGAAACATATTTTAGTTTTTCTATTAAAGTGAGTCGACATGTGGTTACATTGTTTCATTTATGAAAAAAATTTCTATTACGCTTGAGTTGAAACATTGTTATGATGTCGCATTTATGAAATAAAATAGGTCACTCGATGTTCTGTTGTAGTGAAACAATATTTTTTAATAAAATAAACTTTCTTACGATTATTTTATTTTTATTTAAAACACCAAAAAATATTTTTCGCAGTCGACTGGAGCCAATCAAAGTTAGGTCCTGCCTAAGAAAACCCCACTTCTCTGAACACAACTGTTCCTTCAGATTTCAAATCTAAGAACTCATTTAGAAGTTATTGTAATTAAGCACACATGTTATTTTTAATAAACTAAAAATAGTTCAAATGATTATTTTGGGAACCCTGTGCCTCAAAATCACTTGTTTTCTTAGCACCTTGTTTTGAATTAATCTATATAATGTTTTTAAAAAAATTACATGGAAATTCTGTGGCATTACAAACGACAGTCTTGGGTGGCCACCAAAATTGGATCTTCATCTGAGAGGATTGTTTGACCCTAATATTGGGGGGCCTTCTAGGTCTATCGTTGTTGTGATTATTTTAAAAAGGATCTATAATCTCTAGGGTTTTAAAAATCCATCTGGTCATGAAAAAATTTCTTTCTTCACAACAGGTATATTCCCCCAAAATTTCATAGTAGATGGATTCCAGATACTAACATGTTCACTTTGGTACATAGATATGTCAAGATAATAATTTCAGATGTTTGAATGATCATAGGGGAAACAATCATAGGAGCCCTCCTTCATTGGAATAGGATGATGTCGAGAGGACACCTCCACTCATAAGAAACATGCTTTCCATGCAAAAAACTATTGAAATTTGAGCCTTTTTCTAGTATAGAATCTCTTTTTTCTGAGTGGATATAGATGTTGGTCACATTGACCAATCATTAGCCACACAAAAGTAATCCCATGAATTTCCTGACCCATTGAATTCATGGGCTAACTGATGAATATTGGAGGAATGAAATATTACATAGTGGGGTTGGCACGTTACACCGGGGGGTGATCATATCATATAACTAGTAGCCTTCATGTTCATTTTCCTATGTAGTTAATTATTATCAGTGCGTGAATAAAATATTGGGGTAAGAGTTACTACTTTCTCCTTGGAAGCCCAGTTGGGAACCAGAAGGCATATTAATATTAAAATCCTAGAACTATTGAAATTGTACCATCAACTGGGATGAATCACCAGGAGAAGTCACATGACTATCTTTTTGAACCATTTTGGGGTTTTTTTGATTAGATAGTGGCTCACAAGTGGGGATATGAATTTGTAAATGAACAACCAACCCCTAAGGATTGATTTTGTAAATATTTACCACGCAGTATAGGTGTTAACCCATTTTTTTGGAACCGAACAACATGAAGGGTGTGATCAACCATTAGTATCATTTTTTCTATGCTTCTAACGCACCTCTAACTAGTACCATGGTGAATTATGAATCTGGTGTCTATTCATGACAGGGGTACCTTATTTTAGTGAGGGAGTTTGTTTTTTCTAAAAAGATTTATGGAAATATAATTTTTCTAGGATATTCACTATGTAGGTTTGGGATGAAATTCCATTAAATCTAGAATTGTTTCCCCATATATCTGAGTAGTGTACAAATGAAAAAAACACATGATTATCTCCTATTAAATATTAAACATATTTACATTAGAGGATATGGGATAACAGGTAAAACCTCTTCCATATAGCTTCATTCATGTGATTGTGAATACTTATATAGATTCATTAATTGATACTCACTTTTTATACATTAAAATTAAATAAATTTTATGGAGAACACCAAACATTATACAAATAGACACCCAAATACCATATAAGTCTAGTGCCATTGGAAACATGGAAACATAAACACTGGTATGTAAGTGAACTATATTATCTCCCATTATGCTCTTTATGACTAGAACCCTTCTAAGACAAATCATACTTAATACATATCTATATAACAAGGGAAATGAAACATAAAAAGGTGTGATATCAGATTCTCATTAAGCGTAAATAAGGGAGAAATGAAAGCATAAACAAGAGCATAAGGGTATGAGAATGTGATTATAACATTAGAATATCTTACCCTGAATATCATAGGATCATAAACATGAATCATTAAATAAATCTTGGTAGTTCATATTACATGAATCATATGTAAATAATGAATATAGGCCATGATTTCATCGCATTGGAATAACACATGGAATTTTGGAAGAAACATAAGCGTACAAAACGTTTTCTATAGTAGTCATGGAATTATTGCCAAGTCCATTTTAGTAGTATGATTTCACTCCTCATACCATCTTGGTAGTCACGGTTCACTCCCATGGACATCTTAGTATTGAAGGTTCACTCCCAAGACTGTCTTAGTTTATCTCATGAGATATAAATATTTACCAAATACAATGAAGGGAGATATAGTTCCCAGCCATCTCATAATGAAAACATACATAAATTTTCCACAAGATCATAAAAAATCACATGATAACCCATGAAATGAAAGGGTTTTTATAAACATTAAATCATATCTTAACATGAAGAAAAATACTAGTTTCATAATCATTTCATCAAAGAATAAACCATGAAAAGAACCGATTTTTAATAGAATATATCCCATGAAAGAGAAATAGATTTACTAAACATAAAACCCGAGAAGGTGAAACGATGTCATAAACATCATTCCATAATAGTTAAACCACTCAGAGAAAGAATATGAATGGAACCATTGGATCATTTCCTAGAAAGGCATGAGTACCATCAATGGATGTAATATTTGATGGAAAACTAATTTTAAATGATCCTTTAAAAACAATTTTTGAGGAAAATGTCCTTTCTTATTTGAGAATTGATTTATAAAAAATAAAACCTTTTGAATACCATTTTCTTTAAATAAAAAATTTAAAACCTATAGATGATTCTAGAAAACATTCAAAAACATTTTTTCTTGAATGCTTATAAAAGAAGATTGAAAACATTTTTGAAATCCTTTTTTTAAAGAACTTTGAAAACCTATAAATGAATCTAGAAATATTTTAAAGATAATTTTATAGAAAATGGATTTAAAATCATATAATGAAATTTTAAAATCATTAAAATTATTTTATTTTAAAATAGCCTTTTAAAAACATATAATTAATGATTTTAAAATCACTTAATATATTTTTTGAACATAAAACATTTTTGAAATTTTTTTTATTTGAAAACAGCTTAAAATTCAACAAATTTCAAGAATATTAGGGAAAAAATTTTCTGCATAAATTATATTCTATATATATATAGAAAGATTCATGGAATTTATTCTTATGATGGTGGATAATTCTGTATATGCTGAACATATATTTTTCACCTTAAAAGTTTTGAAATGTGCCTCAACCAGAAACCAATAAGAATATTTAATTATTTTGTATAAAATGGTAAAATATGGGTAAAATTTTTATCTAAACATAATAGGAAAATATTTAAACATTTTTTAAAACATTTTATAAAACACGATATTGAAATAACATATATTTCCAACTGAAAGGATATATATAGAAACATTTTCATAAAAATATTTTTTTAATTATCTTAAGTAACAAAGAACGGAGAAATAGTGACATTACATGGATATAACATGGGTATACAAAGGGTAATAAAATTTATAAGATTTATTGATATATGTATCACACTATTTCATCGATGAAAGCATAATCATAAATAATCTCGATAAATGATGAGATTATTTTAATAAAATCTTCCAACTAGGTAACTTTGTGACATACTCCTCATGTAAGAAGATGAAATTACATGATAAAATATCATGAAAAATAACGTGATTAATGATATAACATTTCAATTGGAATCATTTACACCTCTTTAAGGAACACAATTTCATAACAAAACATATGTGTCGAAGAAGGAAAATTGAGACAAAATTACATTGCTGAATTGTTAACTTTAGAATGATAAAATACATGAAAGAAATATCATAAATTGGATATGTAAATACCCATAAATATAATTATAATAATCATATAATACATTCATGGGAAGTATATACACCCCATAAAATAAATGAGTGGTGAATGAGGCATGTATCAGACAGAAATAAAATGTGAGATGAAATTCTCTATCCTTGTGTCTTGACTCTCGTCGTACTTATACAAACCTCATGTATAATAAATATAAGATTATTATTAATATTTTACCAAACCATATTCTTATATATAATACCATACATTATTTTATTATGATTTTATATTTCCCATTTATTGATAATTGTATGTTAAGTTTTCACTTCAGGTAATATCTGATTTGTTCTTCATACATGTTTTTAATTATTATTCTTGATCATCTTACTGAGATCATTATTTAACTACTTCAAAAATGTAAAAAATTATATAAATATAATATAAATTCAGTATATATGAATTTTTAATAATCTATAAAATATATAAATATGAAATGGAATACACCGTTCCTGGAGATGGTAGGTCGTACAAACGTATGAACACTGTTTCCATTTTGTGGTCATATTGAAAGAATGTATGTAAATGACATATAAGTAGATATTTATATTATATAATTAATGTAAAATTATAATGTTATATATATCATATATGTTCACTAAAACTATCTTTAACACACTCTATGTAATGTGTGCATGAATCACGTCACTTTGAGGAGGTATTAGTCAAGACATCATCAAATGATGTTATCGTATGTACATAAGATGGAAAGTATAAAGGTATGTGTTATAAATTAATTACATAAGAATAAATAAATAATAAATATTACATATATCATACATCAACAATGTTTCTATCAAAATTCTGAACTGTGGAAGGTGGTATAGAAAAACCAACAATCATCATTTCTTGTGGTGGTAGTTCACCATACACATAAATAGTATGTTCATAGTTAATAAATGTTTATTTGTGTAATTTTATGTGGAATAAATAGAATAACAAAATATTAGTACCTCTAGGATAGTGGTGTTGTTGTATAAGCATGTAAAAATAAGAATTATTTGGGTGTAAAATTAAAATAAAACTAAAGAGCTTAAGGAAAGATGTTATCTCGTCATTAGGTAGCAAATATTGGTTTTCACCAAAGGGATTACTTGAATGGATTTACACATAATTGTATATTTTTATGTTATTTAATAAGATCTTGGTTGAACTAAAGTTAGTTGAGATGTGTTAGGAAGTTTAAGGATAGGAGTCCTTTTTATAGTGGAGGAGGAGTGTCACTCTTATAAAATTTTGACAATGGAAATCAACCCTTTTTTTTCCATTGAAAGTGGATCAAATAATTGATGAAATGAGATAAAATGGATTATAGGGTATAAATATGGTAATAAAATACATTTTGGAAAAGTTTCCAGGTTGTTTTAGGCCATAAGTTGAAGGTTAAGTTCCATTTTAAGTTAATTTTCCTATTAAATTCTATAATTCATTTTAATCACTTTCACCAATATTTTTGGTAAAAAAATAAGTTGAACTTATTATAAAATATAAATTATTATTATTATTCAAAATTTGGAACCCATTTTTCTAAATTAAAATCTGAGAAGTGGTAGAAGTTAATTTAAACTTAATCCTAAAGATAGGACGACACTGCAGGTTTTTAAAGTAAAAATGATCAAAGGTTGGATATGTTTTTATATCCAATTTCAGTGATAAGTTAGTTAAAATGAAATAAATTGGATTAATTTATGCATATTTGATCTAATTATTTTAAAAAATAATTTAACTATATAAATGTTTTGAAGAAAAAGTAGTTTTGAATTTAAATTTCGTATTTTTTACTATTCATAAAAAAACAATGTTTCACAGAAAAATCCAAAAAATAACCCCATAATAATTTTTACATTATAAATTCGAAAAAAAATATTTTATCAAATTAAATTTCCAAATTTCTCAAAAACTAATTTTACTGTTTTTCATAAGACAAGAAAAGAAGTTCATTTGAGAAAATAGTATTTCAAACATATAAAGACCTTACCAAAAATTATATTTTTAATTATCATTATGTTTTATTTATATAAAAAATAAAAAAAAATATTTAAAAAATAGTTATTACAATTAATATTACCATGTTTAATGGCTAGTTCATTACTATCACATTTAAATAATTATAACATTGAAATTATATTATGTAGAAACTCAGTGTTGCATGTAACACATGCCAAGTCGGTGGTTCATGTAGCACAATTCAAGTCAATGTTGTGTGAAAGGAATGTTTTATTTAATGAAATAAAAGATATCAATGAAAATTAATTAATATGAGAAAAAAGTATCATAAAAACTCAGGGTGTTACATTCACCCTCCATTAAAATGAATTTCTCCCTCAAAATACTTCATTCATAAAAAATAGGAAACTTCTACATCATCATATCCTCATGTTCCCAAATAGCTTCCTCTAAATTATTGTTTTTCCACAAAACAAGACTAGGTGGGTACTCTTGTTTCGTAGAACATTCTCTTTACAATCTATAATTTCAACTAATTGTTCCTCATAAGAAAGGTCATTCTCCAGTAGTATTACCTCTGAGTTTAGTACATGTGAATGGTCAAGCATGTAATTTATATGGAGAGATACATGGAACACATCATGGACTTGAGAGGGATTGGTAGGCATATCCAAGTGATATTCTACCATCCTGGTATGATCAATAATTTCAATGTTACTGATATAACTTGGGCATACATTCCATTTCATTCCCAAACTCATACCCATCTTCTAGGGAGATATTCAAACAAATACCTTCTCATCACATTTATATTCTAGAACACATGGACAATTATTAGCATAATTGTTTCCGACCTTGAGATGCCTTGATATGATAGTCAATTTCTCTCACCTTCTATACTAATTCTTTAATGATCTCGAGTCCCAACAGATTTCTTTCACCAAATTCATCCAATAATTTTGGATATATACATTTCTTCTCATAGAGGGCTTCATAAGGTGACATTTTAATGCTTTAGTGAAGGATATTATTGTATGAAAACTCAACATGAGGAAGTTTCTGATCCCAACTACCTTTTAAATCTAACAAAAAATATCCAAACATATCCTCTAGGGTTTGAACTATTATTTCAGATGTAACATCTTTCTTGAGTATGATAAGGAGTGATGAAACTCAATTTTGTATCAAGTGCTTGCTAAATAAATTTATATAACTTAGAGGTAAACCTTAGATCCCGATCTAATATAATATAATGTGGTACTCCATGAAACCTTACCATTTCCATAATTTATATCCTGAAAATATGATCCATAGAGAATTTTTATCTAATATCGATGAAGTATATTAACTTTATAAGTAGATTGACTACCACTCATAGTGAATTAAAGCCCTTATAGGATTCAGGGAGTCCAAGGACAAAATCAATAGTGATGTTATCCAATTTCCATTATAGTATGGGTAATGGATGCAATAACCTTGTATAATTTTTTCTCTCATCCTTAACATGTTGGTAGAACAATCACCAAGATACAAACTCTGTGATATCTATCTTCATGTAATCCCACTAGTATTATTATCTCAAATCCCTATACATCTTAATATATCCACGATGAATAGAGAATGAAAAACTATGAGCTTCCTCTAACAGCACGTTCTTCAAATCCTTCATGGAAGTATCACATACACGATTTCTAAACCTTATCATTCCATCCCGATAAAGGTTAAATGTGGGAACATTTCTATCTTTATTCTTCAGTTGTACATCTTCTTTCATCACCCTCTTAAACATCACTTGGATAGTGGTTTGATCATTATTTTTAGAAAGATGCGATTTTCCCCTTTGTTCATGATTTCTAGATCCATCCATTTCAAATAAAGAAATATTGGATCTTTTTTATCCTTAACAAGGACAAGCTAGCATGATCGTTCGACTCAAAGGATCATCTACCTAGTTCTCTTTCCCAGGTTGGTAATATATTGAGAAGTCATAATCCTTTATCAACTCTAATAATCTTCTCTGGTGCATATTCAACTCCTTCTATGTGAATATATATTTAAAAATTTTATGATCAGTATATATATCAAACTTTTCTCCATAAAGATAATTCCTCCATATATTTAATGAAAAATTTACCATTGCTAACTCCAAATAATTAGTTGGGGAATTTTGATAATAAATATCCATCTTTGACAATTCATAATTAATAACAATGTTTTTCTATATAAGATCACAACCCAATCCCTTCTTAGATGCATCCCTATAGATTCAAAACCCTTCTTCACTATTGGATAATGTATGAACAGGTGTGTTGACTAACACTCTATTTAGTTCTTTGAAATTTTTTCACATTGATCAGCCCAAAGACACAGGACACCCTCCTGAGTTAACATGGTTGGAGGATTATATAATCATGAAAATTTATATATAAACGGTCGATAATATCTATATAAACCAAGAACTCTACGTATCTCAGTCACCATGGTTGGTCTAGGACACCATTAAATAGCCTCGTTATTTGATAAATCTACTCCTATGTCATCTCTTTAGATTATGTGACCCAACAGTGAAACCCCTTGTAGAAAAAATTCATGCTTTTTAAATGTTTCATATATTTTCTTCTTCCTTAGGTTCTTTAGTACATTTCTCAATAGATTTTATTTTTTTCCCTTTAACTTTCAATAGATAATAATATCATCTATAAAGACATCAAAAAGTTGATCAAGGAAATCTCTAAGGACTCTATTCATTAAATCCATATTGATAGTAGGGGAATTATTATGACCAAAATGCATTGGTATATATTAATAGTGTTCATACCTTATATGAAATGTTTTCTTGGTTATATCATCCTTCTTGACCATCAATTGATGATATCCAGAATAAAGGTCAATCTTGGAAAATTATTGAGATCCACATAGTTGATAAAACAAGTCATTAATGCGATGGAGATGAAACTTTTTCTTGATAGTGACCATGTTCAACTCTCAATAATAAATTCACAGTTGCATCGATCCGTCTTTATTTTTCAAAAAAAGAAAAGGTGAACTCCAAGGTGACACACTTGGTTGAACTAATCCGTTATCAAGGTTTTGTTGGATATGATTCTTCAATTCATGTAACTGAATCAGGGGAATTCTATAGAGAGTCATTGAAATTAGTGTAGAAAAAGGTATGAATGATATTAGAAACTCAACATCGTGTTTTGGTGGAAGTATAAGGAACTATTTTGAGACATCTATAAATTTCTGAATAAAAGGTATATCATTGATGTTGAATTTCTCCCCAACAATTTGAGATAAATAGCCCTTCTAAATGGGAATTAAGACCCATACACTAGATGTAATCTTCATAGGAAGTTCATACTTATCATCACATTGATGGATGATCATAATAGGGTTTGAAATATCAAATATAACTTCCCTTACACGAAAATTGATGTGTAATTTGTGCATAGAAATCCAATACATGTCTAATATGACATGAAATTTAGTTAGTGGAATAATGAAATGATTTTCAAGAAGAAAATTCCCTCAAACATCAACTAGAGTAGAATCAGAGACTTGGGATGCAATCATAATTCCATTAGATGTTTTCACCGATAATTTCAAATCTTATCATTTTGGTGGAATATTAACACCCTTTGAAAACTCTTTAAATATGAATGATTTGGTAGATCCAAAATCAAATAAGATATTTTTAGTTCTAGAGTGGATGGCTAGTGTACCTTTTACCATTTCATTATCACACCCCTCGTTATAAATAGCAATTTCATGAGATTTCCTCTTGTCACTCATCTTAAGAGCTTGGTGACATCTACCATCATCACCAGCCCTATGGTTTTTGTACTAGTTAGAATATTCCCAATTCTCCTTACACTTGTAGCACTTAAGTATGGGAGTTACATTCTGTGACACTATTTCACCATTTACACAGTTATCTAACTTCTTCTCATTAAATCGACAATAAAATTATTAATGGACTTTCTTCGACATTTAAAACATTTATTAGACCCCTTAATTATATTTAAATTATGATTCTTCATCAACCCCTCTTCAATCCTAGGAACGGTGTGGCCGGTACCACTCATAGGGTCTCTCTTTTGTTTAAAATGGACAGATTTTTAAGTGAAAACAACAACTGACCTACGAAAATCCAACCAAACGCATTAGGATTGTATTAATCCCTTAGGAGAACAATCCACGGGTCCTTTGTGACATGTAAGAGTCATCCCTGCCTCAATCTGAGGCATGGTGTGGCCAGTATCACTCAAAGGGTCTCTCTTTTGTTTAAAATGGACACAATTTTAAGTGAAAACAATAACCGACCTACAAAAATCTGACAAAACGCATTAGGATTGTATATATCCTTTAGGAGAATGATCCAAAGGTCCTTTTTAATGTGTAAGAGTCATCCCTGCCTCAATCTAAGGCACGGTGTGGCCGGTACCACTCAAAAGGTCTCTTTTTGTTTAAAATGGACACAATTTTAAGTGAAAACAACAACTGACCTACGGAAATCCAATCAAACGCATTAGAATTGTATTGATCCTTTAAGATAATGATCCACATGTCCTTTGTGACATGTACGAGCCATACCCTCCTCAATCCGAGGTACAGTGTGTCCAGTATCACTCAAAGGGTCTCTTTTTTGTTTAAAATGGACATAATTTTAAGTAAAAACAACAACTGACCTACGGAAATCCAAACAAATGCATTAGTATTATATTGATCCTTTAGGAGAACGATCCACGTGTCCTTTTTGACATGTATGAGTCATCCCCGCCTTAATCTAAGGAAATTTGTGGCCGGTATCACTCAAAGGGTCTCTCATTTGTTTAAAATGGACACAATTTTAAGTGAAAACAACAACTAGCCTACGTAAATCTGACCAAACGCATTCGTATTGTTTTGATCATTTAAGAGAACAATCCACGGGTCCTTTGTGATGTGTACAAGTAATAATTGTCTCAATCTGAGGCACGGTGTGGCCGATATCACTCAAAGGGTCTCTCTTTTGTTTAAAATGGACACAATTTTAAGTGAAAACAACAACTGACCTATGGAAATCCAACCAAATGCATTCAGATTGTATTTATCCTTTAGGATAACGATCCACTGTTCCTTTTTGATGTTTATGAGTCTTCCCTGCCTCAATCTGAGGCACGGTGTGTCCGGTATCACTCAAAGGGTCTCTCTTTTGTTTAAAACGGACACAATTTTAAGTGAAAACAACAACTAACCCACGGAAATCTGACCAAACGCATTAAAATTATATTGATCCTTTAGTAGAACTATACAAGAGTCCTTAGTGACGTGTACGAGTCATATCCGCCTCAATATGAGCCACGGTGTGGCCGGTACCACTCAAAGGGTCTCTCTTTTTTTAAAATGGACACAATATTAAGTGAAAACAACAACAGACCTACGGAAATCTGATCAAACACATTTCGATTGTATTTATCCTTTATGAGAACGATCCACGGGTCCTTTTGACGTGTATGAGTCATCCCCACCTCAATCCGAGGCATGGTGTGGCCGGTACCACTCAGAGGGTCTCTCTTTTGTTTAAAATGGACACAATTTTAAGTGAAAACAACAACTGACCTATGTAAATCTGACCAAACACATTCAGATTGTATTAATCCTTTAGGAGAATGAGACATGGGTCATTAGTGATGTGTACGAGTCATCCCTGCCTCAAACCGAGGTATGGTGTGTTTGATACCACTCAAAGGGTCTCTCTTTTGTTTAAAATGGACACAATTTTAAGTGAAAACAAAAACTCACCAACAGAAATCCAATCAAACGCATTCGGATTGTATTGATCATTTAGGAGAATGATTCAAGGGCCCTTTGTGACATGTAAGAGTCATCCCTGCCTCAATCTGAGGCACGGTGTGGCAAGTATCACTCAAAGGGACTCTCTTTTGTTTAAAATGGACACAATTTTAAGTGAAAAGAACAACTGACCTATGGAAATCTGACCAAACGCATTCAGATTGTATTGATCCTTTAGAAGAATTATCCACAGGTCCTTTATGACGTGTAAGAGTCATCCTCGCCTCAATCCGATGCACGGTGTGGATGGTATCACTCAAATGGTCTCTCTTTTGTTTAAAATGGACACAATTTTAAGTGAAAACAACAACTGACCTACAAAAATTCAACCAAACACATTCGGATTGTATTGATTCTTTAGGAGAATGATCCATGTGTCCTTTTTAATGTGTAAAATTCATCCTCACCTCAATCTGAGTCACGGTGTCACTGGTATCACTCAAAGGGTCTCTCTTTTGTTTAAAAAGGACACAATTTTAAGTGAAAACAACAACTGACCTACAGAAATCCAACCAAACACATTCAGATTGTATTGATCCTTTAGGATAATGATCCATGGGTCCTTAGTGATGTGTAAGAGTCATACCCACCTCAATCCTAGGCACGGTGTGGCCGGTATCACTCAAAGGGTCTCTCTTTTGTTTAAAATGGACACAATTTTGAGTGAAAACAACAACTGACCTACAGAAATCCAACCAAAAACATTCGGATTGTATTGATATTTTAGGGGAATGATCCACGGGTCCTTTGTGATGTGTAAGAGCCATCCCCACCTCAATCTGAGGCACGTTGTGGCCGGTACCACTCAAAGGGACTCTCTTTTGTTTAAAATGGACACAATTTTAAGTGAAAACAACAACTGACCTACGGAAATATGACCAAACGCTTTCGTATTGTATTGATAACTTAGAAGAAAAATCTATTGGTACATAGTGACGTGTAAGAGTTATCCCTACCTCAATTTGAGACACGGTGTGGCCGGTACCACTCAAAGGGTCTCTCTTTTGTTTAAAATGGACACAATTTTATGTGAAAACAACAACTGGCCCATGGAAATCTGATCAAACACTTTAGGATTATATTTATCATTTAGGAGAATGATCCACAGATCCTTTGTGATATGTAAGAGTAATCCCCACCTCAATATGAGGCACGGTGTGGCCGGTATCACTCGAAGGGTCTCTCTTTTGTTTAAAATGCACACAATTTTAAGTGAAAACAACAATTGACCGACGGAAATCTGACCAAATGCATTCGGATTGTATTGATCCTCTAGGATAATGATACAAGGGTACTTTTTGCCATGTATGAGTCATCCCTACCTCAATATGAGGCGCGGTGTGGCCAGTATCACTCAAAGGGTCTCTTTTGTTTAAAATGGACACAATTTTAAGTGAAAACAATAACTGGCCTACGGAAATCTGACCAAACGCATTCGTATTGTATTTATACTTTAGGAGAACAATCCATGGCTCCTTTGTGATGTTTACGAGTCATCCTTGCCTCAATATGAGGCACGGTGTGGCCGGTATCACTCAAAGGGTCTCTCTTTTGTTTTAAATGGACACAATTTTAAGTGAAAACAACAACTGACCTGCGGAAATCCAACCAAATGCATTTTCATTGTATTGATCCTTTAGGGGAACAATCCACGGCTCCTTTTTGAGATTTATGAGTCATCCCGGTCTCAATTAGAGGCACGGTGTGGCCGGTATCACTCAAAGGGTCTCTCTTTTGTTTAAAATTGACACAATTTTAAGTGAAAACAATAACTGACCTAGGGAAATCCAACGAAACGCATTCAGATTTTATTGATCCTTTAGGAGAATGATCCACGGGTCCTTAATAATGTGTAAAAGTCATCCCCGCCTAAATACGAGGCATGGTGTGGCCGGTATCACTCAAAGGGTCTCTCTTTTGTTTAAAATGGACACAATTTTAAGTGAAAACAACAACTGACCTACGGAAATCTGATGAAACACATTCAGATTGTCTTGATCCTTTATGAGAATGATCCATGGTTCCTTTGTGATGTGTACGAGTCAACCCCACCAACCCCCTGGACCGCACCCACCCCACCTAGACACCAACCCACCCCTTTGACACCCCCACCCCTTGGACACCCCCACCCCCTGGAAAGCCCCCTCAGCCCCCTGGACACCCCCACCCCCTGGACACGCCCATGGAAACCCTCCCCCCACCCCCCACCCACCTCGAACACCCCCCCTCGGACACCCCCACCCCCTGGACAACCACCACCCCTTTGGACGGCACCCCCACCCCTCCTTGACACCACCCCACCATCTGGATACCCCCAACCCCCCTGGACACCCCCCACCCATGGACGGCCACCCCCACCCTCCCGGACACCATCCCACCCCCCTTGCACAGCCCCACCAACCCCCTGGGCCCCCCCGGACACCCCCACCCCCTAGAACCCCCCCCCCCCCCCCCCGACACCCTAGACACCCCATAGACCCCCCCCCCCACCTAGACACCCCCTCCTTGGACACCACCCCACCCCCCTTGGATAGCCCCCCCCCCAACCTCTTGGACCACCCCCCACCCCCTTGGACAGCCCCACCAACCCCCCGGACCGCCCCCACCCCTGTACACCCCTACCCCCTGGACAACCACCACCCCCTGGACGGCACCCCCACCCCTCCTTGACACCACCCTGCCACCTGGATACCCCCAACCCCCCTAGACCCCCCCACCCATGGACGACCACCCCCACCCTCCCAGACACCATCCCACCCCCTTGGACAGCCCCTCCAACCCCCTAGACCCCCCCCCCCCCCCCCCGTACACCCCCCCCACCCTCGACACCTTGGACCCCATCCCACCCCCATGGACACCCCATAGACACCCCCCCCCCCCACCTGGACACCCCCTCCTTGGACACCACCCCACACCCCATGGACAGCCCCACCAACCCCCTGGACCACCCCCACCCCCTGGACACCCTCCACCTTCCTGGACACCCCTATCCCCCCAGACACCCCCATCCCACCCTCCTGCACACCACCCCACCCCCCTTGGATAGCCCCACCAACCTCCCCCCCCCCCGGACCGGCCCACCCCCCGGACACCCCCCACCCCCTGGAAAGCCCCCCGACACCCTGGACACCCCCACCCCCTAGACACCCCATAGACAGCCCCCCACCTAGACACCCCCCCTCCTAGACACCACCCCACCACCTAGACACCCCCACCCCCTGGACACCACCACCCTCCTTGGACAGCCCCCCAACCTCCAGGACCGCCCCCACCCCCCTAGACACTCCTTTCCCCCAAACACCCCCATCCCCCTAGACACCCCCTACCCCCCTTTGGACAACCCCCCAACCCATTGAATTCTGAATAGAATTCTTTATCTATTTAATTAAATTATGAATTATGTGTTAATGGTGTATGGGTATACTTGGTGTAATTAGCTTATGATTTATTTGTTAATTTTGTATGGGTATACATATTGAGATGCTGAATTTTTTGCAGGTTCTGTTTGGGTGTGCTGCTGTAGAATTTTTTTTGCAGCAGACAGGGCATTTAGCAGCGCTTTTTTAGCACTGATAAAGTATCCCTTTATTAGTGCTTATTGAGTTGTGATAAAGGGGACTCCCCCCGTTTATCAGCGCTGAGCATTACAACAATTTTTTAGTGCTGATAAAGCCCGTTTTTGTAGTAGTTACGGTTATAGCATGCATATACATAGAGTAATAAATTTAACGAGGTTTATTGATATATGGATCATTACATTTCATCAATTATAGTAGAATAAAAAACAATCTTGATAAATGATGAGATTGTTTCAATAAAATTTTACCACTTCATAACATTAAGAAAATGAAATTACATGGTGCATAAAATAAACTAGAAAATGAAGATATAAATTATATAACATGTCATGTGTAAGAATATACATCTTGTTAAATAACATAGTTCTATAACAAAACATGTGTCTCAAAAGTAGGAAAATTTAGAAGAAGGAAAAACTTTACCAATTTGGTAACTTTTGAACCATAAAAATCATGAATGAAATATCATAAAATGGATATGTAATTACCCATAAATTTAATTATAATAATCATTAAATACATTAAATTTATGTATATATAGCACATGAATGAAATGAGTGGTGATTAAGGCATGTATCTCACTGAAATAATAAGTGAGATGAAATTCCCCTACCTTGTGTCTTGACTATTGTTTTCCTCATAGAAATATCATATATAATAAATAGAATATTATTATTATTATATATCTAATAACATATATTATTTTATTATGACATTATATTAACTTCTTATTAACAATTCTATGTTACGGTTTTACTTTGGGTAATATTCGCTTTGTACTTCGTACATGTATTGACAATTTCTATTTTGTTGTAGTATTCAAATAAAGTAAGTAAATGACATATATGAATATATGAATATAATATCATTAAAATATCTATATTATTTTATATATATCCTCTGTTTTCACTAAAATTGTCCTTAATACATTCCATGAAAAGTGTGAATTAATAATATCACTTGGAGGAGACAGTAGTCCACACGTCCACAAATAATTTATCATATTTGCACAAGATTGATAGTATAATGTTATGTGTTATAAAAGGATTAAATAATAATCAATAAATAATAAATATAATATATATAATATATAAATTGATTTACCATCATAATTCCCAACCATGAATCATGGTGAAGGAAAAAATGAACAATCATTACTTCGTGAAGTCGTAGTTTTCCTTACACATAAACAGTATGTATGTAACCATTAGATGGAAGTTTGTGTAAGTGTAGGTTGAAACCTTAGAATAAAAACATATCATCATATTTATAATAATAGTGTTTTTGTGTAGTTATTTATTAAGAAGAGTTTAGGTGGTGGAGAATGGAAATAAAACTAAAGAGCTTGAGGAGAGATGTTACCTCTTCTTTGGGTAACTCCTTTTAGTTTTCACTAAAAGGATTCCTTGGATAGATTTATTCTCATTTAGAGTCCTAAAATTAGGGGAGGGATTATTTTGTGTTATTTGGGTATATATTATTTGATCCAATGTTTCTTTATAAGTGTGAGTAAGTGGGAGGAGAGGATGCATTTTCATAGTGGATGAGGAGTGGCACTCTTGTAACATTTGGAAAAAGGAATTCCACCCACATTTTTACCATTTTAAATGGATCCAATAATGGAAAAAAGTTGTTAAAATGGAGGATATATTCTAAATATGTCCATAAAATGTATTTTTTACAAGTTTTTAGGTTTTAGGCCTTATATTTAGGGTTTATTTTATTGTAAATCTAATTTTTCTCTTAATTGGTATAATTAATTTTATTCACTTTCATTAATATTTTTGATATAAAAATAACTTCACCTTATTATAAATTTTAAATTATTTTGATTCAAAATATGGAATCCATATACCAAGATTAAAATAACATAATTGTAAGAAATTAAATATATATTAATCCCGCATACAAGATGACACTACAGTTTTTTAAAGTAAATATTATCAAAAGAATGCTATGTTTTTATATCCAATTTCAATATGAAATTAGTTCTAATGACCTAAATTACATTAATTTATATTTATATGATCTAATTATACTTTAAAACCAAAATTAAAATATTATTTAACTATATAAATAATTTATATGAAAATGTAGCTTTGAATTAAAATTCAGTATTTTTCACTATTCATCAAAAAATGATGTTTCTCATAAAAATACAAAAGATTCACCCTATTATAATATTAAAATAAAAAATAAAAAATGTTATCTATTTATCAAATTAAATTTTTAAAGGTTTATAAAATTAATTTTACTGTTTCTCACTGAAGGATATAGAAAATCGTTCATTTGAGAAAATATATTTTTAAAAAATTTAAAGACATTTCATTATTATTTTTTTTAATTATAAAATAATGTAAATAATATTTTATATTTTTTTATTACTATTTATATTACATTGTTTAACAAAAAAAAAGAACTATCCCATTTAAATAATTATAATATAAAAATCATGTTTCATAGAAACTCAATTTTGCGTGTAATAGATGCCAAATATGTGTTGTGTGTAGTGTATTCCCATTCACTGCTATGTTAAATGAATGTATAAATTAGTTAAATAAAATACATAATGAAAATTACTTCATGTGAGAAAAAAGGTTCATAAAAACTTGGAGTTTTACAAGCTTTGATTCAGTCATTTCCAAATGGATAGTTAGATGAATTGGTACCCATATTTGAGGGTTCGTCAATGACTAGAATGAAGGGGGATGGGAGGTAGAAAAATGAGTTTGGTAGGTTATGAAAAGAAATTTCACCAAGAAAACCAATGATTTATGATATTTCAAGAAAGAGGTTAAAGGTTCAGGGTTGCACTTGCCAAACTACTGGTTCTACTCCCCAAACTAATGAGGCATATCTTCTACCATATATACTTACTGAGGCTATATATCCAATGGCATGTAGGGTTTGGGATTCTTAGAGGATCTCTATGCTTATTAGAAATTTATAATGTTTTTATCCATGGAAGAATATCCTCATAATTAGATATGGGTGAATATCTTCTCTGAAATGAATTTATTGTATATATAAACTTGATATGATAGAGTTATATACCCTAGATATTTAGGCATTTAACAACTTGTTAGATATATATATATATATATTCAAGTTTAATACATGAAATATTGTTGGGAAAAAATCCCTCAAGGTTTCATTGAAGCATTTTTGAGGTGATTGTTTTTGTTGACAAAGAGGGACATTTGTGTTGTGATTGTTGACAAAGAAAACCATGACATACAAATTTTTTGTCAAAGGGGATTTCATGGTGGCATGTCGAGTTCAAGGGTTGTGGTTAACTATTCCTGTATTATTCAAGAACGTCGACAAAGGAATAAATGATCTGGAGGCGGTACAAAAAGAGTAGATACAAGGTGATGCCATTTTCCAGTGTATGCCAAATTTGGGCCTGAAAATTGACAAATGAAGAAAAATGGTTTTTGGAAAAGGGACTTGTGTGTCGTGTACTTGAAGGTGAGGAAACTTGCGCGCCTAATGTTTTTCAATATCATAACATCAAATTATGGCAAAGGGAAAAAGGGCACTGAAGTATTGGGTAGGTCGCGCAAGTGACTTGCGCGCTGAGAAAGGACTTGCGCACTGGTGCCTAGGAGGATTGGGCACCATTTGTCCTTCATGATCAGATTATCAAAATATGGAAAAGGAAGTAGGGGTGCCCATGTTTTTGGGTTGGTCACGCAAGTGTCTAGGGCGACAGAAGACTTGCACGCCGATACTTACGCGCTGAGGGAAGACTTGTGCGCCGTCGCACAGGGTGTCCAAATGCCTATAAATACAGTTCAACCCCTCCTCATTCTGTATGAGTTCATGACTTACAAAAAAATCAGAGCTCCCATCGCGCAGGTGTGGTGGTCGCGAAAGTGGTTGTGGGTCGCGCAAGTGGGACTTGCGCGCCAGTTGTTTGTTCCGCGCCCCTGGTGGTTTGGGCGAGAAAGGAAGTGTGTCGCCCAAGTTTTTAGTTAAGAAAGAATGTATCGCACAAGTTATTGAGGTGGACTTGCGTGCCAGTTTTGAAGAAGCACGATTTTTGTTAGTTGCGTGCCAATATTGATTTGGGCATAAAGGGAAGTGAGTCACGCAAGTTTGGAGTTGCAGAAGCTTGTGTCGTGCAAGTGGTTGAGGTAGACTTGTGTGCCAGTTATAACTTGCACGCCGATACTTGTGTGCCGGCATAGAGAAGGGAGCCAAGTAAGGTTGATTCACAGCAGTTTTTCTGGGCTGCGTGAAAGCTAGAAGATTTCCCGATACCTTCGGTGCAAAGTGAGATTCATCTACAGGTGAAAGATGGACTTCAAAAGAGCATCCACATACAACAAAGGATGTATTCATTAGTGATAATGAAGAGACCTGCATGTCTATAAACTGTTAGTGGATCCTTTCCAGAGCAGTGAGCAAAGGAAGAGGAAGAAGGTGATCCTCTCCACTGGTAGTGAGCTAGAGAGAGAGAAATAGGGAGTGACCCTTGGGAAAGTAGTGAGCTGACCCTAAACCTTGTAAAGGCAGTGAGCATGGGAATAGAAGTGACTTATCCCGAACTTTGTATTCATTATTGGCAGTGAGATTTAGTGGATTTGGTACAGTGGCACATCGTCGTTGTATGCTCCTTGGATATAGCCCAGTGAGGGTGAACCAAGTAAAAATCTTTGTGTCTGTCTGGTTACTTCCTTGCATTGCATTTAAAGCATCATCATCATATAAAGAAGAAAAGAAGTGGTCATAATAAACACATAAGTGCAAAAAAAGTGACCCTTGTAATAAAGAGGTCAAGATCTAGTGGGGTAGGAAGAATTTTGAAAAAAATATCCATACCCTGATTCACGCCCCCCCCCCCCCCCCTCAGGGTATATAGGACCTTATTGGTCCTAAAAATTGGTATCAGAGGCAGGTTGCTTTTATCAGATTTGTTTTCTCTGACTTGGTGTAGTCTATTTGTGTGGTTAAATCAGACTGATCTTATCTCAGTGTTCCATGGAAAAGGAAAAAACATCATAGAAGAATCAAAAGACAAGTGATATTCCCCAGTGTGGAAGTGTTTATGGAAAAAGTGTGATTCGACTAAAAGAACCAAACAGCTTACTGAAGGAAGGCCTGGATGAATCTGATAGGGAAAAGATTAATTCACTCAATCATGATGTTGGAAGGAGTGAAGCACATGAACATCAAAGTGATACCAAAACAACTAATGATGAAGAATTTTTGAGAAGGAGGACACCAATAGATGTTGTCCATAAAACGAAGTACGTGGATCATAAGTTGGTTGAAGATATTAAATCTAAAGATATTCAAATCCAAGCACTGGAAACTGAGATCAACAAGCTAAGAGGTTTGAATCAACGACTTATTGATGTAGCTACTGATCTAAGGGAGAAGAATTATTCTCAGGATGAATAACTGCGAAAGAGATCTACAAAGGAAGAAAAATCAAAAGCTGATGTCAAGGGAAAGAATTTGAACTCAGATGAAATTCAAAATTTCAAATCCAGGAATGATGATCTTGCCACATAGCTATCTGAACTAGTTCAAAGGAATCAAAATCTACAACAAGAGAATGCATGTTGTTCTGATTCTATTGAAGAATAAAAATTGAAAGTGAAGGAGAAAAGTGACATGGTAGAAAATATCACACAAGAACTAGAAGATGAGTTGAGTAGCTGGAAGTATCTCAAAAGAGAACTCAATGCTCAACTTAAATCAAGAGATAATAATATTCAAGAATTGGAGGATAAGATAGAAAATCCAGGAAAGAAATGGAGATATCAAAAGACAAGGTAATACCTAAGTTGAAGGATGCACTGAACTTACTATTCGATTGTCCTTTGGATGGTGATGATAAAATGAAAAGAAAATATGAGATTTCTGAGGAGAAACAACAAAATATTTTCTCATCTCAAAGACCATACAGTTTAGGAAAAACTGGTATTGGATTTGATGAATCCCCTCCCATGCATGACAGAAAGAGAGCTATGAATAGTTCTAGAAATGGTAAAAATCATGTTGGTGCTGGAGAAATACTTAAAAATACTTTTACAAGAAGTAATTATATCATGTGCTATTTTTGTGGGATTCATGGTCATACATCAGGATTTTGTTCAGAGGCTTAGGAATACACTTCGTATTGTGAAAATAGAAAATGTACTAAATCTAAGAATAAGAAGAAGCGTCATGAGAAATCATAGAGAATATTCTCTCAGATGAAAACATTCATCAGATGCTATTACTGTGGAAGAAAGGGACACACAATGAGTATGTGTCAGGAAGCCCAGGAGCTCAATGACAGAAGAGGAACACAAGCTGCATCAACATCTCGATAGAGAAATGTTGAAATGAGGTATGCCTTTTATGGAAAATGTTTTATATGTTCTGATTATGGGTATTTGGCAAGACATTGCAGCAAGAAGAAAGAAAAAAAGGAAAAGGGACTAGAAAAGAGAATCTTGACTCCAATGATGCATAATGAGAAATTCTACACTGGGAGACAAAGTGGTAAGTTGAAGAGTAGGCTTAGAGCCTCAGGGGAATCAAATGGAGCTGAACGAGAGGTGTATCAATAACCTTCTCTGTCACATCCAGAATAGCTCTCATGGAGAGAATGTGAACAAACCTGGAAGATTAAGGAACGATCTACTCTAGTTGTGAGTAATAATAATGCATATTCTGTGGAGGAATCACCACCAGTGAAATATAGTGTGATGACTCATACATCTGATAAAATAAAGATGAATAATGAATATATTGGAAAATTCAATTTTCGTGTGCCTTGGAGAGTTGTGGAGGAAAGTGGAAGAGTCCTGTAATGGTGGAAGAAGAAAGGGAAGATGACAAGCAAAGATATTCATACTTAGAGAAGGAATCAGGGGAAGTGGAATATTGGTGGAACATCAAAGAAGGAAATTTCTACCAGTGAGTTTAAACCTCAAAGTGTGAGAAAGGCCAGGCCTGCAGAATATACATATCAGAAAAAGACTCAGCATGAAGGTAATGAATGCTAAGTCATATGGCCAAAGCTGTTGAATTTGGCTAGGCAGCTAGAGGAAGCAAGGAAAGAGTGTGATGCTCTGCAAGAAAGAATCAAAGGTTTGAACCATCAGGATCAACCGCAATCCTCATCTTGAGGATTCCAGAAGAACCCCTCTCCCTATGTGTATAATTTCTCTTAACTGATGATTCAAGTGTTTCAGGTTTTAGGGAGATATGATCCAAGGGGAAGTGACATCAATAGATGCAAAGTGGTGAAGTGACATTCTCTAGAGTTGAAGGAGAAAGGGAGAAATTGAGCACAATAGAAAGTGACTGAGAATTATTGTGAGTAAAATCAATGGGCCTAGCCCCAGGAAGTGTTGTATATCATAGGGGTAGCATTCAATAACAAAATCAGATGCAAGATCCATCAAAGCAATAATTGGATGAATCAGCTCAGGTGTTGCCTATCGAGGGAAGAAAGAAACATATGGAGAACCAGCAATAATCATGCATCTCATGGTTATAAATTTCGATCTAACAAGTGGTATTAGATGATAGTTTTCAGGATACCAAGAAGGTACAAGAGAGTATTAACAATGTTTCAACAAGAAGTTCAGAAAAGTAGTTGAAATAATTGATGCTACTGAACAATGAAATAGTGAGAAATTTCATGATGACAGTGTTGAGGAAGAAAGCAACACAAGGGGAGAATAAGTGACTAATGCCGATTCAGAAAAGAATTAGACATGGAAGATTGTTTCGAGGCCAGCAGATAAAGAATGTCATCGGGACTAAATGGGTTTATTGCAACAAGATGAATGAAAATGGTACAGTTATCTGAAACAAATCATGAGTAGTGTGCCTAGGATACTCCCAGATAGAGGGAATAAATGTCGATGAGACATTTTCACCGGTTTCAAGGCTGGAGAAAATCAGATTATTCCTAGCCATTGCAGTGCAACAGAAGTTCAAAGTGTTCTAGAAGGATGTAAAATCATAATTCTTGAATGGGGTTCTAGAGGAAGAAGTATATATTGAGAATCCAGATGTTTTTCTCATAGAACATTCATTTCTCAATCCAAATATGCCATGGAGGTTCTGAGAAGATTTGGAATGGAAAATTCCAAGGAGATGAAAACTATGGTTGCAACCTAGATGAAATTATCAAAAGATGATAATGGAAAGGAAGTAAATGTCATAGAATACATGCAGATGATTGGGAGATTATTATACCTGACAGTGACAAGTCCTGATAGTGTATTTTCCACATGCCAAGCAACATGATATCGAAGAAATCCCATGGAAAGCCACATGCTTGCAGTGAAAAGAATACTTCAGTATATCAAGGGCACTGTGGATTTCGGTTTGAAGTATACTGAAAAATCTGATCAAGAGCTTTTGGGATATACAGATGAAGATTGGGATGGTTCATTGGATGATAAGAAATCAACATCTGGAGGTGCATTCTATCTTGGTGGACTATGTATTGCTTGGTTAAGCAAGAAGCAGGATTTCATTTTATTAAGAACCACAGAAGATGAGTATATTGTGGCCACTCAAGCATGCACACAGTTATTATGGATGAGGAAATAGCTTAAAGATATTGGAGTTTAAGTGAAGTCTTCGATCAGATTATAGTGTGATAACTCAAGTGCTATCAATATTAGCAAAAATCCAGTTCATCACTCAAGAACAAAGCACATTGAGATCAAATATCATTTCTTCAAGGAGAAGGTGGAGTAAGGGCTTTTGATGTTGGGGTACGTGCCTACAGAGCTACAGGTTGTAGATATTCTGAAAAAGGTCTTACCCAAGGAAGCATTTGAAAGGCATCGACTGGCTATGGGAGTTCAGTTGACTCCGCGCACTTGAAAGAGTGTGTATGTGGAAAACCCCCTCTCCCTGAGGTATGATGTGTTTTTCCCTAATGTGTTGATATGTGTTCTCTACTCTGTTATAGACTGCAAAGAAGTGACCTTTGGGTTCATTGACAAAGGGGGAGAAAATAGTGTTTGCTTAAGGGGGAGACAGTGTGGCAATTTTACAAATCATGAATGATATGGGGAGAAGCTGACAGGTGGAGTAACGAGATAGGAGGAGCAATGACAAAGGGGGAGAGTTTTAAGTCTGATGATGCTAGAAGTGATCGATCAAAGAATAGATATCACGACGGCTGAGGATCGTGATAAAACCAGACGAGTGGTGTTGAAATGTAGTAAGAATATTTCCAAAAATTGGTATCAGTTTGGTGTCAACAATGGGTGTTAGAGATGAAGTGATTCATGGATGAACTTTTCATTTACTCTTGTTTCTCACGCTGAGCATTGCTCATGTGGGCTTAGAGTATGTGTTGAGTAAATCCTTGATCGCTATCAGAATCGCAATAGGCGAATGGTGGCTAAAGAATTAACGATGTATCTTTTTAGGGAAGAGTTGTCAACAAACCCAAAGGGGGAGATTGTTGGGCAAAAATCCCTCAAGTTATCATTGAAGCATTTTTGAGGTGATTGTGTTTGTTGACAAAGAGGGACATATGTGTTGTGACTGTTGAAAAAGCAAACCATGACATAAAAATTTGTTGAAAAAGGAGATTTCATGGTGGCATGTCGAGTTCAAGGGCTGTAGTTAACGATTCATGTTTGATTCAAGAACGTCGACAAAGTAATGAATGATCTGGAGGCAGTACAAAAAGAGCAGATACAAGGTGATGCCATTTTCTAGTGTTTGCCAAATTTGGGCCTGAAAATCGACAAATGAAGAAAAGTGGTTTTTGGAAAAGGGACTTGTGTGTCGTGTACTTTAAGGTGAGGAAACTTGTGTGCCTAATGTTTTTCAAGATCAGAAAATCAAAATATGGAAAAGGGAAAAAGGGCACCCAAGTATTAGGTAGGTCGCGCAAGTGACTTGCACGCCGAGAAAGGACTTGTGCGTCGGTGCCTTGGAGGATTGGAAACTTTTGTGCCATTTTTCCTTCGTGATTAGATCATTAAAATATGGAAAAGGAAGTAGGGGAGGCTATGTTTTTGGGTTGGTCGCGCAAGTTTCTAGGGCGACAGAAGACTTGCGCGCCGAAACTTGCACGCCAAGGGAAGACTTGCGTACCGTCGCACAGGGTGTGCAAATGCCTATAAATACAGGTTGAACCCTCCTCATTCTATATGATTTCAAGACTTAGAAAGAATCAGAGCTCCCGTCGCGCAGGTTTGGTGGTCGCGCAAGTGGTGGTGGGTCGTGCAAGTGGGACTTGCGCGCCAGTTGTTTGTTGCGCGCCCCAGGTGGTTTGGGTGAGAAAGGAAGTGTGTCGCCCATGTTTTGAGTTAATGAAGAATGTGTCGCGCAAGTTGTTGAGGTGGATTTTCATGCCAGTTTTGAAGAAGTGCGATTTTTGTTAGTTGCACGCCAATATTGGTTTGGGTGTAAAGGGAAGTGAGTCGCGCAAGTTTGGAGTTGCAGAAGCTTGTGTCGTGCAAGTGGTTGAGGTAGACTTGCGTGCCAGTTATAACTTGAATGCTGATACTTGCACACCGACATAGAGAAGGGCTCCAAGTAAGGTTAATTCACATCATTGTTTCAGGGCTGCGTGAAAGCTGGAAGATTACCCGATACCTTCGGTGAAAAGTGAGATTCATCTACAGGTGAAAGCTAGACTTCAACAGAGCATCCACATATAACAAAGTATGTATTCATTAGTGATAATAAAGAGACCTACATATCTATAAACTGTGAGTGGATCCTTTCCAGAGTAGTGAGAAAAGGAAGAGGAAGATGGTGATCCTCTCCACCGGCAGTGAGCCAGAGAGAGAGAAATAGGGAGTGACCCTTGGGAAAGCAGTGAGATGACCCCAAACCTTGTAAATGCAGTGAGCCTAGGAATAGAAGTGATTTATCCTGAAATTTGTATTCATTATTAGCAGTGAGCTTTAGTGGATTTGGTACAGCGACACATCGTCGTTGTATGCTCCTTGGATGTAGCCCAGTGAGGGTGAACCAAGTAAAAATCTATGTGTCTATCTGCTTACTTCCCTGCATTGCATTTAAAGCATCATCATCAGATAAAGAAAAGAAGTGGTCATAATAAACACACAAGTGTAAACAAAGTGACCCTTATAATAAAGAGGTCAAGATCCAGTGGGGCAGGAATAATTTTGAAAAATAATATCCATACCCTGATTCGCCCCCCCCCCCCTCTCAGGGTATATAGGCCCCTATTGGTCCTAACAAATATTTAGTCCTTTCATGAGTGAGAGAGAATAAGTATAAGGATGTGAAAAAGTTTCATAATAATTGGTGAGATGGTTTACTTCTTTACATAATCATGGTATTTGTTTAATGTGACTAACTAGACCATTATCCAAATATGAAAGTCACCAATGAGAAATATTCACCCATTATAATTGAACATGGGTGTCACGACCCGACTCGTACCAGGGCTTGAGCCGCAACTACCCCAAGCCCGCCCCCATAGGACAGGGGATGGCGACTAGCACCGAAGGCACAAAAAACCAGAGGAGGCCTTTGCCTAAGTAACTGTACACACACACGTGCAGTCAACACAATGGAAAAGTGCAGAGGAAAAGAAAGCAAGACACAACACTGCTAAAAAAGGGAAACCAAACATATATGCATCAACCTCTAAACAGTACAAGTACAAGAAAAGTAAATCTAAAAGTGAAAGGAGAAAAATACACACCCAACTAGAAAAGTGCCACAACCTGACAATAGGTGAAAATGTAAAACAACTGAGAGAGTACCACTCTTGAATCCCAAACTATGACCACCACACATGGTCCAATCACCATGTATCCCTAAGCTCCTCTAATATCACGATCAACCTATCTGTTGTCTACAAGGGCACACCAAATGTGGGAAAATCCCAAGCAGGGGTGAGTATGAGAATACTCAGTAGGGTGCCCCGATGGCTCGAGGGAGTAGCAAGATATGTAATGAATATGGGAGAAGTAATAGATATAACATAAGAAGACCAGTATAGGAACAAGGTACAATAAAAGTGAACAGGAGTACAGGTCAGCCCAACAAGAGAGTGAAAGTAGACTCATCCAAACACAAGTAGCTCGAAACAGTGAGGAGATGAACTCCCTGTCAAATCTTCACTACCTATAGTAGGAGAGTGGACTCATCCAACCATGATAAGCTAGACACGGAAAGCACGCGGCATACCATGTGCGTCTTCACCTCTCTTGGAAGGGGAGCAGCCAAAGCCCAAGGAGTGGGCACTGAAAACAGGATATATATATATATGCTCAGTCAAATAAACCTAAACGAGGGAGTATGGGGATCTCCATCTCACATATTATCCCAAGAAAGTGAGTAGCCAACAGTTTAGAGTCAAAACCATCTACGATGCCCTACATCTCGTCTCATCTTCCTAAGAGGCATAAGTCATAGGGGACCAAATCACTGCACCTCGATAATATTCGATTTGGGAGGAACTAACTCACCCGCACAGTTTTAGGTCGCGTCACAAGGACGTGTCTCAGTGGGGAAATTGCCCCTCTTCCTTTTGGGTCCTTAGGTAAGTCGAATCATGCCTCTCCGATGTGTCGCACGGTCGAGGGTCTTCTCTGTACCATTAGGGATTGTGCTACCTAGATTGGCGGGAGGGTAAGCCCGATATCTCCTCAGGGACTACACTCTATGGGATGCCTTTTAATAAAAACTATACAGACACACGTGCAGTCAACTCAATGCAAAAGTGCAGAGGAAAATAAAGAAAGATACAACACTGCTAGAAAAGGGAAACCAAACATATATGCATAGACCTCTAAACATTACAAGTACAATAAAAGTAAAGCTGAAAGGGAAAGGGAAAAAATACACACCCAACTTGAAAAGTTCCAAAACCCAACAACAAGTGAAAATGTAAAACAACTAAGAGATTCCCACTCCTGAATCACAAGCTACGACCACCGCATGCGGTCCAAGCACCCTGCATCCCTAAGCTCCTCTAATATCATGATCAACGTATCTGTCGTCTACAAGGGAACACCAAATACGGGAAAAGCCCAAGCAGGGTTGAGTATGAGAATACTCAGTAGGATGCCCCTAAGGCTCGAGGGAGTAGCAAGATATGTACTGAATAGGGGAGAATTAAGAGATATAACATAAGAAGACCAGTATGAGAACAAGGTATAATAAAAGTGAACAGGAGTATAGATCAACCCAACAAGAGAGTGAAAGTGGACTCATCCAAACACAAGAATCTTGAAACGGCGAGGAGATGAACTCCCCATAAAATCTTCACCACCTATAGTATGTGAGTGGACTCATCCAAGCATGAGATGCTAGAAACGGAAAGAACGTGACATACCCCACGCGTATTCGCCTCTCTTGGAAGGGGAGTAGCCAAAGCCCAAGGAGTGGGAACTAAAAATAGGATGTGTGTGTGTGTGTGTGTATGTGTGTGTGTGTGTGCTCAGTTAAAGAAACCAAAACGAGGGAGTAAGGGGATCTCCATCTCACAGCTCACCCCAAGAAGGTGAGAAGCCAACAGTTCCAAGTAAAAACCATCTGTGATGCCCTGCATCTTGTCGCATCTTCCTAGGAGGCACAAGTCAAAGGGACCCAAATCACTTCACCTTGATATTATCCGATTTGGGTGGCACTAACACACATGCACAGTTTTCGGTCGCATCACAAGGATGCGTCTCAGTGGGGGAATGTGCCCCTCTTCCTTGTGGGTCCTTAGGTAAGTCGAATCGCGCCTCTCCACCGTGATGGATGGTCGAGGGTCTTCTCTGAACCATCGGGGACTACGCTACCCGACCTGGCGGGAGGGTCAGCCCAATATCTCCTCAGGGACTACACTCTGGGTCAGCCTGGTATCTCATTGGGGATTATGCTAT